>CM061136.1:58722909-59960960 GCA_030789695.1 Scilla litardierei
CGGCTTTAGGGTGTCCAGATCAGGTATTGTTCTCATTTGGTGAGTTGTTGCTTTGTTGAAATTTTGATTTGGTTTCTTTTGAAGCATGCACATTTGATCAAAATTTGATTTTGATAGGATTTGAAGCAGTGCTTGTTAAATGCCTCAATGACTAATGCCCACTATTTCATTAATTTGATCTTTGTAATATAAGAATATGTTGTATTTAATCATGAGGATTAGTGTTATCATAGTATTTTTAAAGAACTTCATGGTAAATTATGTATGTCACATTTGATCAACCTCATGTCACACCTCAGTTCTAGGAAAGAAATGGTGATGGACAAACCCGCAATGCATTTTGAACTCAAAGGAAAAGCATCACCAATTTTTTCTTTAAGTTCAGAATACACTAAGCATACGAAAAGACAGGTCCTGCTAGTCACTTAAGAACGATACAAATATGCACAAAATAGTTGTATTTAATGGTACACTCGTAATATAAGAATATGTTGTATTTAATCATGAGGATTAGTGTTATCATAGTATTTTTAAAGAACTTCATGGTAAATTATGTATGTCACATTTGATCAACCTCATGTCACACCTCAGTTCTAGGAAAGAAATGGTGATGGACAAACCGCAATGCATTTTGAACTCAAAGGAAAAGCATCACCAATTTTTTCTTTAAGTTCAGAATACACTAAGCATACGAAAAGACAGGTCCTGCTAGTCACTTAAGAACGATACAAATATGCACAAAATAGTGAAAACCAATAAACTCAATTACAACTCTTTTAAAAGAAAAACATGATGTGAAAATACACGGAACCTAAAAATACAAAGGTGCGACATCTTATTAGGATATTGAGTCACACCGGTATATTTTTACTAAGCAAACAATTATGTTGTGCTAATAAAGTTGTGAGTGTAGGTACACTAGATTAATTATAAAGAGTTCAAGCCAACGTGTATAGCCAAGGTGTATGAAGTCAACAATAAGAACAAGTTCATTAAAGTCAACAAATGCTAAAGAAAATGAAGCCAAATCATAAAGGAGACGAGTCATGGAGTAGAAGCTCGGTTATGAAGATGAAAAAGCTCAACCAAGACTCAAGAAATGCAAGAATTCAACAGACAAGTTGATGAACAAATGCACTACATCAAAGGCTCCAAGTTTGTGTATCAAAAGATCCAAGTTTGTGTGAGTTGATTTAATTTTTACGTACCATTAAAATATTAAAGCCTTATATTGAAGCTTGCACACACATTAAGAAATATCCCTAGAATGTCTTTAAAATGTTTTGAAGGTTTTCAAAAATCATTTCCTAAGTTTTTAAGATCAAACCCTAGCTTCATATGTAGACGTGTTGGATAGACTGACATTCAGACGACTAGCTACAAAGCCTAGAAATATGGTAGCAGAATGTCAGAAAAATAGTCGACTATAGTTATTGACCGTATTGACTAAGTCATGCACTGATCAATTAGGAAATGAACTATAGTCGACTAGTTTTTTAAAGCAAAATAACTCATTCTGACATGACTATGCTAGTAATAAAGTTCACAGATTAATCAACTAGTAAATGAACTCTAGTAGACTAGAAAACTAGCCTTAAGCTTTTTCGAGAAATCTGCAACTAGCCGTTTTCATCGTTTTAGGGGGCTGTTGTAAGATTTTACCTAGCCAGTTTCATGGGATATATGTGTGTTTTGATGTAAGGTTTTAGTGAGAAGAAAAATCAACAAAATCAAGTTTTCTTTAATCTCTCAAAACTAAAACCTCTCTCATGGTCAAATAGTTTTCCAAAAGCTTTCTAAATTTCTGGGCCATACTTCTTTGATCTCTTAAGGCTTTGATCCTTATTTACTTTGAGATCAAAGAAATCTTCTTTTAGCATCACTATTACACTGAAGCTTCAATTTCAAGGCTATGAGAAATTGAAATTCAATTCTTAAAAAAGGTTTGTAAAATCCATAAATTGTTGTGGTGGTGAGTTTGAGAAATTCTCAAATGTTTAAGGTGGTTTGGTTATTAAGAAAATCCTCTTGTTGAAAATGTGATGTTGTAAATCTAGCTATAGAGGTGGTGAAAAGACCTCTTATTGAAGAAGCAAGTAAAACCATCTCTCATTTGAGAGTTGAGTTAGTGGATTTAATCCAAGCATGGCTTGGGATTGGCCATAGCCTTGGAGGGATGAACCATGATAATTTCTTTGCTTTAACACTGCTCTCATTGTGATCTTGATTCTGCTATCTTTTGTACTTGCAATTGCTCTTTAAACATTCAGATGATTTATATTTGCATGTTTGTGATATTATTGATTAAGATCCAAGTAGTGTAACACGCATTGGTATCTTGGGTAGAAATTAGAGGGTTTATTTCAAAGTTAAGTTTTATTTGTTAAACACTATTTACCCACCCTCTAGTGGTTTACTTGCCATTCCCAAGATCCAACACATCCGACTTACAATTTATTGAAAAAGTAATACTAAAACAGTAAACTAGAACGTGACTACTAATACTTAACATGGTAACTTAACATGGTACTCCACAAATTATTGATCCTCGAGATCTGGACTTTCTCTGTAACCACCTCCAACACCTAACGGAAGCAAAACAACAACCGTTTGATTAGTTGTAGATCAAAAAATAAAAAAGAAGCAATATGATATCATCATATAAAACATGTAAATAAAATACAATAATAAGAGGAATATTATAATCACTAAAATGATAAATAAAGTATCATGTAAATAAATGGTATAACAGTGACAAGGAGATAATGTGATGTACTACCAATGTCTACATGACTATGCAGGTGAATCTGTAATTCTATATTAATGTTGTGACCATGGATAAAGGTATCAACCGAAACATATATGGTTCGATAGTTTCATAGCAGTATCGATGGGTACCAATATGAAACTGGGACAAAAACTTTCGGCTGGAACGTTGCTGTTTTGGCCGAAACCGACAAAAAGAAAAAGAAAAAAAGAAGAGCATGAAGATCTACATCAACATACAACAAACATAAAAAAGAAAAAAATCTACAGCAATATCTACGAAATAATCAAAAGAAGAGCAATATCTACGAAATAATCAAAAGAACAAGAACAAGGATGAGGACAGGAGAAAATACTTGGACTCCCGTTGCTCTCCCATCGCTCGCCGCTCGAAGGAGGCTCAAGCCCTAATTTGGTCTGCCTCTGCTAAAGAGAAGAGAAGAAACACAGGAAAACCCGAGTGGTGTTTGTCAAATTACACAGATGGTAAACGTGTTACATTTAAACCATTCTCTTAAAATGTTTTTAAAAAGAGAATGGAAAACTTGTAAATAAATGTAATATGTTTAGCATTATGTGTAATTTGACTAGCAGTCCACTGGCCTTCACTAGCGTGATATTCATCTTATACATTTTGCTAAATATATTGCATTTATTTGCAAGTTTGCCGTTATCTTTTAGAAAGGGAATGGCAAGCTTGTAAAAAGTGTAATATATTTAGCAAAATGTGTATCGTGAACAGCAAAACTTTCTAAATACGAGAATATACATATTTTTACGTATTTTTAATTTTGACAATATTATACATTAATATTTTAGTTAGAATTTGTTATTAGTAACACAAATTTGATAGTTTTTGATAGTTTTTTAGGTATTTAAAATTACCGATACAAACAAAATGAAACTAACTTCCGAAACAACAGAAACGGACGAAACCGATACCAAAACCTAAATTTTCAGAGGACCGAAATCAAGACCGAAACCACAACCTCAAGCCTTGATTGTGACTCTTGCTTGACAATGGAAACGCTCACTCAGCCCAGATATAGTCAGATTTAATAATAGGAACAATCAGATACAGTAACATGACAGTCAAATACAGTAATAGGAACGGTCAGATACAGTATGGGTGGTTCCAGTCGCTCATCACCCTCAATGACATGAGTTACCACATCCTCGGATATCTAGTGTGAATTTAGATAATCATATGTGATATATGTAGAATACATTGTACAGTGTCATGTATAGTAGTAGTGACAAAACCAGTTTCAAAAGTATTACAATTGTATAGTGAATGTCATGTAAATAATAATGTATGACGTACTTAAATCTAATGCTTAATGTCATTTATATTCATGTATTAAATTGGAATGTATTATGTGATTTACTTGGCACATATCATATAATAATAAATTAAGTCTCTATGTGTATTCTGAAAGCAATATCATGAGTCAATCTCTAAAGTCAAAAATAGGGCATATGTTGTTCCGGATAATATCGGTAAAAATCATACAAATCAATCCAATATAATGTAATATCCAAATTGACAAGACCAATCAATCCAAACATCGGATTTTCAGCAACATAATCATAGTAAGCCCAAGACTTCACTAAAGAGATTAATTAGAATCAAATCTAGTTTTATAATCATTTATGCACATAAAATTATATCACATAGTTAATAATGATTCGATTTCCAATTTCAGTTTTACGTTAACATTTTCCCAGTACAAATTCATCATTGAAATAAATATAAATCTCAACCGAACAATATTAATTTCCAATCATTTTAGGACAGCAAACACCCCAGCTAACAGACATATCCAACAAGAAACCGGGCCTGAAAGTAGCATGAAAAGGCCCAACCAAAGCACAAGGCAGACCATGATCAGAGTCCCAAAGCTTCAACAAAACTAAGACCCTAAACTCAGTAAAACAAAATCTCAAGTCACTAACCAGGGCAATAGCAAACGATTGTAGAACTGACCGCTGGTACAAGCAGAAAATGGGGGCCCAGCACAGGGTGACGGCAACACGAGGCGATGGCGAGTAGCGAGCAGCAACTCGCACAAGGCGGCAGCACATAGCTGCAACTAGCACAAGGCAGCTACACAAGCAAACAGAGGCAGCATCACAACAAAGGCAACTAAGGATGCAGTAGCAACCAAGAGATGCGGCATAAGAAGCAGCCAAAGGCAAACAAAGGGACAACACAGCAACAGCAAGGGCAGTGAAACAGACTGGTAGCAAAACAAACAAACAAACAGATGCGGCCAGGAACCAACACAAGCGGCCACAAGGCGGCAACTCAAGGGGACAAACAAAGGCAACAACACAAGGGGCGGCCAAGCAACAACCAACGGAAACTGCACAAGCAACCACATGCAACACAAGGCAGCAGGCAAGGGCCACAAGCAGCCCAAGCCAAGGAAAAAAGTTGTAACCAACACAACCACAACAAAGCAGTGATAAGGGACGTATCATGGCCCCAAAAGCAACACACAACTACTAGTCTCAACAATTTTTCCAAGCAACACACAATTTTTCATGGCAAGAGTATGTTATAATCAAGATCATAACCAAATAGGGAAAACCCAGATTTGAAACTCATGGCCAGGGGTAAAAACACTAATTTTAAGTAATTTCACTATAATCTTAGCATCATGGAGAATAATGGCGGAGTTTATCACGACCGTAAAATAGTTTAGATGGAACTACCTTTCACCAAAGTCGAAGGAAGTCGAAATCAATAACAGAGACCTCGCCACCTCGTCGTTCTCTACGACTACAGCTGCCTCAAGGGTTGAGATGAAATTATAAGGAAAATCGAAAGGTAAGGAGCAAGAAACGAGCTCTAGCGAAAGACAACAAGAGAGAGATCCAGAAAATTTTTGTCAACTAAGGTTAGTGTTTTGGTGAGAGAGAGTAAATAGGAGAAGAGGAGAGAGTGGAATAGCCGTTATGAGACCATGGGGAGGCGACAACGTGGGTCATGTCGTGCGTCCACGTTACCACACGTCGCGCTTAAGGTGGTTTCATCGCTCAAAAATTTGAACCGGCACAAGAGAAAGAAAAAGGGAAGAAGAAAAAAGAAAAAGAAAGAGAATAAATAGAGAGAGTTGGGCTAAATTGTTAACGGGTTTAGGTTGGGTTTAGAACAAACGGGTTGCAGGTCAGATTAGAACTAATGGGTTGCGGGTCAGGTTTAGAACAAACGGGTTGCGGGTCAAGTTTAGAACAAACGAGTTGCTGGTCAGGTTTTAAAACAAATGGTTTGTAGGTCATGTGTAAAACAAACAGGTTTGAGTTAAAATCAAGGAAAATAAATTAGACAAAAATCCTCTAGAATTACAAAAATATAATTTTAACATATACATAAAATTTTAGACCATTACACTTCATAAACTAAATTTTTTTTACACAATGTGATGAACGGTGAAGTATTCCATTTGGGGGTGGGGGCTTCTTTTCTAGGATGTCCTTTTTCATTAAATTTTCCCCCTAAAACTGTTTGTTATGTTTATGGCCCAACTGAACAACCATTTCAGTTTGGTTTCAGTTCAATTGAAACCCCAAATCGGTTCTGTTCTGTTCTGTTGTACACTTGAGTTTGGTTTGGTTTGGTTCTACAGATTTTCAGCAAGGTCAACTGAACCAAACTGTTGCCCACCACTAGTATATCCTGTTGAATATGATGAAAAATGCCAAAGTTACACAGGACAAGGTTTCTTTTAGAGGAGGGAAAATGCACCATGGCTCCCCATTCATTTCTAGCATCTTATTGTAGTTTAACTATTGTGTTCAAAGTGCACCCTTGCGAAGTGACAAGAAAATAAATTTCATAAATTCACAATCCATATGGCAGGGGCATGAAAATCCAGTCTCGCAAAATTCACAAGGAATGGTTCTAAATATCAGCCTACCTTAGTCAGACTCCGTGTCACAATAGTGAGAAAGTTGGGGAACAGCAGTGTAAGACAAAAGGGATAAAGAACAAATTGAAGGGCTTCAGCCATCATTGAAAATAAAGAAAAGGATACAGAAAGAATGAAGATATGTAACCTAATAACACCACATGTTAGTGTTTGATCACAATTGGCAATGAATGCTATTTTAACTATCAGAAGAATCGTGCGCGCGGCAGGGCGGGGGAGGGGGGGGGGGGAGGTTGGGGGTATGACACTAGGACAATGTGCAACTCTCTGCAATAATATGGGAAAAAGGATAAAATTCCCAAATCCAGAGTAAGAAAAGGATTTCATATAAATAATTGTACAAGGCATGCAAGACTAGCCTAAGGTTAGAAACATGTCTAATCAGTGGCTGAAGTTAACATTACACTATAAATTTGAGGACAACATGACGCAGGAAATATTTGCGAAGTATTGCTATTACTGCAAGGCATGAACATGGCTACATTATTAAAGGTTTGTAATCTCATAGACACATGCTAATACCCACATGGAACTATACATATATAAAAAAACAGATAGCCAACGTCGCCTAGCTGTCCATGCTCACATATTACGTGTTTAACCATATATCATGACAATTATGCATCCAAGGATAAAAAAAATAAATCAACATTATAACATCCAACATAAGCAAATAGCAGGGTCCAATCAAATTTGGGGAAATACTCACAAAGATGATATAAATGTGTGCATAAATGACATTTCTATAACAATTGATGAAAGACTCAGAAGTCACTTCCAGGTAAGCAACCACTCTTCAAATTATAGGTGATTAAGACTACAATCGATAGCAGCGGCAAGCTAAGTACAATCAGCGGGAATGACAAGTTAAGGTATTCCAACGCTAAAATTGGCACCAGTGAGTATGCGTCCATGTAACCAACAGCATCGTAAGCAGCACCCCCCCCCCCCCCCCCCCCCCCCGCGGGGCCCAACAACAAACCGGCCGATTAAACCTCCAATCTTCCCTCTCACAAGTCTAGACATAACAAAAGAACAAACGACATGAACCCCCCCCCCCCCCCGGGGGGGGGGGGGGGGGGGGGGGGGGGACAACAAGCCGAGCGATTAAAGCTCCAATATTCCCTCTCACAACTCTAGACATAACTAAAGAACCAACGGCACAGGGAATCTGTTTCATGGATTGGAACTGTATAAATCACTTGCTAGACTCAACCGAAGCATCTACTACGTGAACTCTTTGCACTATATATGAGCATAAGATAGCTTCATAGAGTATGAAAACTGGGTTGAACCTTGACTCAATGTGACCAAGCCCGCAACTAAAATGAGCTAGATAGGTAAGGTCCGGCTTTGTACATTAGAATGGCGTGTTTCAGTATCTTTATGTGACAGAAGAATATACTGTTAATTGGTCACGTTTGGGTCCCAGGTAGCATCTACAATGATTGGTACCTAATAGTATCCCAAATGACATGGCACATGTCTTATCGCCACCTAGTAATCAAATACATCATATGTTTAAACAGCAAATCCAAGGAAATTATATAATACATTTTCTTAATTGTATATACTGTTTGGGACGGTTCAGAAAAATAAATTTCGTGTAATATACTTTTTCTCCTAAAATATCAGTCAATGCCATACACAAGTTCTCCAAGAAGTTATAGTTATATATCAAATAGGAATTGTCAAAAGTCAAAACAAATCCCCAGCGAAAATTAGAAACTTCCTACACTTCTCTGTTATGCATGGATCATGTTTGGGTGCCGAAAAAGCAAATTAGAAACATGGAATCTTCCCATAAATCTTTTACGAATTAACCTAGATTAATACAATTCTACATGACCAATCTAATCATTCACAGTTTCAAACGTCACCAAGAGTCATTGTTCCCAATATTGGCCTATGCAGATGATATATCTGAAGATAAATCGCTTTAGACTTCTGCTATGATATGAAAAAATATTTGGTTATACCGTTTCCATCTTGGCCAATATTTCAGATAGAAGTTGATATATCAAGGCCAACGCATCCTTGTTGAATAGCAGCCAATGTGGATTGTATTTGCTTTACATGTCAAAATTGGTTTGGATTTCAAGTTAAAACTGACACATTAATTGTTTCCTCAAAGCTAAATCTATTAGCTTTTAAATACCTCACTATAGCACGTATCTTCGGACTCTTCTTCCAAATTCTTTGATTCTATTTTGCTCTCTTTTGTGCCTTGTAGCGCCGCCTATGATGAGGTGAAACAAGCGACGAATCACCAATGACGAAATGAAATCGATAAAAAAGAAGACCCACAAAGATAAAAATGATGAGGAATGCCAAATTGCGATAAAGTCAAGCAAACATCCTAATCAATATTTCAACTAGTTTTTTGGGTAAACGAGCCAAGTTTAAGACGAAAGAGAGTCTGATGATAGATTTTTTTTCTTTTTATCGGTGGGGCTCTGCTTTTAATTCTTTCACTAAAATTTTGAATTTGTAACCAAATGATTACAACATGTAAGATCCAAAACCAAAATGACAAGTAGCCCCTAACTTTCATTTTTCTTTGTTTTTATTTTTGAGAAGTCCAAAACCAAATGGCCTAAGTTTAGAGCAAGGATTTCATCTTGTTAATGTTTCTCGTTGCATTCATCCAATTGAAATTAAGAATTAGATCCAATTTATTTCTTTGCGCTGTTCCAACATATATGATCCTTGTATTCTTTGCTTAATGCAATGATTTTTACTTTAGATAAATGACAATCTAGGATGTTAGAACTATCATATGTGTGTGTCTACAGTGCGAATATGAACACCGGATATGATCTCATACACCCAATATATCATCCAACATCCACTATCCACCCCCATCCGATACAATCAAAATATTTGACATTTAAAACGTTGCTAGGAGTAAAAAATTTTGAAGTGCATCATGGTGATTGTCCAAGAAACATGTTCCAACTTGCAAAATGTTTCTAGGCTTAATGGTCTCCTCTAGCTATAATATGTAACTAAATCGAGAGTTTGACATTTTTCGTTGACACCAAGAAGACAACTGGTTTTGAAATGTGGTCTAACTCCCATGGAGTCTACTAAATTTAGAGTGTTGTACTCAGTAACCCACTTCATTTCAAAGGGATAGAATTGTATGATTAAAATTCCACATATCAAAACTAGTTTTCAGGCCATGCAACAGCTGATATCAAATCTGCCAGACAATCAACGACACAAAAAATAAGTCTCGTGTGATCAAGCATCTTCCAGAGCCAGTGTGATTTCATTAGACCCAGCTCTTTTATGTAGAGAATTGTCCTCTTGTTCCGAATGAGTAATGAGTGTCCAATTTTTTTTTGGGAAAATAAATTTTCCTAGTTACTGGAGAAACGATTCTGCAAAGTCAGTTATCTGGAATGGCATCATAGTCATGCACACATGTTTACATGCTATTCCACAACTCAAGTCATGCAATGAAAATAATAATTTCAAGCCGTCTGCATAGTTTTCTTCAAGAAATTTGCAATACAATAGGATAGATTACTGGAAAAAAGACCTCAGATGTTTTTTTTGTAAGAACATCACCGATGAAAAATGAAAGGGCACACATTTCATTCCTTAAAAAATGAAAATTGGACATGACACTGGTGAAACCACTCAGTTCATGTTTAATAGTAAATGCCAAAGTAACTTCAGTAATATAAAAGAGAAAACATTGGCAGACCTAAATAAATTGTTGAGAAAGATGCAAGAAAAGTAAATATATCAATTCAAAAAACTTGGGTATAAATAAAGAATGAACATACCATATAAAACCAACCAGCTCCAAATGGTCATGTCCTATTTCCAATATAAAGCATTTGCAATAAACAGACCTGCCAGAATGCAATGAATGTCAATTCTTTAATAAAAAGTAACAAGTTGTCAAAAGAGTATCATGGAGTTAAGCATGCAATATTGATATTGTTAAGAACAAGGAACAAGACTAAGAGTGGCACATGGTTTATCGTATAAGTGAAGCTAAAATTAGTAACTGAAGGCATATCTAATCTTAAAAACTAAATCCAATAGGTCGAGGTCCAATCCATAATTTATGGTAATCAACTTCTTTCAATTTTTTCAACGTGGAACTATAACACCACCCCTCAAACTCTCAACCTTTGAGTTTAGAATTTTTTTTTCTTTTCAGAATCAGGACAGAACCATGATTCATATTGATTTGTTTCGGAATAAGCAATTAGACATGATAAAACCTGTGAAGACAAATACCATTACGGGAGTCAGCTTTGAAATCATATCTAGCTCAAAGGCTTTAGCCAATAGGTCAGGCCCACTCCCTAATCTATAGTCATCAACTTTTTTCAATTTTTTCTATGTAGGACTATAATTTGCATCATCTACCATTTTGTAAAAATTGCAGATATGTACATATGCATGTGAACAGTTTGCTTGCATTCAATGAAGCGAGATAGTCCTTTGGTACTGTTTTAACCAAGGTTTGAGGTCGCAGTTTTGGTCTCGGTATCGGTCTCTCGAAAATTTAGGTTTCGGTATCAGTTTCATCCATTTCGGTTGTTTCTGTTGGTTATTGCAACACTCCTAAGTGAGGTTTGATATAAGCAAACAATTAATGTCACTAATCATGTTTTAAGTTGATTTGTGAGTGTAAATCAAATGAAGTCAACAATGGTCAAAATATTAGATTGGGAGAAAATTAAAGTCAAATTTGATGATGAAGAGTCAAGAGACTTGGAACTCATATTGGAGATCAATTGCCCAAGCCAAGGACTCATGGAAAGTGTAAACTTTCAAAGACTAGAAATCTAAGTTCATTGAAAATGCACCAAATTCACCAAGAATTAGGGAGTGTTGTATTATATTTTGAATTTTGTCTTAGATTGTTAAGTGAGTAGATGGAGCTTGCATACACACTCTAAATAATGTTTTAAACTTGACAAATGTTTTAGAAAAGATTTAAAATTATTTAGAATTAATTTCACAAAGTTTTCAAAGCTTTAAAACCCTCATATCAGAAATGTAGCCAACTAATTTTTTATTTTAGTCGACTAATTTAAATGGGAGATAAGTTCTCCACTCTGGACCCAAAAGTAGTCGGCTGTACTACTAAGATTTTCCGACCGCCGTTGTCAAAATAGTCGACTATATTTTATAGGGGGCCGACTATTTTTGTGTAAAAAACAATGCTACGAGTTTTTCAGAGCTGTCGATTTTACCGTTTGAGGGGCAGTTTTGTCCTTGTTTTTCAACAGTTTTTAGAGTGTATTTAAATATGCTATGCTGGAAATTTTGGCACCAAGAATTGCTTATTTTTCTGAGATTTTCAAGCTCCATTTCATCTTTAAGCTTTCAAAACTTTCAACCCTAAAATTCTGTTTTAAAGTTCAAAATCTTTTAAGCACTTGTTCTTTGGTGATTCCGAATCTCTCTCAGTATATGAGTAACTCCTTGAGATTCAAATCCGATTTCTTCTTGTTCTCTTAAGCTTTAATATTTCACGTGTTTGAGATCAAAAGGTTTTATTACATAGCCACTTAAACACATAAGAGCTTCATCCACTGGCTATATGATTTTGTTGAAGAAGTCTCATATTTAAGAAAGGTTTGTATCACCATAAGTGTAGTGGTGAAGTGGTAAGTTTGTATTGTCTTGGTTTGTTGTTGTAAAAATCTCCTTGTAGGAGAAGTTTGAGTTGTATTTGGAAATTCCTAGCAGGAGGCTAGGTGTGACTGTAATTGTTGGAAAGACCTAGCAAGTGAAGCTAGGCATGTATATTGAAAACCCTCTTGGTGAGGCATTGCTCTCTTAATTAAGAGAGTTGGCTAGTAGAAATCTTGACAGGTTGTTGGGGACTACAGTAGTCCTTAGGAGAGGTGAACCAGGATAATTTCTGGTGTTTGCATTATGCATGTCTCTTATCTCAGTGCTTGCATTGTTTTATATTCCGATGTGTTTGATTCTTCATTTCATAGCAAGCTACTTGATTGTGTTGATTAGGTACTACGTAACTCTAACAAGTCACCTAAGCTAATCTTGAGGTATTTGTTCTTATTTATGCATAATTCTTTAAAACACTAATCCATCTCCGTGTTTAGTTTGCTATTTACAGGATCCAACGCGTGGTATTAGAGCTTTGGCTTGAAGTTAGCATCAACAAACATAGCACACAGTCAAAGTTTTGCTTCCCAACATATATTTGATGGAACAAATTTTTCGATTTGGAAAAGGAAAATGGAGATTCATTTGGAGGCCGAAGACATTGACTATGCAACATTTATCCATGACTCATATACTATTCCAACCACTCCAAGGATTTCATGGACTAAGGAACAAAAGGAAACATAGTCAATGAACATCAAGGTAATACATATTATTTGCTCTTTTTTAACTAATGAAACTATTAGTGAAATTTCAGGACTTAGCACAACTCAAGAAATTTTGAGAACATTGGAGGACAAGTATGGAGATCAACTTATGAGGAAAGCACCAATCAATGGACGTGAAGAAGAGAGCTTCTCAAATGAGATTTGTTTGATGGCTCATCAAGATGAGAACAATGAAGTAAGTGATCCCAAATCCAACATTGATGACTTTAATTTAGAAGATGAATATGAAAAATTTATCATGAATTTGAGAAGATGAACAAGAGAAACAATAAGTTGGACAAAAGGTTTAAGTTGTTGACTGATGATTACAATAAGTTTAAGATCAAACATAATATTCTAGTGCATGACTATAATGAATTGAAGAATAGTAGTAGTGATAATTCTTCATCTTGTGATCTTGCTAGCTTAAGGCTTAAATATGATGCACTATTGTCTGATTACAATTCTTTGAAGGACAATCATGTTATGTATGTATCTTGCATTAATGATAAATTAGATGTGATTGCAAATGATTTATGCACGAGCAAACTTAAGCATGAAGAACTTGTTCTTAAGCATGATGTGTTTAAGAAAAATCCAAATGCTCAAGTTACTCCCTCACAAAAGCTTGTTGACACTACGCATCGTTATGTAGGAAATGCTAGACACCATTCCATGAATGTTAATTATGTTAGAAGACCCAATGCACAACATGCCTTTATGTATGGAAGATAAGCAAATTCTCATGTTCACAATGTACACAAAGTATCACATACCCATATGAATCATAATGCTTTCCATGCACCACACAAACTCCCGACACATCACACTAGGAAGCATGTTAAAAATCACAATGATGTGATTTGGGTGCCAAAGCATTAGCTTGAATGATAGATATGCATACATTCATGATGCAGAAATAATTTGGATGGATTCTCTTATATGCATAGGAATTCAAGTTCAAATCGAATTTGGGTTCCTAACGACTAGTTACTTTTGTACCCATGATTTGGGGTGTCCATGTGCTTGCATGAATATTTTGATGATGCCCTAGAATAGAATGATGAAATATATGTTAGATTAGCTTTTGATTATGTTTGATTATATTGAGTTGACTAAATATTTCATCTAATACCATGTCTTTCATTTTGTTGCTACAATAGCCGACTAAAATTTAAAAATTGTCGACTACCTTGTCTACATTACGAAGTTTGTCAATTTCATTGGAAAGTAGCCAACTACTTTTATAAATTAGTCGACTGATGATGTGTTTCTCAAAACCCATAGTTATCTCTGCACAGTGATCACTCTATGATATTCTGTATCTTGTTCATGATATTCAAATATTCGTGTCTATGAGATTGAGTAGAATTATCTGTTGCATAAAAATTAATACTAATTTAGTGGTGATTAAGCTCGTTTGATATGCTTTTCATTATAAAATCGTTCTTTTTACATAAACAATCATTCATTGATTTTTAAAGAGTTTCTTCTCTAGCAAAGAGCTCGTTGGGCTAATTATGAACCCAACTTAATTGTGCGTACCAAATGCATAAGAATTTTCATTTCAAGTTATTTGGGTATTAGATAACGGATGCTTCAAGCATATGACCAGAAACCCAATATTGCTTAGTTCAATCCAAATGAAGGGTGGTGGTAAAATAAAGGATGGGGTACCATCACATTTAGAGACAATAAAAAGGAAAAAATTGTTGGCATCGGAAACGTCGGTGATAACTCTAAACTCTTGATAGAAGATGTTAATTTAGGTTATGGTCTTAAGCATAATTTACTTAGTATTAATAAATTATGTGATAGAGGCTATAAAGTTGTTTTTTACTATTGATTCATGTTTAGTATATGATGATGGCATACAACATGTGTTAATTAGATGTAGATGTAGAGACGACATATATACTTTATGTTTATGCGATCATTATTCAAAAGTATGTCTTATTGCATCATCTAATTATCCTATTCTTTGGCACAGAAGATTTGATCACGTAAACATTAAGAACATAAATAAGATATGTAGGAAAGATTTGGTACATTGTTTACCAAAAATGCATTTTCATTTAGAAAAGATTTGTTAATCTGGTCAACATGGCAAGTTGCATAAAAGCACCTTTAAGCGCATATGATCACTTAACTCTAGAGACCATTAGAACTCATTCAAATGGATTTAATTGGTCCTTCAAGAGTTTTCTCCCTCAGTGGTAGCAAATATGCATTTGTTATCGTTGATGACTATTCACGTTTTACGTGGGTTTTATTTTTAGAAAACAAAAATAATGCACTTAACGATTTCAAAATATTTTTCGACCGTGTTTAAAGATCATTTTCAACAAAGATTGTTTCTATTAAATCGGATCACGGTGGTGAATTTGAACATGAACATTTTCTAAAATATTGCAAAAAACACGGAATTACACACATTTGCTTTTCATATAGCTCCTCAACAAAATGGGGAAGTTGAAAGGTAAAATAAAACACTTCAAGCGTGTGCACGCACAATATTGTGTGAAAGCAACCTTCCAAAGTACTTTTGGACGGAAGTTATATCCACCACGTGCTATGTACAAAATAGAATTTTGATTAGAACACATTTTCAAAAGACACCTTATGAATTGTTGTACCAAAAAGTTCACATAGTATCTTATTTTCGTGTCTTTGGTTGTAAATGATATATCCTTAATACCAAAGATAATCTTGATAAATTTAACTCTAAAGCGGATGAAAGCATATTTATCGGATATTCTTTGCATTCTAAAACATAAAGTTTACAATAAAAGAACTCTTAGTGTTGATGAGACACAACATGTTACTTTTGATGAATCATTTAGTAATATCTCTCATAATATTCATGATGATGATGATATTGTTACACAACCACACATTGATGATTACCCTTCTGGTTAATAGCCTAGAACATATTCACAAGCTACACATCACCTACATACACAAGTGATTGGTAGTATTAGTGATGGTATTAGGCTTGATCTCAAATCTAACATATGCTAAATGTTGCTTTTGTATCTAGCATTGAACCAAAGAAAGTTGAAATAAATGCAACGCAAGAGGAGTTTGTCAACTTTTTAAAAAAATCAAGTTTGGGAATTGGTTCCTAGACCCGAGGACCACCATGGCATTGGTACCAAGTGGTTGTACTGGAACAAAGTAGATGAGGTTGGCACTGTGGTAACAAATAAAGCAAGGCTACTCAGAAGAAGAATGTATTGATTTTGACGAAACTATTGCACCCGAATCTAGACTTGAATCTATTAGAATGTTACTTGCTTATGCTTGTCATATGAATTTTACTTTATATCAAATGGATGTAAAAAGTGTTTTCCTTAATGGATATATTAAGAAAGAAGTATATGTTGAACGACCACCAGGATTTGTTCATGAAAAATATGATGATCATAGTTATAAACTTAGAAAAGCAGTATATGGTTTGAAACAAGCTCCAAGAGTTTGGTATGAAATATTAAGAAAAGTCTTAATCGATTCCGGCTATAATGTAGGAAAGGTTGATTCTACATCGTATATTAAGAAAATTGATAATGATATTATTTTGATTAAAATTTATGTTGATATTATTTTTTGTTCTACTAACGAATTTTATGTCAAGAATTTGCTAAGCTTATGCGTGAGAAATTTGAAATGAGCCACATGAGTGAGCTCAATTTCTTCTTAGATTTGCAATTAAATCAATGGGGAGAAATGAACTTTCATTCACCAATCAAAGTATACCAATGACTTGCTAAAGAGATTTGGAAAGGAGAGTTCTTTAGGTAAGGACACTCCAAAGGCTAGCTCAATCTCCTTGGACAAAAATGAAAGTGGTACGAAAGTAGATCAAATGTTATATAGAGGTATGATTGGATCTATTCTTTATTTAACAGCAAGTAAACATGATATTATTAGTGTATGTTTATCTGCAAGATTCCAAGTAGACCCTAAGGAATATCATCTTAAGGCAGTAAAATACATTCTTAGGTATCTTAAGACCACCTCAGATTTTGGCCTATTTTATCCAACAGCTAGCACACTTAATTTAATTTCATATAGTGATTCAGATTATGCTAGTTGTAAAACCACAAGAAAAAGCACTAGTGGAACTTGTCATTTCCTTGGATATTACCTAGTTTCATGGTTTATCAAGAATCGGAATTCAGTTTCACTTTCCACAACCGAGACAGAATATATTGCTGTCGGGCTTGCTTGTGCCCAAATTCTTTGGATGAAACAAGCTCTATCTGATTATGGTATTAATTGTCCTACTAGTGTGATTTATTGTGATAATAAGAGTGCAATCAATCTTACTAAGAATTCTTGTTGCACCCTAGAACAAAGCACATTGACATTAGACATGGATTTATTGATGATCATTGCACCAAAAAGGATATAGAACTTAAGTATATTCCTGCCACTCATCAAGTAGCTGATATTCTCACTAAGGCTCTCAAGAGTGATTCTTTCATTAAGTTGAAAAAAGACCTTAGTATCATTAGTGAGAATGAGCTAAATTAGCTTTGTGCTCATAGCATACATTATGTATTTACACACTCCTTTATTGTTGGTTTTGCTAACCCTCTTTCTAAGCTTTTTTGATCATGTCAAAATGGGGAGAAATAAATAAGTATGACTGGGAGAGGTATGTTAGTGTAAATGTGACGCATGGTAATCTTTTTTTACACATTATTACACACTTACATGGTAGCACCTTGATTAAAAAGTTATGGTACATGTATTTTATAGTACTTATCTTTAACTAGCACTAATGCAGGAGAAATAACATCTCCATATCAATCATGCACTAGTGAAGCTGGAGTAAGTATCACATTTTTTTAATTGAATAATTTTTAATCAAACTAATTGCCATCATCAAAAGGGATGAGATTGTTGGTTATTGCAACACTTCTAATTGAGTTTTGATGATTAAGCAAACAATTAATGTCACTAATCATGTTTTAAGTTGATTTGTGATTGTAGATCAAATGAAGTCAACATAATCAAAATAGTAGATTGTGAGAAGATTACGTCAAATTTGATGATGAAGAGTCAAGAGACGTGGACCTCATATTGGAGATCAATTGCCCAAACCAAGGATTCATGGAAAGTGTAAACTCTCAAAGACAAGAAATCCAAGTTCATGAAGATGCACCAAATTCACCAAAAGAATTAGTGAGTGGTGTATTATATTTTGATTTTTGTCTTAGATTGTTAAAGTCAGTAGATGGAGCTTGCACACTCTAAATAATGTTTTAAACTTGACAAATGTTTTAGAAAAGATTTAAAATTATTTAGAATTAATTTCACAAAGTTTTCATAGCTTTAAAGCCCCCATATCAGAAATGTAGCCCACTAATTTTTTATTTTAGTCGATTAATTTGAATGGAAGATAAGTTCTTCACTTTGGACCCAAACGTAGTCAACCGCGGTACTAAGATTAGTCGATCGCCGTTGTCAAAATAGTCGATTATATTTTATACGGGAGCCGATTATTTCTGTGTAAAACCCCAGCTCCGAGTTTTTCAGAGAGCTGCCGATTTTACCGTTTGAGAGGCAGTTTTGTCCTAGTTTTTCAACGGTTTTTCAGAGTGTATTTAAAGATGTTTTGCTAGATATTTTGGCACCAAAAATTGCTTATTTTGCTGAGATTTTCAAGCTCTAATTTCATCTTTAAGCTCTCAAGACTTAGAGCCTTAAAATTCTCTTTTAAAGTTCAAAAGCTTTTAAGCACTGGGCTTTAGTGATGTGATCTCTTTCAGTTTTTGAGTAACTTCTTGAGATTCAAATCCGATGTCTTCTTGTTCTCTTAAGCTTTAATCTTTCACTTCTTTGAGATCAAAAAGTTTTATTCTATAGCCATTTGAACACATAAGAGCTTCACCCATTGGTTATAGGATTTTGTAATAAGTCGCATATTCAAGAAAGGTTTGTATCACCACAAGTGTAGTGGTAAAGTGGTAAGTTTGTATTGTCTTGGTTTGTTGTAGAATTCTCCTTGTATGAGAAGTTTGAGTGGTGTTTGGAAATATCTATCATGAGGCTAGGTGTGATTGTAATTATTGGAAAGACCTAGCAAGTGAAGCTAGGCAAGTGTATTGGAAGCCCTCTCGGTGAGGCATTACTCTTTTGATTAAGAGAGCTGGCTAGTGGAAATCATGACAGGTTGTTGGGGACTGGAGTAACCCTAACGAGAGGGCGAACCAAGATAATTTCCGGTGTTTGCATTGTACCTGTCGTTTATCTCATTTGCTTGCATTGTGTTCTATATTCCGTTGTGTTTGATTCTTTATTGCATAGCAAGCTCCTCCTTGATTGTGTTGATTAGGTACTTGTGTAGGTAGATCTAACAAGTCACATAGGCTAAACTCGAGGGATTTGTTCTTATTTGTGCATAATTATTTAAAACACTAATCACCCCACCCCATCCCCTTTAGTGTTCAATTTGCTATCCACATGATCCAACAGTTTTAGAGGTTCGTTTCATTTCGTCCGTATCGATAATCTTAAATACTTTAAACCTATCAAATATTATGAAATACTTAAGCATCAAATATTTTTTTACAAGTTACATATTTTGTTAAATAAGAAAAGATGAATGGCACACTTAAAAAGAACGAATGGCAAACTTGGAAATAAGTTGGTCTGTAAGCCAAGCATAAAGGTCTATCCGCATAGCAATTCTCCCAAAGTGCTGCTACTTACATTTTGCGAAACAACTTCATTTATTTACAAGTTCACCATTCCAAGTCATTTATTTACAAGTTGGCCATTCCTTTTTTGTTTCTCTTCCCGGCAGTGATGACCGCCCAAATTAGGGCCGCGAGCTCCTTCGACCGGCGGGCGAGCAACGAGCAGCCAGCGACGGGAGAGTGCGAGTATCCATTTGTGTTCTCTATCTCTTCTTCCTCCCTTCTCTTTTTCCTCCTCTTCTCTTTTTCCTTCTTGCTCTTCTTTTTCTTGTCCTTTTTTTCTTTTGTGGATTCTTCTTCTTCTTATTGTTGCCAGTTCGGTCGGAACGTTGCCATTACGGCTGGTTTCAACGTTCCGGCCTGTTCCGGCTGTTCCGGCCGAAACCGGAACTTTAACCCCCATTTCGTCTCATTTAGCTCTAAAACCGAGATGAAACAGCCAAAACCCTGGGTTTTGGCCGACAACTAAAACCATGGTTTTAACTTATTATTACAAACATATAGTAAACATAAATTGGAAAGGTGATCAATTATAACACCATGCTATAGCATACCATAATTTAAAAAATATTCTCAGGATAATCCTAGATATTATACAAATGTGACTAAGAAATTTTCACCAGATTGAAAATTTTCATGAACTTGGTACAAGTTAGTTTCGATCAGATACATGCCTCAAGATGTTAAAGGCTTGTTAGGAATCCTAGTATGAATCAATTGCCTCAAAATGTAATTATCCTAGTATGTTAATCCATTGCCTCAAGTTAGTTTTGATGATGAGCAAACATAAATACTTGTGACTAATTCCCTACTTGCAGTTAATCCATTGCCTAAGCATATCATGAAGATCAATTAGCAATGGATGTCACTCAAGGATCAATCAAAGCTCGTAAAGTGGATTAGACGATCGAAGATGAAGATTGAAGCTCCTAGAAGACTTCTACATCTTCCTATAGAAAGAAGAGAGGCAAAAACAAGATGTAATCTTTTTATTCTCTTCTAGTATGTAGCTTTGTAGTAGAATTATGTTGGAGCACACACACATCTTTCATTCTGCCCTAGCAAATCATTAGAAGTCATTTCCTATGCCTCCAATTCATTATTCTCTAACATGTACATTTTGGACTCTCAACAGACGACTGCAGAACGTTTTACAGGTGCTTGTCTCCAAACAGTCATCTGTGATTTATTCTACAGTCGTCTGCTTTGCACATACTTTGTCATTTGGGTTTTGGGCTTTTTGTTATAACTCTTATCAGGCAACTGCTGTACAAAGTACAGACGCTTGTCCAGTTACAGCCGCATGTGACTTGTTAGTCAGTCGCATGTCCCACTCTTGCCCAAAGATCCCTAGTTTGTCATTTTTTGGTCAGACAACTGATGTTAATTTCACAGTCTTCTGCCCAAGGAACAGGCGCCTGTGAATGCGTCTACAGTCGCCCGTCGATCTCTTGTCCTGACACTTGGTGTTTGGCAAGTTACGCAAGTTTCGGCCAGACGACTGATGTTGGTTTCACAGTCTGCTCATGGCACAAGCGCATGTGGTTACTACATCAGTCGCATGTCCTATCTTCCCATATTTCTTGAGTTTTCATCACTTACTCACTTAGGATGTCAATCGCATGTAGAAGGGATCTCGGTCGCATGTTGGTTTACAGGCGCATGTCAGACCTACATCAGTGGACTATCCTACGTAGTAAGTTACCGTTTGAATTCTCGTCTACCCTCTAACACAGTGCAGTAGGCAACTGTAAGTTCTTCATCAGTCGTCTGTCCTAACTGTAAAATTAATCCGTTGGGATTTTCCACACGGATTTCAAAGGGGTTTTTGGGTATTCTGTTTGAGGGTTTTAGAGAACTTATAAAGAGAGCTTCTATTGTTTCATTGAGAGTCTCTTAGCCATTCAAGCATTCATCTCTAAGCTGTCATTCTCTTACAACTCTAGAATTCCAATCTCATTCTATCTTGCTCTCCAACCTAGAATCAAAGTTGATATCTTCTAGGCATTTGGTGGTGACAAGAGAAAGGGCTTCACTCTCTTCTTGGAAGAGACAACAACACACATTTACTCATTCAAGTTTTACTTCAAGGCATATGTATCTGAAAGTGTTTTTCATTTCGAATTTCATTATCTCGTATTTTGATTTCACTCTCGGTTTGTGAGAGTGTTTGCTTGATTCCAAGTTGTGGGAGTTAAGGGCATTGATTGTGTTCAATTACACTTGTAAGATTGCTACAGGTGGGTTTAAAGGAAACCTCAAGTTATGGTTCTAACTTGAGTATCCGATGGTATCCAGGTGGAAGGGACGTAGGAATACCGAGAACAAGTCGGGACTGTACTTGGGTAATCCGAACCCTTGAAACATCTCTTTGTTAGCTTGTTTCATTTTGGGTTAATTTATAATTCCGCATTTATTGTTGGTTAGGAATTTAAATTGGTATAACTATCGTTTAAATTTTATAAACACTATTCAACCCCCTTTCTAGTGTTTTCCTCATATCCAGGGTCCTTAAAATTGGTATCAGAGCACAAGGTTTATAGCTATGGCATCCAACAATAACAACGTTCCTCCACCTCCTTCGTACAACAATCATGATCGTGATGGTGCTTATACCGTTTTCGAAGGACAATCAATGGTTCGTCCTCCACATTTCAATGACACGAATTTTGGCTATTGGAAGTGCCGAATGGAGACATTCCTAAGGAGTGCTTCTCTTTAGAGAACCCTCCATAAGGAGTACGTTGAACCCACCATAGAAGATTTTGACAAATGAACCCCCGCCGAGAAGGCCGCTGATTTGAATAATGCCAAGGCAATGAACGCTCTTCATTGTGCATTGGATCCAGATGAGTTCAATAAGATATGCACATGTAAGAGTGCATATCAAATATGGAACCATCTCGTCGTTAACCACGAGGGAATGAACAAGGTAAAATTGTCAAAATTATATGTTGCTACACAAAATTTCGACATGTTTCATATGCAGGATAGTGAGAACATTGCAATGATGTATCGTCATTTCACCGATATCACCAATAAATTTGAAGCTCTTCGTTAAGTATATACTCAACAAGAAAAGGTGAGAAAGATAATCATGGAAATGACCTCAAAATGGGAAAGAATGGCTATTGCCATTGAGGAGGTCAATGACATGAAAAACTATACCGTGTTGAATATCATCGGTACTCTCATGTCTTACGAAGTAAGAAAGGAGAACCAAATGAAGATTAGAGCAATGATGAATCCAACGGCGGCAAAGAAAAAGCGTTAGCCTTCAAGGCTACTTCTTCATCCTCCGATAGTGATGAATCCAAGAATGAAGTGGATTTGGAAGAAATGGCGCAAATGGCGAAGAAGTTCCAACGCTTCTTTCGCAAAAGGTAAATTTCCTTCCAATTCTAAATTTGATTCCACTAACAACTCATCGTCTCTTTGTTTTAAGTGTAACAAGACAAGGCTCATTAAGAAGGATTGCACAATGCTAAGAAATAAAGAAAAGTGGAATGCACCAAAGTACCACAAGTCTGACAAATTTAAGAAGAATAAGAAGAAAGGACTTGTTGGAACTTTCGATGACTCAAATGGAGATTCCTCGAGTGAATCCGAGGATGAGAAGTGTGAGAGTGTACATATGTGCTTTATGGCCCAAGAAGATGCATTCTCCGATGGGAGTGATATTGAGAATGATGAACCCGAGGTAACCGGTAACCATGGATGAACTCCGTATTACTAACGAAGAATTATTTTCTAAGTATCAATCTCTTATGCTTAGATATACTAATTTGAAGAACTCTAATGTTAGTAAATCATCCATGCCATGCATTACCAACAATGACACCATTGTTGACACACTTACACTTGAGAAAGCCAATTTGGTTTCTCAAAATGGCACCTTAAGAAATGGGGTGAATTCCCTCAAATCTCAACTAGATCAAGGATATTCTAAAGATAGTGTTGATCTAGCTTCACAAAATACACAATTAGGTATTGAGAATGATTCTCTTAAAACTCAAGTGCACGAGCTCAAAACACGTGTGTCCACTTTGGATACTAATATTTCTTCTCTTAAGGAGAAATATGAGCTCAAGTCCTCCCAAGTTAAAAGATTTAACAAAGGAAAAGGGCACTTGGATGAATTACTTCCAAACCAATTTCCGGCTACACATTGTGTTGGACTTGGTTATGTGGAAGCAAATTTTGGTTTATCCGTATCGGTAGTTTCAGATACTTAAATACATATTTGTTTTGCATAGCTTGTAAATAAGTTGGTCTGTATACTGAGCAAAGAGGTCTGTACGCATAGCAAGCCCCCAAAAAATGTGTATATAGCAAGGTGGTCTATTCTCATGTATATAGCAAGGAGGTCTGTTCACATAGCAAGCCCAAAAACACTTGTGTACAAAGCAAATAGGCATGTTCACATAGCAAGCCCCAAAAAATCTTTAGGGTTGCTACTCACATTACACATTTTGCTAAATATAATTTTTGAAGAAAAGACTGTATATGTACATCACAACCCCTATCACAAAAACCCCCCACTTTTGTAACGAAAAGAAGCTCCTTTGGGGGGAAAGAGCTACAAAGCCTCCATGAACTGCCTTGATGCATCATAAACTCGAATCATTGCATAATACTTCTTGTGCTCTGCATTTTTAATTCAAAATCTCCTCATCATCAGATGAAAAGAATTAAACCATAACCCATGTAGCACCAGCATTGTTATTATGAAATTGGACCCATATGGACATGCCGATCAATGTACCGACCCTTTCTTTGACACTCCTTAGGCACGGTGTTCTAAAAACAGTTTCATTATGCATGCGGTCTGGAAGCGCATAACGCATATGCAAATTATGCGGGATTATGTGGTTTACATGAAAATGAATTTTTAATAAATAAATAAGCAGTAAGTATATATACATGAGTTATACTAAATTAAACATATATAATGGAGCATATATGCATGACATGTAACATATAAAAGATTCTAAGCATGCTAAAATCTAAATCTGAGAACAAGTAGTAAATTTGATCTAACATGTGTCAAGTAGCGATCGGTGCAGCACTTACAAATATGGGATGGACAATGGGGGATGGACAGCTGTGGTGATCTTAGATAATTCTCATTATCGATCATATTACGGGACTGAACCACGCATTCATGGTTTTATATGATCATTTAGGCAGTAACATATGACCCCACATGCGGTAAATTATGATCCTTCAGGCAGTAACATTATGTATGATCCAATAGGCAGTAATTCCTATAATTCCAACAGCCTTTAGTGGCTAAACACTCAGTTACAATCATATGATAATCTAAGTCAACTCTGACATATATGAGAACGCCTCGGGTTCCCATACCAACACACAACCACCACCAAGCCTCGACACTAGCTGAAACATCACCAAAACAATATTTATAGTCACCATCAAAGGAAACCATCAACAAAAAATCCCAAAAACAGTCACGACAGGGAAAACACACATCGCTCAGTCACGGCCTTGGGCACGATGCCCAAAATCAGTCACATCCAGGTCAAGAGGGGCACGACGAGGGCTATGGAACTCCTCAGGGTCACGACAAAGGCTTTAAAGCCTAGGACAATCACGGCGAAGATAAAAGAAGGCCACTGCAAGATTAGCAGAGGTGGAAAATCCCTAAGGTATGTCACGACAGAGAACAAAGTAGCCCAAGACAGATCACGGCTAGGGGAAACCCCCCAATTAGTCACGACCAAGGCGGACAGTCACGAGGAAGACAAGGGCCAGCATCGAGGGTCGCCGCCACGCCCTGGACCTCAGATAGAAAATCATTATCGCCGTAAAGGAAACCAAATCTAAGAGAAAGAAAGCATCCAAGAGAAAACACAGTGAAAGAAAGCAAAGAATACTCATCTCGTTTGGTTGCTAATAGAAGTTGTCGATTTCCATTTACAATCCAAGAGAAAACATCCAAAATCCTAATCTAAACTAACTCTACTCCTAAAACTAGAAGAAAACATAAAAAGGGGAAGAAAACGAGCTAGGGCCTCGCTCTCCCATCGCTGGCAGCACTCACAGCCTTAAATACAATCCCAAAACCCTATTGGGTTCGCAACAGACCCGATTCAAAACGGCCGTGTGGAAAAATCCACATGGCCGCATCGTTTATACAATGTTACGCACTACTGCATCTTCAAAGGTCATCAATTCATGCGGCTGTTTGAGAATTCGAAACGGTCGTTTGGTTGTAGGTGAAATTGCAGCTACATCTTCAAAATTGGGGGTGACACGGTCGTGTGAAAAGTTCACACGGCTGTGTCGCAACTTCGTTGCCTTGCTGCAGCTGGGCTTCTGCTTTCGAAGCGACACAACCGTGTGATGGGTTCACACGACCGTGTCATCGGCTTTGCTCCTCTTTGGCAGGACAAACCATACGGCCATCTAAATGGCCGTGTGGGGCTTCGTTGGAGTCCTTGGCCATATCTCCTCACACGGCCGTGTGAGACATGAGATGTCTCACACGCCCGTGTGAGAGCTGCAGATCTTCAAAATAGCTTAATCTTCATTAGATTGAACCCTCTTGCATCGTTTATCGCTCCATAGGCCTTTATTCTCGTTCTTTTACTCCAAAAATCCACAAATTCACCTGAAACACATCAAAGAAACCAAAACGTAAAAGGGAACAAAAAGCGAGGAAAATGGCACGGAAAATGTGATAAAGTGGCGTGAAACGTGGGAGAAAAGTGTGTGAAAACTATATATAAAAATCACCTATCAAAATCCCAAGCTAAACTCTCCTTCGTCCTCGAGAAAGACGAATAAAGGGTAAAGAATGGGGTATGCAAGCATGCGTGCAAGTGATGACATGAGTTTTGAGAATTTCACAAAATCGAGCGTATATTCGTGGACAAACGGAAATTTCAAATCCATGGAAAATTAAAACGCCAACTCCTCTCTATCGATTAGAATATAATCCTAGGACTTGGTTTTTAGCTCAAATCGTTAAATAATATACTTAGCTATGATCACGCTCAAATCCTAGGAAATTTCCTCTAACTCGTCCTTAGGTCGAAAGCGAAGGGATGGAAGTTATGTGATGGTCGAGGAAGAGATAGGTATCGGATAATGGGTTATTGATCAATCGAGAAAATGGCGCTCACGACACGTTAAGTTTCCATGATTCGTGAAATCGACAATTTTATTCATGCTTCCAAATTTTTTTTGCTTTTCTTCTCTTTTTTCATTTGGATTGTAATTGGGTCGTGCAAGGAGCGTTGAGTCAATAACTCCTAGGTCAGACGACCTAGGCATCAGGCCAAGAAGAACCCCTCAGACCTACTAGCTCAAACCAATCATAATCCTTATTCATATGCACTCCCCCAAGCTAAACCTTTCGGCACCCCCCAAGCTAAACCCTTCGGCACCCCAACGATTCCTAAATAGTGGGGATCTGGCTACTCGGTGTCGCTAGAAGAACGATGCATGTCTTATTCTTTTTCTCGTATATATATATACATTTTTTCTTCTTTGGAAGGCATGAATACGAAAAGCGATACCACTCCTTAGTATTAGTTAATATGTCGTTATCCAGGTCTCGATGGGTTATAATCCATTATACTCAACCATCCATTCTATGTTCCATGCATAAAGAGGATCTCTAGTTCAACTTAGGTCGGTTCAAGTACTATTATCCTAGAGATTATGAGAATGATCATAACGAGCATATTAGATGAGATCTGAAACTAAAAACGTATCCTACTCATATATTTAAATCGATATCAAGAAAATCGAGCGTAAAAGACAGGAAATGAAATTCCATTCGATAAAACCACCCATATAAAGCTCGATTTCAGAAAAATTCTCAAACGTGTATTTATAAATGATGCATAGAGAATGCAGGATGCATGATCCTATGCAAATGTTTTTGGGCTTTTGATTATTTTTTTTTGAAAGCATATAAAAAGAAAGCAACAAGAAAGAAATATGGTGCACTGAAATAAAAATAAAAAGAAACGGAGAAAATGATATAAACAATGGATAAAGACATGAATGTGGAGGTGGAAAAAGAAAAACTAAAAATGAAAAGAGTAGCGTGAAACGCTCATCCCCCAAGCTAAAAGTGTACATTGTCCTCAATGCAAAATAACAAGTGAATATGTGAGGACAAAGATGTGTGTGGAAGATGAGTGGTGGTCTCCCCCAAGCTAGCATAGTGCTATGGTATGGGCTCAGTAAGGGTAGTGGAAGGTGGAGGAGAATGAGAAGCGACATCCTTATGTAGTGCCCTGTGAAGCTACTGCACACGTACTAGGGGGGTGAATAGTACTTAAAATAATTAAGAGAGTTATTCATAACTATTGTGCAATAAACAAACGACAATGCGGAATAAACAACAATCAACAAGAATTAGCAAACGCAAACAAATGATATAACGGATTCGGATCCACCCAAGTCTCCCCGACTTGTTCCCGGTGATCCTACGTCCCAACCACCCGGATCCCCTCCGGATACTTGAGTTAGAAACCCTAACTCAAGATTTTACACTATGAAATTCTTGTGAAAACCCTTCACAAGACCAAATCATACACAATGTAAATGTGACTCCCACAACCCGGGATCACAACCTCTCTCACAACCGAGAGACAGTCTTAAATATCAAATGCGATGAAATAAAGAAACACTTACCACAAAATCATATGCATTGAGTATACTTACCAAATTAGGGCAAAGATGGATTTTGAGGAGGAAGATGTCACCAAACCCTAGCTCCAAGAAGATGACCAGCAATGGAGACCTAGGGTGGAGATGGTGACCTTGATTCAAGCTCCTTGGCTTGTAATGCTCACAATGGAGAGAATCTCTCTTGAGGAATTTGGCTCAAAGAGTGAAGGGAGAGATTCTTGGTGAGAAGAGAGAGCTTGAAATTAGCTTGAGAAAACTCTTCTCTTAGGTCTGAAATTACTTGGATAATAGACCTCTCACCTTGCCTCAAACGAATTAGGTTTGTATTTATATAGGCAAGAAAAATCGTGCTCAAAAGATTCCCAACGGTCATATTTCTGAAGCAGTTAGTCGGTCTAAGAAGGATCACTGACCGACTAGATTGCCAACTAGTCGGTCGGTGATTCTTCATGAACCGACTAACAGGCTTACAGCCAAACAAGAAAGTTCCAGGCAACATGAACTAGTCGGTCTAAGAAGACTTGTCATTTGCCAACCGACTAGTTTCACAACTAGTCGGTCGGTGAGTGTTCTTTGACCGACTAACAGATAAAATAGGAAAGGCTGGATACAAGTTGAACTAGTCGGTCAAAGAACAAATGCTGACCGACTAGTTTATCAACTAGTCGATCGACAAACGTTCTTTGACCGACTAACGATAAACAGTAACTTAGGCTGTACAGGGAAAGTTCAACTAGTCGGTCTAAGAAGGATTCCTAACCGACTAGATCGTCATCTAGTCGTTCGGTGACTCTTCTTTGACCGACTAATTGATCAACATAGCTAGGCTGAAATGAGCAAGGCATTCTAGTCGGTTCAAGAGGAATTGCCGACCGACTAGATCGTCATCTAGTCGGTTGGTTCTTCTACTTGAACCAACTAACATGCACTAGAAGCCGAGGGAAGAAGCGATAGGCTTCGGGAAAGTTTCTATTGGCTTCTAAGATAATCCTAGCTCTAAGATATGAGCGAAATGAAGATTATAATGTAAGTCCTACTCAAGGCTTAACATTCTAAACTATGAAGCTAGAAGACAATAAATAATACATGACGAACCGTCTTCAAAGCTTCAATCTTCACTCTTGACTTCATTAATACTCCTTGAGCTTCAACGAAGCTTCAGGCACACGATCACGCGTTTGAGAAGTCTCGAGACGTCGCTTTTGATGTATGTATTCTTTTGGCGACGATCTCCATAACTGCGCTCACAAAAAGTTAGTACGAGCTATTTATATTTGCTCATCATCCAAAACCAAATCCGGGGAATCACTACTCAACACTTTAGGCGATGGCGGTGGCGGTACGATGGGTGGGTAGTGGACTCGATGAATGTCAGAGACGTAAGATGGGATCTTGGCTTATATCTCTCTCATGGCATCAATGAAAGTCTGGAAGTCCCGAGCCATCCCCTCTAATGCAAGTAGGCGTGCATGGGTGTCGAGGGGATGACGAGCAGACGGTCCAAAGCCGTTACCAATAAGTAAGGTCTGTGTGACAATGGGCTCCTCGGTGATCGTGTGGATGATGGTGTGTGCAGTGGAGGTGGATGGGTATGTGGGGATAGGGTGTGGATGTGGCTGTGGCTCGGAATGTGCAACGGGATGAAAGACAGGATCGGAATCAAAAGCCCACTGCGTAGCCCCATCGACATGTGTGTATATATGGTTTGGCAGGATAGTGTAGGAAGTGCGCTCTGGCCCATATAGCCATACGTACTGATCTCTCATGTTTACCTTGATCAAATGCATGCGTGCAAGAACCGAGAGATCGAAAGAAGTAAGGCCAGAGACGGGTGGTATGCTGTCATCCATCTCAACGAAGACAGGATGGTGGGAAGCTATCAATGTAATGAGACCGCCACAACATATCTTGCTCGAAGTGGATGTGGTGATGCGCATGAGTCTGTGGTCTAACCATGAGCCTGCATGGAAAAGTCTACGTGGGAGAGTGACACTGGTTGGTTTTATCACCCGCGGCTGTGTCATAGCCCACAAAAATAGGAGCTCAGGTCGTGAGACTGTGCCCGTCTCCTCCCTGCAAAAGAGTGTTCCCGAGAACACGAAGGGCAAGGCGCAATGATGGGTGAATAATAGAGGATGCCTTTGTCCTGGTGCGAGGGAATGATCCTGCCCTAGTGATCTCATTCCAAAAGTGGGGTGCATTGAATGCAGCAGGGTGGGCACTAGTGGGGCCAATAGAATCTCGTCTACTGAGGGGTAGGCTAATGAAAAATAGTGTTCAGGGTATCAAATGAAATGGTGTAATCGGTATCCATGACCCTGAACTCTAATCGTGAACCCTCGGACTTTAGGGAGCTAAGAAACTCAATGGTGAGTCTCTCGTAGGTGGGGGCTCTAAAGGTGAGAAAATCGGCACATCCTAAGTTTGTGAATAATCGTTATACACCCTCGGCAGCCCCTAAAGTTTCGAGAGTAGAAACGCTCACGAATTTCGTGGGTAACAAGGCTCGTCGAGATAGGATGGCAAAACGATCTCTCTGGGCCTCGGTAGCAAAAGTGATCCCCAAGGTGTTGATCTAAGGTGGGGTCACATTGGGTGGTGATGGTGGCTGTGTAGACGTGAAAGGCATATCTGATGTGTGTTGGTGTGTGGACATTCCCAATTGGGAACTTGTGGGTGGTGACCGTGTGCACTTTGTGCGAGGGGGCATTGTGAGATGGGGTGGAGTGCAAGTGTGTGAAGATATGTGTATAAAGTTGGAAAGGGTGCAAGGCAACTACACTGTGTTTCAACAATCACAACCAAACCCTAATTCAAATGCAGCGAAAGATCGAAGCAAAATTCCAAAATTTAAGAGCAAGGGAAGAGATCACCTAAGAGTAGCTGTGGTCGTTGTCTGGATGTGATACTATGGCCTGCAGATTATCCTCTCGAGCTACCAAGTTGATCCTTTGCCGTTGATTTGAGACGGCAAACCCTAGGAAACGGTCGATTAGGGTTTTTGTTTGTGCAGGGGGGAATGGCACTGGTGAAACAAGATTAGGGTTGGGTGAAGGTGAAGGAGGCGAGGTTAGACGAGAGGTGGAGTTGATAGAGCTGTGGTGGTCTGTGGAGTTGCGGATCACCGGAGGAGAGGAAGTTTGGAGAGGGAGAAGAAATTGGAATCGAAATGAATTGTGAAATGGAGGATGGGCTCGACCGTTTGGGGCTTCGGGACATATATAGTCGAGGTGACACGACCGTGTCAACGTTGTGTCGTTAACAAGGGCTAGAAACTGGGATTGGCGAGGCGGGTTTAATACTGTCGTTTGAAATTTCAAACGACATCGTGGAATTTGGTTCAAACTCAAGCAGCTTGGGCGTTTTAAGGGTGAACGACGCAGCCGTTTCAAAAATTTCAAACAGCCGTGTGAAACTAGATTTTTGTGTCCGTTTGAAGGCACATGACGCGGTCGTTTCATTCGGGTTCAAACGATCGTGTCAGAGCTCGAACTTTACTTGGGATTCCAATATGTTGGCCCAAACGACGCGACCGAGTCGTTAGGTCGACACGGCCGTTTGGTTCGGCCTCTCGCAACAAAGTTGTTCCCCAAAAGTTTTCAAACGACCGTGTGGTTTCATACACACGGTCGTGTGAGCGCATGCATAGAGCTTTGCTCCCTTAACTGCTCCTCCCTTGTCTCACAGCTGCTCTTCTTGATCTTCCTTTTTCCACATGGCAATGTGGATTACTCCACATGATCGTGTGGTGATTTTACAGCACAAAAACCAAGCAAGAGGTGAGGGTAAAACCATTAATGTATTGGTTATAAAATCCATCAAACTTAAGCTTTAAAATTTCCAAGATTAGGAATTTAAAACCCACTAAGATTTTAGGCCTTGTGTTCTTGGGTTTTATATGAATTGGGGTATGCTAAATGAGGGATGAGCGATTTATTTCAAAGGAAAAGAAAGAAAAAATCTAAAACCTAGGAAAGATTCAAAAACTAATACGCCCCAAGTATAAAAAGGGAAGCGGGTTTATTAAAAACTTAGAAAAGTGTAAAATTTTCTACACTAGTGGATTGAGTACACATGTTTCAAATGGTGGATCCAGTATATGGACTGGAGCAGTCAGTTGCTCTATCTGCTCCTTTCGTGGCTCTGTTAGCATCCTGGTGCCATGAACGCTATCAAACTCCAACAATGCTCCCCCTAGCATTTCTCGAGGATAACCGCCTGCATCCTGCAGGAAATAGAGAGCATCAGTCCCAAACAAAAAAAATTCTCTAAAGTAAATGTATCCCAGAGAGGATTGTCAAAATCTAATAAAACGTGGGGTATGGTGACGGAAACTCCCTGAGAATGGAGTGCTATCTCTTGATGGTGACACCATCATCTCCTTGCCAACTTCATATGGGTGCTCCTCAGGTGCAAACATAATCCAGCATACCTCCGTTGAATGTAAATCTGTATCCTGCAGGTGGTATGACACGTCAATAATATCTGAATCGAAAAATTTAAGAAATGGACTATAAGATTCAGAAATTGGGTATGAAATATTTCCCTGAGTGGGAGCGGTGAGCTTTGGTGGATGTGATGCTCCTGGTGGGGCAAAGAAGTCCTGTGGAGGGGGTGGTGGAGGTAAGGATGTGTCGGACTTGCTGAAATGAGGCGTGTGGTATCCTGGGTCTCACGCTCATCCTCCTTGTCGGTGTGTGTATGGTCCACGGCTTCCTCGATGACCTCATATGTGGAAAACCATTCAGCAGGGAAAAACTGCTCAGACTCATCTTGGGGATGCAATCAAGTGGGAGGTGTGGCTGGTCTTTTCGATGTCTGAAATCGTGCACTCAGCCAAGTACACCTCACATCTATCGACAATGGTATAGGATCGAATCATGTCCTCCTCGACCATAACAAAGGTCTCATCATCCATATCGTCATCAGTATCGGTGTAATAAGGGACGTGGTCCTCAGCAAGCTGTTTCTCATTAATGGTGACCACTTCCGTTGCATAGGCCTTTGGTGACGTGCTGGACATGGCAGCAGCTTTCTCCACATGTTCACTCAAATGGGAGAAATGAGGCATATGGCCTTCGACAAGCTGTATCTCATGAATGGTACCTACAGGAGGAGAATCATATAAATCAGAATAATCAAAAATAAGATTCGATAGGATACCCCTCGTATGGTTGGCAGGTAGTGTTGCACAAGATTCAGCAGCGGCTTTCTCCAGATATCTCCAAGCTGCTTCGGGCGGCATATCGTAAAACTGTCCTTCATTTAGCCGTATTATGAATCTCTGCATGGTTTCTGGCAGTCCTTCGGAGAAGAAGAATATGAGATCTTGTGTCATGCTCTCGTGTTGTGGCACTCTCAACGCTAATGTGTGGAATCTCGTACAGGCTTGCCAGAAAGTCTCTCCGTCAGCATGGCGAAAATACAAGACAATCTCCCCTGGTGTCGCTGATCTGCTGCATGATCCTCATGTGTAGGTGTGCTCCTCCACCAAAATGATCTCCTGACGATGTATGCACAATGATCGGATCCCTTGATAGTATCTCTGACTGTCCTTGTTATATGGAATTTTGGGCCAGATATTGGGCAGTCTCTTGAATGCCGGCATCGATCTGCGTGGAGATTGGAGATGGAGTCCATTAGCCTTGGTCTTGAAATTGGATTTCTAGAATAAGCTCGACGTTGGACTTTTGTGGTGGTGGAGGATTAGGATGGGAGTGTTTTGAGGCAAGTTGTAAGTATATGATGTTAGGTTATGTGGGCGGGTGTAATATTGGCAATGGGTAAATAGGTGCCCCTACATTCCACAGAATTCGCAAAACGATGCAACCTGCAAAAATTCATTGCGACCTCCCATCTGAGCACCCTGCGATAACGAGCATCGAAATTTCCAAAATATGGTCCATTAGGCATCGACACATTCTCTGAAAGACACATGACAAGTGAAAAATATAGCTAAGAGAAGCGCGTCGGTGATACAAGAGAATTACAAAAATTCAATGTCGATGGTGGTAAAATTTTCGCTTATTGTGATTTTTATAAATTTTGATAAGCACGTAGTCTAGCTAACCTAAGATCTAACTAATATCAATCAAGGCAACCTTCCCGGCAACGGCACCAAAAACTTCTTCGTCTAGTTTTAATATTTGTAAACCACAAGCGCACGGCGTCGTCGTAGCGCTATACGGGTCATCCACAGGGAGGTAGATTGATCGAGTACTAGCTCGATCTCTGCTCGTTGAAAGCTACGCAATTCGTTTGAACAATATATGGAGTACGAAGATTAACAAAAGGATTATGATATAACATATAAAACGAGGGTAATCACAAAATATGGCAATCGAAGCACAAAGAACTTCATATAGAAAAGTAATCAAATGCAAAATAACAAGAAAACACAATGAAAGAAAGCAACGAATACTCATCTTGTTGGGTTGCTCATAGAATTTGTCGATTCCCATTTACGATCCAAGAGAAAACATCCAAAATCCTAATCTAAACTAACTCTACTCCTAAAACTAGAAGAAACCATGAAAAAGGGGAAGAAAACGAGTTAGGACCTCGCTCCCTCATCGCTGGTGACGCTCCAGCCTTAAATACAATCCAAAACCCCTATTGGGTTAACAACAGACCCGATTCGAAACAGCAGTGTGGATTTTTCGACAATCCACACGGCCGCGTTGTTTATACAATGTTACGCATTGCTGCATCTTCGAAGGTCTTCAATTCACACGGCCGTTTGAGAATTTGAAACAGCTGTTTGGCTGTAGGTAAAAGAAATTGCAGCTGCATCTTCAAAATTGGGGGCGACACGGCCGTGTCGCAACTTCGTTGCCTCGCTGCTGCTGGGCTTCTGCTTTTGGAGCAATACGGTCGTGTGATGGGTTCACACGACCATGTCGTCTGCTTTGCTCCTCTTTGGCAGGACGAACCACACGGCCATTTAAACGGCCGTGTAGAGCTTCGTTGTAGTCCTTGGCCATATCTCCTCACACCACCGTGTGAGAGCTACATATCTTCAAAATAGCTCCATCTTCATTGGATTGAACCCTCTTGCATCGTTTATCGCTCCAAGGGCCTTTTATTCTCGTTTTTTACTCCAAAAATCCACAAATTCACCTGAAACACATCAAAGAGACCAAAAACGAAAAAAGGAACAAAAAGCGAGGAAAATGGAACGGAAAATGTGATGAAGTGGAGTGAAACGTGAGAGAAAAATTTGTGAAAACTATATATAAAAATCACATATCATTAAGCCATATAACTCCACTAAAAATCCACCCCCTGACTGGATTGCCTTTGACATGGGTTTCAGGGAGACCAGGTTCGGCATGTGCTAGGATACCTTGAAGTGTGACTATCCTCCCTTCGTCCTGGAACTCCATACGCAGCAGCTTTCAAGTGATTCTCATGTCCCCTAATGACTGCAGCCATCTCATCCCGATTATCACGTCAGTGCTCCCCAAGTCAAGTGGCAAGAAATCCTCCACGACCCGAATACCATAGAACATCAGAATAAGTCCACGGCACACTTCTCTGCTGCGCTCCACATTCCCAGTCTATGTCATCACCCCAAAACTCACAATGTCTACCAACTGCGGGCCCTGCTGCTCCACGACCCTATTGGGGATGAAGTTGTGAGTGGCCCAACTATCAACGAGCACTATAACCTCCTGATCTGAAACCATCCACGTTAACTTCGTGGTGTGGTTCGGGACGAACCTACCACGGAGTTTAACGAGACCTCCGCAATGTCCAAATTAGGATGCTTCTGATCTGCTACCTTTACCTCCACATCCTTCACATCCTCCTCGTCTGCGATCAAAAGTTGAAGTTTGTGGTCCCGACACCGATGCCCTAGAGTGAATTTTTCATCACAGCAGTAGCATAATCCCTTCAGTCGATTGTCCCTCATCTCAGCATCTAGCATGCGTCTAAACTGTCCTACTAGCCGTGTCACACTGCACTTCTCTCTGCTAGACGGATCTCCCCGTCAGCAACTTCTATCCCTTTGTCGTACCTGGCTGCAAAAATTGGATCCGCCCTAGGCCCCCTGGCCCGTCGCTCCTCTATTAGTCGATCCTCTATTATCTGTGCCAGCTTCATCATGTCCAACAGCTCCATGGTTCTCTGTATGCAGAGCTCGGCACATATGTTTGCCTTGAGCCCCGTCATGAAGCTCCCCTCCAATGTCTCCTCAGGTATCACCCTCACTCATCCTGAGAGCGCCTCAAATTTCTTCATATACTTCCTGATGATACCCTCTTGCCTAAGTGCAAGGAGCTGCTCATATAAGTTTTCGCCTTAGGTGCCTGGAAAATAATCTACCAAACAATCATTAATCTCCCTCCTTGAACGCATAGGTCGTCTCTGCTCCCTCCACTGAAGCCAAGATAGCGCATTTCCTTCAAAGCATATGACAGCTACCTCTAATTTCTCCTCTGTTAGGCAGGTCACAGCAAAAAACCGTTCTGCACGGTAAATCCATCCTTAGGAGTCAACCCCCACGAACAGCATCGTCTTCAGCTTCCTAATCTTGCCATCAACATCGAGATTCCCCTGACCGACTCTCCCTCTGGGCTGCTCATAGTGGAAGGTTGATAGGTGTTTTGTCGTGTATCCATGGTCTGTCCGAATCCCATCAATGGAGCTCCACTTACGTCATCATCGCTCCCCTAATCATCATCGCACCCAAACCGAGTGTCCAACATCCTCTTCATAGTCGGGTCGTCGTCATTGTTATCTCGAAACTGCTCATATGTCGGAACAATACGATCGTGTGATGGGTTCACACGACCATGTCGTCTGCTTTGCTCCTCTTTGGCAGGACGAACCACACGGCCATTTAAACGGCCGTGTGGAGCTTCGTTGTAGTCCTTGGCCATATCTCCTCACACCACCGTGTGAGAGCTACAGATCTTCAAAATAGCTCCATCTTCATTGGATTGAACCCTCTTGCATCGTTTATCGCTCCAAGGGCCTTTTATTCTCGTTCTTTTACTCCAAAAATCCACAAATTCACCTGAAACACATCAAAGAGACCAAAAACGAAAAAAGGAACAAAAAGCGAGGAAAATGGAACGGAAAATGTGATGAAGTGGAGTGAAACGTGAGAGAAAAATTTGTGAAAACTATATATAAAAATCACATATCATTAAGCCATATAACTCCACTAAAAATCCACCCCCTGACTGGATTGCCTTTGACATGGGTTTCAGGGAGACCAGGTTCGGCATGTGCTAGGATACCTTGAAGTGTGACTATCCTCCCTTCGTCCTGGAACTCCATACGCAGCAGCTTCCAAGTGATTCTCATGTCCCCTAATGACTGCAGCCATCTCATCCCGATTATCACGTCAGTGCTCCCCAAGTCAAGTGGCAAGAAATCCTCCACGACCCGAATACCATAGAACATCAGAATAAGTCCACGGCACACTTCTCTGCTGCGCTCCACATTCCCAGTCCATGTCATCACCCCAAATCTCACAATGTCTACCAACTGCGGGCCCTGCTGCTCCACGACCCTATTGGGGATGAAGTTGTGAGTGGCCCAACTATCAACGAGCACTATAACCTCCTGATCTGAAACCATCCACGTTAACTTCGTGGTGTGGTTCGGGACGAACCTACCACGGAGTTTAACGAGACCTCCGCAATGTCCAAATTAGGATGCTTCTGATCTGCTACCTTTACCTCCACATCCTTCACATCCTCCTCGTCTGCGATCAAAAGTTGAAGTTTGTGGTCCCGACACCGATGCCCTAGAGTGAATTTTCCATCACAGCAATAGCATAATCCCTTCAGTCGATTGTCCCTCATCTCAGCATCTAGCATGCGTCTAAACTGTCCTACTAGCCGTGTCACACTGCACTTCTCTCTGCTAGACGGATCTCCCCGTCAGCAACTTCTATCCCTTTGTCGTACCTGGCTGCAAAAATTGGATCCGCCCTAGGCCCCCTGGCCCGTCGCTCCTCTATTAGTCGATCCTCTATTATCTGTGCCAGCTTCATCATGTCCAACAGCTCCATGGTTCTCTGTATGCAGAGCTCGGCACAGATGTTTGCCTTGAGCCCCGTCATGAAGCTCCCCTCCAATGTCTCCTCAGGTATCACCCTCACTCATCCTGAGAGCGCCTCAAATTTCTTCATATACTTCCTGATGATACCCTCTTGCCTAAGTGCAAGGAGCTGCTCATATAAGTTTTCGCCTTAGGTGCCTGGAAAATAATCTACCAAACAATCATTAATCTCCCTCCTTGAACGCATAGGTCGTCTCTGCTCCCTCCACTGAAGCCAAGATAGCGCATTTCCTTCAAAGCATATGACAGCTACCTCTAATTTCTCCTCTGTTAGGCAGGTCACAGCAAAAAACCGTTCTGCACGGTAAATCCATCCTTAGGAGTCAACCCCCACGAACAGCATCGTCTTCAGCTTCCTAATCTTGCCATCAACATCGAGATTCCCCTGACCGACTCTCCCTCTGGGCTGCTCATAGTGGAAGGTTGATAGGTGTTTTGTCGTGTATCCATGGTTCGTCCGAATCCCATCAATGGAGCTCCACCTACGTCATCATCGCTCCCCTAATCATCATCGCACCCAAACCGAGTGTCCAACATCCTCTTCATAGTCGGGTCGTCGTCATTGTTATCTCGAAACTGCTCATATGTCGGAACAATACGATCGTGTGATGGGTTCACACGACCATGTCGTCTGCTTTGCTCCTCTTTGGCAGGACGAACCACACGGCCATTTAAACGGCCGTGTGGAGCTTCGTTGTAGTCCTTGGCCATATCTCCTCACTGCTCATATGTCGGAACATGTCGTCGAGGTCTCTCCTAAAATTTGGAGGCCGTGGCGCCCCGGGGGTCCTTCAGATCATCGCTGATACCCTGACACGTAACTTGATGCACATTAGCCACCTGGCAGGCTGCCCGGGAGTCAAGGAGAGTCCTTAGCAGCCATACTGATGTTGGTCGTACCCCTAGCAGAGGCTCGACTGGGCCATAGCAGGTCGCCAGGGGGCCGTGATGCCCCGACGGCCCTATTGAGGCATGCTCCCCCTGGTGGGGCTTCACAGGGGCCACGGAGCCCCTTGTGAATGTGCGGGGGTCGCCACCCCCGTGGGTTCTTCCACACCTCTTCGAAATCCAGATCTGTATCGGATAGAAGTCCTTCCTTAAATTCTTCAACTTTCTTCTTTTTCTTTGCCAAAAATTCCGCATTTCATCCTAAATCTGAGTTGTTTCCTCCGGCGTTGCCCGAATTTGGCTTCTTTGCTCCTTTGGAATCAGAGAATCGTTGAGAGAAGTTGTGTGTTAAGGTTTGAAACTTGCTGTGTTAGGGTTTGCATTAAAGTCTCCATCGTCACATTCAACCGCGCTTCCGACGCCTTCATCCTGGCTCTGATTGTCTCTTTCATCCCGACTTCCATAGAGGTCATTGACGTTTTCACTTACTCATCAAATTTCTCTTCCAAAGCTTCCATCTTTCTCATCTTTGCTATCAGGATCTTACTCTGATACCAATTTGATATATTTTTCTAGGGTTTGTGGAGTAAAAATGGGATTTTAGGAAACAAAATTCTGATCTTTATTGGAATAAAGTGGGTTGCAATGATAAATGGACATGTTCGAGAGGTGGACCGCTCTCCCAAGCCACCAATTCGAGATGATGGCCGCACTCTCCTCTATCAAATGTTTCAATAAATCTCATAAAGGTTTCCCTCACAAAAATCAGCATAATCCTCATCGCTCTAAGCCCCAACTAATATAACAATCAAATTTCTCTCAAAATTACAGAAACATCAATGGACCCCAAATTACGAAAATGCCCCTGAATCTAATTTGCATCCCTAATTCTCTTGCACTGCTGCTGATAGGTGATTATTCCATCATAATCCTATTCAATGTCCTCTAAAAGCCGATCTACTTAATAGTTTCTCATCCAAATATCACATTTCTCATGAGGTTGTTAAGCCAGCTTATGCAGAATCCATGTCCCGTCAGTTACATTGGGATGCTACTTGTATCATATGGCACCTTAAAATTTTCTAATTTAAGGATTGTATTTTTCACCTTCTCGTCTAGATAATGTTAATTAGACTAATGGTCCACTTGAATATACTAATGGCTGGTGTTCTTTCGTTGTAGACGATATGACAACATGAAAAAAATTAAGGTAGGTTGCCAAATCAAGCGTTGAGGTAGAGTATAAAGCTATGAAGCATATGGCTTGAGAGATAACATGTGTATACTGCCACATGATGCATGAATTTGCAGTTTTACTCCAACAAAATGTATTGTGATAATAACCATGCTATGTACATCACTAACGATTATGGCTTGAGAGAGAACATGGGTATCTGTTAGTATCTCAATTAGTCCCACATTGGAAAGAATAAAAAATGTAATGTATAAGTATTAGAGGGCCTCTCCACCTAGTACCAATTGGTTTTGGTTTGGATGCTAGCTAATACTTAACAATTAGATGTGAGCCTAGTGTTATGGGCCTCTAGTATGTGGGCTAGCTCCTTAGCAACGCTACTGTTAAAGGCCTAGTATGGAATGGGTCTCTAACAGATGGGCTAGTGTTAGAGGCCTAGTATGGGATGGGTTTCTAACAAATGGTATCAGAGCAAGCACCATGCTACGACCCACGTTGCAGAAGGGACGACATGGGAAAGAATCGACCTAAGAAGGGGCGACCTGGTAAAGGCCGGAGTGAACCAATTAGAGTTTGCACCCCAAATGGGCCGCCGTGGACGGTGGTTGTGGAAGCGGAAGGAGCGATCTGGGAAAGGAGCGACATAAGAGGGGGACGAGCTGGTAAAAGGCAGAGTGGGCACCCCAGAGTGGGCCGCCGTGGACGGCGGTTGTCGGAAGCGTGGTGGTATGTTAGGATCCCAAATAGTCTCACATTGAAAAGAAAATGAAATGTATAAATATTAGAGGACCTCTCCACCTAATACCAATTGGTTTTGGGTTAGATACTAGCTAATATTTAACAATTAGATGTGAGCCCAGTGTTATGGGCCTAGTATGGGCTAGGTCCTTAGCAAGGCAATTGTTAGAGGCCTAGTATGGGATGGATCTCTAACAAATGGGCTAGTGTTAGAGGCCTAGTATGGGATGGGTCTCTAACAGTATCCTGCCACATGATGCATGAATTTGCAGTTGTACTCCAACAAAAAGTATTGTGATAATAAACATGTTATATACATCATTTACGATTTAGTCTCCCAAACATGTGACCTATTGGGCTTACATTCCACTTTGAAAATGTAATATAATCTAATTATGACCGAGAAGAAAATTCTATGTTAGTTTTGGTAATCAAACAAGTAATATTTTTACCATGGAAAACTTTCTCAATTTTGTAACGAGCGAAGCATGATTAATATCTATGTTCCAACTTAAGGTGGAGTTTGGGAGTATGAATTCTCATTAGATTACAATTATAAACTAGTGTATCAGTAAAACTGGATATAATGATAAGAATTGTAACTATATTATATTATCTCATCTGCATAAACAACATAATTACCATTGTTTGGGATGTGACCTATTTTCCATTTCAATACTGTGTCTTCCAAAAAGATCACGTGAATAATTTCATTATCGTCCATTCTTTCTTCTACCTATCATTAATTGGTAGACTGGATTTATAGTTAACAGCAGATCCGAAACATTAAACATTTTTATCACTCTATAATAGGATTGGAAATGAGCTCAGGACAGGCAATGGTCTCCGCCAAAAAAGGTAAATGGATGCTTCAATTTGGAACATGGGCCATGCTGGTCCTCAAAATGAATGCCCATATTAATGATGGGTCATGCCTATGCATAATCCCGCAAGGCATGGTTGATGGCAAGGCCTGTTTGTGGTACAACCATGGGTATGATTGGAGACCTGAATGGAGTCCCAAATGGAGGCACCAATCAAATTACATGGACATATCAATGATTCAATTGTCTATGTAACTTATACATATACTTATTATCGTTTAAATAATACTAGGTTACTTAGATGCTTTAGTGTTATAAAACTATCTATTCCTATATTATTAATATAGATTTTAATTAAATTTAGCATCTTCTCATAATAACTTCAAACTAGCATGCACTTATTTATGTTTATTATTTATTAGTAGTAAATTAATTTCATCATGCAATATAATTGATTTTGATTACTTTTTATTTTATAGTTTAAAAATCAAACTTCTAAAAAACTTGAGTTGGGATAATTTGGTATGAATAAAATAGATTCGTGGCATGAATTAGATGTCCAAATTTTTAGCCCATTGAAAGTACGCATGTACTTTCCAACTTTATGTATCTTGGCACCTGATCTAATGCCACCTTTTCTACATTATTCTCTTTTTAGAAATGGACTCGACACGATATAGGCATGAAATGGCCAGCACAATTCAGGCACGGAAGGGCCAACCCGACACGGCACATGGGTTGGTCTGTTATCTAATGGATTGATATATGTATGCATAGTTCTAAGCTCATATGAGCATTGAATCATGACTAGCCTAAGGTAATTTTTTGTGGACCATGACTGAGCTTGGCAAGTCATGGGATGCCTACTTCCAACCCTGCTTTATAAGATGACTAGTCATAACCCGTGCCCGCGGGCACGATTCATTTAAGATTTTCCCTTGCGAAATCTTTGTTCCCCGAATTTTTTTTCAAAGCCAAAATTTAAAAGAAAAATAAATTAGCTTACAATATTTAGCAGCACAAGCGTCTTCGGCGTGGGTGCCTTCGGTGCGGAACAACAAATTCAGCGCATGCGCCTTTGATACAGAACACCAAATTCGACGTGGGTGCCTTCGGCGCAGAACAACAAATTTGACATAAACCAACAATTTCGACGCAGGTGCCTTAGTCGCGGAACAACAAATCAGCGTTAAAAAATGGCGCGGGTGTCTTCAGCGCGGAACAACAAATTCAGCGCATGCGTCTTCGACACAGAAAACCAAATTCGACGTGGGTGCCTTCGGCGCAGAACAACAAATTCGACATAAAACAACAATTTCGGCGCGGGTGCCTTAGGCGCGAAACAACAAATCAGAGTTAAAAAATTTCGCGGGCGCCTTCGGGCGGGCTTCATATACATATAACCCGTGCCCGTGAGACACTGTTCATTTAAAAATCTTGGACCCACTAATTTTAAACAAACATTAATAATTATTAGTTTCCCCTGAAATATCAGTAGATGTGATCGAAATTTTACAGAGTTTTGCAACGTGGATCAATGAGTTGACAACATCTCCCGCGTTCATTCTCCCACAGCTCGCGTTCATTCCCTTGCGAAATCTTTGTTCCCCGAAATTTTTTTTCAAAGCCAAAATTTAAATAAAAAACAAATTAGCTTACAATATTTAGCGGCACAGGCGCCTTCGGTGTGGGTGCCTTCGGTGCGGAACAACAAATTCAGCGCATGCGCCTTCGACACAGAACACCAAATTCGACGTGGGTACCTTCAGCGCAGAACAACAAATTCGACGTAAAACAACAATTTCGATGCAGGTGCCTTAGGCGCGGAACAACAAATCAGCGTTTAAAAATGACGTGGGCGCCTTCGGCGCGGAACAACAAATTCAGCGCATGCGCCTTCGACACAGAACACCAAATTCGACGTGGGTGCCTTCGGCGCAGAACAACAAACTCGACGTAAAACAACAATTTCGGCGCGGAACAACAAATCAGGGTTAAAAAATTTAGCGGGCGCCTTCGGCGCCCGCGCCGAAACCTTCATATACATATAACCCGTGCCCGCGGGACACTGTTCATTTAAAAATCTTGGACCCACTAATTTTAAAAAAATCAATAATTATTAGTTTCCCCTGAAATATCAGCAGCTGGGATCAAAATTTTACAGGGTTTTGCAACGCGGATCAATGAGTTGGCAGCATCTTCCGCGTTCATTCTCCCACAGCTCGCGTTCATTCCCAAGATGAGATTGTGTGTGTGCACAACATTTTTTTTCATAACTAATATTAAAAGGCTATTCCTAATTTCAATGTTATTGTGTATTCCCAACAAATTTCTATTCAACCCAAAAATTTCCCTCCAAAACTTGATGTGACATTGCCACATAGGACAAATTCAAAATCTGCCCTCAATTGTAATATAGATATCATATGCTCCATACATGGAAAGTTCAACCAGAACAACCAGCATCAAAATAAATTCTGGTACAATACTTATCAAGGGGCAGAATTGAAGTGAACTCAATATCATAAATACAAAGGAAAGCATATAATGTCTGTTTAAGAATGGAAAATCAAGAACAAGCAAAAGAATACCTTAAAATGTCTTCATATCTATGAATTATCTCTTGCTTTTTCTCCCGTATATAATATGAATAACGCTTCGAATAGCAGAGCATGATGGCACTCAGCATATCAAACGAGCCCTTGTTGCAAAATTGGCATTGATGATAGAGGCTGTAAAATTGATGGGCCAATTCCAAATACATGGAATAAAAAAGGATTGTCTCATTCGGAAAGGAATCCAAACTTCAGTTCAGGGGCCATGGCTTAAGAAAGATCTCAGTCCAAGCACACACTACATTTATTGCTTGACTTGTCTCAATGAATCAAGACGTTTGTCATTTTCTCTTGCAAGTTCTAATATGCTTCCCTTTTTCATGATGCTGATAGAATGTTAGACTGCTTTCCACAGAGAGAACATAAATCAAAATGAATGTGAGGATACCCTTCTCCATGAAGACAACCACCAGCAACATTAAATAAACAGATTCATTGTTCAGTCAGAGCCATAGAAGCAGAGTAATTACCAGCTATACTGCCTGGAAGAGTATAAGCTCCATGCTTCTAAGGTCAAGCAGACAACCTAGGTGGCATAGATGTCTACTAAAAGTTGATCGCTCTTGGGAATGGTAAAAGCATTTTTTGGCTCCCCACTAAAATAATCACCGGAAAGATGAACCATTTGCCAGAATCCACTGCTGTGCGAGAGGGAAAATTTGATGGTGATGACGACGACGACAATGAAGCATATTTCTGATGACAAGAAACTTTGACATGTTCATACTTGCACCGGCTACAATAAGAGCAAACCCTTTCGAATTGGAGGAGCAAATCTGTAGAAATTAACAACAGAGAACTGTCAATTTATAGAGCAAGGTGGAGAATAATTATAACTTAATAGCCTTACATTGTTTCCTGGTCTCTCCAATCCTGTGAAAATTCACAATGTTCCCCTTTCAGACATGCTACGTGAGCAAAGAACCCTGGAAGAGTTGTAAAGAATAATATGAGTTCCTAAATATTATGGTCACATCAAAAGTAGAGCCCATATGCTGTACCAGAAGTAGTAGTCAATAACTAATGCAAGGGGAATAATCCAAATATCTGATGTATACCAACGGGCAAGATCTTTGATAGTTCAGAGTTTCCTATTGAGGGGGAAAATTATTTTTAATAGTATGGGCAAGTTATCAGATACACACAAAGAGAAGCTTGATGCAATCATAAAGGGGAAATGAGGAACCAATATACCAAAGAACCTGGTGCCTGATGGACCTCCCAGTGGGATCTGGTTATTACTTAAAGCACATATATATGTGCACATAGATATTCATCCTATGGCCAGACATAATATAGGTATGTATGAACATGTGAATAAATCATATGTGCATGTATTCATATGATTCTGCTCCCGTTATCATGTGAAACCGATTGATGCCACATAAAAATTTAACCACTTCTCTGTGCCCCCACTAACGATCTCTAAAAACTGGGTAAATGAAAATTATTTTTATAAAAAAAAGAAAGAAGAGAAAATAAAGAGAGTGATAAGATCTAAAAAAGAGTTGCTTGCCTGCAGAGTGGTCATATTTGCAAATAATATGATCTGTCAAATCCAGCCAGTCTTGGAGGAACATCAAAACTAGCATGCTTCTGTGATAAACGGATGCAATTGGAGGACCAATATCTCTACATCAAGACATACTTCAATATGACATTCGCATACATTCTTCGCACTTGATCATTTTTTTCAACTCACTCAAAAAGGAAGCTATGCAAAAGAAACAACCAGAAACTGTCACCCCTCTGCTTCACTTAACTTCCCAATGACTTCACCAGGAAGATTTGTGGTCAACATAGCATTTGTTTGAGGACTGAGGCAGCAGTTCATTTCCTGCATGATAGTAAACATTTCAGAGAATACATTGGCATGTCCCTTCTTGAGTACACCTTCAAGTAGAATCTTCCATGCAATTTCATCACAATTATAGCCCCTCCCAAGTGATTCGCAAAATATAACCTTTGCCTTCTCAAAATTTCCTTCCTTGCAAAGCCCCAAGAGAAGTAAACGGTATGATTCCAAATGAGGTACATACCCACATTCTGCCATGGAATCCATATATGATGCTGCCTCTGAGTACAACCTCATTTTGCAAGAACAATTAATGAGAGTGGTGTAGATATCTTCACTTGGAGGTAGACCTCCTTCTTTCATTCTTGAAAAGAGCCATTTAGCTTCTTCCAATCGTTCCACCCTGCAAAATCCTGAAATGAGGGCATTGTAAGTAAATACATTAGGAGTACAGCTGTTTTTGTTCATTTCTTCCAGAAGTTCACTAACTGAATCCATTTCTACCAATCTCAGCATGTCAACAACATGGATAAAGCCCCTGATAGACAGCTTCTTTTTAAAGATGTGCCTGAGCAAAATGTTGTAAGTCAAGTAATTGGGCTCACATGTATCTTCAATCATTTGCTTGAGGACAGCAAAGGCTCGATCTGTGCATCCCATATCGACATATCCATCTATCAAAGTGTTATAGGCCCGACAATCTGGAATAATCCCCGCTGCTTTCATGTCAATCATCTTATTTTCTGCCTCACTCATCTTTCCTTCGCTGCAGTAGGCTTGGATGAACACGGTGTAAGTAACTACGGTAGGTTTATGCCCTAAAGAAACCATTTCGTCAAGTAGATTCTCAGCATCTGCAAAATACCCTTTCTTTAAAGTGTCATTAATAAGAATCGTATACATGATATTTGTGGCCTTTCCTTGCTTTTTGGACATGTTGAAGAGGGACAATGCTCCCTGCAATTTCTTTTCTTTGATAAAGCTATCCATCAAGACGCTGGACACGTAGGAATCTGGTAAGAAGCCATCAGAACCCATCTTCTCCAAAAATGAATGCGCAACATCAATCTTTCCAGCTTTAAATAACCCATCTATTAGTGCAGTATACATTACCTCATTCGGCTTTACACCCTTTAAAACAAGAGAGTCAAACAGTGATTGAGCTTCTTCAATTCTTCCGCATTTGCACAGTGAGTCTATAAATACAGAATATGTCGGTTGATCAGCAACCAGATTGTTTGCTTCCATTGCATCAAGCAATCGGAATGCACTATGTATATGACCCTCCTTGCACTGTCCTTGGATTAATTGGGTGTATGTAACAACATTTGGAGATGGTCCACTCTCAAGCATTTTACTCAGCAAAGACATGGCTTTATGAACCTTCTTCTCCCTACAAAATCCATGTATCAGCTCATTATAAGTCCAAGCATTCGGCTTACACCCATTCAACTCCATCAATTCAACAATCTCTAATGCATCACAAACATTTCCTTTCTTACAATACCAATCAATCAAAGCCGTGTAGGTAGCCACACTAGGAACCAAGCCTTTCTCAAAAACCTCATTAAACATTCTTTTTGCATCATCTAGCATATTCCCTTTCGACAGACTATCAATCATGATCGTATAAGTACAAGCATCAGGTTTGCACCCATTCAGGTCCATCCATTTCAAAACCCGGAAAGCATTATCAATTTCCCCCATCTTACAATACACATGGACCAAGGCAGTATAAACAAATACATCAAGGACTGTACCTTTCTTAACAATCCGACTCAACATGGCTTCCAAGTCCTTGATCCTGTTTTCCTTACAAAGACAGTGAATCACTGTCGCATGAGTCCGACTATCTGGCACTGCCCCATACAATCCCATCAAGTCTACAATCCTGAAAGCAGCCTCAACCTTCCCTAGTTTACAATAGCCATTAATCAAAACATTAAAAGTTACCACATTAGGTGCCAAACCTCTGGCAGAAATCTCAAGTAACAGTTTTTCAGCTTCGTTGAGCTTTCCTTCTTTGCAAAGATTGTCAATCATAACCGTGTAAGTATGCACATTGGGTTGGCACATATCATCGGCCATCATCATGGAAAACAATAGATAGGCCATATCAATCTGACCAGCCTTCAGCAGCCTATCAATGAGAATAGTGTAAGATATTTCATTCCTCTGACAACCCATTTCTAACATAATAACAAAAATCCAACAAGCCCGATCAAAATCTTGAACTTTACAGTAACCCAAAATCAAAGAATTGCAACAAAACGTGTCCCGATTAATCCCCAGTCTCGCTAACCAATTCAAGTACTTCCTGACCTCAGTCAATACCCCATCATCACAATACACCTTCATCATCGTATTACATGTCACAATGTCAGGCAAAATCCCATCTTTAACCATCCGACAGCACAGATTCCTCATTTCATGAACCATGTTATACCTAGCAAGCGACATCAATAGCAAATTAAAAACTTTAGCATCCGGTCTGAACACTTGCGGACTAATCCCTCGAATAGAACCCAAAGCAACCATCAATTCCTCTCCCGAGTTGCAAGATTTGACCATCCTGATGACGAGATTGCCAATGCCAGCGGGAGATTCGGAGCTGAGCAGGAGTTTGAGAAGGGAGGCGTATGATTGGACGGACTGGGAATAGTTGGGCCACCGGTCGATCCAGTGGAAGAAACTCCTCGCAGTTTCTGGATCTATTGTTGGGGATTGGATGAGACTGGAGACTTGATTTGGGGTGAGAGAAGGGGCGAGCTGCTTCAGAGAGCGGTCCCGATGCCAATTTGGGCGGGAGAGGATTGAAGGGAGGTCGGAGGGATCTAGGGTCCGGTATTTAGGAGGAGGGGAAGGGCTCGCAGAGACGACGACCCTGCTGTGGTTTAGTTGACTCGCCCACCGCCTTCTTGTCATTGTACGCTACTAGGGTTTAGGGTTTAGCGTCTTTAGCGGAGAAGCAAAGAGAAGTGGGGGAGAGAGGTTTTCGAAAAGCGGAGCCGCGGAGGGGACGCATTTTGTTCGATGGGGGCTGGAGAACAAGTTTGGTTTCACAAATGGTCTGCTGCTATGATCCGAACCCGATTCTGTTCCAGGTGTGGATGGTACGCGAAGATCCATTGCCAGTCCAGTGGCCTTTGCAAAACTTTGCTGTGTGATTTACTATTGTGAATAGTAAATCTTGGTTAGAATCTTGGGAAGAGTGAAGTTCTGTTTTGTGTTTCTTTTGTTGGAAAAGGGTTTGGAAAGTGGATTTGAGATTTGTTTAGGGAAAGAGAAGTTAGGTTTTGTGTTTCTTTTGTTGGAAATGGATTTGGAAAGTGCATTTGAAGTTTGTTTGTGTGTCCTTGGTGTGTCCCACAGAAATCTTGTATTTCTTTTGCTTAGGATTGTTGGATGAAGAAAGTTGAAAGTTGAAAGTTGAAGAAATAGTATTAAAATAAAATATTTTAATATAGTAATTAAATAAAAAATACACAATCTTCAATTTGTGTGAGAATAGCAAAAAAGCTTTTGCTGTGAAATGTGGGGGGCCATCATCCGCGTGTTTTTTTGTGGAGGCTGCGTGAAATTGGAGCGGCCAAAATGAAACGAAAATTAAAAGTCAAGGCCGTCCGAATTAAAAACGAAACGAAACGAAACATGCGGATGAGAGAGAGCGACAGCCGAAATGGCTCCCGCACCAACTTTCTCGTCCAAAGTTCCCGCAAAATGCGGAGATTACACGAGTGAGATTTTGCCCCTCCACATCGGCAAATTCGAAAAGGAGGAATCACATATTAAAGTCGCTGAAAGAAACAGAAGGAAGGAAAATGGGGGAGAGAAAATGAATGAACAATGTAAGAAGTGATAGGGAATAGTGAGTTTTTATCATTTCTCACCTCAAATCCAGCCAAAGAAACAGGCCCTCAGCAATCCAAACGAAAAAGGGAAGAGCCATGACTTGGTGGGTGGATGGACATGTATGGCATGCATAGACTTTCTTCTGTAATGTAATCTGCACATCATAGTCAGTCAAAGCGTTAGCAAGCCGAATTCGGAGTGTGGATCATGGCTTTGACTCATCCGATGCTCAAACGAATACTAGAGAGAAAAACATGATCTCAAAAGTAAAAAAGAGAGTGAGTAGATAGAATTGGTTACCTCCGCCATTGAGTGGAGATCTATTTATAAGAGTAGCCGAAAGGCATTTTAGTAACTTCACTTGTAGAATGGCTCTCTTCTTGGTGAGCCGCCCTTATTATGGCCACTTACGAATCGACCATTTGGCCTTCTCATATTAGATTTGTGGAACGTCTCTAAGGTGATATAATAACACTAGTCTCCCATTCAGTTCAATTCCCAACTTGCGCAAAATTTGGATTAGCATTTGTCCTTTTCGTAAACATGCACGGGTAAAAAGTGTGCTTGTTTTATGACGATGCAATGATTGGTCCACCATGATGACTTTGGCCTGACGATCAGAATTGGTGCTTTTGAAAAGAATTTGGGTTGACACTTTGTCATAATACTTGGGCAAAGTATTTAAATTTTGATCTTTTGATTGCTTACCTAGGGATAACGATGGAGCTAGCATAGCGTATAAACATGGATTTTGAATGGAGATGTTGGTATGGAAGAATTTTCACGATAGGTTCGCAGTGACATCACTTCACAAAGTCGTTAGCGGTCATGCTGCCATCGGTGAGTGGGAGTGGGGTCAAGGAGTAGCGACCCCTTTGCTAGGGTCAAGAGTGTCAGCGTCTCCCTTATGAGGTGCAAGAGTCGAGCCCCCGAAAGCTATATGGTATATCCTCACAAAGTTAGCGAGCTTGCATATTAGAAAGTAGGTGATAGGCTTACTGTGAAGGTGTGAGGCTCGTAAGTTGAACCAATCCACACGCATCTCTAGCACTTCATCGTGCAATAGGTGTGCGTGATAGCATTCACCAATAAATGATTTGGTGCTCATTACTGAGTGTGGCATTTCAACAACCAAGTAGTGTGCAAGGTGTTTATATGTACAGAGGGCCCCATGTTATAAGCTTTTTGTGTCAAATTTTGAAGCGACGCTTCTATTGGATCGTGGTCTAAGCCTAAAGGGGTGTGCATATGTTTATAAACAATTTTCACGAGTATAAAAATTGTGCCTGCTCAATCAGACAGTCACAGAGCAAACATGGTGCAGAGAAAATAAAGTGGAAGCAAACGCAGAGTGCACACAGTATTTACCCCGATTCGATCGCCACAATGACCTACGTCTAGCCCCAAAGTAATCACTAGAATAATAATGTCAAGATACAAACACACGGAACTTCGTGCCTCAACACTCAGCTCACCAAGTCTATGTCTCACTCCTCAAAGCATCGAACACTATTATTCTAACAAATACTTACCTTGACTAGGCCCAACCAGTCAAGAGCCCCAAAAGAACCCCAAAACGAAACTAAAAAATAATACAAAGATCTACCAATAGTATCACAAATAATAATATGGTAACGAGTTTAGAGTGCTCATTTTTGCGATGTTTCGATAGTCCTTGTCGATAAGCACGTCGTCGGCTTCACGCTGGGGTTAACAGTGTCTCAATCTGATGTCTGGATCTCAAGATATAGCTCTTCGAAGTTGGCTGCACAAACCTGAAAGTGGTCTAAACGCAAATCAGCTCTTCGTTGGCACACGAAATCATTGAGTCGGTAAGCCCATTGGTTCAGTGGCTGCATGGGTCAGCAATGGGCTTTGGCACTGCGGGCTCTGCTACGAGTTGTACAAAGCAATGCTCAACACTGGGGTCAGCACAGTGTCTAGCACGGGATTCCTATGTACCAACAAGCGAGATGGCTCGTGGGAGCTCTGTGCCCTGACTTGTGGCGCCTCTCCATGGTCGGCAACGAATCTGGCACAGTCGTCGCTAGTGCCTGGCTCGTGGGTCCAACGCTGCGGGCTAGGGTTGTGAGTTGTGAAGCGTGGAAATGTAGTAGCGGGCCAATAACGAAAATGGCACGGGGGTTTGGTTGAGTCTGGCTAGAGGAATTTCTTGATTTCGCCCGTGCCAGCAGAGCACTTTGACAGCCCCATCGACAGAGCGACTCCAAGTCAAATTCTTTGAGATTTTTGTATAGCTTGGAGTGCTTCTTTGGCCATGCTGATGATCTGGAGTTGTGTTAGGGCATTGGAAGAGAGTTATAGATTTGGGGGCTTGAAGATGCTGCTCGGCCGTGAGTTGCAAAGGCAAGCAATGATCTTGGCTGAGTGCTTCTTAGATGCTTGGAGGTTGATGGCTTTGCTCCAATGGCTTGATGCTTCTTGGAGATACCCTTGAGTACTTGGGCCTTGTTTCTTCAATGGAGATGGCTTTGGTTACTTGGAGTTTTCTTGACTTGATGAACCTTGACCATGATCTGTGGGATGTTGAAGGAGTTGAAGTCTTAAGCTTTGAGTTGTAGCTTGAAGATAACCTTGTTGTAAGTTGATGAAGCTTTGGCCTATGACTTGAAGATGAAGGATCCGGCTTCTTGCTTGGATGAAGAGATGACTTGATGCTTGGAAGTTGTTCTTATAAGGTTTTCTGCGACCTTAGGGCTCAAATATCGACATTCGGCCTAAGTCGGTCGGACGACGAAAGCAAAACAACGCAACAGAAAAATCTTAAAACCGTTTTAAGAACAACTTTAAAGGAATTAAACCCTAGCCAAAATCTCTACTATCCTGGGGTGGGTCTGACAAGCCCCTAAGGATAGATCTACAAAGTTAACTACAATTATTAACGCATGAATATAAAACTACTAACCTTTGTCACGCACGTTAGCGAAGCACTGAATCCCACAAACCAATGCCCTACGTTAGGGCTGGTCACTTCTCCCGAACTGAACCGCATCTCGAGGTATGCAATCCCCTTGTTGCTGAGCCAACCACGTGCTCCAGAAAGTTTCACCTTAAGTGGATCCTCCGTCAAGACTTCGGATCCGATCCAAACTCCTTCGTAGTTTTGCTAGAGCCCGATCAGGAGCAAGGAAGAAATTGGAGATACAGGGAATATTAATTTAACCTTTAATCCGGGCTTGCTCATGCTTAATGGAGCTACGCAGATCTGAAGCTTGGTGTGAGTTTCAAGGAGAGCTAGCCCCTATGTATATAGGGAGCTCACCCCTCCTCATCTCTTAATTTCCGATGTGGGACTAATAGTTTAGAGAAGAAAAATCAATTCAGTTTGCCTTACACAAAGGCTAAACTTTGACAAATTTTCCCTCCCTCACCGTTGAGCTTCGCAAGCGATATCATATATCAAATCGCAAAGCATTGAACGGTGAACGCATAGGAATAAACATGCTTAATTTCGAATTCGTTTGACCCCTAAAACGAAGCTTCAAAGTTAGCCAAAAAATCACTTTTGCAAAAACCCGCAGCCGCCACACCAAAGGGTTTCAGAAACCCTTGGTGGGCCCCACCCGCTTTAATGCATAATTTGTGATATACAATATATTCTATTGTGTTTGTGTAGGAAGATATGTGCCCTCGTGGTAATTTATCGAGAAAACATCTTGTTCAAAATTTAAATGGTAGTACTTATCCTAGTATGAATTAAATGTTTTTTAAATACTTGATTATTTCTTTAGACTTAAAGTAAGGCCATACCCGTATCTAGATGGAGATCTCGATTATGGGAAGTGAATGACCAATAGGAACGTAAGTCTTAAAATTTTAATGGTCATATATGTGTCGAGAAAAGGATATTGGCACATCGGATAGACCATTGTGTCTTTGTCTTAACCTAAAGGGTAATGATGATCTCATAATCATTCGACATGGCAAAGTCGGAGACACGGCACATGTGCTCATTGGAGAATGAGTCCAATGAACGACCCAATATAGAGTTATCAAATGGTTAACCTTAATTAAACTGTCATTGATAACTCTCAGTGATGATATGCAAGTTGGTCCTGAAGACTTGATGTCATTGTACAAAGCTGTGCATGAACGGTGTCACTTATATCTATGATCTAGCCTCGAGTCTTCACTCGTTGAAAGGTCTTAGGTTGGGTGACACTTGAAGTGTACGAGGTAAGTAGTAATCAAGATAGGATTCGTCTCTTCCGTTAATGGGAAGTTAGTGTCACAGGCTCAATACGATTCTTTGTGCTAACCTCAGCCGGGGTATGTTATAGGAAGTACAACATGGAGATACCAAAGACCGAAATATGCTGACCAGTGCTAGCTAGTAGGGTTGACGGTTTACCATACCCTAGGCTATGCAGTGACATAGTTACGACGAAGGGACTAAAACTGCGGTATTCATCACGGACACGGTCATAGTGATCCTGACGACACTTTGTCAATGGGTCAATCACGTAATTATGATGCCGAAACAGGGGCGACACCTGTTGCTCATGGTCACTGTCGTCTAGTGGTTTCGAGCCCCAACCTGTAGTAGGGTCAGGCTGTAGGGTTTCACACCGAGTAGGATTTGTGTCTTAGTAATATGAAGGATTCAGGAGGAGTGCACTTGGGTGCACGAGAATAATTAAAGTCATAAAGAGTTTGTGACATTGAGTATATAATAAATGTATATTAATAATGTCGCAAAATGTTTGTGATATAAGCATTATGAGAATGCTATGAGGATAATTGCATACGATGCAACAAAATTTAAAATATATCGTAAAATGTTTGCGAGAATATTTTAATATGATGCATAGAAATGAAGAGGATTTTTCCACGAAAGTCGGGGAGAAAACCACGTTCAAATCGGAGTTCAATCGGGCACATAGATGATGTTTAAAAGGTGTTTTAAAAATTTTATAAAAGGTTTTATATTTAAAAGGGTTTTTTGTTTTTGTTTTTTTATTTGAAAAAATGAAGTTTGACGTGGCCCTTTTGGGCCAGGCATGTACTGGCGCCCATTATTGGGCGCCAGAAAATGGGCGCCAATAAGCGCCCATTTGCTGGGCACTGAACAGCGCCTTGGGCGCGTGCCCAGCACGCCCAGTGGGCTAAGAGGCGTGGGGCCCACCTCGGGCCCCACTGATTAGGGTTTTTGAAACCCTCTTTGACGACTGCGAAAATCAAATTATTGTGGCTTTTTGCCAAACTTTGAGAACTCTTTTGAAGGGTCAAATGAACTCGGAATGCATCACAGTTTGTTCTATGCGATCGCCGTTCAGTGATCTTCGATTTGATAGGTTGTATCACTTGCGAAGCTCGACGATGAGGGAGAGAAAATTAGTTGAAGTTTAGCTTTAGTGTAAGGCAAACTAACTTAATTTTTTCCCCTAAAATTATTCGTCCCATATTGCTCGTGAGACGAGGAGGGGGTCCAGCTTCCTATATAAATAGATGCCAACCCCTCTTGGAAAATTTGCACCAAGTCTCCGAATCGAGTAACTCCGAAAAGTTTTGAGCACGCTCGATCCGAGACAAAAAATATTATTTCCTCCTATAATCCTTCCATTCCTCCGTTCGAGTCCTGGCAAGGCAACGAGGAGGATTGAATTAGATCTAAAGTCTTTGACGTGGATCACACTCAAGTGAAACTTTCTTCGACGAGTGATTGGCTCGAAGGCACGGTGTCGGCTCGCTTCGGGTGGACCAGTCTCGGAGGCACGGATGCGACTTGCTTTGGGGAGCTAAAGTAGTTACTGGAAATGACCCTTCATTCTCTGCTGAAGCGAAGTTCCGGGTTCTTTTTAATGATTTCATATTTATATTTTTGCAGTAGTTTAAATCTATTTTGGGGCTATTCAGACCCACCTCAAGATAGTAGAGATCCTGACTCGGGTCATGATATCCTTAGGGCGTTTTATTAAAATGTTTAATAATCTGTTTTCCGCTGCTATATTTTGTTTCTATCGTCCGTCCGACGTAGGACATGCATAGATTTTTGCCCTAAGGGTCCCTCAAAACCCAACATCGGTATCAGAGCCTAGGTCTATTTTTGATCTCAAATTAAGAACAAACTGATAATGTGATTATCTAGTTTTAAAATTATGAGATAATTGTTAAACATGCAACAACTTAATTTTATAAAATAAAATTTTAGATGATTTAAAATTATGCTTAAAATTTATGTGATAAAATTTTAAGTTGCATGTTACTCTTATGAGATAAATTTTAATTTGTTGTTTATGTAAATAATTATGAGATAATTATTAAAAAGGATTGTAACTTAATTTTATGCGATATTTTAAGTTGCTAGTCATCATGCTAATTTTATGAGATAAAATTTAGTTGATGTATTTTAATGGTTATTTTAGTTTCTTGCATATTATGTGATAATTCAAAAAAAACTCTTAGGATAGCCATTAAAATTTTTCTTAAACTTATGAGATAAATTTTAGATGGACATGCTATGTTTTAATAAATTGTTACAACAATCAAATTCCTAATTCCTGATTAGGGTAGCCCTTTCCAATTATTATTATTTTAATCGTTCTGATAATAACTTTGATAAAATGCTATATTATACATTGTTGTAAGTTGAATTTATTAAAATCCTAATACATGATTAGGAGGATAGCACGTTGAAACCTATAAATCCTTATTGTTGATAAGGACTTTAATAAAAATTATTAACTAATCCTAATACTTTCGAATTTTAGGATTCAACCAGTTGATAGGATTAACTAGTTTTAATAAAGCCATTTCTAGTCAGTGGCACGCATATGAATAATTAGTTTCCTTCAATCGACCATGATCCGGTCTAGTGTTTTTTGACTATTGTTGTGGATCACCCTAGCTCGACTGGGGATAGTGATCCTGGCCTAGCCAAATCCCTAGCTGTGTTCCGCTGGACCGAAAGGATGCGAATTATGATTATGTGACACCGTCGACTACATCTAGTCTAATACGTTAAAAATCTTCTTCAAGATTAACCGTAGCCATACTTATTTTTGGATTAGGGGACTAAAAGACGCCTGTCATGGTTGTTGAGTCTCATCAAGCTATGGCATGGTCTCTTTTAGAAACCGACTCCATCATACATATGATGTAGTCTGGTCTTAACCTAAACCACCGTGTCGGGTCTCCTCGAGTGTCGGCGTAAGTTAAGTTTAGACCTGAAAATAAGGGTTCGACTAGACTAGTCATTATGGTTTATTGAGTCTCCTTAAAATCATAAGTGACTAGGGGCAAAAACCTATAGGGAGTTTCATTTGATGTGATCGATGAAGAGTTCATCAACCAATTACAGAGCTGATCAATTTGTTGAGTCTCCTCAGGGTTGTGAAGCTTAGGGTGGTTAGATCCCTCTTCCACAGATTTTAAATATAATAAATTGTTCATGATTATGGCTTAAACTGTTCATTAAAATAGTGGGAGAATATAGTTTAATAAAACCCTTTTAAACTATAAAAGAACATATGCTAATTCAAACTTCTAATAAAATGCAGTATGTATTCAGGACTTAAGTTTATTATCAAGAAGAATGTGCTGAACGAAACAAATTATAAGGACTGGTTGAGGAACATCAAGCTAGTTCTCTCATTAGCTAAAATCGGTTATGTACTGATGAAAACTGCTCCTAAGAAACCCGATGACGATGCCACCAACGAACAGAAGGAGTCCTATAAGCTCTGGCAAAGGGATGCGGAAAAGGCCAGGTGCCTTACTCTGGCCTCGATGAATAATGATCTACAGAGAAAGCATGAACATATGGATGTTTAGAGCATGCTTTTTAATGCGAAAGAGTAGTATGGTAAGTGTTCTAGGGCTGCCAGATTCGAGGCCACCTATAACCTTTGGGAAACGAAGATGATGACAGGTCCCATCCAAGATCATGTGATCAAGATGATCGTGTACATTGAGGACGTAGCCCAGTTAGGATTTGTCCTTGATCATGAGATAAGCACGGACATAGTCCTAAAGTCTTTGACCCCTGCTTTTAACCCGTTCATTACAAGATTTATAATGAACAACACTGAGGTGGAACTTCTAGGCCTCCTGAACATGCTCCGACAGTTCGAGGAGAGAATCGAGAAGGACACACCAGTGTTATGTGTTGGCTCTGATTCTTCTTACCAGCCTAAGGGCAAGGGTAAGAAGAGGTAGATCCCTCGACCTGCCAAGGGCAAGAAGGGGAAGAAAAGAAATAGGCGTCATCTGAGTCTGAGTGTTTCTGTTGCCATAATCATGGACACTGGAAGAGGAACTGCAAGGCTTACCTTGCAGAAAAAGGGGCATGATGATGCCTAAAACCTCAGGTACAAGTCTTGTTAAAGAGTATATGATTTTTCCATAAATCTTGATATGTGGTATGCGATACCAGTAAGTTTACTAAACATCTGTATATTGTCTACAGGTACTTAAAGCTGTGGAGGGGTGAAGTTCCTGGTGCAGTCGGTAAACAAAGTAATCGTTGCTGCTGGGGCCGTCAAAGGACTTCGAAGATATCAAGGATGTTGTCTTAATTTTATTATTTAATAAATGAGGCGATGTGAACTTGAACAATGATTAAGTGAATGTCACTTGGGATGAAAATGTTGCGAACAATTTTCTTTGAGTAAAATCATTGTTTTTAATATCTTGATGTGTATACTCTGATGGTTTTCTGAGTTGTTGTGTATGTTTTTGAGTTGATGTGATTGACTGGAGCATCAATATTTTAACAAATATATAGTAACGAGTATATTCCAGGCGCATATACATTAGATGCGATCTTGATAATGCGCACAATAAGAAAAGTTCTTATTTCCCTGCAAGTAATACTTCAAGCTAGAAGTTTAATGCATATAAAGGAAAAGATAGCATGGGTAGTTATGATTGAGTAAGTTATCATCAAGACTCCTATAGACGGATTTTGATATAACTTATTCGTTAAGCAACCTGACACTTGTACATTCCATTTTAACTCGTTCAGCACAAATGGGCTAGTTATACTTAATAATCAACATTCTAAATGCGATTTAGAAAGTCAAGTTGAAGTATTAAGACCAGAAAGTACTCAAAGTCAGTGGGAGATAGCATGTTGATTGATTCCGTTTTGGGCTAAGTAAAGTTCCAAGTCATAAAAACATCTATATGTGACATACAATCAAAAATGCTTTGGTTATGTGCTGGACAGAAATGACACATGAATTGGAATATGCTATGATATGACTGACTAGTATGAAATGATAAATCTTATATAAAGTTGTATATGCTAATCGTTAGCTATACATAAGAGGAAAAAATCGTTGGATGAGATCCAAAGACAGTTTCGTGGAATCACTCATGTGTGATCAATAGTGTATAACTAATAAGACTCCGTAATACTGCATAATAGATACGTTTTAACAGATCCAATTTTATGCTCTGACATATGAATGTCCATAGAGGCTGATATGTTATAGCGGTATGAGATACCGAGATAAATAGCCTGAGTGCAAGTGGGAGATGTAGGAAGATATGATCCCTCGTGACAATTTATTGAGAAAACATCTTGTTCAAAATTTAAATGGTAGTAATTATCCTAGTATGAATTAAATGTTTTGTAAATACTTGGATTATTTCCTTAGACTTAAAGTAAGGTCATATACGTATCTGTTGAGTATTGGACTTCTCCCTACATGGTTTTGATGATGAGCAAACATAAATACTTGTGACTAATTCCGTACTTGCAGTTAATCCATTGCGTAAGCATATCATGAAGATCAATTAGTAATGGATGTCACTTAATGATCAATCAAAGCTCGTAAAGTGGATTAAATGATCGAAGATGAAGATTGAAGCTCCTAGAAGACTTCCACATCTTCATATAGAAAAAAGAGAGGCAAAAACAAGATGTAATCTTTTTATTCTCTTCTAGTATGTAGCTTTGTAGTAGAATTATGTTGGAGCGCACACACATCTTTCATTCTGCCCTAGGAAATCATTAGAACTCATTTTCTAAGCCTCCAATTCATTATTCGCTAACATGTGCATTTTGGACTCTCAACAGGCGACTGCAGAACGTTTACAGGTGCATGTCTCCAAACAGTCGCCTGTGATTTGTTCTACAGTCGTCTGTTTTGCACATACTTTGTCACTTGGGTTTTGGGATTTCTTCTATAACTCCTATCAGGCGACTGTTGTACAAAGTATAGACGCCTGTCCAGTTACAGGCGCCTGTGACTTGTTAGTCAGTCGCATGTCTCACTCTTGCCCAAAGACCCCTAGTTTGTCATTTTTTGGTCAGATGATTGATGTTGTTTTCGCAGTCGCCTGCCCAAGGCATAGGCACCTGTGAATGCGTCTACAGTCGCCTGTCGATCTCTTATCCTGACACTTGGTGTTTAGTAAGTTACGCAAGTTTCAGCCAGATGACTGATGTTGGTTTCATAGTCGCCTGCCCATGGCACAGACGCCTGTGGTTACTACATCAGTCGCCTGTCCTATCATCCCATATTTCCTGAGTTTTCATCACTTACTCACTTAGGATGTCAGTCGCATGTAGAAGGGTTCTCAGTCGCATGTTGGTTTACAGGCGCCTGTCAGACCTACATCAGTCGATGTCCTACGTGGTAAGTTATCGTTTGAATTCTCACATACCCTCTGACATAGTGCAGTAGGCGATTGTAAGTTCTTCAGCAGTTGCCTATCCTAGCTGTAAAATTAATCTGTTGGGATTTTCCACACGGATTTCAAAGGGGGTTTTGGGTATTCTGTTTGAGGGTTTTAGAGAACCTATAAAGAGAGCTTCTACTGTTCCATTGAGAGTCTCTTAGCCATTCAAGCATTCATCTCTACGCTGTTATTCTCTTAAAGCCCTAGAATTCCAATCTCATTCTATCTTACTCTCCAACCTAGACTCAAAGTTGATATCTTCTAGGCATTTGGTGGTGACAAAAGAAAGGGCTTCACTCTCTTCTTGGAAGAGACAACAACACACATACACTTGCTCCTTCAAGTTCTACTTCAAGGCATAAGTGTCTGTAAGTGTATTTCATTTCGCATTTCATTATCTCGTATTTCGATTTCACTCTCGGTTTGTGAGAGTGGGTTTGCTTGATCCCAAGTTGTGGGAGTTAAGAGCATCGATTGTGTTCGATTACACTTGTAGGATTGCTACAAGTGGGTTTAAAGGAAACCTCAAGTTAGGGTTCTAACTTGAGTATCCGGAGGTATCCGGGTGGAAGGGACGTAGGATTACCAGGAACAAGTCGAGATTGGACTTGGGTAATCTGATCTCTTGAAACATCCTTTGTGTTAGCTTGTTTTATTTTGGGTTTATTTATACTACCGCATTTATTGTTGGTTAGGGATTTAAATTGGTATAACTATCGTTTAAATTTTATAAACACTATTCAACCCTCTTCTAGTGTTTTCCTTATAGCCATGGTCCTTACAATTGGTATCAGAACGCAAGGTTTATAGTTATGGCATCCAATAACAACAACGTTCCTCCACCTCCATACAACAATCACGATCGTGATGGTGCTTCTAAATCGTTTTCGAAGGGCAATCATTGGTTCGTCCTCCACGTTTCAATGGCACGAATTTCGGCTATTGGAATTGCCGAATGGAGACATTCCTAAGGAGTGCTTCTCTTTGGAGAACCCTCCTTAAGGAGTACGTTGAATACACCATAGAAGATTTTGACAAATGGACTCCCGCCGAGAAGTCCGCCGAGTTGAATAATGCCAAGGCAATGAACGCTCTTCATTGTGCATTGGATCTAGATGAGTTCAATAAGATATGCACTTGTAAGAGTGCATATCAAATATGGAACCATCTCGTTGTTAACCACGAGGGAACGAACAAGGTAAAATTGTCAAAATTATATGTTGCTACACAAAAAGTTCGGCGTGTTTCATATGCAGGATAGTGAGAACATTGCAACGATGTCAGTCGTTTCACCGATATTACCAATAAGCTTGAAGCTCTCCATCAAGTATACACTCAACAAGAAAAGGTGAGAAAGATAATCATGGGAATGACCTCAAAATGGGAAAGAATGGCTATTGCCATTGAGGAGGTCAATGACATGAAAAACTATACCGTGGTGAATCTCATCGGTACTCTCATGTCTTACGAAGTAAGAAGGGAGAACCAAATGAAGATTAGAGCTATGATGAATCCAACGGAGGCAAAGAAAAAAGCGTTAGCCTTCAAGGCTACTTCTTCATCCTTCGATAGTGATGAATCCGAGAATGAAGTGAATTTGGAAGAAATGGCGCAAATGGCGAAGAAGTTCCAACGCTTCTTTCGCAAAAGGTAAATTCCTTCCACTTCTAAATTTGATTCCACTAACAATTCATCGCCTCTTTGTTTTAAGTGTAACAAGCCAGGGCACATCAAGAAGGATTGCCCAATGCTAAGAAACAAAGAAAAGTGGAAAGCACCAAAGTACCACAAGTCTGACAAATTTAAGAAGGACAAGAAGAAAGGACTTGTTGGGACTTTCGATGACTTAAGTGGAGATTCCTCGAGTGAATCCGAGGATAAGAAGGGTGAGAGTGTACATATGTGCTTTGTGACCCGAGAAGATGCATTCTTCGATGGGAGTGATAGTGAGAATGATGAACCTGAGGTAACCATGGATGAACTCCGTATTACCAACGATGAACTATTTTCTAAGTATCAATCTCTTATGCTTAGATATACTAATTTGAAGAACTCGAATGTTAGTAAATCATCCATGCCATGCATTACCAACAATGACACCATTGTTGACACACTTACACTTGAGAAAGCCAATTTGGTTTCTCAAAATGGCACCTTGAGAAATGAGGTGAATTCCCTCAAATCTCAACTAGATCAAGGATATTCTAAAAATAGTGTTGATCTAACTTCACAAAACACACAATTGGGTATTGAGAATGATTCTCTTAAAACCCAAGTGCACAGGCTCAAAACACGTGTGTCCACTTTGAATACTAATATTTCTTCCCTTAAGGAGAAATACGAGCTCAAGTCCTCCCAAGTTAAGAGATTTAACAAAGGAAAAGGGCAATTGGATGAATTGCTTTCAAACCAATTTTCGGCTACACATCCTGTTGGACTTGGTTATGTGGAAGCGAATGCATCCAAACATCTCACCTCCTATAGTGGTGCAACTGTAGATTTTGTGAGGCCATCCTCTGGTGCATCCACTAGTAGTGTCAAAAACATTATTGGTAGCAAACCTACCAAGAAGGCCACCACTTCACACTCTCCCTCTTTTGGCAAGAACCCCACTAAGAGTGGAAACCAAAAGAAATGTCATGACTATATGTACACCAACACTCATACACGTATGAAATCTTCTACTTCACATGTGGACACTTATGACATATTTATGCTCCACACCCACGTGCACGTGCAAACTCACACGAGGGAGCCCGGACGGTGGAAGAGCCGGGGGAGGCCGGGTCATTTGACGGAAATGGAAGGCTTTTTTCGAGCGGCTTAGAAATACTCATGCACGTGCTCCTACACATTTATATGTACATACACATAATCCTCCCATGTATGCTTATGCACATCCACTACATCACATGCATGCTGCATATGATTCATATAATATGCATGCTCCTCAATTTACATATAACCCATATATGTCTCATGCTTAACCACCTCCATCTTCATATGCTAGATCTCATGCTTCTAGGAAGCATGCACCACATAGATCTTCACCAAATGTGCATGCAACTAAGAAAAGGACACCAAAACATACACAGTTTGGTGTCATAAGAATATTAGGACAAATGATAGGAATGTTTATGTTAATTCTTATTTTAGCGATGTGATAAATAGTGGGAACTATGTTGGGAAGCCAAAGTCCACTTGGACTTGGTTTCCAAAGGGCTAATCTCATTGAACCCAACAAAGTTTGGGTACCATGAGCTTATAGTATACTATGTAGGTACCCAAGAACAAGAAAGAGAGCAATAATAGACATATTGGCTCTAAAAGAAAAGGATGGATACTTGATAGTGGATGCTCCAAACACATGATGAGAGATCCCACATTGCTCTCTGAAGTAGTTCACATCAATGATGGTGCAACGGTCACTTTTGGAGGCAATCAAAAGGGAACCATCATTGGAATAGGCAAAGTTGGTAATCCTTCCAAACCACTTATTACTAATGTTTATTTAGTTAGTGGTTTATGTCATAACCTTATCTCCATTAGTCAACTCTGTGATAAGGTTTACAAGGTTAACTTTGGAGAGGGTATTTGCAATATTGTTGGTATTGATTCACATGTTTTATTTACCGGAATTAGGCATAAAAATATTTATTATTTGAGCTTGCCTAAAACCATAAAACATTGCTTAGTTACTAATACAAATGAACAACTATTATGGCCTCGCCATTTTGGTCATGTTCATTTTACGCACTTATATAAGTTAGCTAAGCATGCTCTTGTTAAAGGTTGTCCGAAGATTGCTTTTAGTAAGAAAAACTTTTGTGATTCATGCCAAAGAGGTAAACTAAGTAAATCGTCTTTTAAACTTAAAGATGGTATAACTTCTAAGAGGCCCCTTGAATTACTTCATTTAGATTTATTTGGGCCAACTAGAACTACATCTTTTGGTAATGATCATTATGGATTAGTCGTCGTAGAGGACTTCTCTAGGTTTAATTGGTTTTCATTTTTAACCAATAAAAATAAAACTTTTTAACGGGTTTACTATATTTGCAAAGAAAATTCAAAATTTCTTAGGAACCACCATTATCACTATTCGTAGTGATCATGGAGGATAATTCGAGAATGAATTTTTCACTAAGTTTTGTGATGATAATGGGTTACTCACAACTTTTCTTTTCCTCGTGCACCACCTCAAAAAGGTGTTGTTGAAAGAAAGAATAGGACCATAATTGAGTGTGCAGCACCATGCTCTATGATAGTCATCTTGGACTACAATTTTGGGTGAAGACGGTGTACACGACATGTTATGTGCTAAATAGGATCCCAGTGTGGCCCCGAATGAACAAAACTTATTTTGAATTATTTTATGATAAAAAGCCGCAAGTTAAATATTTTCGTGTTTTTGGTTCAAAATGTTTTATAAAGAACACCTATGGTAACTTAGATAAATTTGAGCCAAGGTCCGATGAAGGAATCTTTGATAGATATTCCATGCGTAGCAAAGCCTATCGGATATACAACAAAACCTCTTCAACGATCGAGGAATCACTACACGTTTCATTTCATGAAGATTTTGATATTCCTCATGTTGTCGATGATAGGGTAGATGTTTTATGTGATTCCATTATTAATTATAAAATTAATAATTCTATTATTGAGACTAACAATACTAATGAAAATGTTGAGGATGTTCCAAGTGATCCAGGTATTCCTAAAGCTTATCCGACCGTTGGAGATCTCCCCCATGACAAAATAATTGGAGGCATTGGTGTGGGTGTTCGAACAAGGTCAAGGATTGATGAATTCTCTCATTGCGTATTTGTATCTATGATTAAGCCAAACAACATTCAAGAAGCTTGTGAAGATAGCTCATGGATAGTTGCAATGGAAGAGGAGCTCATGCAATTTGAAAGAAATGAAGTTTGGGAGCGCGTTCCTCTTCCAAATGGTCACCAATTCATTGGGACCAAATTGATTTTTAAGAACAAGACCGATGCAAATGAGGTCATCACAAGGAATAAAGCAAGGTTAGTAGCTCAATACTATCGGCAAGAGGAAGGCATTGATTTCGAAGAATCATTTGCCCCCCGTAGTTAGATTAGAAGCTATTAGGTTGCTTTTATCTTTTGCATCTCATAAAAATTTTAAATTATTTCAAATGGATGTTAAAAGTGCATTTTTAAATGGTATCGTTAATGAAGAAGTTTATGTTGTAAGGATCCTGTCTATGTGGAAAACATTAGAAGGGGGGTTGAATAGTGTTTATGCAATATAAAAAGATAGTTACACCAATTTAAATGCAATCCAACAAAATAGTGCGGAATAGAAATTAAACCCAAAATGAAACACACGCAAACAAAAAGATGTTTCAAGGGTTCGGATTACCCAAGTCACTTCCCGACTTGTTCCCGGTAATCCTACGTCCATTCCACCCGGATACCTCCGGATACTCAAGTTAGAACCCTAACTTGAGGTTTCCTTAAAACCCACTTGTAGCAACCATGCAAGTGAAATCGAAGTACAATCGATTGACCTTGACTCCCACAACTTGGGAGCAAGCAAACCGCTCTCACAACCCGAGAGCAAATTCAAATAACGAAAGTTATGAAATTATAAAAGCAACACTTAGAATCACCTATGCCTTGAAGTAGAACTTGAAGGAGAAATGTGTTGAGTGTTGAAGACTCTCTTGGAAGAGAGGATAAAGCCCTTTCTCTTGACTGCACCAAATGCCTAGAAGATAACTCTTTGGTTCTAGGTTGGAGAGCAAGAGATCAAAGATAGGAATTCTTAAGGCTTTGGATTTGAGAGCTTTAAAATTTAGAATGAAAGCTTGAGAGAAAACTTGGAAGAATTGGTAACCTCTCAATGGAACAGTAGAAGCCCTATTTATAGGTTTCTCAAATCCACAAAACAGTTTAGGTAAAAAATCCTTTAGGAATCTGTGAGAAAATTCTCAACGAATAGAATCTGCGCTCGCGACAGTCGACTGTTGAGGAAACCACAGTCGACTGTTGCACAGTCAACAACGGTAGGTGAGAATTCATAACGGTAGCTTACCACGTGGACAGTCGACTGATGAAACAAAGACAGTCGACTGTTGAACCAACAGGCGACTGTAAATCCTTCTACAGGCGACTGGCCGAAAGATGGGTAAGTTGAATGAAATCTGGAAATCTTGTAAGATAACAGGACAGACGACTGATGAGGATAAAACAGTCGACTGTTAATCTGAACAGGTGACTGTAAATCCTTATACAGACGACTGTCAAATACCCTGAGAATTTCCATAGAGCTGAGTCAATGAATTGGCTCACAGACAGACAACTGTTGCAGCATATACAGTCGACTGATGCAAGGTACAGTCGACTGTATATTCAACATTAGTCGACTGGCCGTAAAAGACAGATCAACAAAGTTTGGGCAGAAGATAGAAAGACGACTGATTTACAAAACACAGTCGACTGTCACTTGGACAGTCGCCTGTGAATCGTTCATCAGTTGCCTGTGCGAAATAAACAGAGAGGCCCAAAACTGGATTGTAAAAGTTTGTGCATAACAGGTGACTCTAGAACAAAACACAGTCGACTGTTTTTGAGATTGACGACTGTAAAACGTTCAGCAGTCGACTGTTATAAACAATCCAAGTACAATCACTAAGAAATGAATTGGAGTCTAAGAACGAATGATCTAATGATGTCCTAAGACTGAAATGATGATGTGTGTGAGTGCTCCATCAATGTTCTACTTCTAAGCTATATACTAGAAGAGATAAAATAAATTTACATTGACGAATTCTCTCTTCTATCCATCGTATGAGCTTGAAGTCTTCATGGAGCTTCAATCATCATCTACGATCATCCAATCCATGTAATTTGCCTTCAATCAACTTTGAGTGTCATCCATTGCAAGTAGATCTTCATAATAAGCTTAGGCAATGGATTAACTGCAAAATAGGGGATTAGTCACAAGTATTTATGTTTGCTCATCATTAACACCAAGTAAGGAGAAGTCCAATACTCAACATTCTCCCCCCTTTTGATGATGACAAACAAACATAAACAAAAATGTAAATAATTGTGCATAATGAAAAACTTACTCCTTGTAATGACTGGTTTTCATGTGTTTGGATTATCTATATTATATTATATGTTTTGGTGGATTTTCTCCTTATATGTGGTTTTCCGTCTCCGTAGCTTTCGTTTTCGTTCGTTTCGTTGAGATTTTCTAGCTTCTTCCTTAGATCGTTGAGTTTTGGAGTAAGTCACTCGTGACGAGCTTCATATCGCTCATATCTTAGAGATAGGTTGATCTTAGAAGCCAAAGAAATCTTCCCGAAGCTTCGCGCTTCAGTTCGGCACTTTTCGTGCACCTTAGTTGGTTCAAGAAGGGGGACCAACCGACTAGATTGAGATCTAGTCGGTCAGGAACTCTACTGGAACCGACTAGTTCATTGAATCAAATGTACATGAGTTACCGTTTACTTTTATTCGGTCTAAGAACAAGCACCGACCGACTAGATGCGCAACTAGTTGGTCAGAACTTGCTCTCAGACTGACTAGTATCTGTCAGTGAATTTCACCTAAGTTACTGTTTATCGTTAGTCGGTCCATGAACACTCACCGGCCGACTTGGTTGCAAACTAGTCGGTCGACGGGCCTTCACAGACCGACTAATTCTTTACCCAGATTTTTCCCTACTTTCGCTGTTTGATTTTAGTCGGTCACAGTTGGTCGACCGACCGACTAGTTCTCAAACTAGTCGGTCAACAACTCTTCTTTGACTGACTAACTACTGTCGTAAACCTAGGGTTTGCCCAGCCGCCGGCTTTTCCTATTTAAACCCCCCCAAACGTTTTTCTTTCTTCTTTCATTTTCTCCTGAGCCTCCTTCTTCCCCAAATCATCATCCATCTTCCCCTAGCCTTCCTCCTTCCTCAAGAGCTCCTCCCCCTCTCCATTTAGGCCGGCCATCTCCTCTAGGTCGCCGGAAAACCCCCAAATTCCCCAAATCTCTATTTCTCCAGATTTCCTTGCCATTTCCAGATCTGAACCGTAGATCCCGGATCGTTTTTCCGTCGCCGTGCTTGCTCGGCATCGTTCTTCCGCTAACGATTCGGTAATAACTCGATCCTATAATATTCTCATAACCTGTTTTGTGATTTTTGTTAAACCCTAATAAAATGGATGTTGTTTTGATGGTTGTTTCTCCCTAACAGCGACTTCCCCGTAGATTAGCGTCCGTGAGACGAACCTTCGTGATCGTCATCCTCGGTGCTAGGCAAGTGAAACTTGCCACTTAGGGTTTTGGGCCATGTCTTAGGCCATTTGCTTGTTGTAGGCGTAAAAGAGACTAGGCGACGAAATGATACTCGCCTAGGCGCAATTTCAGGAACTAGCTTGACAACGAAGTTAGATCCATCATCTATCATGTTGCATAAGTACTACCATGTCACGTTTAATTTTAAGTAACGGTATGCGAATTAATTGTCATCCATGCTATCCATGTTGAATGTCGCATTCGTAGCACATGCTACAATACTTATGTTTCCTGGCTCGTGTTCCAGAAGCGGGCCACGTGTGTTGGTTGTTAGCCAATGCCCGATCTACTTGTTTCCAGCTAGGCACCTGCGTTGTAGGCATAACCCTACGCCATACGTGTTAAATACACTTCCTGGCTCGTGATCCAGAAGCGAGCATTCTGTGTTCGGGGTAATGCCCTGGCTCGATACACGTGGAGGGGTAGGGATAAGCGGTCACCTGAGCTTACGAGTTGGCCCGATCGGCCACTCTAGCTAGCAGACGAAATCTCTGTGCACAACTTGTTTACTTGGCGTGTTTACGTGACGTGATCACTTGACGTGAACCACTTGCCTTGTACTTGTCCGTGTTTTTACTTGTAAAACTGGTTATCCATGACATACTTGCTACTTGCTACTTGCTACTTGTATTCCCTTTACTTGTCACTTCCATACTATACTTGCCATGTTTTGCATCATACTATAACTGCTAGGTTGTTAGTGTACTTTCCTTTCAGTTTCCTTGCCCAAGTCTTTTAGACTTGCTGACATGTGCCCCTTTACTCTTTTGGATGACACATGTTAGATCCCGAGCCTGAGGTCGCTGCTGAGGACGTGGTGTTCGCTGACGCTGAGTCAGAGCCCGCGTTCGTCGAGGAGTTTGAGGACACGGGCGATCAGTCGTAGAGACTGTTTGTGTTGTTGTCTAGACTGCTTTTGTTGTCGGTGCGTAGCACCTGTACTTTGTGCCGTGTTGGCTTTTGTTGGCCATGGTTTGGGCCTAGACTCTTTCTTTTAGCCTGGTGGCTTTTCTGGATGTTGAACTTAATTTTAATGTTGGACAATGCTGGGATTTGGAATTTTATTTCTGTCTCTCCTTGTATTATTATCTTGTTCTGTTCGTGGTTACAGGGACCTGCATATGATTTATTGACGCTTATCAGGCGTGCAGCTTCACAGCTCCACGTCTGTGCGGACCTTCTCACGTCTCGCCTCCAGCTTTGGGAAGCGGGGCGTGACACTCCCCCTACATAGATGCCAATCAAGTTAGTCAACAAATATTAGGGCATCTACATATCAATTGAAGCAAATGAGTAAGTTACGCATGAATTTAATTCAAGAAATCTAGGAATTAAAATCCCTATTCATTGTAATCTTACTCCCCCAGAATCTAAGGCAACTTCAATCTTAGATTCAAAGTGTTAGAACATACTTAGCACATTCATTATGAATCTTGTATGTTTATTTCTCTCCCCCTATGGCATTATCCAAAAAGGTGGGAGTAAATAACAACAACAATAATCGTGCTAAATACGAACTAACAACAATCAAGGAGTATAAAGATATAAAGAATCAAAACTCATAAAAATCACATCAAATACTTATGTGAACATAGGAATGGAAGTCCAATATCAACATTTTAGATATACGAAACGAAAATAGTTTCAAAAACGCATCACATCACAGATAGCATGAATAATCAAATATCAAGTTCAAATTGTCTCAAAATCACATTAGAAGAGAATAAATCATTCATGGAGACAATATCACAATCAGCACACAGATATGATTAACAATTATATATGGTGTGCCACAAAAGACGAAACAATAATGTCATATATATATATATATATATATATATATATATATATATATATATATATATATATATATATATATATATCAAAAGACGAGTACATGGCATATGGGCATCAACATGTCCAGCAGAAAATACATACATCATGATCAAAAAAAATAAATACATCATGATATCATCGTACATCATCATACAAAATATCATAACCGTCATCATACAGATGAATCGCTCAACCCAAACAAAAACAGACCACAAAGTAAAATCTAGGGTTTCGGGTGAGTGAATGAAAACAACAGCAACAACCTCAGTCAATGTGAATGACAAAGGGATCCGAAGGACGACCAGAAGAGTGGAACATCAGCCTGGTAGAGCGTCGAGTAGGGTAAGCAGGAGTCTTCCTCTTGGAAGACGATGCACGAGCGGCAGACAATTCTGTATGAGCAGGAACAAGGGTCTGGACAACAGGGGTCTGGACCAAAGAAGGTACAGGCACAAAGCCTGGAGGAGGAGGAACACGAACATGGGCAGTGTCCTCAGACTTAGAAAACAGAGCCTGAAGCTCGACGGGGATGAGAAAACCATGAAGCATAAAGGATTTGTACTGAAGCTCCAAAAGAAGATTGAGCTTCTCATCCATAGAAGTAGACAGCTTCTCGAGAGCGGTGACACGATCACACAACCTACCGAGAAGAAAATCCTCAAGGGGTACTGAAGGAGGAGTACGAGGAGGATGATCGGCCAGCTCAGAAGTGTGTTCACCAACATGCTCCGAAGGAATGGGGTCACCGACAATGATATTCAGGAACTCCCCAGAAGACGGTGGCGAGGAGGGAACTAGAGCATGGGTTGAGAAGAAGGAACCGGATCATTAAGGAAATAGAAAGATACTTTAGGAAATAGACGATCAAAAGGATCCATGAGCTTACTCGATAAAGTTAGGTCAAGCAAGAAATCAGCAACGAACGAACACGATTTCTGCGAGAAGTCGATCTTCAGGCGAGCAACACACGATTAACCAAACGAGGGAGGAAAATCGTGTTGCCGCAAAGAAGAGATCGACAGAATTTCGAGCGGGAAGACGAGCGTTCAGTCGAAGGGAAGAGAGAGTGAGGGTCGAAAAGAAACGTCTCGATGTTTATAAGAAAGAGGCGAATTAATCTAGGCCGTTGGATCAAAGAATCGATGGCTCAGATCGAAGCAGTGAACTGACACAACAGGATACAGTCGAATGATGAACAAAAGTCAGTCGACTGGATGAGATGATAGGAAATAAACTTAGGAAGACAGACAGTCGACTGTTGATTAACATACAGTTGTCTGTCCGATAGACAGTCGACTATACAATACACATCAGACGACTGACTGAGAATCAATAAACTTCATCAAAAAGACAGAGAGCTCTGGAAACATTTGACAGAAATGACAGTCGCCTGATGACCAAAATGCAGTCGCCTGTTAAATTATCAGTCGACTGTAAAATTGTCAACAGTTGTCTGCGTGAAAGATACAAATTTCAGACTGAGAAAATAGAGTAGGGCAATCGACTGTCGAAGGAAAGACAGTTGTCTGTCCTGATCCAAAAATGCACAGTGAGATAGAAATCCAGAGGAAAAGAACACTCACCCTAGGACCTATACTCTAATCACAAACTCATCATAAAAACAATGTAGAACAATACATCAATTATAACACAAATCTCTAAAACCAATTTCAAAGAAATGATGAAATCGCATAAATCTCAATTGCCTTTCTTAAACACATATATAAGATATATCAAACCAAGATAGGCAACATGATGACATGAGCTCAAAGAGTGTTAAGACATATAAGATGAGCTCCTAAATTTCAGATTCACCCATAATTCCTAATTCTTCACGCAACCTCACAAATGAATCTTCTTTAAGAGGTTTTGTGAAGATGTCGGCAATTTGTTTTTGGGTTTCAATGTACTCTAAGATGATGTCCTTCTTAGCTACATGATCATTTAAAAAATAGTGTCTCACATCTATGTGTTTGGTATGGGAGTGATGTACCGGGTTCTTGGAAAGACATATAGCACTTTGGTTATCAACCATGATATGGCAAGTATCACAATTGACACCATAATCACTAAGAGTGTGTCTCATCCAAAGAACTTGTGCACATGCGAGACCTGCGGCAATATATTCTGCTTCAGTCGTGGATAATGACACCGAGTTATGTTTCTGGGAAAACCAAGAAACAAAGGAATTTCCTATGAAATGGCAAGTGCCACTAGTACTTTTCCTGTCGGACTTGCATCTGGCAAAGTCGGCATAACTATATGAGATTAACTCATATGTGCTAGATTTAGGATAAAGTAATCCATAATCCAGAGACTGATTGAGATAACGAAATATTCGTTTAACCACAATCAAGTGTGACTCCTTAGGTCTATCTTGATATCTAGCACACAAGCATACAGAAAACATGATATCGGGCCTACTAGCGGTTAAGTAAAATAAGCTACTGATCATACCTCGATATAGACGAACGTCTACATCTTTTTCGCTCTCATCCTTGTGTAGATGGGTAGTAGTACTCATGGGAGTCCTTTTGCTCGAAGACGATTCCATCCCGAATCGCTTAATAAGCTCCCCGGTGTACTTTGTCTGATGTATAAAAGTTCCATTCTCCATTTGTCGAATTTGCAGTCCGAGGAAATAAGTGAGCTCTCCCATGTGGCTCATCTCGAATTTATCCTTCATAGACTTAGAAAATTCTTGACAAAGATTAAAGTTAGTAGAACCAAAAATTATATCGTCTACATAAACTTGAATCAAGAGAATGTCATTTTCATAATCTTTAATGAAGAGTGTAGAATCAACTTCTCTCATTTTAAAACCCAAATCTAAAAGAAAGGTCTTGAGTCGATCATACCAAGCTCTAGGAGCTTGTCTCAACCCATACAACGCTTTCTTAAGTTTGAAAACATGGTTTGGAAATTTTTCATGAACAAAACCGGGAGGTTGAGAGACATATACTTCTTCATTGACAAACCCATTTAAAAATGCACTTTTAACATCCATTTGAAATAGTTTAAAATTCTTATGGGATGCAAAAGATAAAAGTAATCTAATAGCTTCTAATCTAGCTACAGGGACAAAAGATTCTTCGAAATCAATACCTTCCTCTTGCCGGTAGCCTTGAGCTACTAACCTTGCTTTGTTCCTTGTGATTACCTCATTCTCCTCGGTCTTGTTCTTGAAGATCCACTTGGTCCCAATAACTTGGTGACCACTTGGAAGAGGAACGAGCTCCCAAACTTCATTTCTCTCGAATTGCATTAGTTCTTCTTCCATTGCCCCTATCCAAGACCTATCCTCACAAGCTTCTTGGATGTTCTTTGGCTCAATGGTAGAGACAAATGCGCAATGAGAGAATTCTTCAATCATTGACCTCATTCGAACACCTACACCAATATCTCCGATAATTTGGGTATGGGGATGGTTGCGAACGGTTGGATAAGCTTTGGGTATTCGTGCATCACTAGGAACATCTTCAACAATTTCGTTAGTATTGTTAGTCTCAATAATCGAATCATTAATCTTAACATTACTAAGAGTATCATAAATAACATCTACACTATCATCATCAACATGAGGAAAATCAAAATCTTCATTAAATGAAATGTGTAGTGATTCCTCAATCGTTGAAGAAGTTTTGTTGTATATCCGGTAGGCTTTGCTACGTGTGGAATATCCAACAAAAATTCCTTCATCGGATCTTGGTTCAAATTTAACTAGATTACCGAAAGTGTTCTTGATAAAACATTTTGAACCAAAAACACGAAAATATTTTACTTGAGGCTTTTTGTCATAAAACAACTCAAAACAAGTTTTGTTCATTCGGGGTCTCACTAGGATCCTATTGAGCACATAACATGCCGTGTGCACCGCCTCTGCCCAAAATTGTAGTCCAAGATGACTATCATGGAGCATAGTGCGAGCACACTAATAAGAGTCCTATTCTTTCTCTCTACAACACCATTTTGTGGTGGTGCCCCAGGGAAGGAAAAATTATGAGTTATCCCGGTGTTATCACAAAACTTTGTAAAAGATTCATTCTCGAATTCTCCTCCATGATCACTACGGATAGTGATAATGGTGGATCCTAAGAGATTCTGAATCTTCTTTGCAAATATGGTGAACTCTTCAAAAGCTTCATTCTTATTAGTTAAGAATGAAACCCAAGTAAATCTTGAAAAGTCGTCAACGACAACTAATCCATAATGAGCATTACCTAAAGAAGTGGTTCTAGTTGGCCCAAACAAATCTAGATGAAGAAGTTCTAGGGGCCTCTTATAAGTAATCCCTTCTTTAAGCTTAAAGAATGATTTATTAAGTTTACCTCTTTGACACGAATCACAAAAGTTTTTCTTATTAAAAGTAATTTTAGGATAATCTTTGTAGATCATGCTAGCTAACTTATATAAGTGCTTGAAGTGAACATGACCAAACCGGCGATGCCATAGTAGTTGTTCACTTGTGTTAGCAACTAAGCAATGTTCTACGGTTTTAGGCAAACTCAAATAATAAATATTTTTACGCCTAATACTGAAAAATAAAACATTTGAATCACAATCAACAATTGTACACAATCCTTCTTCAAAGTTAACCTTATAACCTTTGTCTCAAAGTTGACTAATGGAAATGAGATTGTGACATAAACCACTAACAAGAAATACATTAGTAATTAAGGGTTTAGAAGGGTTACCGACAATACCTACTCCAATGATGGTTCCCTTTTGATTACCTCCAAAAGTGAACGTTGCACCATCCTTGATGCTAATCACTTCGGAGAGCAATGATGGATCTCCCGTCATATGTTTTGAGCAACCACTATCGAGAATCCATCCTTTCCCTTTAGAGCTAGTTTGACCTTTATTGCTCTTCTTCTTTCTCTTGGGTACCTATATAATATACCATAAGCTCATGGTACCCAATGTTTGTTGGGTCCAAGGGGATTAGCCCTTTGGAAGCCAAGTCCAAGTGGACTTCCGCTTCACAACATAATTACCATTATTAATAACATCATGAAAATAGGAATCAACATGAGCATTCCTATCATTTAGGCTAGTGTTCTTAGGACCCCAAATGGTGTAAGTTTTGGGAGTCCTTTTCCTAGTTGCATGCATACTTGTTGAATTTCTATGTGGTGCATGCTTCTTAGGAACATGGTTTCTAGCATAGACATGAGGTGGTGGATATGCATATGACATACAAGAATGATATGTCTGCTTGGGAACATGCACGTTGTATGAAGCATATGAATCATGCATGACATGTGGAGGATGCGCATACATGTAAGAATGATGCGTATGTGCATACGGGTGTATAGGAGCACGTACATAAGTATTTCTTATGTGTGGTTTTGTACGTGTCTGTGGGTGTGGAGCATAAAAAGTGTCATGATTATCCACTTGTGAAGTAGGAGGTTACCTACGTGGATGAATGTTAGTGTACATGTAAGCATGGCTTCTCTTTTGGTTTCCACCCTTAGTGGGTTTCTTGCCAAAAGGAAGAGAAGGTGAAATGGTGACTTTCTTGGTAGGTTTGCTACCTATAGTGTCTTTGACACCACTTGTGGATGCACCGGAGGATGGCCTCACAAAGTCTATAGTGACACCACTATAGGAGGTGCGATCATTGGATGCATTTGCTTTTACAAAACCAAGACCAACACGATGTGTGGCCGGAAATTGGTTTGCAAGAAAATCATCCAATTGTCATGTTCCCTTATTGAATCTCACAATACAGGAGGACATGAGCTCATATTTCCCCCTTAATAGAAGAAATGTTGGTATCCAAGGTGGACACCCATGCTTTGAGCTCGTGCACTTGAGTTTTAAGAGAATCATTCTCTAAACCCAATTGTGTGTGTCGTGTAACAAGATCACTATTATCATTAGGATGTGTTTGATCTAGTTGAGATTTGAGGTTATTCACCTCATCTCTCAAAGTGACATTTTGAGAAGCTAAGTTTGCTTTCTCAAGAGTTAAAGTATCAACAATGGTGTCATTGTTGATAATGCATGGAATGGATGACTTGCTAACATTTGATTTCTTTAAGCTAGTAAATCTAAGCATTAAAGATTGATATTTAGCAAATAATTCTTCATTTGCAATACGAAGTTCATCCATTGTTACCTCGGTATCATCCGTGTCGGAATCACTCTCATCGGAGAGTGGATCCTCTCAGGCCATGAAGTACATGTGAGCGCTCTCACCCTTCTCATCATCGGAGTCACTTGAATGAGTCTTCACTTGACTCATCAACTGTACCGACGAGTCCTTTCTTCTCATCTCTCTTGTTCTTGTCGGACTTGTGGTACTTCGGAGCTTTTCACTTCTCTTTGTTCTTTAGCATTGGGCAATCCCTCTTGATGTGCCATGGCTTATTACACTTAAAGCAAAGAGAGGAAGTAGCATTAGTAGACTCAAATCTTTTGTTAGAGGGAAATTTGCCTTTGCGAAAAAAGCATTGGAACTTCTTCGCCATTTGGGCCATTTCACCCAAATCCATCTCATTCTCTGATTCTTCACTATCGGAGGATGATGAATTGGCGTTGAATGCCAAAGCTTTCTTCTTGGCCTCCGAAGGATTCATCATAGCTCGAATCTTTAATCGGTTCTCCCGTCGTACTTCATAAGACATGAGAGTCCCTATAAGACTCACAACTGTGTACTTCTTAAAATCATTGACCTCCTCGATAGCGATCGCTCTTCTTTTCCATTTGGAGGTCATTCCCATGATGATCTTCCTTACCTTTTTAGGTTCGGTGTATATTTGGCCAATGGCTTCCAATTCATTAGTGATGTCGGTAAAACGTCCGTACATCGATGCAATGCTCTCATTTTCCTGCATATGAAACAAATCGAAGTTTTGCACGACAACATATAACTTTGAAAGCTTTACCTTGTTCGTTCCCTCATGGGTAACGATGAGATGGTTCCAAATTTGATATGCACTCTAACATGTGCATATCTTGTTGAACTCATTCGGGTCCAACGCACAATGAAGAGCGTTCGTTGCTTTTTTGTTGTTGACTTCGCTGGATTTCTCGGAAGGCGTCCATTTTTCGAAATCCTCTTCGGTGGGCTTGACGTGTTCCTTGTGGAGGGTTCTCCAAAGTGAAGCACTCCTAAGGAACGTCTCCATCCTACACTTCCAATAGCCAAAGTTAGTGCCATTGAAACGTGGAGGACGCACCATTGATTGACCTTCGAAAAGTGCTCCATCACGATCGTGATTGTTGTACGAAGTCGGCGGAGGAACGTTGTTGATGTTGGATGCCATAGCTATAACCTTGTGCTCTGATACCAATTGTTAGGATCCTGCTTATGGCAAAAACACTAGAAGGGGGGTTGAATAGTGTTTATGCAATTTAAAAAGATAGTTACACCAATTTAAATGCAATCCAACAAAATAGTGCGGAATAGAAATTAAACCCAAAATGAAACACACGCAAATGCAGAGATGTTTCAAGGGTTCGGATTACCCAAGTCACTTCCCGACTTGTTCCTTGTAATCCTACGTCCCTTCCACCCGGATACCTCCTGATACTCAAGTTAGAACCCTAACTTGAGGTTTCCTTAAAACCCACTTGTAGCAACCATACAAATGAAATCGAAGTACAATCGATTGACCTTGACTCCCACAACTTGGGAGCAAGCAAACCGCTCTCACAACCCGAGAGCAAATTCAAATAACGAAAGTTATGAAATTATAAAAGCAACACTTAGAATCACTTATGCCTTGAAGTAGAACTTGAAGGAGAAGTGTGTTGAGTGTTGAAGACTCTCTTGGAAGAGAGGAGAAAGCCCTTTCTCTTGACTGCACCACATGCCTAGAAGATAACTCTTTGGTTCTAGGTTGGAGAGCAAGAGATCAAAGATAGGAATCCTTAGGGCTTTGAATTTAAGAGCTTTAAACTTTAGAATGAAAGCTTGAGAGAAAATTTGGAAGAATTGGTAACCTCTCAATGGAACAGTAGAAGCCCCATTTATAGGTTTCTCAAATCCACAAAATAGTTTAGGCAAAAAACCCTTTAGGAATCTGTGAGAAAATTCTCTACGGATAGAATCTGCGCTCGCGACAGTCGACTGTTGAGGAAACCACAGTCGACTGTTGCACAGTCAGCAAGGGTAGGTGAAAATTCATAACGGTAGCTTACCACGTGGACAGTCGACTGATGAAGCAAAGACGGTCGACTGTTGAACCAACAGGCGACAGTAAATCCTTCTACAGGCGACTGGTCAAAAGATGGGTAAGTTGAATGAAATCTGAAAATCTTGTAAGATAACAGGACAGACGACTGATGAGGATAAAACAGGCGACTGTTAATCTGAACAGGCGACTATCAAATACCCTGAGAATTTCCAGAGAGCTGAGTCAATGAATTGGCTCACAGACAGACGAATGTTGCAGCATATACAGTCGACTGATCCAAGGTATAGTCGACTGTATATTCAATATTAGTCGACTGGCCGTAAAAGTCAGATCAACAAAGTTTGGGCAGAAGATAGACAGGCGACTGATTTACAAAACACAGTCGACTGTCACTTGGACAGTCGCCTGTGAATCATTCATCAGTTGCCTGTGCGAAATAAACAGAGAGGCCCAAAACTGGATTGTAAAAGTTTGTGCATAATAGGCGACTGTAGAACAAAACACAGTCGACTGTTTTTAAGACAGATGATTGTAAAATGTTCAACAGTCGACTGTTATAAACAATCCAAGTACAATCACTAAGAAATGAATTGGAGTTTAAGAGCGAATGATCTAATGACGTCCTAAGACTAAAATGATGATGTGTGTGTGTGCTCCATCAATGTTCTACTTCTAAGCTACATACTAGAAGAGATAAAAGAAATTTACATTGACGAATTCTCTCTTCTATCCATCGTATGAGCGTGAAGTCTTCATGGAGCTTCAATCATCATCTACGATCATCCAATCGATGTCATTTGCCTTCAATCAACTTTGAGTGTCATCCATTGCAAGTAAATTTTCATAATAAGCTTAGGTAATGGATTAACTACAAAATAGGGGATTAGTCACAAGTATTTATGTTTACTCATCATAACACCAAGTAAGGAGAAGTCCAATACACAACATTCTCCCCCTTTTTGATGATGACAAATAAACATAAACAAAAAGATAAACAATTGTGCGTAATGAAAAACTTACTCCCCCTACATAGATGCAAATCAAGTTAGTCAACAAATATTAGGACATCTACATATCAATTGAAGAAAATGAGTAAGTTACGCATGAATTTAATTCAAGAAATCTAGGAATTAAAATCCATATTCATTGTAATCTTACTCCCCCTGAATCTAAGGAAACTTCAATCTTAGATTCAAAGTGTTAGAACATACTTAGCACATTCATTATGAATCTTGTATGTTTATTTCTCTCTCCCTATGGCATTATCCAAAAAGGTGGGAGTAAATAACAACAACAATAATCGTGCTAAATACGAACTAACAACAATCAAAGAGTATAAAGATATAAAGAATCAAAACTCATAAAAATCACATCAAATACTTATGTGAACATAGGAATGGAAGTCCAATATCAACATTTTAGATATACGAAACGAAAATAGTTTCAAAAACGCATCACATCACAGATAGCATGAATAATCAAATATCAAGTTCAAATTGTCTCAAAATCACATTAGAAGAGAATAAATCATTCATGGAGACAATATCACAATCATCATACATATATGATTAACAATTATACATGGTGTGACATAAAAGACGAAACAGTAATGTCATATATATATATATATATATATATATATATATATATATATATCAAAAGATGAGTACATGGCATATGGACATCAACATGTCCAGCAGAAAATACATACATCATGATCAAAAAAATAAATACATCATGATATCATCGTACATCATCATACAAAATATCATAACCATCATCATACAGATGAATCGCTCAACCCAAACAAAAACAGACCACAAAGTAAAATCTAGGTCTTCGGGTGAGTGAAAGAAAACAACAGCAGCAACCTCAGTCAATGTAAATGACAGAGGGGTCCGAAGGACGACTAGAAGAGCGGAACATTAGTCTGGCAGAGCGTCGAGTAGGGTAAGCAGGAGTCTTCCTCTTGGAAGACGATGCACCAGCGGCAGATGATTCCGCATGAGCAGGAACAGGGGTCTGGACTAAAGAAGGTACATGCATAAAGCCTGGAGGAGGAGGAACCCATCTACGCAAGGATGAGACTGGGAAAAATGTAGACATTTGTCTATATCGCGGTATGATCGGTAGCTTACTTTACTTAACTGCTTGTAGGCCCGATATTATGTTCTCCATATGTCTTTGTGCTAGATATCAAGCTAGACGTAAGGAGTCACACTTGATTGCAATTAAATGAATTTTGAGTTATCTCAATCATACACTAGATTATGGATTACTTTACCCTAAGTCTAGCATATATGAGTGAATCTCATATAGTGATTCTGATTTTGCCGGATGCAAATCCGATAGGAAGAGTACTAGTGGCACTTGCCATTTTCTAGGAAATTCTCTTGTGTCTTGGTTTTCTAAGAAATAGAACACAGTATCCTTATCCACGATCGAAACAGAATATATTGTCGTGGGTCTTGCATGTGCACAAGTTCTTTGGATGAGACAGACACTCAAAGACTATGGTGTCAATTGTGATACTTGCCCTATCATGGTTGATAACCAAAGTGCAATATATCTTTCCAAAAATCCGGTACACCACTTCCGTATCAAACACATAGATGTGAGACACCATTTTATAAATGATCATGTAGCTACGAAGGACATCATCTTAGAGTACATTGAAACCTAAAAACAAATCTCCAACATCTTCACTAAACCTCTTAAAGAAGATACATTTGTGAGCTTATGTGGAGAATTAGGGATTATGGCTGAATATGAAATATATGAGTTCATATTTATATGTTAATCAAGCTTTGAACTCATGCTATCATTTCACATCTCATGTTTATATATGTCATATTTTTACATATACTTTTCAATGAGATTTATTTGAGATTTTGATGATTTTATATGTTTGGATTAGTATACTTGATTTGATGTTAATCTATATTATTTTGATAGTGATTTCATATTTGTAGAGTAGTTAGAGTATAGGTCTTAGGGTGAGTTATCTCAATTCTCTTGATTTATGCCTTATCCTACATTTTTGATCAGGACAGACGACTATCAATCCTTCGATAGTCGCTTGTCCAACTCTAGATTTTCTGACTGAAATTAGTTTTTGCTCAAGTGACTGATGTATAATTTCCAGGCACATGTCTGTTCGACAGGCGACTGAAATTTGTTCATGAGGTGCCTCCCTTGATCCTGGTAATTTTCTCTCAATTCATCAAAATTGGTGACCTTCGGTCGACGATTGTAGTGTATTTTACAGGCACATGTCAATTTGCCAGGTGACTGTGACTTTCACTGCAGGCACATGTCTATCTCTTTAGGCAGTTTTCTTTATTTTTCGGCCAGCCGACTGAAGTTTGTACACCAGTCGATTGTCCACGTCTGTGGCGGTTCGATAATTTAATCTGAGCAGTCCATCTTTCGATCCAATGGCCCAGATGTGATTCCCCTCCACTTATATGATCGAGATCCTTTATTTTCTCTCTCCGTCGATTGCAGTTCCTTCCTCTTCCTCTTCGAATGAGAGCCCTCCATTAGATCTTCTCCGTCGATTCGAAGCTTCTGCCATAGATTCCCCTCTCCATTCATTCGATCATGCTTGGATCTCTTCTTCTCCGTCGATTGATGGGTATACCTCTCTTGCTTTCGATTGTGCACTCGTTTTCTTCGTTGTCTGTCGATTTCGTGCTATGGCTCCACCCAAAGTCAGTTCCTCTTCCAAGGGGAAAGCTCTTGCTATTAGGAATCCTAGGAACCCTAAACCTAAGGCTGCCCCTTCCAAGAAAGTTCCCTATAAAGCCCACACCAAATTCGCTGATCCTATATTCGATGTTTTGGATGAATCTGATTCGGACCGTTCTTCATCCAAAGAAGAGTTTTTTGAGCCCCATCAAGAAATGTCAGCGTAGACCTATTGGTGTTCAGATCAATGACCCTCTTGCTTTGACTGCTCCTCCTCGTGTGGAAGAAGAAACCCACACCAAGTCTCAACCCTTTGAACCCCAAGGCCAGAATCAGCCCAAGTCTCCTCAGCCTCCCCAGCTACTCCTATTGTCCCCATTTATCGGGATGCCTCTTGCTTGGCAAAATTTCACTCTATGATTGGGATCAAGCTCCTTTGTGAGCATTTCATAGTTTATCAAGCTTTTACCACTGAGATACTTTTCGAGATCCTCACGACGACCAAATTGGTCGATTTGTTTCGCTATTCTCATATCGATTCCACTCGTGCTTATCTATTTCTAGTGAAGTTTTTCTATGCCAATCGCATTCACGGTGAATATGCTGATATTGGTGTTATTGACACCATGGTTCAGGGCACTCATATCAAACTTGACCATACTCTTTTAGGGACTATTCTTAGGATTCCTTCTACTGGATCCTTGCTAGCTGATATCTCCATCTGCGACATTGCTGATCTTGACCAGGCTGTCCTCCAGGACATGCTTACTGCGATTCCTCCATTCCTCTCCTCCGCATTAAGGCATCCATGTTCTCTGCTCGAGGTTGGGATGTTCACCTAATGGTGAAGTCCAACATCTTGCCGAAGTATGGCTCCTCTGATCAGCCATCTCAGGAGATTCTTCGGTGCATGTATGCTATCATATCTGACATGTCATTGAATTTTACCGGGGTCCTCCTTGATCGTATGGACCGGGTAGAGTTCACTTCCTCCTCCTCTCATATTCCTTATGGAGGAATTCTTACTCAGGTCTTTCACCACTTCGGCATTGATTTGACCCCGTATGAGCCCATGCCTCTTGGTCCTCTTCTTGATACAGCAGCAAAGTCGAAGTCCTCTTCGGCTCGACTGATGGCATCAAAGAAGAGGCAGTCTACTTCAGGCCCTTCTTCATCCACTACTCCATCTGTTGATCAGCCCTCATCATCTGCAACACCCTCTGTTGATCCCTCGCTTGTCCAGTCGAACGGGAAAGTATATGAGCAGTTCTATCTGTCATTCCAGCATCAGGGCATACCCTTCCCTCACATCTCCAGTCGTTTGTTCCATCTGCTACTGCTCAGCCTATTCAGCCTCCTTGTCCGATCATCTCCGAGATTCTTAATCCTTCAGTTGATACTGCTTCTGAGCCGGTTGCTTCTCAGGCTTCTCCGGGTGTTTCCTCTGCTGATGATGCTGCTCCTCATCCTGAGGACGTTTCTGTTAATCTGGAGCCCCAAGATTTCCGTATTGAGTTAGCTACTCCTGTGGACTCCTCCGTCGCTAACTAGATTGATATTTCTTGGAGACTGCTCACTATTGGTCTTACATTTTTTGTTATGGTTAAGATTGTGAGTCTGTTTTTATATCTGTTTTGTGATGGTTGTATTGATGATGTATTGGCACATTACTTTTGGTTTGTTGTATGATGATGGTTATACTTTTGTTGTATGCGAAGTGGTTTGTCATTTTTTGTACTCGATGCATCACTCCTTATATATATGATGTTGCTTCATATTTAGGCTCTATTATCTGTTGTGATCATTATATATATGTTGTGCAATTGTCTCTCTATATGCTTTTCTTATATATATCTTGTATGTGTTGCATAATGAAATGTTGATATTGGACTTCCATTCCTTTAGTCAACTACTTGTTTTTTTACTTTGATGAGTTTTGATATATAAAGTGTGTGATACCCCTTCATATTTTCATGTTTTTCTTTTGGTATCACATTATATATGTATCAAATTCTTTGGACTCTCATGATTGTTTTCGTTCTTATTTATCACTATTGTTGTTGTTTTTTACTCCCTCTTTTTGGATAATGCCATAGAGGGAGAGAAATAAACAAATCATAATTTTGTGCTAAGTATAATCTAAACTTGAATCTAAGATTGAAGTTGCCTTAGATTCAGGGGGAGTACGATATAATGAACTTGGATTCTAAAATCCTAAATTTCTAAACTTGAAATCATTTCATTCATGCATATCTTACATATTTGCTTTAATTGTTCAATAAACGCCCTTACTTATATTGACTAACTTGATTGGCATCTATGTAAGGGGAGTAAGTATTTTTTAAGCACAATTATTTATCTTTTTGTTTATGTTTGTTTGTCATCACGAAAAAGGGGAGAATATTGAGTATTGGACTTCTTCCTACTTGGTTTTGATGATGAGCAAACATAAATACTTGTGACTAATCCCCTACTTGCAGTTAATCCATTGCCTAAGCATATCATGAAGATCAATTAACAATGGATGTCACTCAAGGATCAATCAAAGCTCGTAAAGTGGATTGGATGATCGAAGATGATGATTGAAGCTCCTAGAACACTTCTACATCTTCCTATAGAAAGAAGAGAGGCAAAAACAAGATGTAATCCTTTTATTCTCTTCTAATATATAGCTTTGTAGTAGAATTATGTTGGAGCACACACATCTTTCATTCTGTCTTAGGAAGTCAATAGAACTCATTTCCTAAGTCTCCAATTCATTATTCTATAACATGTGCATTTTGGACTATCAACATGCGACTACTGAACGTTTTACATGCGCCTGTCTCCAAACAGCCGCCTGTGATTTGTTCTGTAGTCATCTGTTTTGCATATAATTTGTCACTTGGGTTTTGGGCTTTTTGCTATAACTCCAATCAGGTGACTGCTATACAAAGTACAAGCGTCTGTCCAGTTACAGGCACATGTGACTTGTTAGTCAGTCGCCTGTCTCACTCTTGCTCAAAGATCCCTAGTTTGTCATCTTTCGGTCAGACGACTGATGTTGCTTTCACAGGCGCCTGCCCAAGGCACAGGCGCCTGTGAATGTGTCTACAATCGCATGTCGATCTATTTTCCTGACACTTGGTGTTTGGCAAGTTACGCAAGTTTCGGCCAAACGACTGATGTTGGTTTCACAGTCGCCTGCCCATAGCACATGCACCTGTGGTTACTGCATCAGTCGCATGTCCTGTCTTCCCATATTTCCTTTGTTTTCATCACTTACTCACTTAGGATGTCAATCCTGTAGAAGGGTTCTCAGTCGCCTGTTGGTTTACAGGCGCCTGTCAGACCTTCATCAGTCGACTGTCCTACGTGGTAAGTTACCGTTTGAATTCTCACCTACCCTCTGACACGGTGCAGCAGGCGATTGTAAGTTCTTCATCAGTCGCCTATCCTGGCTGTAAAATTAATCCGTTGGGATTTTCCACACGAATTTCAAAAGTGGTTTTGGTTATTCCGTTTGAGGGTTTTAGAGAACCTATAAAGAGCTTCTACTGTTCCATTGAGAGTCTCTTAACCATTCAAGCATTCATCTCTAATCTCTCATTCTCTTAAAGCCCTAGAATTCCAATCGCATTCTATCTTACTCTCCAACCTAGAATCAAAGTTGATATCTTCTAGTCATTTGGTGGTGACAAGAGAAAGGGCTTGCTCTCTTCTTGGAAGAGGCATCAATACACACACTTGCTCCTTCAAGTTCTACTTCAAGGCATAAGTGTTTGTAAGTTGTTCTTATTTCGAATTTCATTATCTCCTATTTCGCTTTCTCTCTTGGTTTGTGGGAGTGGGTTTGCTTGATCCCAAGTTGTGGGAGTCAAGGGCATCGATTGTGTTCGATTACACTTGTAAGGATGCTACAAGTGGGTTTAAAGGAAACCTCAAGTTAGTCTTCTAACTTGAGTATCTGGAGGTATTCGAGTGGAAGGGACATAGGATTACTAGGAACAAGTCGGGATTGGACTTGGGTAATCCGAACCCTTGAAACATCCTTTGTGTTAGCTTGTTGCATTTTGGGTTTATTTATAATTCGGCATTTATTGTTGGTTAGGGATTTAAATTGGTATAATTATCGTTTAAATTTTATAAACACTATTCAACCACCCTTCTAATGTTTTCCTCATAGCCAGGGTCCTTACAGTATCTAGATAGAGATTTCAATTATGGGAAGTGAATGATCGATATAAACTTAAGTCTTAAAACGTTCATGGTCATAGATGTGTCGAGAAAAGGATATGACACATCGGACTGACCATTGTGTCTTTGTTTTAACCTAAAGGGTAATGATGATCTCATAATCATTCGACCTGGCAAAGTCGAAGAAAAGGCACATATGCTCATTGGAAAAAAAGTCCACTAAACGACCCAATATAGAGTTATCCAATGTTTAACCTTAACTAAACTGTCATTGATAACTCTCTAGTGATGATATGCAAGTTGGTCCTTAAGACTTGTGGTCATTGTACAAAGCTGTGCGTGAACGGTGTCACTTAGATATATGATCTAGCCTCGAGTCTTCACTCGTTGAAAGGTCTTAGGTTGGGTGACACTTGAAGTGTAAGAGGAAAGTAATGATCAAGATATGATTCATCTCTTCCGTTAATAAGAAGTTAGTGTCATAGGTTCAGTATGGTTCTTTGTGCAAAAACTCGGCCGGGGTATGTTGTAGGAAGTATAACATAGAGATACTAACGACCGAAGTATAATGACTAGTGCTTGCTAGTAGGGTTGACGGTTTACCATACCCTAGGCTATGCAGTCACATAGTTACGATGAAGGGACTAAAACTGTGGTATTCATCACGGACACAGTCAGAGTCGATCACGACGACATTTTTGTCAATGGGTCAATCACGTAATTATGATGCCGAAACAGGGGCGACACTTACTACTCGTGGTCATTATCATCTAGTGGTTTCGAGCCCCAACCTGTAGTAGGGTCAGGCTGTAGGGTCTCACACCGAGTAGGATTTTGCGTCTTAGTAATAGGAAGGATTCAGGAGGAGTGCACTCAGGTGCACGAGAATAATTACGTTCACAAAGAGTTTGTGACAATAAGTCTATAATAAATGGGTATTAATAATGTCGCAAAATGTTTGCGATATACGCATTAGGAGAATGCTATGAGAGATAATTGCATATGATGCAACAAGATTTAAAGTATATCGTAAAATGTTTGCGAGAATATTTTAATATGAGGCATAGAAATGAAGATGATTTTCCACAAAAGTCGGGGAGAAAACCGCGTTCAAATCGGAGTTCAATCGGGCACAGAGATGACGTTTAAAAGGTGTTTTAAACATTTTATAAAAGGTTTTATATTTTTTGTTTTTGTTTTTTATTTAAAAATAAATAAAGTTTTGACCTGGCCCTTTTGGGCCAGGCATGTACTAGCGCCCAATATTGGGTGCCAGAAAATGTGCGCATGTAAGCGCCCATTTGATGGGCGCTGAACAGTGCCTTGGGCACGTGTGGGCACGCGCCCAAAGGCACGTGTGGGCATGTGACCTTTGGGCCTGTGCTAACACACACCTGCTGGGCGCATGCCCAGTACGCCCAGCGTGTTGAGAGGCACGCCCAGCACGCCCACCTCGGGTCCCACTGATTAGGGTTTTTGAAAACCTCTTTGATGGTTGTGAAAATCAGATTATTGTGGTTGGTTTTCCAAACTTTGAGCACTCTTTTGAAGCGTCAAATGAACTCAGAATGCATCACTGTTTGTTTCTATGCGATCACCGTCCAGTGCTCTTCGATTTGATAGGTTGTATCACCTGCGAAGCTCAACAGTAAGGGAGATGAAATTAGTTGAAGTTTAGCCTTAGTGTAAGGCAAACTAACTTAATTTTTTCTCCTAAAATTATTAGTCCCACATTGCTCGTGAGATGAGGAGGGGTCCAGATTCCTATATAAATAGGGGCTGACCCCCTGGAACATTTGCACCAAGTATCCGAATCGAGGAGCTCCGAAAAGTTTTGAGCACGGTCGATGCGAGACAAAAATTATTCTTTCCTCTTATAATCCTTTTGTTCCTCTGTTCGAGTCATGGCAAGGCGACGAGGAGGATTGGATTAGATCCAAAGTCTTTGAAGCGGATCACACTCAAGGGAAACTTTCTTCAACGAGTGATTGGCTCGGAGGCACGATGTCGACTCGCTTCGAGTGGAACAGTCTTGGAGGTAAGGAGGCAACTTGCTTCGGGGAGCTAAAGTAGTTGCTGAAATCGATGCTTCATTTTCTGCGGAAGCGAAGTTCCGGGTATGTTCTTTTTAATGCTTTCATATTTATATCGTTGCATTAATTTAGATCTATTTTGGGGCTGGTCAGACCCACCCCAAGATAGTAGAGATCCTGGCTAGGGTCCTTGATATACTTAGGGCATTTTATTAAAGTGTTTAATAATCAGTTTCCGCTGCTATATTTTGTTTCTATCGTCCGTCCAACGTTGTACGTGCATAAATTTATGCCCTAAGGGTTCCTCAAAACCCAATAGTTTGCATGTGTGTGTATTGTAATGGTGTGTGTGTGCATAGTAATGGTATACTTGGTACACCAGTATGGCTACTAGTATTAATTATGGTATTTTCATTTTCAAAAATTAGCAAATTCAAGTTTTTCTCATCTTGCCACCTACCCCCCTTATGTCTCATTAGCTAATTTAACCTCATCCATATTTTGACACCTAGCTACAAACATGTCCTTACCTTAGCTTAAGGAGGGTGCTTAGGATGGAGATGAAATTTAAAAGGGAAGAAGAAAAGAAAAAAGAGAAGAAAAAGAAAAGAAAAGAAGAAAGTTTTCATCTCTATTCTTCTCCTCTCCCTTGACCTTGCACCATCCTTCAAACCACCACACTCTTCCTTTGATTTGTAGGAGGAGGAAATTTGGAAGAGGAGAAGGAGGAGGGATCTAGGGAGACGAAGAAAGAGTTCTTCAAGGAGAAGAAGGGCCAAAGAATTAAGGAGTTATTTGAGGTAGAATTTCTAACATTCTAGCAAGGATTTAGTTTTAGGATTGTGTGTTAGTAGGAGTTCAATTGCTTCTAATTAGCTTTCAATGTTAGAAATTGGTTCAGGATGATTAGTGGGTGTTTTGGGAGATAGTTTTGATGCAAATTCATCCTTGTATAATTCTCATTTAGTATGTCTAAAATCATGAAAAAATATAATATTGAAAGCTTATGAAGTTCTTTACACTTTTTGTTTGGTAACCATGATCTAATTCTATTTGTGTTATGACTACACCAATGATATATACATTAGTGACATTTTCTGTCGAAATCTGCACCCTTCCACTAAAAAGAGTAGAACTCTCATTATAGTAATCCAACAGTTATGATTTTGGTCAATTTGGAAAGCTAACTGTAATATCTACAACTTTCATGTTTTACCCTCACTGAGATTTTGGCTTTAAATTGATAGAAATAAAATATCTCTAAGTCTCAATATTTCAGTCTGAAAGACAATTTCTGTACTCTGTGGGGGTTTAAGCTGTATTAATTAGCATACTTGCTCAAAAATCATAAAATTTGAAATATGAAAGTATAAGATGTTTATCTACAACTTTCATTTACAAACATTTAACCAATTCACAACAGATCTTGAGGTTAACAGCGTCTTTTTGTGACTCTTCCTGTTTTTCCTGCAAACTGGACTGTGTCATCACTTATGTTGATTTCAATGCCATTATGTTTATGTTAATATTTCCATGTTCATTCCCATGTTCTTAGTTAGTATATCTATGTTTTATGTTAGTATGATATGGAGCCCTTGTTACACACTATGTTAATTATGTTTTTATGCTTATGCCGTGCTTCACATATTTTTATGCCAACATTAGTATGTAAACATGCTTTCATATTCATGCCATATGCTTATTAATTTCCTTTAAGATGATTCATTATGCATGTGATATTATATGGAAGTAAATGTGCAAATGAAATAGGCAAATGGCACTTACTATGGCCTATTAAAAGAAACGATGGAGTAACTATAAGGTTGATAAAGGAATGGTGAAAATGAGGATGTTTATGCCCATTTCAAATCATTGATGCTCTCTTGAGGAACCGTAATGTGATAATGACATGCAATGTTTTATGCTTAGTTGTCTTTCAATTTAGAATTAGATACAGGGAAATGGGGTAAACTTAGGGTCTAGGAAAGTGCATGAGCGATGAGACCATTTTGTCGAACGTACCTCTCCAAGAGTTGGGACTTGGAGTAGGTGTTCTATCCCAAGAAGGGATGTGTTTACATACCACTTCATGTGGCATTCTCCTTCCGTGAGAGGATGGGTGTTATGGATTACATATCCCTTTGGTGGCGTTCTCCTCCTGAGAGATGGATGTTGTTCTAGATTACGGATACATACTACTCCAGTGGCGTTCTCCTCCCGTGAGAGGGAGGGTGATGATTATAAGGATGGATGGTTCTCGTTGCACATCACATTCTCTGACCATGAGTTTGTACGATCAACTAGGGTATGTTTTTCCTTACTAGAACAGGTTCACCTGCTAACCCTATGCACAGTTTAGGCGATGTCATGGACTTGACATCGGTAGAGTTGCTAGGACACCCTTGTTGTGATACATTTACTTTTCTGCCCACGTTTACTTTATTGTCATATTTATTTTCTGCCCTTTCCTGTTATCTTTACTCTTAGCTGCAGATGTACTTCAGTATGCTACATGCATCACTTTATCTTATTTCATTATTAATACTCAACACATGTTTCATTTCTGAGTAATATTTATTTCTCTATGCGTTTCCAATCCCTGCGTGTGATGTTGTCACTTTTCCTGCATGTTAATTTAGAAGACTTTCCTTGTAGTACCTGTTTGAACACTTGTTTCTTTAGGAGTTTATAGTTGACATGTTTAACGTTAGAGACCAGACCTTATAGTTAGGTAGAACAGTTCTAAAACTGGATCCTACTTAGAGATGTTAGGATTTCCTACTGGGTCACGCGTTGACGTGCCCTATTTATTTTTCCAGGTTTAGGAGCAGAGCAGGCAGAGCAGGATTTGGCCCAGGAGTTACGCTGAGATGAATCCCACAAAGGGTGACTTGTACAGTTGGTTCTCAGCGACAGTCTAGGGAGTGAGTTGTACCAGCACGTGGACGTCTTTGTCTTTTGTGGGGTTTTCTTTAGGGAATCTCTTGCTTCACCGTTGTAATATTTGTACAGCTGATGATGTATATATGATAAATAGTGTATTAATAAAAGAATGTTGAACTCTTTATATTAATGTCTTCTGTTTTCTGTATTGGAGCATTATTTGTACTTCCCAGCATATGCGCAGTAACCTGCAAATTCTTCTCTCTCTCCCTCTCTCTCTCCCTCTCTCTCTCGTTCTTTCTCTTTCTCTGTAACACTTGCTGCTCTGAGAGTACTTGGGACGGATTGGTAATTCCCGGGTATCCTGGGGAGCAGGGCATTACACCTGCGGGGCCCCCTACGAGTCGGGTGTGCCCAGCAGACGTGCCTGCCTGCCTAGGCACACCGGCCCGCCTGGCGGGTGGGCCAACGCCCGCTCGCTATAGGCAGGCATGCCCAGCCCGCCCACATTGGCGGTATGGGCAAAGCCTATCTGCAATTTGCAGCTGGGCTAATTGTACTTGGGCTTTTCCTAGCTGACTTTGTGCTGGGCTTTCACCCAGCACATTTGACTCCTTTTTTGTCTTTTTTATTTTGTTTTTGGTGTTTCTTCAGCCAACTGGGCTTGGACCGAAACATAAAAATTAGTCCAGGACATTCCTAGGCTTCTAATTGAGCTTGTTTCATGTGTTTATTGAAAAAAATATTCGTAAATGTTTTACGATATATTTTATTCCTTTTGCCTCATATGCAATAATCCCACATCATTAATGTTCCAAAGTCTATATGGCAAACCTTTTGCGACGCAATTAATTCCCATACATCCGATGTATAATCTCCCTTAAGACTTCTTATTACTTGACAAAGGTCTCACTCTATGTGAGACCCTACAGCCTGACCCTACCACATGTAGGTGATGTGCCTGTTTCGGTATCATCATTATATGGTTAGCTCATAGACATGAGCATTATCAGGACCATCCTGACCGTGTCTGTGATGAATGTCACAGTTTAGTCCCTTCGTCAAAACTATATCGCTTAGCTAAGCCTAGGGTATGGTCAACTATCAACCCTAACAGCTTGAACTTGGTTAGTCTCCATTTGTCTTTAGTCCAATAATATTGGACTTATTCCAACATACTCCTGCCAGAGTTTTTACTAAAAACGAACTAACACATGCGACACTACCTCCCCATTAACGGGAGATACGAATCCTCTCTTGGTCATTACTCTTCTCACATGCTTCAAGTGTCACCCTTCCAAGGGCCTTTCAACGGGGCTTGCCTCAAGGCCAGATCAGAGATCAAAGTGACACCGTTCACATACATGTTCATACAATGACCTCAAGTCTAAGGACCAACTTGCATGTCATCACTGAGACTTATCATTAACAACTTAGTTAATGTTAACCATATGATAACTCTCGCTGGGTCTTTCAATGAACTCATTCTCTAATGAGTACCTGTGTCTCGTATCCGACTTTGCCAAGTCGAACGACCATGAGATCATCGTCACCACTCCACGGTAAAGACTAAGACACAATGGTCTATCCGATGTATCGATATCCTTTTCTCGAAACATCTACGACCACGAATGTTTTTTAGACTTTTGCTACAAACGGTCAAGCACTTCTCCATGATTGAGATATACATCTTGATATATGTTTGACCTCGCATTAAGTCCCATGACTTTACCTAAGTTCCAATGATGACTACATTATTATTAAATTAGGTAAATACTTGCCAAACAGCTTACTGTTATTTTGAACAAGATATTTGTATACATACACAGAGATAAATTGCCTCGAGGGCATACCCATATCCCAACATATCCAACTTGCACTCAGGCCCATTTATTTCGTATCTCATGCCACGTTTAAACATAAGTCTATCTAGACTTCATATGGTAGAGCCTTCGCGAGTGAATCTGCTAAACCATCTTCTGTATGGATTAAGGTGTTCTATGTTCCTGCTAGATCACACATTTGAATCTCATCCAAATCATTTTCTTGGTCTCTTGGAATCCGTAACACTAGCCTTGCTTGGATCTCATCCAGCTCATTGTCCTCACTTGAGGCTAAATCAATATCCTTCATGTACCTTATAAGAATTATCAAAAATAGTCACTAGTCATCAGCACAGTGATGGGCTTTAAGGGATCTTTAGGGAACATTTCTATGCCCGTCCTATGTCGGACGAACGATAGAGACAAAAGGAAAAGCAAGCAACGGAAAAATGTTAAACTATTTAACGAGCAAGCCCTACAAATTTCAAGACCATAGCCAGCATCTCTACTATCTTAAGGTGGATCTGACCATCCCAAGATTGATCTAAGCTATTGCAATATAATAAATGAAATGCTTAATTAAACTACATACCCGGAACTTTGCTTGCACCGACAAAGTGTACCGAACCGCGTCTCAAGCCACTCCTCGTCCCGAGCTGAACCGCTTCCCGAACCGCACCGCGTCCCGAGGTGAGCAACCCCTTTGTCGCCGAGCCAACCATGCGCTGAAGAAAGTTTCACCTTGAGTGGATCCTTTGCCAAGACTCCGGATTGAATCCGAGCCCCTTCGTGGCTTTGCTAGAGCCCTTCAGAAGCAAGGGAGAAATATAAGGAGAAGAGAATATTTATTTTAAGCTTAGATCCGGGCGTGCTCCAAACTTTTGGGAGTCGCTCAGATCTAGAGCATGGGGACAATTTATGAGGAAGGGGGCATGCCCCTATTTATATAGGTGGCTAACCCCTCAACTTTACTCCACTTCTGATGTGGGAGTACATGTTTTGGAGTTAAGAATTCAAGTTAGTTTGCCTTAAAGAAAGGCCAAACTTCTATGAATTTTAACTCCCTCACCGTTGAGCTTCACATTTGATACAACCTATCAAATCGAAGAGCGCTGAATGGTGAACGCGTAGGAAAAATGGCGAGTCATTCCGAGTCTGTTTGACCCCTCAAACGTTAGTCCAAAGTCAGCCCAAAACCACTTTTTCGCTAAAAGTTTCATCCGACCAAAACAACACTTAGGGTTCAGAAACCCCTGGTGCGGGGCCTACAGTGTGGTCCCCACTACTCTGGCGCGCCTAGCTGGGCGGTCCCCAGCTAGGCTGGGCACCTAGCACCCAGCCTGGGCTGGCGCCTGGGCCTGGCGGCAAGGCCCAGGCGCCAGGGGCCCAGGGCCGGGCCCAGGTCGCCCAGGACCGGGCCCAGGTCGCCCAGGACCGGGCCTGGTGCCAGGCGCCTGGGCCAGGTGCCCGGGCCTGGCTCGGTGCCCAGGGTGCCCACGCCTGGGCCTGGGCACCCCAAGCCCAGCGTCCCGGTCTGGGCGCCCAGGCCCGGCTCAGCCTGGGTTGACCCATGCCCAGTTTGGGCATGGGTAAGGCCTTTTGTTTGTTATTTTTGGGTTTTTGGGTTCAATTTGAGTCCGAATTTAATGCCGTTCGAACCTGGATTTAGACCGGGATGTTCCCGTCATCAATGTAACCATTTCTACGTGTTTATTACATTTACGACACATTAAATTTCCCTTTGCATCAAATGCAAAATTTCCACATCTATTTATAAAATATCATTGGCATTAAATACAAATGAACCGAGGGCATACATCCTCTAATATCTCCCACTTGCACTCAGGATCGTTTATCCCGAATGCCGAAGCTAACTGCAAACTCTTTGCAGTTTCTATCCCTTACATCAAATGCATATTCTCCCTAATTTCTACCTATTACTTGACGACGGTCGCACTCTGTGTGAGACCCTATAGCCTGACCCTACCACAGGTAGGGCACCAAGCCCCAGACGACAGTAACCATGAGCAGCATGTGCCGTCCCTGTTTCAGTATCATACTTATATGGTTAACTCATTGACATGAGTATTATCGGGACCACCCTGATTGTGTCCGTGATGAATACCGCAGTTTTTGTCTCTTCGTCAAAACTATGTCGTTTAATCCAAGCCTAGGGTACGGTCAAATTTTCAACCCCAATAGCTCGAATCCGGTTAGTCTCCATCGATCTTTAGTCAAATAATGTTGGACTTCTTTCAACATACTCTGGCCAGAGTTTTCACTATAGATCGAACTAACACTACGACACTAACTCCCATTAACCGGGAGAGATGAATCCTATCTTGGTCATTACTCTCCTCGCACGCTTCAAATGTCACCCAACCAAAGACCTTTCAACGGGGCTTACCCAAGGCTAGATCAGTGATCTAAGTGACACCATTCATGCACAGGTTCGTACAATGACCTCAAGTCAAAAGACCAACTTGCCTATCATCACTAAGAGTTATCATTGACAGCTTGGTCAATCATAACCATATGATAAATCTTGTTGGGTCGTTCAGTGAACTCATTCTCCAATGGGCACCTGTGTCTCGTCTTCGACTTCGCCAAGTCAGACGATCATGAGATCATCGTCACCGCTATACGGTGAAGACTATGACACAATGGTCTATCCGATGTTTCGATATCCTTTTCTCGAAACATCTACGACCATGAATGTTTCTAGACTTATGCTACTAACGGTCAAGCACTTCTCCATGATCGAGATCCTCATCTCAATGCATGTTTGACCTTGCATTAAGTCTCATAACTTAACCTAAGTTTCTAATAATTACAACATTTCTATTAACTTAGATAAATACTTACCAAACAGCTTACTGTTATTTTGAACAGGATGTCTGTATAGACACACTGGGATGAATTTGCCTCGAGTGCATACGCATCTCTCAACATCTCCCACTTGCACTTGGGCCCATTTATCTCGGTATCTCATACCGCATTTACACATAAGTCTTTTAACGTGCGTTTATATTTTATATATTCACGCATGTCTTCTCTGTCGTTTTCTGTCGATTTTCGTTATTTCGTATCCGTTCCTTTGTGTTTTTAGTTTCTTTTTACTTTCGTTGAGTTTATGTGCATTTGCAGGACATTGCTAGCGCAGTGGACATATATGGCCAACATTATGAGTCCCCGGAGCAACGAAAAGTGTCGCACGAGATCCCAAGAGCCATTCGTCAAAGATGATTATGTATCAGCTCTCAACTGATCGGGTGGAACAGCCACCCGATCTGGTCATGCAGTTTGTGTCAGTGCTGAAGAAGAGACCGTTCCATCCGATCGGTTCAGTGATCGGGCGGATGTATGACAGAGTGCAGTTTTGAAGGCCAAAGCTCACCCGGTCGGTTGACTAGTCAACCGATCGGGTCATGTATTGTGACCCGATCGGGTCGGCACTTTCAACCAATCGGGTCAACTGCTGCTGCTTCCCAAGCTCAAGAAATCCAAGACTCACCCAATCAGTTCAGTGGTCGGGTGAGATTTATGAGAGCTGAATATATATTTCTCCGTCGTTTCACCCGATCGGGTGAAGTCTCACCCAATCGAGTGAGTGTCTGTTTTTGTCTTTTTGTGGTAATATTCTCTGGCATCTTGCCCACTTGTATAAATAGTGCTAGGTTTTCCCAGAAATGCAATGCCCACTTTTAAAGCTGTTTTAAGGGATTTTTCAGCTGCTTCAATTAAACACTTAGTGTAAGTTTTTTGATCGTTCTCACATTTTGATATTGTGTTTATGCTTCTATTTGCTATGGTGAACAATTGCTTGATTTCAATTCTGATGGCTATATTTTCTGTTATTGCATTTGCTACCATGTTTAGTGAGTAGTTCTTCAATGTAGGACATTGGTGGAAGCCCCTTCGTGGGTTCTTCCTAGAACGGCCATAGGTCTATGGATCTGATTGGATCTAGGGATTTTGATGGTTACGCGGGGGCGTTTCATTGTCATCGGTGGGAAAAAGACCGTCTTTGACCGTTGGGCCAAGAGGAAATAAAACAGGAGTTTGATTCTCTAGCCATAGCTCACCCCCTAGCATTGACATTGAGTCCTTGCACGTGAGAACGGCTTGGACAAAATGTTGGGAGTGATTGTTGCGATCTTAGTGCTCCCGGAGTCGGATGGTATTGGACATGGGAATGCCCACCGTCTGAAGCTGGGTAGACCTAGCATATCATCCTGGGCATCGACCGGAATATCGGGCCCATGGGACGCTAGGTACCACTTTTAGAGGCAATGTCTCGCCGCCAAACCCTAGCATTTGGTCATGTTCCTATCCTTCGGCCGTAATAGTGAGAATCCATGATTAGGGTGGAAGCCAAAGTCCTAGGTTACCTTTTTATCTTTTACATCTGTTCTATTAGTTTACAACCGTGACAACCAATTGAGAATAGGCTAGCTCATCCACCGGGTGATCCAGTTCCTGAATGTTTGCAAGTACAACACACGCCTCCCTGTGATCGACCCCCAAGCCACACTTCGACACCGTGCACTTGCGGTTTATATATTCTAATTCTAGTATCTCCGTCCTGGTTTGCGTGTCAAACGGGCGGCCGGTCAAGCTTTATGGAGCCGTTGTCGGGGAGGCAACGTGCTTGTTACACTTAGGACCTTGTTATCCTTGAGACTAGCTCACATCCTCACCCCGTGATCATTTTCACATTCTACTTTTTTATTTTTATTTGTTTTTATTTCATATCATACCCTACGTGCTTCACGGTATATCTTAATTTTACATGCGCAGGAACTCAAGAAGTCTCGATGATTTAGTTCCTTTGGATCCTAATATCAACGCTACCGTGAGGCGTTTGAACGCAGAAAGAAGAAGAAGAGAAGAATTTGCCGCTATGGTAGGAGCTGTCACTCCTCCAAAGTCTTTGCTTGAATATTCGATGCCGTCTATTGGGTCTACATCCAGCATTCAACCTCCAGCCATTACGACCGAAAACTTTGAGTTGAAGCCATCAGTTGTGGCTTGGATCCAACAAGACCAATATTCTGGAGCTCCCATGGAGAATCCCATCGAGCACTTAGACTCTTTCTTGGAGAAGTGTGAGACATTTAAGATTAATGGTGTATCAACTGAGGCTATTCGGTTAAGGTTATTCTCGTTCACTCTACGGGATAAAGCGAAGCAATGGCTAAGGGGCAAGGACCCCAACACATTCACTACTTGGGAGCGGCTTTTGAACGCATTCTTGAACAAGTTCTTTCCTCCGAGGAAGACGATGAAGCTGAGGAGTGATATCTCTTCTTTCTCCCAAGCTAGCTATGGGTCGCTACATGAAGTGTGGGTGAGTTACAAAGAAATGCAAGGAAAGTGTCCTCACCATGAGCTCCCCCGTTGGCAGATCATCAACCTATTCTATAATGGACTGAGGGACGATTTGAAGTCCTCTATGGATGCTGCATCGGGTGGATCTTTCATGTCGAGAAACGAAGTGGGTGCTGTACTATCATGGAGAACATGGCATCCAACAATGAGAGGTGGAGTGATGAGTGTGCGACTCCAAAAGCCAGTGGCATGCATCTGATTGAGGAAGTGGATAAGCTATCAAGCAAATTCGATTTGCTTTCCACTCAAATTTCAGCGTTTATGGTTGGAGCCAGTGCCGTTAGCCCACAGCAAGTAGCGGCCGTGGAAACTGAAGTGATTGGAGACTTCGGTGTTGGAGAGATTTTCGGCGCCCATGGACCAGGCAAGTGCCTTATTCTATAATCCTATGGGAAATGCGCCTTATCCGCCAAGAACAAGTTCTAACCCTGGATATTCTCCCAACAATCGGAATCATCCGAATTTTAGCTACAAGGCACCCTACCAACAATTTCAGCAACCTCCTCAACGACAACAATACCTACCTCCTCTGCCTCAACAAATGTATCAACTACTTCCTCCTCAACAACAACAATCTCCGCCCCAACAACAACAACAACAATACAATCAACAACAACGAGTGATCTCTCCGATTGAGAACCTTCTAGCTCAATACATTTCAAATCAGGAGAAGATCACTCAACAATTACAACTTGGGCAGAAATCCTTGGCCGACCAAGTAACCCAATTGGGGTTACAAGTAGCCAACCTCCAAAAGGCGCAAGGACAATTACCGGGTCAACCAGAGGTGAATCCTAGAGCACCGAGCCAAACCTTAGCCTTGACACCTAGTCAAACGAATGTTTCCGCTATTGTTTTGAGGAGTGGAAAAAAGATTCCGGCACGGGAGACCGAGAAAGATAAGGAAGCGCTCATTGTCAATGTGCAACCGAAGATGGAGATGAACGACAACGGAGCTTCAACATCTAGTCCCGTGACTCCGGAGGAAGATTCTGATAAAAGGAAGAAGAATGAAGGTGAAGACTTGAGAGTTTTCAAGCCTTCGGTCCTATTTCCGCAAAGGCTTACCAATGCCAAGATCGACGAAAAATATGGCAGGTTCTTTGAAATGCTGAAAGATCTAAGTCTTCAGATCCTGTTCCTTGAAGCAATTAAAACTATACCTTCGTACGCAAAATTTCTCAAAGATCTAGTGACGAAGGGAACAAGGAAAGAAAAGACGGTTCTTACGGTGGAGTGTAGCGCCCTGATTCAACAAGCCGAACCACCAAAGCTTAAGGACCTGGGAAGTTTTTCGATTCCATGCTCTATTGGGGAAGTCTCTACCAATAGAGCACTTGTTGATTTAGGAGCAAGTGTGAGTCTGATGCCTCTTTCCATCTACAGAAGAATCAAGTTGGGAGAACTGGAACCTACCGAGATGACTTTGCAGCTAGCGGATCGGTCCGTCAATTATCCTATGGGAGTCGACGACGACATACCCGTTAATGTCCACGGCGTACGTGTGCTGGTGGACTTTGTGGTGATGGATATGCCCGAGGATAATCACACTCCGATTATTCTCGGAAGACCTTTTATGGCGACCACCGGTGTGCTTATCGACGTGAAGAAGGGAAAGTTGTCTTTGAACGTCGATGATCAAACAGTGGAATTCGACTTAGCGCTATCCATGAAGCTACCACCCGAAGAATCTAATTGCAATCTTCTGTAGATTGAAGAAGAGAGCGTCTATGAAGTGGGAGCATTGGAAATTCTTTCTAGAAACCCTCTTGAAAACTTGGATAGTGTAGAGGAGCACTCTAGGCTAGACGAAGAGGAAATTTCTGAGCCAAAATGTGTCTCCCAATCAACTCCCCCTGGATTTGAAAAGAATGCTCAGATGAAGAGCAAGGGCAAGGAGCCTTTGGTGCTCACCGCCAACGAAGTGCGAATCTTGAAGAGAGTGGCGTGTGTCGCCAACACTAAGGAGAAGCCCCAGGATATTACCAATGGGGGAGTGATTGAGACTGTCCACTAATTGCTACCATCGACAACCAGAACTTTTGTCCCAACTGCTGAGAAGACGCCAAACGTCGAGCGTCACCCATTCAAGCCACCTTGAACATCGTATCGGGAGTCGAGCGAACGACTATAAAAAAGAGTGCTTCATGGGAGGCAACCCATGTCCTAAACTTCTACTGGCTTTTAATAAAATCAGTCTATTAATTTTAGTGTATATATGCTGTTGTGGGGATCATTTGCTGGGAAACTTAGAGAATTTGAATTTTTTATGTGCAGGAATTGCCTCACCGGATCGGGTCATACACCATTCGATCGGGTGGATTGTTTCAGTAAGTGGCCATACTTCAGTCGAAGAACCAACCGAACTAGTGATACAGTCGGCCATCGGGTGACTGATTGGGTGAATTAAAACTGAGACTTTGGAAGTTTTTCAGAGAATGGTCAACCGATCGGGTGAGTTCTCACCCGATCGGGTGACCTGTATATGCTAATCCAAGAGAATTTTTGAAAATTGATCCAACCGATCGGGTGGATTTCCACCTGATCGGGTCACCAAAACCCCATATAACCCCACCCCCCACCCGACTGCTATTTCACCCGACTTCAAAACCTCTTTCGACCCTGTCGTTTGGATTTCTTTCCACACGATCTTCTCCATCACTTCTTACTGTTACTAATCATCCTCCTCCACTTCCTCCAATAATTCCCCACCATCAAGGCCCCTCCATTAACCCCATTCAAGCCGCAAATCCCATCAAACCCTAGCCCTAACTGACTTTTGCCCAATTTTCAAAAACTTTATTTTCTTCGGATTGGTGTGCGGTGGCTCTTCGGATCACTACCTCGCACATTGTGGGAGCTTTTGGAGCTAGGAGCCGCATCGATTGCTGGGTAAACTCGTTCCGTATCTTAGTTATTACATTCCCCAGAAATTTCATTTTGTCGCTTTTTCATTTGTTGTGTGCACTTATCTATCATCTTGCATATCATATCCGATCGCCACAATTTCATGGCTAAGGACAAAGATAAGGGAAAGCGGCCTATGGTGGATGAGGGACAGTCTCACGAGAGACAACGACTGATACATCCTACACGTAGACGCGCTCCTCAAACACCGACTACCCAACCACCACCCATACTTATCTACCAGCGAGAGACCCACTACTTGGACCTCAGGGTATTCGCTATTTGAGCTAAGACCACAAAGATTTTTTCTCTCGCCTCGACCAATGTCCTCACCTCGCTACCAAGTTCGTGCATGGCCAAACCTTATTTGATCTCGGAGTGTTATCCGAAGTCGAATCCTTGTTCGTGAACTTGGGATGGCTTAGCTTCTTCCACACCCATGCTCATTCCTACCCCATGCTCACACTATAATTCCTTTCCACGATCAAAATCGAGCCAGGGTCGAACATCGTTTTTCGCCTTCGGAACCGAAATTTCTGTGTTCCTTTGACCACTATCAATGATATCTTCGGGTTTCCTAATCTTGAAGGCGGTTCCCTTGCCAACGAATTTCATGCCGACTTTGACGTCGACTTCTTTTGGAAACGTCTCACCTTGCACGATCAATATCCTAGGGCCAAGGCCATGGCCTCTTCGATTATTCACCCAGTCTTCCACCTCGCCCATCGCATTATTTCCATTACTTTCTTTCCACATATTCATCCCCTCCACCTATTCATCCAGTGTCTGATACCACCACTGTTTTCCTTCCCACTACTTCCTTACCTATCACTACCGTTGACCCACCACTTCTATCTCCTACTGATGATCTACCACCAGCTTTCACCTCTATCACCACCGCCTACTCGCATCACAAGAAACAAGTCGTTGTGCGAGCGAAATCATTACCCTCGCCCTCTTCATCAGTCGTCGTATCCCTACCACCCTCCGTTACCACCGACACCCCACCCATCATTCACATCCCCACTGAGCCCACCCATGCACGATCTCGATCTCTTTCTCCAATTCTTTGCACACCCGTCACCTCTCCCACACACTCTCCCGACCACACCCCTCCACTCTCTTCCAAGGAGGATGGGAAGCCTTCTGCTCCTGCATCTTGATTTCCTTTTTTTTCATTTTCCCCTAGACAGTTTTTCTGATTCATCGTGATCATATCTTTTTCAGGCATTGTTGAGATTAGCTTGGGGGATCTATATTTTGTGTTTGTGGTCGCGTCATGTGTGCTTGCCTTTTATGTGCTTGTGTTCTTGTGTGTGTCTTTTGTCTGGTCAGTGTCGGTTTTTATTTTCTTTATTTTTCTACGTCTCATTTTCTGTGTTTTTCATGTTTTTTCGTTTCTTTGTCCGTGCGTACTTCCCTCCCATAGTTTGTTACCCTCCCGCACTTCATCCTATTGCATTAAGGGCAATGCAACGTTCAGCTTGTGAAAGTCGCCCTATGTGCGTCAGTTGTGTCTTTTTCGCCGTTTTCGTCGTTTTCGTCGTGTTTTTCTCTTTTTTTCCATCCTTTTATTCTCCCTCTCCTAGAGATGATCCAGCATGATGAATCTGCCACTAAACCACACACACACTTAGTTAAGTAACGATAACTATCTTCACTAACCCTATGAAGCCGAGTTCTGTTGCATTTTATGCTCTGTGGGTTCACTTTGCCTTTTGTGTTGAGTTGTGTGTTATGACTAGCAAATTTGTGTGCTTCTAGGTCGTTATTTTGTTTTATATGCCTATCCATGGATGACCCCTAACTATCATGCTTCAATTTCGAATATGCGGTATATTGCTTCTGCTTTCTGCTTCATTATGCATGAATCATCCTATATATGTACGCTTCAAATTGCATGTGTCGGGACTCTACCAATAGGACTAGGATAACCCATGTTGCTTACGCTCTGATCCGCAAAAAATGTCATCTGCAAAGTGTTTAAAATTCGAATTCTTTTTTGTTTTGCTTGGTGCAAATCCCCTCGTCGTGTACTTCACTTCCACTTGGGAGAGTACACAATTTTGCCACTTACTAGCGCATCGTTCTCCCACTTTTGGAGAAGGCGCATTTTCCTACTTCTACGAAAAATCCAAAAAATCAAAAAATGGAAAATCTAAAAAAAGAGAAAAGAAAGAATATGTATAGCCAAAATCCAAAAAAAATTTACAAAAATCCAAAACCAAAAAAATTCTGTTGTAAATATCACTCCTACCGTCGTGAATAAAGGGAAGGCGAGAATTTGTACCAAGTACTCTCCTCCAAACCTACTCAACCCCTTTCGTTTTCGAACACACTTGGCATAGGAGCTTTCTAGCAATAATCTCGGCAATCGTGCGGTGATTTCCTAGTTTTTAGCGATAGAGTCCCGAACATATGTCATGTTTCTATTCTTATTCTATTCTCATGCATGCTTGAACTATTATTCACCGCAAACTCGAATTGATTATATATTTGGGTCATTCCATGGATATGTGTATATGGAGCTTCATCGCATGATTTAGATAGTTACACCATTGGCTAGCTCACAACCGCACTCACTCGCGCTTCACCGTGTGAACCCACACACTAGTATGAACTTGTATTCCTGAGCTTAGTGTTATGCATCTCGCGTGCTTGCTTAGTGTGTTGTGTTTGTTTCCGTTGGCTCTGACGGGTAATCTAGGATGTCTTTTTCTTTTTCTGTTTCTCTCTTTTTATTTTCTCCCGCCGGGCTTCTATTCTCACTCGTCTTCATTGAGGATGAGGAAGAGTTCAGCTTGGGGGATTTTGATGTGCATTTATATTTTATATATTCACGCACGTCTTCTTCGTCGTTTTCCATCAATTTTCATTATTTCGTATCCGTTCCTTTGTGTTTTTAGTTTCTTTTTTACTTTCATTGAGTTTATGTGCATTTGCAGGACATTGCCAGCACAGTGGACATATATGGCCAACATCATGAGTCTCTGGAGCAATGGAAAGTGTCGCATGAGATCCCAAGAGCCATTCGTCAAAGATGACTATGTATCAGCTCTCAACCGATCGGGTGGAACAGCCACCTGATCGGGTCATGCAGTCATGTCAGTGCTGAAGAAGAGACCGTTCCACCCGATTGGTCCAGTGAACGGGTGGATGTATGACAGAGTGCAGTTTTGAAGGCCAAAGCTCACCCGGTCGGTTGACTTGTCAAACGATCGGGTCATCTTTCCAGACTTCATGTGGTAGAGCCTTCGTGAGTGGATTTGCTAAAACGTCTACTGTATAGACCTAAGGGGTTTATATGTTTATCTTAGACCACATATTTGAATCTCATCCAAATAATTCACTCGGTCTCTTGGAATCCATAATTAATTTCTTGACTGGATCTCATCCAGCTCGTCGTACCTTATGGGAATAATCCATAATAAGTTTTACTGGTCATTTAGACGGTTCATAATCATTTTTGATAAAGTGTCAAACTCTTTGATCACTTTGTCAAACCATATGTTCTGACTCCTTGATGCCTCACATGCTTTTATTCGCTCCCACTGACCTTGAAAACTCTCTGGCCGATTCATATAAGTTCGTTCTTCTAAATCACATTTAGAAAACAGACTATACATGAATGCTCCAGTTTTCATGGTTATCATGAGCATTTACATCGAGTTCATCATAATCTGGTGAAACAATTTCATCACCTGTGCACATCTGCTGGTGAAACAATTTCATCATAATTTGTAACGACTGGTTTCATGTATTTGGATTATCTATATAATATATATATTTTGGTGGATTTTCTCCTTATGTGTGATTTTCCATCTCCGTAGCTTTCATTTTCGATCGTTTCGTCGTGATTTACTAGCCTCTTCCTTAAATCGTTGATCTTGGAGTGAGTCACTCATGACGAGCTTCATATCGCTCATATCTTAGAGTTAGTTCGAGCTTAGGAGCCTTAGGAATCGTTCCTAGAACTTCACGCTTCGATTCGGCACTTTTCGTGCACGTAGTTGGTTCAAGAAGGGGAACCAACCGACTAGATTCCAATCTAGTCGGTCAGGAACTCTTCTGGAACCGACTAGTTCTTTAAATCAATTGTACAGGAGTTACTGTTTGATCTTAGTCGGTCTAAGAACAACCACCGACCGACTAGATGTGAAACTAGTTGGTCAGAACTTGCTCTCAGACCGACTAGTTCCTTTGAAAAATTTTACCTGAGTTACTGTTTATCGTTAGTTGGTCAATGAACACTCACCGACCGACTAGGTTACAAACTAGTCGGTCGACGGGCCTTCACAGACCGACTAATACATTCCCAGATTTATTCCTTCTGTTCTCTGTTTGATTTTAGTCGGTCATAGTTGGTCGACCGACCGACTAGTTCTTAAACTAGTCGGTCAACCACTCTTCTTTTACTGACTAACCGCTGTCGAAAACCTAGGGTTTGCCCAGTCGCCGCACGATTTTCTATTTAAACCCCCAATCATTTTTCTTTCTTTCTTTCTCTACTCTTGGCCATTTCCTTTCCCCCTAGACATCTGATCTTCCCCAATCTTCCCCTAGCTCTCCTCCTTCCTCAAGAGCCCCTCTCCCCCTCCATTTAGGCCGGCCATCTCCTCTAGACCGCCGGAAAACCCCCAAAACCCCACAAAACTTCATTTCTCCAGATTTTCTCCCAATTCCCAGATCTGAACCCTAGTTCTCCAGATCGTTCCTCCGTTGCCGTGCTTGCTCGGCATCGTTCTTCCTCTACGATACGCGAATCCCACTCCGTAGAGTAGAGTTGTGAGACATTTTACCGTCGATCATCATCGTCGGTATTAGGCAACTGAAACTTGCCACTTAGGGTTTTAGGCCATGCTTTAGGTCATTTGCTTGTTGTAGGCGTAAAAGAGACTAGGCAATGAAATGATAGTTGCCTAGACACCCTTGATCTAGCTTGACAACGAAGCTAGATCCGTCATTTTTATCATGTTGTATTCATACCGCATGCCATGTTTAAATTCGATTATCGGTACGCAAAATTAACTGTTTATTGCCATGACATTGCATGTATCAAATGTTCCCATGATTGCGTAGCACACGCTACACCTAGAGAATTGATCAAGGCTAGGCACTTGCTTTTAGCGGGCACAACCCTACGCCAAAAATACTTATAGATTGTGAACCGGAAAACAAGCTCTTGTGCAGGTCAACCCTGGCTCATTTACTGAGCATCGTGTGCAGGGACCCTGGCTCGTTTACATGTGGGAGGGGTAAGGGTTAAGCAGCCATTCAACTGGGAGTCTGCCCGATCAGTAACTTCAGTTGTAAGGCGTAAACTCTGGGTTCTGGGGTAGTGTTAAGCGGCCACTCAGTGTGAATGTCCAACAGTTCAGCTGTAAGGCGTAAACATCTACAAATAACTCGAAACGTGACTAGTGAGAAGATTGAGATTGTTAGTAGCTTGGCTACTCCTGACATGTCATGATAGTTGTTCTCTTGTACCTTTTGTTACACCATGTCTTACTTGTGCACTCATACCATAACTGCCATGTCATGCATACTATAACTGCTAGGTTGTTAGTTTACCTTCCTTTCAGTTTCCTTGCCCAAGTCTGTTAGACTTGCTGACATGTGCCCCTTTACTCTTTTGGATGACACATGTTAGATCCCGAGCCTGAGGTTGCTGCTGAGGACGTGGTGTTCGCTGACGCCGAGTCAGAGCCCGCGTTCATCGAGGAGTTTGAGGACACGGGCGATCAGTCGTAGAGACTGTTTGTATTGTTTTTTAGACTGCTTTAGTTGTCGATACGTAGCACCAATACTTTGTGCTGTGTTGGCTTTTGTTGGCCATGTTTTGGGCCTAGACTCTTTCTTTTAGCCTGTTGGCTTTTCTGGATGTTGAACTTAATTTTAATGTTTGGACTTTGCTGAGATCTGGGATTTTATTTCTGTATCTCCTTGTGTTATTATCTTATTCTGTTCGTGGTTACAGGGATCTGCGTATGATTTATTGACGCTTATCAGGCATGTAGCTTCACAGCTCCACGTCTGAGCAGACCTTCTCACGTCTCGCCTCCATTTTAGGGAAGCGGGGCGTGACAGGTTTTGTTGGTGGCCCATGCAGGTCTCTCTCTTCTGTAACTACGATTATCGGGATAACGATAATAATATTAGAATGTCCAATAGACTAAGTTCGACATCCGAGTCATAAGCTATGAGTCTAATTGTTTCGTTTTCTATGTCATTAGATGTCAGGAAGGCGATTTACCTGTGGTGGTGGTAGCGGCCCCCCACATGACGAGGAGCCTGAGTGGGAGCCCACCAGTGGGGAGATGATGCGGATGATGCTTCAGATGATGCAGGTGCAGCAAGGCGTGCTCCTACAAGTCCAGAATGCTCCAGTTGTTCGAGCTGCTCGGGCAATTCTGGAAGCCCCTCGTTCCGAGCCTGGAGCGAAGCAGTTTCGGGAGCTGGGTCCTGCTTATTTTGATGGATCTGAGGGTCCTCAAGATGCCGATGAGTGGATTCGGAACATAGAGGATAATTTGAAGATGGCGAAGATCAGCCCGGCTAGATGGGTTGATCTGGCGAAGAGGTAGCTCAAGGACAATGCCCGGAATTGGTGGGATGTTGAGGAGGAGCTGTTGGAGGAGCCGATAGCTTGGGCTACCTTTAAGTCCAGGTTTGATGAAGAGTTATTTCCGAAGGCTGCCAGGAAGGAGATGCTGCAGCGTTTTATTGATCTGAAGCAAGGGAGCTTGACGGTGGACCAGTACCACCAAGAGTTCACTAGGCTGAGTCGGTTCGCACCGAAGATGGTGCAGGATGTTGAGGAGAGGGCTCAGAGGTTCCTGCATGGACTTGCCTTGGAGCTTCAGAGTTTTGTGTCTTCCTCTGATCTGGAGTCTTATCAGAAGGTTCTGGTAGCTGCGAGGAGGCAGGAGCTGAACCTGAACCAGAGGAGAGGACATGTTGCTGGAGCTGGGAAGAGGCATATGGAGCAGGCCAGAGCGGTGGTTAGGCCTGGTTTCAAGCCTAATCAGCCGGTGCAGTTCAAAAGGCCAGGAGGGCCTAATATGAAGACTTGCCATTTCTGCGGCAAGACTGGCCACATCAAGGATCAGTGTAGAAGATTTCTGGGCCAGTGTTTGGTTTTTGGTGATGCTTCTCATGTCGCGAAGGATTGTCGACACGCGAATCAGCTTTGGAGAGCACCTGATGATGTTCAGCAGCAGAGAGCACCTGTTGCAGCACAGCCGTTGCAGCAGAGAGCGCCTGTTCCCGCTAGATGTGGAGCAGCTCTTGTCCCACAGAGACATGCTTTTCAGCAGGCTTTTCCGTCGAGGAGGCAGGCCTTTCTGATGACCACCGTGGAGAGCGAGGCTGTGGATGAGGTCATCGCAGGTAATCCTCAATCTAGCTGTTCCCTTCTTACTTAGTTTTGATTGTTAGAAGTATGTTGTCTGCTTGCATATGATTGTTTGCTAGGATAGGATCTGATTGTTAGATTGCTTATTAGGTGTGATTCTGGTTTGCACATTTCCTGCACGAGTCCTCTTTGACTCTGGTGCATCGATGTGCATTATTTCTCGGAGCTTCGTGGAGAAGCATTCCTTGTCGACTTCCCCTCTTCCAAAGAGTTGGAATATCGTCACAGAAATGGCGTGATCTCGGTGCATTGTGGTTGCAATTCTTGCCCGTTGGTGGTGGTCTGTGGACATGAGCTTTACGCTAATTTCATTGTCCACGACATCATCAACTATGATGCGGTCCTTGGGATGGATTGGCTTGCGAGCTTCTATGCTACGATCGACTGTCGGAGGAAGAAGGTGGTGTTCGAGATTCCTGGACATCCAGTATTTGAGTTCAGCCGAGGTAGCAGTTCGCTTGGCCCTGTCAGATTTCGGGCCAGACCGGTGGAGTTTGTGGATTTGCAGATGGAGCTGGAGAGGCCTCCGGTAGTGCGGGACTTCGATGACGTCTTTCCCGAGGAGATGTCTGGATTGCCACCCGATCGAGCTCTCGAATTTTCGATTGATCTTATTCCGGGAGCGCAGCCGATTTCGAAGGCACCATATCGTATGGTGCCAGCAGAGTTGGAGGAATTACGGAAGCAGCTAGATGAGCTTTTACAGAAGGGTTACATCAATCCTAGTGTGTCTCTGTGGGGAGCACCGGTGCTGCTGGTGAAGAAGAAGGATGGTTCGCGTCGCATGTGCGTGGACTATCGGGAGCTGAATACGGTGACCATCAAGAATAAATACCCGTTGCCTCGCATCGATGATATTTTTGATCAACTCAGAGGTTCGAGGGTGTTTTCTAAGTTGGATCTGAGGAGTGGTTATCATCAGTTGAAGGTGAAGAAGGAAGATGTTCCGAAGACGGCGTTCAGGACGAAGTATGGACACTATGAGTTTGTGGTTATGCCCTTCGGTGTAACCAATGCTCCCGCAGTTTTCATGAATCTGATGAACCTGATCTTCTATTACTTTTTAGATAAGTTTGTCGTTATCTTCATTGACGATATTCTGATCTATTCAAGGTCGGAAGAGGAGCATGCCTCGCACTTGAGGATAGCGTTGGAGATCTTGAGGAAGCATCGTTTGTTTGCTAAGTTTTCGAAGTGCGAGTTTTGGCTGGACAGAGTTGCTTTTCTCGGGCATGTGGTGACTGGAGATGGTATTTCAGTGGATCCCGAGAAGATTAAGGCCATCAGAGAGTGGCCTGTTCCGCAGTCAGCATCTGAGATCAGGAGTTTCCTTGGATTGGCTGGTTACTATCGGCGCTTCATTAAGGACTTTTTCTGTATTGCTGAGCCGATGACCAGATTGACGCGGAAGGATGTACCTTTTGTTTGGTCGGGTGATTGTGAGAATGCCTTTGGTGTTCTGATGGAGAGATTGACGACTGACCCTATTCTTGTTGTGCCTGATCGCAGTGGAGGATTCGAGATCTTTTGCGATGCTTCCGGCAAGGGTCTCGGTTGTGTGTTGCATCAGCACGGGCATGTTGTGGCTTATGCTTCGCGTCAGCTCAAGACTCATGAGAAGAATTACCTGACGCATGACTTGGAGTTGGCTGCTGTCGTGTTTACGCTCAAGATTTGGAGGCACTTCCTGCTGAGTGAGAAAGTGAAGATCTTCACCGATCACAAAAGCTTGAAGTATATTTTTACTCAGAAGGAGCTCAACATGCGACAACATCGATGGTTGGAGCTCATGGCGGATTATGAGATTGATTTGCAGTATCACCCTGGCAAGGTGAATGTGGTTCCTGATGCGCTGAGTAGGCTTCCAGCGGTGATGATGTTGACTTCGCAGTGGAGATTACAGCAGGATTTTTGCGAGTCTAGAATTGAGATTGTTCTTCCTGGGGAGGCTTCTTCGTTGATGTGTATGCAGATACAGTCGACGATCGTGGATCGGATCAAGGCTGGTCAGGCTGGAGACCCGAAGTTGGTGAAAATTCGGGAGTTGGTGGAAGCCGGTCTGCGGACTGACTTCTTGATTCATGAGGATGGCTCGCTGAGGTATGGAGCTAGGTTGTGTGAGCCAGCTGGGGATATTAGAGAGGAGTTGCTGGTTGAGGCACACAGCTCACCGTATTCTGTACATCCTGGTGGCACCAAGATGTACAATGATCTTCGTCTGAATTTTTGGTGGCATGGTATGAAGAGGAGTGTGGCTCGGACTGTAGCCAAGTGCTTGGTTTGCCAGCAGGTGAAGGCAGAGCATCAGCGTATGGCAGGGTTGCTACAACCGCTTCCGATTCTGGAGTGGAAGTGGCAACACATCACTATGGATTTCGTGACTGGACTACCTCGGAGTCCGAAGCAGAATGACGCGATTTGGGTGATCGTAGATCGACTGACCAAATCTGCGCACTTTATTCCATTCCAAGTAGGACAGTCCACTGAGGCGCTAGCGAGGAGATACATAGAGGTAAATTCTTTTACTCTCCGTTTCTATTTCTTTTTCCTAGTTTGGATAATGATGTAACGTGAATCGTGCAGGAGATCGTATGACTTCACGGAGTCCCTGTGAGTATTGTGTCGGACAGAGACACGAGGTTCACATCTCAGTTCTGGCAGAGTTTGCAGAAGAGTTTGGGTACGCGTCTGAGTTTCAGCACGGCGTATTACCCGCAGATGGATGGCCAGTCCGAGAGGACGATTCAGATCTTGGAGGACATGCTGAGGTCGTGCATGTTGGATTTCAAGGGTTCGTGGGAGGACCATCTACATCTGGTAGAGTTTTCCTACAACAACAGTTTCCAGGCGAGTATTGGCATGGCGCCTTTCGCCGCGCTTTATGGGAGGAAATGTCGATCACCGTTGAGTTGGGATGACGTTGGTGATCGAGAGCTGTTGGGACCTGAGATGATTGTGGAGGTCGTGGATGTTGTCAGGAACATTCGGGAGAGGTTGAGGATTGCTCAGGACCATTTTAAGCATTGGGCGGATGCTAAACGCCGTCCTTTGGAGTTTTAGTCGGGCGACCATGTGTTCTTGAAGATTTCCCCGAATCGTGGTGTGATTCGCTTTGGGAAGCGAGGGAAGTTGAGCCCGCGATACATTGGACCGTTTGACATTCTGGAGAAAGTTGGCGAGGTAGCCTACCGCTTGGCCTTGCCGCCATCTTTGGAAGGAGTTCACAATGTTTTCCATGTGTCGCAGCTTCGTCGATACATTAGCAACCCATCTCATGCTGTGGATTTCTCGGAGATTACCGTTCGCCCTGATATGACGTATGACCAGCAGCCAGTGCAGATTCTGGACAGGCGTCAGAAGTCACTTCGGAACAAGGTTGTCAATCTTATGAGGGTGATGTGGCGACACGGCTCGCCTGGAGAGTGTACTTGGGAGAATGAGGATGAGATGCGAGAGCGTTTCCCACTTTTGTTTCCGGACACGTGAGTGTTTGGAAATTCCGAGGACGGAATTTTCTTAAGTTGGGGAGGATGTAACGACTGGTTTTCATGTATCTGGATTATTTATATTATATACATGTTTTGGAGGATTTTCTCCTCATGTATGGTTTTCGTCTCCGTAGTTTTCGTTTTCGTTCGTTTTGTCGTGTTTTCCTAGCTTCTTCTGTTGATCGTCGATTTCAGAGTAAGTCATTCGTGACGGGCTTCATATTGGTCATATCTTATTGTTAGATCAAGCCTAGGAGTCTTAGGAATCGATCCCGGAGCTTCGCGCTCCATTTCGGAACTTTCGGTGCACGTTAACCGGTACAAGAAGGGGAACCGACCGACTAGATGACGATTTAGTCGGTCAGTAAACCTTCATGGACCGACTAGTGGGCTTTGTTAATTATTCAGGAGTTACCGTTTCTCGTTAGTCGGTCTAAGAACATTTGTTGACCGACTAGGTTGCAAACTAGTCGGTCAGCAATCGTTCTTTAACTGACTAGCTCTATGATCATTTTTAATACCAAATACTATTCATTCTTAGTCGGTCTAAGAACGTTCACCGACTGACTAGACGAGAAACTAGTCGGTCAGTAGTTGTTCTTTGACCGACTAAATCTAAATCCTATTTTTGTACATGAGTTACTATTTGGACTTAGTCGGTCTGCGTTGGTCAACCGACCGACTAGTTCCCAAACTAGTCGGTCAGAGGTTGCTCTTTGACCGACTAATCAGTGTCGAAACCCTAATTTCTGGGCAGCCGCCAGCTCTTCCTATTTAAACCCCCCAAACGTTTTTCTTTTCTTCTTTCATTTCTTCTGAGCCTCCTTCTTCCCCAAATCATCATCCATCTAACCCTAGCCCTCCTCCTTCATCAAGAGCCTCTCCCCCTCTCCATTTAGGCCGGCCACCACCTCTAGGTCACTGGAAAACCCCCAAAATCCCCAAAAGCCCATTTCTCCAGATTTTCTCCCCATTTCCAGATCTGAGCCCTAGTTCCCAGATCTGAACCGTAGGGTCCCCGGATCGTTTCTTCCGTCGCCGTGCTTGCTCGGCATCGTTCTTCCGCTAACGATTCGGTAATAACTCGACCCTATAGAGATCTCATAACCCATTTGTGATTTTGTGAACCCTAATAAGAATGGATGTTGTTTGATGGTTGTTTCTCCTTGACAGCGATCTCATCTCCGTAGTTAGCATTTGTGTGACGGCCTCGTTGATCGTCATCCTCGGTGCTTGGCAAGTGAAACTTGCCACTTAGGGGTTTGGGCCATGGCTTAGGCCATTTGCTTGTTGTAGGCGTAAAAGAGACTAGGCGACGAAATGATACTCGCCTAGGCACAATTTTAGGAACTAGCTTGACAACGAAGCTAGATCCGACATTTATCATGTTGCACAACTACCATGTCATGTTTAATTTCCATTAACGGTACACGAATTAATTGTCATGTCATTGCATTCTTTAAGTGTTCCCGTGATGACGTAGCTCCGCTACACCTTGTGAAATGATTGAGGCTAGGTGCACCCCTATGCCAAATGAAATACGCTACTGGTTTGTGATCCAGGAAACGAGCGCTTGTGCGGGGCAACCCTGGCTCATTTACTGAGCATCGTGTACAGGGACCCTGGCTCGTTTACACGTGAGTTTTGGGGTAAGAGTTAAGCGGCCATTCAATTGGGAGTCTGCCCGATCAGCAACTTCAGTTGTAAGGCGTAAACTCTGGGTTCTGGAGTAGTGTTAAGCGGCCAATCAGTGTGAACGTCAACAGTTCAGCTGTAAGGCGTAAACATCTATAAACAACGTGAAACGTGACTAGTGAAAAGATTGAGATTGTTAGTAGCTTGGCTACTCTTGACATGCCCTAATAATTGTTCTCTTGTACTTATTGTTTCACCATGTCTTACTTGTGCACTCATACCATAACTGCCATGTCATGCATACTATAACTGCTAGGTTGTTAGTTTACCTTACTTCCAGTTTCCTTGCCCAAGTCTTTTAGACTTGCTGACATGTGCCCCTTTACTCTTTTGGGTGACACATGTTAGATCCTGAGCCTGAGTTCATTGTTGAGGACGAGGTGTTTGCGGACACCGAGCCCGAGCCTGTGTTTGGCGAGGAGTACGTGGACACTGGGGACCAGTCCTAGTGTCTTCGTTGAGCTTTTCCCTTTTGTTTTAGACTGTTGTAGTTGTCGGTGCGTAGCACCTATACTCTGTTTATGTTTGTCTTTTGTTGGCCTTATTCTGGGCCTTTAGACTCATTCTTTCAGCCTGGTGGCTTTTCTGGATGTTGAAATTAAATTTTATATTGGACAAATTCTGAGATTGGAGATTTTATTTCTGTCTCTCCTTGTGTTATTATTGTTGTTCCGTTTGTGGTTACAGGGACCTGCTTATGTTTTATTGACACTTATCGGGTTTGGGGCTTCATAGCTCCACTCTCGTGCGGACCTCTTCACGTCTCGCCTCCATCTTTGGGAAGCGGGGCGTGACAACAGGAGTTACCGTTTGATCTTAGTCGGTCTAAGAACAACCACCGACCGACTAGATGTGAAACTAGTCAGTCAGAACTTGCTCTCAGACCGACTAGTTCCTTTGATAAATTTTACCTGAGTTACTGTTTATCGTTAGTCGGTCAATGAACACTCACCGACCGACTAGGTTGCAAACTAGTCGGTCGACGGGTCTTCACAGACCGACTAATTCATTCCCAGATTTATTCCTTCTGTTCTCTGTTTGATTTTAGTCGGTCATAGTTGGTCGACCGACCGACTAGTTCTTAAACTAGTCGGTCAACCACTCTTCTTTGACCGACTAACCACTGTCGAAAATCAAGGGTTTGCCCAGCCGTCGCACGATTTTCTATTTAAACCCCCAATCGTTTTCCTTTCTTTCTTTCTCTACTCTTGGCCATTTCCTTTCCCCCTAGACCTCTGATCTTCCCCAATCTTCCCCTAGCTCTCCTCCTTCCTCAAGAGCCCCTCTCCCCCTCCATTTAGGCCGGCCATCTCCTCTAGGCCGCCGGAAAACCCCCAAAACCCCACAAAACTTCATTTCTCCAGATTTTCTCCCCATTCCCAGATCTGAACCCTAGTTCTCCGGATCGTTCCTCCGTTGCCGTGCTTGCTCGGCATCGTTCTTCCTCTACGATACGCGAATCCCACTCCGTAGAGTAGAGTTGTGAGACGTTTTACCATCGATCGTCATCATCGGTATTAGGCAAGTGAAACTTGCCACTTAGGGTTTTAGGCCATGCTTTAGGCCATTTGCTTGTTGTAGGCGTAAAAGAGACTAGGCAATGAAATGATAGTTGCCTAGATGCCCTTGATCTAGCTTGACAACGAAGCTAGATCTGTCATTTTTATCATGTTGTATTCATACCGCATGCCATGTTTAAATTCGATTATCGGTACGCAAAATTAACTGTTTATTGCCATGACATTGCATGTATCAAATTTTCCCATGATTACGTAGCACACGCTACACCTAGAGAATTGATCAAGGCTAGGCACCTGCTTTTAGCGGGCACAACCCTACGCCAAAAATACTTATAGATTGTGAACCGAAAAACGAGCTCTTGTGCGGGGCAACCCTGGCTCATTTACTGAGCATCGTGTGCAGGGACCCTGGCTCGTTTACATGTGGGAGGGGTAAGGGTTAAGCGGCCATTCAACTGGGAGTCTGCCCGATCAGCAACTTCAGTTGTAAGGCGTAAACTCTGGGTTCTGGGGTAGTGTTAAGCGGCCACTCAGTGTGAATGTCCAACAGTTCAGCTGTAAGGCGTAAACATCTACAAATAACTCGAAACGTGACTAGTGAGAAGATTGAGATTGTTAGTAGCTTGGCTACTCCTGACATGTCATGATAGTTGTTCTCTTGTACCTTTTGTTACACCATGTCTTACTTGTGCACTCATACCATAACTGCCATGTCATGCATACTATAACTGCTAGGTTGTTAGTTTACCTTCCTTTCAGTTTCCTTGCCCAAGTCTGTTAGACTTGCTGACAAGTGCCCCTTTACTCTTTTGGGTGACACATGTTAGATCCCGAGCCTGAGGTTGCTGCTGAGGACGTGGTGTTCGCTGACGCCGAGTCAGAGCCCGCGTTCATCGAGGAGTTTGAGGACGCGTGCAATCAGTCGTATAGACTGTTTGTTTTGTTGTTTAGACTGCTTTAGTTGTCGGTGCGTAGCACCAATACTTTGTGCCGTGTTGACTTTTGTTGGCCATGTTTTGGGCCTAGACTCTTTCTTTTAGCCTGGTGGCTTTTCTGGATGTTGAACTTAATTTTAATGTTTGGACTTTGCTGAGATCTGGGATTTTATTTCTGTATCTCCTTGTGTTATTATCTTGTTCTGTTCGTGGTTACAGGGATCTGCGTATGATTTATTGACGCTTATCAGGCATGTAGCTTCACAGCTCCACGTCTGAGCAGACCTTCTCACGTCTCGCCTCCATTTTAGGGAAGCGGGGCGTGACATAATCCGTTTATAGGAGTTAGGATGATAACCGTTCTCAATCAACATAAGTTGTACTTCACTATTTTCTTTCTGCACCAATCTTCTGTCTTGAATATTTACTTGCAGTCAATAAGAAACACTTTCTTTGGGCACATAAACTAAAGTCCATACTTTATTTACGTTCATGGACCTTTTCTGATTGCATCAAATTATTAATCAGAGTCCCTACTCCAAATTGCATCCTGGAAGTTGTCTAGGCCATCATCGACTATGATGTCTAACTCGACTCTTCGTCTCATGAGACTCGAGTAATCCTTTAACTTCCTAACAATTGATTTAATGAATATCTTATTGCTAAGGTCCTCATGGAACCTTATCAAAACCTAGGCATTACTATCTGGGACTTAACCCAGAGGGATGATTGTAACTCAGAGTCACTTGACATGCATCGCACCATGTCTAACAAAGTGCGATTCATGCTCTCTAACACACCGATGTGTTAAGATACTTGACCTAAAAAAATCACATTTTCTTTTTAATTTACGCAAGATTAATACCGCTAAGTATTCGACTTTTCGATCTGATCGAAGCAGTTCGAACATTTCTGTCATGTGTTATCTATTTTATCAGACTTGTGTTTCAGCAAGAACATATGTCGTAATAAAAATAAGAACAACTTATCCTGGCTAACTTAAACTTGGTTTCGGGTATATCTGTATGTACGAGACTATGAGTTCAACAACTCATTCTCCCACTGTCTTACAGAAGGAGTTTCAGCCATCATACCTTTGAGACAAGATTCACAAGTGTCTGTAGACTTCATAATACAAGAGGTCTGTACCGTCCACTTTTCGTTGTACGTTGTTCGTGCACGTGCTTTTGACCGTGCACGTGTTTATTTTAGACTTTGTTTGTTTGTGAACACTTTAGTGTGATATGCCGTTGTGAACGTCTCTGAGAGTAGTAAATTGTGGCACTAATTTGGAACGACATTTCTCGGGTCGTTCTCCCACGATTTGATCTTATCCGAAGAGACGTTGTGATTTTCGCTTTCGACGTGAGACATTTCTATTTTTAGTTTCGTCGGACGACGTCGAAATTGAGATCCGTCTTCTTAGTTACCTTTCTCTCGTCGTCCTGACCACCCAGTATTTATTTCATAATTTTTGAAGTTCATTTGACCCATTTTATATTTTTAACAAAGCTTTAATTATTTTTAAATACCAATTTTTAAATTATTTTCGGCCAAATAAAATTTTATTACGTTTATAATACTTCAAAATATTTTTGAGCCAAATCCTAGCCCCTATCTTGGCCGCACCCAATCTATACGTGATTAGGAGAGAGATTTGAATTTTAAATTATTTTAAACTCCTAATCCTATTAGATTTAGCCCTAGACCAAGTCAACCCCTCTACACTATATAAACAACCCCTAGGAATACCTATTTTCGCAAGAAATTAACCCTAGCCTCTTCCAAAACCCAAAAACCCACTTGCGACGATTCGTCGCAACATTGCACAGCCACCGCCCGCACCGACCGAGGATTTCCCTTGGTTTTCCCCGCACCGACCGACAACCGCCCCGCACCATCGCCCGCTCCGCACCGCTGCACCGTTCGCCTGCAGATCCCCGCATCGACCGAGAGGATCTCTCGGTCAGGCCGAGAGATCTCGCCCGCTCAGCGCCCGCTCCGCACCGCGCCATCGCCCCGCTTCGCCCCGTGTCTGACCGAGGCGCCCGCCCGCTCACGCCCGCACCCGCTCCATTGCAAAGTTGCAAACGTTGCAACGCCCATTCTTCTGCACCGACCGAGAGGCCGCCCCACACCGACCGAGAGCCCCGACCCCCGCTTCGCACCCCGCTGCGCTGCACAGCCGCCCGCTGTGTCTGACCGAGCCAAGTCCTCGCACCGGCTAGTGTCTGACCGAGAGGCATTCGTTGCAACCCCGCATCCGTCGCACCGCTTGCTACCGTGGGCCCCCCCCCCAAGTTCTCCAGAGGTATTGTGGGTCCCCCATTGGTCCCTAGGACTACTGTGGGCCCCACCTAGGTGCTTTCTCTCCGACGATTTGCTGTTTACGACGTTGCGATACGTCATAGCCCGTCGTTGCACGTGCAAGCTTTGGAATCTTGGTTCGTTGCTCTAGTTGCTGATCTGATTATTCGAGCGAGGAATCTATTTTGGAATCAGGACTTGGAGCGCGTTCTTTTATTCCAACCACTGGTGTCGCTACCCGACGCCAGTGTAGCTTTCGCGTCGTGTTGAGGTAACGCTTTGCACTCTTAGGACCCCCAACCTAATGCCTGTTAATCAAGACTAAAAATTGATATTTTTAGAGTATTTTAAATTGTTTTAATTCACTAATCAAGATTAATATTATGGACTTTAGGCCGGTGGACTTGTGCACGTAGGTTTTTGGTGACTTTGGACTCGTTGGACGGGGTTTCTCTGACGTTTGACTTGCAGGCAAGTGAAACTTGCCAACTTTTGCGTAGGCCATGTTTTAGGCCACTTCCTTGTTTTTAGCGTAAAAGAGACTAGACAGTGAAATGATAGCTGTCTAGACACAATTTTAAGATCTAGCTTGACAACGAAGCTAGATCTGACACTTTGCCTTGTCATTCATGCATTGATATCTGCCATGTTTAAATTCCTTACCTGTACACACTTTTAACTGCCATGCATTGCATCCTACATGTCATCCAAGTGATTGTTGCATTCATAGCACACGCTACACTACTTGTACTTCCTTGTCCGGCTAGGTGCACCCCTATGCCATCATGAAAAAACACTTCCTGGCTCGTGATCCAGAAGCGAGCATTCCCGTTCGGGGGTAAGGCCCTGGCTCGATACACGTGGAGGGGTAGGGATAAGCGATCACTTGAGCTTAGGAGTTGGCCCACGCAGCCACTCTAGCCAAAAGGGGTAATCTCTGTGCACGACGTGCTTACTTTACTTGTCTTGGTACTTGTGAATGTTTATTGTAAATCTTGACATCCATGCCATGAATTAAATGCCATGTTCGTACTTTACTTTACTTGTTGCACTCATACTTTAACTGCCATGTCATTGCATCATGCTAGAACTGCTAGGTTGTTACCTTCACTTTGAGTTTCCTTGCACAAGTCTCTTGTAGACTTGCTGACATGTGCCCCTTGCTCTTTTGGGTGTCACATGTTAGACCCTGAGCCAGAGACCGTAGCTGAGGACGACGTGTTTGCTGACGCTGAGCCGGAGCCTACGTTTGACGAGGAGTTGGTGGACACCGCTGACCAGTCTTAGAGACTGATTTTAGTTGTTTTTGCTTTAGGTTGCTGTTAGTAGTTGTCGGTGCGTAGCACCATTACTTTGTTTTTCGTACGTTGTATTTTGTTGGCCATGCTGGGGCCTCCTTTAGACTCTTTTCTTTTAGCCTGGTGGCTTTTCTGCGATGTTGGAGTTTATTATTATGGATATTCTGAGATTTCTTTTTTGTCTCATTTCCTTATTATTATCTTTGTTTCGTTTCGCGTTGCAAGGACCTGCTATTAAAGTTGATTGACGCTTATCGGACTTGCAGCTTTGTAGCTTCAAGTCTGAGCGGACCTTCTCACGTCTCGCCTCCATATTTTTGGGAAGCGGGGCGTGACAAGGTCAGACCCCTCTTAATGTGACTTGTGAAGCTTAGTCTCTTTGGTACGGCCTAGTCTATTTTACAATATAAGTTTTGTTATTATCTTGCGTATTCATGTGTTAACATTTAATACATTATCGCTATACATATTACTCACATCAAACTTACTTCAGAAGCAAGGTGACGACATTCGTCAAAAATTTATTTGACGTCCTACATGGTCCAAGAAACAACAATTGTTCCTTTTTCCAATACGTAGACAATCTATTTCTTTTGTATAACGGTTATCCTGAAACCGTGACATCAAATATGTCACATTTTCAGTTCCACCTACTTATGCATTTACTAATGATAAATAAAACTATCTTTCTCAATTGACTTTGCTTAGTGTCTTCTTCCTTTTCTAAATCTTATTTAGATATTATGCGTCTCAACAAAAATAATAGCCATGCAAACATCTCATGTATCCAAATGCTTGAGCTTTACAACCTTGCGTGTGCTCAACAAGTTGCTCGTCTCAAGATCCGGTTGGGATGCATAGTCTTGCACCGTTCATGCACTCATCTTCGATTCAAACAATTTGTTCGAAGTTTCGAACTTTACGGATCGAAACCGTTTTCCATACAATCTTTAGTGTGCTCAATAAATCGTATGGAGAAACATGCTTTGAACATCAGTATGTTCAAGCTGCCCCTCATAGAGGCGAGTGACAGGTAGCATGCATTTATTTTGTTGGACTTAGAGCTTAAGGAAATCATTGTCCTTAAGCCTGTGCTTAAGAAGGTCATTTTAATGTCAATGAGAACATATTTTAGTCTATCAATTAGAATTTTAGTTGATATTCCATTAACCAACTATTTGGACCAGTTAACTTATACTCTTAGTATATTATGTTTTGATTCCATCGATAAACATGGAACTACCCTAGTTTAGCATATGTTCAATATTAAATATAAATAGCATGGCTTTTATCTAACTATATCCTTCCACTATTTTTGCGATCATTTTAAGCCATAATAATGAATGCTATTAAATTAATGGGAAAGAGATCCAACCACCCTGAGCCTCACAACCTTGAGTGTGCTCAAAAAATTCCTTGACTCTGCAATTGGTAGATGACTCTTCATCAATCATATCTTATATGATTCTCTTATTTGTTTTTACCCCTAGCCACTTATGATCATGAGTGTGCTCATCCAAATCACAATGACTAGTCTAGTCGGACCCTTGTTTTCGTGTCTAGCTTAACTTACGGCAGCGCTCAGTGTATTCACGACACGACGGTTTGGCTCAAGTCTAGACTACATCTCATGTAATGAGAAGTTGGTTTCCATAAAGGGTTTATGTCATAGCTTGAGTGTGCTCAACAACTATAAAAAAGAACCTATAGTTGCCAACCTCTAAAACAAAGAGAGCTACGGCTAATCTTGAAAAAGATATTTAACGTAATTGACTTAGATATAATCGAGATGTCATCATAATCATAATTCGCATCCTTCCGGTCTAGCGGAATACGGCCATGGAATTGACTTAGCGATGATCACTTATCCCCAGTCTAGATAGGGTGATCCAACAAACTTAGCCAATCACATTGACCGGATCATGGTCCATTGAAGGAAACTTATTATTCATATGTGTCCCGTACGATTATTAATGGCTTCATTAAAACTAGTTAATCCTATCAACTAGTTGAATCCTAAAATTCGAAATTATTAGGATTGGTTAATAACTTTTATTAAGTCCTTATCAACTATAAGGAATGATTTTAAGGTGCTATCCTAATCGTGTATTAGGCATTTAAAACAATTTTAAATCATAGCAAAGCAATCTAAAATTATCTCATAATAATTAGATGGCTTTTAATGGCTAACCTAAAAGGCTTTCTTGAATTATCATATAATAAGCAAGAATTTAGAATAACCATTTAAAACCATAAACTAACTTTATCACATAAAATCAGCATGCATCTTATCAACTTAAATATTGCATAAAAAGTTTCTAACTATTTAACAGTTATCAAATAATTATTAAACATGAACAACATATTAAAATTTATCCCATAAATAAATGCAACTTAAAATTTAACACTTAAATTATAGGTATGATTGTAAAACATAAAAAATTTTATCTAATAAAAATCAATAGTTTCATAAAAATTATCACATAATTTTTATTTCAAAAACATTTGTTTTAAAATCATCACATAAAATTAACATGCTATTAAAAGGATTATATCACATAAAATAATTTTTAAAGCATCTGATAACAAGTGGTCTCATTTTAACATTATCTCATAAAGTTAGAATAGATTTTATATGTATTTAAAAAGCATACTTGCATTTATAAATATTGCAGTCCTTAGATCAGAAGTAAACCTCGCTCTGATACCAATGATGGGGGTTTAAGGGACCCTTAGGGCACATTTCTATGCCCGCTCTACGTCGGATGGATGATAGAGACAAAAGGAAAAGCAAGCAGCGGAAAAACGTTAAACTATTTAACGAGCAAGCACTAAGGATTTCAAGACCCTAGCCAGAATCTCTACTATCTTAAGGTGGATCTGACCACCCCAAGATAGATCTAAGCTACTGTAATATAATAAATGAAATGCTTAATTAAAATAGATACCCGGAAATTTGCTTGCATCGGCAAAGTGTACCGAACCGCGTCCCGATCCGCTCCTCGTCCCGAGCTGAACCGCTTCCCGAACCGCACCACGTCCTGAGGCGAGTAACCCCTTTGTCGCTGAGCCAACCACGCATCAAAGAAAGTTTCACCTTGAGTGGACCTTTGCCAAGACTCCGTATCGAATCCGAGCCCCTTCGTGGCTTTGCTAGAGCCCTTCAGGAGCAAGGGATAAATATAGGGAAAGAGAATATTTATTTTAAGCTTAGATCCGGGTGTGCTCCAAACTTTTGGGAGTTGCTCAGATCTAGAGCTTGGGGATGAGTTATGAGGAAGGGGGCATGCCTGTATTTATATAGGTGGCTGACCCCTCCCCTTTACTCCACTTCCGATGTGGGACTAAAGGTTTTGGAGTAAAGAATTCAAGTTAGTTTGCCTTAAAGAAAGGCCAAACTTCTATGAATTTTAACTCCCCCACCGTTGAGCTTCACATTTGATACAACCTATTAAATCAAAGAGCGCTGAACGGTGAACGCGTAGGAAAAAATGGCGAGTCATTCCGAGTCTGTTTGACCCCTCAAACGTTAGTCCAAAGTCAGCCCAAAACCACTTTTCTGCTAAAAGTTTCAGCCGCCCAAAATAGCACTTAGGGTTCAGAAACCCCATGGTGTGGGGCCCATTGTATGGGCCCCACTGCTCTGGCATGCCCAGCTGAGCGGGCCCCAGCCAGGCTGGGTGCATAGCACCCAGCCAAGCGCCTGGGCGCTGGCGCCTGGGCCTGGCGCCAGGCACCTACACCAGGCACCCAGGGCGCCCCAGCCTGGCGCCCCAGGCCCAGCGCCTGGGCCTGGGCACCCTGGCCCGACTCAGCCTGGGCTAACCCATGCCCACTTTGGGCATGGTTAAGGCCTTTTGTTTGTTATTTTTGGGGTTCTTGGCTTAATTTGAGTCTGAATTTGACACCGTTCGAACCTGGATTTAGACCGGGACGTTCCCGTCATCCATGTAACCATTTCTACATGTTTATTAAATTAAATACGCACGTAAAAAATTTACGACGCATTAAATTTCCATTTGCATCAAATGCAAAATTTCCACATCTATTTATAAAATATCATTTGCTTCAAATACAAATGAACTGAGGGTATACATCCCCCAACACACAGTTCATAATCGTTTCTGACAAAGTGTCAAACTGTTTGACCACTTTATCAAAACATATGTTCTGGCTGATTCATATAAGTCTGTTCTTTTAAATCATAATTAGAAAACAAAATTTGCATGCATATTCCAGTTTTCATGGTCTTTATGAGCATTGACATCGAGTCTGATCCAAATAGATCTGTACACAGCTGTTGGCAATATAGTTTCATCACAATTAATTTATAGGAGTTCTGATGATAACCGTTCTCAACCAGCATAGCTTGTACTTCGCTACTTTCTATCTGCACTAATCTTCTGTCTTGAATATTTACTTGCAGCCAAAGGGAACACTTCCTTTGGGCGCATCTTCTAAGGTCCATATTATTTACGTGAAAGGACCTTTAATCGGATCACATCAAGCTAATTTTCAGAGTCCCTACTCCAAATGGCATCCTGAAAGTTGACTATGCCATCATCAACTATGATGTTTTACTCGACTCCTTTGTCTCACGAGACTCGAGTAATCATGTGACTTCCTAACGATTGATTTGAGAAATATCACATTCATAAGGTCCTGACAGAACCTAATCAAGAACCTAGGCATTATTATCTGGGGCTTACTCAGAAGGAGGATTATAACTCAGAGTCACTTGCCATGTATCACACCATGTCTAACAGAGTGCGATTAATGTTCTCCAACACACCGATGTGTTAAGAAACTTGATCTGAGAGAAAATCTCATTTTCTTTTAATTACGCAAGAATTACCTAGCTAAGTATTCTCCTCTTCAATCTGATCGAAGTAGTTCAAATACTTTTGTCATTGTGTTTTCTATTTTATCAGACATGTCTTCGTCAAGAACACGTGTCACAATAAAATAAGAATATTATATCTTGGCTAATTTGGACTTGGGTCCAGATACATCTGTATGTATGATACCATGCGTTCTCCAACTCATTCTCTCAATATCTTACATAATGAGTTTTGGCCATCATACCTAAGAGACAAAACTCCCAAGTGTCTTTCGACTCATAATACGAGAGGTCAAGAGACCCCTCTTTATATGACTTGTCAAGTCTGTTCTCTTCGGTACGGCCTAGTCTATTGTGCCATTGATAGATATTACTACTAATTTGCGCATTCATGTATTAACACTTAATACAATGCTGTTATACAAATACTCACACCAAAACATTGCTTCTAAAGCAAGGTGACGACATTCGCCAAAATGTGTTAGACGTCCCCCATGGCCCAAGAAGCAACACTTGTTCCTTTTCCAACTTGTAGGACACTCTTTTCTTTTGTATAACAAATATACTGAAATTGATGCATTAAATGTCCCATTTTCAGTTCCTCATCCTATGCCTTTTCTTATGATAGATAAAATATTCTTTCTCAACCGACTATCCGTAATGTCTTCTCTTTTCTAAATCACATTTAGACACTGCATGTCCCAACACGAATACTATCTATGCAAGCATCTTATGCATCCAAACACTTAATCTTTACAACCTTGAGAAGACTCAACAAGTTGTTTGTTTCAACATCTGATTTGGATACATGGTCGTGCACTTCTCTGACACTTTTCTTCGAGCCAAATGGTTTGATCGAAGTTTCGAACTTTACGGATCGAATTTTTTTCCATACAACATTGAGGAGACCCAACAAGTTGTATCGAGAAACAAGCTTTGAACATCAGTATGTTCAAGCTGCCTATTAGAACATATAGCTTATTGAGGCGAGTGTCAAGTAGCATGCTTTTATTGTGCTAGACCTTAGAGCACAAGGAAATCGTTGTCCTTAAGCATGTGCTAAGGACATGTTAACGTCAATGATAACATATTTTAGTATATCAAGATGGATTTTGAGTAGATATTCCTTAACCAATCATTCGACCAGTTGGCATATTCTTTTAGGATATTATGATTTGGTAAACATAGAACTACCCTAGTTTAGCTTATGTTCAATTTAAATAGGTAGAATGGTTTTTATCTAACTATATCCTCCCACTATTTTAGCGACATCTTAAGCCACATAGATGAACAAATTCAGACATTTAAAGGGAGAGGGACCCAACCACCTTGAGCTCTTGAGGAGACTCAACAAGCTGATCGACTCTGCATGTGGTAGATAAACTCTTTATCAATCACATCACATGTGACTCCCTATTGGTATTTACCCTTAGTTGCTTATGATCTTGAGGAGACTTAACAAACCATAATGACTAATCTAGTCAAACCCTTGTTTTCATGTCTAATATTAACTTACACCGACACTCGAGGAGACCTGACGCAGCGGTTTGGGTTAATACTAGACTACATCACATGCATGATGGAGTCGGTTTCTAAAGGAGACCGTGTCATAGATTGAGAAGACTCAACAACCATGACATGCGTCTTTTAGTCCCTTAATCCAAAAATAAGGAGGGCTAGAGCTAATCTTGAAGAAGATTTTAAACATATTTGACTATATGTAATCGATAGTTTCACATAATAATAATTTTCATCCTTGTGGTGCAGCATAACACGGCCAGGGGGTTTGACTAGGCCAGGATCACTATTCCTAGTCAAGCCGAGGTGATCCACAATACTAGTCACAAACCTGTTAGACACTCTTCATGATCCTTTAAGGATACTAATTATTTATATGTGTAACATCGATTTAATATGGCTTCATTAAACTGGTTAATCCTATCAACTAATTTAATCCTAAAATTCAAACTTATTAGGATTGGTTAATAAATTTTATTAAGGTCCTTATCCACTATAAGGAATTTTTAGAGTGCTATCTTAATCACGTATTAGGTATTTAAAATTCAAGTTGCAACAAACTAAAACATAGTCGGCTACCATAATCATGTATTAGGAATTTAATGGTTGCAATAATTTTAAATCATAGCACATTCATCGAAAAAATTATCACATAAGTTTTTATAAAGCTTTTAATGGCTAACCTAAATGTTTTTCTTGTTTTATCACATAATAAGCAAGAAATGAAATAACCATTAAAAACAACTAAAATTTTTATCTCATAAAAATTTCGCAAGTAACTAAAAATTTTCTCAAAAAATTTGAGTTACATCAATTCTAATAACCATCACATAATTATTAAGATCTATTTTTTTTAAAATTATCACATGATTTTAAATAGATCTTGTTTTCAAAAAACAGGTTTTCAAAAATAAAACCATCACATGGAAACAACAATTTTTAATAGCTAATAATAAACTTCCATCTCATGGAGAAACATGATGCATCCTATGCACTTTATAATTGCAATAAAATTACAGATCAAGATAGAATGATTCTGATGATACCACTGTAGGGTTTTTTGTGACCTTAGGGCTCAAATATCGACGTTCGACCTAAGTCGGTCAGACGACAAAAGAAAAACAATGCAGCGGGCAATCTTAAAACCGATTTAAGAACAGCCCTAAAGGAATTAATCCCTAGCCAGAATCTCTACTATCCTGGGGTGGGTCTGACCAGCCCCAAAGGATACATCTATAAAGTTAACTGCAATTATAAATGCATGCATATTAAACTACTAACCTTTGCCTCGCACATTAGTGAAGCGTGGAATCCCATGAACAAGTGCTCTGCGTTGGGGCTGAGTCGCTTCTCCCGAACCAAACCGTGTCCCGAGGTGAGCAATCCCCTTGTTGCGGAGCCATCCACGTGCTCTAGAAAATTTCACCTTACGTGGATCCTCCATCAAGACTTCGGATCCGATACGAACTCCTTCATAGCTTTGCTAGAGTCCGATCAGGAGCAAGGAAGAAATGGGAGAAAGAGAGAATATTAATTTAAGCTTTAATCTGGGTTTCTTACGGTTAATGGAGCTACGTGGATTTGAGCTTGGTGTGGGTTTCAAGGAGGAGAGCTAGCCCCTATGTATATATGGAGCTCACGCCTCCTCATCTCTTAATTTCCGATGTGGGACTAATAGTTTAGAGAAGAAAAATCAATTTAGTTTGCCTTACACGAAGGCCAAAATTTGTCGAATTTTCCCTTCTTCACTGTTGCGCTTCGCAAGTGATATCATATATCAAATCGAAGAGCATTGAACGATGAATGCATAGGAACAAACGACACTCAATTCTGAGTTCGTTTGACCCCTCAAACGAAGCTCCAAAGTTAGCCAAAAAATCACTTTTGCAATAACCCGCAGCCGCCACACAAAGGGTTTCAGAAACCCTTGGTGGGCCCCACTCGCGGGGCCTACCTGTTGGTCGGGCGCGCCTAGCCGGTGCGCCCGCTCGCCTGGGTGCACATGCTTAGAGGGCAGGCGAGCCCAACCCACCTGCATTGGAGGGTTGGGTAAAGCCCAGGTGCAATTTGCAGCTGGGCTTTGCCCAGCTCACTTTGTGATTGGCTTTCACCCATCACATTTGGCTCCTTTTTTTGGCTTTTTATTTCGTTTTTGGTGTTTCTTCAGCCCAACTGTGCTTGGACCAAAACAAAAAAATTAGTTTAGGACATTCCTAGACTTCTAATTGAGCTTATTTCAAGAGTTTATTGAAAAAATATATTTGTAAACATTTTACGATATATTTTATTCCTTTTACATCATAGGCAATAATCCCACATCATTAATATTCTACAGTCTATATCACAAACCTTTTGCGACACAATTAATTTCCATACATCCAATGTATAATCTTCCTTAAGACTTTCTACTACTTGACGAAGTTCTTACTTTGTGTGAGATCCTACAGCCTGACCCTACTATAGGTATGGCTCGAAACCCCAGATGACAGAGACCATGAGCAGCAGGTGCCATCCCTGTTTCGATATTTTTATTATGTGGTTAGCTCATTGACATGAGCATTGTCGAAACCACCCTGACCGTGTCTGCGATGAATCCCGCAGTTTTAATCCATCCGTTAAACCTATGTCGCTTATCCAAGCCTACGGTATAGTTAACTGTCAACCCTAATAGCTTGAACTTGGTTAGTCTCCATCGGTCTTTAGTTCAATAATGTTGGACTTCTTCCAACATACTCCGGCCAGAGTTTTTACTAAAAAACGAACTAACACGAGCGACACTAATCCCCATAAAAGGGAGAGACGAATCCTCTCTTCCTCATTAATCTCCTCGCATGCTTCAAGTGTCACCCAACCAAGGGCCTTCCAACGGGGCTTGCCCCGAAGCTAGATCGAAGATCAAAGTGACACCGTTCACGTACATGTTCGTGTAAGGATCGCCTTACCCTTGCAATACTAACAACACACACTAGAGGATGGGTGAATAGTGTAATGGTAATAAAATTATCAAATTAAAATTAAACTTGCAAATGCAGAATTATAAATGTAAGAGGAAATAATTGACACAATTAATCCAAACGCAAACACAAAGTTTTACCCTGATTCCCCAAACTTGGGTACGTCCAGCCATACCAATTTTCACTATATTCCCACACAGAGAAGTGAATACAAATCTCACAAGGAGACACCCCACAAAGAGGATTTATGCCCTACACAAGGACCCAACCAACCCTACACAAGGATCAAGACTCTCACACAGAGAATCACTAACTCCCACTCAGAGAATTAGGGTTAGCCCTACACTAAGACACTAAACTCCCACAAAGAGAGTTACTCCCACAAAGAGAGTTATTCCCACTAAGAGAATATCCTATCCCACAAAGATATAAACTCCCACTAAGAGAGTTAGATTAATTCCTACTAAAAGAATTAGAGATACAAATTCACCAAGTAAAATAAATACTCTTACCTATGCCTTGAGATGCTTACTCTCCAAGTGTTTAGATATGCTTGAGAGCACTTGGATGAATTCCATTGAGCTGGACTTCAATGCATGAAGAGGAATGAGAGCTCAAAAGAGGGAACTGAGGGATTTTGAGAGTTGCTTATAGATCTCTTGAGATATTCAATAGCATCAAGAAGTATAAGAGATGGCAGCACACTCATATATATAGAATCCCTATATCAAACACCAAAATCCAAGAAAACAGCCAAAAGATCAATTCTTCAACGGCTAGAAACGGGGCGAAAATGACAGGAACAATCGACTGATGATCATAAGACAGTCGACTGATCAACGGCTAGAAAATATCCAACGGCTACAAACTGAGCCAGGACAATCGACTGATGAAGTCGATACAGTCGACTGTAAACATGACAGGCGCCTGTTAATCCTTCAGCATGCGACTGCTGCAGGTGATGGAATAAACAGAGAGCTGCACTCTTTCTCCAGATAAGCAAACAGGTGTCTGATGTTAATAATACAGTCGACTGTCTTATAGTCAGGCGACTGTAATACCTTCATCAGTCGACTGCTGTATAAGATGGAGAAAAGACAGAGAGACGCGGAGAATGCACTTACTCTACTCAAACGACTGTTGGCCAATTCCCAAGCGACTGTAAATCTACAGGTGACTGTAAACTGAGCAGCACTCGAATGTGCGTAAAGCTCAAGTTTGAGTCAATTGAAAAGTTGACTTGAGCTGTGCATATCAGTCGACTGTAGAAGGATCGACAGGCGACTGGAAATCACCCAGTCGACTGTGTATCCTTCAACAGGTGACTGATGGAAAGCCAGAGACTCCAAATGAGTCTTTGGACAGAGTGAACCTAATCGGTTGGATTCTATGATAATCCTAAGGCTCACTAAGATGGATAAATGCATATGCACGAATGAGTAAACCATCTAACAAGGCATTACATTAATCCTAGACTCAAAAGAGAGAGAAAGCAATAAAGTAAATATTACATGGATTACATTGCTTTTCTTAGAGTCTAAGTCTTCAATCTTGATGCCTTGATTACTCTCCATCATCTCCAAGCTTTGGCACTCCTTGAGTCCAAGCTCTGGCCATTCTCCACTTGATGTCCATACTTGCACCAAGTGATTAGTCTTCAAGAAAGATATTCTAGGAATGAAACTGTAAGACTAAAACATGAGAGTCATTAGCAACAGCATAATGTTGTGATCATCATCAAAATAAGATTGGTATGAAACACCAATACTCAACAATCTCTCCCCTTTTTGATGATGACACACATTATGTAAAATACAAAGTATTAAAGCACAATGCTAATGAGCTCCCCCTACTTATATGCACCAATTATACAATGAGCTACACAATAGTAAATACCCATTCTACCAAATAAGATCATGGTGACATATAATAGGCATGTATAACATAAACCAATTGTAATAGACAATATCATGCAAACATGAATGGTTTATCTAATCCCATAAATCTCTCCCCATATGCATATGTATAAAACTCTCCCCTATAAGGTTACATAATGCATAACTCTCCCCCTTGACATCGTCAAAAAGGTGGACATCAACAATATCCCTCTTTGTCATCTCAACCAAGATGTGATAATATGCAAGAATAAAGGAGATGTATGATACCAAATTGAAAAATTTAGTGGGTATCAATTCACTATCCCGTGCTCCCCCCTAGATCATAGAAATGGTCAAACTTTGACTTCTAGGATCTAATACCAATTATAAAGAAGGAAATTAACAATCTCTAACAATTGAGGTAAATACCTATTGTAGAAAAAGAAACTTGGAAATTAATCCTCTTTATCAATTGATATACAAATAATGGAGCCATGGGCCTAAAGTGTATCAACAAAATAGATATGGAAAAATCAAGCTTCAATGATACACAAAGATATTGCCAAAACAAAATAAAACATGAACAAGTTGGCAATATACAAGAGGTTTAGTTTGAGACCAAAAATAACCAATTGTAAATAACGATATCAAATAACCTCCGAAATCAGAGTTAAAATATGTCTTAAAATATTTTAAACATATAACATATTAACTCCCCCATTGACATACACATGGATCAAGAATGCATGTATGTCAATAAACCCCAAGGTCCCCATTTTCATGAAAAAATAAGTTTGAAAATATTTTCAAAATCATGAAACACACACAAACAATGGGTATGCTAAAAAAACATTCAAGCACAATACCCATGCAATATGCATATGTGTGAGGAACCTAAACATTAGGCAACCAAACCCAAGAGGAGTTTGATTTCCTAATGTAATCACATGAGGTGATCACATCCCTAACTAGAGAGTTGATGTAGCTATCCCTTTCTTACACATTAACCTCAGTGGGAATCCATAAACTCAATGATTTCCTAGGCAAGGGTTTTGCCTTAGCAAGAGGGGTGGATGTGGCATGCTTAGGTGTAGAAACGAATTTCTTGGCATGCAAAGAATGAGGATTTTGCTTCTTAGGAAAAAATGAAGATTTTTCATTCTTCCTCATTACCTCGTGATCTACATGCTTCTTGTTGATGTTATTGTTATACAAGAGAGCATGGTGATTCTTCTTAGATGCTTTAGCAATATTTCTTGTATTTGCACCATAAGAGAAATTAGAGGTGGGTTTGGGTACCACATTTTGAATATAACCCAAACATCCTCTATGATTTGCCAGATGTTATTTTTCCAACAAATCGTGGAGTGAATCCCTAGAATACACAAAGCTTATGAGCTTACGTGATTTCTCTTCACATTTCAACGTAAGTTGTTGAATGTGAGATCCTAAGCTAAGGTTTTGAGCAACAAGATTTTCATTAGTTAAACTCAATTCCTTAACTTGAAAGAGAAGTGTGTCTCTCTCACAAGTGTCATAAACATGCCTTTCATCATGAATTACACTTGCAATATCTAGTTTATGCAATCTACTCTTAGCAATCTTATATTTTGCTTTTAATTTATTGTAAGAGTTGATGCACGTACTAGCCTTTTCGGAGACCAAGTCGAAGTTGTTCTTGAGCTCCTCGTATGAGATCTTTTCTTCCTCGATCTCAACAACAACATCATCCTTTCTAGAGATTGATGATGATTTCTCCTCCATAGCCATGAGGCACGATTCCTTATAGGAATTGTAAGAGTTGAGCCAAGCTTCCAACTCATCTTCATTTAATCCGGAGGGGATTGGTGCAGGAACATCAATAGCTACAAAGCACGCGTGAGCATCCTCCTTTGCATCCTCTTCTTCGTTACTTGATGTGTCCTCACTCGAATCATCAAAGGTCCCGACAAGTCTCTTCTTGTGATTTTTGGACTTGGACCTTCCGTTCCAATGCTTCTTCCCTTTACCCTTGTAAGTTTCTTTGTTGGGTTTGGAAGGCATTCGGTGGACAGGTGACCTTTTCCACTGCAAGTGTAACAAGTAGGAACCTTGTTAGAATTGGAGGCAAACTTTGACAAAGACTTACCTTACTTGCACTTGAGGAATGCCTTGAATTATTCAGCAAGATCCTCAATTTCTTCTCCACTAGCTTCATCTAGCTCATCTTCTTCACTAGGAGATTCTCTATGGAATTTCTTCATCCATTTGATTGGCTCCTCCTTGGCATGGAATGTAATCCCCTTGAGCTTCTCCGACTTATCGGGCTTTGATGGTTGAATCTCATTCTTGTGTTGAAGCTTTACTTCATACGCCATGAGATTACCAATGCACTCCTCAACGGTGTATTTGGACGTGTCATATGACTCCAAAATTCCGTTGGCCTTTCACTCCCAACAAGGTGTGAGAGAGTCAAGGATCTTCTCTACATGATCCTCTTGGGAAATCATCTTCTCGAGTCCCTCCAAAGAGTTTACGATATCAGTGAACCTTGTGAACATCTCTGAAATGCTTTCGCCTTCCTGCATCTTAAACATTTCGTATTTAGATCTAAACATAGCTTGTTTAGATTTCTTTACCTTTGTAATCCCTTCATGACAAATCTCCAAAGTATGCCAAATTTCGTTGGCCGTTTTGTACATGGAGATGTGGTTGAACTCATTTGCTGAGAGGGCGCAATGGAATGCATTCATAGCCCTCGCATTGTACTTGATCGAGTCCTTCTCCGCCTTTGTCCTTGAAGCCACAGGAGTAGTGGGCTTCTCAAGTGGCACCTCCGTAATGTCCCATAGGTCTTGACCCTCCAAGTAGATCATCATTCTGATCTTCCAACTTGGGTAGTTGGTTCCGTTGAAGAGCAGGGGTCGGACAGTTGAATGACCTTCTTCATGAGACGCAGATGAGGCGTTGGATGCCATTATTGCAGTATGCTATAACCTCTCTCCGATACCAAATCTAAGGATCGCCTTACCCTTGCAATACTAACAACACACACTAGAGGGGGGTGAATAGTGTAATGGCAATAAAATTGTCAAATTAAAATTAAACTTGCAAATGCGGAATTATAAATGCAAGAGGAAATAATTGACACAATTAATCCAAACGCAAACACAAAGTTTTACCCTGGTCCCCAAACTTGGGTACATCCAGCCACACCAATATTCATTATATTTCCACACAGAGAAGTGAATACAAATCTCACAAGAAGATACCCCACAAAGAGGATTTATGCTCTACACAAGGACCCAACCAACCCTACACGAGGATCAAGACTCCCACACAGAGAATCACTAACTCCCACTCAGAGAATTAGGGTTAGCCCTACACTAGGACACTAAACTCCCACAAAGAGAGTTATTCCCACTAAGAGAATATCCTAATCCCACAAAGAGATAAACTCCCACAAAGAGAGTTAGACTAATTCCCACTAAGAGAATTATAGATACAAATTCACCAAGTAAAACAAATACTCTTACCTATGCCTTAAGATGCTTACTCATAAATGGATGCAAGGCATGTAAGAGGATCTCCAAGTGTTGAGATATGCTTGAGAGCACTTGGATGAATTCCCTTGAGCTGGACTTCAATGCATGAAGAGGGATGAGAGCTCAAAAGAAGGAATTGAGGGAGTTTGAGAGTTGCTTATAGATCTCTTGAGATATTCAATAGCATCAAGAAGTATAAGAGATGGCAGCACACTCATATATATAGAATCCCTATATCAAACTCCAAAACCCAAGAAAACAGCTAAAAGATCAATTCTTTAACGGCTAGAAACAGGGCGAAAATGACAGGAACAGTCGACTGATGATCATAAGACAGTCGACTGATCAACGGCTAGAAAATATCCAACGGCTACAAACTGAGCCAGGACAGTCGACTGATGAAGTCGATACAGTCGACTGTAAACATGACAGGCGCCTGTTAATCCTTCAGCATGCGACTGCTACAGGTGATGGAATAAACAGAGAGCTGCACTCTTTCTCCAGATAAGCAAACAGGCGACTGATGTCAATAATACAGTCGACTGTCTTATAGTCAGGCGACTGTAATATCTTCATTAGTCGATGCTGTATAAGATGGAGAAATGACAGAGAGATGCAGAGAATGCACTTACGCTACTCAGACGACTGTTGGCCAATTCCCAGGCGACTGTAAATCTACATGCGACTGTAAACTGAGCAGTAGTCGACTGTGCGTAAAGCTCAAGTTTGAGTCAATTGAAAAGTTGACTTGAGCTGTGCATATCAGTCGACTGTAGAAGGATCGACAGGCGACTGGAAATCACCCAGTCGACTGTGTATCCTTCAGCAGGCGACTGATGGAAAGCCAGAGACTCCAAATGAGTCTTTGGATAGATTGAACCTAATTGGTTGGATTATATGATAATCCTAAGGCTCACTAAGATGGTTAAATGCATATGCATGAATGAGTAAACCATCTAACAAGGCATTACATTAATCTAGACTCAAAAGAGAGAGAAAGCAATAAAGTAAATATTACATGGATTACATTGCTTTCCTGAGAGTCTAAGTCTTCAATCTTGATGCCTTGATTGCTCTCCATCATCTCCAAGCTTTGGCACTCCTTGAGTCCAAGCTTTGGCCCTTCTACACTTGATGTCCATCATTGCACCAAGTGATTAGTCTCCAAGAAAGATATTCTAGGAATGAAACTGTTAGACTAAAACATGAGAGTCATTAGCAACAACATAATGTTGTGATCATCATCAAAATAAGATTGGTATGAAACACCAATACTCAACAGTTCGTACAATGACATCAAATTTACGGACCAAGTTCCATATCATTACTGAGTTATCATTGTTAGATTAGCTAATGTTAACCATCTGATAACTCTCATTCAGTGAACTCATTCTCTAATGAGCACTTGTGTCTTGTCTTCGACTTTACCAAGTCAAATGACCATGAGATCATCGTCACCACTCTATGGTGACAACTAAGACACAATGGTTTATCCGATGTGTCGATATCCTTTTCTCGAAACATTTACGACCACGAACATTTTTTTGGACTTATGCTATAAACGGTCAAGCACTTTTCCATGATCAAGATCTACATTTTGATACATGTTTGACCTCGTATTAAGTCCTAAGACTTTACCTAAGTTCTAATGATGACTACATTATTATTAACTTAGGTAAATACTTACCAAACAGCTTACTGTTATTTCGAACAAGATGTTTGTATATATACACAGAGATAAATTGCCTCGAGGGGATCCCCATGTCCCAATAGTTCTTGGCCGAGAGCTTGACTTTGAAGTTGATGAGGAGGCTTTGTCTCCTTGGAGATAGGCTTGCGACAAGGTAAAGAAGTTTGCTTGGAATGTGTTCGCACCAAGATGAAGAACTAGGGTTTTTTCTCTCAAGGGTGGCCGGCTCTCTCTCTCTCACCTTTTCCTATGAGGGCAAGGAAACATATTTATAGCATGGACCAAGAGTTTTGGTCTAATACAAACTCCTTTGCTATCATCCAATCAATTTATCTCCATCTTTAAATTGATTTGGATATGATTCTCCTAGATCAACTAGGACTCTTTCAAAATTAATGAACAATCAATTTATCTCCTTGGTGTAATGATCTTATTCAAGCCTTGGATAAGTAGGACTCCTCAAAATTATTTAAATCTTCAATTAAATCTTAACTTATCTCTTTATCCCTCTATGGAATTCATAGAAGATGTTGACCAAGTCAAATGCCATAAATCACAAGTTTTCCATCTCTCCACATAATTATAAGCTTGCCACTATGAATATATTCATGCTTTTACCACCTTGTTATCCTTGTTTATTTGCACCTGAAACACTTAACAAACACATCAAAAATATTCATGAAGGTTTGTTATCATCAAACAAGAAATCACAGATCGTTGTATCCAATAGCTTGGCCTTGCATTAGAAGGCGTGTGAACTTCGAGTGAGTGAACACAAGATAACCTTATGATTCCTATTTCTTTATGGCATTTAGACAAGCACTTAGCATGCACATGGACATGCAACATAATCGAACTTTTAATAGATGTGTGGGCAAGGGACTATCAGTGAACATTTGTCAAAAGGCAAAGGAGCATGACCGGTATCAAGATCACCAGCGTAGTTCAACATATCACTCAATGTCATCATCATTGAGGGGGCATAAGTAAGACTAAAGGCGTGGAGGAGGTGAACAAGGGTGTATACATTTGCTGTCACAAAGGGGGCAAGGTACTTGACTCCCCTAGGCATATAGGGTGGGATACCCACTGCCCCCTTAGGCATGGGTACGAGGGTACCCTAGTGTCCATTGGCATTGGGACGGGGGTACCCATGCACCCATTGGCATGGGGGGTTCCCTAGCCATCTTATCGTGGGGGCATGCGTGCTCCACCCCCTTGGCATGTGGGATGTGTGTAAGGTTATGATGCTAGTAATCTAAACTATTTAGATCATGCATCACAAGACAGAAAATTCAAAATACTCTAACCAGCAATCATACCAAGGATCATCTACTAATCCAGTAATTATATTGCTAAATAACAAATGTAATACCCTAGGTGTGAAATACTATAATTGTGTGACTATATAGTTCTAACTAGTTGTATATGACTTAGTGTATGTGTGACTATATGTGTGTGTGTGTGTGTGTGTGTGTGTGTGTGTGTGTGTGTGTGTGTGTGTGTGTGTGTGTGTGTGTGTGTGTGTGTGTGTGTGTGTGTATGAGAATAATGGCTATCATACGCCATATGGGAGCCTTTCTCATACGCCCTCTCACATAAAGCACCCAAGTACAAGCCCATGTGGGCTTGTACTTGGGTGCTTTATGTGAGAGGGCGTATGAGAGAGGCTCCCATATGGCGTATGTCACGCCCCGCTTCCCAAAAGATTTGGGAAGCGAGACATGGCCAGCCCGCATGGACTCGAGCCATTGAGGCTCGGGGTCCAATAATCGTCTAGGCAAGTTATGATGCGGAGGAGAAGGTCTGATCGAACAATTTAGCATGAAACAACAGATATAGCAGCAAAAGATACTATTCAAACGCAGAAGGTAACCAACAAAGAGTTTAACATAAAAGCTAAAACTGTACGTACCGGAGGCAACTAAAGAAGAAAAGTCTGATGGGGTCCACAGGTTGTGGCAGCTCGGTCAAGTCTGAGACATGTGCAAAACACATGTCAGCAACAAACTAATGAGACCATAAGTTAATGCAGTTATACAATTCTAGCAGTTCTAAATGGAAATTTAAAAGACAACTACACAGGCAGTCCTAGAAAGCAGGAAATAAGTAATGGTTATTCTAATCGATCTGCTAGGGGTGTCCATCTAGTCAGATCGTCTAAGAGTTGTTCATATAGTTCTGTCAATCTGCCAGGGGTGTCCATCTGGTCAGATTGTCCAAGTCTAGAAAAGGTCAAATGACCGGAATGCATCCCTGCGAAGCAGACAGGAGTGCACCAACTGCGATACGAAGATAAAGCCTAAGGACTCAAGCTGCGTAGGCGGAGGGGAGCTACCCCCCAGGCCCAGCTAGACTCTTTTGTCCTACCCCACCCGCGAGTCGTTTGTGTTATGGACACGAGCCAACAAACGCTCCATCTAGACACGAGACAAGACAAGGATCACGAATGATATAGCATATCATACCGGAGCGCACCAGTCACGGGTGAGCCAAAGCTGGGGAGCACCAGTTCTCAATGGTCACCCCCGTCGTCGATCCGAAACAAATCATTAATCATGAATGATACTACGTATCATACAGGAGCGCACCAGTCACGGGTGAGCCAAAGCTGGGGAGCACCAATTCTCAATGGTCACCCCCGTCATCGATTAACTATCCGTAAGCGAGACATTCCTGGACGAGCCAGCAAACGCTCCACAAGAGTAGTGCCAACCTCCGTATAGGAGAGGCCCACGCCTGAGATCTTCCACAAGGATCCACACAATCAAAAATGTCTGGCTTATTAATTAGCATGCGAGGTTTAAGTTGCATTTTAAAGGTGGGTTCGAGCAGAAAGTGACATGTGATCATTTTCAAGTATTTTGCAGAAATAAGTCTAGCAGTTCTAATATCAATTCTAGAAAAGCATAAAAGCAGTAACTAAAGTCTCATTCCTTGCCTGAAAGATTCCGACAAGGATGTAGTCCAGCAGGGTCTGGGTCAACCAACGGATCTACGGAACCTCAACACGACGCGAAAGCTACACTGGCGTCGGGTAGCGACGTCAGGGGTTGGATTCCTGCATGCGTACGGTATAGGAAGACGAATACTCTGTGATAAAAATCACGTGTGTGAACGAGTTCGTGACGTCGGATAGAATTATCAGACAAATCCTAAAACGTCTAATGACCCAAATGAACAAGTTCTGTATCCTAAGATGGGTTACAAATCATTATTAATGAACGTTAAAGCAACTAATAGGTTCTCTACAACATGTTGCTAGTACGAAAAATATACGATAATTAAAGCTAGTAATATATGCTAAAGGTTGAAAACAATTTATAGATATCCTATAGATCATCACGTTAACACCAATGTAATGCTATCAGCATGCAGTATCATTCATTTAAGTTACTAACTTGTTGGCTAGGGTTAAGTTTCTGATTCGAATACGTTATATCATTCTATCGTAGCAACCTAGCTTAACAATGGCTAGAAGTAGCACAACCAAAAATCAACCCTAAAGATTAGCATGAAAACATCATAATACTGGATTATCTCGCTGTTCAGCACCTACTAACCAATTGGTAATAAAGCATTCAGTCAAAAGATTACTAACCGATGCAAAAGTTCCCCTACGGCTACCCGGGGTCGATGTGCGGCAATCAGCGGTTGCAGGCGGTCGAGCGGTGGAGGTGGTCCGGAGTCGGCGCTGGAGGGGGTCAGTACAGCGGGTGTTGCTGCATGCGGCGTCCATCACAGAGAGGCCGACGGCAGCCTACAGGGGTGTTGAGGCGATCTGGTGAAGCTGGGGGTTGTTCTAGCGATGGGCGGTCGAAGTTGCACCGGCAAGAGGCGATGCGGCCTGAGGAGATCGGCGAGTTGGGGGCCGTGAGTTCTCCAGGTCTGGGCGAGGGTGGAAGCATTCGGGGTAAGATCGCTGAGAGAGGGTTCGACGATGGCCTGAAGTCGGAGGGGAGGCAGGCCGCCGTGCGTTCTAGTCGGGGGGAGTGAGGGTTTGACGAAGAAGAGGAAGGAGAAGTGCTAGCAGCGCTTGGAGATTTTCCTGACGGGGGAGATCGAAGGGGGATCGTCGGAGAAAAAGCCTTCGGTCGTGAAGGCCATGGCGGCTGCGCTGCTCTCCCTCGCGTGGAGAAAAAGCACAGAGGCGGCGACTCGTTTTGGCTTCTGGGAAAAATATAACCTAGGTTTGCTTTTTATAATAGAGGAGAGTATGGCGTTGGGGAGAGTGTCCTATAGGTCTAGGGTATGATTTGATTTTAAAAAAAAAACAAAGATCCTTCTCTCTTCCAGATGTTTAGCCTAAGTAAAGATAAGTGGCTAAGTCAAATTAAGTGGTGGAAATGATAATTATCATTAAAATAATCATTTTTTTCTCCCTTAACAATGAAAACGTACTGGACTTATTTAATCCAACATTGTTAATTAATAAAAAATATTTAGAGACTAAAATGGGTTATTAGCAGGTAGGGCAAACGACATCCTAAAATTACAAGGAAAATACCGGGGCGCTCACGCCTCCGAGAGGGTTACGAAAATGGAGATCGGTCACGCGTCAGAGCTACGAAAAGTAGTATTAAAAAAAAGTACACAAAACGCAAACGAAACACGGCTACGCGCAAAAATGTGTACAGTCGGAAAGTGACCGTGACAGCGTATGATAGCCATTATATATATATATATATATATAATACATTTGACAGCCTTTTTTGAATTCTAGTGCTGACTAGGACAAGATAAAGAGTGGCTGAGATTTGATATTGGTAAATCAATGGTTGAGATTGGATTTTGTGAAAATTTTAGTGGTAAAACTTAAATTTTGGGGGGAAAATTGTCTTGGGAACCAAAACTTTGAAATTAAAAGTGTCATGGGAAAGATTATGGAAATTAAATTTTGGAGGGAAAAGTGTCTTGGGAACCTAAATTTTGAAATTAAAAGTGCCTAGTGACAGATTGTGGAGAAGCATGATCCATTAATCTATTATACATTTGACAATCTTTTTGAATTCTAGAGCTGACTAGGATAGATAAAGATTGGCTGAGATTTAATCTTGGTAAATAAATGGTCGAGATTGGATTTTGAGAAAATTTTAGTGGAAAAACTTAAATTTTGGAAGGAAAAGTGTCGTGGGAACATAAACTTTGAAATTAAAAGTGTCTTGGGAAAGATTATGGAGATGCATGATCCATTAAATTAAATAAAGTAAAAAATTTAGCGGAAAAACAAATTAGCGTAAAAAAATTTAAGTTAATACCATCACCGAATAATATCCCGAGGTTTGTTGTTCCACGCCGAAGGCGCCTGCTAAATTTTTTAACACTAATTTGTTGTTCTGCGCCGAAGGCGCCCACGTCGAGTTTGTTGTTCCACGCCAAAGGCGCCTGCACCAAATTTGTTGTTCGATGCCGAATTTTTTGTTCCGTGCCGAAGGCGCCCTTGATGAATTTGTTGTTCTGCACCGAAGGTGCTTGCGCGTTGTTCTACACCGAATTTGTTTTTCCGCGCCGAAGGCGCTCGTGCGTTATTCCGCGCTGAAGGGGCTCGCACCGAATTTTTTGTTCTACGCCTAATTTGTTGTTCTGCGTCGAATTTATTGTTCCGCGTCGAAGACGCCAGCGCCGAATTTGCTGTTCCATGCCAAAGATGCCCACGCCAAATGTGCCCGTGCCACTACATATTTTTACGCTAATTTGTTGTTCTTTTAGATTTTGGCTGTGGAAATAATTTTTTGGGGAACAAAGATTTCGCGAGGGGGAAATCTTAAATGAACCGTGCCCGCGGGCATTAGTTATGACTAGTATATATATATATATATAGACTTATGATGTGCCTTGTGGTCCGCTATGTGATACTTATGATGTGCCGGTCGGTGAAGAAAGGAAAATGGTTTGTGATTACTGGACGATGGAGGGATGTGATAACAATCACGTGCTTTTATCGTTATGTCTGCCATAGCTTCGGTCTCATTGCTCCCTGGTGAGGATTCTTGGAAGTGGTATTCAATGTCCCCCCTTATTACACGATGCGTGGGCTAGATCTCGTGCTATAAGGCCTATATTCCCCCTACTACAGAGTGGTCTGGTACCATGGGCATATCCCAAAAATGGCTATTACTCTACTGCGTGTTTTCCATGGGAAGCTGCTTACGCGTGACAAACTTGTTCATTGGGGAGTTCCTTCTTCCCCCTTCTGGGTCCTATGCTTTGATAATGCATAAGAAAGTGTGGATCATATCTTTTTTGAATGCAGTTTTACTAACTACCTCCTTTGCAAGAGTTTCCTCAAGTTAGGGATCATTACAGTGCCACCTTCCTCCCTTGCAGGGGTGGGCAACCTATTTCTCTCTTGCTACGATAAGAAGGAAAGCATGTGCATACTGGCCAAGACGGTCTTGACTACGTTGATATGGCACATATGGAGGGAGAGGAATATGAGGATATTTGAAGGATCTAGTCAGATTCAGACTCTACTCTTCGAGGATATAGCTGCCGACATCAGAATTGCTTTGAGACACATCGAATGGGACCAGGATGCTAAGAGTACGCCACTTTCAAATTGAGGGCTATTAGTGTGAAGAGTTTTTTCTTTCCTGTTTTGTAATTCATTAGGTTCCTTGGGTAGAGAAAGGTGTTAAGTATTGGAGGGAGACGGCGCCTGTGCCCTCTATTCCCGACGTACTAACATTCTTCTCTATTCCTAGACTCATGTACATTTTTTGAGATTCAATAAAGATACACACATATTCTCCACACACACACACACATATCCGTGAATATGTATGACTATAGATGGTTGATGTGTGTATTTTTGTGTGTACACGCAGTTGTAAATATGAATTGTGACTTTTCTTATATGTCATGATAATTAGTTATTTTCCTTAAATCCTAATTTTATATGGAAGACACCTAGCATTACACTAAGTTTCATCTTAGATGAGTCATGAGACACATGGCTTTTCTTAGATTTTTGAAGAAAAGGAAAGCAAGAAAATGAAGGAAAAATAGAAAAGAGAGAGTATGACTTGATTTCATTCATTCATTCATTTTTCTTTCTTTTCTTTTCTCCTTCTCCTTTCTCTCCTTTGGATTTGGAGGAGAATTATGTAGTTTTAGATGGACTTAAGAGGTAGGAATCATCACCCTTAATGGCATGTTATTATTAATTGTTATACAAATGAAATTCAAGTTGTTGTTGCCATACTAACTTAGCTTGAAGTTCCATGTTACCTTTTTTGTGTATGATGTCCATATTGCCATGTTACTATTATTATGATTTCCTTTTCAGTATGCCATGCTAAACAATCATGTTTCATTATGTGTTTAATTGCCATGTTTGTTTTGTAGTAGTAGTATGATGAAGTAAATTGCAATAGGATGATGTTCTGTTCTGATTTCAACTCTGTCATGTGCCTTAAAATGGGCATAACTTTTAACGTGGTACTCCAAATATGATTATTTAAGATAATTTGGAAATCTTATGAAGTCCTCTATAACATTCATTTAGAGACCAAACTCATATTTTAACTACACTATACTGAAACAGTTGATCTTTATCTGTATATTATTTCTAGGCAGATTCTGCCACTCTACATTGTTCAGACCATAACTCCCTCCATAATTGTCCAAATAATTCATTCTTGGATAATCTGAAATCCCTATTAAATTACCCACAATCTTCACGTTAAGCACTATCTATGATTCTTGCTGTAAATACCTGATATTTATTGATCTTTCTAGAATTTAGAATCAGAATAAATTTGTAATATGCCATGTTTAAGGTATTATTCCATGTTTTAGATACTATTCCATGCTTTAATTTCTTCTATGTGAAAAGATATGTTCTTTGTGGAAATTTTCCTTAAGGCAAGAGTACAAGTTGTAATGAGATCTTATTTGAACCACTCGTATGTGACAAATGCTATTGAAAGATGAATACATGGATGTGGAGATTGATATGTGAATTGAAATGTGATGGCAAGAAGTGAGGTCTTATTGCCATGGCTAAGTTGGCTAGGGTAGGATGTTGGCTTGGATTTCTAAGTTTATGTGTGATGGAAAAAGGGGTGCACAAGGTGATGCATGACCCTATGTGAATGAGTAATGAAATTTGAAAGAAGGAAAAGAAAAACTAGGAAGCCATGCCAAAGAACGCCTTAGCACTTTGACCATGACAATATGATTTATATATTCATGTCCACCACTTAACGTAATCAAGTTAACTAAAGTGAATGATGTTATAGTTGTACCAAGTGCATCGTTACTTATATTTATGCTCAATTATGATCTTGTTTCCATTCATGCTCACATGCTCATCGTTATACTCACTTGCTTATTTATGCTCATTTATACTCTCTTATACATGTTTTCATGACTTATTGCCTTTACGTCATTTTGTGTACCCTTGTAACTTATGTTGTGAAAAATAATATGCCATTTAGAGTTGAGTATTCCTACTGGGCACACTGTGATATATCCTCCCCCTTTTCTACAAGTAGTTGACAGGTGACAGAGTATTGACACGGAGCTGGAGGTTGAATTCAGGATAGACTAGGGAGTGAGTTGTAGTGGGATGTTTCCTTGGGTTATTACATTGTACTTTGTATTATGGTTGTTGTACTTGAACTGATATTAAAACACAATATATATTAAAACACAACTGTTTTTGAATTTTAGGGCTGACCAGGACAAGATAAAGAGTGGCTAGGATTTGTTCTTGAAGAATGGAAGGTTGAGATGAGTTTTGAGAGAATCAATTTGGATGGAAAACTCACAATTTTGAAAGCACTCCACATTCCAACAAACAATGGGCCCCACCTCATAACAAGGCATATGTAAAATGTAGCTGAAAATTTCTGGAACTATTAAGGACGTTGGTACTCTTGCGGTTTTAACACTTTTTATTTCTATTTTATCTGTGATTGAATTATTTTTTAATTTTTATTTTGAGCGTATGGGCGGTGGAAGGGGAAGAAGGTGAGCTGGAGGTCACGTGGATTTTGTTTTTTATTTCTTTCATGAAAATGATAATTATAAAGGCAGTGAGGTCTGCCAACTAATTATGTAGAATTATAGTCACGTTAATATTTATTGTAAAACAAAAATGATAACCAAGAGAGTAGTGATATACACAAAAACCCAAATCTGCTGACATGCGTCGCGCCGAAGGCACCCACTAAATTTTTTACGCGGATTTGTTGTTCTTGCAGAAGGCGCCCGTGGTGAATTTGTTGTTTCGCGACGAATGCGCCTGCACCGAATTTGTTGTTCCTGTCGAATGCACCCGTGCCGCTAAATATTTTTACGCTAATTTGTTGTTCTTTTTTAATTTTGGCTGTGGAAATAATTTTTTGGGAAACAAAGATTTCAGGGAGAAATCTTAAATGAACCGTGCCAGCGGGCATGGGTTATGACTTGTGTGTGTGTGTGTGTGTGTGTGTGTGTGTGTAAAACACGGCTGATTAGGAGAAGCTAAGTAGGACAAACATGTTGATAGAAAGATGGCTTAGATTTAATCTTAATGAGCAAATGATTGGGATGATAGTATGTGAACAGTTTGGGGGGTACTTTTGGAGCATGAACTAAATTTTTAGTGCAACATTATTGATATCGTTTATATTTAATGCATAAAAAGTTGTGCTCTGCCTTTGAAACGTGGGCCATCCACTTTCAAAATTTTAATGGTGAGAATTTAATGCACAAAGATTTCCATAGCGATTACAATATCATCAAAATTTCCCTCATAACAGCAGGTGGCATCAATCATTACAGTCCAAAACAAATTTAATCCCCAAATCATAGTCCAATTTGTCAACTTCAGGCAAAATTTTGGTTACAAACAAGTACAAATAAAAAAGTCTTAGCACTCTCGCTTTCATTAGCTGTAAAATTCTGAAATATTTTTATGCTAATTTGTTGTTTCACGCCGAAGGCGTTCGCTAAAATTTTTTACGCTAATTTGTTATTTCGCATCGAATGCGCCCACGTCGAAGGCGTCCGTGTCGCTAAATATTTTTACACTAATTTGTTGTTCTTTTAAATTTTGTTTGTGGAAATAATTTTTTGGAGAACAAAGATTTTGAGGGGATATCTAAAATGAACCATGCTTGGGCTGAATCTAAATTTTTGTTCGTTTAAATTTTAGAGGGGAAATAATTCTTGGAGAGAACAAAGAATTTGAGGGGATATCTTAAATGAACTGGCGCTTGCCCACGCCGAGTTTATTGTTCCGCGTCGAAGGCACCCGTGCCGCTAAATATATTTATGCTAATTTGTTTTTTAAATTTTGGCCGTAGAAATAATTTTTTGGAAAACGAAGATTTTGCAGAGATATTTTAAATGAACCGCGCCCGCACCGAATCTAAATTTTTATTTGTTTAAATTTTAGAGTGGGAAATAATTCTTGGGGAGAACAAAGATTTTGTGTAGCTGTCTTAAATGAACCCACGCCGAAGGCGCTAGCTAAATTTTTACGCTAATTTACTGTTCTACGCCAAAGGCCCGCGCCGAATTTGTTGTTCTGCGTCGAAGGCTCCCACACAGAAGGTGCCCGTGCCGCTAAATATTTTTACACTAATTTGTTGTTCTTTTAAATTTTGGCTATGGAAATAATTTTTTGAAGAACAAAGATTTCGCTAAAAAGAATCTTGAATGAACCGTGCTTGCAGGCACGGGTTATGACTTATATATATATATGAAATGATGGTTTTGTATATATATGTTCTGTGTTCTTTGTCTGTGTGTCGGAGTACTAACTGTACGGTCCCGCATGTGCGCAGTGGCCTGCTTCTGTGTTGGTCTTTTTTCTCTCATCACCCTCTCCTTTGTAGGAATACATAGGATGGATTCGTACTTCCTGGGTATCCTGGGGAGCGGGGCATGACAATAAAATCATAAAGGTCATACCTTTGCATGAGTATACTCAAGCGATACTCGCAGATCCTTAATCTCGTTTTGGTGAAGACCAGAAGCGCCACATTCACCTCCTCTAGGCAATGCCTTAGATCTTCTTTCTCCAACCAGTGCCATAGATGAATCAAAAGATGAGGAACATCTCCACAATTCACGAGACCCAAGAACTCGAACCTGTTGGGACATGTGGTTACACAATACACTAAACAATGGAGTAAATAGTGTAAGGCAAGCAAAGATGTGCAACTAAAAAGTTACTAATAATTAAACATAGCAAGCAGCGAAAATAAAAATAATACGCTCAACAACAACAACCACAAAAGAAAATGCGCCAATGCAATCGCAAACACAAGACGTATCCTGGTTCAAATTCTTACACCAGGATTAATACTCCAGTCCCACCATTGTAAACCCGAGCTGTGGCTTTCCACTAGTGCTCCCTAAATTGGGACACACAAGAACACTCCTCACAAGTACAATCCCTAAATCGGGATAATCCCTAAACCGGGATATGGAGTAACCCTTTAAGTGGAGCAACCCCCACAATGTACTCACAACCAGAGTACTAGGTTTCGTAACAAAAAGAAAAGAAATACAAACTTGCATATGCCTTGAATAGATCTTACAAATGTGTATGTTAAAGCGAGGAAGATTGGAAACACCAAGTGCTAGATGATGAGCTTGATGCACTTGGAAAACTTATCCTTAAGCTAGGGTTAACTACCACTAGATCAAAGAATTTGAATGATGGAGAAGAAAGAGTAAAAGAAATGTCTTCAATGAAAAACCCTCACTTTGGCACTCACAAAATGATCTTAATGCTACTTGAGTGGTGGACAAAAATCCCTCTCAAATGGGTTTATATAGCACTCACAAACTTGGCTCAAACCCCAAGAAAACAACTCTCAAAACCTGCAGCTAACGGCTATAAACAAGCAGATTTTGGATAGACCAGACGTCTGAAGTAATGTTCCCAGACGTCTGATAACTACACAGACGTCTGGGAACAAAGCATCAGGCACCTGGAAGAATGAGATGGATTATGAAAAAGATGAAGTCCAATCTCCAAGCAATAGACGTCTAATGAACACTTACCAGACGACTGATCAACTGTGCAGTCGTTTGGAAAGCCATCTTCAGATGGAAGCCAATTATGGGTCCAAAATATAGAGAGTTAATGAAAGTTGGCTCACGATGTTCAGTCGACTGGTGTTCATGTCCCAGACGTCTGAACCACTGTTCAGAAGCCTGGACATAAAACTTCAGGCAACTTACACATGGCTGTGTCAAGCTAAACACAAAGCTGACATATCAGACGTCTGGTGCCCATATACTAGGCATTTGTCTTGCTCAAAAATACACTATAAAGAGTATTTTCAGCATTGGACCAAATGGGATAAGTTCTACATGATATCTAAGAATCCATATGATGGAAATGATGCATAATGAAAGTGTGTGCATCTATTCATGGCTACAAATATTCTAAGTAATAGAAGCAAAATTACATGAAGAATAAAATGAAACTACATACAAATTCTTCAAGCTTCATGCAATGCTTTGCTCCATAGCCTTGCTCCATAGCCTTGAACCATCATCCACCACCAATATGCTTTTTCTCCATCAAGATAAAACATGAAGTTAATCTGAGACTAAAACATATAAGATGATTAGCACACAACATAATGCTGATCATCATCAAAATAAAATTGGTTTTGAACTTAAGAACCAACAGAACCGTTTTGAACTCAAGAACCAATAGAACCACCTTACTTGCTTTGTTGGAGCGAAGAAGAATGAGAAGAAAAAATTATTACTTTGTCTCAAGAGAGATTGATCGATTCATGTGCCTCAAGGGGGTTGGGGTAGCCCCCTTTACATAATTCTAGGAGAGAATCGATCTAACTCGAATTGAGTGTTTTATAGAGCACAACCTCATCCCTAAAATGCACAAAGAAGAGTAGTGTCATTAATGAGTTCCAATCTTATTATAACTCTTGGATACGAATTAGAGTTACTTTACAGTTGATTCCCAACCAAATACTGCACTAAATCTGCATCATGCCATATCAGCATTAGTCCTCTAGTCGACTAGTTACTGTAACTAGTCGACTAGTCAACTCTGTGTAAAACTTACAGTCTGCCTACTCACTAGTGCCTAAGAACTAGTTGACTAATAACTGATTAGTCGACTAGTACATAATCGACTAGTCCATACTGACTTGTTGTCTTCTTATCTGACCACAATCCCGTGTGACCTTAGCCCTTGTATATCATATATACTCATTGTTTCTTCCTTTGCTTTTTCGTAAGGAGTTCATCATCAGTGTAAGCCCGATTCCTACTATAGTAGTAACCAAGTCAATGAAAGGTAGTGACCCTACCTGAGCATGTCGACCTCCATTTCAGAATCGTCATTATTTGCTTTGGGAGACTAGAATCTCTTCGAGATAATCTGGGCCTTACTGTGACAGATTCCGTGCAGTCTGGTCTCTTCGTCATCACTATGTCGCTAAAGTGTCTAGAGTATAGTATAGAGTCAAACTCCATTACACCTTAAACCCTTTGAATCTAATGTGATTCCATAGTTATTGTTTAGATGACACTTGTTGACTCTTTAACAAGTTCATTTCCTACCATAGCAAGGATTTATTATGGATCTATTTACTCAACTGTAACCTTAACCTCACATACCAGAGGAGACGAATCCAAGCAGCACAGACACTCCCTTCACATGATTCCAACTATACCTAGTAAGTATCTACACACCAGCTTTAAAACCAACGTTTGATATCTACCAAAGTATAATCTTCCACATGTAAGGTCCTTTAGCACATCGCCGATCGAAGGACTAACTTGCACATGTTGGAACTTGGTATATTCCATCTTCTATTCCATATGGTTTTGATGTGACAATCGATATATTTTCTGTTACTAACTCTATCTATGCAGATGTGCAGACATAAAGATTATTCTATTCACATGATACATATGTTCACTTGACAAGGACTCTCTGAGAATAACAGCTTCGCTACTCATATTATGTTTGGATAACATATCTTCGGAATGATGTAATTTTACTTTTTAGATAGCTTCAGGGCCTTGGCTATAACATATCATATATCCCTAAGCTCCAAATTACATTATCTTCCAACCCATTTGATCCAATGTCAAATATTACCAATTTTCATATTTGGTCGACTAGGATTTTTCGTAGCCTGCTAAAAATATTTTCTTCGAATTTTGACCTGAAAATTTCTGATAAGGATCTATCCGTTGACTGATCCATGTTACCATCCTCAAATGGATCGTTTATGACAGGTTTAAAATTAGTCGACCTACGAATTTTCGTAGCCGACTAAACCGTTTTTTGTCCGTTTGAGTCCGAAATTTTCTGGACAGTTTCTATCCATTTGTAACTTCCTTCAGAACCGACCATAACCGTTTTTAAACACTATAAAAGGAGGGGTACCTCCTCTCTTTTCATTGACCAATTTTCCTCTTCTTTTGTTTTCATTTGTGGAAATTAAGGCTTTAATTCTCTTGGGAAAAGTTGTTTGTGTTTTCATTTGTAAGAAGAAATTCTGATCTATTTCTTTATTTGAGAACTAAAGAACTTCAAGGGTGTTTCGTAAATTCCACATTTAGAAACATTGAAGTTCGCTTTTTAAACACCATCCTTTGAATTCATTATGATATTCATACCAAGGCTATAGGTGGTTCTCTATTTCATTATTTCTTCAACAAAGTTTGAATCTCTAGTTGTACAGATTGTACAAAGTTTGGGCCATGGGGAGTGTCGCCATTTTTGTAAGTTCGTGCTTGCGGGGCAAGTGATTATAGTGGATTGAAAATCTCTACGGGGAGTAGAGGACTGGAGTAGGATGAAAAGGATCCAAACCATGATATGTCTTTGTGTTTGCGATTGATTTATTTTCTATACTTGTCATTTAAATTTCTGTTCCATCTTTGCAAATTTTAGTAATGTTTTATTTGCAACAAGTTTTTATAATACACTATTCAACCCCCTTCTAGTGTATTTGTGTATACATGTGATCCTACAACACATACTACCACTAGAGATCTTTTATTGACACTCAGAGTATGATAGCCGTACAGAAGTATCTCTGGCAAGTCGTTTTGTGAACATATTCTCCTAACAATCACATATGCATTATCTAACGATGTCTCCACACCGAGTGACTATGAGGCCAGTCACTACCATTCGATGGTATAGATTAATGTACACTAGTCTAACCGGAAAATCGCTGTCTCGTCTCAATATTCCTCTGACCAGGAACAGTTCAAGATATATGATCGATGGACACATTGGCCGCATTATTATGATCTCATTATGATTCCAATGTTCCTCTAATAAGTCCTGGGACTTTATCCACACATCATATAATCAGGACAACAACCATGGAAGTGACACAGAGGATATCATAAATAAAGATTACCAAATAGCTTACTATGCTTTTGAACGAGAAGTCTTATTACAATTACAATAATTGTTTTAGGGGCATACATTCTCAACAATGGGGGTACCCAACTATAGGGGTTTGTTGGGAAAGAGGAGCTTGCTGTCCCACTAAGAAGGGGGTGTATTTCTCTTCATCCTGTCCAAGCTCCAGCACCTAGTGGGTGAAGTGTGAGAATAGCTAGTATGCATGCATGGCATTGACATTAACATGTGCCCAAACGGGAAAAGCAATTACATGTGTATAAGGGTGTCGTAGAGCTGAAGAAAGTGGGAGAATGTAATGCACATGCTCCAAGCAGGTTAACCAATCGAGCACATACAGGAATTCAAAGGCAGAGACAATTTTGGCATCACCATAAATACTTGGCGCTATCAAAAACACTTGGCATTCCATATAAAGTAAGGCATGATCAACCTTATGAAGTAAGGAAGTAGCCTTCCCACTCACTTCACTTGGTGTGCCATGGGCCCCACTTGCTTGAAAGAAAAAGAAGTCGATGCTTCCTAGTTCTTTTCATTTGTGAAATCAAGGCAGTGTGGGCTGGGTCTTCGTCGTCCGTGTGGCAGCTCGAGTAGAGCGCATGGCTTCTTTGCAACATGGGCAGTATAACAGGTGTTGTAGTGAAACACGGCTCCATATACTGGGAGAAACCCTTGCACTCGGGATGACCATGCTGATCAGGGTGGCTATTATGCCACTATAAGGGGGAAGCGATTGATACCGAGATAAGCTTTATATGTGGAACAAATTCCGCATGTGGTACTTCTGAATGGTCAGTATGTTGAACGTGAGGTAGACATTCATATGGAGAGATTTGCACCAAATGTTATAATGCATTAATTAGAGACTTGTCATGCACCATGAAGGCAAGCAACTAACGGTCCTTCACACCTATGTGAGGAGTGGAAGTTGTGTTTCACTTTCACATGTTGAGGTTTCATCAAATAATAAGTTTAAGGTTAATAAGAACTCAGTTGTCAGACCATATCCCTTAAATCAATGATAATTTTAGGTTTAGGTTGGTAGGAAGTTGGTGATTGGAGCATATACCTTGCACCAATGATAACTTCTAAGTAGGTGGGCATTCAACACTCGGAGCCTATCTGTTACGCCTATTTGGCCGAAGCCCGAAAGACAAGAGCCCAGAAACCCGACTGCCGATCAGAAGCCCATCTACGCGATCGGGCCCGCCCGACAAGGCCCCCTAGAGGACCCCCGAACATCGATCCGACCCGGCCCCGATAACGCGCAAGTCCCCCGAACATCGATCCGACCCGGCCCCGATAACGCGCAAGTCACTCGCCCACTCCAGCGATAACCGTTTCCCCAGGCCCGCTACCACTTAATGACCGTTATGGGGAGGTGCTGAGAGGGCGCAGGGAGCGGCGATGGGGAGGCGGATTGAGGGGGCACGATTGGGAGCGGACGAGAGACGTGAGTCGTGGGCAATCACGACGAGAAGCCTATAAAAGGGCTAGAAGGACGACTGGACGGAGGACGGCATCTCAGGTAACAAACCCTAAGGTACTCCATCAATGACCTAGTTCCCCCATTTCATCTCCTCCCCCCCGCTCGAGCCGGAGGACGTCGTTCCGATCTCCTCTCGAGTCGAACCGTTCCCGCCGAGCCTCCTCTTTCAGATCGTCATCTGACTTAGGCATCGGAGGGGATTTGGCCGGAACCAAAGTCCGGCCTCCCTGACGAGTGTTCTCGTCTGTTCAGGAGGACGTCAGATCCACGAGCCGAGGCTTCCCCTCCGCTCCACGCCGGCCGTGCATCAAGCGAAACGACTGAGGCTACCCCTCGTCGTCCGACCGTCCGAGGCCGAGCGCATCCATCCGAGCCGAGGCTCCCCCTCTGCTCCGCATCGGCCGCGCATCAAGACAAGGCGCCGAGGCTTCCCCTCGTCGTCCGACCGTCCGAGGCCGAGCATCTCACACCGGGCCGAGGCTTCCCCTCAGCCCCCTTGAGGCCGAGGATCCAGACCCGGCCCAGCTGACGTGTTCCACGTCGTCTGCATCTCCGACTCGCGTCGTGTCTGCACGTGCTCGACGCACCCAAGGGACCCAAATCGGCCCCTTGACCACGTTGACCGGGCAGTCCACGGTCAACACTTCTGTAGTGAGAAAACACTCTGAAACATCTGGCGCCGTCTGTGGGAACGAACTATCCCACGAAAAACAAACCACACCTGCAATGACACGGCTTCACCCATCCCAGCGAAGGGAGGATAAGGCTCAGGCACAAGGCGACAGGGCCCGCCATGGTTGGCAGGAGAGGGCCCGGGCCCAGCGCGAGAAGGACTATGAGGAGAAGGCCAGGAAACCCTCGCCGGCCCTACCGGTCAGGAGGACGGGCACGACAGTAGCAGCGCGTAGGTCGGACGTAGCTTTGGTGGTGTCGGTGATCATCGACACAACAATGGTACGGCGGCTGCTCATTGACACCGGCAGCTCCTGCGACGTCCTCTTCATGTCAACCTTGGAGAAGATGGGGCGGCGGAAGGAAGACTTAGAACCTCGCTCGGGTCCCGTGGTGGGGTTCACGGGTCATTCCACCCCCATCGTCGGCACGATCCGCCTCCCAGTAACACTCGGAGGCCCACCAGACTCGGTGACCCTGGCGGTAGAATTCGTCGTATTGGGGATCGGGTCGGAGTACAACGGGATCATCGGCCGACCCCTTCTCAACGCCATCGGCGCAGTAGTCTCGACCCTTCATCAGACTATCAAGTTCCGAACGCCAAGGGGGATGGGGCAGGTCGAAGGCGATGCGGGGAGACTGAATACCTGCTACCAACTGGAGGAGGAAGGGCCCGAGGATCGTCTAGTCGACCAGATGGCCGCGCTCGACTTAAGAAGCGGGCCGAAACCCACCCCTGTAGAAGAACAAGAGTAGATCCCAGTCACGGACGTCGAGGGCAGGTTCGTCTCAATCGGGAGAGGGCTAAGCCACGACCTGAGGGGCCAACTGGTCGAGTGCCTGGAGGCAACCTTGACGTCTTTGCTTGGTCACCAGAGGACATGCCCGGCGTAGATCCCCAGGTGATCATCCACCAGATCAACGCCGACCCCAACTTCAAGTCGGTCAGATAGAAGAAGCGGAACCTGGGCGGCGAAAAGATGAAGGCGGCCTCCGAGGAGGTAGAGCGTCTCCTCGACGCCGGCTTCATACGAGAGGTCTGGTACCCGGAGTGGCTATCGAACATGGTGATGGTCAGAAAACCCAACGGAAAGTGGCGAATGTGCGTGGACTTCAGTGACCTCAACAAAGCCTGTCCCAAGGACAGCTACCCCCTGCCGCGTATTGACCACCTTGTGGACAATGCCTCAGGGTACAAGATGCTTATCTTCATGGACGCCTACTCAGGGTACAATCAAGTCCAGATGGATCCCCGGGACGAAGAGATGACAGCCTTCACGACGGACCGGGGAACATACTGCTACAAGAAGATGCCCTTCGGCTTGAAGAATGCAGGGGCCACCTACCAGAGAATGGTCAACAAGGTTTTTTACTCCCAGATCGGGAGGAACCTTGAGGTCTACGTCGACGACATGCTTGTCAAGTCAAGAAAGCCGGAGGACCATATCGCCGACCTCCGTGAAACCTTCGAGCGGTTGCGGCGACACAACATCCGACTCAACCCCACGAAGTGCACGTTCGGGGTAAGATCTAGCAAATACTTGGGATTTATGATAACTAACCGTGGCATTGAAGCTAATCCTGACAAGATCGAGGCATTGATCAATATGCGGGAGCCGACGACGATCAAAGAACTGCAAAGGCTGAATGGGCGCATCCGGCCTTGGGGCGATTCCTATCCAAGTCGACGGAGAGATCGCTCCCCTTCTTCAAAGTTCTGAGGAAAGCGATCGCGGAACCGACAGACAACAAGAAGGCGATACCATGGGACGAAGACTGCTCCAGGGCATTCGCGGATCTCAAGAGTACCTTCGCAGCCCGCCTCTCCTATCCAAGCCATGAGAAGGGGAATCACTAAGCCTTTACCTGGCACGCGCGGAGGAAGCGGTGAGCTCGGTGCTAATCAGGGAAGACGGTGGGGTGCAATGTCCGGTGTACTACACGAGCCGGATCTTGAAGGGAGCAGAGGTGCGATACTCGCCCATGGAGAAACTGGCGTACGCCCTCGTTCTCTCAGCGCGAAGGCTCAGGCCCTACTTCCAAGCCCACACCATATTGGTCTTGACCGACTTGCAATTGGAGCAGAATCTCAAGAGATTCGATCGAATGGGAAGGATGCTGAACTGTGGAGTGGAATTGAGCGAGTTCGACCTTCGATTCAAGCCACGCATGGCCATCAAAGGGCAGGCCTTGGCCGACTTCATCGCTGAATGCACAACGGAAGGAGAACATCCCCCGGAGGAAGAAGGCCCAGCAACGGTAATCGCCCAGCCCTTATCTTTCCTTTCGGCAGACCATCTCCACCCTGTCCAGTCAGGAGTCCCAGGAGCGTGGATAGTCCATGTGGACGGATCGGCAACACAGTCAGGAGGTGGGGCTGGGATCGCGATCCGATCTTCGGAAGGGAACATCGTGGAATACGCGTTGCGGTTCGAGTTCCCGGCCACCAACAACGTGGCAGAGTACGAAGCGGTAATCAACGGCCTGAGGCTGGCCCAGGAGCTCGGAGCCGAGTTCGTGCGCCTCCTCAGCGGCTCGAAGCTCATTGTCAACCAGCTTCTGGGAAGTTACGAGGCGCGGGAGGAGGCAATGCAGAGGTATCTCGTCGTCGCCAAAGCGGCGCTGTCCAGGTTCAAGAGGGCGGAAGTCTTACATCTCCCCCGGTCGGAGAACGCACGGGCAGACGTGTTGTCGAAGCTAGCCTCGTCCTCGACCAAGGAGCTGGGCCGCACCATTTACGTGGAGAACCTGCAGTCCCCCAGCATGGAAGAACAGGAGGTGATGGCGATCGACCAAGATCCCACCTGGATGGACCCGATCATACGGTACCTCACTCATGGGGAGGTGCCGACGGACTGGGACGAGCGTCGGACCCTGGAAAGGAAAGCGCTCCGATACGTGATCCATGAGGGGACGCTCTACCGAAGACGCTAGACGAAGGCGGATGTCCTCCCATACCTGAAATGCATCGGACCGCAGGAAGCCGATTACGTCCTACGGGAGGTTCACGAAGGGATCCGCGGAAATCACCACGGGGGCAAGATGGTCGCACAGAAGATATTGAGGCAGGGATATTACTGGCTGACCCTAGTCTAAGACGCAACGAGCTACGTCCAAAAGTGCCAAGAATGTCAGAGGTTTGCCAAGCACACCTCAACTCCCCCGTCGGAGCTCATCCCTATCGTGAGCCCCATCCCCTTTGCGAAATGGGGGCTCGACATCCTCGGACCATTTAAGCCGGGTCGGGGGCATCGGAAGTATCTAATTGTGGTGGTGGACTACTTTACCAAGTGGATCGAGGCCGAACCATTGGCCACCATCACGTGGAAGAAAGCGAAAAGCTTCGTATAGAACTCCATCATCTCCAGATTCGGAGTGCCGCGGGCCATCGTCAAGGACAACGGGAAACAGTTTGACTCCGCGGGGTTCAAAGACTTTTGCGCGGAATGTGGGATCAAGCTCCTCTTCGCCTCTGTAGCGCACCCCCAGACCAACGGGATGGCGGAAGCAGCCAATAAATGCATCATAGAGCCCCTCCGAAAGAAAGTAAAAGACGCCGAAGGAAACTGGCCGGAGGAGCTCCCCGGGATACTCTGGTCATACCGGACGACCCACAAGGAGGCCACCGACGAAACCCCGTTCATGCTTGCCTACGGAGCCGAAGCAGTGGTACCGGTCGAACTGGGTGAAGAGTCTCTCTGCCTCAAGTGCTTCGACGAAGACAGGAATTCGCAAGGCCTGGAGCTCGGTCTGGAGCTCCTCAGCGAGCGGCGGGAGCAAGCCCTAGCCACCACTATCCTCCAGAAGCAGAAGGTGGCCCGATACTACAATTCTCGGGTCAAGGGATGGAGTTTCCACCTTGGGGACCTGGTCCTCAGGAAAGCAAGCTTTAACCCGGATATTGCTCGCAAAGGGAAGCTCACGGCTAAATGGGAGGGACCCTACAAAGTCATCGAGGTCCTCGGACCCGCAACCTACCGTCTAGCCAATATGGAGGGGAGGACTCTCACTCACGCCTGGAACACGGAACACTTACGCAAGTACTTTCAATAAATGTATTGTTTTCTACGAAATGAATTTATTTTAGTTTGTTCCTTTCCAGATAAATGTGTTCACAAAAATCCCACTCGGGACAAGGGAAGCCTCACCCGATGGGACGCCTGCTCAGCGTGCACCTAACAAAAGGATATACAAAGAGGCCGAGGGGCATTTCCCTCCCTCAAACATCTCCGGGGGCACTCGTGGAGCCACCAGCTGGCTATTCACTTGGGTCGCCCCCACACTCCGTTTCGCCGTCAGAATGCACCCGGAGATCCTCGAAATTGACTCCCGAGAGCGGGAACTTCTTTTGGATCTCGGACTGGCAGCGGGCGAAACCCTTCTCGAACGCCTCAGCTAAGGCTGGCTCAACAAAGGAGGTGGCATACTCCTCCATAGCATCTCGGGCGATCTGGGACGGATCCACCTCCTCAAGCTCACGCACCCGAGCTCCAAGGTCTCGATCTGGCGTTGGAGCTTCGCCCTCTCCACCTCACTCTCCCGGGATCTCTCGCCGAGTTGAGCAAGGAGAGCCCTCTCCCATTCCTCCGTCGACTCCAGACGATCGGAGAGCTCCAGGGCCTCGGGTCGGCGGCGGAGACGAGGGTCTTGTCAGCCCCCCCAGGTGTGTCGGCGTCTCCTGAAAGCTCGGCGACCCGTGCCTCAGCCTTTGACGTTGCAACCAAAGCCAAGGCCCTCTCACGGTCCGCCTCTTCGAGGGCGGAGGACAGCTCAGTTATGCGGGCCTCCATGGACTGGATTCACGCCTCATCTAACTGACCTGCCTCCCCCTCATCGCCGTGGACTTCAAGATCTCGCCGGGCGTCGGACTTGGCCTTATGGGCGCCGCAAATTGACGCCTCATCGAAAGCCCCACCGAGGACAACTGCACCAAGGCGACAAAGGTAAGGCGGCGAAAGCAGCTAGAGGGAGAGCAAGCAGAAACACTCTACCTGTTGGCCGGCCTGAATCATGAAGGTGGCCAAGCAGTCGCCTCTGACTCCGTCCAGCGCAGCCTGATCAGGAGGGAGGCAACTATTCTCGGCCACTCACGCGGCGGTCCCACGGCTCAAAAATACCGACTCCTTCTCCCCCACCGGGAAGCGTGGACGAAGAAGACCCTCCCCGGACGAAGGAAACTCGCCCGGGTCAGAACGGAACGCGCCGAGATACCGATCATAGGCATCAGGGAGAGAACCGCTTGAGAGGGGCGAGGGGCCGACCCACGGCCAAGCAATCTCAACCAGGGCAGGTCGGTGCTGATCGGCGGGTGGCGGGACGTCAACTTCCTCGACCCCCTCGCGGACCCTCTTGGAAGACTCCAACAAGGGGATGGAGGGAGATGCCCCTTTCTTCCTTTTGGAGCCAACATCTGAGGTCACGACCCGCTGCTTCTTCCGGACCTCCAACACATGATCCCTCTTACGCGGGCCCGGATCTGGGGCCAGCACGTGAGGGCTGGCGGGAGAAGAACCGAGAGGGAATCCACCTGCACCCAAAGAAGAAGTAAGAGGCCAAGAAGAGCCCGAGTAACCCCGAGTGACGAATGTTCGGAGATCTTACCCAAGGGCCACACCGTCTTGCACAAGTTATGGTTGCTGAAGAGGACGTCGATCATCCGCTCCCTCGAAGGAATCGCCTACAGGGCCTTCGCCGTCTGCAGCTCGGTGGCAGTCGGCTCACCCAGATCGAGGACGACCGCGCCGGCCACTCCCCATCGAACCGGGAAAGGTACACTCGACGGGAACACGACAAATACATACTCCCCCTTCCAACGTTTCAGGGAGCTCGGCAACCCCAACACGAGGCTCATCTTCGGGCGGGCGCTGATGTAAATCCACACCCCCGACTGATGTTGACTCATGCGGTAGAACTGGGCGAAGAGACGGAGGGAGGGCACCACTCCCCTCAGCATGCAGATGACGACGAACCCGACGAGGAGCCCGATGGCGTTGGGGCAGAATTGGCACAAGCCTACGTGGTGGGCTTGAAGGAATTCAATGATAAAGGGGTGGAGCGGGAAACAGAGCCCGAAGCGGAAGCACTTCTCGTATACTCCAACATCGTTGGGACCAGGAAGACAGATCCGCTCGTCGGACCCAGGAGCACGAGCCGAGTAAGGCGGAAGCAGGTAGGCGGAGCGCATACTCCCGATGGTGGTGGCACAGACCGACGAAGGCCACGCTAAGACCTCTGGGGGCACCTCTGAAAGTTCGCCCCCATGCCGACGAATCGCCGAAGGAGGACTACCAATCAGGCCCGGAGTGACATCACGCTCCGGCCGACCGGAACCAGTGGCAGAGGAAGATGGCATGGGGCAGAGCTCAGGCAGGATCAAGATCAACACAAAGAAGAAAATGACGGGATGGCGGCTCACAATCCACCCGGCCTCTCTACCAAAGACGACCCCACGAGCGGTGGGGATAAACCTGCAGTTACACGTGGCAGCATCAGGGGACCGACGGCGCTTCGGAACCCGCGTCTTAAAAGTATCGAACGGACCAACTCATGACGACGACCAATTAATGAGTCGGCATCGACTGACGATCCTGTCGAAATCGGCGGAAGTCACATCGGCCGAGCCGAACCGGCCGAGGCCGATCGACCCGACCAATGGGGGCAATTGTTACGCCTATTTGGCCGAAGCCCGAAAGACAAGAGCCCAGAAACCCGACTGCCGATCAAAAGCCCATCTACGCGATCGGGCCCGCCCGACAAGGCCCCCCTAGAGGACCCCCGAACATCGATCCGACCCGGCCCCGATAACGCGCAAGTCACTCGCCCACTCCAGCGATAACCGTTCCCCCAGGCCCACTACCACTTAATGGCCGTTATGGGGAGGTGCTGGGAGGGCGCAGGGAGCGGCGATGGAGAGGCGGATTGAGGGGGCACGATTGGGGATGGACGAGAGACGTGAGTCGTGGGCAATCACGACGAGAAGCCTATAAAAGGGATAGAAGGACGACTGGACGGAGGACGGCATCTCAGGTAACAAACCCTAAGGTACACCATCAACGACCTAGTTCCCCCATTTCATCTCCTTCCCCCCGCTCGAGCCGGAGGACGTCGTTCCGATCTCCTCTCGAGTCGAACCGTTCTCGCCGAGCCTCCTCTTTCAGATCGTTATCTGACTTAGGCATCGGAGGGGATTTGGCCGGAACCAAAGTCCGGCCTCCCTGACGAGTTTTCTCGTCTGTTCAGGAGGACGTCAGATCCACGAGCCGAGGCTTCCCCTCCGCTCCATTCCGGCCGCGCATCAAGCGAAACGACTGAGGCTACCCCTCGTCGTCCGACCGTCTGAGGCCGAGCGCATCCATCCGAGCCGAGGCTCCCCCTCTGCTCCGCATCGGCCGCGCATCAAGACAAGGCGCCGAGGCTTCCCCTCATCGTCCGACCGTCCGAGGCCGAGCATCTCACACCGGGCCGAGGCTTCCCCTCAGCCCCCTTGAGGCCGAGGATCCAGACCCGGCCCAGCTGACGTGTTCCACGTCGTCTGCATCTCCGACTCGCGTCGCGTCTGCACGTGCTCGACGCACCCAAGGGACCCAAATCGGCCCCTTGACCACGTTGACCGGGCAGTCCACGGTCAACGCTTCTGTAGTGAGAAAACACTCTGAAACACTATCCATTAAACCAAAGAAAAGTTTTAGGTTAGCAGGAAGTTAGCTATTGGAACCTATCCCTTATACCTGTAATAATTTTCATGGTGGCAGGTATTCAACACCAGAGCCTATATCCCTTGAACCAATAATAATTTCCAAGTAGGCAAGATATTTACGATTGGATCATATTCCTTAAGCCAATGATAATTTCTAAGTTGACACCTCATCAGCACTCGGGGCCTACCCTCGAACCAATAATAATTTTTAGGTTGTTGGAAAGTTGGTGATTAGAGCATATCCTTACTTGTTTGTAGTATATTATTATCACACTAGCAAATAAATTGGGCCGGTATGGAGTTAGCACTTGTCACCTCTTCTTTTATTCTGACACTTTTATATAGTTGGACAATCAACAGTCATTACGTATCTCTTGTTTGTTGGTAGTCTATTGCACACTGGCAAATTGTGTCAGACAGACGTTAGCGCTTGTCATCTCTCTTTACCTTCTAACGTTGTTATGCAGTTAAATAATCAATGTTCATAGTCTATCCCATGTTTGATCGCATTTACCTGGAGGCAAACTACTTGGAGAGTTTCCTGATGCCTGGAGGTAATGTGGTAGTTGTAAGTGATCATGTGTGATACCCCGCATATACGTATTTTTGGACGTATTAGTGTGTATTACTATTATGTGTATTTTCAATAATTTTCCTTAATTTTTATAAAGCCAAAATTATTTTTAAATAATTTTAAACTTCATTCGTATAATAAAGAATGAAGTATTGGGTGAAATACATGTTATTTAAATGGTGCATATAGTATTATCAATGTATTCCTATTTTCCTAAAAATGAATTTTTTTTTGGAAATTACCTTAAGTGACACCTAAGCCTATTAGGTGTCATGTGCTCCTTAATTCAAAATCTCCATGTGACACCTAAGAGCCACTTGGCTCTTGATTAGCAAAAGGAATTGATAATGAGGATGGTTTCATAATTTTTAGGGAAAAGAAAGAAAAAGGAAGAGAAAAAGAACAGGGAAGAAAAAGCCATAACCAAAATGAAAGCAAAAAAGGAAACCAAAAGAAAAACCCAAAGCTATCATCCTCTCCCATTGCTCCTCCACACTCCACCAACTTCACCACCACAAACTCTTCCACCACCAAGGCCAAAGAAATCCCCCACCATCATCCATTTAATTGAAGAAGAAGGAGAAGTTTGGAAGAGAAGAAGAAGGAGGGATCTTTGGAGGTGAATAAGGAGTTCTTCAAGGAGAAGAATGGACCAAAACTCCAAGAGAAGGGTTTGATGAGATATTAGGTCTATCTACTCTAGTTAGAGTTAGTATCTTAAGAATTGCTTAAGATTAGATGTTTAAATTTGTAGGAAATTAACTTATGTTGGCTGTTCTTGGAAGACAGTTTCTGTTCCAAATTCATTCATGTACAATTTTTATTCTAGAATGTTAAAAATCATGTTAAAATACAATTTGGAAAGCTAAACTAGTTAGCTCCAACTTTTATTTGTTAACCTTGGCCAAATTATATTTATATTTCGACTGAACCATTAATCTATGCAATAGTATCAAATTCTGCCAGAATCTACACCATGATACCAAAAAGGGTAGAACTCCCATTGTAGGAATCCAATAAGTATAATTTTAGTCAATTTAGAAAGATGACTTCAGTAGATACACTTTTCATGTTTTAGCCTCACTGACATTATGCCGGTAAGAGATCACAAATGACAGATGTTTAGGGCTCAATGATGCTGTCTTAAAAACAGTTTCTGTACACTGTGGAGTTTAAGCTTTATTAATTAGCCTACTTGCTCTAAAAATCATGATACTTGATGTATGAAAGTATAAGTTGTTTATGTACAACTTTCATTTACAAACTCAAACAAATTCATAATAGAAGTTGAGATTAACTACTGATCTTTAGGTGTATATCATTTTTGGTAGATTCTACCACTCTGCATTATTCAGACAATAACTCCCTCCACAATTGTCCAAATAATTCATTCTTGGACAATTTGAAATCCTCATTAAATTACCTACAACTTTCATGTTAAGACTTAAACCAAATTATGGCTACAAATAACTACTATGAACTGTTCTTTCCAACATCGAGAACCAAAATAGATTCTGAATCTGTAATTGTTATTGCTATGTGTAGATGTGTTATTTTTGCAAGGATTCATATGCTAAATATTTACATGCTAGAATTAGTAGCAACATGTTAGTATGTAATATTATGTGGAATTTGTAATATGTTAATGGCTTGTAAATTTGTAGCCTCATTTGTTAAGTGATAATATGCAAGAGGGTAGTGTTGGCCATGTTGTTAATGCCATGCTCATATGTTAAACTCTATGTTTCTTGTGCATAAATGAGATCTCCATGTTGTGTTAATACCATGTTTTATATGTTAAAATCCTTATGTGTTTTATGTTCACGAAGAGAGCTCCATATTGTTGTTTTATGAGCATGGAAAAATCTAGAAATTTGTCATGAAAAGAATGGTAGCTTAACGGAAATTAACACAACATAAACCAAAGTGCCACATGGACCAGCGTGCCACAGAAATGCCGGGGCCACCTCTTGAATCCATGGGCAACCTCTTGAATCTATGTGTGGTATGATAGACGACATAGACCTACATGCTACATGGACCAGCGTGCCACGAAAATGCGGGGGCCACCTCCTGAATTAATGAGAGCCACCTCTAGAATTCATGAGTCACATTGTAGGCACGCTGGCACAGATGGGATCCCTTAGGTATTGCATTTTCATAATCATTTCATATGCATTATATGCATATCTGTTGATGTCTGCTTTTACCTTATGCTTATTTAACTCTGTAGCTTTGCCAGTGATGTTGTTTATTTTCCTTGCATCATTCAGTAGACTTTCCTTACAATACTTGTCTGAACACTTGTTCCTTTATGAATTTGTAATAGAATTACTTATAGTTAGTAACCAGACCTTACTAGGTAGAACAGTTCTGAGACAGACCCTAGCTACCTAGCATAGTTAGATTATCCTAATGGGCCACATGTTAATGTGTCCAGCTTAATTTTTTAGGTTTAGGAGCTGTACAAACAGAGTAAGGCTTGACCCATGAGATTACTCAGAGACGGAACCCTCAGAGGGTGACCGTGCACAGTTGATTCTCAGGAGTAGTCTAGTGAGTGAGTTGTACTGGGTGTGGACATCTTTGTCCTTTGTGGGTTTCCTGAGATTTTCTTCTGTTTTCCACCTTGTCCTTGGGAGATAAGATGATGCATATAATATGTACTTTTGTATAATAATAAAATATGTTGGACTTGTACTTTTATTTTGTTCCATGTGTATTTCTGTATTGGAGCATTACTTGTACTTCCCAGCATGTGCGTAGTGACCGACATATTCTTCTTGTACTCTCTCTTTCTTTCTCTTTTTCTGTAATACATGTTACTCTGGGAATACCTGGGACAGATTCATACTTCCCGAATATCGTGGGGAGTGGGGCGTTACATCATGGGACCTATATGTGAGTACAATGCATGAAGGTAAGATGGCACATGTAGGTGAAAATAATGATCGTTGGTGAATTGGCATATGTATTCGGTCATAATTTATGTAGGTGAGTTGGTGCTTCTATGTGATCATTGTGATCACGACGAATTTGCACATGTAGATGATCATCATGCATGGAGGTGAGTTGGCACTATATGCAATCATGGTACCTACATGTGAGTTGGTGTTTGTAAGCAGATCGATACCTCTATTTACATTGATGCAGCATATAAATTGTATTTCCTCTTTCCATATGTAGATGGATATATTTACTTCATGTGCTCTCAGCTGTATTTTTAGCCTTAAAAGTTCTTTCTAATAGATGCTTGTACTTCAAGCGTGGTAGGAAAGTATTATGGCCAGTGACATCTCTTTAGTACACTTTAGGGCCTGTTCGTTTGTGCGTATATGCACAAGAATCTCACAAAAAAACACTGTTCTCTAAACTATTCACGCATAATCACAAATAAAAGAACTCGGCCTGTTCGTTTGTGTTTGGTTGAAATGGCCGAGCTGGCGATTTCATTCGGCAACTCACAATCCCCGCAAAAAGCGGGGATTACGCGTTGCTGCCTGCCAAAGTGGGGCCCTCCTCGCATTTCCTCTGTTGTTCGCAGCGAAAAACGCTGCGTTTCAAAAAAAAAATTTTTTAATGCGCATGGGCCCCCTCTCCCTCTCGCAGCACACTTGAGTTTCAAAAAAAAAAATTTAATTGGTGGTCCATACATCCAACTTTCACAACAAAATTCACAACCCACTTTCACTCAAAAAAACACAAAAAATTTGTCTGGACCCCACAAAAAATTCCAACATCCACATTCACAACCCACTTTCACCCAAAAAAACACAATACTCACTTTCACCAACACTATTCACAATTTCAACAACTAACCCATATCAACACAAAAGAACAGGCCCTTAGTCTCCCCAATACGCTTGGTTGGTGGTTGTTTAACAAATATTGCTTTACTTGGGGTTTGTGCAAATAAGCAGAGTCTTCAACTGAGACTCCAACTGCACAGACATTGTTCTCAAAGCGAGAGTGGTAAATCAACGCATTTATAAGGATTTTGCTTAGGTCCTCCCAGCTCTTTGTAAGTTTTGGTCTATTGACTCTTCATTCTCCATTTATTTTTGGTAGCATTGTGCACCTATAATAGTTGTGACCTTACCCTCAGGCATAATCATTCTTACTCATTTGGTGAACTCCTGCTAGGTCGCTACATAACATGCATCATTGTAAAGGAGGTTTCTGTTGGATACAACGATGTTGGATACAACGATCTTGATTTCTTGTTTGATGATAATAAATATTCATGAATATTTTTAATGTGTTTGTTAAGTATTTTCAGGGCCAAATAAACATGGCAAGCATAATGGCAAAGTTGTGAATATGGTCAATGGCAAGCTTGTAATTTATGTGTAATAGAAGGAGCAATGGCAAACTTGTGTTTAAAGGGAATTTGACTTGGTTAACATTTGGCTACAAATTACATGGAGGGATAAAGAGATTTAATTTGAAAAATCAAATCAATTTCAAGAGTACTGATAGATCTAGGAGAATCAAAGCAAAGCAATTGGAATTGGAATTAAAGGAGTTTGGATTGGAATAAAACTCTTGTGGCCATGCACTATATAAGCATATAACCCTAAAAGCACAAGGGAGGTGATTCAAGATAAATATTGCATATTTAACCCCTCATCTAATATCATTTTGTGCGTATTTGATGCGTATTTGGCTTCTAATACTAGCATATTAAGAATATTCATAATTATTAGAAGAATCTCTTCAAGCATTGATTCTCCTAGATATTATTTAAAACAGGGCAATTTTTTAGACACAAAATATTATTTTACTGATTATCTTGCTCTTCTCATATTTTTCAATTGAAGAGCACATCTCCCGGTTCCAACGGCTATTTATCCAGATTTGTCAGAGCTTGGGGCAATTTTCTATGAATTTTTGAAGACAAACATTATTTTTTGAAAATAAAAAAGGCATTTATGACTTCATGATGATGTCAGCATGTGCAGAAGCGGGTCTGGGCACGGGTTTTGGGCGGGTTTGACCCGTTATGAGTCCTAAACCCAATAGGAATCCTTCGCCCATATATACGCGGTTTTGAGGACTTTTGGGGCATCAAACGACGTCAAAAAAATTCGCAAAAATACACAAAATTTTCGTCTTTCTGAGGAGCACGTTAGTGAGGAGGTTTCAACAATAGGAAAAATCGACAGTAGTCCATGAAGTTGATTTTAGTGTTCAATTGAAGGCTTTGGTGATAAAAATCTTAACTTTCTTATTGTATTGGATTAGATTCTTATATTAGAGATTGAAGTTGATGTTTTTATTTATAAAGATTGAAACTTTTTTATCAATGCTCGACTAATTCTTATATGTGTTGGTTGTGATGTAGTTAAGTGATCGCGCCCCGGACACACGTCCCGGAGCGGCGACGATCGTAGTCTTACCGCAAGCGCACGGTGTAGCGGCGAGCGGGTATCGAACACAGGGAGGCCTAATAATTGTGTCTTCTTCAATCACCTGGCTATAGGAAAAGTCGGGAAATGTTCGCAATATGCGGTCACAGTCGTTCAAATGTATAAAAGGAATAACAAATTAATAAAGACGCCTAGGGATAGGGAATCCCCGCTACTCGCCGTATCTCATCATTGTGACTCGTAGGTTTCACAATCGCTAGACTTGAAAATTGGGTGAACTAGTTGCAACTAAATGTGGAACCAAGCTCATGCTCTCGCGCTATTGCCGGTCTATAGCAAACCTAGACTAGGGTCCAATCTCTTGTAAACCATAACCTAGGCAAACTAGCGTGAAGAACAACATCATCGTTCAATCGTATATCGAGCCCACTCTCGTGCAACCTCGAGCTACGACCTAGGTTGGGATAGTTCCTACCCATTCAATCTCTTGCAAACGGGTATTGGTATAGAATTGCAATTGAAAACCCTAGTTTCGATCCAATCTCTTGCAAACCGATTCCAGAGAAATTCAATTGCAACCCAATTCGAATATCTAGGGCTTCCTATCGAGTTGGGATCCAATCTCTTGCAAATCCCAATCGGTATGAATCCCTAGCTATTCGTATTATAGCAATCCCAAACTAACCCTAATCAATCCTACCAATAGTTTCACCAATTCATCGCAAATTCGAAATTGGGCTCGTAGGGTTCATCCCTACGCCCTAAGACGATGAACTACTCACAATTCATAATAAAATTCAATAGAAATTCACAAGTAAAATGAATGGAATTCATAGCTATATTCAAAATATCAATAAAAATGGAGTTTTTGAGGGAGGGAGAGACAAACCAATGAAGAACAAGATAGCATCCAACAAAATCTCAATTTTCTCTCCTCCCTAAAAGCTAAATCTAATCCCTAAAATGTTAATCTAAAAAAAGGCTGCAAAAAGTTCTGAAAAAGCTCTCTAAACTAGGTTAAAAACTCGGGTTAAATACCCCCCAAAATCGCCCAAAAAACCCTGACGAAAATGCCCCTGCGCAGCCTCAAATCCGCAGTTTACGCTACAGGCAGCGCGGCTCACTCGGCCGAGTGAGAAATGTCACTCGGCCGAGTGACGAATCCTGTACAAAAACAGAGAGTTGGGGGTCTCGGGGGTCGTTTCCTTGGAGGTCACTCGGGCGGACGGCCTTTAGTCACTCGGGCGGACGTCGTTTGTCACTCGGGCGGACGTCGTTTGTCACTCGGGCGGACCGCGACTCGGAAATTGACTGTATAAAAACAGCAAGTCTGGGATTTTTGATGCCGCTGTCTTGACTCCACTCGGGTGAGTGGTGACTCGGTGCTCGGCCGAGTGATATGGCGATGCTCGGCCGAGTGCACGCTGTATTTGGCTCTGTTGCGTGTCCGATCTGGCCGGCCGAGCGGGCCGTCTATGCTCGGCCGAGTGACTCCTTCACTCGGCCGAGTGGCATGCTGAAAATGCCCATTTTTCATGTTTTTGCCTCCTCGTCACTCCTACGACGTTCTTTCTTTTTCCACTCCTCTCCAATCGCAAAATACCCCTCAAGAGAGTCGTCGGTGACACTCCGGAGTGGGTGCATCTCAGAATCACTCCAAATCGCTCCAAATCTCCTGAAATACGACAAAAACAACAAATCGTGAAAAGCATCGCAATATTGTCGAATAAACATGAAAAACACGATTTGAGCGATCCAAATGGCATGCAAACATGCAGAAAAAAAGGTGTAAAATATGGAGTGATCAAAATCCCCCAAGCTTTTCTCTTACTCGTCCTCGAGGAAGATAAGTAAAAAAGCGAACCCGTTGGATAAAGATAAAGAAAACGGCAGAAAGGCGGAAAACGGAAAAACAAAAAACAAAATAGAAAACGAAGAGGGAAGTTGCTAGATCATTTTCTCAGGACGCGGGGTTTGCTTACTCATATAGCATGCATCGGATATAAACCACATGTCAAAGACTTTTATTTTGATATCATAGTATAATGGTGCATTTGAAATAGAAAACCCCAAGGATATCGATATAGCATAAGAAATGGAATAATTCTAAGATTAACATCGTCTGAAGCATTTAAAGCGGTATACAATATCGTAGATCACACACTTTTCAATTGAATGCTTTCTATAAGGAGTATACGAGATATCACACGATAGAGTAGAAAGAATAGAAAAGGTGTGGTTTTCATGAAATGAATGCTAAGCGTAGATTTCTGGATTTCGTAAAACTTTAGCAATCTCACCGAGTATACAATATTACTTAGCCTAGGTTGTCATGCACCGTCAAGTAGTCACTCTCTCACACATCATTGGATTCTCTCCCCCAAGCTTATCTATAAGCGTGGTGGCATATACAAAACAATATTTACATCCCCGTTTCTTATGATGCTCCAAAAGTCAAAGAAAACAAAAATAAAAGCAAAAGAGGGAAGAAAGAGAGAAAGGATATGAGATGGGATCGTTTTCGAACTTCTTTTCTCATTTCTTCACTTATTCTCAAATCATTTTTTTTCTTTTTTTTTCTTTTTTTTCAATATAGTATTTACACAAATGATCCCAAATCAAAGAGAAGGATATACAAGTATTTTTTTCTTTGGGTTTTGGGGAATTTGGAGCATGTGATTTTAATAACGGGGGAATGCCAATAATAGAGTCGCTAAGGGGAGATTCACCAATGAATTTAAAGTAGAGAAATAATGTTCAAGATATGTGGAGAAAGAAATATATGTATCTCTCAGTTCACTCTATAGGACGTGCATGACAACTTCGGCAGGGTAATATAATCTACTCAGTTTAATCTCAAAAAGTAAACTAATCCAGATTTATCAAAGCTAGCAAACATTCAATCAACCCGAAGTGACGCGTACAAATCATGCAAATAGAAGTGATGTGAGAAAGGAAATCAGTACTCCAGATATAAGCATCAATGCGTGAATCTTGGTGTGTTTTCTACGATAGCATACATATGAATCATCAGACATCAGCTAATAATAGAATTTCATCCATTTTCATACACCAAAAGAGAGTGGGTTACTATTTCTAAATGCAAGGCAGAACATAGCATATGATATCAAAAATAAAAAAGCTATGACATGCCAAATATAGCATGCATATAGAGAAAAGCTAACACCACGTCGTCATCATCACAAAAAAGTCATCTCTAGCAAAAGATGAAAGAACGCAAAGATAAACGAAAATAAAACTATTTACAATGCGGCACTCAAGGAAAATAAGAAAAAATGTGATGCATGGTAAAAAAGAAAAAACATGATGAAAAATGGGTGCAAAAGTGGAAGAAACGTGGAAAAACTAGAAAAAATAAAGGTGACAAAAAGCAAAAAGTGTGAGAACTCACTCCCCCAAGCCAAAGTGCACAGTGTCCTCAATGTGCGAAGTGTGGCACACCGAGAGACGGGTAATGGGTGGGAGGGTGGGTATGCATGCATGATAAAAAGAAATAAAAATAACAAAATGAAAAATGTGATGCGAATGTGATGCATGCAAGGATAAGAGTGATGCAGATATGTGTGTGTCACCAAAAATACTCTCCCTCACTCCCGAAAAAGGATATAGAATGATATGATCAAAATGTGGACAAAAATAGTGAGGGGAGGAGGGGTGGACAAAAATCATCAGGACCAAGCAGAGAATGGGCAGCATAACGACAAAAATCGGTGGCATCAAGGGTGTGCCGAAGCTGGTGGTGCTGCGCCATCTCCGTCCTGAGGCGGAGGTGGGGGTGGTGGTGGCTGGGTAACAGTCTGCTGGGTGGGTGGTGGTCGTGGCAGTCGCTCGAGAATCTGGGTCAGGCAAAAGTGAATGCTGGGAAGTAGCTCGAGGCGGTGCTGCATGGAGGTGACTGTGGAAGACAGAGCCCTAAAATCACCCAGGAGTCCACTCATCGCCCCCTCAAGAGCGCGAACGCTCTGAACTAAGGCGTCAGGGGGTGGTGGAGCGGAGGGACGGACAGGTCTAGGCTGAGCAGGTCGGGGCTGTCGGATACGGGCAGTGTAGGTGATCGGGACAGCAGGCATGGGTGGTAAGGGTGCTGTGCTCACTAGTGGATGCCCAGCCTCTGTGCGAGGCTGGTGTGAGGTGGAAGCAGCAGCAGTGGGAGTGGAAGACAAAATCGGTGACGAGGCGGCAAGAGGGGTCAGTGACACAGACGTGGGGACAGACGTCACGACACTCTCAGATAGAATAGCTACGGTGGAGACAGAAGGGTCGACCGCTGGGGAGGAAGTGTGGGGTCCAAAAGGTGAAACCCCAGCAGAGATCAAAGTGGATAGGGTCTCCACGACGGAAGCAAATGAAGACTCACCGCTCTTAAGTATGGTGGGTGGTCGCTCGGGTAGCAGAGAGGTGAGTGGCTCAACCGAAAGGGGCACAACAATGGTGGGCGTGGTGGTAGACGTGGTGGTAGTGGAGGACGGCTCAGCAAGTGTACTCCCGACACTGGCAGAAGTGGGGACAGAAGTGTCGGGAGCGGCAGAAAGTTCAGGCTCAGGCTGAGGGAACACAGGGTCAACAGGCGGTGCAGGGTGTGCAGGTGGTGCAGGCTCAGCTCCCTCGACCTCTAGCACGTAGGCGGCGGGGATCAGGAGATCCATCACCGGAAGCCAGTCCTCGTGTGCTGGTCCTATGTGTGTCCGAGCGGGGCTCGGAAGGATCATGTAGTCAGCACCGAACAGACCGTGCAACCATACCCAGTGCCACTGGCCGTGCGGACGAAGCATCTTCATCCGGGCCATGACGTCTATCGATAGTGAAGTGGGGCCTCGGACTCGTCTAAGGTCAGCCGGAAGGTCCTCGTCGTCATCAGGGCTAGCAGGGTGATCAGGCCGCCGCAACATATCGGGGAGCGAGCACCCACCGATACGATGATGCTGTCCAAAAACCAGCTAGCGACGTCAATCTCAACGGCGGGGACCAACGTAACACCATCCCTATCCAGAACTCTGGGGCGAGTCATCGCGTAGAGCATATAGAGCTCAGGCGTAGACATCGTCCCAGGCTCATACCTCGCTAGAAAGGTGGTTGCCATAAGGCGCTGTGCTATGCGGAGGCAGGGGTGGACTATGGCCGAGGCCTTGGCCCTACTAGGGTCAAAGGCCTGAGGTAAACCTGTGATCCGGGCCCAAAAGGCGTGTGAATCGAAGGATGGGGGAGGGATGTGTGTGGGGGCGTAGGCTCGGTCGGGTGTGGGGACTGCGGGCCACTGAAAGAATGCTCTAAGCATATCGAGAGTGATCTGACACTCTTGATCCATGAGTCTGAAGGAGCATCCCTCAGCGGTCCGGGCGATCGAGCTGAGTACCTCGAGTGTCGGAAGGACGTAGGTGTCCGCCGTCACAGAAAGAAAGTCTCGCCAACCCACGTTGTCGTACAACGTGAGCAACCCCTCTAGTACCCCCAGGAGGCCTAGGTCTGCAAGGTGTGCGAACCTGGAGGGCACTATCAAGCGCTGGGCGATACGCTCAAAAGTGACGCGATGTGCATCGTCTCGGAACGTAATACCCAGCGGCCCGACGATAGGAGCCAGGAGTGGCTGTGGGTTGACTGGATCGGTAGGCTGTGGCTGTGTGGGGTGAGGTGGTGTAGGCGGAGGAGAGTCCTCCATCTCGTGGGAGGGGCCGGGCTCATCCGACTGCTTCCGCTTGGCAGAAGCTCTCCTAGTGCGTGGCCGTGTTCGGGGCGACATGTGTGCCCCGAGTGCTCACCTGACTAATATAAAATGCGGCGTGTCAAAAATAATGGAATGAAGGTACCTGAACACGCCGCGATAGTAAAACAGCGGATGCGTGCGAAGACGCCGCCTCCACTAAGCCAAAAGTGCGCCCCAAAAGCTCCCCTAAGCTCCCCAAGATAGCCTGCACATCAAACAACGATATCAGCGTGTAAAATTCAAAATACATGGGGGGTTAGGGGTATAATAGATAGATAATAAAATTAATTTGATTTAGGGGTCGATTAGTGCATGGATCGTCGAAAAATACGAGAAAATGGAGAAATGGGGCGAAATTGGGGGTACCGGAGGATGGCCGGCGGTGAGGGAGTCGCCAGCGGTCGGTCGGAGCGGCAGTCGACGTCGGCCGTCGGCGGCGCGGCGGTCGGACCGGCGGGCGGTTGCAGCGGGTGAGCGAGCGGTCACAGCGGGCGAGCGAGCATTGAAGAGGCGCGGGCTCGGGCGATCAAGAATTGTGTCGCTTCGAATTCCGCGCCGAGCCCACGTCAGCTTATATATGATTAGTTACGACTCGGCCGAGTGATCGTAACGAAAATATTTTTTAAAAACTCCTCGTCGCTTACGACTCGGCCGAGTGGCTTTGCCACCCTCGACCGAGTGGAAAAAGTCCATTCGGCCGAGTGGCAAAAGCTACTCAGCAATTCTCGCCCTAGGAGCGTATCAGTTTCACTCGGCCGAAGGAAGATATATACTCGGCCGAGTGGCAATTTATACTGAAATCGAAAAAAGAACAGAGAGTTGGGTGCAGCAGACTTCCCTCGTTGGTGCGTGATCGATCCATGTTTTACACCTTTTTTTGCATGTTTTTACGCCATTTCGATTGCTCATATTGCGATTTTCACGAGTATTCGACGATATTGCGTTACTTTTCACTATTTCTTGTTTTTGTCGGATTTCAGGAAATATGGATCAATCGGGAGCAAAAATGAGCTTAAAGGACTTGCACATGTACCGGAGCATCGCCCACGGCTCAGTTACAGACTTATCGACGATGGAGGATGAGTGGAAGAAGAAGGAACTTCATAGGAGCGATGAGGAGGAGAAACAGAGAAGATTGGGCATTTACAGCATGTCACTGGGCCGAGTGAAGCACACACTCGGCCGAGCAAGAAAGCCCACTCGGCCGACCAGAACAGATACGTGCGCAATGTTTTTCAGCGTATACTCGGCCGAATGACAAAGTCCTACTCGGTCGAGTGAGGAAGCTCACTCGCCCGAGTACGTCAGGGAAATTTTCCAGAGAAGAGGCCGAATCTACTGCGATTCCCAGAGACCCGTCGATGGCCTACTCGACCGAGTACACATTACCACTCGTCCGAATGTTGAAAGCTACTCGGCCGAGCCACCCCCCGGAGACAGACCCCTGAGGACTCCAAAGTTACTGTATTTTTACAGGGTTTGTCACTCGGCCGAGTAGAGAAGCCCACTCGACTGAGTAGAGAAGTCCACTCGGCCGAGTGACGCCGAGGACACGCAGCGCCCAGATTTTCAGACAACCGTTCACTCTTTTGAAATCTGCTATCATTCCAGCAATCAAAGTATTTTTCTCATATTTTTTATGGATGGTAGACTTCATGACGCTTCCAACGCCGCCAAGAACGCACCAATCGGAGGTCGGATGAAATCTGGAGAATTTCTGCAAGTTGACACTGCAGTGCTGGAATTTCCACTCGGCCGAGTCGGCGACGGGCCCAGATTTTAAGTTGCGGTTTGGGCTGTTTTTGGGCACGATTTTGAGGGGTTTTCTAGGGTTATTTGCTAGGGTTTTGGGAGACTATATAAGGGTTTTGTAGGCACCATTAGAGGGGGTTCCCATATGTTTTCTTAGGGATTATTTTAGAGGTTAGGCCATGCCCTAGGCCCCCTCTTGGATCAAAAAGCTTGTATTTGGATTGAAGATCTTCATCAAGCTAAGTATTTTGTTCTTTTTATTTGAATCTTTATTTTTCTATCTGTTGTATGCAAACAATGATTTTTATTGATTCTCATATGCTTATTGCTATGCTAGAGTAGAATTGATTGTTCTAGGGTTTGGGGATGAACCCTATGGATCTAATTTCAGATTTGTGATGAATGAATTTCTAAATTACTAGAATTGCTAGGAGATTAGGTTGTGATCGATTTATTACGGATAGCTAGGGATTTCCATCGATTGGGGTTTGCAAGAGATTGGATTCTAATCGATGGGAAGGCCTATATATTCGATTTAGGTTTATAATCGAAATTCTCTAGACTTGGTTTGCAAGAGATTGGACCAAAGCTAGGATTTTTATTATAAATCTATACCCATATTCGTTTGCAAGAGATTGGACGAATACGAACTATCACAACCTAGATCGTAACTCGAGTTTACACGAGAGTGGGCTCGAGGGGCGATTGAACGATGATGTCGATCCTAATGCTAGCGGCTTAGGCTAGGGTTTGCAAGAGATTGGGCCCTAATCTAGGTTGCTATAGACCGGTAATAGCGCGAGAGCGTGAGCTTGGTTCTCTATTCAGTTATGACTAGTTCACCTCAACGCAAGTCTATTAATATTGCGATTCACTATTCACAATGATGCATGACGGTCCGTAGTGGGGATTCCCTAGCCCTAGACATCTTTTATTATATTGTATTTGAATCGACATTTGACAGATTTCTCTATCTCCGACACCGACATCCATCACCATTGCCATTACATCATACCATAGCCATCTCCACCAATAAAACATTTGTTGTCAAACCAACCTAGGATAGATTGGAACCAACACCACCTCCTCGTGTTCGATACCCGCTCGCCACTTGACCGTGCGCTTGCGGTAAAACTACAATCGTTCTCCGGGTGTGTATCCGGGGCCGACCAAGTTTTTGGTTGTGCTCTTGGGTTGCATTTTGGAAGCGATCAAGTTTTTGGCGCCGTTGCCGGGGAGGTGTTTCCTGTTGGGTGCCAATTTGTCACAATTAGGTTTATTAGACTACGAAAAAAAAAATTTACAAAATGAATTTTTCACCCCCGCCACCATTACTATCATTTCTATATTATTTTGTGCCACTGATATTTTTCTCCAGGTATTTATCTTTGTTGATCAGGTGTTATGGATGGTATTATGTGGACCACAGATTTTGAGGAGGAAGCATTTCAGAACTTATTGGAGGGCCTCTTAGAGTCAGTGAGGTTCACCGGTTCAGAGAGCATTACAGCAGGTGATGCATTTGATCTACGATTTACAGATTTTGTTATGAACCATGTTTCAGCTGCAGGAACAATTGAGGAGGACATCCATGTCAGTCTTGAGGGGGATAGATTAAATTTTTGGATTGCTCGCGGGCATTCCCCTCCACATGATGCTTCCCCACAAGTTGACACACATGAGCAGCCATCATCACCATTCCAGAGAGAGCCTACATTGATAGTTCACGAGGAGGCATCACATGCGGAGCCAGAGCATTGGATTGCGGAGGTAGCACTTTGGGACGATGGTAACTTCATTCAGATAAATCCAGAGTCTTGCCCACCGATAGTTGAGCTTCCGCAGCCACCTCTACCTTCTGCTGAGGCTGTGATTATATGGACCACACATTTTTATGCGTATCTGGATGAGATTCTTGGACGGCAGGCTGAGGACATTGATGCTTCCATATCTGAGGAGACAACGGTACCAGGCACAGATGCAGCCACTTCTGATGAGAGAACTGCGATGAGATACTCAGGGCGTGTTGCTACTGAGCCGGGTTTCACCGTCGTCACTCCCCCACCCACAGACACAGCTAGTCCATACGATGAGTGGATGGATGGAGATAATTCAGATGGAGAAGACATTGATGTTATATACCTCGCAGAGCCAAAGCATGCTTTTGAGGAGGCCTTACACACGGAGCCAGAGCTTATCACCGAGGAGGTCGTGCATCTGGACGAGGACATAGCCATTCATGAGGATCCCGAGCACTACCCTCCTCCATTAGAGCTTCCGCAGCCACCTCATCCTTCCACTGACGCAGGGGACTATCCCACAAAGCTTACTGCTCCCACTCAGGGAGATATTTTTATCCATTCCATTTCTGAATCATGCATTCCATTCGATATTTATTTTGATTCAGATATTTTTGACACGTCATACCTCTTGCAGCACACATACGATTATGGACCAGAGGTATGCTTGGACGTGTCACAGTTTGACGAGCCTATCGAGGAAGTCCACACATATGATCTAGATTTACCTGAGCAGCTTAGAGAGGACATCATGGAGACACCTATCACAGCACGAGAGGATATTGGATTAATTCCAGGGAAGTATCGTCAACCATTATTTATTTCATATATTTCTATAGATGATCCTCTTTGGGATACTTTTATTACGAGGGTGAATTTTTTGCGGCGAACTGATGCATCCTATTCTCTGCAGGGTACAGGTGGAGTCCTTGTGGGAATGCTGGAGGATGCATTGCTGGAGTTCGTTGGAGTCCGTGGACATATGCGTCTGGCGGAGCCACGGAAGGAGAAGTTGGAGCAGTTGCCTGCACCGGTAAAGATACTGGATCCGCCTTTTGCTATAGGTGATATCAATCCAGTAGTGTAGAAATTTTTATGCTTTCAATAAACCCGAATCCTCTCGACAGCGAGGGGACCGTATAGATTTGCGTGAATAAATATCACCTCATATGACGGCAACAAAAATTTTTACACCCCAAACTCATTATATATATTAATTGCCATCTTCATATTTTGATGTGTCACATCCTTTTGCTCACCACCATCGAGCATTTCTTTCAAGTGCAACCTTACTTTCTTATTCGTTTGACTTGATCACGCTTTGCAAAGCCATGACATTTTTGGTCAAGTCATTTGAATAGGTTTGTTTGGTATAAGCTTGGGGGAATGCGCTCTCATGTATCATTGTATTTGCATGTAGTTGCATTAGGATTTCATGTCATTCATTTCATCATTTTTCATTCACCACCCTTATTATTATCGTTGTTCCTCATATTCTTTCACTATGATCACATTGAGGACAATGTGAAGTTTAAGCTTGGGGGAGTGCATTTCCATGCCATTTAGATGCATTAGTTGCATTTTTACTTTATTTTAGGGTTTTTAAAATTTTTCAAAATTTTTGCATCATCTTTTTGATTTTTCCATCTTATTTTCCTTTTATGTGTGGTCATGCATCATGTTGTGTGCTTGTTTTTCTTTTCTTTCCTCTCTTTTATTTTTATATCTTTATTTTCTTTTCCTCCTTTTGCTAGATTTGTTCCTTATGATGATATCTCTTATTGCTTTAGTAGCCATCACGATACTTATTATTCCTTGCCATGCTATTTAGAGTATTCCATAGTCTTGCTATTCACATATGCTTGCAAATCTATTTCTTTTGATGAATCCTCTACATGAATGCATGATATTAATTGAAACTGAATGTATGGATTAGTGTTTAGTATGCTTTTGTTGGAAATGCACCAAGATTCACGCATCATTAGTATATCTGAAGCATCAGTTTTATTGTCTTATTCACCTACTATTGCATGCTTGATATGATTGTGCGCTTTACCACTTGACTTCACTTTTTATTGAGATGATTGAGAATATCCATGCTTATATATGAGTTTTAGTTGAAGTATTATTTTATTGAACCGTTCGTGCACATCTTAGAGTGAACCGAGTGCTACATTATTTCTTTCTCCACATATATCTTTTTATTCTCTATATGTCACTTGAGTTCACCTCCTAAATCTACTTATATCGCATCTATTTCCCAAAAATCCCTACAAAAGAAAAAGTTAGCTCCAAAAATTCCAAATAGCCGAAAGGGAGCCAAAATCCAAAAATACAAATCATATAGCTCCTACAAAAATCCAAAAAGAAAAATGAGAAACAAAGTCCAAAAGAAAAAAAAATATTTCTCTATCTCATTATTGGAGCCACAAAATACTTGGGAAGACCAAGACAAAAATCCCATTTTCCACTATCATATTCCTTTAGATGTGATGCCTCAAGCTAAGCTTGGGGGTGAATTCATTTGACCAAATGAGTGAGTATGACATTAGAATGGAGACGTGCATGAATGGAGATATTCGATAATGCTTAGACTTTGCAAAATATATTAGATATGGAGATTTTTCATGATTTGAAATAAATATGTGAATGCCACGACTCTTATTCTATTCTCTATTGCATGCTTGGTGTGTATCTTATATGCTTCATTTATAACTTTTGATTGAAAAGTGCATCGCCAATGAATTGTATATTATATTCTATGAAATTCATGATGTGAATATGAGTTGATTGCATGAATTTAAGGAGTCCCTTCCTTTGTTCTTAAAAGCTTGCAAGTACCATGTTTAAATAAAATATGAAATCTTTATAGCATGAGATTCGTATTTTCTGAGTTATCGTGATGTGTAGCTTTGGCTTGAGATCTGAGAATAATCTAGCGACCCCTTCCACCTCGTTTTCTTTCTTTTTCATTTCATTTCCTTTGTTTTCATGTCCCGAGTTCGTCTCTTTACTTATCTTCCTTGAGGACGAGTAAGAGGCAAGCTTGGGGGATTTTGATCGGTCCATGTTTTACACCTTTTTTCTGCATGTTTTTACGCTATTTCGATTGCTCATATTGCGATTTCACGAGTATTCGACGATATTGCGTTACTTTTCACTATTTCTTGTTTTTGTCGGATTTCAGGAAATATGGATCAATCGGGAGCAAAAATGAGCTTAAAGGACTTGCACATGTACCGGAGCGTCGCCCACGGCTCATTTACAGACTTATCGACGATGGAGGATGAGTGAAAGAAGAAGGAACTTCATAGGAGCGATGAGGAGGAGAAACAGAGAAGATTGGGCATTTACAGCATGTCACTCGGCCGAGTGAAGCACACACTCGGCCGAGCAAGAAAGCCCACTCGGCCGACCAGAACAGATACGTGCACAATGTTTTTCAGCGTATACTCGGCCGAATGACAAAGTCCTACTCGGTCGAGTGAGGAAGCTCACTCGCCCGAGTACGTCAGGGAAATTTTCCAGAGAAGAGGCCGAATCTACTGCGATTCCCAGAGACCCGTCGATGGCCTACTCGACCGAGTACACATTACCACTCGGCCGAATGTTGAAAGCTACTCGGCCGAGCCACCCCCGGAGACAGACCCCTGAGGACTCCGAAGTTACTGTATTTTTACAGGGTTTGTCACTCGGCCGAGTAGAGAAGCCCACTCGACCGAGTAGAGAAGTCCACTCGGCCGAGTGACGCCGAGGACACGCAGCGCCCAGATTTTCAGACAACCGTTCACTCTTTTGAAATATACTATCATTCCAGCAATCAAAGTATTTTTCTCATATTTTTTATGGATAGTAGACTTCATGACGCTTCCAACGCCGCCAAGAACGCACCAATCGGAGGTCGGATGAAATCTGGAGAATTTCTGCAAGTTGACACTGCAGTGCTGGAATTTCCACTCGGCCGAGTCGGCGACGGGCCCAGATTTTAAGTTGCGGTTTGGGCTGTTTTTGGGCACAATTTTGAGGGGTTTTCTAGGGTTATTTGCTAGGGTTTTGGGAGACTATATAAGGGTTTTGTAGGCACCATTAGAGGGGGTTCCCATATGTTTTCTTAGGGATTATTTTAGAGGTTAGGCCATGCCCTAGGCCCCCTCTTGGATCAAAAAGCTTGTATTTGGATTGAAAATCTTCATCAAGCTAAGTATTTTGTTCTTTTTATTTGAATCTTTATTTTTCTATCTTTTTTATGCAAGCCATGATTTTTATTGATTCTCATATGCTTATTGCTATGCTAGAGTAGAATTGATTGTTCTAGGGTTTGGGGATGAACCCTATGGATCTAATTTCAGATTTGTGATGAATGAATTTCTAAATTACTAGAATTGCTAGGAGATTAGGTTGTGATCGATTTATTACGGATAGTTAGGGATTTCCATCGATTGGGGTTTGCAAGAGATTGGATTCTAATCGATGGGAAGGCCTAGATATTCGATTTAGGTTTATAATCGAAATTCTCTAGACTTGGTTTGCAAGAGATTGGACCAAAGTTAGGATTTTTATTATAAATCTATACCCATATTCGTTTGCAAGAGATTGGACGAATACGAACTATCACAACCTAGATCGTAACTCGAGTTTGCACGAGAGTGGGCTCGAGGGGCGATTGAACGATGATGTCGATCCTAATGTTAGCGGCTTAGGCTAGGGTTTGCAAGAGATTGGGCTCTAATCTAGGTTGCTATAGACCGGTAATAGCGCGAGAGCGCGAGCTTGGTTCTCTATTCAGTTATGACTAGTTCACCTCAACGCAAGTCTATTAATATTGCGATTCACTATTCACAATGATGCATGACGGTCCGTAGTGGGGATTCCCTAGCCCTAGACATCTTTTATTATATTGTATTTGAATCGACATTTGACAGATTTCTCTATCTCCGACACCGACATCCATCACCATTACCATTACATCATACCATAGCCATCTCCACCAATAAAACATTCGTTGTCAAACCAACCTATGATAGATTGGAACCAACACCACCTCCTCGTGTTCGATACCCGCTCGCCACTTGACCGTGCGCTTGCGGTAAAACTACAATCGTTCTCCGGGTGTGTATCCGGGGCCGACCAAGTTTTTGGTTGTGCTCTTGGGTTGCATTTTGGAAGCGATCAGTGCGCCACTCGGGCGGACGACGTTGGTTGCTTGGCCGAGTGTGTATGGTACTCGGCCGAGTGAGGCCCTGTTTTCTGCTGTGATGCTCCGTTTTGGCTCTAATCTCTGTTTTTCTTTCTCCAGTTGATTTCTTCCTTCTCCTAAGCCTTAAGCGTGTTCCTGGAGCGCTCTTCTTCGCCTTAGTCATCCTCCATATGATAGATATCCCGTTCTCCTCTCCTGTCAAAGAAAATAGGACCAGTTGTCAAAAATTTTCGGGCAAACGACTCAAAAACACTAATAAAGTCTAAAACAAAAATAAAAACCAAAGTAGAAAAAATGCGATAATCGTCGGGTTGCCTCTCGACAAGCGCTCGTTTAAGGTCTTGAGCTCGACCCCTTTAAATTTTCAATTTATCTCGGGATGTTGTGTGCATATGAGATGCACCCGTCGAATTTTCTGGAAAGACCGCTCGGATTTGGATCATTGTGGTGTGTGGTTTTCCTCAGCGCCCCTTCGTCTCGGGCAATGTTGGGGGTGGCTTCCCCAAGCTAGAGCTTGCTCCGGTCTTCCTCTTTGCCGGTGACACCGATCTTCGTATCGGTGGAGCTTTCTTCGGAGTCCTCAACTTCGAGAGCTTGCAGAGCTCCCGTATTCTTGCGACATCAGCATCGCCATCATCAATCGCCATGGAGATATCGGGGTAGTGCTCCGTCTTCTCTTCCTCGGCCAAATCTAGGCCTTCTTCGAAGCTATCTTCGTGGGGTGTGCCGATGGAGTGGGGTATCGCCTCTTCAATGACCTCATCAAGGAGGTCCATGTAATCTAGCTCCTCGTGATACGGCATGTGCTTCATTCCCTTCGGTATATGAAGCTCCACTTCGAGGTTGCCGACGTTCAAGGTAAGGGTCCCCTCCCGCACATCGACGATGACACCGGCGGTGGCGAGGAACGGGCGTCCAAGTATGAGTGATGTATCGCCCTCCTCATTGACGTCCATTATCAAGAAATCGCATGGCAAACATATGCCCCCGGAACTTGGAGTGGGATGTCCTCTGCGATCCCAACCGGTCTTGTAATCCTCCTGTCCGCTAGTAGAATCCGCATGTCGGTAGGCTTCAAATCCGTGCCGGTATTCAACTTCCGGAACATGAAGAGAGGCATGAGGCTAACACTAGCCCCCAAATCCACCAATGCTTTTTGTAGGGGGACGCCACCTAGAGTGCAAGGAATCCGGGAACTCCCTGGATCTTTAAACTTGGCGGGCTCCTTTTCCCTCTTTGTGAACCAAGTCCCTTCCTCCGCGAGCATTATCTTCTCCTTTCTCTTCCTTCCCGTAATTAAGTCCTTTAAGAACTTGGCGTAAGATGGGATTTCCACTAAAGCGTCGAGGAAGGGGATATTGAGGCTCACCCCTCTCAAATACTCGAGAAACTTGGCTAGCCGTTTCTCCATCTTGGCTCTAGCTAGCCGTTGAGGGAAGGGCACCGGTGGCATAAATCGGTGCTCATCAACAAGATCCTCCATTCTAGATTTTTCTCCTTCTTGCGGCTCCTTCTCCTTTGCCACTTCAATTACCGGCTCGTTCTCTTGTAGAATCTCCACCACGGGCTCCTTGACTTGAGTCATGGGGGAGTGGTATCCTTCCCTCCTCATGTAGTAACCGCAACGACCGCATTGATATGGCCGGTGTTGCCCCGTGGATTCGGCTCGGGTTGAGCCGGTAATTGTTGATTGTTTTTATTGAGCAACGCAAGTTGCTCCCCAATCTGAGCGACGACGGTAGCGAGAGAATCTTGTCCTGCTTTCAATGTGGCATTGATCTTTCATTGTTCCACCATAAACTCCTCCACCTTAGCTTCAAAATCCGGACGTGGTTGAGCTTGCGGTGGGTTGGGATTTCTCCACCCTTGATTGTACCCGGGTGGCCTATAAGGTCCCACTTGTTGCCTTGGCGGGAAGTTTTGTTGCGGTGGCCCCCTTGGTGGATAATTTGGTTGTGGTGGTGGAGCTCGAGCTTGAGGAGGTTGGTGTTGCGGGGGGTTCAATGCACCATCATTATTAGCATATGAGAAACCCGGATGGTTTCTAGCGGCCGGATTGGCCTAATATTTAGAATTCCCCGCGACGTATTGAATTTGCTCCAAAGCTCCTTCTCCTTGCTCTCCCCCTACATACATGGCTTGGGATTGGTCTTGCCAATCGCTCATATGATTTGTCGGCGTGGACGTAGAAGGGGCTCCTTGAGGCTCCGTAATGAATTTCTCCAATCTCTCCACTACCTTGTGGAGAGAATCAAATTTGTTGGCTAGCTCCGCGACGGCCTTGGCCTCATAAATGCTAGACGGCTTCAAGGAGGACGAAGAGTGTCCTCGCTCGTTGCCCCACTGTTGGTTGTTCGAGGCCATTTCCTCAAGCAAGGCCGTAGCTTCATCGGGAGTCTTCGACAAAATGGCTCCATTTGCCGTGGCATCAATAATCTGCTTCGTCCCCGGTTGGAGTCCATTGTAGAAACTGTGGACAAGCTCCCAATCCTCAATGCTATGATGAGGGCATTGATGTTGCAAGTCCTTGAAGCGCTCCCATGCTTCATAGAGAGTCTCTTGTGGTCCTTGCTTGAAGGACATGAGAGCACTTCTTATCTTCACCGTCTTGGAGGGCGGGTAAAATTTGTCGACGAAGGCACTTGCCAACTCATCCCAAGTGGTGAAGATTCCTTCAGCTTGTGTCCTCAACCAATATAATGCCTTGTCCTTTAGTGTGAAAGGGAAGAGGCGCAGTCTGATAGCATCCACGGAGACGCCCGGCATTTGGAAGGTGGCACACTTTGATAGGAAGAGCTGGATGTGGTAATGGGGGTTTTCATGGGAGTTCCCATGAAAAGGATCTTGTTGCATAAGGACCACCAATCCGGTCTTCAACTCAAAATTTTTGTCGGCCGCCAACTCCGGCATGGCTATGGACGAGGTCGTGGAAGAAGTCTTAGGCCGAAGCCTATCTCTTATGGAGATGATCCTCGCCATTCGCGCCGCCAATTCTTCGGGTGTCTCAGGATGGGTCATAAAATTTCCTTCCGTAACGGGTCTCCTCTCCGCTCGGATCCTCCTCAATGTACGCTCGATCTCCGGATCGTATAGTATCTCTTCGGGGTTCGCCGAGGATCTCGTGTACATGCAAGGGAAAATAGAGTTTCAAAGAAATAGTTAGCACAATGGAAGGATGAAAAAAAATAAAAAAAATGATAGAACAAAAAGAAAGAAATAGCTCGGTTAGGAATCAAACACTATTGCCTCCCCGGCAACGGCGCCAAAAACTTGATCGCGCCCCGGACACACGTCCCGGAGCGACGACGATCGTAGTCTTACCGCAAGTGCACGGTGTAGCAGCGAGCGGGTATCGAACACATGGAGGCCTAATAACAGTGTCTTCTTCAATCACCTGGCTATAGGAAAAGTCGGGAAATGTTCGCAATATGCGGTCACGGTCGTTCAAATGTATAATAGGAATAACAAATTAATAAAGACGCCCAGGGATAGGGAATCCCCGCTACTCGCCGTATCTCATCATTGTGACTCGTAGGTTTCATAATCGCTAGACTTGAAAATTGGGTGAACTAGTTGCAACTAAATGTGGAACCAAGCTCACGCTCTCGCGCTATTGCCGGTCTATAGCAAACCTAGACTAGGGTCCAATCTCTTGCAAACCCTAACCTAGGCAAACTAGCGTGAAGAACAACATCATCGTTCAATCGTATCTCGAGCCCACTCTCGTGCAAACTCGAGCTATGACCTAGGTTGGGATAGTTCCTACCCGTCCAATCTCTTGCAAACGGGTATTGATATAGAATTGCAATTGAAAACCCTAGTTTCGATCCAATCTCTTGCAAACCGATTCCGGAGAAATTTAATTGCAACCCAATTCGAATATCTAGGGCTTCCTATCGAGTTGGGACCCAATCTCTTACAAATCCCAATCGGTATGAATCCCTAGCTATTCGTATTATAGCAATCCCAAACTAACCCTAATCAATCCTAGCAATAGTTTCACCAATTCATCGGAAATTCGAAATTGGGCTCGTAGGGTTCATCCCTACGCCCTAAGACGATGAACTACTCACAATTCATAATAAAATTCAATAGAAATTCACAAGTAAAATGAATGGAATTCATAGCTATATTCAAAATATCAATAAAAATGGAGTTTTTGAGGGATGGAGAGACAAACCAATGAAGAACAAGATAGCATCCAACAAAATCTCACTTTTCTCTCCTCCCTAAAAGCTAAATCTAATCCCTAAAATGTTAATCTAAAAAAAGGCTGCAAAAAGTTCTGAAAAAGCTCTCTAAACTAGGTTAAAAACTCGGGTTAAATACCCCCCAAAATCGCCCAAAAAACCCTGACGAAAATGCCCATACGCAGCCTCAAATCCGCAGTTTACGCTACAGGCAGCGCGGCTCACTCGGCCGAGTGAGAAATGTCACTCGGCCGAGTGACGAATCCTGTACAAAAACAGAGAGTTGGGGGTCTCGGGGGTCGTTTCCTTGGAGGTCACTCGGGCGGACGGCCTTTAGTCACTCGGGCGGACGTCGTTTGTCACTCGGGCGGACGTCGTTTGTCACTCGGGCGGACCGCGACTCGGAAATTGACTGTATAAAAACAGCAAGTCTGGGATTTTTGCTGCCGTTGTCTTGACTCCACTCGGGTGAGTGGTGACTCGGTGCTCGGCCGAGTGATATGGCGATGCTCGGCCGAGTGCACGCTGTATTTGGCTCTGTTGCGTGTCTGATCTGGCCGGCCGAGCGGGCCGTCTATGCTCAGCCGAGTGACTCCTTCACTCGACCGAGTGGCATGCTGAAAATGCCCATTCTTCATGTTTTTGCCTCCTCGTCGCTCCTACGATGTTCTTTCTTCTTCCACTCCTCTCCAATCGCAAAATACCCCTCAAGAGAGTCGTCGGTGACACTCCGGAGTGGGTGCATCTCAGAATCACTCCAAATCGCTCCAAATCTCCTGAAATACAACAAAAACAACAAATCGTGAAAAGCATCGCAATATTGTCGAATAAACGTGAAAAACACGATTTGAGCGATTCAAATGGCATGCAAACATGCAGAAAAAAGGTGTAAAATATGGAGTGATCATTAAGGCTATGTAATCTTTGATTTTAATCTTTTCTCCATATGTTCACGTCATATCACATATTTTATCGATTTCTACGTGTACTATATTTGGGTATGTTCTTCGGAGACGTGTGTATGCTTGAATTGAATATGACCTAAGTAAGGCTTATTCGTGATGCGATTCTAGTAGGCTTATTGTGACCCGAGAGGGCATTTGTGCGTATTTTCTTCATGAAATTGATACTATACGTAATTACTCGTTGGCATTATTTTATGCACTTTATCTCTATATTTTCTGACATTCTCATGCCCTAGTCGAATGAAACGTTGAGTTATAGAAAATATGTTAATAATTATTGATTGTAAACACCCTAACGAAATCACAACTGACACATATTCTTCATATTGATACCCTATCATCGACTTCCCCATAGGTATCATGGAATTGTTTTTAGTATTTAAAACCCTTAATACGATTTTCTCACCTTCAAAAGGTGGTTGCTTTTCTTCGTATTATTACGCTTTATAAATTGAAATTTATGGTTTTACAGGTCAGTTGTCCCGTGGATACGATACCTGGATTCACTAGTGTAATGCCCTACAAGCTACTGCACAAGTACTAGAGGGGGGGGGGGTGAATAGTACTTTAAAAATAACAAGGAGTATAATTCCAAATTATAGTGCAAACAACTACCAAATCAATTTGCGGAAGCTTAAATTGAATGACAACAACAAAATTAACAATGCTAACAAACGATGTTAATGGGTTCGGATCCACCCAAGTCTCCCCGACTTGTTCCCGGTGATCCTACGTCCCAACCACCCGGATCCCCTCCGGATACTTGAGTTAGAAACCCTAACTCAAGATTTCCACTCTGAATATCTTGTGAAAAACCTTCACAAGATCAAATCATACATGCAATGGCAATAGTGAATCCCACAACCCGGGATCACAACCTTCTCTCACAACCGAGAGAATCACAAAGCAATATAGATGATTTTAATATGAAATAAACAATCTTACCACAAAATCCTATACCTTGAGTTTTTCTTACCCAATAGGTGAAAGGAAGGATTTGAGGAAGATGAAGTCACCAAGACCTAGCACCAAAGAAATGACCAGCAATGGGTGCCTAGGAGTGATTTGGAGACTTGAATCAAGCTAGAGCTTGAAGGGCTCACCAAGAACAAGCTTCTCTCAAGATGGATTCTAGATCTAGAAAGTGAGAGAAAGGATTTCTTGGGAGGAAGAGAGCTTTGGAAATGAGTGAGAATGGCTATCTCTTTTGATCTCAATGAATCTCTTAATGGCAGCTCTTAACCCTAGAGAAATGACCTAGGTTCGTATTTATAGGGTCCCATAAAAACGAGTTAGGTTAAATCCCAACGGTTAGAAATCTGAGGCAACTAGTCGGTCAAAGAACAACCACTGACCGACTAGTTCATCAACTAGTCGGTCAGTCAAACAGCATGGACCGACTAAGTGAAGAACTGAGAAGAGATAGAAATTCAGACCTAGAAATCTAGTCGGTCCAAGAAGACTTTCTGACTGACTAGTTTCACAACTAGTCGGTCAGTCAGTGAACGTAGACCGACTAAGAGGCAAAATGAAATAGTCTGAATACAAATTGACTTAGTCGGTCCAAGAACAAATGTTGACTGACTAGATCATAAACTAGTCGGTCACCAAACGTTCTTAGACCGACTAACGGTAAACAGTAGCTTAGGAGAAATTTGGCATGTACAGTAAATCACAACTAGTCGGTCAAAGAAGCATCACTGACCGACTAGTTCACAAACTATTCGGTCGGTGAGTCAACGTAGACCGACTAACTGTAAACAGTACTGAACAAGAATTTAAGAAAACAAACTAGTCGGTCCAAGAAGCATTGCTGACCGACTAGATCACCATCTAGTCGGTCAGTACATCTTCTTGTACCAACTAACATGCACAACCACGTCCGAATCGAAGCGCAATGCTTCGAGGAAGTTAGAATGAACTTGTGCAAGGATCCTAGAGCTACGATATGAGCGTTATGGAGATAGAATCGTAAGATATACTCAAGGCTTAACATTCTATATATCGAAGCTAAAAGACTATAAATAAAACCTTAAAGAATGGTCTTCGAGAGCTTCGATTAATTCTTCATGACTTCCAAAACGGTCCAAGAGCTTCAACGAAGCTTTAGGCAATGAATACGAGCTTGGAGAAGTCTTGAGATGTCGCTTTGAATGTTCTCGTGAATTTTGCGACGATATCCAATACTGCGCTCACAAATTGTTAGTTCATGAATTATTTATGTTTGCTCATCATCCAAAACCAAATCCGGGGAGTCCAATATTCAACATTCTCCCCCTTTTTGGTGATGACAAACCAACATAAATAATAATAAAAAATAATGATTCAAATGTAAAATACTTACTCCCCCTGCATTGATTACACGTTAATTCCAAAATGAATATATATAAATTGCATCAATCAGACGAGTAAGATATATAATGAGAATCGATTTTTGAAATATCGGATTTTGAAAATCCTTATATATATCTTAACTCCCCCTGAATCTAACACATCAAATTAGATTCTTGGAAAATGAGTTAAATTTTCATTTGACCTATTGATTATCATTATCTCTCCCCCTTTGGCATTATCCCAAAAATGGGGGGGCATACAACGACAACAACTAGGAAATGGAAATTCCAACATCGGGAGTCGTAGACAATGACGATGGATGTAATTGACACCAAGGGAAAAGTGATGAAATCAAATCAAGGTGTGCCAAATTGTCCATTATCAAAAAGCGAGTAATAAAATCATCAAAAATTCCAAATATTAATTCATTTATTGAATAATGAAACATACTCTCCAATATTCAATATTCTTGGTTAAATTTGTGCATGGAAAACAATTCTATACAATCATAGAAATATAATCTATTTAACCAAGTTTTTAAGCGTCGAGCGACAACTTCACATATCATATGCATTGAATGAAATTTAAATGTGCACGACGAAGTAAAACAACGAGCATCGATGTATATATATATGGAAAAACATCATGAGTACATCCAAAATGATATCGACTACACGAAGTACATCATATCAAGTGCGACACATCATCATCAACACATCAAAAAGTACAACATAAACATCGATACACCATCAAATTACAACATCATCATCAACATCAAAATACAACACCGACATCCAAAAAGTCAAAGTACATCAAAACAACCCCAACACTCCATCCTAACCCAAAAATACTCTCAATAAGATATAGCATCCAATGAGCAGTGAAGAGTCCTCGAAATTGACGATCACGAGGAGGTGGCTAGATCTGCAGTCTCCGTGGGTCCAGTCGAAGGAGTGGACTCAAGCTTTGCAGGGAGGAGAGGTGTGTCAACAGACGGGATCGTCGGGGCATGCGTGGAGACGTCAACGGTAGGCTCAACGGAATGGGTCTCAACAGAAGCAACAGCAGGCTCGACAACAGAAGCAGCAGCAGGCTCAGAAGACTGAACTACTGGAGCAGATGTCTCTGGAGCACCGAAAGTGGTGCCATCTCCAGGAGCAGATGTGGTAGCAGCAGCAGCAGCAGTGGCCTCATCGCCACGAGCAAGGGAGGTGACCAAGTCATCAAAATCCTCATCGTCCATCTCCTCATCCTCAGAGACATGAGGAGGAAGCTGGACACCCATCAAGCTATCCATACGGCATACGACCTCCTCGGTATGAGCCAAACGTGACTCATGCCGACGAAGTATCCGTACAACATCATCAAGTGTGGTGGTCTGAGGAGGGACTGAAGCAGCTGAGGGAGTGGGCTGAGATGCTGAAGGTGTCGACCGCTGCACGTGACAGAGTGCCGCAAGAGATTTCTTTACGGCCGTCGCGTTCAGTGGAGGACCAAGAGGACGCTCATCGTCAGGAGGGAGAGGAACTCGGAAATGACGGAATACAAGGGTCAACAGACACGGGTAAGGGATATGCGCAGATTTATTGGTCTTGCGTATACACTCGAAAGAATCCATCTTATCGAGTATAACGCGAGCCCAATTAATCTCGCACCCCAAGAAAAGAGCGTAAATCAATTTCAAAAACGGCTGAGATGGTAGAGAAGATGATCCATACTTGGGAAGAAGGCATGACTTCAAGATCAGGTTAATCACCCAGGCATTCGGCTTGAATGATTTCGATGGAACTCCAATGAATGCGGAGGGGATAACCTGGAAGATATCAGAAAGAACGGATTGATCCAAGGAAGTGATATCATCGACGGAAATGTCAGAAGGAAGGAGACCAGACGACGAACAACCAAGTATCTCCCCCAAGATTTCTGCCGTGAGAACTATAGGAGTTCCCAAGACAGTAGTCTCGATGGAGTGACTCGCGTCGTAATGGCCTCAGACACGATTGGCATAAAATAATTTTACCAGGCGAGGATATGGTTTAGGGTTGGCCTTTGGGTCGTAGCGAAGGTAGTCAAGGAGCCCACTATATGAGAGGAGATCAGCTAAGCCAAGGAAATCTGAAAACTGAACATAGTGCTCCAATAGCATCGGGCAGTGTTCAATACGGTTGTAGGCCGCTAGACACATAGGGTCGTCACGACACAACGATATGTCAACACCACCCGCTGGCATTGGGCCCTTTCCCTTAGGCTGGCGAGTCCTAGGACGAAGTGGAGGAGTAGGTTCCCTATGGCCAGGCTCATCCTCAGGTCTAAACTCAGTATCGGAATCAGGAGGAGTAGAGGGTGTGTGGAGTATAGGCTTCCTAGACTTAGACTGTTTTCCAGGTTTGACGGTCGCCGTCCTCTGCTTCTTTAGAGGAGGCGAAGACGGAGAAGCTTGGGTAGATTTAGCACGGCGCTTGGGCTTAGACGGATTCCTAGGGTTAGAAAGCCATACAGTCATGGGGGATGCCCCAGAGGAAGTGATAGGAATCCTCGTCTTTGCCATGATCGTGGCACGACGAGTACAACCAAACGACGGGATAGGTTCAAAGATCCTAAGATCAAACCCTAGAACCTAACACACAAGCCCTAATAGAGAAAAACTGAAACCCTAGAACAAATTCCGAAACCCTAGAGCATATAGATGAAAAAGAGATCTAGAACAAACCCTAGGGATGGAAACAAAGATCTAGGAGAGGGGTTATACCTAGGAGAGAGGGTCGACGGCGACGGACGGCGGGGATGGCCGGAAAAATGGCCGAAAAGACGTCGGAAGCTAAAGGGTCTCGAGAGGGTTTTGGGGTTTTTCGAGCTGGAGCTGAGAAGAATACCGACTAAAAGCAAAAATAGTCGGATAGAAGGTGTTTAAGTCGGTCGGGAAAGCGAAAAGACAAGTTTGCCCTAACACACTTAGTCGGTCACAGTTCAAGCACTAACCGACTAGATTACGATCTAGTCGGTCAGTCAATGAGCTTGAACCGACTAAGTCGAAACAGAGGCAAACAGGAATTGTTAGGGCTTGAGTTAGTCGGTCTCAGTCTAAACACTGACCGACTAGTTTTCAATCTAGTCGGTCGGTAAGTGTACTGTGACCGACTAAAGAAAGTTAATGACAATAGAAAGATAAAAGCTTGAACTAGTCGGTCTGAGTTCACTAGCTGACCGACTAGATGAGCATCTAGTCGGTTGACTAATGAACTGAAACCGACTAGAAGAGTCCAAAGATTGTTAATCTCAAATCTCTTCAAAAACCACTTGGATGAAACATCTTAACTCTCTCATTAGTCATCTAAATTACCCCATAAAACGTCGAAATCTTAAATACGACATTCATATAAAAATTCGAGCAAAAATTCAAACATATCACATAAAATCCCAAAAATTCAATAAATCGAGCATGAATGAAATATCGCGAAATATAATAGCATGAAAGATAATTGAATGAAATATGAATCCTATATCTCGGATTCACCCATAATCCCCAATTCTCGACGCAACCGCACAAAGGAGTCCTCCTTTAGGGGTTTCGTGAAAATATCGGCGATTTGCTTTTGGGTACGTACACTAGAATGATGTCCTTTTTAGCAACATGATCATCTAAGAAATGGTGTCGGACATCTATGTGTTTAGATCGGGAATGGTGCACCGGATTCTTTGAAAGACAAATAGCACTTTGGTTATCCACCATGATAGGGCTAGTATCACAATTGTTACGCCTATTTTACCGAGACCCATAGAGCACGAGCCCAAGAGCCCATCTGCATCCCCAAGGCCCATTTGATAAAGGCCCTACAAGGGATCTTCTCGAAACGACGATCCGACCCGGACCCAATAACCCGTTGGTCGCACGCCCGCTCCTGTGAAAACCGCTCCCCCGAACACGCGACCACTAAATGGCGATAATAGGGAGGTGCTGGCAGGGCGGAGAGGGCGGCGGCTTGGGGGGATTGATGGGGCACGATCGATGGCGGGCGTGGGACGTGGGCCAGAGCCAATCACGCTGGGAGCTCTACAAAAGGGTCAGGAAGACGACGAAGCAGGGGACCGCATCTCAGGTAACAAAACCTAAGGTACTCCATCAACGACCTCGTTCCCCCAATTAATCTCCTTCCTCCCCCGCTCGCGCCGAGAGACGACGTTACGATCTCCTCACGAGTCGGACCGTCTCCGCCGGGCCTCCTGTCTCAGATCTCTATCTGACTTAGGCATCGGAGGGGATTTGGCCGGAACCAAGGTCCGGCCCCCTGATGAGCGTTCTCGTCTGCGCAGGTGGACAGCAGATCAACGGGCCGAGGCTACCCCTCGCCCCTCACCGACCACTCGATCAACCGGACAGTGAGGCTTCCCCTTACCGTCTACCTGCCGTGGCCGAGCACACCCCACCAAGGCCGAGCGTCATCGAATCGGGTCCGAGACTCTCCTTCGCCACCCGTCGGCCGTGCATCTACCCGGGCGACCGAGGCTACCCCTCGTCCCCCTTCCAGCCGAGGCCGAGCACACCTGTCCGAGGCCGAGCGTCTCAACCAGGGCCGAGGCTTCCCCTCACCCTTTCAGCACCGATTCGAAGCCCCCGAGGGACCCCAAGCGGGCCCCTTGACCACGTTGACCGGGTCCATCACGGTCAACGCTTAGTAGTGAGAAAACACTCTGAAACATCTGGCGCCGTCTGTGGGAAGCGAACGTCATCCCACGAAGCAGAAAACCACACCAATAATGGCGCGAGCCAACAATGGAAGGAAGCGCATGCCCCCCATCCCGGAGAAGGGGAATGGCGCGTCAAACGGCGACCCCGAGGACATGCCCGTCGGTGACCGCCCTGCCCACTCAACCGACGAGGCCAACGGCACAGAACTGGCCACACAAGGGCAGCTCCGCGCCCTGGCTCAGGAGACCAACGCAAGCCTCCAGACGTTGGTCGCGACGGTGCAGCAACTCGTCGGTCCTGCGCCACCCAACGGGGGAACGTGGGACGATAGCCATCGATGGACAGGGGGTCCCCGGCACTTGCGGTCTGCTGTGGTCGACGACCACGGGACCCAGAAACCGGGCACGGAACCTTGGTTCACGCAGTCTGGCTCTCGCCAAGCGAGGTCGCGCGCCTCCTCACCCTACCGCGAAAGGAGCCGAAGAGAGACCGAAGGGACGAACGGCGAATCGATGACGGCATCGTCTCGTCGATCACGGTCGTCCCGACACAGGAGAAGCGAACGACACCACTCGCGAGACCGATCACGGCGGAGCAGGAGTTCCCGCGGGAGGAGTCGGGAGTGTCGGGTTAGCCCGGCCCCCAGCGTGGCGAAGGCTGCAGAGCCAATCCCGCCGGCGCCGGTGCTACCTCCACCCCCGGTCGACCCGGAAGCAGGCGAATACCGTATCCCCGGAGGCATCCACGGAGACCGGTGTCCCCTATCACGGAGAATAACCGACGCACGGGTCCCCTCTCGATTTAGGATCCCGGTGCTGGGAAAGTACGACGGAATAGGAGACCCGGCACACCACGTGATGGACTACGAGGGAGACATGGCCTTCCAAGGAGCTGATGATGACCTGCTTTGCCGAGGCTTCTATTCCACACTCAGGGGAGCGGCGAGGATCTGGTACCACAGCCTGCCCGGCCGCTCCATCGACAGTTTCGAGCAACTCGCCCAGTTGTTCTGCAAACAGTTCATGGCGGGGAGGCTGATCAAACCTGGTGCTGAACATCTGTTCAACATAGTGCAAGGTCCGGCCGAGCCACTCTGACAGTTCATGCGCCGCTTCAATGCGGAAAGGTTAAACGTGAACAACCCGCCCGACCTGGTGGTTCAGACGGCTCTGAAGAAAGGGCTTCGCCACAGGGGCCTCAAGAAGTCCCTACACACCGACCCCCCGAAGGACCTCCCCGGGATCATGGCCAGGGCCGAACGCTTCATGCTGACCGAGGAGGCCTTGGCCGAGGATGCCGGAAAAGCCGCTCGAGGGACCAAGCGTGGTGACGGCGGACAAGCTAGCCCCGAAGGGCACCGGGCCGAGAAGAGGCAGAGGAACAAGCAGCGGGGAGAAAGCGCGAGGGACACCACCCCGGACGCCATTCTCGCCCAAGTACAAGAGCGAGCTGACCACCCCCCGCCGAAGGCTAAAAGAGGCGGGAAGAACAGGGAGAAGTACTGTAAGTACCATAAAGACGATGGTCATGACACAGAAGATTGCTGGCATTTGAAGAGGGACATTGAAAAGCTGATGAGCCGAGGGCACGCCCGGAATCAGGTCGACGAGCCGGCCCACGGAGAAGGGACCTCCACACAGCCAGACAAGGGGAAGAAGATCAACACCGTCCAAGGCCCCCTCCGCATCATAGAGTGATCGGGCAACGTCTCTCCCCCCGGTAGCAGCCTAGTGCGAGGGAGTTATCTAGTTTTATCCCTCTGTCAAGCTTCATTTCCTTTTTTCCGTTTCCTCCAAATGTACCGGTCCGACAGGACTCTTGAGAGTACAAATGCATTTCTTTTGTTGTCTTTATTTAAAACCCTGACGGAGTTGACATGACACCAATATCACGAAAGGGTGGGGACCGCCGCCTCACTAAAGGAGGAAGAGACGCTTTGCCCTCGCCAGCCGACTCCGGCGCCCATAAGCCCGAAGGCAATTCCCCAAGCAGACACGGACGCCAACCGGTCCTAAGCCGAGGAGCTTTGCCCTCGCCGACCGACTCCAGCGCTCATAAGTCTAGGGGCAATTCCCCCAGCAGGCACGAACGCCGACCGGTCCTAAGCCGAGGAGCTCTGCCCTCGCCGACCGACTCCAGCACCCATAAGCCCGGGGGCAATTCCCCCAGCAGGCACGCCAACCGGTCCTAAGCCGAGGAGCTTGACCCTCGCCGACCGACACCAGCACAAATAAGTCTGGGGGCAATTCTCCCAGCGGGCACGGACGCCGACCGGTCCTAAGCCGAGGAGCTCTGCCCTCGCTGACCGACTTCTGCGCCCGAGAGCCTGGGGAGAATCCCCCCCAGCCAACGCCAACTTCGTCCATTCCTAAAGTCATGAACAGGGCGACAACGCAAAGTATACAAAGGATCCAAGTAAGTCGATTTCGTTTATAATAATAACCAGAGTACAAAAATGCGTCTTGTTTACAGGGGATCAAGACGAAGGACACACCCTACAAACAATCTACTCACGACGAATGACAGGGTTCAGCACCGACAAAGCAAGGTTGGTTGACAAAAGACCCAAAGTAGGTAGCCCAAGCTAACGGCCATGCAACCAGCAATTATTGGCCGCGGGGCTGAAGGAGACGGCGGGGGTCAGGGATCCATTTCAAGTAGACTGGCCCAAAGCGAAGCGGATGCTAAAAAATTTGAGGATAAGGCCGGGAGAGACAGCTCAGGGAGCCCGAGCTCGAGAGGTCGCGTCCTCAGGCACTTCGCCCCGCTCGGAGCGAGTAGACTCGGCCGGCGGAGGGGCTTCCCGGACACGCTCTGCACACTCCCGGAAGGAAGATTGAACGACCTCGACGATCCGAGGGGCGATGAGGTCCACATACTTACCGAAGGCCTCCCTGAGGACCTCGAAGATCCTCTTCCCCAGGGTCTCGACGACGCCCTTCTCCACCTCCTCTGCAAGCCGCGTCACTTGGCGCCGATCCGACAATTCCCTCTGAAGCTCCTCCCTCTCCAGGCGGAACGACTCCGCCGCTTCCTCAGCCGACTGATGAGCATCCTCCAGCTTCCCCTCGAGGTCACCCACTTGTCCCTCCAATGCGGCCACACGGAGTTTGAGGCGCCGAGACTCCATCTGGGCCTCCATCATGGCCACCTCGGCCGCCCCGGCCCGCTCCTGAGCCTTCATGGTGGACTCCTCCAGCTTCCTCAAGAGGATGGCTCGCCGCTGCAGTTCCACGGCAAGCGTCGACCCCTGAAGTACGAGGCATGAGCTAGGAAGGATATGAAGAGAAAGAAAGGACGACGAGAGGGCCGAACCTGTTGAAGGGCCCAAACCAAGGAATCCGACACCTTGTCGGCGGGAATTTTCTCAAGGGTGCTACGGTCCCGGGGGAAGACAGAGCTCTCGGCAACCTGCTGGGCCAGGGCTCGGTCGACGAACACCGAACTCCCGGGGGCCACATCGAGGGAAGCCATATGGCTCGCCAATTGCGCTCCGACTCCCGGGGACGGAAGCGGGGACGCTGCGAGGGGGGTGGTCGTCAGAATCACCTGAAGATCCCCGGTGGTGTCTGCAGAAGGCGCAGAACTGGCCGGGCTGGGGGACCCCGCATCCTCCTTCCTCTTCTTCCTCCCGTGAGGCTCCGCGAGCGCCGAAGGAGAGCGCCTCCGCTTTGCCCCATCTCCACTCTCGAGGACGGGAGGGGACATTCCGAGGGCGGGGGGGACTACACCAGACCCGTCATCACCCCCTGCCACCTGGGCTGGGGGGGCAGATCCGGCTTTTACTACTCCCCCGGGGGGGGGGGAATCGCCAGAAGAAGAGACGGGAGGCACGGCCATTATCTTGCCCACGGAGGGCTCGGCTCGACGCACCTCCTCTTCAACGGCCCGTCGAGGCGCCCTTCCGGAGGTACTACCTCGGCTCCGAGCAGCTCCACGACGGATCAGCTCATCAACGTCACGAACGAACTCACGGCCTGCCATCCCTGCAAAGGAAACCGAAATCAGGATGAGTCACAGGGCAGTCCGAGGAAGAAAAAGCGACCTACCCGGGGACCACAAGATGGCCTTCAGGAGTAGGTCATCCAACAAGGAGCCAATGGACTTCGATTCCAAAGGAAGAGCCGACAGCGTCGCGACAGCTGTCCGGTCAGCGTCGGAAAGAGCTAACGGTGAGCAAGGCTGGACGGACGCGCCCCAGCTTGTCAGGATCTGGGCATCACCCAAAAATACCACAAAGACATAGTCCGAGCTCCAATCCCCCGACCAGTGGGGAAGCCCTATCAGACACTCCCTCCTCGAACGGGCACGGAGGTGCAGCCAGGACCCCGGCCCGACCGCCTGGATCTGATAAAAGTGGAAAAGGAGGGGGAGAGACGGCTCCAGACCGTGGATGCAACAGAGCGAAACGAAGCCCGTCAGTACCGCGATCGAACACGGGGTGAACTGACACAGGGACACCATGAGATGTTCCATGACCTGGATGAAAAAAGGATGGAGCGGGAAGCGAAGACCCAGGCGAAACATCTCGACGTAGGCGCCGACCTCATTGCTCCTCGGGAGGCAAATCCGCTCGTCGACAAAGGGAACTCGAACCTCGTATGGGAAGCAGAGATATCTTTCCCGGATCTCCGCTGCCACCGAAGGAGGAGTCCTCGACTGAGTACGGAGGACGACCGGGGGGACATTGAGCCGCACGGCGGCCGACGCGAAATCGTCTCGGGCGTAGTCTGGAAAAATTTTCCCCTTCCCCTTATCTTGAAGAGAACGAATCCCGGCGGGGGAACCCGACTCCCCTGGTAGGGGTTCGCCCCGCCCGGACTCCGGAGGACCCCTCGCCCTCCGACTGGAACCGCCTATCCTAAGAGCAGCCATAAGACGAAAGCAAGAGAAGAATTACCTATTTATCAACTAGTTCGGAAAATGCAAAGAAGCGAAGGCGACGGGGAATTCCGAGTTGCTGAAGGCTTCGAATACCGGAAGGAGCAAGGGAGAAGTGGAAATCAACACAACCGGAGATCTTATATGCCAGGGGAGAATTCGAAGCGCCTGACAAGAACGTGTGGCGAGGCTCAAAGAGTCGGCGGCGTTCCGAAATTGGCGCCAGTCGAAGTCCAATCGATCCGCCTCATCATGACCTACGTTTATGGCCTCGCCTCGATTGAAGCGCCTCTCGGAAACCCAGGAGGCACAACGGTCGATCCGAGCGAGCCGAGGCTGATCGACCCCGCCAATGGCGGCTCACGAATCCCTCAGCTTCCCCACTTAAGACGACTCCGCGAGCGGCAAGGATAAGCTTGCCGCTACACGTGGAAACATCTGAAGGCCGACGGCGCTTCGGAACCCACGCCTTAAAAACGTCGAACGGGCTGAACTCATGATGATGACTAATAAATGAGTCGACATCGACTGAAGAGCTTGTCAAAATCGGCAGAGGTCACATCGGCCGAGCCGAACCGGCCGAGGCCGGTTAACCCGACCGATGGGGGCAGTTGTTACGCCTATTTTACCGAGACCCATAGAGCACGAGCCCAAGAGCCCATCTGCATCCCCAAGGCCCATTTGATAAAGGCCCTACAAGGGATCTTCTCGAAACGACGATCCGACCCGGACCCAATAACCCGTTGGTCGCACGCCCGCTCCTGCGAAAACCGCTCCCCCGAACACGCGACCACTAAATGGCGATAATGGGGAGGTGCTGGCAGGGCGGAGAGGGCGGCGGCTTGGGGGGATTGATGGGGCACGATCGATGGCGGGCGTGGGACGTGGGCCAGAGCCAATCACGCTGGGAGCTCTACAAAAGGGTCAGGAAGACGACGAAGCAGGGGACCGCATCTCAGGTAACAAAACCTAAGGTACTCCATCAACGACCTCGTTCCCCCAATTAATCTCCTTCCTCCCCCGCTCGCGCCGAGAGACGACGTTACGATCTCCTCATGAGTCGGACCGTCTCCGCCGGGCCTCCTGTCTCAGATCTCTATCTGACTTAGGCATTGGAGGGGATTTGGCCGGAACCAAGGTCCGGCCCCCTGACGAGCGTTCTCGTCTGCGCAGGTGGACAGCAGATCAACGGGCCGAGGCTACCCCTCGCCCCTCACCGACCACTCGATCAACCGGACAGTGAGGCTTCCCCTTACCGTCTGCCTGCCGTGGCCGAGCACACCCCACCAAGGCCGAGCGTCATCGAATCGGGTCCGAGACTCTCCTTCGCCACCCGTCGGCCGTGCATCTACCCGGGCGACCGAGGCTACCCCTCGTCCCCCTTCCAGCCGAGGCCGAGCACACCTGTCCGATGCCGAGCGTCTCAACCAGGGCCGAGGCTTCCCCTCACCCTTTCAGCACCGATTCGAAGCCCCCGAGGGACCCCAAGCGGGCCCCTTGACCACGTTGACCGGGTCCATCACGGTCAACGCTTAGTAGTGAGAAAACACTCTGAAACAACAATGAATACCAAAATCCTTCAGTGTGTGTCTCATCCAAAGAACCTGGGCACAAGCGGCACCGGCGGCAATGTATTCCGCCTCGGTGGTTGAAAGTGATACCGAATTTTGCTTCTTAGAAAACCAAGAGACAAGGGAATTTCCTAGAAAATGGCAAGTGCCACTAGTACTCTTCCTGTCGGATTTGCATCCCGCATAATCAGCGTCAATATATGAGACTAACTCATATGTGCTAGATTTCGGATAAAGTAATCCAAAATCTAAAGTGTAACTTAGATAGCGAAAAATACGTTTAATCGCTACTAAGTGAGAATCCTTAGGTTGAGACTGATAACGAGCACAAATACAAACGACAAACATAATATCGGGCCTACTTGCGGTAAGATAAAGTAAACTACCTATCATACCTCGATATAGACGAATGTCTACATCTTTTCCGCCCGTATCTTTATCTAGATGCGTTGTAGTGCTCATAGGAGTCTTTTTCCCGGAGGCATTCTCCATTCCAAATCGCTTTAGCAACTCCACCGTGTATTTCGTTTGGTGGATGAAGATTGCATCGTTCAATTGGCAAATTTGGAGACCTAAGAAATATTTGAGTTCGCCCATGTGGCTCATCTCAAATTGTTCCTTCATAACATTAGAAAACTCTTCGCAAAGAGTGAAGTTAGTAGCACCGAAAATGATATCATCAACATAAATTTGAACTAATAAAATATCATTATTCGCATGCTTAATAAAAAGTGTAGAATCGGCTTCGCCCATTTTAAAATTCAAATCCAAAAGAAAATTCTTTAGGCGATCATACCAAGCTCGAGGAGCTTGTCTCAAACCATAAAGAGCTTTCTTTAGTTTAAAAACATGATTTGGAAAATTTTCATTTATGAAGCCCGGAGGTTGAGAAACGTAAACTTCCTCAACGACATCTCCGTTTAAAAATGCACTTTTAACATCCATTTGAAATAATTTAAAATTCTTATGGCATGCAAAAGACAATAATAGTCTAATCGATTCTAATCTAGCTACCGGAGCGAAGGATTCTTCGAAATCGATACCTTCCTCTTGTCGATAGCCTTGAGCTACTAACCGAGCTTTGTTCCGAACGACGACTTGATTTTCGTCGGTTTTGTTCTTGAAGATCCACTTTGTCCCTATGACGGTGTGGTTCTTTGATGGCAAAGGAACAAGCTCCCATACCTCATTCCTCTCGAATTGAATGAGTTCCTCCTCCATGGTAAGGATCCAAGCACTATCTTCGCATGCTTCAACTATATTCTTTGGCTCTATCGATGAGGCAAAGGCACAATTGGCGAAGTGGTGGACTTGCGATCTCGTCTTGACTCTATCATGAATATTGCCAATGACTTGCTCATGGGGATGGTCGCGAACGGTATGAAACCGCTTGGGAATACCTTGATCACTAGGAACATTCTCAACAACTTCATTAGTTGGGTTAGTATCAATAGAATCAATTGAATCAATAGACTTAGAATTTTCAAACGAATCACATAAAACATCCATAGAGTCATCATCATTTGAAATTCTAGGAGTAGTAAAATTCTCATTAAAAGAGACATGAAGTGATTCCTCGATCGTAGAGGATCTTTTGTTGTATATCCGGTAGGCTTTGCTACGTGAGGAATACCCAACAAATATCCCCTCATCCGATCTCGGATCAAACTTGTCCAAATTATCATATGTGTTTTTAATAAAACATTTTGCGCCGAAAACAAGAAAATGTTTAACTTGAGGCAATCTACCAAACAACAATTCATAGCAAGTTTGTTTGGTGTCGGGCCTCAAAAGTATTCTATTAAACACATAACAAGCGGTGTGTACCGCTTCCGCCCAAAATTGATAACCAAGTTGACTATCTTCGAGCATAGTGCGAGCACACTCCACAAGCGTTCTATTCTTCCTCTCAACAACACCATTTTGAGGAGGTGCGCGAGGGAAAGAAAACGTGTGAGTAATTCCAAGATCATCACAAAAATTTGAGAAAGACTCATTCTCAAATTCACCCCCATGATCACTACGAATAGTGACAATGGTGGTTCCGATGAGATTTTGTACTTTCTTCACAAATATTGTGAAGTTTTCAAAAGCTTCATTTTTATTACTTAAGAAAAATACCCATGTAAATCTAGAATAATCATCGACGATGACAAGTCCATATCTTGCATTTCCTAAGGAAGCAACTCTCGTTGGCCCAAATAACTCTAGATGTAATAGCTCTAGTGGCCGTTTCGTAGAAATGCTTTTCTTAGGTTTAAATGAAGATTTAGGAAGCTTGCCACGTTGACAAGAATCACAAAAACTTTTCTTTTCAAAATCGAGCTTCGGAAAATCTTTAATGGAATTTAATTTTGAAAGCTTATAAAGTGTTCCAAAGTTCACATGTCCAAAGCGTCGATGCCATAAGTGATGTTCACTTGTGTCGGCAACGAGACATTGTTCATATGACTTAGGAAGATCCAAAATATAAATATCTTTATGACGTGTGTCGGAAAATAATAACTTATTATTATCATTTGAAATATGACACAATCCTTTTGCAAAGCTAACTTTGTAACCTTTGTCACAAAGTTGGCTTATTGAAATAAGATTATGATTTAAACCATTAACAAGATAAACATCACTAATTAAGGGTTTAGATGGGTTACCCACTTTACCAACACCGACGATGGTTCCGCTCTCGTTGCCTCCAAATACGACGCAATTTCCATTTGCAATGGGAACCACTCCGGAGAGCAATTGAGCGTCACCCGTCATGTGTTTGGAGCACCCGCTATCGAGTATCCAATTTCCTTTGGAGCTAAATTTAAATTTGTTGCTCCTTTTCTTTTTCTTTTCCTTGAGTACCTAAAGATAGATAATTTCATATCATGGTACCCAAGGTCATTGGGTCCTCAAAGGTTAGACCTTTGGAAGCCAAGTCCAATTAGACTTAGACTTCCCCACATAATTTCTACTATGCACAACATCCGAAAAATAAGCATTCATATACACTTGTTTTTCATCCATGCTTGTGTCCTTTGGGCTCCAAATAGTGAAAATCTTGGGAGCCCTCATCCTATTGGGTGCATGCATGCGTTGTTGGTTTCTACGTGATGCATGTCGTGGATAGGCATAAGGAACATGATGGAATGGTGCACGTCGAGAATTATTCATATGATGAGGTGGGTGAACATATGCATGTGTGGGAACACGTGCGTGAGGGTGTCTCACATGGTGTGCACGTGCCCGAGAATGTGTTGCATAAAAATCATCATATGTGTAAGCCGGTGGAGTAGGACATGTGTTCCTACGTGGCATGGTATTGGTGTACATATAAGCATGCCCCTTCTTTGGAGGTCCACCCAAAGTGGGTTTCTTTCTGAAAGAGGGTGTGGACGAGGTGGAAGCACCATTGGTAGATGAACTACCAATAGAGTGTTTGCTCCCACTCGTTGAGGCATAGGAAGTTGGCCTAACAAAAGTAGTGACCGTCTTGGAAGAATTTCCCATCATATACCCAAAGCCAATGTGGTGTTTGGCCGGAAGTAAGTCTTTTAGGATATTATCCAAATGGCCCTTACCCTTATTGAATTCATTGATTCGGCCTAATGTGTTCTCATATTTCTCGGTGAGAGAACGCAAAGAAGTATCCAAAGTGGATACTTGCGATGTGAGCACATAAACACGAGATTTAAGACTTTCATTCTCAATACTCAAAGTCGAGTTTTGAGAAGTCAAATCCTCTATCCTATGTTCTTCCGTATCCTCGATGCTAACATGTTCAAGTTTAGATTTGAGATTAACAATCTCATTTCTTAACTCTTCAACAACGGTGTCGTTGTTGGTGATGATAGTCTTAGGTGAGGTTTGAATGCTAGCTAGGTCATCTTTTACTTTAGTATATCTATTTACTAATTTAGTGTATTTGGACCATAGTTGAGAGTTAGCATTCCTAAGATCATCCATAGTTACCTCATCGTCCTCGTTGTCGCTATCATCGGAGGAGGAAGATCCTTGATCATTCTCCTCTCTTGCCATGAAGCACATGTGCGCTTGCTCCACTTTCTCATCGTCCGACTCTCCGCTTGAGGAATCCTCGGAGTCGGTGAATGTTGCTCCGACAAGTCCCTTTTTGTACCCCTTTTTGTACTTCTTCGACTTGTCGAACTTTGGCGCCTTCCACTTCTCCTTTTGCTTGTTTTGAGGACAATCCGCTTTGATGTGTCCTGGCTTATTGCATTTAAAGCACAAAGGTGGAGAGGCGTTAGTAGAAGTAAATTTAGATTTTTGTTTGAAGTTACCCTTTCGGAAGAAGCGATTGAACTTCTTTGCCATGAGTGCAATGGATTCCATGTCCATTTCTTCTTCCGAGTCCTCATCATCGGTAGAGGTGGATGAAGCCGCCTTGAATGCAATCGCCTTTTTCTTAGGCACGTCTTGGTTCAAATAGGACTTCATCTTTTCTTGTAACTTCACCTTGCTATCTTTGCGTACCTCGTATGACATCAAAGTACCCATCAATTGAACTACGGTATACTTATTCATGTCATTACCTTCCTCGATGGCGAAGGTACGTTTCTCCCAAGAAGAAGGAAGTCCTTCGATAATCTTCGAACACTTCTCCTTTTGGGTGTAGGTTTTGCCGAGAGCTTCCAACTCGTTCATTATGTCGACGAAGCGAGCATAATACTCCTTCATCTTTTCTCCCTGTTCCATATGAAATAATTCGTAATCTCTATTGACTACTACGAGTTTGGAATCTCTTACCCGACTCGTTCCTTCATGCAAAATGAGGAGCGAATTCCAAATTTGATATGCACTCTTACATGTGCATATCTTATTAAAATCTTCGGGTTCCAATGCGCATTGTAAAGCATTCATTGCTTTGGCATTTGCAATCTCCGCGGAGACCTCCACGGTAGTCCATTTGTCGAAATCTTCTTCGGTAGGCACATTGTACTCCGACATGGTAATTCTCCACAAAGAGGCGCTCCGGAGGAACGTTTCCATCCGGCATTTCCAATATCCATAATTGACGCCGTTGAAGAATGGAGGCCTTGTCGAGGAATGTCCTTCCATGACCGAAGATGCTCCTTCACGGTTCCTGAAGGTGCCATAGTCGGAAGGTGGACACACGGTCTTGTTGTCGTTGGCAGACATAGCTAAGAATCTGGCTTTGATACCAAATATAATGCCCTACAAGCTACTGCACAAGTACTAGAGGGGGGGGTGAATAGTACTTTAAAAATAACAAGGAGTATAATTCCAAATTATAGTGCAAACAACTACCAAATCAATTTGCGGAAGCTTAAATTGAATGACAACAACAAAATTAACAATGCTAACAAACGATGTTAATGGGTTCGGATCCACCCAAGTCTCCCCGACTTGTTCCCGGTGATCCTACGTCCCAACCACCCGGATCCCCTCCGGATACTTGAGTTAGAAACCCTAACTCAAGATTTCCACTATGAATATCTTGTGAAAAACCTTCACAAGATCAAATCATACATGCAATGGCAATAGTGAATCCCACAACCCGGGATCACAACCTTCTCTCACAACCGAGAGAATCACAAAGCAATATAGATGAGTTTAATATGAAATAAACAATCTTACCACAAAATCCTATACCTTGAGTTTTTCTTACCCAATAGGTGAAAGGAAGGATTTGAGGAAGATGAAGTCACCAAGACCTAGCACCAAAGAAATGACCAGCAATTGGTGCCTAGGAGTGATTTGGAGACTTGAATCAAGCTAGAGCTTGAAGGGCTCACCAAGAACAAGCTTCTCTCAAGATGGATTCTAGATCTAGAAAGTGAGAGAAAGGATTTCTTGTGAGGAAGAGAGCTTTGGAAATGAGTGAGAATGGCTATCTCTTTTGATCTCAATGAATCTCTTAATGGCAGCTCTTAACCCTAGAGAAATGACCTAGGTTCGTATTTATAGGGTCCCATAAAAACGAGTTAGGTTAAATCCTAACGGTTAGAAATCTGAGGTAACTAGTCAGTCAAAGAACAACCACTGACCGACTAGTTCATCAACTAGTCGGTCAGTCAAACAGCATGGACCGACTAAGTGAAGAACTGAGAAGAGATAGAAATTCAGACCTAGAAATCTAGTCGGTCCAAGAAGACTTTCTGACCGACTAGTTTCACAACTAGTCGGTCAGTCAGTGAACGTAGACCGACTAAGAGGCAAAATGAAATAGTCTGAATACAAATTGACTTAGTCGGTCCAAGAACAAATGTTGACCGACTAGATCATAAACTAGTCGGTCACCAAACGTTCTTAGACCGACTAACGGTAAACAGTAGCTTAGGAGAAATTTGGCATGTACAGTAAATCACAACTAGTCGGTCAAAGAAGCATCACTGACCGACTAGTTCACAAACTAGTCGGTCGGTGAGTCAACGTAGACCGACTAACTGTAAACAGTACTGAACAAGAATTTAAGGAAACAAACTAGTCGGTCCAAGAAGCATTGCTGACCGACTAGATCACCATCTAGTCGGTCAGTACATCTTCTTGTACCAACTAACATGCACAACCAAGTCCGAATCGAAGCGCGATGCTTCGAGGAAGTTAGAATGAACTTGTGCAAGGATCCTAGAGCTACGATATGAGCGTTATGAAGATAGAATCGTAAGATATACTCAAGGCTTAACATTCTATATATCGAAGCTAAAATACTATAAATAAAACCTTAAAGAACGGTCTTCGAGAGCTTCGATTAATTCTTCATGACTTCCAAAACGGTCCAAGAGCTTCAACGAAGCTTTAGGCAATGAATACGAGCTTGGAGAAGTCTTGAGATGTCGCTTTGAATGTTCTCGTGAATTTTGCGACGATCTCCAATACTGCGCTCACAAATTGTTAGTTCATGAATTATTTATGTTTGCTCATCATCCAAAACCAAATCCCGGGAGTCCAATATTCAACAACTAGGACTTTCTTACTTGTTCGATCTCCTATACTTAGGAGTAGCGCTCGCATATTTCGAGACGAGACAAGTTTTTGGCGCCGTTACCGGGGACAACAATACTTGTGGTCTACGATCTCAAATTGTATGTAGGAACATTCGGTGTGACCCTTCCATCTTATATCTTAGGACTTTCATTAGTTTATTTTTTTAATATAAAAAAATCAATATATATATATATATATATGGAATTCTGTGGCATAGACTATTGGTATGATGCAGAGTACACTGTTGTACACAAGCATAGAATCTAGAAGCTCAAGATCGTTAATTTCAATCAGAGAGATTGTGAAACTTTCTAACAGGCCTGGAGGAGGTTCACAGACCTAGTGTTGGGCTATCTGCAGCATGGGTACATAAAAAAAGAGCTTATGGAGTCATTCTTATTAGGACTACGACCACAGCTGTAGGAATTTTTAAGAGTCATGATGCCGGCAGAGGCATGGAAGTACATGTAGTCCTTACAAGAGAATGCTCAAATCATGAAAAAGACTTCAGAACGTGATTCAACGGAGCCTTCTTGCGATGACACTGGGACATGTCTTGATCAAGGAGAGCAAAGCGTAGACGTACCATTGCAACCCTTGAAAGAGGAAGTTCACTTGTTCATTCAGACACATGAGGCTAAATCCCATCAATTCCAAGAAAATTTCCTTACTCGGAGTCGGCAAATTCAACAATCAATTGAAAATCTTACTTTAATTACCACTTGCTTAGAAGAAAGTAATTCTTTTGAAATTCAACTTCAAGTATCAAATGTGAGATCATCTTCTATTGCATGTATACCGAGCGAGCCATGTCACGATGGAAGCACAAATCAAAATATTAACATGGCTGGAAGTGTGTGCAAAAGAGAGGAAGAGCTAGCAATTTTGGATGAACAGGAGGAGAAGACAACTAGGGCCATGAGTTTAGAGATTATCATTATGGAGCCCGAACCGTTCTTTCCCCCAGTTTCCCCCCAAAATCATTCATTCCTCTCCCTCATGGTTAAGAATAATACCGAGAGTAGTGCAAATTTTTCAGGGAGTAGTCATCAACGTGCTCTATATACCGGCCACCCAAGGAGAAATAACGCAAACAGTAAGCAAGGGTGCGCAACCCTTTTTTACACAAAAAGTTCTCCTCCTTGCGTAACTATTTTTCTCCAAGCAAGGTTCTCAAAGCTTCAAGTTTTCTCAAAGCCTCTTCATCTTAAAAGCTTCATCATAACAAAGCTTCCATTGAATCAAGCCAAATCACAAGCAACTACTTCTCCATCATCCAATCTTTGATTAAGATATTGTCGAAGCTATCATCTTCAAAAGCTCCAAGCACATCATCCTGTTGCAAGCCATCATCCAAGCATCAACCATCAAGATCTGCAAGTCACGACCAAAGCTTCTCAACAAATCTTCACTTTCTTATTTTTCAGTCAAAGAGGACGAGCTCATGATTCGAACGAGTATTTATTCGGATTTTTTCTGAGTTCGAGGTGATTTACTGCATTTCCTGGAAGATAGTGTAATTCTACCTGTAAGGATCAAATACACTAGAGGGGGGGTGAATAGTGTATATTAAAAAATTAACTGTTGCAATTAAAGAGTTACTTCTAATTGCTTAAGCTGTGCAGAAAGTAAAGTATGTAGAAAATGTAAATCAAACACAAACACAGAGATTTATCCTGGTTCGGATCCTCTTGATCCTACTCCAGTCCTCTACCCCGTAGAGATTTTCAATCCACTATAATCACTTGCCCCGCAAGCACCAACTTACAAAAATGGCGACACTCCCCGTGTCCCAAACTTTGTACAATCTCAAAAGAGATTCAAACCTGTTAAATAAGAAATAGAAAAACACCTATAGCCTTGTTATGAATTTAAAATGAAATTCAAGGATGGTGTTTTCAAAAGAGAGACTTCAAGATGTATAAGATATAAAATGAAGAACAATACTTGAAGTTCTCTGGTTCATAAAAGAAGAGAGAGATCAATCGATTTCTTCTTACAATTATGAACACAAACAACTTTCCAAAATGATGTTGAAAAAGACAAAATTGCTTCAAGGAAGAAAACTTCAATTTCCAAAAGATCTATGATTAAGAATCTTGAAGTTCTTCCGTTCTCATAAGAAGAGAGAAATCTATGGATTTCTTCTTACAAATGAGAAAAGAGCAACTAAGGCAAGATTGCTTAGAATCAACAATTCTAGGAAGAAAGAGAGAAGAAAGTTGTGTGAAGAGAATGAGGGGTATGCCCACATATTTATAGTATTTTTGGGCAGTTATTCTGAGGGAAAATGGGGGGAAAAGGAGTTTCCTACCGTTCAGAAACGGTCTGGAAAGTTTCAGTTAAAACGGACACAAAAACTTCATTAGTCGACTAAAGAAGGCTTAGTCGACTAAAAGTCAAACTTTGGAATTTTTGACTGAAATTTTAACGGTAAGTTTCTGATGTTGACTGAAGACTACTCAGAAATTTTCAGGTCAAAATTCGAAGAAAAAGTTTTTAGTCGACTAATGTTTGCCTTAGTCGACTAAGACAGAAAAACGTGAATTTTGACTCATCTGAAAAAGGGTTGGTAGGATATGTTATTAGGAACCTAGGACTTAGATGGATTTCATATTCAAGGCTCTGAAATCTATAAATATAAAAAATACATCAGTCCGTAGATTTCCGTAGATATGTATGATGAGCTTCATGTGAGTATTTGAGATGCCTTTGTGCAGGGATTCCTTATCAAGTGATTATTGTCCAAGCGTGGATATATTAGGAATCTGCACATCTGCATAGATAGAGTGAGTAGCAATAATAATAGTTGTCACATCAAAATCATATGGAATAGAATAGGAAAGTGAACATGGGATTATGAAATCCCAACAGATAGGGTATCTGATTACTTTACGCATAGACTGCTGTCGATTCTGTAGAACAGAGAATTTCTTTACGCACAGATCGGATCTAGGCAGATTGCGTAGCGAATTTTGGAGGGCTATATCGGATTGAGACATCATTTGAGCCAGCGCGAAGCTTACGACGTGCTAATCGATAAGGACTATCCAAGCATCATAAACTGAGCATCTAAACTCTCTATCTTATTTATATTTGTGATATTATTAGTAGATCTTTGTAGTAGGTTTGAGTTTTCTTTTTTTGGGTTCTTTAGTGACTCATTGATTGGTTGGGGCTAGTTAAGAGTAAAGTTTTTGACACTTTTAAGAGTGAGATATAAACTTAGTGAGCTAAGTGTTGGGGTATGAATTTCCGGGTGTTTATATATTGACATTATTATTCTAGTGATTACTTTGGGGTTGGAGTAGGTCGTTCGGGTGATCAAACCAGGGTAAATACTGCGTGCACCCTGTGTTTGCTTCTGCTTTATTTTCTTTGCACTGTATTTGCTCTGTGACTGTCTTATTGAGTAGGTGATCGGCCCCGGACTTACACCTGAAACGATGTCGTTTTACCCAAGCGCACGGTATAGTGGTGAGCGAGTATCGAACACGGGGAGGCGGTACTATACCACCTATTGATCCTATGTTGGTTAGACTTCATGTTTTTATTATAGAGGTGGATTACAAAAAGGGTCGTAATGGCGACATAAGTGAAATGTGAGGGTTTCACGATCATCGAAACAAAACCAAAGAATCCACACAAAAGAAAACCAATAAACAAAGAAAACAAATGGGAGAAAAATCATTAGGGTGTCGGGATCCCCGCTAGGACTTTCAGGCTTGGATAACATGTTAAGGATCCTTTCGTTGAACTATAAATGAGGGTAGAAGTGTTACATCCATAAATGGGAATGAGTACTTAACTTTCGTTATCCTACTCATCTAACGTATCCCTATACGCAGCTCTACTTTCGTAATCAGCTTCGCATAGGAATACATGCATTACGCTTGAGACTGGTTCCTGTATCACAATTCGTATCCACTCTCATGATCTACGGATTATGATACTACACTATGGTTGGTTCTAGCTGTTGGGCTAATCTCGTATGTCACCGACTAGAGGATTGTGTATTAGAAATCATCACTAGTGCACGAGTCACTCTCATGATCACGAGCCCTAGAAAATTGCCGCTAAGCCCTAATCAGATTCGTGGGAATTTTCTCTAGAATATGGAGTTACTTTCGCAATTCTCCAATTCTAGGGCTATACCCCACAATCCTTGTTCAAACTACCATAGAGCAACCCTAGGTTCATTCAACTAAGGTTAACCTAACATCCAATCCCTAGGATCCTAGGGTTCAACCTAACTCTAGCAATAAATCTACTTAATCATGGCAAAAGATATAAAAACAATAGAGATCATCACAGGCAACTAAAGAAACCTCAATCAAATAAAGATTAACAAAGAGATACTTAGCTTCGCAGAGATTCGATACAAAATTGCCAAGGAGGGGGCCGATGGCATAGCCTAACCTCCGAAAAATAGTCTCCCAGCACAAAAGATAGATCCCCTCAATGACAGTTACAGCCTCCTTACATATAACCCAAAAAACTCGAGAAAAACCTCAAAGAAACCTCCCAATTTCGTGCCCAAACCCAATAGAGGCTGTAACTTCAGTGGTAGGCCCCAGACAGCTCGACCGAGCTCGTTGCACAGTTCTGCACTTTCTACTCCTCTCGGCAAAGTGGCCTTGGTCGCTCGGTCAAGCGTGCCCTAGCACTCGGTCGAGCACCTCTTGGGTGCTTCATTCTTCTAGTCTAGCAAGAGAGATGATCGGTCGAGCACTTGGGCCGCTCGGTCGAGCTAATTAAACCAGAGAGTTTGCTCATTCTTCAGCCTGTCAGGAGGAAGGTTCGCTCGGTCAAGCAAGATAGGTCGCTTGTTCGAGCGAGATAGGCCACTTGGTCTAGCGAACTACTGCCTGTAGCTCTTCTTGGCCTTCATCTTTTCCTTTTTCTTTTGCGGCATCAGCTCGGCCAAGCGTTTCATACGCTCGGCCGAGCGACCTGGCAATCCAGCCATGGTCAGCTCCATAGCCCTCTCTTCTTTCTTCTTTTCTCTTCTTGCTCTCCCTTTTCTTTCTCTTCTTGCTACTCTCCAACAACATGAACTCCTCAGATATGATGTCGTTGACACAACGGCATCGACTATTATGTCAATATGCTCCAAATTGCTCGATATTCCCTGAAATGCAACCAAACGCTCTCGAAGTCAAATAGTTCCAATTATCAACATAAAAGCGTATAAAATCAGGATTTAAGCAATCATTTTGATGTGTAAATATATAGATAAAATGTGGAATATTATGACACATCAGTAGGCATAATTTTTATATTCGAAAAAATTGTTCATAAGCCTATTCACCCCCTTAAGGCTTATATCACGATCCAACAAGTGATATCAGAGTAGGTTAAAGGATTCAGGCTAGAGAATATGGATCTTTCTGTTTCTGCTTTTGGTGAAGGCATGTCTACTGTTAGACCTCCAAATTTTAATGGCACAGATTTTGCATATTGGAAAGCTAGGATGAAAATATATCTTGTATCAATTGATTATGATGTCTGGAGCATTGTAGAGAAAGGTTATAAACCTCGCGTGATTAAATTAAAAATATTGAAATTTCTAAGCCTGAAGATAAGTGGGATAACAACGATAGAAAATTGTGCTCTTTAAATGGTAAAGCTAGGAATACTACCATATGTGCTTTGATGGATCAAGTGGATGGCAGACAACACTAGAAGGGGGGAGGGGGTAGAATAGGTTTGTTAACAAATAATAATCTTTTTGTGTAATTAAAAAATCCTTCTAATAGTTGCCTAAGTCTCAAATTCGAGTTGCCATAATTTGTACTTAATTAACGATTATTATGTGTTTGAATAGAATAAGAGTTGTAGCGTTACAAAAAGATGCAAGCAATAATAATAAAGAAAGTTAGAGAGATATGATCACAATGCAAACACACAACTTTTACCCTGGTTCGGCCCAATCATGGTCTACGTCTAGCAACCAATCAACTAGCTCTCCACGAGAGCAAATCTTGTCTCAACACAACCGAAGAGGACTTCGTACAAACACCTAGCTTCCTCTTGCCAGGAATTTCCACACTTAGTTACAACCAACTAGGAATTTCCAAACAACTTCCCTAACACCTGGGAGTTTCAATAATCAAGTCTTCTTCAAAGACTTTACAAAAGATATGAAATTGCGTACAATGATTTCCCTAAAGCCAATAGTATATATGTGAATAAGTGGCTTAAGAAAATCGAGAAAACTCTTTATCAAATAATTGTTTATGAGTTAAAGCATAATTTGATCAATTGAGTTTATCTTGAAAATTGATCTTCTAAAGTAAGCACATGGGCTTTTAGAGATCAAAGATAAAGTTTTCGTTTAATCTTTGAAAGAAAAATTTGATTTTAAAACACAAAGATTAAAACGAGAGACTTATATTTTGAATCTCAACAGAAAATTCTTTTGAGCTTGGAGGGAAAAACAAGTTATTCAAAGGCTAACTAAAACTGAAAATAAATCAAGAGATATGAGAATGAAAACAGTAGCCTTTTGAATATAATGAAAAATCGAAATTAGAGCCTTGAGCACTTTGAGCAATAGAGAGATTTATTTTGATAAAATTGTTATATTAAAAACTCTGAAATCCCAGCTATTTATGGAGAAAATATTAATACAAAATCTACACAAAATCAGCTTAAAAATCGCTCAAAAAATCAATTCCAATGGCTAGCATAAATCAAGGCAGATTGCCAAATCAGTCAATAGTTGATCCAGATAGTCAACTATTCTGGAGAATAGTCGGCTATTTCACCCAGATAGTCGACTATTTTCAAGGATAGTCTGCTATTATTTTGACAGAGAGTTTGTAGGCAAAACTCTATTTGTCAATAGTCTGCTATCTGACTAGTATAGTCAGCTATTTATGGATACATGAGTTTTTATACTTAAAAATACTTGAAAAATAATTTATAAAAAATATATTAAAGTATTATACTATGTAGTATATTTTAAAATCATTTTTCAAGAAATTTTATGTGTGTAAAAGATAGCCTATGGCTTTCACATTTCTAAGTAAATAACTCACTCAGACACACATCTAGCTCTTGTTCTTCATTCTTTGACTTGAGCCATTTCCACTTGATCTTAAGCCTTCATATGCTTTATAATTCTGAGCCTTCATATAATTCAATCTATGACCTGATAGTAGACTTTCGATGTGGCTTCTAAGTCCTTTGATTTTCTTCACAATGCGCTTTATTTTCCATGTCTATAAAATAGTCTATATGCACTTGAAATAAATACATTAGTACACATATCACTTGTGCACATCATTAAAATCCACTGTGGTAGGTCTCAATATCCCAACATGCTTTAGATAACACTGAATTTAATCATGTTTTCCAATGTTTAACTACCCAGGAAATATGGCATACACTAGAGGTGACTCATGAGGGAACTTCGCAGGTCAAGGAGTCCAAATTGGCCCTTCTATGCACAGAGTATGAAGTTGTTGCAAGAGACAAATAGAATCTATTAAGAAGATGTACGCCAGATTCACAGACATCGTCTACAACTCAATGGCCCTTGGAAATGCCATATTCAAACATAGAGCAAGTTAGGAAAATTCTGAGAGCGCTGCCTAGCACTTTTCGTCCTAAAGTTAGTGCTATCCAAGAGGCCAAAGATATTTCAATATTGAACTTGGAGGAACTCATTGAAAATTTAATGTTGCATGAGCTTGAACTGAAGACAATGGAGTCTAGAGAGAAGGAAGAAAAATCCAAGGCTAAAAACTCCTAGATTTTAGATTTTAAAGCCAATGATGAAAATGATGACGAGCTTGATGAGGAGCAAGCGTTGATGGTGAGAGGATTTAGAAGATACATCAAGACTCCACAAGGAAGAGCTGAAATGACTAAAAGGTTCAATTGTTTCAACAAATTTAATCCTGCAAATAATTCCTCTGAACAAAATACTGCTAATTCAGTGCAATGCTTTTATTTAAGGAAACAACGTCGTTTCAGGAAAGATTGCCCAGTGATGAAAAGCAACCATGTGGAGAAAAAGGGGAAGTCACTTGTGACAACATGAGATGAAGATAGCGAGAACGAACCACAAGATGAGACTGCACACTCTTCTCTATGTTTAATATGAGATCTTGTGAGGTATAATCCTACTCTATGGCTGAGCATGTGAATATTTGTGAGAATATGCAAACTGAAATTGACAAATTAGAATCCACTGTTGCGTCTCTTGGGGAAGTAAACTTTGAATTACAACAAGAGAACTACAACATGTCTCTAGATGATGAAAAGTTAAAAAATGAAAATAATACACTTAAGGCCACTCTTGCAAAGATTAAAAAACAGCCACCAGTTGTGCATGAGACCTTAAAGTGTAACACATGCCTTAAGCTAGAGGTAGAAAACAAAGCATGCAAAGAAAAATTACTCACGTTGGAAAATGAAAGTAAGGAGCTTAAAGAAAAATTGACTAAGATTGAGACTGAAAATAAAAATCTTAAAAAAAATTTTATTGAGATAGAGAAGAAAGCAGAGAATTTGAAAAAGAACGAAGCGGAAAATAAAAAAGCTTTCATTACTAAATGCACCTTGCTTGTGAACGAAAATCTTTATTTGAAATCAAAAGTCACTGACCTAGAATTGACCAAAAAGAAATTTGGTGTTAGAAAACAATCTTTGGATATAATTCTTGGAAATCAAATATGTGGCAACAATAGGCAAGGACTTGGATATGGTTTGAAACACGTTAAAAAGCTCAAAATAAGAAAGTTCATAATGAGCCTGCAAAAGTTAGAAATATTCATGTAAAGTGCTTTACTTGTGGATGTGTTGGTCATACTTCTCATCATTGCTCACAGAGGAAAAAAACATAAATTTTAAATAAATATGGGTTCCTAAAAGTATGATGACCAACACTAGTGGACCTTGTTGTATTCCAGGGTCACACATAACATCTTCCGTGTAGGTAAGATGGTGGGGCAAGGAACTATGGACTTGCCATCGCATTTTATTGAAGTTCCTTGGCCAAACGACAATACAGAGATATGATTTCTTGTTTGATCCTATTGTATACATTCATAGGATTTTTGGTGCGTTTTTCATTTTTTGTTTGTTTTGTGTGTGTGCGATTTTTTAGTGTGTTTTCTTTTCTTTTATTTTTTTAATAAAAAATGAAAAAATTGAAAAAATTGAAAAAGAGCAAAATTATAAAGAATGAGCTTAATGGATATCTCTTTTGTTTATCAAAATTGCACTTTTGAATGATATTCATATCCATGTAGAAATCTTGCATTATTGTCATGACTATAATTGCATATTAGGCTATTTAAATAATCATGACATGTTCGATTATGTGAATAACTTGATTTCTACATTTTCAGTTTATACTTTCATGGGATTAATTGTTATTGTACATATGGAATTGTTATCATGAATTATGGGAACGTGATTGTAGGTGGATGAATTAAGGAATATTGAAAAACATATTACTCTACGAAGTGTCATGCCTTGGATTAAAAATCAAGCTCATGAAAAAATTGTGTTGAAAAAGAAAAATGATGCGTATTATGAAAAAGAAAAGAAAAAGATATTCGTATGAAAAATGGATACGGTCCATGGAAATGATACAACCCGTGGATATCTAACTTATGCTTTAAGACAAATCTTTATTGTTGGTGTTATATCCATCGAGCAATGCCACCCCTCGTCTAAGAGTCCTTATAGGCTATGTATGTGTGATGGTAACTTGAACACATGCTTCATGAGATAGGAAAAATCAATCCTAATAGGGTTTATGTTATATGGAAAGTTGGTTTGATATGGTTGACTTTCATGAAACTTCTCCCTATGCACTTTAACTTTTGATCATTACACGAGGACAAAGATGTTTTAATCATTGTTATGAACTTATTGAATATCAAGTGATTATATTTAAAATGTCTTAATGCGATCATATGTTTTGATTAATAATGTTGTATTTTTACATTGCGTATGACATGGATTTATTTAGTGCTCTTTGATGATAACAAAAGGGGGAGAAAATGGATGGATTTGATCATGTCAAGCATATTGATGATATGTGGAGCAACTTGATAGGTGGAGCATGTCAATAGGGGGAGCAACACTTGCATATGATTTATATCGTGTTTACATGCATCATCACAGTTTAAAACACATATCACAATGACATCATTTTGAGCATATTGATCAAATCTTATTGCGGGTTGTCGTCATCAAAAGGGGGAGATTGTTGGATACAACGTTCTTGATTTCTTATTTGATGATAACAAAAATTCATGAATATTTTTGATATGGTTGTTAAGTGTTTTTAGGGAAAAATAAAAATGAAAAGAATAATGGCAAAGTTATGAATATGGTCAATGTCAATCTCGTAATTTATGTGCAAGAGAAGGAGCAATGGCAAACTTGTGATTAAAGGGGACTTGACTTGGTCAACATTTGGCTACAAATTTCATGGAGGGATAAGGAGATTTGATTTGAAAATCAAATCAATTTCAAGAGTCCTAATGGATCTAGGAGAAATCAATTGGAACTGGAATTAAAGGTGTTTGGATTGGAATAAAACTCTTAGGGCCGTGCACTATATAAGCCTAGAAAGGAAAACCCTAAAATACGCAAGGGATGCCGGCCACCCAAGGAGAAATAACGCAAACATCAAGCAAGGGTGTTCAACCTTTTTTATGCAAAAAGTTCTCCTCCATGCGCAACTATTGTTTTCTCCAAGCAAGGTTCTCACAGCTTCAAGTTTTCTCAAAGCCTCTTCATCTAAAAAGCTTCATCATACCAAAGCTTTCATTGAATCAAGCCAAAGCACAAGCAACTAATTCTCCATCATCCAAGCTTTGATCAAGATATTGTCGAAGTTATCATCTTCAAAAGCTCCAATCACATCATCTTGTTGTAAGCCATCATCCAAGCGTCAACCTTCAAGATCTGCAGGTCACAGACAAAGCTTCTCAACAAATCTACCCGTTCTTAATTTTCAGTCGAAGAGGACGAGTTTACGATTCCACCGAGTATTTATTCGGATTTTTCTGAGCTCGGGGCGATTTACTGAATTTCCTAGAAGACGGGATATATGATTACTTTACGCACAGACTGCTGCCGATTCTGTAGAACAGAGAACTACTTTACGTACAGACCAGATCCTGGCAGATTTGCACAACGAACTTTGGAGGGCTATATCTTTTGATTCAGAGATCGGATTGAGACACCATTTGAGCCATCGCAAAGCTGACGACGTGCTGAACGACAAGGATTATCCAAACATCATAAATTGAGCATTCTAAACTCTCTATCTTATTTATATTTGTGATAGCGTTGGTAGATCTTTATAGTAGGTTTGAGTTTCGTTTTTTGGGGTTCTTTGGAGACTCTTGATTGGTTAGGGCTAGTGAAGAGTAAAGTATTTGATAGGATAATAGTGTTCGACATTTTGTGGAGTGAGATATAAACTTAGTGAGTTGAGTGTTGGGGTACGAAGTGTTGGGTGTTTGTAGTTTGCCATTATTGTTCTAGTGAGTACTTTGGGGCTGGAGTAGGTCGTCGGGACGACCGAACCAGGGTAAATACTGTGTGCACTCTGCGTTTGCTTCCGCTTTGTTTTATCTACACCACATTTATTTTGTGACTGTCTAATTAAGTAGGCATAATTTTTATATTTGCGAAAATTGTTTATAAGCATAATCACCCCATATACGTAGATCACGATTCAACAGTTTTTGCCAGCTAAAAGGTAGCTTTAGCCAATGTGGTGTTTAGTGAACTTCAATAAGTTTGTTATTGAGAGGTTTTATACCAAGGTGTATTAGGCATGCTACATGGCAACCTCGTTACCAGATTGGTGTCTAATGATTTTCTATCATGTTAGTGCTTACTAAGCATTGCTATATGATGAGCTTCTACTAAGTTACTATAAGGAAATATGTTAGGGTTACTAAACTATTTAGAAAAGCAGAAGACAAAAAAATCAAAATTTTTTGAACTAGCATATGAAACCCAACAAACTACAAATACTTGAATTTGATGATGAGATAAAATTCTTACCTTTGTGCGGATATTCTTATGAGATATCCGTAGAACATTCACGTTGATGATATGACCCTTCACGATTCACAAGCCCTCGAAGAACTTGAACTGGCCCCCATGCATTGCTAGTGCGAGGGAGGATGAGAAGGAAGAACTTCAATGTATATCGTGATAATAACCGAATTATTTTCCTCTTCATGCAAATGATGAACACTTGATATTTTATTTATTTTGCATGTAACCTTATAATATGTTGCATTGCTTCCCTTCTTAATATCACCATCTTGATTAATCATTTTCATATGTATCATATGAAAAACACCCAAGATGGGGGCAAATAGGGTGTATGGCACAAATTAAAAAAATCACAAGCTCATAGATATGCAAGCACATATATTTTTAAAGGAGTGGCTCCCTGCCTAGGCGCTTGTTGGAAACTCACAACTTCTCATATGGTTTTGATGATACAAACATATTATGTTATATGTACTAACTATATCTATGCAGATATTATAGCACAATCAACTAAGACAATTATATGGTATACAAGTTGCAAGAAGCATCCACTACAAGACGAAGCATATCGATGATATTTTATATCTTGTAAAAAGAGATGTAATCTTTATTTTTTCTCTTGCATATACTTAGAATGTAAAAGCCTTGATGATGATCTCTCTTAGTCATTTAGGGCCCGTCTTCAAAAAATCAAGTCAGAAATCCAATTAGTCGACCAATCCCTAGTGCTAGTCGACTAATTTAAATATTAAAAAATTCAGAAAATTCTGAAACTTTGTCAGACCTATTTTAGAGTCTCTAGGATCATTTTCCTACAAATTCCTAAGTTTCAGATTTTCTAATTGACTAATAGATTCTGTTATCAACTAGTCATTTTAAATCAGTTATTTTAAATGATTTATCATTTAAATATTATATTTTATTGATGGAAGTTAGAATGGCCACAAACGGCTAGTTCCTAACAGTTTATAGCCATTTACTTCAGATATTTTCAGTTTTCAGAAGTTATTTTCTGAAAAGACACATCAACAGTCAAAATCCTCGTCAGCAGCCTTATTAGTCGACTAATTAAACAAAAATTTCTCAGAATTTTTTGAAAATTTAGGTAGTTATCCAACGTTCAAAAACTAACTTTTTGGGCTATGAATAGACCCCTAGACATCTGTCTAAAATAACACGAAAAATTCACGCACTTTCTCATTTCTTAAGTTTACTTTCTCTCTAGAAAGTGAGTGATTTTCAGATTTTCATAGAGGAACCTTTGTAGAAATTCTTCCTCCTTAGAAAGCCCAATCTTCAAGTTTATTCTACAACAAGTTTTCATCTAGAACCTTGGAGTTTCAATCACATTTCTTGCATTATAATTCCAACATTATCAATGCTATATATGGTATTGTTTCATACTCTTTTTTTACTTTATTTGGTAAATCTCTCGTTGAAGAGATTGTACAAGTTTGCAACACAGGGAGTGTTGGCATCTTTGTATGTTGATTGCTTGCGGGGAGCAAGTGTTGTAGTGGATTCAAATCTCTACGGGGTAGAGGACTGGATGTAGGATCACAAGGATCCGAACCAGGATAAATCTCTGTGTTTACGTTTGGAAATTTCTGGATTGTGTTCATTTACTTCTGCACTCTAATTGGAATTTTTTATTTACTTTTAATTTTGCAATATCGTCGTGATATACACTATTCACCCCCTTTAGTGTATTTGTTGTGCCAGGAGATCCAACATTTGGTATCAGAGCCTCATGGTTAAAATGGCATATACCAATCCGACAAACAATTCAACGTCTTCATCACAATTTCCTGAAGGGCACTCTACCATAAGGCCTCCACTATTCAACAGTTCCAACTACTCTTATTGGAAGACAAGGATGATGATCTATCTTCAAAGCATCAACTACGAACTTTGGAACATGTTAGGAACTCAATACAGGAAGCCTACAACTCTTTATGCCCAATGGACTGCTACTAACAAATCTGCTGCAACTCACAACTCTAAAGCAATGAATGCACTATTCTGTACCATGGACAAGAATGAGTTCAATCGTGTATCCCAGGCCAAATCAGCATATGACATCTGGCATAAACTCAAGGTAACATACAAAGGAACTAGTAAAGTTAAAGAAACTAAAATCTATGTTATTGTTCACATGTTTAAGTTATTTAGAATGAATGAGAATGAACCAAATGGAGAGATGATCACTTGATTCACCGACATAACCAACTCTCTAATGGCTCTTGGCAAAACCTATTCTCAAACTGAAGAAGTAAGGAAGATCCTTCGTGCCTTAACATCAGAATGGGAGAAGAAGACCACATCCATAGAAGAAGCCAATGATTTGTCAACTCTCATCGTTGAAAGTTTAGTTAGTAACTTGATGGCCTACGAGTACAACTCTAAGATCGTAAGAAACAAGCAGACTCAAAGAAGATAACTCTTGCCTTCAATGTATCTTTAGACACCAATGATTCTGATATGGACGATGACAAAATGGCACTAATAACTAGAAACTTCAAATAGTTTCTAAGAAGAGGTAAGATTAAAATTTTCAAACCTAAAACTACTGATGCTTCTCTATGTTTTCAATGTAACATGCATAGACATATGAAAAAGGATTGTCCACTCCTAAATCCAAAAGAGAGAATATCTAACAATTTTAGAAAGGATAAGAAGTTTGAGAAAAGGAAGAAAGCACTAGCAGCAACATGAGATTCTTCATCTTCTGATGAAGAAGAAGAAACCAACGAACACACTAATGAAGAAAATGCCCATATGTGCTTTATGGCACAAAATGATAATGAGGTAAGTAGTTTAGATAATGAAGAATTACTTGAAGCATTTAATGATTTATATATGAGATTTAATAAGTTAAATTCTCAACATAAGGCATTAGTTCTTTCACATCAAGAACTAACTTCATCATTATCTTCTTTAAATAGTCTTAAAAATGAGAAGGAATCCTTATCCTCTCAAAATGATAAGTTAATTCATGAAAATGAGATTCTCAAATTTGAGAATCATAATATGATTTCACGTATTTCTATTTTAGATAATGATATCTCTTCTTTAAAATTGAAATATGATGATATGTCTTCGAACATTAATAAGTTTAATAAAGGCAATAATAATCTCGATGATTTACTTAGAGTACAACATCTTGCTAATCATCGACAAGGTTTAGGTTATAAGCATACTAACAAATCCAATAATTTTGGTAATGCTATTACTTTGAAAAAGAAATAGCATGTATTTATTAAAGCAAAGAAAATTGACTCTTCTAAAAGTTTAAAAGGGATACTATTCATATTCCAAAGAAGACCAATTTTGTTACATCTTCTAAGAAATCCATTACGCATACTATTTGGTTTCCTCAAGATGTTTGTTTGTATGACAAGGATTTATACGTTTCTAACTTTATGCAAAATGTTATTTTTTTCTTCAAATTTTTTGAAGAAACCAAACTCCATTTGGGTTTGATTTCCTAAGGACTAATTATAAGGACCCATATAAAAAGGGTACCGATATTTATTGTTTATCTTTCAGGTACCCATAAAAGAAAGATGGATACTAGATAGTGAATGTTCTAAACACATGACCCAGAACATCAAACTTCTATCAACAGTACAATTTAAAGATGGTGGCACTGTTACTTTTGGAGATAACAATAAAGGTAAAGTGATTGGCATTGGAACAGTTGGTGATCCAACTAAGCCAATCATTGAAAACGTGCTCATCGTTGACGGTTTGAAACATAATCTCTTATCTATCTCTCAACTTTGCGATAAAGATTTTAAAATTTTTTTCGAAAAGAATGCATGCATTATATATGATTTTAATATGACTAATATATTATTTCAAGGTAGTCGTAAGAATTATATATATATACACACACTAGTCATGAACCGTGCCCGCGAGCACGGTTCATTTAAGATTTTCCCCTGCGAAATGTTTGTTCTCCAAAAAATTATTTTCACAGACAAAATTTAAAAGAACAACAAATTACCGTAAAAATATTTAGCGGCACGGGCGCACTCAGCGTGGGCGACTTCGGCGTGGAACAACAAATATGGCGCGGGCGCCATAGGCACGAAACAACAAATTCGACGCGGGTGCCATCGGTGCGAAACAACGCATGAGCGCCTTTGGTGCAGAACAACAAATTCAGCCTTTGACGCAGAGCAACAAATTCGACGCGGGCGCCTTTGGCGCGAAACAACAAATTAGCGTAAAAAATTGCGCGGGCGCCTTCGGCATGGGCGCCATTTGTTGGCGCGAAACAACGCGCGGGAACCTTTGGCGTGGAATAACAAATTCGGTGCGGGCACCTTTGGCGTGGAACAACAAATTAGCGTAAAACAATTTCGCGGGCGCCATCAGCGTGGTACAACACACATCAAGGTATTTTTTCAGTGACAGTATTAACTTTAATTTTGTTACGCTAATTTTTTTACTTTGTTAAATTTAACAATTTTTCCCAAGACACTTTTAATTTCAAAGTTTTGGTTCCCAAGACACTTTTCCCCCAAAATTTAATCTTCACAATCTTGTCCAATACACTTTTAATTTTAAAGTTTTGGTTCCCAAGACACTTTTCGGCCCAAAATTTAAGTTTTTCAACTAAATTTTTTCACAAAATCCAATCTCAACCTTGGATTTTCCAAGATCAAATCTCAGCCGGTCTTTATCTTGTCCTAGTCAGCACTAGAATTTAAAAAAGGTTGTCAAATCTATAACAGATTTCCACAGCCAAAATTTAAAAGAACAACAAATTATCATAAAAATATTTAGCGGCACGGGCACATTCGGCGTGGGTGACTTCGGCATGGGACAACAAATATGGCGCGGGTGCCTTAGGCATGAAACAACAAATTCGATGCGGGTGCCTTCGGCGTGGAACAATGCACGAGCGCCTTCGATGCGGAACAACAAATTTGGCGCTTGCGCCTTTGGCACGGAATAACAAATTCGGCGTGGGTGCCTTTGGTGCGGAACAACAAATTAGCGTAAAAAATTGTGCAGGCGCCGTTTGTTGGCTCGGAACAACGCGCTGGCACCTTTGGCACGGAGCAACAAATTCGGCGCAGGCACCTTTGGCGTGGAACAACAAATTAGCGTAAAAAATTGCGCTGGGCGCCTTCAGCGCAGTACAACATACATCAAGGTATTTTTCGGTGACGATATTAACTTAAATGTTTTACGCTAATTTTTTTAATTTGTTTAATTTAATGGATCATGTTTCTCCATAATCTTTCCCAAGACACTTTTAATTTCAAAGTTTTAGTTCCCAAGACACTTTCTCCTCCAAAATTTAATCTTCACAGTCTTTCCCAATACACTTTTAATTTTAAAGTTTTGGTTCCCAAGACACTTCCGCCCCCCAAATTTAAGTTTTTCAACTAAAATTTTCACAAAATCCAATCTCAACCATGGAATTACCAAGATAAAATCTCAGCCACTCTTTATCTTGTCCTAGCAGCCCTAGAATTCAAAAAAGGTTGTTAAATGTTATATATGTTGTGAATGGAAATACCAGAGTCGGTTAGGATTGCGGGTATCTTAGAGATACACCCATATCTATGTATCCTATCTTTCTACTCTCCTATTCTGCCTATAAATAAAGGGCTGGGTGTTCCTCTCCCATGAGTTGATTCATAACACGTAATCAGCACGAGCCTCTAGAAAATTTTCCACAAAATTTTTTTTGTTCGTTGCGAAGGCAAAAGGAGACGGGAGATCCACGCGCGCGGTGCAAGGCTTCCTCAATCGAGCGTCGTCATCCACGTAGGGCTTCGTTCAATAGTCGCTATATCCAGAGGACAGATATAGAGGTAAAAATCACTAAAAACGATGTTTTTAATCATACGTATGATTGTTCTACCCCTAGATCTCGCAAGATCGATATGGGGATTAGCTAGATCACCCAAAAACGACGACCTTTCCCCCAAAAATAAAATTTTTAGGGGTTTTTCTTGTGTAAACCCTAATCCATACCCGCCGGCGGCCATCTACCCCCCACCCCATCGTACATGGCCGCACCCCCTATAGGGGGCGGCCGACGCCGTGCTTGCTCCCCCCTACAGGGGGGTGGCTGGCGCCCTGCCGCCGTCGCCCCCCTGCAGGGGGCGGCGGCGCCCTGCCGACGACCCCCCTGCAGGGGGCGGTTGACCCCCCTCCCACCGCCGTCCGGCGGCTGTAAGGGGGCGGCAGCGGCTAACCCTAGCCGCCGCCCCAAAACCCTACTGGGCCTCGAGCCCAGATTCAAAAAAGAAAAAAAATTTTGTGGGCCTGAAGCCCGCAAGCAAACTGCGGGCCTCCGGTCCGCAGACCTTGTTTCAAAAAAAAATTTTGACTGCGGGCCTAAAGCCCGCGGCCAACCTGCGGGCTTCAGGCCCGCAGTCTAGTTTTTCTTCAAAAAAAAGAAGAAGAAAAGGGGGCGAAGGCTAAAAATAAGCTTTAAAAGACTTTTTGGGCTAAAAATTAATTATAAAGGGCTTTTGTGGGCCTAAAAATTCGTGAAAAATCACGGTATATTATGGGGCAATATGTGGACATATAAGGGATTATTGGGGACTATTGGGGATTATTGGGGATGAATTAAAAAGGAAAAATTTTTCCTTTTACATAAAACATGTTGCATTTGGGCTCTTTTTCAATTCGTTAATTAAACCGAAAATTTTTACAACCCATGCATCAAATGAATTTTTCTGTAAAATCATCTATATATGCTTTACATCACTGGCATATTCTGTGGATAATTTATGCGTGGTTGTGCATTATATTTAAGCTTAATAATTAGGAAGATCCTGCGACCGCTATGCCGTTAGTTACCTAACCTAACAGTGTATGACATTGCCCAGTGGTCCAATAATTATTAAGTAATTAAATTGTTTATCCATCTCTGCGAAATATTAATGCATGTGATGCCTGTGATGAAAATGTCTGGTGAAAATGTTTGATGAGTACAAAATTTCTGCATTGATGGCTAATTGCGGTTTTTGGATCGGCTGTTTAAGTCCTACATTTTATTTCCCTGCACTTTTCTTTTACTTTTGAGAGAAATTGTAGCGAGTAAATTATGTAAATGTCCAAGACCGAAGACCTTTTTCCATAGAGACGAAGGCCACAATTGAAGCTGAAGATCTTATATGGGACCCACGGGGGTTTCCAAAGTTGTAATTTCTTTTTACAGTGTTCATTTGTGTAATATGGACTGTAATGGGACTTTGGACTCTTATTTATGTGGGACTGGCCGATCCACGCAATTAGCCCTTCATATTAAAATTGCCTCCGCATGAAAATGTCTATGTTTAAATTATTAATTCATGCATATTTGTGCTCTGCTAGATAAAATGGCTAAAATAGCAAGTGTCGATTTCGAAGTGCTGGATGCATCAGGACGAAACTATCTGAGCTGGCAGCTCGATGTGAAGTTTCACCTGCGGGCAAAGTCCCTCATTTCTGATGTGACTAATAATTAAAATGTAAGCGATATAGAAAAGGCGCAAGCCATTATCTATATTCTCCGCCATGTGGACAAGACCCTAAAGGCTGAATACCTTACGGTCGAAGATCCATTTGAGTTATGGACTGCCCTTGAGGATAGGTATAAACATTAGAAAAATGTTATACTCCCAAAGGCACGATATGAGTGGGAGAACCTGAGACTGCAGGACTTTAAGTCCATTGCTGAGTACAACTCAGCACTTTTTAGCATCACCTCACGCCTGAAGTTGTGTGGTGAAAAAGTCTCAGAAGATCGTGTAGGAGAATGATGCCCTCCAGGCTATTTATCACTATGTGAATAGCACAAACGTCTTGTTCGAAATAACAGTAAGCTGTTTGGTAATGATTTATCTAAGTTATATTATAATGTAGTTAACATTAGACATTAACTTAGGTAAAGTCCTGAGACTTTATGCAAGGACAAACAGATATCGAGATGAGTATCTTAATCATGGAGAAATGTTTGACCTTCTGTAGCATAAGTCTAAAAGGGTTCGTGGTCGTAGATGTTTCGAGACAATGATATCGAAACATCGGATAGACCATTGTGTCTTAGTCTTCACCGTTAAGCGGTGGCGATGATCTCATGATTGTTCGACTTGGCGAAGTCGGAGACGAGACACAGGTGCTCATTAGAGAATGAGTTCACTGAATGATCCACAAGAGTTATCATATGTTTACATTGACCATTCTGTCAATGATAACTCTTAGTGATGATAGGCTGGTTGGTCTTTTGACTTGAGGTCATTTTACGAACCTGTGCGTGAACGGTGCCACTTAGATCACTGTCCTGACTTCGAGGCTAGGCCTGTTGAAAGGTCTTTAATTGGGTGTCACTTGAAGCGTACGAGAAGAGTAATGACCAAGAGAGGATTCGTCTCTCCCGGTCAATGGGAGTTAGTGTCGTAGAGTTAGTTCGGTCTTTAGTAAAAACTCTGCGTAGAGTATGTTGGAAGAAGTCCAACATTAGTTGACTAAAGATCGATAGAAACTAACCGGAGTCAAGTTATTGGGGTTGACAGTTTGACCGTACCCCAGACTTGATCTACACGACATAGTTAAGACGAAAAGACTATAACTACAGAATTCATCACAGAAACAGTCAGGGTGGTCCCGACAATACTCATGTCAATGAGTTAACCACATAATGATGATTCCTGAAGCAGGGACGGTAACCACTGCTTCGAGCCCAACCTGTTGTAAGGGTCAGGCTGTAGGGTCTCACACAGAGTACGATTCTTCGTCTAGTAATAGGTAGAAATTAGTTAGGGAGAATAATTTTGCATTTTTGATGCAAGGGATGGAATAATTGCATTTGATGCAATATAGTAATTTAAGCCTAGATAGGGACTATTTTGCATTTGATGCCAAAGAGATTAAATGTGTTTTAAATTGTTTAAAACAATATTTAATAATATAAACGCAAGGAAAAGTTCACGGCTAAGACGAGAATGTCCCGGTCTAGACCAAGGTTCGAACGACGTCCAAATCGGACGCCAGATGCTCAAGTTAGAGCCAAAACAGCCAAACGGATCAGACCGGGTCAGACCATGCTGACCCAGGCCAGACCAGGTCTGGCCTGGGCACCTGGCCAGACCTGGCTAAGCCAGGAAGCCAGGGCCTGGGCACAGGCCCAGGCGCTGGGCGCCAGGGCCTGCGCCCAGGCGGGCCTGGGCGCCTGGGAGTCCAGGCGCCCTGGGCCGGGCGCCTTGGGCGCCCGCCAGGCGCCCGCGCCTGGGCGCCTGGGCGCCCGTGCCTTACCTGGGCGCCCGTGCCCAGGTCTGGTAGGTGCCCAGTCAGCCTGGGTTTGAGTCTATGGGGCCCACAGGTTGGGCCCCACCTTAGGGTGCTGAACCCTAGGTTTGATGGCAGATTTGACGGCTGGTTTTTGCGAAAAACTAGCCATAGGCTAATCTTTGGACGATCAATTGAATGGTCAAACGAACTCCGATTGACGAACGGTTTTTTCCTATGCGTTCACCGTTGAACACCCTTCGAATTGATAGGTTGTATCAATCCTGAAGTTCAACGGTGAGGGAGTTAAAATTCACAGAAGTTTGCACTTTGTGAAGTGCAAACTAACTTGATTTTAATTAACTCAAATTAATAGTCCCACATCGGATTTTGAGAAAAGGGGAGAGTCCGCCGCCTATATAAATAGGGGTCTGCTCTCCTCCTCAAAACTCGTCCCAAGCTCTAGATCTGAGCGGCTCTCGTAAATATTGGAGCACGCTCGGATCTAGGCTTAAAATAATATTTCTCCTCTCCCTATAAATTTCTGCCTTGCTCCTGAGGGCTCTAGCAAAACCGCAAAGGAGTTCGGATTTAGATCCGAAATCTAGGCGAAGGTTTCACTCGCGTGAAACTTTCTTCGGCGTGTGGTTTGCTCGGTGACACGGGATTGATCGCTTCGGGATGCGGAGCGGTTCGAGGAGCGGTTCGGGGAGCGGATCGAGGAGCGGCTCGGCGTCAGACGGGGAGCGGCTCGGAAGACGGTGCGGAACATCTCGCCTGCTCCAGGGTTGAGATTCCGGGTATGTAGTTTAATAAGCATTAGTTTAATTTAATCGCAGTAGGTTAGATCCTTCTTGGGATGGTCAGATCCATCCCAAGTTGGCATAGATCTTGGCTAAGGGTCTTGGACCTTAGGGCTAAGTTAAAATTGTTTTAACTGCATGTTAATTAGATTAACAAGTTTTTCTTCCGCTGCAATTGTTTTTTCTGTCTATGTTCCGTCCGACTTAGGACGGGACTAGAGTTTTTGTGCCCTAAGGGTACCGCAAAACCCTATAGTGGTATAAGAGCCTAGGTTTGCGTCGTCGATCTAGCACTGCGATTTCATTAAACCTGTTAATGCTTTTTAAAATACTTTTAATTTTTTTAAAGTTATAATATAATTTTAAAAATGTTTTTGATGTTCAAAATTCTATGTGATAAATTTTTTGAACACGAAAATTTTAAATGACGTTTTAAAATTTATGTGATAATTTTAAAACTAATTTTAAATCTTTAAAAGTTTAAAGTTATTTTGGATGCCTAAAAATTTTTATATGATAAATTTTTTAAGCATGGAAATTTTAAAATGGTGTTTTAAATTTATGTGATAAATTTAAAATTGATTTTAAGGCTTTAAATTTATGCGATAAGTTTAAAATGTTTTAGATGTTTAAAAATTGTATGTGATAAATTTTTTAACATGGAAAATTTTTAAAGTGATGTTTTAATTTTATAAGATATTTTTAAAACTGATTTTAAAAGTCTAAAATTGTTTATGCGATAAACTTTAGTCTATTTAAATTGTTAAATAGTTATACACTTTATTTTATGCGATAAAATTAGTGTAGCTTTATTTTTAATGGCTAGTTCTTCTTGTCCCTTATTTGATAACACAAGACAACCCTTTATGTTAGCCATTAAAAATGATTAAAATTTATTACTTGAATTTTAATGACATGCTATGTTTTAATAAAATATTAACAACACTTCAAGACCTAATTCCTGATTAGGGTAGTCCCTTTAATGAAAATCATTAATTCTAATTGTTATTATTAATTCTCATTAAAGGACTTCGCTTTTAGCGTTGGTTAATAAATTTATTAAAATCCTAATAACGATTAGGATATCACGAGAACCTTATAGTTGATAAGGACTTAATAAAAGTTATTAAACAAATCCTAAAATTTTGAATTTAAGGATGCAACTAGTTGATAGGATTAATTAGTTGTTAATAAAAGCTGTTTAGTCTATGACACACATACAAAAATGACAAGCTTCATTCAATGGACCATGATCCAGTCAATGTGCTTGGCTAAGAGTTCTGGATCACCCTTTAAGGGATAGTGATCCTGGCTTAGTCAATTCCCTGGCTGAGTTCCGCTGGACCGCAATGTCGCGAATCATGATTGTATGACACCCTGGACTATATCTAAGTCAAATACGTTAATGATCTTTTTCAAGATTAGTCGTAGCCCTCCTTGTTTTAGGGGTTAGCTACTATAGGGCCCGTGTTACAGTTGTTGAGATACACTCAAGCTGTGACATGGCAACCCTGTAGAAACCAACTCCTTAAATACATAAGATGAAATATTGACTTGACCCAAACCGATGTTGTCGTGAATACACCGAGCACCGGCATAAGTTAAGTCAACGATGTAGTCTGACTTGATGTAGTCTAAGACCTGACCCAAACCGACGTGTCATGAATACACCGAGCGGCGGAGCAAGTCAGGCTAGACACGAAAACAAGGGTCTGACTAGACTAGACATTGTGATTTGGATGAGCACACTCATGATCACAAATGGTTAGGGGCAAAAACTGATAAGAGGGTTATATCTGATATAATCGATGATGAGTCATCTTCCGATTACAGAGTCAATCAACTTGTTGACCTACACTCAAGGTTGTTTAGACTCAAGGTGATTGGACCTCTTACCCATTAATTTTAATTCGATTAAATCGTTCGTATTAAGCTTTGAAATGATCGTAAAAATAGTGGGAGGATATAGATAGATAAAAGCCATTCTACCTATATTTAATAATGAACGTATGCCAAAACTAGGGCAAGACTATGTTTACCGAAGGAATCTAATTGTAATATTTTAATGGAATTAGTTAGTTGGTCAAATAGGTTGATTAATTGAATATCAAGTTAATTGATAGGATTAAACTAATATTCTTGTTGACATTATTAAAAATGACCTTCTAAAGAAACAGACTTGAGAAATATGATTTCATTAAGTTCTGGGTCCAACAAATAAATTCACGTTACATGTCACTCGTCTCTATATGAGGCAGCTTGAACATATAGGAAATTCGAAATATGTTTCTCCCTACAACTTGTCGAGCTACCCTCAAGGTTGTATGGATAAACAATTTTGATCCGCAAAGTTCGAAAATTCGATCAAACCGTTTGAATCGAATACGAGTGCATGAGCGATGCAAGGCTATGTATCCCAACCGGATCTTGAGACAAGCAACTTCTTGAGCTACACTCAAGATTGCAACTCTCAGGCGTTTGGATACATGAGATGCTTGCATAGCTTTTTATTTTTGTTGGGCTATTTAATATCTAAATGTGATTTAGAAAAGGAAGAAGGCACTCCGGAAAGTCAATTGAGAAAGTTAGTTTAATTTATCATTAGTAAAGGCATAAGTGGGAGGAAATGAAAATGTGACATAATCTGATGTCACGATTTCATAATTATTGTTATACAAAAGGTTAACACATTTTTTGACGAATGTCGTCACATTGCTTCTGAAGCAATGAGTAATATGTATAACGATAATATATATATCAAATGTTAATATATAAATACACAAGATAGTAGCAAACTTATATGGCAAAATAGACTAGGCCATATCGAGAGACTAAGCTTCACAAGTCACATAAAAAGGGGTCTGACCTCTCGTATTATGAAGTCTATGGACACTTGTGAGTCTTATCCTCTTAGATATAATGGCCGAAACCCATCTGTAAGACAGTGGGAGAATGAGTTGTCGAACTCAGCCTGGTACATACTGATGTACCCGAGTCTAGATTAACCAAAATAAGTTATTCGTATATTTTATTAAGACACGTGTTCGTGATGAAACACAAGTCTGATAAAATAAAGAACGAAATGACTAAAGTATTTAAACTGATTCGATTAGATCGAATGGTCAAATACTTAGCTACATAAATCTTGTGTAATTAAAAGAAAATGTGATTTTCTCTCAGGTCAAGTCTGTTAACACATCCGTGTGTTAAAATGTATGAATCACACTTAGTTAGACTTGGTGTGATCCATTGTAAGTGACTCTGAGTTAAGTCCTCCCTCTGGGTTAAGTCCCAGATAGTAATGCCTAGGTTTTGATAATGTTCTGTGAGGACATTATCAATAAGATATTCATTAAATCAATCATTAGGAAGTTGTAAAATTACTCGAATCTCGTGAGACGAATCGTCGAGTTAAACATCATAACTGATGATGACTTAGTCAACTTTCGGGATGAAATTCGGAGTAGTAACTCCGATTTAAAACTTGATGCAACCAGAATAGGTCCGTGTGCGTAAATAAATTTTGGAATTTAGTTTACGTGCCCAAGGAAAATATTTCCTCACTTACTGCAAGTAAATCTTTAAGTTGAAAGATTGGTGCAGAAAAGAAAATAGTGAAGTACAATCATGTTGGTCGAAAACGATTTTCATCCTAATTCCTATAAAACGGATAATGTTGAAACCGTCTCGCCAGCAGATGTGTACAGATCTACTCGGACCAAACTCGATGTAAAACGCTCATGTTGACCATGAAAATTGGAGCATTCACTTATAAGTTCGTTTTTCTAAATATGATTTAGACAGACCAACTTATATGAATTAGCCAGATAGTTTTCATAGTCAGTTGGAGCGTATAAACTACATGCGAGGCATCAAAGAAATGGAACATTTATTTTGACAAAGTAATCAAAGAGTTTGATACTTTATCAATAATAGATATGAGCCATTTAAAATGACCGATAACTAATTTGAAAATTATTATCGTAAGGTACGATGAATTGGATAAGATCCAAGTAAATAAAAATATTATGGATTCCGATAGACCAAGTGAATGATTTGAATGAGATTCAAATGGTTGGTCTAGCATGAACATAGAAACCCCTTAAGTCTATAGTGTAGACAGTTTTAGCAGATCCACACACGAAGGCTCTACCACACGAAGTCGGAAAAACTTATGTGTAAAAACGGTATAAGATACCAAGATAAATGGGCCTGAGTGCAAGTGGGAGATGTAGGAGAATGATGCCCTCCAGGCTATTTATCACTATGTGAATAGCACAAACATCTTGTTCGAAATAACAGTAAGCTGTTTGGTAATGATTTATCTAAGTTATATTATAATGTAGTTAACATTAGACATTAACTTAGGTAAAGTCCTGAGACTTTATGCAAGGACAAACAGATATCGAGATGAGTATCTTGATCATGAAGAAATGTTTGACCGTTTGTAGCATAAGTCTAAAAGGGTTCGTGGTCGTAGATGTTTCGAGACAAGGATATCGAAACATCGGATAGACCATTGTGTCTTAGTCTTCACCGTTAAGCGGTGGTGATGATCTCATGATTGTTTGACTTGGCAAAGTCGGAGATGAGACACAGGTGCTCATTAGAGAATGAGTTCACTGAACGATCCATAAGAGTTATCATATGGTTACATTGACCAATCTGTCAATGATAACTCTTAGTGATGATAGGCTGGTTGGTGTTTTGACTTGAGGTCATTTTACGAACCTGTGCGTGAACGGTGCCACTTAGATCACTGTCCTGACTTCGAGGCTAGGCCTGTTGAAAGGTCTTTAATTGGGTGTCACTTGAAGCGTACGAGAAGAGTAATGACCAAGAGAGGATTCGTCTCTCCCGGTCAATGTGAGTTAGTGTCGTAGAGTTAGTTCGGTCTTTAGTAAAAACTCTGTGCAGAGTATGTTGGAAGAAGTCCAACATTAGTTGACTAAAGATCGATAGAAACTAACCGGAGTCAAGTTATTGGGGTTGACAGTTTGACTGTACCCCAGACTTGATCTACATGACATAGTTAAGACGAAAAGACTATAACTGCGGAATTCATCACGGAAACAGTCAGGGTGGTCCCGACAATACTCATGTCAATGAGTTAACCACATAATGATGATTCCTGAAGCAGGGACGGCAACCACTGCTCGTGGTCACTGACGTATAGGGCTTCGAGCCCAACCTGTTGTAAGGGTCAGGCTGTAGGGCCTCACACAGAGTGCGATTCTTCGTCTAGTAATAGGTAGAAATTAGTTAGGGAGAATAATTTTGCATTTTTGATGCAAGGGATGGAATAATTGCATTTGATGCAATATAGTAATTTAAGCCTAGATAGGGACTATTTTGCATTTGATGCAAAAGAGATTAAATGTGTTTTAAATTGTTTAAAACAATATTTAATAATATAAACGCAAGGAAAAGTTCACGGGTAAGACGGGAATGTCCCGGTCTAGACCCAGGTTCGAACGACGTCCAAATCGGACGCCAGATGCTCAAGTTAGAGCCAAAACAGCCAAACAGATCAGACCGGGTCAGACCAGGCTGACCCAGGCCAGACCAGGTCTGGCCTGGGTGCCTGGCCAGACCTGGCTAAGCCAGGAAGCCAGGGCCTGGGCACAGGCCCAGGCGCTGGGCGCCAGGGCCTGCGCCCAGGCGGGCCGCCCAGGCGGGCCTGGGAGCCTGGGAGCCCAGGCGCCCTGGGCGCCTTGGGCGCCCGGCCCAGGCAGCCGCCAGGCGCCAGGCGCCTGGGCGCCTGGGTGCCCGTGCCAGACCTGGGCAGCCGTGCCCAGGTCTGGCAGGTGCCCAGTCAGCCTGGGTTTGAGGCTATCGGGCCTACAGGTTGGGCCCCACCTTAGGGTGCTGAACCCTAGGTTTGATGGCAGATTTGACGGCTGGTTTTTGCGAAAAACTAGCCATAGGCTAATCTTTGGACGATCAATTGAGTGGTCAAACGAACTCCGATTGACAAACGGTTTTTTCCTATGCGTTCACCGTTGAACACCCTTCGAATTGATAGGTTGTATCAATCCAGAATTTCTACGGTGAGGGAGTTAAAATTCACGGAAGTTTGCACTTTATGAAGTGCAAACTAACTTGATTTTAATTAACTCAAATTAATAGTCCCACATCGGATTTTGAGAAAAGGGGAGAGTCCGTCGCCTATATAAATAGGGGTCTGCTCTCCTCCTCAAAACTTGTCACAAGCTCTAGATCTGAGCGGCTCTCGTAAATGTTGGAGCACGCTCGGATTTAGGCTTAAAATAATATTTCTCCTCTCCCTATAAATTTCTGCCTTGCTCCTGAGGGCTCTAGCAAAGCCGCAAAGGAGTTTGGATTTAGATCCAAAATCTAGGCGAAGGTTTCACTCGCGTGAAACTTTCTTCGGCGCGTGGTTGGCTCGGCGACATGGGATTGATCGCCTCGGGATGCGGAGCGGTTCGAGGAGCAGTTCGGGGCGCGGATCAAGGAGCGTCTCGGCGTCAGACGGGGAGCGGCTCGAAAGACGATGCGGAACATCTCGCCTGCTCCAGGGTTGAGATTCCGGGTATGTAGTTTAATAAGCATTAGTTTAATTTAATCGCAGTAGGTTAGATCCTTCTTGGGATGGTCAGATCCATTCCAAGTTGGCATAGATCTTGGCTAAGGGTCTTGGACCTTAGGGCTAAGTTAAAATTGTTTTAACTGCATGTTAATTAGATTAACAAGTTTTTCTTTCGCTGCAATTATTTTTTTCTGTCTATGTTCCATCCAACTTAGGACGGGACTAGAGTTTTTGTGCCCTAAGGGTACCGCAAAACCCTACAGATCGCATGCTGGAAAAGACGTATATGTCCTTCTATGAAAAAGATGCGATACTAATGCAGCAATATCGTGAACGCAAGTTCACCAAGTATTCTGAGCTGCTGTCATGTTTACTCTTGGCTGAACAAAACAGAGTGCTTCTCCTCGCCACTCACAACATGCGCCCCCTGGCACTGCGCCCCTCCCAGAAGCTCATAATGCCTCTCCTTCTCGAAAGAAGAGGGACAACAAATGAAAAGAAAGATCACATAAAGGGGGACAGAACAAAAAGGCTAGGGGACAAGTCCAGCAACGAAGAAATGAAAGTAAGCGGAAGTTCACCTGGTGCAGAAAAGACAACAATAGAGATGATGCACCCCCACCCACGAGGGAATGGAAAGACCATTGCCATAGCTGTGGCATGAAAGGCCACTGGTCCAGAGTGTGCATAACTCCGCAGCATCTCTAGGTTTTGTATAAAGAGAACAAAAAATAAAGCTGAAATAAACCTGATGACCTCTGATGCTCCCGTCAAGTTTACAGCCGGTGACTTCGAACATGATGACCTGCTTGATTAGCCTTCTATTTTTATCTTAGCAAACTATTTAGAACATTTCATATCATAAGAGCTTTTCATATTATGTAATTTGATTTTGAATGAAAATGTTTTCTCTGAAAATGTGCATATATAATTCATCTCTTAATAGATGAACTGCTCTCATGACTGATTAGTAGACAATAAACACATAGATCTTTCAATACAAAGCCCAACATAAGAGCCATTTTGAAGATCCAGGGATCACAACACTGTTGGCCCCCAGTTGACACTTAAACAAAAATAAAGGATGCACTAATCTCTTCGAATTCCAAAAGAAACTTCCTAAGTTTCATGGACATCCGTTTCAACGGATTCCATTTGGAAACAGAAAATGTAAATGAAAAACAAATTACTGTATGTAACGTCTCAAGAAAAAGGAGTAAAATCCATACTTGAACATTTTGAGAGCCTTACAGGCCCCTACCATACAAAGATTTGGAGAAAGGAAGCGGATTTCACGGAGCACCTGAAGTGTCCGACATTAGCCAAGTTTTTACTTAGGAATGATATATTTGGCCACCCTGGATCAGTAATGATGCACCACATCTTATCCTATGGGTATGACTTTAAGAACCTGAAGATTCTTCAGAAGGGAGAATTCCCTCTCATCCCTTAAAAGGGAAAAACAAATTACAAGGCCATCTCTATTAAAATCTGACAAAAGAATCTCCACGCTTCCTCGAAAGAAAAACAAGGAGATTGATGTGGACAAATCCACCCCCTAGTGGGCTATTATGGTACTTTATTGTACTGGTAATTGCATCCTCAAATACTCGTATGTGTGTCTACTAATGACCCGCAACCTAGCTTTTCCAAAGCTATTAGCACAAATAAAAATGTTGCGGGCACATTTTCCAGACAATCAAATAAAGTTAATAAGTCTGGTAAATGTTGGGTAATATACCTCCCGGTCATTTCAAGTGTATTGTCAAACAACGGGAATAGAAAATGAACATACAATGCCACATGTTCATACCCAGAATGGGTCGACAGAGTCACTGATAAGTAGACTCCAATGGATTGAACGTCCATTAAATCCTGATTGCCTATGGATGCATGGGGACATGCAAATTCTGCATGTTGCATCGTAAATGAAAATAAGACACTTTGAAGGTCAGAGTCTCCAATGCAACTTGCATATGGAATGCCACCGAACATTTCTCATCCGAGAATCTTCGGTCGTGCAGTTTAAATCCCCATCGCACCACCACAGAGGACAAAAATGGGTCCTCAACGTCGCCTAGGTATCTATGTAGGGTTTGACTCACCCTCAATTATAAGATACCTCGAACCCCAAACGGGGGACGTATTTAAGGCACATCTTGAAGACTGTGATTTCGATGAGACGAGTTTCCCCAAAATAGGCCAAGATACTGGAAAATCTGGCGCGAAGCAAATTATAACGTGGGATACAAAAAGTTTGACCCACCATGATCCGGTAACAAAACAATGTGAAGATGAGATCCTGGAGATCCTCCACATATAGAACAAGGTTCACCTATTACCGGACTCATTTATTGACAACCAGAAGATTTTCAGATCACACATCCCTGCTGCAAAAACTCCAGCTAGGATTGACATCCCTGAGAATGGATGCAATCCACCAGCAGCAAAAGTGGCTAATCCTCAACGGAAAAGAGGCAGACCACTAGGCTCCAAGGACAGAAATTTTAAGAAAAAAGAAAAATACCTAGAGACCTTAAGACAATACTACCACAGGACAATGAGCTCATGTCCACACCCTCACCCTTCCCGAAATCCACTGCAGAGGAACTGCCGGGAAAAACTGAAATTGAAAGTAAATGGTGTACGTACTGGGGAGGTGTTGGACAGAAAGAACATAATTGTCGACAATGTATTCATGTATCATATTGCCATATACATCGCAAAAGCGATAATGTTTATAAAATATCATTCCATACTCTGTTGCTAACATGCAAACGTAGAGATTGGCCAAATGTGGAACGAGGCAATAAAAGATGAGCTGGACTCACTTATGAAACGTGAAATGTTCAGACCTGAAGTCCAGACACCAAAAGGTGTCAAACCTGTGGGTAAAATAAGTATTGCACACATAAGAAAATATAAATATAAAATCGTATGCTATAAGGTTCAGCCTATAGCCCAAGGAAAAATTTCGCTGAAACTAGGGATCGAACAAATTAAAATGAGCATGACTCATAAATGATGCATCAGTCTCCCTAAGTTATCAAAAGCGAATACTTTACGATTTGGTAAAGGAAATTTTGGATATGCTGTTATTGGATGTTGTGACGGCATACCTTTGTGGATATCTTGGTAAAGATAAATTCCAAATTTCCTTAAATGCCCGAATAGACTTCAGGACGTCTATTCCATTGAAGAAAAACAATAAGTATAATAAATAATGTACAACCAAGAGAATCACTTGACAAATCAATGATTTCTACAGAGGGTTGTCTTTGCATCTAAGCAAAGAACAAGATTAGAGATCATAGTTGTAAACAACTAAAATCTCATCGGATCTCCTGAAGAGAAAACCGAAACATCTGTTCAAGCCTGACTATTAAACATGAAATGAAAGACCTAGGCAAATATAAATTCATGGCTCATATAATCCTATTACATACGCCCAGAAGTGCGTTGGAGAAATTAAAAGGACCATTGTCATCGAAAGTACACCTATGGGAGTATACTTAATGGATGTACAAAAAGAACCCTTCCGATCGCTGGAAGAGGGGAAGGATATAACTGGTCCTAAGGTCCCTAATCTAAATGCAATCAGGCTCTCCTGGCTAACTGCACACGTACCGATACAGCAGTTGTAGTAAACTCATTAGCCAGAGATAATTGGCACCTAAAAAGGGCCATTAGACCAGAGTTTAGCCTTCTGCGCTTTCTCCAAGGGTCGAAAGATTTGGACTTACAATATGAAGTAGCATCCTCCAATGTTTATGCAAATATAGGTTACAGGTCTAGTCCCTATACTGAGAAATCACAGAACGGGTACCCACAGTGGGATGTCCATCTACTGCAGATCTGCAAAGCAACTTATGAAGGAAACATCATCCTATCATTCTGAGATTCTCACCATTCCAGAATCACACCAATGGTGTATTTAAGGGCAGCTGGTGGTACATCATATCCCATTGACGAATGGGATAGAGGCTGGTATTGTGGAGCTGACCACATAGTCTGAAGACCACATCAGAGGCGATGAAACTTAGCACACCTCTCTAGAGTTTCTGGATTTAGCAGCTGCTCAATGGTGATAATATTTGTAATCTGTGTATATTTTCGGAATGTTGTAAATAGGAGTTATGAGATAAGCCTAAGAGATCTGAAAGCCTAAGAGCTTTTCTAGATCAGGGGGAGTTGAGGGAATTTGTACTCTTTTTCCTTAGCTATGGTTTTTTCCACTGGGTTTTCCATAGCCAAAGGTTTTAACGAGGCAAATCACATCAACTCTGGATCCTGAAGTATCCACCCCTCTATGACGCTTAGAATCCAGGAGTAATCATGAGCAGAGTCACTTGTACAAATCAGGAGGAGTTAAAGAGCGTTTGAACTCTTTTTCCTTAACTATGGTTTCTCCCACAGGGTTTTCCATAGCTAAAGGTTTTAACGAGGCAAACCTCACCAACTCAGGATCCTGAAGTATCCACCCCATGTGAGACTACTATTACGCTCAGAACCCCGAAGTATTCTTGAGCAGAGTCCACACCTATGGCTGGATAAGAGGGAGTGTTGTGAATGGAAATACCAGAGTCGGTTAGGATTGCAGGTATCTTAGAGATACGCTCATATCTATGTATCCTATTTTTCTGCTCTCCTATTCTGCCTATAAATAAAGGGCTGGGGGTTCCTCCCCCATGAGTTGATTCATAACTATATATATATATATATATATATATATATATATATATATATATATATATATATCTATTATACATTTGACAGCGATTTTTGAATCCTAGGGCTGACTAGGACAAGCTGACTAGGACAAACTGTTTGATAAAAGACGGTCAGGATTTAATCTTGAGGAATGAACGGTTGAGATGCGATATAACGAAAATTTTGGGGAGGGAGTTTTGTATTTTCGGGAAAACGTGTGGGGGGAAAAACCAAGTCCATCAATTGATTAAATGCCCACCAGCACGCAAAATCCTCAGCCGCGCACCCAAAGGCACCCAAACACAACGAAACACAACTCTGCACCCAAACACAACTCTCTAGGGCCCACCAAGTGGGGGAAGCACGCTCTATTGAATATCGTTGCCCATTGCTCTAAGGAATCCCGATTTGACTGTTCAGGCTCACGCTCTAGGGGAAATTGTGCCATCCCTCATTTAATCCCTCTCTTTGTTAATTCCGATTCAACTGATCCCTTTGCCTTCCATCTCTCTCTCTCTCTCTCTCTCTCTCTCTCTCTCTCTCTCTCTCTCTCTCTCTCTCTCTCTCTCTTATTTGAGGCCGTCGCTGCCATAGATGGCGTTCGTCGTCGTCGTATCACCGGTCACCCTCTCTTCGTCCAGAACGTTGTCCTCTCCTCCGACGACGAGTTCGCCTCTCCGGCTCCTGGGACGGCAAGCTCAGGCTAGACACCAAGGATGGCTAAAAGGTCGGTAAGCTCAAATTGTGTTACACAATGAAAACAAAAAGGTCGGATTTTAGTTTAATATTTAAATTCATGCTCCTTTGTGTTACACTATTTACTATTTACTATCTAGCCGTCCCAGGAGCATGAGTTTCTCTTCGTCATACGGTTGCTAATAGCTCCCGTTCTGCCGATGAAAACCTTAGGAACACCACAGATCTGGAGGGCATTAGGGATTTACTCGGCTGATCGCCCAATCGGAACACCACATCGAAGATCAGCAAGAAGATGGCGGCTCTCCAAGCTTCTCCATCGTCATCCAGCAGCTCGGACCCGAGCTTCTCCATCGGAGCTTGGCCGCTTCGAAGACGATGAGGTGGGAGTAAGGGCGAGGGGTCAGAACATTTAGTTGGTAATATTATCTATGTTATATTGGTTGTCAACTTGAGTGTAGAAATCCAGTCTTTCATCAGTTTGATGCAGTATGACATTTTTTAAGAAAAGTGTAGATTTTAAACAATGTTCATTATATGTACATAATTTGTATTTTTGAAATTTGTTGAGTATACTCCATGCGGATACCTGATTTTTGCGAGTATAACCCTATTTTTGCGAGTACCTGATTATCAGATGAACGTGCTTATTCCAGATCCACTGTGATGTAAAAATGAGTCATGGTTTGCTAAATGTCCTAGCCTCAAACTGGTCACTTGGGCCTGTTACAAAGAGAGAGAAGCTACACATGTCTCCGATCTGAATTGCGATGATGAACCCCTACTTCCTGAAGATCCACCAGCTGCCAAGAAAGGAAACCAAGGTCTTTTCTCTCACAATTGTATACCATTTTCCTTTGTGTTTATTGCTTTCCCTTTTCTTCTTCTTCACATCATTTTATGATAGTTGTTTCAAACGATGGCGGTGCAGGTCATAGTTTGTTAAGTTAACGAGGATTGCAGGCTGGCTGGAGAGTCCTGAATGGCCTTTGTCACTTGGAGAATTGTGTGTTAGGTACTAGAGTTGATCATGCATACACGTACATCTATATTTTAAATAAAAAATCATTACCATAATTCATTTTGAATAGTGATTATATATACCATGATGTGTTGGATATGTTTACAGTGTCTTTATTGGCTTGAGTCATGAAATGATTCCATATACCTGAGAAAAATTTATACCTAACTGCTACTTATGCATGTCAGGTTTCATCAGGCAAACTAGAATATGGTTGTATCTTTATGTGACTCCTCTATGTGATCATCAGATTTAGCTAATGCAACAGGATATATCTTATATATATATTTTGAGAGGTGAATTAATTTATCACGTCTTATGTTAGGGATCACATCAACTTTATATAAAATAGAAGTATTGAAGCAGCTGAATGGGCACATCTTTCTTATTTTTGCCTCTAAATTAATTTTTGCATGGGACACATTGCTTTTCTATTTTGTTGGAATCTAAATGTCAAAATTGCTGCCATGCATGTTGTTAGAACTCCCAATTACATGTGTCCTGCGCTGCTTGCTGACATTCCCTATGGATTCAAGTCAGATATCTGGTCTTTAGGTAGGATATTTCTACAATTATAGCAAGAAACATGCTTTGATATTACTTGATGTGTTAGTCTGGCTGTCCTAATTGGCTTTTTTGTTCGGCAGGTTACTGTATGTATGAGATGGCTGCTCATAGACCGGCTTTCAAAGCTTTTGTAAGTCTGTTATCATTGTTAATTGACTCATTAAATGCTTCATTGTAACATGAAATCATCTGTGCCTAATATTTTGAAATGGTTATTTTAATTGTAATACCATATGATGTTTTTGCTATATGTTTTGCATGGTTTCAATATCTACAATAGGAAGAAGCAATGTGAATCTGCAACTGTAATATGGTACTAATTAAATTTTACCCACTTGAGGCATAACATGTTTGAGTTGATCAACAATGAATATTTAGCATGTACTATTAGTTTTTCTGAAAATATAATAACTTAAGAAATTTGGTTAGAAAAAGTGTTTGCTTGAGAGAGGATCGGGAGCCTTGATTTTTTTGAAACACGTCGGAATTCATGATTAGTTTTCCCACTTTCCTAGAAGCTTGAATGATGGCATTCTAATAGCCATATTTATGGTTTCATGTTTTCCACATTCTTTTTATTTTTATTTTTGGTATCTGTTATTTTCCAGGTACATTAAATAATGTTTGAGTATATCTCTAGGGCAACAGAGTCAGTCACATGAAGGCATGAGCTGATGCACAACAATATATTTGATATGAAAATGCTCATTCCAATGATTTCATGCAATGTAATGTTTATATCCGAGTAAACTAACATGATTGATTTCAAACAGAATAATGTAAATTTTTGTGCTATTGAGGGAGTTGTGAGAGAGAAGAGGAGAAAGGGACCTCACATAGGAGAAGACTTTAATTTGATGCATGCTATGATAAAGGCAGATTTTTAGCTTCTTTTTATCTCTCTTATGTTGGGATCAGGTTCAAGTTTGATAGTCTTTGGGTTACAATGAGAATCATGTATTCGTCCATGATCAGCATATGGAATTTTCTTGGACGTGTTGGTGGAGGTTATATCTCTAAGATTAACATTAGGTATTCCCAAATTTTTAACGTAGAATTTATTGTTTAAAATAGAATTCACAATTTAACAAAGAATTCACAATTTTTGGACAGAATTTATTGTTGCTGTTTGCATGCTCACATACTAGAGAAATCTTTTTTTGTCTCATGGATTTGTTGTTTCATGCCATTTTAAGAACATGATGTGTGGCTATCCTACTTTAAATATGTTCTGGATAAGATAACATCATGGAAACTATTATGATTTGGAGTCTCATAGGTTATGAACCCAAGGCTTTGCATCCAACTCTTAGGGCTTAATTACTACAGAAACAAAAGAATATAACTGAAAATATGAAGCCACTAATATAAATATTAATGATATTTGTTGCAACATTTCACTAACTAGACAAACATATAAATTGAAAGAAGTGGGTTTTCACTAACCTTTTGCCATATAGCCTGTAACAATATAACAAAAGGGTGATGAATAATCTGACAGCAAGAGTAAATACAACATAAAACTTGATCAACCTATCTCTGTAACCAAATATGCTAATATTGAGAAACACTTGACAATGGGTAGATGTAGTATGCTTCAGTCATCACTGTTAGAATGTTTATTCACTATTTTTTCTCAAAGACCATCTGATTATACAGAAATGCCCATGATTTTTAAATGGACTTGACTTAAAATGATGAAGATGATATATGGATAGTGATCCAAGTGTCAATCCTTGATGAGAAGTGTGTCAAACATGGACACTTCAAGTAGATAGGGATAGGAGCACATTGATTTTGTTTGAGATAAAGATGCTAAAGAGGCGCATTCTTATATATTTGAAATACCACTCATGTAATCGGAATGTCATATATTTCAAAGATACAGATGCATAAGTTATGTATTTTATTGAAACATGTATCATGTATCATGTATTAATGTCTTGATATGTATCATGGATCCAATTTCAGAATATCCATATCGTAATGGTTCTACATATTTGTGGTGGGTCATTGAATTTTTTTCATGTAGATCAGAGATCGGAGACAAAAGTGTATGTGTTAGATTGCGGCCTACTTGGGAGGATTTGAGGAGCAACTTAACTGCTAAAGGACGTAAGCAGTTTGAAGTTTATGTATGTACGATGGCGGAAAGAGACTATGCTCTGGAGATGTGGAGGCTGCTTGATTATGAAGCCCATCTGATCAGCTCTAGCCAACTATTGGATGTCTGTTTGGATTATTTAGAGTTGTCACTATCTAATATTTGAGAGAAATATGTTAATATGTTGCATGTACATATCCAGCAACATGTTCTTTTTTATTGCTGTAAATCTAGCATCGGTCAGAATTGTCAGATCATGTTTTATGCATGTGATTTTGAAAGTTTCAGTCTTTTGGGTAACAATGACTATGTTATGAATTGGAATTCCAACTTGCTTAATGTAGAAAAAAGTCTGACTCTTTGTTCACAATATTGTTTTAGGATATTCTCTTTTGTCTTTTTATTTAGTTCATAAAGAGAGTTATCACACCAGATTTTTTTTAATACTGATGGAAACAATAATTGAGTTACATTGAGTTATTGATATTGCCTGTCTGGTTTGGTTCATAAAGATTTGGGTTTTTATGTTTATTCAAATCTTTTCATTCTTTTTTAATTGACATAGGTATCAGATTTTTCCCCTTTCCTCTATGGTAGATTCCCGTGCCGTGAAGTATATGATTTTATTATGGCTGATTTTGAACCAGAAATGGAGTATTAAGACAAATTTAGCACAGAATGGATGTGTTTAGGATGTTGCATGGGTGATCAGCATGAGCCAAGATGAAATTGTCTCATTTTTTCCTTCATTATAGGCATGTCAAATCAATATAGAGATCAATTCATCACAATCCTTGGATACAATATGAGCCTAAATGATATTAGTATATATAGAAATCTGATCATTTATTTTTGAGATCAATTCATCACAATCCTCAGCTACAATAGGAGCTTTTTGCACATATAACCCAGGTATCTGCATTTTTGCCCCTGGACTCTCCACACACCCACACCCACACTTTTTCTTCTTCACCCTTTTCAGACCGTTTCCCCCCGTCCATATGCACGTATGCACGTGTTATTTTCACGCCGAAGGTGCCCATGCCAAATTTTTGTTCGTTTAAATTTTGGAGGGGAAATAATTTTTGTGGAGAACAATGATTTTGAGGGGATATCTTAAATGAACCGTGCCCGAGTGCATAGTTCCGCGTCGAAGGCGCCCGCGCTGAAGCTAAATTTTTGTCCATTTAAATTTTAGAGGGGAAATAATTTTTGGCGAGAACAAAGATTTTGGGGGATATCTTAAATGAACCGTGCCAGAGTGCACTGGTCCACGACGAAGGTGCCCGCTCGCTAAAGTTTTTACGCTCATTTATTGTCCCTTATCGAAGGTATACATGCCAAATTTATTGTTCCGCACCGAAGGCGCTCGCGCCGAATTTGTTGTTCCGCGTCGAATGCCTTTGTACCGCTAAATATTTTTACGCTAATGTGTTCTGTGCAATTTTGGCTGTGGAAAATATTTTTTTGGGGAACAAAGATTTCGCGGGGGAAAATCCAAAATGAACCGTAACCGCGGGCACGGGTTATGACTAGTATATATATATATATATATATATATATATATATATATATATATATATATATATATATATATATATATATATATATATATGTGCAAAAAATGTACCTAAGAATGACCTCGGGTAGAGATACCTGAGCACACCCCCGCTGTTCGGGGTTTGTGAGTATTGTATTTTGAAATTTTTTTGCAGTAGGTAGATATACTTGTTATGTAGCTCCCCACAAAATTTCAGCTCGATCCGACACCGTTTGAGCCTCCGTTCATCGATTTCAAAAACGTTGCGCAAAACTGTCCAAATTCTGGACAGTTTTGCGTAACGTTTTTGAAATCGATGAACGGAGGCTCAAACGGTGTCGGATCGAGCTGAAATTGTGTGGGGAGCTACATAACATGTTTATCTACATACTGCAAAAAAAATTTCAAAAAAAAATACTCACAAACCCCAAACAGCGGGGGTGTGCTCAGGTATCTCTACCCGAGGTCATTCTTAGGCACATTTCCATATATATATATATACTAGTCATAACCCGTGCCCGCGGGCACGGTTCATTTAAGATTTTCCCCGCGAAATCTTTGTTTCCCGAAAAATTATTTAGCGTAAAAATATTTAGCGGCACAGACACCTTCGACTCAGGCGTTTTCGGCGCGCAACAACAAATTCGACGCAGGCGCCTTCGGCGCTGAACAACAAATTCAGCGTCGAACAATAAATTTGGCGCCCGTGCCTTTGACGCGGAACAACAAATTAGCATAAAAAAATTTAGTGGGCGTCTTCGACGCGGGCACCGAAACCCGTGCCCGCGGGCACGGTTCATTTAAGATTTCCCCCGTGAAATCTTTATTCCCCGAAAAATTATTTCCATATCCAAAAATTAACAGAACAATAAATTAGCGTAAAAATATTTAGTGGCACGGGCACCTTCGACGCGGGCGTCTTAGACGCAGAACAACAAATTCGGCGCAGACGCCTTCAGCGCGAAATAACAAATTCGGTGTCGAACAACAAATTTGTCGCCCGCACCTTCGGCGCGGAACAACAAATTAGCGTAAAAAAATTTTAGCGGGTGCCGAAACCCGTGCCCGCGGGCACGGTTCATTTAAGATTTCTCCCGTGAAATCTTTGTTCTCCAAAAACTTATTTCCACAACCAATATTTAACAGCACAATAAATTAGCGTAAAAATATTTAGCGGCACGAGCACCTTCGACGCGGGCGTCTTCGGCGCGGAACAACAAATTCGGCGCAGGCGCCTTAGGCACGGAATAACAAATTCAACGTCAAACAACAAATTTGGCGCCCGTGCCTTCGGTGCGGAACAACAAATTAGCGTAAAAAATTTAGTGGGCGCGTTCGACGTGCGCGCCGAAACACGTGCCCGCGGGCACAGTTCATTTAAGATTTCCTCCGTGAAATCTTTGTTCCCCGAAAAATTACTTCCACAGCCAAAATTTAGTAGAAACAATAAATTACATAAAAATATTTACCGGCACGGGCACCTTCGACGCGAGCGTCTTCGACACGGAACAACAAATTCGGCGCAGTTGCCTTCGGCGCGGAACAACAAATTCGGCGTCGAACAACAAATTTGGCTCCCGCGCCTTCGGAGCGGAACAAAAAATTAGAGTAAAAAAATCTAACCGGCGCCTTTAATTAGAGTAAAACCTCTGGGTATTTTTACGCTAATTTGTTGTTCTGCTAAATTTTTTATTTTGTTTACTTTAATGGATCATGCTTCTCCACAATCTTTCCCAAGGCACTTTTAATTTCAAAGTTTAGGTTCCCAAGGCACTTTTCCTCCCAAATTTAATCTCCATAATCTTTCCCAATGCACTTCTAATTTCAAAGTTTAGGTTCGCAATGCACTTCCCCCCAAATTTAATCACCACAATCTTTCCCAAGACACTTCTAATTTCAAAGTTTTGGTTCCCAAGACACTTTTCCCACCAAAATTTAAGTTTTCCCCTAAAACTTTCACAAAATCCAATCTCAACCATTGATTTACCAAGATCAAATCCCATCCACTCTTTATCTTGTCCTAGTCAGCCCTAGAATTCAAAAAACGTTGTCAAATGTATAATAGATATCACTTATCCAATTTCTCTTGATAACATCACTCTTATCCAATTTCTATTGTCCAATATCTCTTATTCAATTTCTCTTGATAACATCCCTCTTTTATAATATAAATATCTCTTATCCAATTTATCTTGTCCAATATCTCTAATCCAATTTCTCTTGATAACATCCCTCTTTTATAATATAGATATCTCTTATCCAATTTCTCATGTCCAATATCTCTTATCAAATTTCTCTTGATAACATCCCTCTTTTATAATATAGGTATCTCTTATCCAATTTCTCTTTTCCAATATCTCTTATCCAATGTCTCTTGATAACATCCCTCTTTTATAATATAGATATCTCTTATCCAATCTCTCTTGATAACATCCCTCTCTTATAATATAGATATCTCTTATCCAATTTCTCTTGTCCAATATCTCTTATCCAATTTCTCTTGATAACATCCATCTTTTATAATATAGATATCTCTTATCCAATTTCTCTTTTCCAATATCTCTTATCCAATTTCTCTTGATAACATCCCTCTTTTATAATATAGATATCTCTTATCCAATTTCTATTTTCCAATATCGCTTATCCAATTTCTCTTGATAACATCCCTCTTTTATAATATAGATATCTCTTATCCAATTTCTCTTGATAACATCCCTCTCTTATAATATAGATATCTCTTATCCAATTTCTCTTGTCCAATATCTGTTATCCAACTTCTCTTGATAACAACCCTCTTTTATAATATAGATATCTCTTATCCAATTTCTCTTTTCCAATATCTCTTATACAATTTCTCTTGATAACATCCCTCTTTTATAATATAGATATCTCTTATCCAATTTCTCTTTTCCAATAACTCTTATCCAATTTCTCTTGATAACATCCCTCTTTTATAATATATATATATATATATATATATATATATATATATATATGAGAATAATAGGTATCATACGACATATGAGAGGGTGTCTCATATGCCCTCTCACATAAAAGGGGCAAGTACAAGCCCACATGTGCTTGTACTTGGTGTACTTGACCCTCTTTATGTGAGAGGGCATATGAGATATCCTCTCATATGGCGTATGATACCCATTAATCCATATATATATATATATATATATATATATATATATATATATATATATATATATATATATATATATATATATATATATATATATATATATATATATGGGATCTTCTAACCCCCTAAAATAACCCCCTTTTGACCCCCCATCTTGTCCCTCCATCACATTTAATCCAATGGATCAGGTTGCCCCACCCCCAAATGAGTTTTTGAAGATATTTTCAATTTCTCTTCAATTTCTCCCAAAAAGTGAACTCACTTTAACAGCACTCTCTCTCTAACCCCACAAATCCAACGGGTTAACTGATGGGCTCTTAGTATTCCACAAAAACAAAAAGTACTCTCTCTCTCTTTCTCAGCACGCAACCCCATCCCCACAAGTCGTCATTCTCTCTCACAGCACCCGAAAGTTTCCCTCTCCCTCTCCTTCCTCTCTTGCTTTCTTTTTGATCAGCTTCTTCATCTCGTTCTTCTTCCTTTGATTCTTCATCTTGCAAGCACAGGTGGATGCAAAAAAGAGGAATAGAGCAAGGATCTTCAACAGGTTGAAAGGTACGCATGCTCTTCAACAGGAAGGATCTTGCAAGCATCACTCTCCTTCCTCTCTTGCTTTTCCTTCCCTTTTCTTTTTTTTGTTTTTTCTCAACATATGATCATCTCATGCTGTCAAAATAAGAAAATAAACTGAAACCATAAAAAAATTTTGAAAAAAATTCAAAACCCTAACTAAAAATGTCGAGAGTGCACTGCATAAAGTTCTGAGAGTTTATTTGATTCTTCATTTTTTGAAATATGAGGGCTTACCCTTGACATTATAAAGTTTTGAGAGTGGACTGAAACCAATGGTTTCAGTCCACATACTGATAGTTCTGAGTGGACTGAAGGACTGAAGCCATCCACATATTGATAGTTGAGTGGACTGAAACCATTGGTTTCAGTCCACTCAGAACCTTCTTCTAAGGACTGAAACCAATGTTTCAGTCCACTCAAATGTCAATGTTCTTCTGTGGACTGAAACCAATGGTTTAAGTCCACTCAAACGTCAATATGGGGACTGAAACCATTGGTTTCAGTCCCCATATTGACGTTTGAGTGGACTGAAACCATTGGTTTCAGTCCACAGAAGAACATTGACATTTGAGTGGATTGAAACCAATGGTTTCAGTCCACAGAAGAACAGTTCTGAGTGTGGTTTTAGTCCACATATTGACAGTTGAGTGGATTGAAACCATTGGTTTCAGTCCTCTCAACTTTCTTCTGTGGACTGAAATCAATGGTTTCAGTCCACTCAACTGTCAATATGTGGACTGAAACCAATGGTTTCAGTCCCCATATTGACATGAGTGGACCACATATTGACATTTGAGTGGACTGAAACCATTGGTTTCAGTCCACAGAAGAACATATTGACATTTGAGTGGACTGAAACCATTGGTTTCAGTCCACTCAAAAGTTCTGAGTGGACTGAAACTAATCCACATATTGACAGTTTTGACTGGACTAAAACCATTGGGTTATATGTGGACTCAGAACTGTCAATATGTGGACTGAAACTAATGGTTTCAGTCCATCTTAGTACACTAATTATCTTAATACAATACTACGGTGTTAATACTAATGTTGTTTTTATGTAATTGGTTTTAATGGACAGATAGATATATGCTAAGATGAATAATGTGGATGGTCTTGGATCAACTATTATTGAGCATACATTAGAAGAAGAAAGTTCAGATTTTCAGCATGTGGGTTGTGCAGAGAAGGAAGTTGATGTTTGTTTCAGAGTGTTTTCTCACTACTAAGCGTTGACCGTGGAGAACCCAGTCAACGTGGTCAAGGGGCCCGCTTGGGGTCCCTTGGGGGGCTTCGAATCGGTGCAGAAGGGGTGAGGGGAAGCCTCGGCCCTGGTCGAGACGCTCGACCTCAGACAGACGTGCTCGGCCTCGGCTGGAAGGTGGACGAGGGGTAGCCTCAGTCGCCCGGGTAGATGCACGGCCGACGAGTGGCGAGGGAGAGTCTCGGGCCCGATTCAAAGACGCTCGGCCTCGGTAGGACGTGCTCGGCCTCGGCAGGCAGACGGTGAGGGGAAGCCTCACGGTCCGGTTGATCGAGTAGTCGGAGAGGGGCGAGGGGTAGCCTCGGCCCATTGATCAGCTGTCCACCTGCGCAGACGAGAACGCTCGTCAGGGGGGCCGGACCTTGGTTCCGGCCAAATCCCCTCCGATGCCTAAGTCAGATAGAGATCTGAGAAAGGAGGCCCAGCGGAGACGGTCCGACTCGTGAGGAGATCGTAACGGCGTCTCTCGGCGCGAGCGGGGGAGGAAGGAGATGAATTGGGGGAACGAGGTCGTTGATGGAGTACCTTAGGTTTTGTTACCTGAGATGCGGTCCTCTTGGATGATGCCCACCCTCCCCTCATATAGGTGACTCGTCCTGATCATGTGCCATGATGTGACATTATGGCCATCATTCATGGGGACGTGCAAATGTGGGAAGTTTTGACATCCACTAATTGCGCCCATCTTGATGAGGAGATGAATGTCCTGAAGGTGGCCATGATGGCTGGAGTGATGGACTCGGGCGGTTGCCATATTTGGCTGGCCTTGATGGCTGGTGAGTGATGGCCATTTAAGTCGGGCCATTAAGCTGAGCCATTAAGCCAAGCCATGATGGCTATAGAGTGAAGGCCATTTAAGTCGGGCCATTAAGCCGAGCCATTAAGCCGAGCCATGATGGCTATAGAGTGAAGGCCATTTAAGTCGGGCCATTAAGCTGAGCCATTAAGCCGAGCCATGATGGCTAGAGAGTGATGGCCTTGGACGGTTGCCATATTTGGCGAATGTTTCCTTGACTTGGGCTCCGATTTCCTCCACTGTGGAAGTGGGCCTTCGTCATGTGTGGAGAAGCGCGGCCCGCCCGTGAGATCCTTGGGCCGAGGCCCCAAGGTCGTAGTAGTCTGGTTGACCAGTCGTAGTTGACTTGGCTCTTCCGGGCCCGGCCAAACTAGTCCCGTTAACATGCCCCCATCTTCTGAGCTCTACCATTGTTGAGGTGGAGGTCGGGAGATGTAGTATAATGTGGAAGAAGTTGTACTCTCTGCAAAACTTTGGTCCGTCTTGCAGAGTTTGGCCAGGGACGATAGATCGTCAGCCCGAGATTCGTTCGGTCGTGGGGGAGTCGCCCATCGACTTACTGCCGACGAAGGAGATTCGTTCAGTGGCGAGGGGAGTTGCCCCTCGACTTACGGCTGACGAAGGAGATTCGTTCGGTGGCGAGGGGAGTTGCCCCACGACTTACGGCCGACGAAGGAGATTCGTTCGGTGGCGAGGGGAGTTGCCCCATGACTTACGTCCGACGAAGGAGATTCGTTCGGTCGGCTAACCGGGGGAGTTGTCCCGGTCCTTCGTCCGATCCGTTCGTTCGGTGGCGAGGGGAGTTGCCCCTCGACTTACGGTCGACGAAAAAGTGAGGACCTTGTAAATACTTTCAAAGATTCCATGGTGGCGCTCTGCCACTACTTTGTCCAGCTTGGGTGGATGCAGGAGTTGTTCGGCAAGGTGTCTTGGCGTTGAGACTCCGATACTTGGCAAGGTGGTCGGACTCGTCTGGTCGGCCTCCTCCTGGGTTGTTTAAACTGGGGTGGTAGGCCTCCTCTTGGATGGGTCGGCCTCATCTAGACACAGCTCCAGTTCCATTTCCAACTTTAGCTCCAGCTCCAGCTCTGACTCCAGCTCCGACTCTCGCACCGGCTACTGCTTTTGTCTGTTTGGCGGTACGACCAAGGTAGCTCGGCAGGGGCGGCACAGTGATGGGAGCTCAGCTTATATGTTTAGCGATGGCAGCACGGCGTCGGTATGACGGACGTCGAGACAATGGCCAGAGATGGTGGTAGGGCCATCGATGAAGGCCGAGTCGGGGCTAAGCCCGACGCTTGCGAGGGTCGTTGGTGTTGTCTCTTGTCTGAAATCGATCGAGATCTCATTCTCCTTGGCGGCCTTGCCGAGCCGCTTGTAGCCCCGCGTCTTCCATGCCCGTCTTCGGATCTAGAAGCACTCCTTGCGCCTCCCCCTCAAGTTGGCCGAGGCTGTAATGCCGGTCGTCGTGTGATCCGGCGTTGTCGCGGCCATGACAGCCTTATCTACAAGCTTTTTGTGAGACATTTGTTGAAACCGGAGGATGTGGCTTTTAATCACCATCTCGCAAGAAGTTTAAGTGAGGAGAATTGTTAGGGAAGCTCTTGTAGTTGTCTGATAGCACACAATTAATTAGCAAGGGGAAAGAGGATAGTTTGACCTTTTTGCTGGGTCGGCCTCGGACTCGGACTGGACTGGTCCGCCTCCTCTGGGGTCGGCCTCGGCCTCAGCCTGAACTGGTCAGCCTCGGCCTCGGCCTGGACTGGTCGGCCTCCTCTGAGGTCAGCCTCAGCCTCGGCCTGAACTGGTCGGCCTCGGCCTCAACCAAGATCCTCATCAGATTCTAGCGGAGAACCAAGGGATGACAATTCACTGGAGGCGGAGCAGCCGTGAACCTGTTTGTGGCCCATCTGGTGCAGACGGGCGATGAAGTGGATCCCTCCGCTAGGATTGCGGCTTGGTTGGGCTCGGACAAGGCTTCGATGGAGAGATCGAACTGCGACAGAGTTTGCATATGCTGGGGGTTCGAAGGATTGGTGGCAGACGGAGCCCCACTTCCCGATACCCGCTGCTGAGATTGGGGTGTATGTTTGGGGGACGATGACGAACCACTCGATGTGCTAAGATTTCCCATGGGCCAAGCTATCGCCTTTGATGGAGAAATGGGTAATATCGATGAAGAGAAGGTGAGGGGTCGCGAAGGCAGTGAGGTTGCCTCTGTAGCCTCGTAACGCGCCTCCTTCGCTTTCGCCTCGCCCCTTTGTCTTGAGGGTGGAGGTTAGATTTTGATGACGGGAACGATTGATTGTCAGTGTGGTTGATGACGTGGATGTTGATCGTTCCCACAGACGGCGCCAGATGTTTCAGAGTGTTTTCTCACTACTAAGCGTTGACCGTGGAGAACCCGATCAACGTGGTCAAGGGGCCCGCTTGGGGTCCCTTGGGGGGCTTCGAATCGGTGCAGAAGGGGTGAGGGGAAGCCTCGGCCCTGGTCGAGACGCTCGGCCTCGGACAGACGTGCTCGGCCTCGGCTGGAAGGTGGACGAGGGGTAGCCTCAGTCGCCCGGGTAGATGCACGGCCGACGAGTGGCGAGGGAGAGTCTCGGGCCCGATTCAAAGACGCTCGGCCTCGGTAGGACGTGCTCGACCTCGGCAGGCAGACGGTGAGGGGAAGCCTCACGGTCCGGTTGATCGAGTAGTCGGAGAGGGGCGAGGGGTAGCCTCGGCCCGTTGATCAGCTGTCCACCTGCGCAGACGAGAACGCTCGTCAGGGGGGCCGGACCTTGGTTCCGGCCAAATCCCCTCCGATGCCTAAGTCAGATAGAGATCTGAGAAAGGAGGCCCGGCGGAGACGGTCCGACTCGTGAGGAGATCGTAACGGCGTCTCTCGGCGCGAGCGGGGGAGGAAGGAGATGAATTGGGGGAACGAGGTCGTTGATGGAGTACCTTAGGTTTTGTTACCTGAGATGCGGTCCTCTTGGATGATGCCCACCCTCCCCTCATATAGGTGACTCGTCCTGATCATGTGCCATGATGTGACATCATGGCCATCATTCATGGGGACGTGCAAATGTGGGAAGTTTTGACCTCCACTAATTGCGCCCATCTTGATGAGGAGATGAATGTCCTGAAGGTGGCCATGATGGCTGGAGTGATGGACTCGGGCGGTTGCCATATTTGGCGGGCCTTGATGGCTGGTGAGTGATGGCCATTTAAGTCGGGCCATTAAGCTGAGCCATTAAGCCAAGCCATGATGGCTATAGAGTGAAGGCCATTTAAGTCGGGCCATTAAGCCGAGCCATTAAGCCGAGCCATGATGGCTATAGAGTGAAGGCCATTTAAGTCGGGCCATTAAGCTGAGCCATTAAGCCGAGCCATGATGGCTAGAGAGTGATGGCCTTGGACGGTTGCCATATTTGGCGAATGTTTCCTTGACTTGGGCTCCGATTTCCTCCACTGTGGAAGTGGGCCTTCGTCATGTGTGGAGAAGCGCGGCCCGCCCGTGAGATCCTTGGGCCGAGGCCCCAAGGTCGTAGTAGTCTGGTTGACCAGTCGTAGTTGACTTGGCTCTTCCGGGCCCGGCCAAACTAGTCCCGTTAACAATGTTGAACAAACACAAGCTGCAGAATCAAATTTCAATAGTGTTGGTAGTGCATTGGATGAAACTGTTGAAGCACACACACAAGCAGATAATATGTTGTATGTTGGAAAGAAGTTTCAATATATAGAAGAGGCAGAAGAATGCTATACAAAATATGCTAGTAGCAAAGGTTATAGCATTAGGAAAAGAGGAAGTGAGCAAAAGGGTACTAGAGTTATGGAAGTTGATAATGTCAGATTTGCATGCACTTGCGAAGGAGCTCCAAGTAAAAAGAATGTAGAAGATAAAGACATAAGTTCAATGAGAACAGATTGTAAGGCGAGGATGCGAGTGAAAAGAATGAGGTTTGATAAAGGGTGGGTGGTTACTGTGTTCAATGATTCACACAATCATCCTATGATCAGCCCAAGTAAAATGAGTCTAATTAAGTCAAGAACTAGTTTTTCAAGTGCTGCAAAAGCGTGGACTGAAGTTTTTGCTAAAGAACAACTGCAAATTAACAAAATCCCTCAGTTATTTGGTGGGGCTGCCAACTGTCCGTTTAATAGTAGAAAGTGTTACAATCATTTGAGAAATATCAGAGCTGAATATAACGATTGTGGAGATGCTCAAGCTGTGAGGGTGTATTTTGAACAGGTGCGGTTGAAGGATAGTAATTTTTACTATGCAATTGATGTTGATGATGTTGGGAAAGCAGTTAACTTTTTTTGGATTGATGGAAAATCACGGTTAGCTTACAAACAATTCGGAGATGTTATCACATTTGATACAACATACAACACAAATAGGTATAAGATGCCATTTGGCCCTTTCACGGGTGTCAATCATCATGGTCAATCAATTCTTTTTGGTTGTTGTTTGATAGAAAATGAAACCGAGGAGACTTTTGTATGGGTATTTAAGCACTGGCTGCTGGCTATGGAGGATATGCACCCAGTGTCTATCATAACAGATCAAGATCCAGCTATGACTAAAGCAATTGCAGAGGTATTTCCTAATACAAGACACCGATTTTGTCTTTGGCATATTAAAAAGAAATTTCCGAGCCACTTGAGCCACTTATATGTCAAGAAATCGGACTTCAAGAAAGAGATGAAGCAGTGTATGCATCAAACACACACAATTGAAGAATTTGAAACCAAATGGGCAGCATTCATAATTAAGTATGACTTGCAGGAGCACAAATGGCTTAATGATATGTATGAGATTCGGCATAAGTGGATGCCGATTTATTGTATAAGCACCTTTTTTGCTGGAATGAATACCACACAAAGGTCTGAAAGTATGAACTCCTTCTTCGATATTTTTGTTACAAGGAAGACAAATTTGAGAGAGTTTGTGGAACAATATCACGAGGCGTTAGAGACTATATTTGTGAGGGAGCGGAAGGAGGACTTTGATTCAATTTATAAGCACATAATACCTGAATATGAGGTTGGTTTGTTTATCCATGCTGCAGATATATACACTCGAAACATGTATAAAAAGTTCAATCATGAGTTCAAAGAAGGGTACAAGCATAGAGCTAATGAGCAAGAAATCGAAGGTGATGTTCGAACCTATGGTGTTAGTTATAATGGGAATGAGAGCTCTTATGTGTTTTTAGTGAAGATGAATTTGACAACAAATGAGAGTCATGTAGCTGTAAATACTTTGAATTCCAAGGTATCCCTTGTAGACACCTTTGCCATATTTTCCATCGGTTATACCTAACGGAGATCCCTCCATATTTCGTGTTGGGAAGGTGGGGGAAGTATGCAAACAAGGTTAAGGTGGGTGATGAAACCCAACGTTTCAGTGACCAAACTTCTAGTGGAGGACATGAAGCAATCCGGGTTTGTCACATGTTCAAAGATATAGCACAGTCTGTTTACTTGGCTGGATCATCACAACATTTGTGCGACATCTTTTTGAAATGGAGCAGAGAATTGTTTGAGGAGTTAATTAGAGAAGATAAGAAGTTACTTGTTGTAGAGAATGGGGAGACATCCATAGCTCATGAAGCTGGTTGTTCTAGAGTAGAAGTAGATGGGTTACTCTTAGACCCACACATTTCACAAACAAAAGGGAGGAGAAGAACAATCCCAACGCCAACTCAAGACGGTCGAGGTGACAATGAGAAAGAAACAGAGGTTTCACATGGAAACAGTAGCGGTAGAATTAAAAGTTCACTTGAGAAAGCAACTAGCCGGAAAAAAGCCAGAGTGTGTAAGACATGCCTTGGGGTTGATGTTGGACATGATTCTCGCAATTGCCCTAAAAATCCTAAAGTGCTATCGAAGGCGAATGGTGGGCTGATGGAATGAAGTGATTCCGGATAATGTTTGCGGGTAAAAATTTGAATCCATTCAGTACTATTCAGATTTTGCACTGAAACCCTGGGTTTCAATCCCTGGATGGTCGGTACTAAGTGCACTGAACCCATGTGTTTCAGTCCACTTAGTACTGACATACATGGACTGAAACCCAGGGTTTCAGTCCCCCTAGTACTAAACATACAGGGACTGAAAACCTGGGTTTTAGTCCCTGTATGTTCAGTAATAAGGGGACTGAAGCCCTGGGTTTCAGTCCACTTAGTACTGAACATACAGGGACTGAAACCCAGGGTTTCAGTCCCCTTATTACTGATCATACATGGGCTGAAACCCAGGGTTTCAGTCCCTGTATGTTCAGTACTAAGTGGACTGAAACCCAGTTTTTAATATTATTCTCTCCATTGCAATGATCAATCCATATTAGTCATTTTATCAATTTTCTTCAGGGTTTATATTACAATTAATATTTTTAAAACTGTTCTCTTATCTTGCAAATTTGTGTTTCCACACTGCAATTTGATAATGTATGCTGAAGCTTGACAAAAAATGGCTAACTGGACTGGATCTATTTGTTTATAGGACTAACTGGAGCTTTTTATCTCTTTTTGCATTCTAGGACTGACTGCTACATCAGATCAGATTGGATCAGTTTAGCTCATTTCAGCATCAACATCAAATTGGATCAGATCAGATTCTGATCACAAGGAGCCACAAGAAGAAGCATCAAATTGGTTTATGCAGCTTGTAATAAATCAACTTGGAAAGCCAAACAATTTGTAATGAATCAATTGTCTGGTATATGAGATTGGTTTATGCATTTTGTACCAGATTTATGCATTTTGTACCAGATGTGATGCTTACTAATATTGGTTAACGAATTTTGTACCAGATGTAACACTTGCTGATATTGGTGTCTATGATATTGGTGATTGTATACAGCTGATATCAAAGGCTTTCATACTTGCTAATATTGGTTTTGCTCTTAAATTTGCTTGCATTGATATCCAACTCTAAGAAGCATATGTTCCAACAAACCCATGGTTTCAGCAAAACAATGTTACAACACACAAAACAATGTTTCAGCAAGCTGCAATGATGCAATGTTCCAGTAAAACAATGTTCCAACAAACCCATGTTTTCAGTGGTTTCAGTCCATATTTGGACAGCTTACAAAAATATACAAGCATGTAGAATTCGTAAATACAAGCATGTCTGAATTACAAAACTATACAAGCATGTCTGAATTACAAAAATATACAAATTCCAAATTGTTATTCCAACATACAACTGTCTCCAGCCTCCAGATTAATTCTCCAGCCTCCAAATATACAAATTCGTACAATTCGTAAAGATACCCGCTTAATTCTTCATTTTAAATCTTTTTACTAGACATCTCCATTACTTCCCCTACAGGGGCTGAAACCCTGGGTTTCAGTCCCCTAAGTACTGACCAAATAGGGGCTGAAACCCTGGGTTTCAGTCCCCTAAACACTAGGTTTCAGTCTCCAAAAAAGTGAAGTCAAACACTTGGTTTTAGTCCACTCCGAAACCATAGAAATAGGGGACTGAAACCCAGGGTTTCAGCCCATGTAGGGGAAGTAATTAGGGGGCTGAAACCATGGGTTTCAGTCCACTAAACACTAGGTTTCAGTCTCCTAACTACAAAATGTAGATAACTATTTTTTGAAATATACATTCTTACCCTTGAATCAACGGCCGCCTTCTACGCAAAGTCCTCCTACGCGACGTCCCTCAGATCAAAGTCCTTCTACGCGAGTTCCATGGGATCAAAGTCCTCCTCCTACGCGAAGTCCCTCTGACCAGTCCTCCTTCTACGCGAAAATACCAAAAGCCCTAATTTCCCAAAACTGTTGACGATGGCGAGGTTAGGGGAGATCTAGGTTGGGCACGAGATGGATGGGGGAGGCGAGATCTCTCCGATCACAGCCGTTGCAGAGAGAGAGAGAGAGAGAGAGAGAGAGAGAGAGAGAGAGAGAGAGAGAGAGAGAGAGAGGCGGTGATGGAGTTCCGTCGTGCTTGCTACCTTGCTGGAGGTTAGGGGAGATCTAGGTTGCGCACGAGATGGATGGGGGAGGCGAGATCTCTACGATCACAGCCGATGCAGAGAGAGAGAGAGAGAGAGAGAGAGAGGCGGCAATGAGTTCCGTCGTGCTTGTTGTTTACCAGCGAGAGATAGAGGCGGCGATGGATTTTCAATTTCGATTTCCGTGCTGCAAAAAGTTGAGAGGGAGAGACAGATTGAGTTTACTTTTGGGGAGAAATTGAAGAGAAATTGAAAATCTCTTCAAAAACTCACTTGGGGGTGGGGCAATCTGATCCATTGAATTAAATGGGATGGAGGGACAAGATAGGGGGTCAAAAATGGGGTTATTTTAGGGGGTTAGAAGATCCCACCTCATATACATATATACTAGTCATAACCCGTGCCCGCGGGCACGGTTCAGTTAAGAGTTTCTCCCGCGAAATTTTTGATCCCAAAAAATTATTTCCGCAGCCAAAATTTAAAAGAACAACAAATTAGCATAGAAATATTAAGCAGCGCGGAACAACAAATTCGACACGAGCGTCTTCGACGCGAAACAACAAATTCGTCATGGGCACCTTCGTCACGAAACTACAAAGTAGCGGAAAAAAATTTGGCCGGCACCCGCCTTCAGCGTGAAACAACAAATTAGCGGAAGAAAATTTAGCTGACGCAGGCCATTCAGTTGAACAAAAATTTACAAAACACCAAATCCAATGAAATGAAAAATGAAGATAGATTATTGAACCAAAGAGCTGAACGCAACAGCACTCTGTCCTGGAGTAAAAACATGGTAACAATTGAGTTAACTCAATAAATAGAAGTGGTCTATAAGCAGAACAGTGCGAGAGCACCGAATTTAAATGCAGATGATCATGTCATCACCATCAGAGAACGCACCGAATTTAACTTCAAATATTAGTAAAACTTTCCTTCTTAAGAAATAAATAAGAAACATCATTGAGACAAAGATATTAATAAAATTTTCCTTCTTCTACAATGTATATAGTAGTACTCAGTGATTTTTTGACGGGAGCTTTCCCCAAATCATATTTTTAACCAAAATAGTAGTTAAGACAACATTTTTGTACATCGACTTATAATATCACACAACCTAAACTATATGCTAAAAGAAAAAACCCTTAACTATGAACAAATATACACAAAAATACATTTTGGATTGAACCATGCAGTCCAACTTCAAAAACACCATCTCTCACCATCTCTCACACAAGCATTTAAAACCAACAAAATTTACATATGAAGCTAGTGCCGTGTGTCCTGAAAATAAAAAATAAAATCATAGATTAGAATAGAAAAATTAGAAACGAAGATATATCTAATTACTTTGTACAACTCACTTTTATTACCTTCATCATGTTTAAGCAGAAAACCTTTTCATCGTCACATTATAAAAAGATGGCGTGTCAAGCTCAATCCAAAGTGGAGAGTTAATAGGATGAACGATAACCTAAATAAATTAAGAACATAAATTTCTTAGAAAAATTAATATATATTTGATAATATGGAAAAATTTAAATTTATACATTTATTTACCTTTTTTCGTTGGAGTGGTGGATGGCGTGCTTTCTGGAACCAAGCAAGCTCGGCAAGAACCATCTTCCACTTCTATAACAAAAAAGGTATTTGGATGGTCAATGAACAGGATATTTTGAAAAACAAAATCTAAGATTTTTATATTACCTCTGAAAAGAAGATTGCTTTGTCTTCAATGTGACTCGTCACCGTTGCTTGTAAATTTCTTTTAGCAATTTGCTGGAAATAATAATAATAATAAACAGTCACTAATTTTTAATTTCAAAATGGGAATGTTTGTAACGGTATGCATACCTTATCAAACCAAAATCCGATATAACCCCGTAGCTTGACATTTATGTGATTGTTTTGAAGTAACAGAACCTGTGAGAAGAAAAATGTTAATGCAAACATAGTAGATTAAAAATATAATGTAGAATTATGATAAGAAATTTACAGTTTTTGCCAAATCTTCAGCATCATCTATCTATATAAAAATACAAACCAATATATTTTATCAAACAATGCATACCGAAAACTATTAAGTCATGCAATGAAATGTAGTAAAGGAAAAAATTTCTTACCCTGCCATATATGGTAATGTGGGTCCATATTTTAAAGCTTGGTAACGTATGATAATGATATACCTGCATGTTAGACAACAATCGATAATAATTTTTAAAAAGATCATTTAAACAAATAATATAAATAAAACAATGTAAAGAAAGAAAGTTAAAAAACTTACATACAATTTTTATCACACATTGGAAATCATAGCAGAACTTCTGGGTAAACGATGTTTTCTGTGTTATTTATGTTGGGCTGAAGAAGGACACATACACGATCAAAAGATGTGCACCTTGAAAGTGCAACATAAAGATGTCCATGACTGAAAACTAGGGTCCGCAAATCAACTCCAACGAATTTTACAGATTGTCCTTGGGCTTTATTAATCGTCATAGCATATGTCACACGGACAGGAAACTGCCTTCTTGCCATATGAAAAGGTAATTCTGTAGCCGATGGTGACAAAGATATTCTTGGAATAAACACAAAACAACCGGCTTTATCCCCATTTAAAATTTGAGCTTCAATGACACGTGATGCACATCTGACAACCATCAATCGAGTGCCATTGCAGAGCCCGTCTTTAGGTGCAATATTTCGTAATAAAATAATAGGACAACCAACCTTAAGCTCAAGTGTAAATTGTGGCAACCCAGGAGGATCCAAAGAGTTTATGTACTCAGTTGGATATCTATTCATAATGGTTGGATCGGTTTCATCATTTTCAGAAAAACTGTCTGCAGCTTGATACGTAATCTTCTGTCCCGAAAAAATGTTTAATGCAGCAGCATTTATAAAAGTAACATCATCATTCCGTGCAAAAAGAATTATTCGTTCAGTAAGGTATGCCGGAGTCACGGCACCCTCAATATCAAGCTGCGGATAAATTCGAAGTATTAACTCGTTTAAATCCTTGCACCTGAATATGTTAGAAGGAAGTTCTACCACTTCTGTAGGATTTGTCCCAACCTAATACATATAGATATAATTTTAGTTAAGGAATGGATAAGATAAAAATAGTAAGTAAAATTAAATTAGGCATGAATTAAAATACCTCCAAAATAAATTTTGCAAAATTTGCATTCTCAACAGATGAGTTATTTAACCGCATATTTTGATCCAAGATCAAAACTTGTACAGAGCACCATAATACAGATCGTCTCAATGAGGCACCAACAATTTCTTCTCGAACCCCCTTTGGTATGACGGGCAAGATTTGTCGAAAATCCCCACCAAGAACAACAGTAATACCACCAAATGCTCTAGGGTTATCACACATATCTTGTAACAATCGATCCACTGCCTCAACACAGTGTCGATGTTACATAGGTACTTCATCCCATATTATAAGTTTTGCTTTTCTGAATAACTGAGCTTGCATGGATTGCTTGCTAAAATTACAAATTGAAGTATCATGCACATCTAACGGGATACGAAATGTGGAATGTGCAGTCCGACCTCCGCTAAGTAGCAATGATGCAATACCGAAAGACGCGATGGTGATAATTATATTTCCAAGACTACGCAACATTGTTGCTATTGCATTGTACAAAAAAGTCTTTCCAGTTCCAGCACCGCCGCTCAAGAAGAATGTAGTACCTTTATTTTCAAATACTGATGAAGTAATTGCTGAATAAGCATTGCGTTGTGCATCATTGAGGCAATCAATGTCTTTTTGTGCATCCAATTGTTTCGCTTTATTTATAAGTTCTCGATGTTCATGTAACAATCTATTGCCAACAATTGCATTCCAATCTCCAGCAGGAAGTGGCATTGGTGGAAAGTCGGATAGACACTTACCGTACTCCTCAAGCAATTCATTGATAAGGAATAATCCATAATCTTCAAGTTGGCCTTGAGTTGGGGTAGAAATTGCAAATAAAGTTTGTAATTTATGTGGAAGATCATCGCAAATGTGCATTGAAAATTCATTCCATAATGCAAGGGGGTCGATCGGCACACATTCGATAAGAATAATACAAAACAGTCTTCGTAATTGATATCCTGTTTTCATAATTGAAGCCTCGGAAAGACATTGTCTCCACTCGGAATCATCTTCAAGAAGACCTCTTGCAATACATGTTGCTTTGAATGTAGGGTACTCGATAGAATTGAATGTGCGTAAATTTTCCCACGATGTTGGCCCTTTAACAACTGTTAGTAGCAACCGTAGATAAAATCTCTCACCAGAATTAGGGGAGGCAAAATACATTCTGCCAATTGCATATCCAGATTGTCTTGGAGTCCAGACCTTTGTTGACGAATGCCACACAAACTTTTGAGGAAATTCTTGATATGTGAGATCATGTGCAGACTCATGTAAAGCGCAACATGTAAAACATTCAGTCAAAGTTGTCTTATCATTTTTAGCCCTAGACCTTATTGCATCTACATCTTCATTTGGATCAAAAATAACACGGTGTTGCCCTGTAAATGAAGTATCAATCTTTGAACTGACGGAGTCTCTTGATGCAAAGAATGCTCAAATATTCGCCAGGCAGCCTCAGGTGGTCCAATATATCTTGCATCAAGGTATTGTTGGATCTCATTTACTGCGCCCAATACCATTGTGGTCCGATCATGACCTTTATAAATATACTTATGAATGTAATTCACACATCTTACCCCAGCACAAACTTCGACATTAATGTGGCAGTTAAAGCGCCTTGAGAGATACCTGTTGTGCGGCACAACATCTCGGTTATCAACCTGATGCCCCCTTACAGTATATAGATGCACATTACTACGACGACGGTAAATAGGATATCCATCACGATCCAAGGTTGTTGCATCTGCATAATTTCGAGGGTATTTCTTAGTACACTTACCATTTTTCATACATGAAGCATTTGGATTCCGAGCACCACATGGTCCATGTACCATACATTTTGACACAGTATCGAATAATGCAGGATCTTGAGCAGGATCAGGAAATTCAACACATACAATTCTATCCACTTGATCACATGTATGAATCTTATCGGGTCCACGAAGAAAGAAAAGAGCATGCATATGTGGAAGACCCCGTTTCTGAAATTCAATTGTAAATACATGTGCTACTTTCTTTCCAAATACATTATTGCCATCAATCTCCTTCATCAAAGCCTTTCTTTTTAACTCAAATACACGTGCGACTAAATCTGGACGGTCGGTAGCCTTTTGATTGGGAAGTAGAGCCGAAGTAATTTCTGGCCACTTTGGATTTGCGGTCATGGTAAGAAAAATATCCGGGTGTTGGTTATAACGTGTGATAGCCATCGATTCTTGAAATATTTCAAACATGTGACGTGCACTGCCAGTGAAAGATGAAGGAAGTATCATGCGCTGTCCAATTTGGTCGCATCTGGCATATGCATCGATATCTGCAAGACCCTGATAGAGCTCTGAGCGGAGTTTTCGTTGATTAAGTTTGATGAATGTCAAATGATGTTGCTCAATTGCTGCCCAAGCATCAATTATGAACTCCTGGAATAACTTTCCAGCTCTCAAAATTGAAGAATACTCGTTCTGTCTTTCAAACAGACGGTAGCTATAAAACTCACACATGGTCAGGCGTCTACTTGAGGATATGTTTTGAACTGGATCCCACTGCTTCAACTCAGGTTCCCATCCAAGCTGACCATCAGGAAATAATAAGACGTAGTGTAATGGTAAGTATGCAGGATGAGTCTCATTGATTTGCATTAATTGATGATTTCCTCGAAGATGTAAAACTATATCTCGCATCCCGGAAGGTCGATAGCCATCGCCAGGTAAAATAACCGCAATCTCATCTACGGTTGGGAGGTTATAACGGCGACGATCCTTGTTTGAATTGTAATGCAGATATACAGGAAGATCATGACCACATGAATCTGCTTGAGATAAAACAGAATACGCCTGACAATATAGTTTGATGAATGGATTTATGCCCGATAAACAATCTTGAATAATTTGTAAGACATCCTTGCTCAAATGTGGATTTCTATTACTTCGGAACTCCATAGCAGAATCCGGATCATATATGTAAAGTTGACAATAACTTACTGTTTGATCCGGTTGGGGCAGAAGTGATCCTGTTCGATGGCGTAATTCTCCATGAATAGTAAATATGTTCGGGCCTCTGCCAGCAATCAATCTTTGATCCATTGTCACACCAAGGCTGGTAAATGCATTAGCTGCATTATACTCCCGAGTATACATTCGAAATGATTTTGATGCCTCACTGTCACCATCATATAATTCTCGAAGTGCTGGAGGGGGTTCATTAAGTTTCAGCAATTTTACTTTTCCTGGCAAACAACATGTTCCAAAAAGATGTGTTCTCAAAGTTGACTTCGACAACTGTTTATCCAACCAGTGTAAGGCTGAACAATGAGGGCATGGAATGTTCATTAATCCAAGATAGTGCCGACCAAAATTAACCTGAGTTGGTGGACCAGAGCCATGCTGAGTTGACCGACATCGGAAGATCGAGGATGAGCCAGCGTCTTCTTGTTCAACTGGAGAAGTTATTAATCTAGGTGTTATTTGAGGTATACAGATAGGAGTCATATATCGAGATATGTTTCGTTGAGCTTTTTCTCGTTCTCTCCTTTGACATTGAGCTAAACACCTAGCCAAAATAAAACCATAATAATTAAATAAAATTAAGTTACATTAAAGCAGAGTAGCTCTTATGAATAATAACCTGACAGATGGGTCATCATCTTCAGCATATATCGTATCGTTGTGCGAGGCTGAGACCTCATCTTCATGTTCAACGGGAGAAGTTGGTACTGCATATGTGCTTTGAGGCATATCGAGTACACTGGTAGGAGTCATATATCGAGATGTGTTTGCTTGTATTTGTTCTCGTTCTCTCCTTTTGCGTTGAGCTAGAGCCCTATCCAAATTTACACACAAAAATAAACACAACTAAAATACATGGGAGGAGAAAAGATTTTATGTACATGCGAGTTGATAATGACCTGACATATGGTCCAGGAACTTGTCCAAAAATCATATCATTACGCGAGGATGAGACAACATCTTCGTGGTCAACCGGAGAAGTTGTCACGGCTGGTGTTATTTGAGGTATATCAAGTACACCGTCAGAAGTCAGTGCGTGAGATATGTTTCGTTGTTCTTGTTCTCGTTCTCTCCTTTTGCGTTGGGCTAAAGCCCTATCCAAATTTAAACACAAAAATAAACACATCTAAAATACATGGGAGGAGAAAAGATTTTATGTACAGGCGGGTTGATAATGACCTGACAGATGGTCCAGAAACTTGTCCGAAAATCATATCGTTACGCGAGTCTGAGACAGAATCTTCTTATTCAACCGGAGAAGTTGTCACGGCTGGTGGTATTTGAGGTATATCAAGTACACCGTCAGAAGTCAGAGCGTGAGATATGTTTCGTTTTTGTTCTCGTTCTATCCTTTTGCGTTAGGCTAAAGCCCTATCCAAATTTAAACACAAAAATAAACACAACTAAAATACATAGGAGGAGAAAAGATTTTATGTACAGGCGGGTTGATAATGACCTGACAGATGGTCCAGGAACTTGTCCGGAAATCATATCGTTACGCGAGTCTGAGACAGCATTTTCGTGGTCAACCGGAGAAGTTGTCACGGCTGGTGTTATTTGAGGTATATCAAGTACACCGTCAGAAGTCAGAGCGTGAGATATGTTTCGTTGTTTTTGTTCTCGTTCTCTCCTTTTGCGTTGGGCTAAAGCCCTATCCAAATTTAAACACAAAAATAAACACAACTAAAATACATGGGAGGAGAAAAGATTTTATGTACAGGCGGGTTGATAATGACCTGACAGATGGTCCAGGAACTTGTCTGGAAATCATATCGTTACGCGAGGCTGAGACAGACTCTTCTTGTTCAACCGGAGAAGTTGTCACGGCTGGTGTTATTTGAGATATATCAAGTACACCGTCAGAAGTCAGAGCGTGAGATATGTTTCGTTGTTCTTGTTCTCGTTCTCTCCTTTTGCGTTGAGCTAAAGCCCTATCTAAATTTAAACACAAAAATAAACACAACTAAAATACATGAGACGAGAAAAGATTTTATGTATAGGCGGGTTGATAATGACCTGACAGATGGTCCAGGAACTTGTCCGGAATCATATCGTTACGCGAGGCTAAGACAGAATCTTCTTGTTCAACCGGAGAAGTTGTCACGGCTGGTGTTATTTGAGGTATATCAAGTACACCGTCAAAAGTCAGAGCGTGAGATATGTTTCGTTGTTCTTGTTCTCATTCTCTCCTACTGCGTTGAGCTAAAGCCCTATCCAAATTAAACCCAAACTAATTACAATTAAAATACATTATTAGCGTATAGTAGATGTGTGGCACAGTCAAGTGGATAATAACCTGGCTGATGGTTCATCATCTTGTTCAAAAATTATGTCATTGTGATTCATGTTATGTTGCCACTGTCACAAGTGTGAAATTTGATATTCTTGATATAATTTTATATTCTTGATATAATTTCATACCTCAAATAACACATCAACTTCAACTGCAGAGCATCAACTTCACATAAAAAATGAATTATGGTTATGTATCAACTGCAGACCATCAACTTCACATAAAAATGAATTATGTTTATGTATCAACTGCAGACCATCAACTTCACATCAAGTTGCAACTGCAGACTATCAACTTCACATTAAAAAACTGCACATAACTATCAACATATGACCATTTCATTTCACAAAACTTTCATTTCACAAAACTAAGTTTATTGGGCATTTAGGGATAATTGGGTAGTGCTCAATGTTCAACTTATAAGCCTCCCCTTCTCCATTCTCCAAAAAAGATAACAGGTGTTTTTTTGATGGTGTTTTTCATTTCAGTTCACATAACTAAGCATTTCATTTCATTTCACATAACTGATGGTGTTTTTTTGAACATTTAGCATACTTAATAAACTTATCAAGTTGAACATTTAGCATACTCAAATTATTTTAGTTTTCTATGCAAACAGGGTTACTTGCCAAATTACTACCCAATTAAGTTGAACATTTAGCATACCCAAATTGCCAAATTACTACCCAAATTATTTTAGTTTTCTATGCAAACAGGGTTACTTGCCAAATTGAATATGTTTCTAATTTGTTTGAAAATATTCAGTCAAAATAGTTTGAAAAATAAGCACAAAAATTTGTCATTGGTTTGAAATTTTCATTTCAGTTTGAGAATATCATTTCAGTTTGAAACTTGAAACTTGATCTAAATGAGCTAATAAAGGTTGTTACAATCCTGATTACATTCCAATATTCTAAAAACCACTAAAAATTACATATGCTACACTATCAGGTAAACATTCTTGTGTATAAGGATGTAAAAAAACCAATAAAAAAACAAATAAAAAACACCAATCTCTAAATGTGCAGCATGATATAGATAAAAACCAAAATTTGAATGCATTGTTATATCAGGATATCCTGATTACATTCCAATATTCTAAAAATCTAAAAATGAATAGAGATAATTTTGACTTTTTAAAGCTGCAAAATTGGCACAGTCCAATATTCCAACATTCCAAGCTGCACAATTGGCATATTCATTTGAATAAAGTATCAATTTAGTAAATGTATGAATATTTTACCTCAAGCCCTGTTACTTGGTAGAAATATTCACATTCAAAGCAGATGGAAATATCAAGTTTACTCCAATTGACTGTAAGCTTGATTGTAAACTTGATAGAAATATTCAAAATGAAGTTCTCCCTATTAAACAAAAATATCAAGTAATAGTCAAAAATCATGTTAAACAAAAATATTGAGTAGTCAAAAATGAATTTCAGAATTTGAGTAGTTATTGAACTTCAATTTCAAATGCACAAATTCCATATCTTCAGAAATTTTAGAATATCAAATTCCATGAGAAATATTCCCAAAGTATACTCTTCTGAAATTTAAGAATTTCAGAATTTGAGTACTCAAATTCCATATCAATAACTCAAATTTCAGAAGAGTATACAGCATGAGAAAAATTTGAATACTCAAATTTGAATTTGGGCATGAGAAAAATTCAAGTTCAAAAGTAAATTCAATTTCAAGTTCAATAACTCAAATTTCATTTGATAATTTCATGTTAAAGTCAACATTTTTCTTCTACCATCAAATACCTTAGATCAGTTTAATTTCATGTTAAACTCAAATTTCAGAAGAATTGAGGTGCAACATTTTGAACTATATGCAAAATATGTTAGCCAATTCTCTATGCATGTGAGGTGCAACATTTCAGAAGAGTTGAGGTGCAAAATAGCAAGCTCATTCCAATTTACATCTATATGCATTCCAATTATCTCAAACTCAATCAAGTGAATGTATTGACACATGGACAGAAATTTATAACCAATTCTCTAAATTCAAACCCAATTCATAACCAATTCTCTCAAACCAATTCATCACCAATTTTATACATAGGTGAGAATACTGTTGTCCATGTTGCAAATTCACAAATTGACAAAATTCACTGATAACAAAATGAAATTGTTGGCCATGTTATTTTCATATCTCAATTTAGCCACAGGATAACATATGAGAAATATAGGCCATGTTTTGTCATATCTAAATTTGTAAATATGGTAGCCACAAAAAATTTAGCCACAAAAATTTGTAAATTTAGTAGATGGAGGTAGATGGGATAAAAAATATGATGCAAAATAATTCATTTAGCCACAGGACAAAAGTATGAGGAGCAATTCATAACCAAACATTTAGCCACAGGACAAAAGTATAAGCAGAGTCAGTAGCAAGTTCATATATGCTGAATTGACTGAAAACTTGCAACTGTTATCACTCAATTTCATCAATTAATATATGTACTGTTAATATTTTTGGCCATGTTTTTTGGAAATGAGCATATCTGTTTATATAAAATGAAATTGGTGGCCATGTTTTTTTGCAAACCAACATTCTGAATATGAGCAACATGACATAGAGAATTGGCTATTTAATATTTGTTATCAGGACATTCTCTATATGTTATCAGGACATAGATAATATGAGCAAAATATTTGTTATCAGATAGTCATAACCAACATGTTATGAGCAAAAATTGGCTATATGTCAGAATTGGCTATGTTGGTTAAGAGCAAAAATATGCAGATGTTATGAGCAAAATATCTGAATAATTGGCTATTCATATTCATAACCAAATATTCTCTATAGCAAATATTCATATTCAGATATCAGAATTCTCTATATGCATATTTGGTTATGAATATTTGGTTATGAATTTTTTGGTTATGAATATTTGGTTATAGGAATGCTAATCAATTATTCAGTATTCAGATATGACAGGACCCAATTGAATTTGGTTATAGGAATATGAATTTGGTTGTAGGTCAGTCAACTTTAAAGTATCCTAATCAGTCAACATTTTAAGTCAGTCAACTTCTTTTCTAACTCCTTTCACAAATCAATCAACATTTTTTAGTCATTGTCATATGAATTCAAATATAACCTCAGGCACTCTGTAATGTAAATCAAGCCCAAAGTTAAATAAATTTAAAGTATCCCAATCCAAGTATATTCTTACAACGCTACTTAAAACAATTCAAGTATTAGTATCAAATTTATATTGATCTTTTCAGAAAAGTCAGATGGATTACCCAAGCTTAGTACTAATGAAGCCCAGCTATAATGAAAGGAAAAACAAAGCTCCTTCCATATGCCTGATTTGCAATGAACTGAAATGAAACCAGCTACAAATTTTGGAATCCCATTTAAACTGTGAAATGAAACCAAATGAAATCACATTGGAATTTGGAATAAAAACTTTGTTTTGATATCATGCAAAGTAACTTACAGTTAAACTATGAAATGAATCCCATTTCATGCTTTGATATGGACTTACAGTTAAACTTTATTTTGATAGCATGAAATGAATCACATTTAAACTGTGAAATGAAACCAAATTCCAATGTGACTTCAGTTCAAATTTCAGTAATCTCCTTCAAAGCTCCTTCAATGTGCTTAGCATTTCATTATAGCTGAGAATATAAGGGAGTCAAAAGAGAAAGGAAAAACAACATGAATTTTGTTTTGATATCATGGAAAGTAACTTACAGTAATATCAAATTCATTTCAATGTTGACTAAGCATTTGCTCAGATTTTTGAAATTTTTGACAGGATATCAGATATCCTGGGCATTTGCGCAATATGAATATGCTCAATTCAGCCCAGGATATCCTCAATTCAGCTTTTTTGAATTTGACAGGATATCTGATATCCTGGGCATTCAGCTCAATCTGGGCATTCAAATTGAGCTCAATCAGCTCAATTCAGCTCAATCTGGGCATTCAAAAAGCTGAAATTTTTGATAGGATATCAGAAAATTGTTTTGAAAGTTGAGTGCATTGAGCTGTATTGAGCTGAATTGAACCTAGATTGTTTTGAAAGTTGAAAGTTGTGAATTTTGACAGCAACATGAATTTTGATAGCAACATTTTCAATTTTCCAAATGGGTTGAGTAACATGAATTGGAAATTGCCCAACATGAATTTTCAACATGAATTGAGCTGAATTTTCCCAACATGAACCCAGATTGCCCAACATGAATTTTCAATTTTGGAAGTTGCCCAAAATGAATTAAGCTGAATTTTCCAATTTTGACATTTTCAATTTTGGAAGTTGCTCAATTCAGCAACATTTGACATCAACATTTTGGAAGTTGCCCATTTTCAATTTTCATCTTGGTTCAATCTGGGTTCAAAAATGGTCCAGAAATTGTTCAAAATTCAGCTCAATTCAATTCAATTTTCACAGCAACATGAATTTTGAAAGTTGCCATTTGACAGTAAAACATCTCAATTCAGCTCAATCAAGGCATTCAACTTACATTCAGTTAACTTAACTTGAACTGAAAATTGAAGTGAACCCAGCTTTTCAAATGCCATTGAATGAACTGAACTGAAAAGATTCAATTAACTGAACTGAATTGAAAAGATTCAATTACATTCAATTAACTAATATGAACTAAAAATAATAGTATTACCCAGATTACCCAGATATTCAAACCCATAATAGTATTAATATAAAATGGAATATCTCAAGAATAAAGTGAAAAGAATATAATCTTGAGATTCAATTCAAACCCATAATAGTATAAACTGAATCTTTTCAGTTAAATGCTTTATTCAACCCATATATTCAGTTAAATGCATTATTCAACCCAGATTTTCAAATGCCATTTTCAATTAACCAACACTTTAATTCAAACCCAAATTAACCAACACTTTATTCAACCCATATCTCAACACTTTATTCAAGCATTTATCTGAATCTTTTCAAACCCATAATATAGGATATGCTCAAATTTTCAAGAATATAAACTGAACTTAAAAGATTCAATTAAATTATTCAATTCAATTAATATAAAATGGAATATCTCAAGAATTAAGGATTGAATATTAAGGATTGAGTATAAACTGAAAATAAATACTCATTTTCAATTACTCAATTCCATGTTAAGTTAATATAAAATGGAATATCTCAATCCTTAATATGAACTGAATATCTCAAGAATATAATCCTCATTTTCAATTTTCAAGATTGAGCGTAATTGAAAATGTGATATTGAAAATAACAACTCAAGATTGAATTGAATGTTATCAAATGAGGCTGTCTCCTAATTAAAATAAAGCAGTTGCAAATTCTCTCAATTTCATCAATTTTGAACTCAATCTTGAACTCAAAATCTTACAGTCAATTCAGGATATCAGTTCTCATATATTTTACAGTAATTAAGACAGGAATGATTGAAGATTGAGCATATATTCAAAAGCTGTAATAACACTCAAATTCACATATATTCAATTCACCTGATGTATGAAATCAAAAATTTTGCTAGCAGCTATTAAGAATGTCAACTTCAATTTATGTAATAACACTCAAATTCACATATATATGTATTCACATATATTCAAATTTTGCTAGCAGATATTAAGAATGTCAACTTAAATTTATATAATAACACTCAAATCAGATGTTGGGTGATTTAGAAATCAAAAATTTATGTATTCACATATATTCAAACTTAAAATATATGTTCAAACTTAAAATATATCTTTTACACTCAAATTCAGAAATTTATGTATTTTATGACTGTGCAAAATGTATGAATTTGATCACAGTAAGAAATATATGAATTTTATTAACATTCACATATTCACATATGTATGAAATCTCTCAGCAAAATGCAAAATTTCTCAAATCACAGTCAGAAATATATGAATTTGATTAACATTCACATTTTGGACAGTCATATAACCATAACACTGTATCTTTTATCTTGAGAATCAAAAATTTATCTTTTACACTCAAATTCAGAAAAGCTGTAGTAACACCCAAAATTGATTCAAAAATTCAAACATAACACTTGAGAATCAAACATAACACTGTATCAAGCCAAATTTGATTGATAATCCTTCATTGACAATCCTTGATCAAGCCAATTTTGATGGTCAATCATTCAGATAGCAAATCAAGCAAAAAATTCCAATGAATTGGCTATCTGAATGATTGGCTATCAAAATTCCACAAAATCAAGCAGATCAAATTGGCACAAACTCTCACAATGCATATTATTGCTACAGGACATCTCATAATGTTTGAATGGTGGGTTTAGCATATTATTTGAATAGCAAACATTGTTTCCTATTTGTAGCAATGAAAAAAATTTGAGCAAAAATTTGAGCTCTGCTTAAAACTCTCACAAAATCAAGCAGATCAATTTTAAGCTTAAAACTCTCACATTCAGGTTTCCATCTACAGGACATAATATTGCTACAAATTTTTTTCATTGCCACAAACTCTCACAATGCATATTATCACTTGATAACAATGCATACTTTTGGGTGTATTCAATAACTACTCAATATCATATTCCATGCTAAATCATATATCCAGAATTTCTGAATATCCAGATGTTAGGATTATTTTGACCGTGCCTGAAGAGCCAAGTTAACTACGATCAGTCAACCGGCATGCTACGGCCTTGGGGCCCCGGCCCAAGGATCTCACGGGCGGGCCGCACTTCTCCACCCAAAGGTGAAGGCCCAAAAGACCGCCCACTTCAATAGTGGAGGATAATATGGCCCGACTTAAATGGCCTTCACTCTCTAGCCATCATGGCTCGGCTTAATGGCTCGGTTTAATGGCCCGACTTAAATGGCCATCACTCTCTAGCCATCATGGCTCGGCTTAATGGCTCGGCTTAATGGCCCGACTTAAATGGTCATCACTCTCCAGCCATCAAGGCCTGCCAAATATGACAACCGCCCGAGTCCATCACTCCAGCCATCATGGCCACCTTTAGGGCATTCATCTCCTCATCAAGATGGGCGCAATTAGTGGGGGTCAAAACTTCCCACATTTGCATGTCCCCATGAATGATGGCCATGATGTCACATCATGGCACATTATTAGGACGAGTCACCTATATGAGGAGGGCGTGGGCATCATCCAATGGGCTGGATCTTCACAATCTACAACGGATGTATCACAAACTCCATCTTACACCTTCTTTCGCCTTTACATATTTCTCCTCCATAGCTCGGCTCGAGGATCGGGGCTTGGTCTCTCCGTGAACCGAGCCCGATCCTACCGAGCATCCCTCAGACTAGATCTGACTTTGGCATCAGAGGGGATTCGGTCGGAACCAAGGTCCGACTCCCCTGACGAGCTCCTTCGTCCATTCAGGTCCAGGAGATCCTGCGGCGCCGAGGCTACCCCTCAGCGTCATCATAGCCGGAACCGAGCGCCCTCGTCCCCGACCCCGTTCGTCTCCACCACCAGAAGATTGTCGCTCTGCTGAGGCCACCCCTTGGCTAGCCGACGCGAAGATCCGCGCGGCCCCTCACCGAGCGACCCCGCCTTCTACCGATCATGGAAGTTGTCGTTCCACCGAGGCTACCCCTCAGCCCGCCGAAGATCGGAACGGTGCCTTCCCGCTCAAGCGAACGCGTCACCGAACGACCACCCGGGTACTCTCTGTCTCACGTGGCTACTACAACAACACGGGGGTCCCGCGTGTCCCCTTTGACCGCGTTGATCCCGCACCCTCCATACTATCGATTTGCGGGTGAAAAATCACCCGTAAACATTTGGCGCCGTCTGTGGGAACGAGTCAACATCCCCGAATGAACCACATTGGCAATGATTCGTTCCTTTAATAAAAATCTCTCTGTTCGGTTTCCCGTCTGAGGAGATCGAATGGAGTGAGATCAGAGTTCTTTCTACATTATGAAGATCGCCTTCTCTCCCCCAAGATCGTAGAAGGATATGACAACATCGGATCGAGAACCCTCGGATCTCGAGCTAGTGACCCCGATCGCCTCATGATCGAGGGCTTCTCAACCCCCTCCAACCTCGCACCGGCCGAATCCGATGTCATAAGCCGCACTCCGCTCACCGTGCGAGAAGCCGAAGGAATCAATTCGCCTCTCGTCATCCCACCAAGGATGTCGAAGACGCCGATCTGCCGAGGATGATCAAGTAGTCAAAGCGAATGGAGAGGGAGAGGGTTAAGGCCCGACAGGATCTAGCCGAGCGGTTGTCCTTGCCGATCTTGAGGGGCGGCCGATCTGACAAAGCCCTCAACATGGCCCAGACTCATCATCGGCGACCTGATCTTCGGCGATACCCATTCACTGGGCAAGTCGCCTACGGGTTCACACAACACCCAGTTGGCAGCCAAATTAAGGAGTCCATATCGATGTGGGATCCATTGGCGCATACCAGAGCCATGCCGAACGGGGCCATCGATGTCCCAGTGGAGATGATAGACCAACTCACATCTGGCTGCCAACGAGTTCCTTGTTGTCTACAGTGTCGGCACCCTCGACAACAGTGGTGAACTCGCCATGGTGGGGTTCGGCGGAGACCAAGACCCCGTCGTTGTTGTACCCAATGGCCATGGTCAACCAACCGTTAGTCAGAGCAACGGCGGTAGAGAGGTATAGATGGTCGTAAGCGAGCTCCCCGCCTCCAACGTAGATCTGACCTCTGCCATCTCCCACCACTCCATCGACCATTGCAACCCTCTCCTAATGAAATTATGGCATGCCTGGCAAGCTCCTCTGGTCGAGGATGGTGGATCACGAGTCACCAAAGAGGAGGAGGCGGTGGATCAGCCCACTCTTCTTGGATACGGGAAGGACTCGCCCGACTAGCTACCGTCGGAGACACTCACGATCTGCCCCTCAGACTCGCCGAGGATGGATGCCTTCCTGTCGGCCATCGACTTGATCAAGGAGCCATCGCCCGCCTACGTGGAGGGTCTTGGTTGGTGCGGATGGAGACGACTCACGGAGAAGGCGACCATCGCCCTGCGACTGGGTCTCGGCAAGGTTGTCACCAAATTCATCATCGTCACCCGGGGATGGAAGTGGACTACCACGATCCATGCCAACCGAGGGCGAGCTCGAGTGAGCCGAGCTCATTCAAGTAATCGACAAGCTCCTCCTTCCGGGCTTGAGCTGATCTGTCCGAGTTCCTCCGGTCAGTGGAGAAGTGCTCGAACCCGCGATCTGTGCCTCGATTCGCTCCGACTGCACTCCGATCGGTGCTCCGACCAGCGCTCCGATCGGCACCGATCTGAGCTCTGACTGACCACGATCTGTGCTCTTACTGGCCATGATCTGAGCTCCGACTGGCGCCTCCGACCTGGCCGCGATCTGTGCTCCTACCGGCCGTGATCTGTGCTCCTACCGGCCGTGATCTGTGCTCCTACCGGCCGTGATCTGTGCTCTTACTGGCTGTGATCTGAGCTCCGACTGGCGCCTCCGACCTGTCCGCGATCTGTGCTCCTACCGGCTGTGATCTGTGTTCCTACCGGCCGTGATCTGTGCTCTTACTGGCCGTGATCTGAGCTCCGACTGGCGCCTCTGACCTGGCCGCGATCTATGCTCCTACCGGCCGTGATCTGTGCTCCGTCCGTCTCCGATTTGTTCTCCGATCGGTGCCTCCGACTTGGCCGCGACCTGAGAGCTCCGAGCTCCGAGCGCCGGGCTCAAGGCTCGCCCAAGCATGATGCTTCGTATCTGTGAGCATGCGTCGCGATGCTCCAGGGACCAGGATCGATTCTCCCATCCGAGCGTCGAGTCTCGAACTCCGCCCAATCCTCGGCACATGGCTCAGTTTTTCGGGCTAACAAAACCAGCGTGAACATATCTTCGTTGGAGTTCACTCTAAATATTCGACCGGACCTCGCCCAGGGTTAATCTAAGCTCCCAGACGCCGATCTGAATCCCATTGCTTATCTGAAGCCCGCCGTGGGTCGATCGCTGCTCGCAGCCACCGATCGAAATCTCCTGGCCATCAACCGAAGCTTGCTTCCGATCGAAGCTGACCTCGGATCCTCCGAACGACACATGAAGGTGACACTCGCGCTCGAAATTAAAGCTCAGAGCTAACCTCAGATCAGACGGGCGACCCACGGAGAAGGCGCTCGACCTACGGACCGAATCCCCTCCACGTGTTAGCCCACAGCTTCTTTAACGAAGCACGCGACTTCGGATCGCTGGCCTCCCATGATCGATCCGAGCTCTAAAGCACCGAGCGATCTCGGCGAACTTCCTCAAAGATTGATCCGAGCTCAAGGGCATCAGACTTAGTCGGCGAGCTTCCTCAAGGTGGATCCAAACTTCAGAGGAACCATGTCACAGCAACCGAACCGATATCAAAGCCTCCATGGCAAAAAAAGGTCAAACTACCCACTCCCTCGTTGCTAATTAATTGATTTTCGTCTACCAACTACAGATGCTCTCTTAACAACTCTCCTTCCTCCAATTTCTTACCAATTTGAGGTATACGGCAAAAAAGCTCAAGAGTGAGGCGAGCCGAGCTGACAACCCTGTTAAGCTGATCCAGACAAGCCTATGGGGATGCCGACCCATCATCCAACTAACCAGGGGAAAGAGGGGAAAGATCGGCTTAGAGTTGGACCCAGTGTTCATCCGAGAAGCGAAGCACCGGCCAGATCCTTCCATGTCCAAGGCTAGATGCATCCGCTCATCTCTTAACGAGAGCTCCTGTCAGGCACCGTCCTCATCCCGGGCATCGCCATCCTCCTTTGCCCGATCCGGAGGAAGCTTGACCCAGCTTGCCGAGCATTAGCATGCCATCTCTGAGCATGTTGAGCAAATCGAGCTCCCCTAGCCGGCTCCAATCTTCGAGCTCACGGCCCATCCAAGCATCCGAGGATCCGAGCTTCATATCAAGCGCGATTCTTCCATCCAATCCAAGGGTGCATTAGAATTTGGCGACGCCGACCGACTCAGGAGACCGACCAGCCAGTGATCTCCCTGCTCCATCCCCTTAGACGATCTTCCGACCACACGAAGTCATCGAGGAGGGGATGCCGAGCCATGTAATTGATCTGCTCCGACGTGATTTCCAACGACTCGAGTTCGCCATCTCCCTGGGCGAACCCGAGACGTGGAAGGGGGCAAGGAATGATGTGCACAGGAGGACCCTACCACCTTTGCCTTCCAAGCTCACCCGAAGCACACTCCATCATCAACACTTCAAGGGGCATCTCAAGGTTCTTGAGCATCTCGGGTCCAAGAGCCACCTGAGCGGGGAGATGTCTGCCGCCCCTCATCTCCATGATCAAACCTGAGAGATGTTCACCACCTCAAGATGTGAGGGAAGGTTTCAAGTCCAGGCACCCATTGATCCAGCATAATCCAAGCTCAAAGCTGAGATGCCCGCCATGCCAAGCTCTCTTCGCAAGCCGGGCCGAAGCACCACCATCCGAGTTTGAGCATCCAGACCGCTCATCTAACCGTGGCCGAGCCGATCTGGCCGAAGCACCACCGTCCGAGTTCGAGCATCCAGACCGCTCCTCCGACCGTGGCCGAGCCAATCTGGCCAAAGCACCACCGTCTGAGTTCGAGCAACCAAGCATCTCCTCCGACCGAGGCCGACCAGTTCAGGCCGAGGCCGAGGCCGACCCCAGAGGAGGCCGACTAGTCCGACCAGACGAGTCGGACCACCTTTCCAAGCTTCCGAGCCACCTTGTCAAACTCACAAAGTCATCCTCATCCTGGCCGAGCCGATCTGACCGAACCACAGTCGTCCGAGTTTGAGCATCCATACAGCTCCACTGACTGTGCTCCTCGGCCCCCGCTTGCCGAGCTGTCAGACTTCACCAGCCAATCCGGCCCAGCTGCTCGTTTGGACTCCGTTCGGATATTCGAGTAGCCCTTCCGAAGGGCCGCCAAAGCTACCGCTAGACGAATTGCCCCGACCGGGCGGCCGAACTGCTCCCGCATCCACCTGAGCCAGACGAAGTAGTGGCGGAGCGCCACCATGGAATCTTCGAAGGACTTCACAAGGTCCTCACCCCTTTCATCGGCCGTAAGTCGAGGGACAACTCCCCTCGCAACTGAACGAACTGATCGGACGAAGGGCAGGGGGAAACTCCCCCGGTTATCTGACCCACTCCTTCGTCAGCCGTAAGCCGAGGGGCAACTCCCCTCGTCACCGAATGAATCTCCTTCGTCGGCCGTAAGTCGAGGGGAAACTCTCATCGCCACCGAACGAATCTCCTTCGTCGGCCGTAAGCCGAGGGGAAACTCCCATCGCCACCGAACGAATCTCCTTCGTCGGCCGTAAGCCGAGGGGCACCCCTCGCCACCGAACGAATCTCATTCGTCGACCGTAAGCTGAGGGGCAACTCCCATCGACACCAAACGAATCTCCTTCGTCGGCTGTAAGCCGAGGGGCAACTCCCCTCGCCACCGAACGGACGAGCTCAATCTCAGTGCTGGGGGCAACTCCTCCAACTGGCCGGCCCACTCCTTCGTCGGTCGTAAGTCGAGGGGCAACTCCATTCGCCACCGAACGAGTCCCGGACCGACGATCTATCGCCATGAGCCAACTCCGTAAGACAGACCAATTTTACAAAAGGACCATCCTCTCCTACATCTCCCGACCTCTACCTCAACAACGGTAGAGCTCAGAAGATGTGGGCAATTGTTAGGATTATTTTGACCGGGCCTGAAGAGCCAAGTCAACTACGACCAGTCAACCGGCCTACTACGGCCTTGGGGCCCCGGCCCAAGGATCTCACGGGCGGGCCGCACTTCTCTGCCCAAAGGCGAAGGCCCAAAAGACCGCCCACTTCAATAGTGGAGGATAATATGGCCCGACTTAAATGGCCTTCACTCTCTAGCCATCATGGCTCGGCTTAATGGCTTGGCTTAATGGCCCGACTTAAATGGCCATCACTCTCTAGCCATCATGGCTCGGCTTAATGGCTCGGCTTAATGGCCCGACTTAAATGGTCATCACTCTCCAGCCATCAAGGCCTGCCAAATATGGCAACCGCCCGAGTCCATCACTCCAACCATCATGGCCACCTTTAGGGCATTCATCTCCTCATCAAGATGGGCACAATTAGTGGGGGGTCAAAACTTCCCACATTTACACGTCCCCATGAATGATGGCCATGATGTCACATCATGGCACATTATTAGGACGAGTCACCTATATGAGGAGGGGGTGGGCATCATCCAATGGGCCGGATCTTCACGATCTACAACGGAGGTATCACAAACTCCATCTTACACCTTCTTCCGCCTTTACATATTTCTCCTCCATAGCTCGGCTCGAGGATCGGGGCTTGGTCTCTCCGTGAACCGAGCCCGATTCCACCGAGCATCCCTCAGACTAGATCTGACTTTGGCATCGGAGGGGATTCGGTCGGAACCAAGGTCCGACTCCCCTGACGAGCTCCTTCGTCCATTCAGGTCCAGGAGATCCTGCGACGCCGAGGCTACCCCTCAGCGTCATCACAGCCGGAGCCAAGCGCCCTCGTCCCCGAGCCCGTTCGTCTCCACCACCAGAAGATCGTCGCTCTGCCGAGGCCACCCCTTGGCTAGCCGACATGAAGATCCGTGCGTCCCCTCACCGAGCGACCCCGCCTTCTACCGATCACGGAAGTTGTCGTTCCGTCGAGGCTACCCCTCGGCCCGCCGAAGATCGGAACGGTGCCTTCCCGCTCAAGCGAACGCGTCACCGACCGACCACCCGGGTCATCTCCGTCTCACGTGGCTACTACGACAACACAGGGGTCCCGCGTGTCCCCTTTGACCGCGTTGACCCCGCACCCTCCATGCCATCGATTTGCGGGTGAAAAATCACCCGTAAACACCAGAAATTGAAATTTCATGAACTTCAATAACATTTTCATTTGGGTGTATTCAATATTGAAAAAGTTATTAGTGAATTGAGATATGCAAAAAAGTTGAATACTGCACTTTTGGGTGTATTGAAGTTCATGAATACTGCAGTTAACTTCATGAAAGTGCATGAAAGTGCAGTTAACTTCATGGAAACAGATTTTCATTTGGTTATTTGAATACTGCACTGGTAAAAATTTAGCCACATGGGTGTTATTGAAGTTCATGAAAGTTATTGAAGTCCAGAATTTAGCCACATGGGTGTATTCACATAACCAAGTTCATGAAAAATTTAGCCCACAAAAAATTTCTGAATATCTCAATATTGAAAGTTAACTGCAAGATATGGGTGTATTCACATAATCAAGTTGAATACTGCACTGTTTCCATGCTTGCTCATATTGAAAGCTCTTATCCAACATTAAAATTTCGCAACATTTTGAGGACACTTTCAACAGGACACTTTCATGCAAAATTAAAAAAATCAAGCAAAATGAAAATGAAAATAAATAACCAAAATAACCAAATGAACCATGGCATAGAAAAATGAACTATGGTGTTTAAAATGAACTATGGTGTTGAAATTATATCATCCAATTCTCTCATCCAATCCTCATCCAATCTCTCATCCAATCCTGTTGACATATGTTCTTATATCATCAAATACCATGGAAATGAAAATGAAGAGCTTATCAACATAACCAAAATAACCAAAATTAATGCAAAATTAAAAAAATTTCTTTGGTGAATGAAGAGCTTAGCAGCATTAACCAAAATAACATGACACTTTCAACAGCTTATCAGCATTAACCAAAATAACCAAAATATCCATGGTATTTGATGATAAGCTCTTCAGTATTAACAATTTTCACAGGACACTTTCTTTGCATTTGAAATCTGGTCAAAATCTGGTCAAAATTGTCATGAAAGTGTCCTGTGAATTTCATGGTATGTTGATAAATTCTTCAGTATTAACCAAAATAACCAAAGCTTCACAGGACACTTTCATTTGTAAACACTTTATTTTGGTTATTTGTTCAGGAAGAGCTTATCATCAAATACCATGGAAATGAAAATTTCTTTGCATGAAAGTGTCCAGTTAAAAAATAACCAAAATGAAGCAATTCAGCAAGCTCTCATCCAACATTAAAATGCAAAATTAAAAAAATCAAGCAAAGTGAAAATGAAAATAAATAACCAAAATAACCAAGTGAACCATGACATAGAAAAATGAACTATGGTGTTGAAATTATATCATCCAATTCTCTCATCCAATCCTCATCCAATCCTGTTGAATCTCTCATCCAATCCTGTTGACATAAGTTCTTATATCATCAAATACCATGAAAATGAAAATGACGAGCTTATCAAAATAACCAAAATTAATGCAAAATTAAAAAAATTTCTTTGGTGAATGAAGAGCTTATCAGCATTAACCAAAATAACATGACACTTTCAACAGCTTATCAACATTAACCAAAATAACCAAAATGTCCATCGTATTTGATGATAAGCTCTTCAGTATTAACAATTTTCACATGACACTTTCTTTGCATTCTTCAGTATTAACCAAAATAACCAAAGCTTCACAGGACACTTTCATTTGCAAACACTTTATTTTGGTTATTTGCAAGAAAGTGTCCTGTTAAAAAAATAACCAAAATGAGGCAAATCAGCAAGCTCTCATCCAACATTAAAATTTTCATTAACAAATTAAAAAAATCATCAAGCTCTTATCAAGCTCTTATCAGCAAGCTCTTATCATTAACAAATTAACAAATTCATATTAAAAATAATTTCATTAACAAATTAACACATTTAAAAAATGAAGAGATTATCAAAATGAAAAAATCTTATCAGCAAGCTCTCATCCAATAACCAAAGCTTCACAGGACACTTTCATGCAAAAGTAAAAAAATCAAGCAAAATGAAAATGAAAATGAAGAGCTTAAAATGAAGAGCTTATCAAAATGAAGAGCTTATGCAAAATTAACCAAACCACATCAACAGTTAACTTGCAAAACCAAAAAAAAATTATCTCAATAACCAAAGCTTATCAGCAAGCTCTTATCAGCAATAACCAAATGAAGAGCTTATCAAAATTAGCAAGCTCTTATCCGTAAGCTCTCATCCAATAACCAAAGCTTCACATGACACTTTCATGCAAAATTAAAAAAAAATCAAGCAAAATGAAAATGAAAATGAAAATGAAGAGCTTATCAACTGGAAATTCAGGAAATTCAGGAATTTGCTGAATTTCCAGTTGCAAATATCCAGGAAATTCAAGAAATTCATATTCAGCAAATTCAGTCAAAATTTGAATTCATCATGAATTAAGTTGAATTCAAAACATAAAAATGAAGAACACCATAAAAATGAATTTGACTGAAAGTTGATGGGCCTATCCATTTTGAATGCCAACAAACTTTAGGACCAAAAAACCAAAATAGCTTGATGGGTTTAAAACTTTAAGATAAATCAATTTCATATGATCAATTTATTAGCATGGAGCAAATATTAGTCCAGCTGATGGGCCTATCCATTTTGAAACTATAGGACTAATATTAGCATGGAGATATTTTCAAAATGGGTTTAAAACTGTAAGATAAATCAATTTATATCTTGATAGTTTCAAAATAGTTTCAAAATAGTTTCAAAATGGATATGACTATTTTGACTGAAAGTTTTTAACCCATAACCAACTCTAAAAACTATACAAACTATACAAAAAGTATAAAAACTAAAATTTACTTAAAGTGCAACTGCCTTAACTAAAAAGAGATACTTGAATGAAGGGTTGAGGTGCTCACCAAGTGTTGAGGTGCAGAGGACATGATGAAGCTAGCAAACTCACAAACCAATGGTTGAGTTACTGAGGAAGTGATGAAGCTCAATGCACTGTAATGGGGGTGCTCTTCTTGATGAGGGTGAAATAAAGTAAAAGAAAAAAAATTGAGGAGAAGAGGAAGAGCTAACAGTGGTTCAGGACATCAAGCTTGATCTTCGTGCTCTCCCTTGCTCTTCTTGAGCTGGAGGTAGAAGAAGATGGCGAGGAGGAACGTGCGCTCTCCCTGACTCTTCGTGCTCTCCCTTTGAATTTTGTGATGGCAAGAAGTGAATTTTGTGATCAAGGATTTTGTGAGGAACGTGAGCTTGAGCTTAGCGGGAAGTGATCAAAATTTTTCCCTCCTTTTGTGATGGCGAGAACTGATGGGATCAAAATATTTTTCCCTCCGTTTGTGATGTGATCAAAATAAAGAGGAGAGGAGTGTAAATGTTGATTTTGAGTTCAAAATTTAAAAATTCTGATTTGAATTTTAGGTGATGTGATGTGATTTCTTATATCAAATATCTCATACCTCAATTTCTCATACCCTATATACAATCTATATAAACATCACACCCAATTACACATAACCAAAACCAAATTCTCTTATCCAATATCTCCTATCCATTATCTCTTATCCAAAATCTCTTATACAACAATACACATATCCATATACAACAATACACATAACCAATATCTCTTATCCAATTTCTCTTATCCAAAAACCCATGATAACATCCCTGTTTTATTATATATATATATATATATATATATATATATATATATATATAAAGAAAAATAAAAAAGATGAGTGATTCTCGGGAAGGGGTGTCTGGCGATTGCGGCGGGCCTAGGGTTTCGACTGAAGCGGCAGCCCTTGGTCCAGGTGAGGGACCTTGGCATACCGTCAGAAGAAGGCGTCCATTGTCTATTGCAAGCGGAGGGCATCAGCACCGCGTGGGAGTTCGGCAGCAGTCGCACGTGGGAGTACGGCATCAGTCGCGCGTTGGTGATCAACATCAGTCGCGAGAGGGAGATCATGGAGCTCGGTTTAACTTTCGTCCTGGGGGGCACTCCAACTTCAGATTGGGTGCTAATCCTCACCGGAGCGTTGGGCTTGGTGGTAGAGGACATGCCTCATTCCAAGTTGGGAACAATGGAGCTAAGATGTTCGAGGAAATGCCAATTAGACCAACTATTACAACTTCTGGGCCTAAGCGAACCTGGTCTGAGATCTGTTCCAATAAGCGTTCGTATGGTGAATCTATAGGCATGGCTTTCGTTCCACCGATAACAAGGCAAGATGGCTCTTGTGTGGCTCGTATTTCAGATGCTCTCCTTGACAAGGGTTCTGAATACTGGAAATCTACTCTGGTTGGATACGTTGTGGGTGAAGCACCATTGTTTGGGCAGATGCAGGCTTGGGTGGAGAGGCTTTGGAAGCCTAAGAGGAAAGTACAAGTTTATAGCAAAGATAACGGGTTCTTCTATTTTCGTTTTGAGTCCGGGGAAGAATGTGAGCGGATCCTACATGGTGGCCCGTGGTTGTTTGACGGGCGCTTGGTTGTGCTTAAATTATGGACTCCTTCGCTCCGTCATGATCGAGACATTTTGACCTCTGTCCCTGTTTAGTTGCAACTACATGGTCTCCCTGTTAACATGTGGAATAGAGAGGTGCTAAATATTCTGGCATCGGTTGTTGGGATCCCTCTCTGCTTGGATCATGCCACGGCCAAATTGGAGAGGATAACCTATGCGAGATGCTTGGTGGAGGTTGATGCTAAGAAGCCCCTTCCAAACAAGGTAGAGGCTGAACTTGATGATGGTTCTACATTGTCTATTGAAACAAAATTTGAAGCGGAACCCCCACGATGCAGCAAATGTGTTTGTTTCGGACATACAAATTTGCAATGCCCTGATCAAAAAATTAACCATATAGCCCGTGACAAAGGGAAGGGTATCCCCCAGCAAACAGACTTCATGGAGGTGGGCCAGCTGTCAACTACACCTGTGGATGTGCAACCGGGTAATGGATTCTCTTTACAGGGGGAGGAGAGATTGCAAGTCGAAGATGGGGAGTCAAATTCTGACACCCAGAATACGCCTTTGCAATCTGAATGCATCGTGCATGGGGGTCCCCGAGTTGAGGGGCCTGAATTCTCTAAGCATAGCGCACTGCGGAAGTTGACATCTTTTGTTAAGGCTATAAAATTCATCTGTTATTTGAATGGTAACAGGGAACCGAATGTTACTTCCAAAGAATCAGAGCCAATTGCACCTGCTGTGTTGTTTGATAATCCTCTCGATCTTGAGGTTGGTCTTCCAAAAGTACCAATCTATGATAACCCAGAATGGGTGGAGGAGATTAGGAACATTGAAGCCACTAAGCAGAGGAAGCAATCAGGTACTGTTGCCCCCACTCCCACGCGCAGAAGCAGCAGGTCCAAGTAATATTTTTAGTCCCTGGTCTACATCTATTTATTTATAATGACTGTGTTATTTTGGAATACTCGGGGTTTGAATAATGCTGTGAGGCGTAGGGATTTGCGTGACAGGATTAAAATTCTTGATCCTACTATTTTAGTCCTTCTAGAGACTAAATTAAAAACTGAAAGTATTGCAAGGCATTCTTGCATACCAAAGAGATGGAGTTCTCTTCATAACTTTCATTTACATGACGGAGGCCGTATTCTTATTGGTTATAATCCGGAGGTGTGGCATCTAAGAGTCACTTCAATTTCTATGCAGCACATCACCGTTCTTTGCATTAATGTGGGGGGGGGCTAAAATTTATTATGACTGTAGTATATGGTAGTTACAGCATTGTTGACAGGAAACTATTATGGAATCACCTATAAAAGGGATAAAGGTGGTTTGGGGAATGATGCTTGGGTGGTAGGAGGTGACTTTAATTGTATTCTTCATGCAAAGGATAAATTGGGAGGTCGTAGGGTGGAGGCCAACAAACTATATGATTTCAACAATTGCTTGTCCGAATGTGGTCTTCAAAATCTCAAAAGTACTGGGCAGAGGCTAAGTTGGTGCAACAAGCGTATGGGATTGAGCCGTATTGTAGCTCAACTGGATCGTATACTTTGCAATGTGGAGTGGATCAATAAACTACCAGATTCTTGCTATGACTATCTAGATCCCTATACCAGTGATCATTCCCCGATGCTGCTCAATTTCCACCACCAGGTATATTCTGATCCTAAGCCTTTCAAATTCTTCAACCATTGGATAAATTTACCAGGTTATTGGGAATTGGTGTCATCTTGCTGGGATAATAATACCAGAGGTACCTCTATGTTCCGCTTGATAAGTAAGCTACGGAGCGTTAAGGCAGGGCTTAGGAGCTGGGATAAATGTCATCAGGTTGATAGTTCTATTCACCAATGCAAAACCAAAATTGAAGCTATCAGGAAAATGCTTGCCATTCACTATTCTCAGGATCTCCAGGAACAAGAACGCACTTTATCTAATGAGCTAGTCAGGCTGTTGGGCATGGAAGAAGAGATGTTCCGCCAGAGAAGTAGGCAAGATTGCTTGACCTGGGGGACAGAAATACTAGATTTTTCTACAATTCCATGAAAGCTAGGCAATGTCGCAATAATCTTAGGTATCTTGTGGATGTTCATGGTGCTCAGTGCAAAACTTATGAAGACATAAAAGCAGAAGCCGCTGCTTTTTATGAAAATCTTTATCATCAGAGTGACTACTGGAATGTTTTCCCAAAGCTTGTTCATAAAAAGAAGCTAAAACCCCAGACATCTATTTGGCTAGAAAGACATGTAACGGCTGAAGAGATCAAAGAGGCGGTGCTTCAGATTGGGGCTTCCAAGGCTCCTGGGCCAGATGGATTTAATGGACTATTCTATCAACACAATTGGCCGCTTATTGGTAATGATATGGTGGAAGCAATACAATCCTTCTTCAGATCTGGTTCCCTCCTGCGACAGGTAAATCATACTTTTCTTACTCTGGTTCCAAAGGGTTCTAATGTTTCATCTATGGGAGATTACAGGCCAATAGCATGTTGCAATGTTATCTATAAGTTTATAAGCAAGATACTGTGCAACAGACTTCAGAGGTTCATCCATGATCTTGTTTCCCCAAATCAATCTGCCTTCTTACATGGGAGATTGATCTCTGATTGTGCCCTCCTTGCCCATGAACAAATAAGAGATTTCAGTAACCCTATGGGGTCTAGAGCATGTCTGAAACTAGACCTCAGAAAGGCGTTTGACAGTGTGAACAGTGAGTTTGTGTACTACATTATGCACCAGATGGGCTTTGGATGTAAATTCATCGGTTGGATTAAGGAATGTATATCAACTGTCTCCTACTACGTCATGGTAAATGGTTCTCCTGTTGGGTTCTTTGGGGGAAATAGAGGTCTTCGTCAAGGTGATCCTCTTTCGCCTTACTTATTCGTTATTGTAATGGAGTGCTTCACCCTTCTTCTTACCAAGGCGATTGTTAAAGGAGCAATTCAACCAATGAGAAGAGTTGGTGCTATTTCACACTTACTATTTGCAGATGATTTTTTGGTGTTCTGTCGGGCAAACACGAAATCTTTCAATGGCCTCATAGGTTTACTGGGAGATTTCCACAATTTTACTGGCTTGGAAATCAATTGGGACAAGAGTTTAGCTATGTTCAGTAAAGGAGTGAGGAGTCCTGGAGATTTGGCACTCATGTTGGGAGCTAAACAAGCGCATGCCATTACTACTTATTTAGGCCTGCCATTGTCTGCCAAGTATCCAAAAGCCGTGATGTACAACCGACTAATTGATAAATGCAGAAAGCGCCTTAGTGGATGGACTTCATCAACACTTTCACTAGCTGGTCGTATTGAATTGGTGAGGTCAGTTATATATGGTATGATAAACTATTGGATACTAATATATAGATTTCCAACTAGTGTGCTTCGTACCATAACATCCATGTGCAGAAAATTTATTTGGGGCACTTCTGAAGCATGGTCTTGGAGCGATGTGTGCAGGCCAAAGAAAGAAGGAGGTGTGGGCTTAAGATTATTAATTGATCTTAATTTGGCAGCGGGAATCAAACTCACTTGGAGATTGCTCAGGTCTAGGGGGCTCTGGGCCGAATTCATGCGAAGCAAGTATAAGGATTCTAATAGATTCTATGAAGTGTCGGCATCGTCTACTCAATCCGGAACGTGGAAGTTCCTTCTAAACTGCAGAAGTCTCTCTCAGAGTGTAATTAAGAGAAAGGTTGGTAATGGAAGAGATACCCTATTTTGGCATGATAATTGGCTACCATGTGGCCTCCTAAAACTCATTCACAGTATACCAGATGGTGCTAGCGACAAGCGGGTATCAGACTATTGGTATGGAGATTCTTGGTCTATTGAACAAGAAATCCAAGCTATTGGGCCGGTGCTGCACAATCAAAAACTAACGGAGGGGACTGATTACTGGGCTTGGAACCTCGGCAAACATTTCACATTCAAAGGGGCTTGGGAGAGTGTCCGAAAGAAATCTGCCCCTTTTCCTTTCTTCAACCTGATATGGTATAATCACTATACCCCTAAATACTCCATTACTATGCTCCGAGCTCTGTTAAATAAACTTCCTACTAAGGACCGTTTGGAAAGCTGGATGGAGCTTGGCTCCAATACTTGCGAATTGTGTCAGGAAGCTGCTGCCGAAACTATAGACCATATTTAATTCAACTGTTCATTCTCTAAATACATTTTGATGAGATCCTTGCTTAAATTGCAGACCCCAGGGCCGGCTATTCTCAATCTCATTGAAGTTGGCAAGTATTTCTTGGTGGTTTACAATAAAAAAGGATCTCTTGGCCGTCTGGGGAAAACTGTGCTATCTGCAATTGTTTGGCATCTATGGCGTAAACGCAACAGAAGAGTATTTGAAGATAAAAAGAAACCAAAGATAGCCCTAGTTGAGGACATTTCAAGCGACGTCCGCACCCTTCTGCGCAATTTAGAAGATATTGAAGAAAAGGCTTCTGCTGCATACTCCAACTGGGAAATTATTGACAATGGATGATCTCTTATGAGATGATTATGTTTGGGGTGCATATCTGTGTAATTGTACGTCAGTTTTGTATATTGTTTGGAATTGGCTCTGTGCATGGATGTTTTGCTTTTTGATCTAGGGTGACGACGCTTGTGTCCGCTCCCCTAGTCACCAAGCAGACATTCATCACCGAGGCCACATTGTACATTTGATCTTGCTGAATATAGACTTTATTTACTTTGCAAAAAATATATATATAGAAAAAGGGATATGAGCATTCGGTGTAGGAAATTTCCTACACCGTCCTCCTAAAACTTCAACTTCCAATCTTTTTTCCAATAATCACCACCGTTCATCTTGATGTACATATCATGGATGATGAACATACCAAAAATCAAGTGAATCCAACGCTATTTTACCCTTGATCCTATTGTTACAAATTCAACATTTTCGGAACAATAGAACTTTTTGTCACGAGCCGATCGAAGGTCAAATCCCCTTAGGGTTCACCCATATTTGGGGGTTTTGGGTTTTAGAATGTGTACAACAATTCTAAGCAAAAAAATTTGAAAAAATTAAGTGGAATGTGATGTTTTTGAAGGGCGGTGTAGGAAATTTCCTACACCGAATGCTCACCTCCCTCAACCCCATATATTTTTTTTCGCCGAGTAAGAGAATCTTTATTAATTATCAAATATATATACAGAACTAGTGGGTCCCAGAAGGTTGCAGAAAAGAGGGGGGATAGGGCACAAGCGCCGTCACCCCCTACAGTCTACACACTACTGATACCCATTAGCCAAAAATTTACACATAAGAAATAATCACAAGAATTAATCAAAGGATTCCCCAATTTAAAAACGGGCCTGAATCCGTAACATTATCGATATCCATCTTGCGAAGAGAGAAGGAGACATCCTTCGCAATAAACTCAAATAGCTCTGTCTTGCCCAATTGAACACTCTCGAACACCCTCTTATTACGCTATCTCCAAATGTGCCAAACCATCGAAGATAAAACTGATTTAGCCAGTTTACCAACTGGATCAGTTTTGCTATATCGATTAAGTATCAGCTCACATACACTTGATAGGGAGGAAGGAACTGGACCGGTGTAACCAAGCTTGAGTAGGCTTCTTGCTAGCAAATACTTGGAATAATTACATTCGAAAAACACATGGGCCGAACTCTCAGCCGCAGCATCACACAAGCTGCAGTTAATATCCACAGCAATACCCCTATTGGCCAAGAGATCCTTAGTGGGCAGCTTGTTTTGAAGGGCCCTGAGAAGACATAACCCCATTTTAGGTACCTGATGTGAGAACCATACAACATTATATAAATGAAATGGGTTACCAATGGTCCGGGATCCCTCCCATGCCGACTTCAAAGAGCAGTGAGGGGAGGGGATCCATTCCCACCTGTCAGGCCTGCAGTCAAGGCTGATTGCTTGTAGATGAGCATAGAGAGGCCGGATGCTGGGGTCATCCAACCATCGACCATTTGACCAAAAATCAGCGACACTCTTTTTTTCCGTACCAGGAGGAGGAGTGAGATGGTGATAGAGAGGGCCCATGGGATGCCAATTATCAAACCAAAAGGAGGTTATAGTGCCGTCACCAACAGTGCGCTTAATTAATTTTTGCGAGATGTTACGATGTCGGAGGAGAAACTTCCAGGTTCCAGACTGGGAAGGCAAACCCTTTGTTGTATAGAAATTATTTCTAATGGGTTCATAGTTCTTGCGCATGAAATTAGCCCAGATTCCGTCAGTTGCAAGCATGCGCCAGGTGAGGCGAACCCCATATGCTACACTCAGGTCATCCAGGAGCCTCAACCCCATGCCACCCTCCTTCTTTGGGGCGCAAGAATCCTTCCACGCCCAACAGTTAAACGGACCCCATATGAACTTCCTGCATGCAGAATTAATAGCACGAATGACAGATGGTGGGAGACGATACGCTTGCATCCAGAAGGCGACCATTCCAAATATTACCGAGCGAACCAGCTCAATCTTACCAGCAGTAGAGAGGAGAGCGGAGGACCAGCCAAGAAGCCTTTTTTTGCATTTATCCACCAGCCGAGAGAACATGGAAGCCTTAGGATACTTAGAAGAGAGTGGCAATCCCAAATAGGTGGTGAAGGATGAGACAACATTAATGCCCAAAATATTAGCTAGATCACGAGGGCTTCGAACTCCTTTACTGAAGATGGCAGAACTTTTCCCCCAATTAATATCAAGTCCTGAGAGAAGTTTAAAATCAGAAAGTAAGGTCCTTAATCCCAAAATGGAACGAGGATGAGCTCGGCAGAAAACCAATAAATCATCAGCAAATAGGAGATGCGAGATTGCACCAACTCTCCTCATAGGTTGGATAGAGCGGGTACTTTCTGCCCTAGCCATAAGTAAGGAGAAAGCCTCCATTACGAGGACAAAGAGATAAGGCGATAGGGGATCACCCTGGCAGATGCCTCTGGTCGATGGGAAGTAACCAACCGGGGAACCCTCAATAAGCACAGAGAACAATGGAGAATTGACACACTCGGCTATCCAATTAATAAAAGTTTTGCCAAAACCCATCTGATGTAAGAGGAATAAGATGAAGCTCCTGTTGACGCTATCAAAAGCTTTGCGCAGATCCAATTTAATGCACATTCTCGAACCCATAGGATTGCTGAAGTCATGAATCTGCTCGTGAGCAATAAGGGTGCAATCAGCTAACTGCCTGCCTCGCAGAAAAGCCACTTGATTAGGGGAGATTAATTCACAAATGACGTGCTTCAGCCTGTTGCATAGGACCTTACTGATGATTTTATACAGGGCATTGCAACAAGCAATAGGCTTGTAATCCGTTAGTCCCGAAGCATTAGAATTTTTGGGGACCAGAGTCAGGAAGGTATGATTAATATGGGGGGTCATAATACCTTTTCTGAAAAAAGAAGAAATACCAGAGATCACATCTTTACCAACAACATCCCATTCATGCTGGAAAAAGTAAGCATTAAACCCATCTGGCCCCGGTGCTTTATCCTTCCCTATTTCAAAAACTGCATTTCTGATTTCCGTAGCAGATACAGGTCTGTCCATCCAAGCAGAGGCCTCAGAAGTAAGCTTCCTTTTGGGCAGCAGCTTTGGGAAAACAGTCCAGTGATCAGACTGAGAGTAAAGATTCCTATAAAAGATGGGGGCATCTTCACGAATAGCATCCAGACTCATGATTCTATCACCAGTAGAGTTAATTAAGTGGCCCAAATTGTTCCGGGATTGACGGGATTTCATGGCCATATAAAAAAATTTTGAGTTTCTGTCCCCCAAAGTTAGCCAGTTTTGCCGACTTCTTTGTCTCAGATCCTCTTCCTCAACATCAATGGCTTGGGCAAGTTTAAGGGTGGCCGCTTTCTCAAGTTCTTGCAGCCGCAAATCATAGGGTAGATTCGGATCGCTTTGAAGGTATTCCAGATGATGGCGGTAGGAGTTGACATTATTAGTTGCTTTATGTTTGGAAGCCCAGGTTATCAAATTCACCTTCAATGCTTTGAGCTTAAGAGAAAGAGACCGCATATCAGGAATACCAGCAAGACTTTCCCAAGAGGAGCGAACCAAATCGTGAAAACCAGGCATAGAGATCCAGGAGTTAAAGAATTTAAATGGCTTGGGGGTAGGAAGCTACCTTATCAAGAAGATAGACGATCATGGCAGAGTGGTCACTAGTTCCCGCTGCAGTATATTCCAAGAAAGATTGGGGGAGGAGATGAAGCCAAGGCCCATTACACAGAACACGGTCTAACCTTGCCGAGATACGCCTAGGCCCAATACGCCTATTACTCCAGGAAAATCTACGGCCAATGCTTTTCAAATCAGTGAGCTGGCAGAAACCAATACAGGAATTAAAGGCATCCATACAACTAGGATCCACCGCACGCCCTCCCAACTTTTCCTTAGAGCTACGAATGCAATTGAAGTCACCGCCCACAATCCAAGGAGAGTTGTTCATGAGTTTAGAGTCAGAAATTATATCGGCCCAAAGGGGAATTCTGGAATTTGCCAAGTTGAGGCCATAGACAGCAGTGACACCAATACGCAGTCCTGCTGAGTTAATAAAAAAGCCAGTAACATGTTGAGCAGATACCCCCACAATCGAACAACTCCAGATGCTAGAGTTGAAATAGATGAGAATACGCCCTCCGATGTGATATTTCCTGTTATCCACACAATCCCAATCTTTACCAAAACACTGGTCAATTCTGTCAGCATTACCAATTTTGACTTTGGTCTCAAGCAAACAAACAATAGTGGGGTACTTACTTAGTCTGCACTTCAAATCCGATCTTCTTGAGGTACTATTGAGGCCCCTAGTATTCCGAAAGTAAACTGACATTGGCAAGGTTAGGATGGGGGAGAGATCCCTGACATGCCCACTCTCCTTGAGCTACGTCTAGTAGCAGCTGAAGTCTGACCAAGTTTGCTGGAAGCCTGGACTGAGTCTCGAAGAATTGCATGTTCCACCTCCCATTCCTCATTAGCAGCAGTAAGAACTGAAGGAGGGTCAGGGTCTGTATCAGCTGCTGGTGCTGAATCTTGATTGCTAGGGATAAATGGTAATGATTCGCCCTCATGGACAGGGGGACAATAATCTCTAGACGGGCTAGGCACAGCAGCAGGCCCTGTGTTCAAAATTTTTCCAGGTACAAGGGTACCAGAGTCGATAGATGATTCATCAGCAATACTTGCCGAAGTACCACTACATTCCCCCAACTCAGATGACAAGAGACCAAGAGAAGTTGTGGCGGGCATCTCTGTAGAAACACCTTTATTCATAGCTGGCTTACCTAAATTTGATAGGCTAATAGGTTGTACAGGTGGCAAATCCTTCGTCCCAGCAATAGACACAGGACCATAAAGGGGAATAGGCACAGCATTTGACAGTGGCGGCAAATCAACAGTGGGGGTGTCCTTCGCTTTTTGGATTGAAGGTTGCTCAGCAGAAGGAGGATTCATGGGACATTGGGAATCAATATGCCCGAAGCAAGCACATCTAGCACACCTAGGGGGTTTCCCCTCATACTTCACGTCAATGGAGATAGTGGATAAATCATCAAGCTCGACCAACACACTACGTTGCAGTGGGAACCCGGCCTCAACCTCTACCAAACATCGTGCATAAGATATCCTATCAAGAGATGCCGTCGCTTTGTCAAGACAAATAGGATTCCCAACACCACTCGCAATTATATTAAGGATATCCAAAGTCCACATACTTAACGGAAGGTTGTGAAATTGAACCCACACTGGGACTGCAGTTAAGATGTCTCGTCCATGCTGAGTAGTTGGCGTCCACTTTTGGAGTACAACAAGCCTACCATCAAATAGCCAAGGCCCCCCATGCAAAATCTTGTCACAGTCCTCAACATTTTCGAATTTGAAATAGAAATAGCCATTTTCCCTTGAGAATATCCGAAGCCCCCCTTTAATCCTCCACAACCGTTCCGTCCAAGCCTTGATCTGCCCAAAATAGGGGATATCACCCAACACATAACCCACAAGGGTATTCTGCCATTGGGAAGCACCAATATCAATAAGTGGTGCCGCAACTTTCACTTTAGCCATACCTGCCTCCCTAATGATGGGAGGAACCAGGGACATAACGAGGGGATCGGCGTATTTGCGCCTAGAAGCACAGATGTCCACCCAAGAACGTTTGACCTCAGTTGGATTGATAGAAATAGCAGATTGGGGTCTAACAGCCAATCTATCAAGCACCTTCGGTGCATTCCTCATTAAATTTGGATTTGCCTTTTGCTTCACAAATCCCGCAGTACCCCGAGTCGGAAGACCCACAGATCCCACCCCTCGCTTAAAATCACGCCGGAATCTGGAACGATGATCCGATATAGGCTGCTTCAACGTATGAAAATCACCAGGGCCCTTGCGCTTGCCAACCCTAGTCCATCCTTCATCCACATCGGCAGGAGAAGAGTTGATTCCATCAAAAGCATCCGATCCACCAATTCCAGATGCTCCAACACCCGAATTCTTGCCAGATCCACCATCTAGCGCCGTCACCTTGGGAACCCTTGCTCCGGAATTTTCGCTCATCACGCATTCAACCCCATATATATATATATATATATATATATATATATATATATATATATATATATATATATATATATATATATATATATATATATATATATATACTAGTCATTACCCGTGCCCATAGGGCACGGTTTATTTAATGGCTGAGTTTTTCTCCCCCACAAATTTCAAGTTCCCCCAAATTTCAAGTTTTCCCACAAAATTTCAAGTTTCCCCCCAAATTTAACTTTCCCTCCAAAATTTAAGTCCCCCAAAATTGTCATTACCACCTAGGACAAACTTGACACGTAGGACACAGCTTTGTCCTAGTAGGATAAGATTCAAAATCTTCAAAGAACTGGAAAAAAATGGTCGGAAGGGGTGAGAATAAAAAGTGTGGGTGGGTGTGTGGGGAGGGTCCATGGGCAAAAATACAAAAACCGGGGTTGTAAGTGCAAAATTCCCCACCTCCTCTTTTATCCCTCAAAATCTCATCTCTTATATTTTCTCTTATCCAATTTCCCTATTTTATATAATAGATATCCAAATTCTCTTATCCAATTTCTCATGTCCAAATTCTCTTATCAATTTCTCTTGATAACATCCGTCTTTTATATAATAGATATCTCTTATCCAATTTCTCTTGTCCAATATCTCTTATCCAATTTCTCTTGATAACATCTCTCGTTTGTAATATAGATATCTCTTATCCAATTTCTCTTGATAAAATCACTCTTATCCAATTTCTATTTTCCAATATCTCTTATTCAATTTCTCTTGATAACATCCCTCTTTTATAATATAGATATCTCTTATCCAATTTATCTTGTCAAATATCTCTATCCAATTTCTCTTGATAACATCCCTCTTTTATAATATAGATATCTCTTATCCAATTTCTCATGTCCAATATCTCTTATCCAATTTCTCTTGATAACATCCCTCTTTTATAATATAGATATCTCTTATCCAATTTCTCTTGATAAAATCACTCTTATCCAATTTCTATTTTCCAATATCTCTTATTCAATTTCTCTTGATAACATCCCTCTTTTATAATATAGATATCTCTTATCCAATTTCTCTTGTCAAATATCTCTTATCCAATTTCTCTTGATAACATCCCTCTTTTATAATATAGACTAGTCATACCCCGTGCCCGCGGGCACGGTTCAGTTAAGATTTTATCCCGCGAAATTTTTAATCCCAAAAAATTATTTTTGCAGCCAAAATTTAAAAGAACAACAAATTAGCATAGAAATATTTAGCGGCGCAGAACAACAAATTCGACACGAACGTCTTCGACGCGAAACAACAAATTCGTCGTGGTATATTTGTATCTATGTACTTACATTGTTCTCTATATATGTATATTTGTATCTAAACTCTTTAAATGTCTGTTACCTAAGGCATGTGCTTAGAGATATAACAAATGGGAAATACATATAGGGAAATTATGTGTGAAATACATATAGGGAAATTAGAAATCTGATGATACATCAGGGAAATTGAACAATTCCCTCCAACATCATGGAAATTTAACATCAGGATTCAAAATGATGATGATGAGGGCTGTTTCTTTGCGTGGAGGGCCCTCATAACACCCCTCGACTATTCAAAATGATGATACATCAAGATCAGGATTCAAAATGAGAATTTGTGTATCCTGAGTTTTCCCTATATTTAATTTCCCTATATGTAGTTCACACATACATCAGGGAAGTTGAACATATAATCACATATCCTGAGTTTTCCCTATATGTATTTCACAAAAACATCACAGATTCATATTTCACACAAAAACATGCAGGTTCAATTTAACATCAGGATATAACAATCACATCAGGATTCAATCCATGATACATTCTTAGTAAATTTTGATTTTCTATGTGAAGAAAAAAATAGATGTGCATTTTGGAGGGACATGTTCTTTGCCATCATGTTGTCTGCAGAAAGCATGCAAGAGTTTCTAATCCATTGGTAAAAACTCCTTCAGCAAGGACGATGCTTATTAAATAAAAAAGAAGCTCACCTGCTTACAAAACAATCAGAGACTGGATACATGGTTTTGAATTCAACTACTCATAAAAAAATCATAGGCAATGCAATTAAAACTAAATAGTCGTAACAAATTATCAAAATGAAGGGGAATGAAAAGATAAGTAGATTATCATGCCCTCCCCCCAAAAGAAACATGACAAAAACAATGAATAACAAAAATCATGTTAGGTTCTCAAAATTAATGAAGAAAAATTAAGCAAAACAAATCATGATTTCAATTTATGCATATTTTTGCCCTGTATCAACATGCTGATTGTATCATTACAGACCATAAAGATAGGGATACACATTACAAACCATAAACACATTCGACAAAGCATAAATCACACAGTATATATTCTTTTCAAAATGGGCAATCATCTGCACAACAATGCACTTCTCGCCATAGACCAATTCACCAACCATCATGTTTTTGGTGCAAATGGCATCTTCCTTCCCATTAGTGATGAAGACCCCATCATGCCTGGGTGCTGTACAACCATGGCCCCCTTCCTCTGCCACTCCCACAACCTCAGCCACCACACGCCCTCCCACCACCACCTACCAGCCTTCGGGGGCATCCCTTCCCCAGCTTTGATCACACGCCCCATCACTCCTTCCACTGAATCCATCGCCTACAGAAGTTCATGAGGAAAATATGAGTAAAACAAATAGCAATGTATCTCTCTAACATGTGTAAATACATAGAAATGTATATTTCGATCTAATGATAAGACAAACCCCCTAAAACTTTTTGATCTACTGATAACAAAGGAAGCAACAGACATCTCACATACAAAGAGTGCAATCGTTATCGTAGAGCATTTTGATCTTCCCATTGTTGGATGCTTGGTATTTGTCCTTCTCAGATCAAATTGTTTCTATCTTGGTATTTGATGGTATAGTACATTGACATCTGATAACTATGAATGAAAATGGGATTATTCTCAGAATTGGACACACGGTCCTGATATGAATCAAGTAGGAAATTATAAAAATCATGCAGCATAACTCATATACAGTGAGTAATTTATCTAATTATCTATGTTTCAAACAATCACATCACCTATCCATCATGCTCACCTCAGAATTTGAATTCTCGCTAATCACATTCTCGAACTGGCTCCAACTCAGTCGCTTCGCTTATTGCCCATTGGCGATTTATTGCTTGATTTGTTAAGCCAAACTAATTCCAGAATCACTTGCATTAGAATTAATGGAACAAAAATCTCTGTTTCTTTTATGTACAACTAATAACAAAACATGTTAGCATTGTCAGCTCCACTGATTTCGAGCCTCAAAATATCTCATAGCAGAGGAGACCATGAAAATTGCATCGCAACTAAAATCATTTAAATAGTCACAATTTATTCTAAAATTAACAATTAAATGAAAAGTTATAGAACTCATTGAAAAATGTTCTGATGAGATCCAACTTTCTCCCACAGCAACACATGCACATTGCAAACAAACTTCTACAACAAAATATTATTGAAATGTAATGAAGAAAAAAACAAAAAAGCTATGCAATAACCTGCCAGCTTCTAGTAAACTGGCACTTCTTGCTATTTCTCTAGTCAGTTATGGAATTGATATAAAGTTGCAGATGTTAACTGTATGCACAATAAATAAAGTGCTTGTAAGGATAAGCACTGAAGGCATGAGCGGTCTACATGTAGAAGTTTTTAGAATTCAAGTACTTTATACCAGCAAACTTACAGTATCCATGAGTGTGCAAGCTCAATAGCCTGCCAGCTTCTACTGACCAAGTAGGAGAATAGCTATGCAATGACTTTATAATGTATCATGTTTGTTAAATACCCTTTAATTTACAGACCATATCTACATTCAGATCAATCAGAACCAAAGAATCACAACAAATAAGCAAATAAGAAACGTCGTTAGTTGAACTCAAGCAGTGGCAGAGACAGAGCCGTCTCTCTGTAATATAATTCAATCAAAATGGAACACAAAATCTGAGCATATGAACATGGTTTGACATCATGTTGACTTTCAAGCATGACAATATGAATCCATGTGAAATCAGCTGATATAATATCACCTATGATCTTCAAGGAACATAGTTTAGCATAATGTTTGTTATTAAATGTAATACATAGACACGATGCAATGTATAAAATGCCGTAAATTCAAAATGTCTGTTATTCCATTCTAGAAATATTACATGATACTAAAAAGGTTATACCCTTTTGGGTTAAACGCTATTGAATTAAAACCAGCAAAAAGTGCACTCACATCAATGGAAATCAATATCAAATCTCAATATTTAGGGAGAATGTTAGTATATTAAATCCTGTTAATAAGGATTCCACAGGAATTCAGAAGATTAGTCAAAGATCAGGCAATTATTGATAACGATGTAGTACAACATTTGGTAGGGCTAATAAGTAATCCACCAAGTTATTACATCATGGCCATAAAAGAAAGACCGAAGAAGAGATACTTTCAAGGCAAAAAACCAAAAACAGTAAACATGAATATAATTGGGCATGCATAGCCAGTGTGAATCGTAAAGAGAACTGTGCACACGTAGCTCGCAAAAAAAAATTAAAGCCAAAAAAATATGGTAAAAAACACACGAATCATACCAAATCTTATACAACTAAATTATCCAATAGCATTGGATGAGAATGACACAACAAATCAAATACCTCATTCTTTTCATTCTCCATCAGTTTGTGAACCAGATGAGACCCAATGGATCCATCTCCTCTAATAACCAAAATGAAATATAATAAACATCAAAGACAAAAATGAATCGACATTTAAGCTTCATTGATCCTATTTATGGGGGTTCCATCATTGTTAAAAGCAGTTTCTTAACATTAAATTGTTTAAAGAAAATATACATCTAAATAAAGGAGGACATCAATACTTGAAAAAACTTCAAATTTCTCGATGGCAAAGTGCTGAAGGTGTCCTAGCAATGGTATTGATCCCAGATTATTCATGTTATCATTTTCTGAATTTATTTGATTGAATATATTTGTTGCTTTGTGTCCTGGACTAATGGAACTCCAAATACTACAGTGGCTTTTGAGGTACTATCTGAGTTATAATGTTGTTGACATTTATTGTTGTTTGATTTGTTAAATTTGCCAACAAACAGCTTTAAGGAACTGTAAGTATATGGATCGTGCCTATTTCAATGCTTAATAGATCTAGTTATTGGGTTTGTCTGTCCAAACAATACATTGTTCCAATAATAATACTCAGTTTTCATGAGCCGACTATTCAGTTTTAAAATCAATTTGAAGGCTACTAACTAAAATATGCATAAAACTAATTTGAAGCTGGTTGGTTGCCAAACCATGAGTCTGAAAGGAATATGAGAAGAAATGTTTTCATCACAGTGTCTCCAGTTTTCTAGCCAGTGCTTCATATTTAGCACTCTAAAGGTTTACCCAAGCCTGAATCTTTGCTTCCTCTTTCTGATACCTGTAACAATAAAAAAGTAACATCAAGGGAATGCGGTGAAAAATGAAGAATTAACCAATTTCTGTCTACCGACCTGATACAGAGCTTGGCCCTCTCATCATCTTCCCATAATGAAGCTCTGGTCTTGGCAATGCTCTTCAGTGCACCACCCACGTCGTAATGTCTTAAACTCTTTGATACTTCTGCTTCCTCCACTTCCCTTGAGCTCCAACTTGATGCCACGTGGTCATATTATGCACTGAGCTGGAAATTTGCAAAGTGATAGTCCTTGAGATCAGAAATATCTAAGGTGTCACTTGAAGCTGCCAGAGGGCCATGACGTCACTACTTCACTCATATTATGAGTACTGGCTCAAAAAAATGAGCAAGCTTACTAATGCAAAAAATGACAAATAAGAAGCAGTAAATTTGCAAAAAAAAATACTTCATTTGGTTGTCTAGAATGTGACAAACAAAATGAGTTGTGAGTTCATATTACGTCCTCTTGTTATGATGGGCTTTTCACAGTTTGATATGTCAAAAATGACAAATGACAAAAAAATGGGATTTAACATAACATATCAAACTGTGAAATTTGAATGACAAATGATATGTTAAATTTGAATTTGCTAAAAAAAATGTCAAATGAAGGATTTAACATGCCAGATCAAACCGTGAAATCCCATTTAAAATGAAGGATTTAACATATCAGCAAGCTTACAACTGCATTTAACAAAAAAATATCCTCCATTTAATAATCATCCTATCAAAAACCCAAAAAGAAAAGAAAAAGATAACATCTCCACCACAAACCGATTTAGAACAAAAATTCATGTCGAACTTTTCGCCGGAGACCAAAAATTGAACTCAAAAAATTAGAGATCACCCATCGAAGATCATAACTTACTAATCAAAGATTACTTCTTGGCATTTTCTGCTAATATTTAGAGAAAAATCAAACATATGCATGCATTTTCTTGGCATTTTCTGCTAATATTTTCTGGTAATCGAACCTTTCTTGAGTTAGCGATGAGACTGACCTCTTATAATTAGGCAGCAATGCCATGTTCCTTTTTTTAGTTTTGCAGCTACCTATCCTTTCTACATCTCATATCCATTTGGCATGTAGTGTTCATCTGAAACTTGAACATATTCAAACATCAGTAGGTACAGTTTGAACATACATGCTATTTTTTTATGAATCTATACCTTACTGTAAGTTTGAGAGAGGTTTTTGATGAATCCATACCATGTAGTAAGTTTGAGAGATGGTTTGGACTTCTTTGCAATCACCATAGCCAACCCTGGAAACTGATAAAAATCTTAAAGTTAACATGAAGTACAAATGATAAGTACAGAAATCCATCCCTTGTTGTATGTTTGATGCTTTGGTGAAAAAGATAAGTTTGATAGAAGGTTTGGAATCTTTTGGCAATTTCAGTTCAGACGTCTTGAGGCCAACCTCAGCATAATCCTTTCTTTTCATGCTCACATAGCTCTGGGCATCCTTTCGAGTTCCCACAATCACCACAGTCAACACTGATACTTAATTAAAAACCTGAACTTACCCAAAAAAACAATTAATGTGCAAAAAGGAGCATACTTTCTGCAAATCATCTTATTTTAATTGCACTTTTTGCAAGAGCCATGAGCGATGGGTCAATAATCCCACCCCTCAACCTCAACACCATATCAAGAGTAGATTATAATAAAACAGAGAACATCTTAATCCTGTTTTATATAGTCAATAGAGACAATATCTATGTTCTTGTATTTTCATAATAAGTTAAATTGATTCATATTCCAAATGAGATTTATAAATGTACTTTGCCAATCTATTATATTTAGGAAAAGAGAAGTGAGCAAAATTATAAATGCTTCAGACTCTTGGGCACTCAATTATTTTATTTCATATGTTAATAAGAAATACATCTCTTTGCATGCCTTGAAATCTTTTAGATGATAAAAATACTACACGGTATCCATATACATGTCCATGCACACAGCCTAGTCCCTGCAGTCTTGTATCCCTCTTTTGACCTGTGAATATGTAGCAATATATGTCATTAACACATCATCTGTGTGGGTATGGGGGGGGGGGGTCTTGCATCAACAATTTTACAACGTCATTAAAAGTGGATCTTGAACTGGAGTGTACCAGTGTATGTGATTAAATATATGTAACTGATACCTGTTTCACTTGTTATGAAATAAGCAGTAGAACTCCAAGATTTTATTTGTCCGATACCAATATGAATCTCCCACTTAGTGCCACTTTCAAATGGAAGGGCTTGAAACTGGACATTGATTCGGTTGATACCTATAAAGCATGATTGAAAAATGCAAGAAACAACGCATAAATCATATCCCTAACCAAATGATGACACTGATAAATGGCACAAATCAATAGTGTTACACAAAGATATTTGTAATCTATTGTTAACCATTAAAATAACATAATGCTAATTATATGTGTGCATAATGTTAAATCATGGATAGAGAGGAAAGGGATGGTTAGAGAGGGAGTGCTGCTTGGTTTAAGCATGTTGCCATCATTCTACTACTATCACCTATTTATCCTTCCTTTCTCAACTGGTTGCATTAGTGAGATTTTGGAATTTGGATTCATAATCAAAATATGGCCTTCAATTGCTTTGATTGACTTCCACTCTAGTTGAGTTTGTGTAAGTCAAAGGTAAGCTTGTTGTTTCTGATTTTGTTTAAATATTTGGACTTCCATATTGAATGGGATGCGCTCTTTGAATTAAGCTTTGAACCCTTCATGCATCATTCGATGATGGTAATTAAAAGAGTTAGGGAGCATTGTGGTAGACATGTGTGTGGGAGATTTTAGAGGGTGTTTTCTTTGAGAAGAGTAGAATTTTGTTAGCATTGCGAGTAGAAATGAAAAACTGAATTTGATAAAATGAGAACCAGAAAAGAGAATTTGAAGATGATTCATGTGTCCAAACATTGTTGCCATAAGAAATGTTCGGTGAAGAGGTGAAATAAACGTCCGAAATCATAACCATCAAATGAAAACACTAAAATTGGAATCAAAATTATAGGCAAAGATAAGAAATTGCATACTGTATCAAAATGACTCTGCAATTTCTGTTGATAGCAAAATTCCAGTGGAGTCTACTTATCAAGAGAATGTAATGTGATTGCATATTGTATCAAAATTTCTGGAATTGCATATTGTATCAAAATTCCAATCACAACCACCATAGCAAAAAGAAAAGGAAGATTCCTTACCGATGCTTAAGGCTTCCAAGAGAAGGTAACATGATCTCATTTCTGATGAGTTAAACTGGCAACATCCATATTCAGTGTCTGGAGTATTTGGTGTATTGACAGGAAACTGCAAAATTAGATCTCAGTTGATGTATTTGATCTCAGTTATATTATATTCAATAAGCAAAATTTCAAGTTAATGTATCATTCACCTTAAATTTGATTTTATCAACTACATCAAATACCTATTCAAGTTAGAAAAACAATATTTGATTATTGACAGGATCAAATACTTGAATTTTGACAGGATCAATTAGAAAAACTTGCCTTGGTGTATTGTTGTTTATTGACAGGATTGAAATTTCCTGTGAATGTATCAGAATTTGAAATGTTTGAATTTTTGACAGGATTGAAAATTATTGACAGGATCAATTACAATTTCCAATCCTGTCAATAATTTTCAATCCTGTCAATAGTCAAATTATGTTGTTTATTGACAGGATTGAAAATTATTGACTGCAAAATTATTTGAATTTTTGAAATCACCCTTCATGCACCTGATATACTTCATTCACTGAAAATCCTGTGAATGTATCAGAAATTTCAAAATTTGAAATGTTTGAAAGGTGAAAATCCTGTCAATAATCAAATACATATTCAAGTTAGAAAGGTGATTATTGACAGGATCAAATACATATTCAAGTTAGAAAAACAATACACCAAGGCAAGTTTGATGTTGATAAAATCTCCAACTATTGAATATAAGGTGAATGATAACTTGAATATGTATATTTGAAACTTTTGCCTTGGTGTATTGACAGTACTCTACATCAAATTTTCACAGGAAATTTTCACAGGATTTTCAGTTGATACTTCATTCACTGGAAATTTTCACTCTACATTCACCTTTCAAATTTTCACTCTACATTCACCTTTCAAAATCCTGTGAATGATATACTGTGAATGAATTTTTGAAATCACCCTTCATGCACCTGATATACCTCATTCACTGAAAATCCTGTGAATGTATCAGAAATTTCAAAATTTGAAATGTTTGAAAGGTGAAAATCCTGTGAAATCAAAAATCAAATTTCAAACATATTTCAATTTATATTTGAAACATATTTCAAGTTAATGTATCAAACCTTTCAAACATATTTCAAGTGAATGTATCAGACCTTTCAAACATATTTCAAGTTAATGTATCAGGATTTTCACCTTTCACACACCTTTCAAAATTTCAAAATTCAAGTTAATGTATCAGAAATTTCAAAATTCACAGGTGATGAGATATCTTGTATTTGATTATTGACAGGATCAAATACATATTCAAGTTAGAAAAACAATACACCAAGGCAAGTTTGATGTTGATAAAATCTCCAACTGTTGAATATAAGGTGAATGATAAAATTCAAGTATTTAGGTTTTTCTAACTTAAATATTGTTTCCTGTCAATAAGCAAAATTTCAAAATTCAAGTCAAATTATATTCAAGTTAATGTATCATTCACCTTACATTTGATGTATTTGATCTCAGTTGAGTATCAAAAATTCAAGTATACTGAGATTCAAGTATCAAAGAGTGACATCAAATTTCAACTGAGATTCAAGCTACATCAAAATACTTCCCATAATTTTAATGTTTCAACTGTTTCAAAAATCTGAAAAATCCCAAAAGAACTCACCTGCTGCTGTGCGTGGAGGAGGGCTATGACGTTGCAGATGATGGCTTTGCGTGGAGGAATGTTTCAAAAATCCTGATACATTAAAATTTTATCAATCACAGTAGCAAAGTTTCAAAAATCAAAAAAATCCCAAAATAACTCACCTACTAATGTGCATGGAGGATGAGGTTGAAGATGAGGGCTTTGCATGGAGGAATACCCTGCAAAAGAGCAAAATTTTATCAAGATTTTATTCAAAAATAAAAAATCCCAAAATAACCCACCTACTGATGTGTGTGGAGGATGAGGTTGAAGATGAGGGCTTTGCGTGGTGAGGTTGAAGATGAGGGCTTTGCGATGAGGAAGGAAGATGAGGGATTGCCGTGGAGGATTGAAGATGATGGAAACCTTATCAAACTCCTAATCAAAAACTACTTCTACCGCAAAATCCTGTGCCAAATTCCATACTAACGACCACTACGCTGCAATCGGATAAAACCCCTTATGAAAAAATTGATTTATAGTTGATTGTTCGCCTTTCAAATGAACTGAGTTCAAATCAAGAACCGTTTAAGAATTTAGCATAAACTAACACTACAGATTTAAAATATCCATAAAAACTAATGAATATATCAAGAACAACGGGATAAACTTAACCTCAACTGAAGCATTGACAACAAACCTGCCCTTAGAAAATTTTGCGATGGCGATTATACGATATGCCCAAGGCTGATAGCTCTGCCCCAATACATTTAAACCCTTGGGGATTGCTAGGGTTCAAGATCTTTGTCGTCCTTTTCTAATGATCGAAATTCACAGGAACCCTATAATTTTCTATATCATTTCTCGTATCTTGTACATTGAAACCTAATTTTGAATTTGGTATGAATTGTGCATTGAGACCAAATATTGAAATTCAAATATAAACATCAAATGTCAGTGAATTTAGACATGTCTTTACTTTGCAAAGCAAGTTTAATTACAATCAATCGAACTTGTATTCCCTCTCTCATGAGTAAACGATGACTCGATTGTTACATAGTATCACAAATCATACATAATCCACAACGACGCAAGCTAACCTGGATCTTGATCGTGGCAGAAGTCTGCTGCCATAGCTCCAGCCTTCGCCTCCACTCGAGCCTCGCCTCTTCCAACAGACATGCATGTCTCTCTCCTTCAAGCTTCGTCCCCCCAAATCAACTCTCTTTCGAGTGCTTGAATCTCCAGAGAAGAACATCCTACAAAAAAACTACGAATTAGGTTTAAAATAGATCTTTTCTCGAAAAATAGGTCAATTTTGCAGGAATGTTGGTTGAAATTGTGCGCCATCAATGGAAGAATCGATCGATTAGGCCGCAAAGATCAAATCTAACCCGTAATCTTGCGATAAATTCACGTGGGGGGATCGTCGGTGGTAGGACCAGAGGTCTGGTCACAGTCGCGCTTGAGGGTGGCCATGGGGGCTGAGGAGCTGTGCAGGGGGCTGGGGGGAGGGGAGGGCTCAGAGCAGGTGACATGGAGGGGGTTTGGGTGAGGGAGAAAGAGAGAAGAGAGAGAGCGCGCACGAGATTTCTTTTGTTTCAGGTGATGGTTGAGGCTTTAATTCTTTTGTTTCCCCGTTTCATTTTCCCCCCACCGAGATTTCACACTAAAATACAAACCCCCCCCCCCCCAATTTCAAATTTAAAACCATCCCAATTTCAAATTTCAAATACATAATATCTTATCCAATTTCTCTTATCCAATTTCTCTTATCCAATTTCTCTTATCCATATCTCATTATAACATCCCTCATTTATATACCCCCAAATACAATTCAAACCTTTATCTAATTTCTCTTATCAAAAACTCTTATCCAAAAACCCATGATAACATCCCTGTTTTATAATATAGATATATATATATATGGTAAAGTGTTCCTAGGGTGACTCCTTAGATTTCATCTAAGGAGTCGCCCACATTTTCTTCCATATCCCACAATTGTTTTGGATTTTATTTTTTATGGGATTGTTGTTCATATTATGGATGGTCAACATAACAAAAATCAAGTCATTCCAACACTTTTACAACCACCATCTAACCCTTGCAAATTCAACGGTATGAAAACGTGCTTAAAACCCCATGGAGTTGCAACGGGTAGAAGGGGCTCTAAAAGTATTGGAATGACTTGATTTTTGGTATGTTGATCATCCATGAGGTGAACAACAATCCCAAGAAAACAAATTCGAAAAAAAATGTAGGATATGGGGGAAAATGGGGGCGACTCCTTAGATTAAATCTAAGGAGTCACACTAGGAACACTTTACCCATATATATATATATATATATATATATATATATATATATATATATATATATATATAGCAAGATAAGTTAGTAGGTATATTAATGGAAAAACAAAGATACATGGTGGTTGATCAATGTTTACAAGGCGCAATGACTAGGGGAGAGGACACAAGCGTCGTCACCCTAGATCATATTGCCTAGTAACAAAGATCAGACCACAGAGTCAATATATACATTACATACACAGCAAACTCTCACCTCCCAACTGAGCCCAAAGGGAGAATTGGCAACCAAGAGACCATAGACACAAAAAGTGATACAGGTAAACAATGAGAGAAGAAGCCGCAAGGCCAGTAAACCGCCATACTTTGCACAGATCCTCGCAATTGAGTAGCAAAGTAGATCCCGCCCAGCAAGGTTGCCTTCCAAGCAGATAAATGCAGCAAGCAATGCCGCAAGCAAAGCCAAAGAGTCCAAAAACACAAGAAAAAGCCAGTATAAGCAGCCGGTTGCCTCCCAGCTGGGTGACGCAATCATATGTAACCAGCTCGAAAAAAAGAGCATTGCCGCACAGCATAGGTATAAGCCGCAAACCGCCTGAAGCCACTCACCTGCCAGTGCACAGCTAAACATACCAAAGATCAGCCCGTGTCAAAAGGACGGATGTCCCAGTTCATTGCAGCCGTAGAAGCCTCATCCTCCACCTCTTCAATATGACGAAAGGCCAATCGGACGTCCGCCAAGATGTCATCAAAGAGTATGATCTTCGGCTTACTAACTTTTTCAAAAACTCTCCTGTTGCGCTCCCTCCACAGGTGATATACCACAGCAGCAAGCACTACCCGTGCAAGCAGACCAAGGAGCCCCTTCTTCACATATTTTTCCAAGTAATAGGACCCAACAGTTGGCAGAAGGAGGGACGATGGTCCTTTAGCTCCCAACTTAAGAAGAGCTCGACGCATTAGATAGTTGGAATAAGGACATTCAAAGAATAGATGAGAAATAGTTTCCGGGGTTCCGTCAGAGCACAGCTCACATGCATTAGAGTTTAGTGCGCACCATTTTTCCATGCGCACTTTTGTAAGAAGTTTATCTTTAAACGCACGGAGCAGGGTAATGGACATTTTTGGGATGGACTTACTAAACCAAATCAGTTTAGAGAAAGGGTACGGGGTACCTTTATCACGCACTTCATCCCAAGCGTCTTTGAATTTGAAAGTTGAATCTCGCTTCCATTCCCAAGTATCCGCACCAGGGGACAAGGTGATTTGCTGAAGTAGGGGCTTCAAGTTAGAAATTTCAACATTATCAATCCAAGAAGTTCCGTCCCAATAGTCTCTAACAAGTTTCCTATTAGCTCCTTCTGGAATAATGAATAGATTTTTCAAGGGACCATTTGGGAGCCAATTATTGTCACGCCCCGCTTCCCTAAAATGGAGACGAGACGTGAGAAGGTCCGCTCAAGCGTGGAGCTGTGAAGCTGCACGCCTGATAAGCGTCAATTTAGTATAAGCAGGTCCCTGTAATCGCAAACGGAACAACAAAAATAATAATAATAGGATGAGACGGATATGAAATACCAATCCCAAAGTTTGTCCACAAATATTCAACATCACAGAAAAAGCCACCAGGCTAAAAAGGAAAGAGTCTAACGGCCCAGAACAAGGCCAAACAAAACACAAACGCAACAGAGTATCAAACTAGGCGCCACGCACCAACAACCTAAGCAATCTAACAAAAGCCAGACATAAACACTAAGACTGATCTCCAGTGTCTACGAAGTCCTCGGTCAACGCGGGTTCTGACTCAGCGTCAGCGAACACCGCGTCCTCAGCAAGTATCTCAGGCTCGGGCTCTAACATGTGTCACCCAAAAGAGAAAAGGGGCACATGTCAGCAAGTCGAAAGACTTGTGCAAGGAAACGGAAAGAAAGGTAAACTAGCAACCTAACAGTTAAAGTATGGTGCATGGCAAGTAAAGTAAGGTACAAGTAGCAAGTGGTAGTTGTGACAAGTATTGTCAAGGAACAAGTACAAGTACAAGGGATCACCCACACATGGATGCCCTATTGCCCGCAGGCTGTGTTCACGCATCAAGTACAAGGGATCACTCAACGAGTGCCCTATTGCCCGCAGGCTAAATTCAAGTATCAAGTACAAGGGATCACTCAACGAGTGCCCTATTTCCCGCAGGCTGTGTTGAGCTCGTCTTTTAGAACACGAGCCAGAAAGTGTATTTGGCATAGGATTGTGCCCGCAAAACGGGTGCCTAGCCGGAACAAATAGTACAAGTATGTAGCGAAGCTACGCAATAACGATGAGTATTCGATCATGCAATGACATGAGCAGATATTCGCGTACCGTTAATTGAAATTAAACGTGGCAGGCAAAATGCAATGACATGAACATATTCGCGTACCGTTAATTTAAATAAAACATGGCAGTTAAAATGCAATAGCAGTTAAGGATGCATGGATGACATGAACAGTTAATACGCGTACCGTTAAAGGAAAGTAAACGTGACATACGAGCATGATGAAGGTGACGGACCAAGCTTCGTTGTCAAGCTAGGTCAAGGGCGTCTAGACGGCTATCCTTTCACCGTCTAGTCTCTTTTACGCTAAGCAAGGTAATGGCCTAAGACATGGCCCAAATCGAGAGATGCAAGTTTCACTTGCCTGATACCGGGGTTGACGAGCAATGAAGATCGTCACACAAGCTAACTATGAAATAGATCACTGTTATAGCAAAACAATCATTAGAACAACGATTCTAAATCGATTTCTTAATAGAATCCTAATTGTCTAATAATCCATTTTATTAGGGTTTCACAAATTTCAATGTGGGTTATGTTAAAAATAAAGGATCGAGCCTTACCGTGAAGAAGCGGAGGAACAATGCCGAGCAACCACGGCAATGGAAGAACGATCCGGCTCAGATCTGGAAATGAGGGAAAATCTGGAGAAATAGGTTTTGATATGGGTTTTGGGGGTTTGATGAAGGTTTGAGGAAGGTGGAAGGTGGAGAGTGTTAAGTGAGGGTTTGGATGATGGAGGATGAGCTTGGAATGAAGGTTTGAGTGTTTGAGGAAGATGGGGGCTCAATGGGGGAGAAATTAGGGTTTTAGGTCATGAGGAAGAAGAAGAAAACGTTTGGAGGGGTATTTATAGGGTTTGATGTCGGTTAGGGCAAAATTAGGGTTTCCTGTACTGTTTAGTCGGTCAAAGAGCAACCACTGACCGACTAGTTTGGGAACTAGTCGGTCGGTCGACCAACACAGACCGACTAAGTGTAAACAGTAACCCAGACGAAAATTAGGATTTATATTTAGTCGGTCAAAGAACAACCACTGACCGACTAGTTTGACATCTAGTCGGTCGATGAACGTTCTCAGACCGACTAAGAGTAAACAGTAGTTAGTATCAAAAATAGTTAATGAGTTAGTCGGTTAAAGAAGCATTGTCGACCGACTAGTTTGCAACCTAGTCGGTCAACCAACGTTCTTAGACCGACTAACGATAAACAGTAACCCTTGAACAATTTAGAAAGCCCACTAGTCGGTCCATGAAGGTTTGCCGACCGACTGGATCGTCATCTAGTCGGTCGGTACCCCTTCTTAAACCGGCTAACGTGCACGATAAGTTCCGAAATGGAGCGCGAAGCTCCGGGATGGTTTCCTAAGTCTCCTAGGCTCGTTCTAACTCTAAGATATCGACGTTATGAAGCTCGTCACAAATGACTTACTTCAAACACGGCGACGGACGAAAGAATCTAGAGAATCACGATGAAACGAACAAAAAGAGAACTACGGAGACGGAAATGGAAATCACAACAAGGGAAAGCAACCAAATATATAAATATTTATATAAAATCCATACATGAAAAACCAGTCGTTACAATTATCATGCCAATTAGCGTGTCCTTCCCATCCCGTACCTTCCTGAAAATAATACGCTGGGAGAGATTTCTGCAGTGAAGAAGGAATTTCCACGTACCAGAGTGAGAGGGATCTCCCTTGGCAACATAAAACTTGGATGAATCCTTATACTTTCTACGCATGTACTCAGCCCATAAGCCTTTGACCTGAAGGAATCTCCATGTTAATTTAATCCCAGAAGCTAGATTCAAATCAGGGAGCAATCTTAGCCCAACACCCCCTTCCTTCTTAGGTCTGCAAGAGTCTTTCCAGGCCCAAGACGTAGTAGTACCCCAAATAAATTTTCTACACATGGAAGTCAGGGTTCGCAGAACCGAAGTAGGTACTTTATAAACCTGGATCCAGAAAGCAATTATTCCATAAATCACACTTCTTACCAGCTCGATGCACCCAGCAATTGATAAAAGGGTAGAGGACCACCCACTAAGCCGCTTCCTACACTTATCAATCAAGCGGCCGTACATATGCGCTTTTGGATATTTGGATGAGAGAGGGAGCCCCAGGTAAGTAGTAATAGTATTAGCCCGCTTAGCACCCAAATAATCAGCAAGTTCACCAGGGTTCTTCACACCTTTGCTGAACATGGATAGGCTCTTCTCCCAGTTGATCTCCAGACCTGTGAAGTTCTTGAAATCCTCAAGCAGGTTTTTAAGGCCCCTTAGAGAGTTTCCAGTTGCACGACAGAACACCAAAAGATCATCAGCAAATAACAAATGTGATATAGTTCCAGTTCGTTTCATAGGGTGGACAGTTCCCTTAGCAATAGCTTTAGCAAGCAGGAGAGAGAAGGCTTCCATGATAATAACAAATAGAAATGGGGATAGAGGATCTCCTTGTCTTATCCCTCTATTTCCACCAAAGAAGCCCACAGGGGACCCATTAACCATAACTGAGAAAGATGGAGTCGAAATGCATTCCTTAATCCAGCCGATGAACTTATTCCCGAATCCCATCTGATGCAGAATATAATACACAAATTCTCTGTTAACACTGTCAAAGGCCTTTCTGAGGTCCAATTTTAGACATGCCCTGGATCCCATGGGGTTGCTAAAATCCCTGATCTGCTCATGAGCTAGTAAGGTACAATCAGAGAGAAGTCTCCCATGAATGAACGCCGATTGGTTTGGGGAAACCAACTCGGTAATAATTCTCTTCAATCTGTTGCAAATTACTTTGCTAATGATTTTATAAATGATATTGCAGCAAGCAATAGGTCTGTAATCTCCAAGCGATGTGGCATTAGTATTTTTAGGAACCAAAGTAAGGAAGGTATGATTTACCTGTTTAAGCAATGAAGAAGATTTGAAGAAAGATTGGACAGCTGTAATGACATCATGCCCAATAAGGTGCCAGTTGTGTTGGAAAAAGAATCCATTGTACCCATCAGGACCTGGGGCTTTAGCAGCCCCAATCTGGAAAGTCGCCTCTTTAATTTCATCAGGAGTGACCATTCTTTCCATCCACCTAGCCGTTTCCACCTTAACTTTCTTCTTAGGGGCAAGATTTGGAAATACATTCCAATAATGCGTCTGTTTATACAGGTTCTCGTAGTATTGGACAGCCTCTGCCTTAATATCATCGTAAGATTTGCTCCGAACTCCATTCACATCCACCAGGTGACTTAGGTTATTGATGCTTTGTCTAGCCCTCATAGCATTATAGAAGAAACTTGAGTTTCTATCCCCCAAGTCCAACCAATACTGTCTACTTTTCTGGCGAAGCATTTCTTCGTCCATTGCAAGTAAATTTGCAAGCTCAGCTGAGAGTTTATGTTCTTTCTCCTTTAGACATGGGTTATAATGAAGGTCAATTTGCCTTCTAACAGCTTCTAGATTTTCCCTGCAAGTATGAATTAAATCTCCAGAACGATGATCTCTGGCCCATCTTCTAAGCTCATATTTTAAATTCCTCAATTTCAGGACCAGACAGAACATAGGCGATCCAACATAAGTTGTAGACCAGTGTGCATCCAGAATATCATGGAAACCTGGCAAATGAATCCAGTGATTGAAAAATTTGAAGGGTTTCGGATCAGCAAATACCTGAGTATGAAGGTTGATAAACATCGGGGAGTGGTCACTGGATTTGGGGTCCAAATAATCCAAGTAAGAGTCAGGCAGCTTATCAAGCCATACACCATTGCAGAGAACCCGATCCAATTGTGCCGCAATGCTGCCCGGACCCATACGGTTATTGCACCAACTGAGGCGATTCCCAGTACTTTTGAGATGACCCAATCTACAAGTGGCGACGAAGTTGTTGAAGTCAGAGAGAGTATTAGCTACCACCCTTCGGCCACCAACCTTATCCGTAGCATGTAATACGCAATTAAAGTCTCCTCCCAGTAACCAAGCTTGAGAATTAATAGTTGCCGCATCAGACTTTAGGCACTCCCATAGAAACTTCCTTTCAGACAAGGAGTTGCTTCCGTACACAGCAGTAAGGGCGAATTCCAGACCCCCGGTATTGAGACATCTTAGTGTGATGTGTTGATTTGAACAAGAGATGATGCTCGCCCGCCACACAATAGGATCAAAACCTGTCAAAATACGTCCTCCAGAATGAGTATGGAAGTTATCAAAAATGCTCCAACCCTTGGGAATGCAAGATTTAGTCTTCACGGTCGTCGGTTTCAATTTAGTCTCCAATAGTACAATGACAGAAGGCTTGAGTTTCTTGATCATATCCTTAAGATCCCTACGCCTCACAGAGTTATTAAGGCCCCTTGTGTTCCAGATAAAATACTCATTGACAAGATAAGTAAAAGAATAATGGCAGACACGTACTTCAGTCTGCTGCTACGCCGGGTAGCAGTTAAAACCTGCTTCTTCCCCTTGGATGTATCAATAATATTAGCCAGTTCCAATTCCCATTCGGGGTTGTCATAGAGGGGAATTTCTGGGAGGGAGTCTTGATGAGTAATAGAGTCCTGGTCATTACCTGGGTGAATAGGATGAGAATTTGTTATATCCGAAATAAGCGCAGGCGGTTGTTTAGTTGAATCTTGCACACCAGATGACATGGCCTGTGGCATAGAGGGGGATACACTAACTGAATGGCCAGAATTCTTGATAATTCGAGGCCTCAGAAGTTGAACAAGCTGCACCAGATTAACAAACTTCTTAAATTGAGCGCGCCATCGGAGAGGAGTAGCCACCATGGACTTCTCTACAATCAGGGCAGGCCCCTCACCACCCTCCGGCTCAGAGTTATCCACAGGATAACTAGAGCTAGGTAATTGCTCTACCTCAAGAACAGGGGTGCGGCATTGTTCAGTAGCATCTGCGATCATTGCCCTCTGTGACATCAATTGCAGTCGCAACATGGTCAAGTGCAGCTTGAACAGGCCCCTCACATCCGTGGGGCATTACCAGATTATTAGTTCCCTCAATTTGATCAACCCCAGCATCATTCATTTGAGTTGCAGCCGGCAAAGAGTCAGGCAAGCCTGATGTCAAACAATCAGCAGGCTCTCGAGTTGCATCCGGCAAAGGAGCATTGGAGGATTGACCCGGATCCAAGGAGAGCACATGATTGGAATAGAGATCAATACCCTTCCCCTTGTCCAGAGAAAAAGGGCAATGCGCTGTCAAGTGGCCAAAACAAATACATTTGCTGCAACGTGGAGGTTCCGCCTCATACTTGGCATCTATTAACAAAATAGAGCCGTCATCAAGTTCCACTTCAACATGAGCCGGAAGAGAACGCTTTGCGTCGACTTCGACCAAACAACGAGCGTAGGAAATTCTTTCCATTTTGGCAGTGGCTCGATCCAAGCACAGGGGGTTCCCAATAACCGATGCTAGGATATTGAGCACGTCCCTATTCCACATATGTACAGGAAGCCCATGCATTTGTACCCAGATAGGAACAGAGGTAAGAATGTCGCGATCGTGACGAAGAGATGGAGTCCACAATTTAAGCACAACCAACCGCCCATCCATCAACCAAGGACCTCCATGAAGAATTCTCACACATTCTTCCCCTGATTCGAAACGGAAGTAGTAGAAACCATTGTCTTTGCTGAAGACTTGCACTTTCTTCCTGGGCTTCCAGAGCCTGTCCATCCAAGCCTGCATCTGCCCAAACGATGGTGTATCGCCCAGTACGTATCCCATCGAAGTTGATTTCCAAAATTCAGACCCCTTCTCCAAGAGTGAATTCGATACACGAGCTACGCGGGTACCGTCCAATCTGATATTTGGGGGAACGAAACTCATACCGACGGCATCACCATAGGATCGCTTAGAAGAGCAGATTTCTGCCCAGCTCCTCTTTGGACCAGCAATCGAGGGTCTCAGAGACATTCCGTCAACCACCTTAGATGCATTACTGCCTACAGGGAGTCCCAAGTTATCACGAACATCAGATTGAAGGCCCCGGCCCGTTGGTGCCCCTCCACGAAGATCTGAGCGGACTGGAGCAACCCATCGAAGAGAATCACCGGGACGTCCACGAGTAGGAGGACGAACGTTAGGTTGCCGACCTCCCACGCTAGGACGCTGAAAGCCTCGAACACGGGGGCCTCCCACGCTAGGCCGAGAGGGTAGGGGACCCCCACGAGACCGCCGCCTGTGCACAGTTTGCCACGGCGGATCAATGGGTTCGGACTGGCCGCCACCAAACGGGCCTGCCCTAGGTTTATCACCGGAATCGCCCAACCCTCCAACGCCGTTAGGACCAGTACCATCACCCCGAACTCCAAAAATCCCAGAGCCACGCCCATCCCCTGAAGAAGCTCCAACACCAAGAGCAACTCCAACACCAGAGAGCCCCCCCTTAACGATTAGATCGCCCCGATCACCTGCTCCAGAGATATCGCCAACGCCGCAAGAATACATGCCACCTCCGCCTCGAACCCCGATAGCCGAAGGCCCTTGCTTCGTAAAAGGACCTGTCTTGCTGCCGCCAGGAAGACTGCCATCACCCAAAACTCCAGATCCACCGCCTGTTTGAAAGCCGCCGCCAGGGTCGCCAAAATCTCCAGCTCCGCTATTTCCGCTCATCTTTTTTTTATATATTTAATTATTCATACTTGATTGTCTATATATATATATATATATATATATATATATATATATATATATATATTCTATAAAAGAGAGCATTTTTTGAATCTTATGCATGCAAGAAACAAAAAGAGTTGTCAAAGCTTCATGTACTGAGTTTAAACATTATTTGGTTAACCAATCTAGGAGAGAGCAATGTGTGAGGGTGCAAGACTAACCATTTAAGCATGATAACAATGATAATAGTCTGTCAGAATGTGATAACAGAGGTTATGCATGCAAGAAACAAAAAGAGTCATCTTCTAATGCATTTGGCATATCTAATGATTTAAATATAGTTTGTAAATCGAAGTTGTCAAAGCTTGGAATAGGAAATCTTCCCTATTGAAAATCCTATTAAAAGGTGAATGTCCTAAGATGTCAATTACACTATGACTGATCTTTTCTGCATTGGTAGAAATTCTAAAACTAAAAACTATTGTATGGTTTCCAGGCCTCTGCGATCAAAAGTTCAACATTGTAAATTGGTGAAAGTTATATGCCATCTTATGTGATGTGGATGAATAGATTTTTTACCTTTTATTTTGCTTACTTAGTTCTCATTTTTAATCGTTGAACGGAGTTTATTATTTGCTCTTATCCGAAGAATTTTATGCATATTGATCACACATTCTATGTATATTGATCTTTTATTATGCCCATTGTAGTACGAGTGAATTATATATATGGACATAGTTGACATGGTTACTCATATATAGACCCAAATTTTCTGTTCTTTCTTCCTCTCTTTTTATGAAAATTACAATGGAGCATTTGCTACTCAACAATATCATGGTCATCGATAAGGTTTAGATTTTGACCCTCGGTCAAGGCATTGCAAAAATATATATATACAGTTATTTTTTTGAAGCATTAAATTTGTAATGGCTTTATCAAGGGTCAAATCTTATTATTGTTCAACCTTTTGTGTGTGGCATATAACTATATGGATCAAACAACTGCAAAAAGAATTTTTGATTTTTTTTTAAAAAAGATAAAATTCCATCCGCACCAGTTTGGTAAGAATACCATTCTCACGGAAAAACTGTAGTGCCCTGTATAGCTACTGCACATGTACTAGAGGGGGGGTGAATAGTACTTTTAAATAATAGGGAGAGTTATTCCTAATTATCGTGCAATTAACAAACAACAATGCGGAATAACAACGATCAACAAGAATAAATGCCAACGCAAACAAATGGTTTAATGGGTTCGGATCCACCCAAGTCTCCCCGACTTGTTCCCGGTGATCCTACGTCCCAACCACCCGGATCCCCTCCGGATACTTGAGTTAGAAAACCTCTAACCCAAGATTTCCAATATGACCCCTTGCGAAAACCTCACAAGTGCAATCGACCTACAATCGATGACCGTGAATCCCACAACCCGGGATCACGCAAAACCTCTCACAACCGAAAGTATACAATTCAAATATAACTGAAATGAAATGCTTACCAACAAAATACCTATGCCTTGAGATTTCTTACCAAATTAGGGCAAAGAGGATTTTGATGGAGGAAGAGTCACCAAACCCTAGCTTCAAGAAGATGACCAGCAATGGAAGCCTAGGGATGAGATGGATGACCTAGAATCAAGCCCTTGGCTTGGAAGGCTCACAACCAATGAATCTCTCTTGAGGAATAAGAGTGATGGAGAGATTCTTGAGAATGGAAGAGCTTGAAGATGAGAGTTGAAAGTTTCTCTTTGAATCAATAGAACTCTGGAAATAGCAGCCTTAGATCCTATGAAATAACCCCTTCAGGTATTTAAAGGATCAAGGGAAAGGAGAGAGAGAAACGTCGCTTTCAAAACTCCAACGGATCTAAATCTGAAGCAGACTAGTCGGTCAAAGAACAACCACTGACCGACTAGTTCATCAACTAGTCGGTCGGTGAAACAACATGAACCGACTAAGAGGTGAACAGTGAACAGATGAAGATTTCAGACCTAGAAATCTAGTCGGTCCAAGAAGACTGTCTGACCGACTAGTTGCACAACTAGTCGGTCGGTCAGTGAACTTAGACCGACTAAGAGTCAAAAGCAAATAGTCTGAATACAAATTGAGTTAGTCGGTTCAAGAACAAATGTTGACCGACTAGATTATCAACTAGTCGGTCACCGAACGTTCTTAGACCGACTAACGATAAACAGTAGCTCAGGAGAAAATTAGGCATGTACAGTAATGCTCAACTAGTCGGTCAAAGAAGCATCACTGACCGACTAGTTCACAAACTAGTCGGTCGGTGAGTCAACGTAGACCGACTAACTGTAAACAGTACTGAACAGGAAATTAAGGAAACAAACTAGTCGGTCCAAGAATCTTTGCCGACCGACTAGATCACCATCTAGTCGGTCAGTTCTTCTTCTTGAACCAACTAACATGCACAAGAAGTCCGAATCGAAGCGCGATGCTTCGAGGAAGTTAGAATGGACTTCTACTAAGATCCTAGAGCTACGATATGAGCGTTATGAAGATAGAATCGTAAGATATACTCAAGGCTTAACATTCTATAAATCGAAGCTAAAAGACTATAAATAAAACCTTAAAGAACGGTCTTCGAGAGCTTCGATTAATTCTTCATGACTTCCAAAACGGTCCAAGAGCTTCAACGAAGCTTTAGGCAATGAATACGAGCTTGGAGAAGTCTTGAGATGTCGCTTTGAATGTTCTTGTGAGTTTTGCGACGATCTCCAATACTGCGCTCACAAATTGTTAGTTCATGAATTATCATCCAAAACCAAATCCGGGGAGTCCAATATTCAACAAAAACCTCCCTATATATTATGTTTTTTATTTGCTCCTATCTGAATAATTTCGCATCGTTTTCAAAGAATAACATGCATATTGATCTTTTATTATGCACATTGCAGTTTGAATGAAATATATATGTTGACATGGCTACTCATACATATACACAAATTTTCTTTTGAGCAATTGCTACTCAACAGTATTATGGTCATCGATTAAGTTTTAGTTTTTGAAGCAACTTTGTTACATCAGAAACGACAACTATAAATCCTTTCCCCAGAGAAATTTTTTATTTGAACTTTATTTACAGTAATTCCTTTTTTAGAGAACTATGGTTGTATAAGGCTAGAAACTAAAATTTTTCAGGCATGATTTACTGAACTTTTTTATTGGTTATCTTATGTCAATAATCATGGTTATAATAATTTATTTACGTTACTTTCATAGACATGCGACTGATTGCAACGATACATATCATGTTCTCATTTTTAATTTAATCAATATACATAAAATTCTTTAAAAATATAAAATTCCCTCGGCACCAGTTTGGTACATATACCATGCTCACTTGAAAACTTCCCTATATATGTTGAGTTACTTATTTGCTCCTATCCAAAGAATTTCACATCCTTTTTAAAGAATACCATGCATATTGATCTTTTATTACGCCTATTCTACTTTTCAGCTTTGTTTTGTTTTTGTTTTTGCTGTAATTTTTCACTTTTTCCATTCTTTATTTTTTTAGATCTCCTCCAAGTTTGCATGTTTTGTGTATTGATTTCTACTTGAAGAGGCAGTGGTTAAATTATTATCATTTGTTTTATTGACATTTTACTATCATTTTATGTGATGTAATAAGGGATTTTGTGACACAATAATGTCAACACAAGCGTTAAGAATATCAGATGAAGCTTCTGTTGAGAATTTATTCCACATATTTTTACATTCTTATGATAATCTAACATAAAATGTCAACACAAGCACATTGATTCAATCTGATATAGAATTAGCCAGAGTCACGCCCATGATCATGCACACTAGACCATAGTATGATGAACAGTATAGTGGTAGGAAAAAATTTTGATACTAAAACATCTTGGGTGAACACTAACAAATTTCCGAGCAAAACAATTTTAAAAACCTTGAATTAAATTCTCTATGGAAACTAAAATTTGGGGGGAACTGAAATTGAAGTGAATTAAATTCTGGGACGGAATATTTTAAAAGAACATTGTAACTAAATTTTGGGAGGACAAAATTTTTTGGGTGAACTAAATAACAATAGTTGCACTTTAATTATTGTTGTTTGTTAAAAATAAGGGAATCCAAGATTTTAAGGGGTGCAATAATTTAAATAAACTGTGCCCAAATCTTGAGGGAACTAAATTGTAGTGGAACTAAAATTTTTGGGAAACTAAATTTTGAGTGGACCTAAACTTTTGGAGGAATTAAATAACAATTATTGCACTTTACTTATTATTGTTCGTTTAAAATTAGGGGATCTAAGATTTTGAGGTGGTATATTTTAAATGAACCGTGCCCTTAGGGCACGGGTTATGACTAGTATATATACATACATATACATATACATATACATATCTATTCTATAAAAGGGAGCATTTTTTGAATCTTATCCTACTAGGACAAACACAGTCAGCATGGTTTGTCCCAGTCAGCGTGTTTTGTCCCAGTCAGCATTATTTTTGGATTTGTGGAATGGCCAGGATGATGCCACGTTGGTGGAGTTTTTGGGGGGAAAGGGTTTTCATTTTGGGGGGAATTTTTTTGGGAATCGAAACCATTGAAATTTAAAGGGAAGCAGGCACACAAAATTTTCCCCCGCGAAACAAAATTTCAAATCTTAAATGCACAGCTTCAAACATTTTCTCACCACAGAAGACATCTTTTCAGGGAGAGAGAAGAAGCTTAGGAGAGCTCCAGTACGATCATCTACCACCTTTCTCTCGGCATCCCTAAAAAATTTGCTGCTTCCTTCAAGTTTGAGAGGGGAGTTTCCAGTGCGGTTGAGCTCCTTGAGAAAGGCCGAGCAATAGAATGAGAGGACATAGTGAAGAAGGCCAGCTAAATTCAAACCCAGTTGCAGAGTTGCGAGTATGAGCGATGTGTTGGAGATTTTGGGCCCTCTGGATCAGATCTCTCCATGAATTTGATTGATGTTCTTTATTGGTTTTGTGTTTTGTTTATGCATGCAAGGTGTTTTATTAAATTCTTGAACAGGTTGTATGTTTTTACAGTATTTTTTGAACATTTCGGTTTTAAATTTTATTGTTCTTTGATTAAAAAACCTCTTCCCCTTCTTAACCTTCTTCTCATATGTCACAGCATCACATTGGCAATTGCTTCTTTTTTCTGAGGGGGGGATATGTTTTTTGATGTTTTTCAGCCCTCAACATCAAAAACAAGGTTTGTTTCTTTGTTGTTTTATCAAAAGCACTCTTTTTTGCCCCAAGCTCATATCCGTCACAATGGCAATTGTGCATTTTTGGTTAGCTGCTCTGACTTCATTTGTTTCTTGTGTTTCAGGTGGCTGCTGGAGGCAAATATTCTATGGTGCTAACACAAGATGGGCATGTGTGGACTTGGGGCCAGCCATGGCCTCCTGGGGATATGTATTACTCTTCTCTTCATCTCTTACCTTCTGATTTTGTTAAAGCATCTGCTTCATTATAATTCATATAGATTTACTTTCTCAGTAAGCAAATAAGGTTGATATCAGTTGGTGCTTTTCATAATTTAGCACTTTCAGAGGATGTCACGTTATGGGCATGGGGAAATAATGAATACGGCTAGCTTGGTACAGGGGATACCCAGCCTAGATCACAACCTATTCCAGTTCAGGAGCAAATAAGGTAGGTTTCCCCTTTTTTTAATTTTTCAGCCCTCGACATCAAAAAGGTTTGTTTATGTTATTGTTTCACCCAAAAAATAGTTCAGATGATTAAGAGTGAATCACTCTTCGAGTCGTAGGGTGGTCCAATCATCCTCTCACATGCATTAATCCCTTTTGTTTATAAACTTTTATTTTGAGAGAATGTTTTTGTGCTACACTGTAAATGTTGGTGGGTTTTGATAGAATGCTTATAATTTCACCAGGCTTGCCTATAAAATTTTGAAGATGTATCCCAAAATGCCTTCAATCCTTGTATCTTCAATCCTGCCTATAAAACAGAAATTATTGGGACTGAAGAACTAATTGGGACTGAATTATTATGGAAATGATTTTGTTGAAACCTGGGAATGAAACCGAATGATTTTGTTGGGACTGAAGAACTAATCATAGGCTCACAATAACTCACCGGTTGAAACCGAATCATTCCCATGTTAATAATTGGGACCGAAGAACTAATTATAGGCTCAATAATTCTTTTGAGAGAATGCTATGCCTTCAATCATTATGAACTAATCTCAGTTTAATCATAGGCTCATTAATCATTCCCAGATTTCAACAAAATAATTGGGACTGAAGAACTAATTTGTGTTATGGGAATGAAGCTCTCAGGTCAAAATCATTCCCATTTGCCAAAATCTGAATAATTCAGCCGACAGGTTTTAAGAACATGCAGGTCTCTCTACAGGTTAAATGTTGATCATTATTTGACCAACCTACATGTTTACATCAACATGAACTCATAGTTGATCATTTGACATTTATTGGAAAAAAATTTCATTATGGCAAAAAATCTGTAGTTAGAATGGTTTATTTGTAACTGAATGGATGGATGAGCAGAAATATACTGAAAGATAGGATAATAACTCATTAGTTACAAGTTTAAAATCTGCATGTATTTGTGGCACTCATAAAACTGTTAAAATTCCCTATTACTCCTTACATACATTAGTTAACACATTTTGACTTCACTTTTAAAATGAGAAGGTGATCCTAAATATTTGGTAGGAGGCCAAAGAAGGGATGAAAAATGACACCATGTAAAAATTTGTATTGATCCTCATTGAAGAAGAGAGAATATATATGAATCTTTGTCTTCTTATAAATATGTGTTCATGCAATTGTTTGTGGTACGTAGGAATCAAATTGTCAATTGAGTTTCGGAATGCTTGCTTGTGGCATTTGTTCTGTAATTTTTTTAAGGTCACTGGATTAATCATGTAATCTCATGTAATCTTCTAAAATGGTGCCCAACTATGTAAACTCCTGTAATCTTCCCACGTTGTTGCACATTTACACTATTCTCTCTCTAGGGTGCGTGCCCGTGTGTTAAAACCATGATTGAAGTATAATTTTAGAATTAACAATGTATGCATGCCAACTAGCAGAAATAAAAGGGATTTTGCACACCATTTTCATATCACCACTGTAGTTGTCATTTTACTTGATATTTACTTTTCTCTCCACATGGAAAAAGATGCATCAAGTTAGATTCTGGGAAATAGAAAACATGATAAAGTTTCTGACAACCATAAATGCATAGCAGTGATTGTTAATATGCCCAACCTTGCCTTCCTCTTCTTGCGAAGTAACAAAAAACTAACACGTACAGAAGTGAAGAATTTCTAACTTTTAAAATATAGCATAGTTTCTGTTTACTGGAAGAATATGCAACAAGCTTCTAGAGTTGGAGAATGATTCGATACTTCATTCTATACATTATTCTCATATTTGGTGCATGTTTTACAGGAGCAAGGAGTGGGGAGGCGAACCAGGCAGAAATTTCTTTAACAAGACAACTGCAATAGATGATCTAACATATTGTGGCTCTTGATCTCTGAGGTGGATTTTGTTGGCGATGTCCTCCCGACCGTTGATTTATGGTTTCACATGCATGGCGTTACAATCCGAATTAGGTTAGTATTACAACCGCTCTTTATATCCAGTATGTACTTCTAATTGGTTGATCTATTCGGGTGTTCTTCTCTTAATTAATTTTATTTTTTTCTGTTGGTCAGTTGTTTTTTGTTGGCAAATTATTGAAAGAAGCAAGGAGGCCATAGAATTGGGGGAGAGGGAGATGTGAAGTCCGGAATCGCTCGCTTAGTCCCTCGATGATTAGAGATCATCGATCAGGACATGTGCATTACAACAATCCCATGTTGCCTCATCGCCAATCATGCTGCAGCTGCAGCCCTCTGGCTGACAGGCAGGGCTCATGCCGTAGCCGTAGCCCTTTGGCCAACAGGCCCTGCCGATCCCCTGTTCCACGGGGTTCTCCACTTGAATGGCGTGGAAATAGGGATTACACATTGAGGAGAACATAACGAGGATAGAGATAATACACCTTGACATGATACTCATTATTGGTAATCAAAGAGAAATGGGCATTTAAATTTCAGTTGGCTCTGTGGTTTTTACCTTTGAATTGTAGTTTTTTTGGATGATTAACTATTTGGAGAATATAAGGATTGGATTTTGGTGCAAAGATTGCATCTTTGTGAGGTCAATGTTGCATTGTCACTTTTTTTGCTACAGAAATAGCCATTGTTATCTAAATTATCAGGAAAAAAATTCGTAGATTGTTGGATTACTATAACTTTTTTTGAAAAATAAGTTATAGAAAATTAGCAATTAGTATGTTGGAAGAGTTTAATTCACGAGATGCTTACACAACCATATGTTTGACACTCATATTGTAGAACTGTAAATTGATAGAACTATAGTTCTACTCATATTGTACACAACCATATGCATACACAATCGTAGTTTTTGCTTTATGTTTTTGCTTGATAGAACTATACATCCAATGCTTATAGACTGCATTTGGTTAAGCCGTCACTCCTTGCCATCTTCAACTGCTTCAGAGATACCTAAGGGTTTTCTCAAAACAATTATGTTAGATGTGTTTGACAGCAGAAGTTAGAACGACGAAAGTTATGAATACAGAATATTATACACAGTTTCCTCTGACATTGCTAACCCTGGGTGTGATGAGTCAAGTTGAACGGTAACAGGACCATCATCCACCAAATTAACCTGCACATTTGTTTGTGTTTACAGCCTTAGAGCTTATAGAATTTCAATTCTTTATTCAATCTTTAGAGCTTATAAAAATATTGGATTGATGGGCCAATCCCTCTCCATATACATATACCAATCCCTCTCTTTTCAATCCCTCCATCTTCCATATATCTTCTATATACATATGCATGTACTGGATTACGGCTGGGTCGGTATATCTTTTGAATTTTCTAAATCTTCGTTTCAGTGCTTGGAGCTCACAATCCCAGTTCGGTGGGAATGAGATGAGTTTCATACTACATTTGCTTGCTACTATATTTTGTTAGCTACCTCAAGGTGTTTGCTACTACAGTTGCTAAATATTTGCTCACAATCGCCATTCTGTTTGCTACTTCAAGGTGTTTGCTCACAATCGCCATTTGCTACTACAGAATCCCGGCTTCTTACTACATTTGCTTGCTTATGAGGACTAAAAAAAATTTCAAGATGTTGTCTCCGATTTTTATCAAGTCGTCAGGCTTGCATTGACAAGTGAATTTTTTTAATTGCTAGAATGTAATAGATTTTAATTGTTTGTGAATCGGTCTTCTTGGAGGTAGCTTGCTCTGTTCCTGTAGGACTAGGAGAGGGCCAGGTGGGTCGAAACTATCATCAAGGGGAAATTATGTCTCTGTTAATATTGGACCAATTCGTGTGGTCTCCACTGAACAGGTATTCTTTGCTCTGCTTATCCATATATAGATCATGCTTGCTTTCCAGCTGCAAATTTGTTTGCCCTCAAATGGGTAGTTATGCCTTGCAACCATAATGTTTTCTGGTCATTACAATAATTGCAGAACAAATTTACAAATTGTGCCCACCGTTTTAGATTCTTCATTCTTGAGAAATAGAAAATCTTTTTATTGCCTTTTGAAGGAAGGGGTGCCTAACATATAATAAATGAGAAATCATGTTAGATAATTACAGACTTAATTTTATAATGCATTGCAACATTATGTACAGGTAAAATTTGAAGTTAGTGTTATATAACAGCTTAAATCCCCTGAATACAATGTTATAACATAGTCAATTATTTATGTGATACGCAATGCCTCAAATACACCACCACCACCACCACCAAACCCTCCTCCACCCGTGCAAAAAAAATCCAAAATTCCGACTTCACATTAAGAAAGCAGAGGAGATCCAGCTAATGTTTAAATTTGACTGTGAGCCACCATCATAATGATATAAATTTATCAATATAAGTGCATCTTCTGTCCTTAAAATGCTTATGGTTTCTTCAAGGACGACTGGTTTTAGAGGAAGCATTCTTGATCGTTCAAAGTTCATTCCTCTACGGAACCCTATTTGGAGTAACCCTTCAAATGATCTTGGTGATAATGCACAGTTGATGGAGACGAAATCCTTGCCGTCATGGTGCCATGGTTATTGGTGACAGTAGATTTCACCAATGTCAACAATATAGATATTCTTTTTCCAATTATTTACTTATTAACTTACTATTGTATAGAAATTTGCTTTTTTATATAGTATCATACTGTGTAATGTGTTATTCCCTGAAATGTTTGTTCTTGATTTGTTTGTTACCAATTATTCTATTTAATGGCATAGGTTTCCTGAGAGCATTGGTCATCCCTCACCACCAAAACTTGTGTTTGTTTTGTAGAATTATTGTGAGTCATATTATATGTGTTATGTTGAAGCTGAGGTACAAACCTGAAGTATATGAGATGAGTATCAGATTTAAGATCCTGATATTGTTTAGCAAGGTAATAGGAACATTTCAGTTGCTCTTTCCTAGCAGCATTATTATCCATGCTATATTTAACTGCCATGCAAGTAGGTTTATTTTAACCATGGCTCTTTTGATCCTTTTCGAGACAGATGTCATCACAGAAGGATTACTCAATGGCAACGGTAGATGTTGTCGATGCTGAGGTAAGAGAGCTGGTAGAGATGGATTACTCAAGATCCAAGCAAATCATTACGACACACATCGATCCTTCATAAACTTGCCTAGCTTCCCATTGAAAAGGAAACAGTAGACAGCGAGGAGTTTATGAGTTTGTTCATTGACAGCAATGCTGAACTGTTTGTTGCATGATTTAATTAAAAAAACTGTAATATAGATTCATGTCTGGTGTAATTCTATGTTCATAACACATTAGGCTCCACACAATGAAGGACTTAATGTCATATAAGGGTTTTGTCAACAATACAATTTTCCTTAGTGGTATACATATCACCGTAAAGAGTGCTTCTAACTTGAGATTTCGGCATATTGCATTACAAGCTAAAATTCAAATCTGGTAAACTTTCCTATATAGGATTAGTACAGAAAGAGATTTTCTTATGACCAGTCAAGTTATATGACCACTTCCTATAACCTATTGGATTGCTTGCTTATGAACATTCATGTACTGAGTTTAAACATTATTTGGTTAACCAATCTAGGAGAAAGCAAGGTGTGAGGGTGCAAGACTAACCATTTAAGCATGATAACAATGAAAATAGTCTGTCAGAATGTGATAACAGAGGTTATGCATGCAAGAAACAAAAAGAGTCATCTTCTAATGCATTTGGCATATCTAATGATTTAAATATAGTTTGTAAATCGAAGTTGTCAAAGCTTGGAATAGGAAATCTTCCCTATTGAAAATCATATTTGTTTCAGAGTGTTTTCTCACTACAGAGCGTTGACCGTGGACAACCCGGTCAACGTGGTCAAGGGGCCCACTTGGGTCCCTCGGGGGCTTCGAATCGGTGCGGATGGGACGAGGGGAAGCCTCGGCCCAGGTTGAGATGCTCGGCCTCGGACGGATGAGCACGGCCTTAGAGGAAGGAAGACGAGGGGTAGCCTCAGTCGTCCAGGTAGATGCACGGTCGACGGATGGCGAGGAGAAGCCTCGGACCCGATTAAGACGCTCGGCCTCGGTAGGATGTGCTCGGCCTCGGCGGGAGGAAGACGAGGGGTAGCCTCAGTCGTCCAGGTAGATGCACAGTCGTCGGATGGCGAGGAGAAGCCTCGGACCCGATTAAGATGCTCGGCCTCGGTAGGATGTGCTCGGCCTCGGCGGGCGGACGGTGAGGGGAAGCCTCACTGTCCGGTTGATCGTGTGGTTGGAGAGGGGCGAGGGGAAGCCTCGGCCCGTTGATCAGCTGTCCACCTGCGTAGACGAGAATGCTCGTTAGGGGGGCCGGACCTTGGTTCCGGCCAAATCCCCTCCGATGCCTAAGTCAGACAGAGATCTGAAAGAGGAGGCCCGGCGGAGACGGTTCGACTCGTGAGGAGATCGTAACGGTGTCTCTCGGCGCGAGCGGGGGAGGAAGGAGATGAAATGGGGGAACCAGGTCGTTGATGGAGTACCTTAGGTTTTAGATACCTCAGATGCCGTCCCGTTCCTCGTCGTCTTCCTAGCCCTTTTGTAGAGCTCCTAGCGTGATTGCCCCTGGCCCACGTCCCACGCCCGCCATCGATCGTGCCCCCTCGATCCGCCCCCTCGCCGCCGCTCTCTTCGCCATGCCAGCACCTCCCCATTATCGCCATTTAGTGGTCCCGCGTCCGGGGGAGCGGTTTTCGCAGGAGTGGGCGAGTGACCAGCGGGTTATCGGGGCCGGGTCGGATCGACATTCGAGATGATCCCTTATAGGGCCTTTGTAGAATGGGCTTTGAGGATGCAGATGGGCTCTCGACCAGTAGTCGGGCTCCTGGGCTCGTGTCTTTTGGGCCTCGGTCAAATAGGCGTAACAATTGCCCCCATCGGTCGGGTGATCGGCCTCGGCCGGTTCGGCTCGGCCGATGTGACTTCTGCCGATTTTGACAAGCTCGCCAGTCGATGCCGACTCATTTATTAGTCGTCATCATGAGTTGGCCCGTTCGATACTTTTAAGGCGCGGGTTCCGAAGCGCCGTCGGCCTTCAGATGTTGCCACGTGTAGCTGCAAGCTTATCCCCACCGCTCGCGGGGTTGTCTTAAGTCGAGAAGCCGAGGGGTTCGTGAGCCGCCATCCTGTCGTTTTCTTCTTTGCGCTGATCCCTATTCTGTCTGAGCTCTGCCCCATGTCGTCTTCCTCAGCTACGGGTTCGGTTCGGTCGGAGCGCGACACGGCTCCAGGTCTGGCGGGTGGCACTCCTTCGGCGATTAGTCAGCACGGGGATGATCTTTCAGGGGTGCCCTCAGAGGTCTTGGCGTGGCCTTCGTCGATCTGTGCCACCGCCATCGGGAGCATGCGCTCCGCCTTCCTGCTTCCGCCTTACTCAGCTCGTGCCCCTGGGGCTGACGAGCGGGTCTGCTTTCCTGGCCCCAATGAGGTCGGAATATATGAGAAGTGCTTCCGCTTCGGGCTTCGTTTCCCGCTTCATCCTTTTATCAATGAGTTCCTTCAGGCCCATAATGTGTGCCTGTGTCAATTCTGTCCCAACGCCGTCGGGCTCCTCGTCGGGTTCGTTGTGGTCTGCATGCTGAAGGGTGTGGCGCCCTCTCTTCGCCTCTTTGCCCAGTTCTACAGCCTGAGCCACCACCAATCGGGGGCGTGGATTTATATCAGCGCCCGCCCGAAGATGTCCCTGGTGCTGGGGTTGCCGAGCTCCCTGAAACGCTGGAAGGGGGAATACGTGTTTGTCACATTCCCTTCGAGTGTACCCTTCCCGGTTCGGTGGGAGGCGGCCGGTGCAGTCATCCTTGATCTGGGTGAGCTGACGGTCGCTGAGCAGCAGACGGCGAAGGACATGCTGGCAATTCCTGCGAGGGAGCGCTCGATCGACTTCCTCTTTAGTGACCACAATTTGCGTAAGACGGTGTGGCCCCTAGGTAAGCTTCTCCGAGCGTTCGCCCCTCGAGGTCGTCCAGGTTCTGTTCTGTCTCTCATTTCTTCTTTGAGTGCAGGTGGATTCCCTCTTGGTCCCTCTCCCGCCAGCGCTCTCGTGCAGGTCCTAAATCCGGATCCGCGCAGGAGGGATCATGTTCTGGAGGTTCGGAAGAAGCAGCGGGTCGGGACCGTGACCGGAGGCTCAAAAAGGAGGAAGGTGTCATCTCCCTCTCTTCCCTTGCCAGGGTCTTCCAAGAGGGTCCACGAGGGGGGCGAGGGAGTTGACGTCTTGCCGACTGCTGATCGACCTCAATCCGCCCCCGTTGAGGTTGCCTGGCCGTGGGTCGGCCCTTCACCCCTCCCGGACGATTCTCTCCCTGATGCTTACAGTCGGTATCTTGGTGCGTTCCGCTCCGCTCCTGGCGAGTTCCCTTCGTCAGGGGAGGGTCTTCTTCGTCCACGCTTCCCAGTGGGGGAGAAGGAGTCGGTGTTTTCGAGCCGTGGAGCCGCCGCTCGAGTGGCCGAGAACTGTTGTCTCCCTCCCGATCAGGTGGTGTTGGACGGAGTCAGAGGTGATTGCTTGGCTACCTTCGTGATCCAGGCTGGTCAACAGGTAGCGTGTCTCTGCTTGTCCCCCCTTTCTCCAGCTGCTTTTGCCGTCTTACCTTCGTTGCTTTGGCGCAGTTGTCCTCGGTGGGCCTCTCGATGAGGCGCCAATTCGCGGCTCTTCCCAAAGCCAAATCCGACGCCAGGCGAGGCCCTGAGGTTCCCGGTGAGGAGGAGGAGGCCGGTCAGTTGGAGGAAGCACGGGTCCAGTCCCTGGACTCCCGCGTAACTGAGTTGTCCTCTGCCCTGGAGGTGGCGGACCGGGAGAGAGCCTTGGCTCTGGCTGCGAAGTCGGAGGCCGAGGCGCGGCTCGCTTCTCTTTTGAAAGGTGCCGACGCGTCTGGAGGAGCCATGCAGATCCCCGGCCCGGCTGCTGCCTCCGAAGCCGTGGAGCTCTCCGATCGTCTGGAAGCAGCGGAGGAGCAGGCGAGGGCCCTTGCAGCCCAACTTGGCGAGAAATCCCGGGAGATTGAGAAGGAGAGGGCGGAGCACCAACGCCAGGTCGAGACCTTAGAGGCCCGGATGCGTGGGCTCGAGGAGTTGGATCCGGCCCGGATCGCTCAGGATTACGTGGCGGAGTATGCCACCTCCTTTGTGGAGACCGCCTTATCGGAGGCGTACGAGAAGGGCTTCGCCCGGTGCCAGTCCGAGATCCAAAAGAAGTTCCCACTCTTGGGGGTCAACTTCGAGGATCTTCGGGTGTACCCTGCCGACAAACGGAGTGGGGGGAGACCCTAGCGTGCTGCCAGCCTGTGGCCCCGCTGGTGCCCTTGGAGAAAAATGAGGGAGGGGAATGCCCCTCGGCCTCTTCGTGCACCTCTCTGTATATCTTTTTGCTTTATCTGGAAAGGAATGAATTCAAAATAAATTTATTTCATAGGAAATGATACATTTATTGAAAGTACTTGCGCAAATGTTCCGCATTCCAAGTGTGAGTGAGAATCCTCCCCTCCATGTCGGCTAGTCGGTAGGCTGCGGGTCCGAGGACCTCGACGACTTTGTAGGGTCCCTCTCATCTAGCTGCGAGCTTCCCTTTGCGAGCGGTATCAGTGTTGAAGCCCGCTTTCCAGAGGACCAGGTCCCCAAGGTGGAAGCTTCTCCCCCGCACCCGAGCGTTGTAGTATCGGGCCACCTTCTGCTTCTGGCGGACGATGGTGGCCAGTGACTGCTCCCGTCGCTCGTCGAGGAGCTCCAGATTGAGCCCCAGGCCCTACGAGTTCCGGTCTTCGTCAAAGTATTTGAGGCGGAGAGATTCTTCACCCAATTCGACCGGTACCACCGCCTCGGCCCCGTAGGTGAGCATGAACGGGGTCTCGCCAGTAGCCTCCTTGTGGGTCGTTCGGTATGACCAGAGTATCCCGGGGAGCTCTTCTGGCCAATTCCCTTCGGCGTCTTTCACTTTCTTCCGGAGGGGCTCTATGATGCACTTGTTGGCCGATTCTGCCATCCCGTTGGTCTGGGGGTGTGCTACTGAGGCGAAGAGGAGCTTGATTCCCCATTCCTCGCAAAAGTCTTTAAACCCTGCGGAGTCAAACTGCTTCCCATTGTCTGTGACGATGGCCCGTGGCACTCCGAATCGAGAGATGATGGAATTCCATACGAAGCTTTTCGCTTTCTTCCACGTGATGGTGGCCAACGGTTCGGCCTCGATCCACTTGGTGAAGTAGTCCACGGCCACGATCAGATGCTTCCGCTGCCCTCGTCCTGGTTTAAACGGTCTGAGGATGTCGAGCCCCCATTTCGCTAAGGGGATGGGGCTCACGATAGGGATGAGCTCTGACGGAGGAGTCGAGATGTGGTGGGCATGCCTCTGGCATTCTTGGCATTTCTGGACGTAGATTGTAGCATCTTGGGCCAGGGTCGGCCAGTAGTATCCCTGCCTCATGATCTTCTGTGCGACTATCTTGCCCCCGTGGTGATTCCCGCAGATCCCGTCGTGAACCTCCCGTAGGACGTAGTCAGCTTCCTGCGGTCCGATGCACTTCAGGTATGGGAGGATGTCCGTCTTGGTCCAGCGTCTCCGGTAGAGCGTCCCCTCATGGATCACGTATCGGAGCGCTTTTCTCTCCAGGGTTCGGCGCTCGTCCCCATCGGTCGGCACCTCTCCGTGAGTGAGGTATCGGATGATCGGGTCCATCCAGGTGGGCTCTTGGTCGATCGCCATCACCTCGTGCTCCTCCGTGCTGGGGGACGGCAGGTTCTCCACGTAGATGGTGCGGCCCAGCTCCTTTGGCGAGGACGAGGCCAGCTTCGACAACGCATCTGCCCGCGCATTCTCTGATCGTGAGAGGTGCAAGACTTCCACGTCCTTGAACTTGGACATCGCCGCTCTGGCGACAGGGAGATATCTCTGCATCGCCTCCTCCTGTGCCTCGTAACTCCCCAAGAGTTGGTTGACAATGAGCTTCGAGTCACTGAGGAGGCGGACGGACTCGGCCCCGAGCTCCTGGGCCAGCCTCAGGCCGTTGATCACTGCTTCGTATTCCGCCACGTTGTTCGTGGCTGGGAACTCGAAACGCAACGCGTATTCCATAATGTTCCCCTCTGGAGATCGGATTGCAATCCCGGCCCCGCCTCCCGACTGTGTGGCCGACCCGTCCACATGGACTATCCATGCTCCCGGATCCCCTGTCTGAAAGTGGTCAGCCGAAAGAAAGGACAGGGGTTGAGCAATTACCGTCGCCGGGCCTTCTTCCTCCGGGGGGCCATTTCCTTCCGTTGTGCACTCAGCGATGAAGTCGGCTAGGGCCTGCCCTTTGATGGCCGTGCGCGGTTTGAATCGGAGATCGAACTCACTCAGTTCTACTCCCCAGTTTAGCATCCTTCCCATTCAATCGAATCTCTTGAGGTTCTGCTCCAGTTGCGAGTCGGTCAGGATCAGTATGGTGTGGGCTTGAAAATAGGGCCGGAGCCTTCGTGCTGAGAGGACGAGGGCGTACGCCAGTTTCTCCATGGGCGAGTATCGCATCTCCGCCCCCTTCAAGATCCGGCTCGTGTAATATACCGGCCATTGCACCCCACCGTCCTCCCGGATCAGCACCAAACTCACAGCTTCCTCTGCGCACGCCAGGTAGAGGCTCAGCGACTCCCCTTCCCGTGGTTTGGACAGGAGAGGTAGGCTGCGGAGATACTCTTTGAGGTCTTCGAACGCCCTGGAGCAGTCTTCGTCCCAAAGTATCGTCTTCCTGTTGTCTGGAGGTTCCGCGATCGCTTTCCTTAGGACCTTGAAGAAGGGGAGCGATCTTTCCGCTGATTTGGAAAGGAATCGCCCCAAGGCTGCGATGCGCCCATTCAGCCTCTGTAGCTCTTTGATCATCGTCGGCTCGCGCATGTTGATCAGCGCCTCGATCTTGTCGGGATTAGCTTCAATGCCACAGTTAGTTATCATAAATCCCAAGAATTTGCCAGATCTTACCCCAAACGTGCACTTCGCGGGGTTGAGCCGAATGTGGTGTCGCCGCAACCGCTCGAAGGTCTCCCGCAAGTCGGCGATGTGGTCTTCCGGCCGCCTTGACTTGACAAGCATGTCGTCGACGTAGACTTCCAGGTTCCTCCCGATCTGGGAGCTAAAAACCTTGTTGACCATTCTCTGGTAGGTGGCCCCCGCGTTCTTCAAGCCAAAGGGCATCTTCTTGTAACAGTAAGTTCCCCGGTCCGTCGTGAAGGCTGTCATCTCTTCGTCCTGGGGGTCCATCTGGACTTGATTGTATCCGGAGTAAGCATCCATGAAGCTTAGCATCTCGTACCCCGAGGCGTTGTCCACCAGGTGGTCGATGCGCGGCAGGGGGTAGCTGTCTTTGGGACAGGCTTTGTTGAGGTCACTGAAGTCCACACACATTCGCCACTTCCCGTTAGGTTTCTTGACCATCACCACGTTCGACAGCCACTCCGGGTACCAGACCTCTCGTATGAAGCCGGCATCAAGGAGATGCTCCACTTCCTCGGAGGCTGCCTTCATCTTCTCGCCGCCCAGGTTACGCTTCTTCTGCCTGACCGGCTTGAAGTTGGGGTCAGCGTTGATCTGGTGGACGATCACCTGGGGGTCTACGCCGGGCATGTCCTCCGGTGACCAAGCAAAGATGTCCAGGTTCGCCCCCAGGCATTCGATCAGCTGATCCCTCAGGTCCTGGCTCAGCCCTCTCCCGATCGAGACGAACCGGCCCTCGATGTCCGTGACCAGGATCTGCTCTTGCTCCTCCACAGGGGCGGGCCTAGGCCCACTCCTCAAGTCGAGCACGGCCATCCGGTCGGCTAGACGATCCTCGGGACCTTCCACCGCCAGTCGATAGCAGGTACTCGGTCTCCCCACGTCGCCTTCGACTTGCCCCATCCCCCCTGGCGTTCGGAACTTGATTGTCTGATGGAGGGTCGAGACTACCGCGCCAACGACGTTGAGTAGGGGTCGGCCGATGATCACATTGTATTCCGACCCGATCCCCAATACGATGAATTCCACCGCCAGGGTTACCGAGTCCGGTGCGCCTCCGAGCGTCACCGGGAGATGGATCGTGCCGATGATGGGGGTGGAGTGACCCGTGAATCCAACCACAGGACCCGAGCGAGGTCGTAAGTCTTCTTTCCGCCGTCCCATTTTTTCCAAGGTCGACATAAAGAGGACGTCACAGGAGCTGCCGGTGTTGACAAGCAGCCGCCGTACCATGGTAGTGTCTATGACCACTGACACCACCAAAGCCAAGTCCGAGCCGCGCGCCGTTACGGATGCACTCGGTCTCCCGACCGGTGAGGACGGGGAGGGCCTCCCGGCCCTTCCCTCACGATCCTCCTCAAGTCGGACCCGCGCCCATTCTAGCCAACGATGGCGGCCCCTGTCGCCTCGGGTCAGGGCCTTGCTCTCCTTTCGCCAAGATGGGGGAGGTCGTGTCATCGTAGATGTGGTTTGTTTCTTCGTGGGACAGTTCGTTCCCACAGACGGCGCCAGATGTTTCAGAGTGTTTTCTCACTACAGAGCGTTGACCGTGGACAACCCGGTCAACGTGGTCAAGGGGCCCGCTTGGGTCCCTCGGGGGCTTCGAATCGGTGCGGATGGGACGAGGGGAAGCCTCGGCCCAGGTTGAGATGCTCGGCCTCGGACGGATGAGCACGGCCTCGGAGGAAGGAAGACGAGGGGTAGCCTCAGTCGTCCAGGTAGATGCACGGTCGACGGATGGCGAGGAGAAGCCTCGGACCCGATTAAGACGCTCGGCCTCGGTAGGATGTGCTCGGCCTCGGCGGGAGGAAGACGAGGGGTAGCCTTAGTTGTCCAGGTAGATGCACGGTCGTCGGATGGCGAGGAGAAGCCTCGGACCTGATTAAGACGCTCGGCCTCGGTAGGATGTGCTCGGCCTCGGTGGGCGGACGGTGAGGGGAAGCCTCACTGTCCGGTTGATCGTGTGGTTGGAGAGGGGCGAGGGGAAGCCTCGGCCTGTTGATCAGCTGTCCACCTGCGTAGACGAGAACGCTCGTTAGGGGGGCCGGACCTTGGTTCCGGCCAAATCCCCGCCGATGCCTAAGTCAGATAGAGATCTGAAAGAGGAGGCCTGGCGGAGACGGTTCGACTCGTGAGGAGATCGTAACGGCGTCTCTCGGCGCGAGCGGGGGAGGAAGGAGATGAAATGGGGGAACCAGGTCGTTGATGGAGTACCTTAGGTTTTAGATACCTCAGATGCCGTCCCGTTCCTCGTCGTCTTCCTAGCCCTTTTGTAGAGCTCCTAGCGTGATTGCCCCTGGCCCACGTCCCACGCCCGCCATCGATCGTGCCCCCTCGATCCGCCCCCTCGCCGCCGCTCTCTTCGCCATGCCAGCACCTCCCCATTATCGCCATTTAGTGGTCCCGCGTCCGGGGGAGCGGTTTTCGCAGGAGTGGGCGAGTGACCAGCGGTTTATCAGGGCCGGGTCGGATCGACATTCGAGATGATCCCTTATAGGGCCTTTGTAGAATGGGCTTTGAGGATGCAGATGGGCTCTCGACCAGTAGTCGGGCTCCTGGGCTCGTGTCTTTTGGGTCTCAGTCAAATAGGCGTAACACTATTGAAAGGTGAATGTCCTAAGATGTCAATTACACTATGACAGATCTTTTCTGCATTGGTAGAAATTCTGAAACTAAATACTATTTTATGGTTTCCAGGCCTCTGCGATCAAAAGTTCGACATTGTAAATTGGTGAAAGTTATATGCCATCTTATGTGATGTGGATGAATAGATTTTTAGCTTTTATTTTTGCTTACTTTAGTTCTCATTTTTAATCGTTGAACTGAGTTTATTATTTGCTCTTATCCGAAGAATTTTATGCATATTGATCACACATTCTATGTATATTGATCTTTTATTATGCCCATTGTAGTACGAGTGAATTATATATATGGACATAGTTGACATGGTTACTCATATATAGACCCAAATTTTCTGTTCTTTCTTCCTCTCTTTTTATGAAAATTACAATGGAGCATTTGCTACTCAACAATATCATGGTCATCGATAAGGTTTAGATTTTGACCCTCGGTCAAGGCATTGCAAAAACATATATATACAGTTATTTTTTTGAAGCATTAAATTTGTAATGGCTTTATCGAGGGTCAAATCTTATTATTGTTCAACCATTTTTGTGTGTGGCATATAACTATATGGATCGAACAACTGCAAAAAGAATTTTTGATTTTTTTTAAAAAAGATAAAATTCCATCCGTACCAGTTTGGTAAGAATACCATTCTCACGGAAAAACCTCCCTATATATTATGTTTTTTATTTGCTCATATCTGAATAATTTCGCATCGTTTTCAAAGAATACCATGCATATTGATCTTTTATTATGCACATTACAGTTTGAATGAAATATATATGTTGACATGGCTACTCATACATATACACAAATTTTCTTTTGAGCAATTGCTACTCAACAGTATTATGGTCATCGATTAAGTTTTAGTTTTTGAAGCAACTTTGTTACATCAGAAACGACAACTGTAAATCCTTTCCCCAGAGAAATTTTTTATTTGAACTTTATTTACAGTAATTCCTTTTTTAGAGAACTATGGTTGTATAAGGCTAGAAACTAAAATTTTTCAGGCATGATTTACAGAACTTTTTTATTGGTTATCTTATGTCAATAATCATGGTTATAATAATTTATTTACATTACTTTCATAGACATGCGACTGATTGCAACGATACATATCATGTTCTCATTTTTAATTTAATCAATATACATAAAATTCTTTAAAAATATAAAATTCCATCGGCACCAGTTTGGTACATATACCATGCTCACTTGAAAACTTCCCTATATATATTGAGTTACTTATTTGCTCCTATCCAAAGAATTTCACATCGTTTTTAAAGAATACCATGCATATTGATCTTTTATTACGCCTATTCTACTTTTCAGCTTTGTTTTGTTTTTGTTTTTGCTGTAATTTTTCACTTTTTCCATTCTTTATTTTTTTTAGATCTCCTCCAAGTTTGCATGTTTTGTGTATTGATTTCTACTTGAAGAGGCAGTGGTTAAATTATTATCATTTGTTTTATTGACATTTTACTATCATTTTATGTGATGTAATAAGGGATTTTGTGACACAATAATGTCAACACAAGCGTTAAGAATATCAGATGAAGCTTCTGTTGAGAATTTATTCCACATATTTTTACATTCTTATGATAATCTAACATAAAATGTCAACACAAGCACATTGATTCAATCTGATATAGAATTAGCCAGAGTCACGCCCATGATCATGCACACTAGACCATAGTATGATGAACAGTATAGTGGTAGGAAAAAATTTTGATACTAAAACATCTTGGGTGAACACTAACAAATTTCTGAGCAAAACAATTTTAAAAAACTTGAATTAAATTCTCTATCGAAACTAAAATTTGGGGGGAACTGAAATTGAAGTGAATTAAATTTTGGGGAGGAATATTTTAAAAGAACATTGTAACTAAATTTTGGAAGGACAAAATTTTTTGGGTCAACTAAATAACAATAGTTGCACTTTAATTATTGTTGTTTGTTAAAAATAAGGGAATCCAAGATTTTAAGGGGTGTAATAATTTAAATAAACTGTGCCCGAATCTTGAGGGAACTAAATTGTAGTGGAACTAAAATTTTTGGGAAACTAAATTTTGAGTGGACCTAAAATTTTTGGAGGAATTAAATAACAATTATTGCACTTTACTTATTATTGTTCGTTTAAAATTATGGGATCTAAGATTTTGTGGTGGTATATTTTAAATGAACCGTGCCCTTAGGGCACGGGTTATGACTAGTACATATATAATGCATGAAATTATTCTCACATGATCATTGCTTATTAGCATCCATATATAACACATTATTATGGCATAAACGTTTTGGACACACTAACTTTAAACATTTAGCACGTATTTCAAAACATAAGTTAGTTTCTGGAATGCCTAATATATCTTTTACGCACACACAAATTTGTGATGCATGTCAATAAGGAAAATGCATAAATCCTCTTTTAAATTGAATGATGATATTTCTACCAAAAGACCACTTGAACTTTTGAATTTGGATTTATTTGGTCCATCTAGAATAGCTTCCTAAAATGGCAATAAATATGCATTTGTAATTGTTGATGATTTTTCACGATATACTTGGGTATTATTTTTGAAGCATAAAAATGAAGCACTTGAAGAATTTACAATATTTTTTAAAGAATTCAAAAATTAAAATCTTCATCCATTATTATTATTCGTAGTGATCATGCTGGAGAATTTGAAAATGAATTATTTATAAAATTTTGTAATAAATATGGCATAACACATAAATTTTCTTTTCCTTGAGCTGTACCACAAAATGGTATAGTAGAAAGGAAAAATAGAACTTTACAAGAATGTGCTAGAACCATGTATGTGCTAGTAATTTAACATATTTTTGGGTAGAAGCCGTTGCTACTGCATGTTATGTTTTGAATACGATTTTGGTAAGACCACAACTTAGTAAAAGTTGTTTTGAATTTTTTTATGATTGAATTCCTCGTGTATCGTATTTTAAAGTTTTTGGCTGCAAATATTTTATTCTTAATACTAAGGATTCATTAGATAAATTTGATTCTAAATCAGATGAAGGTATTTTTATAGGATATTCTACATGTTGTAAAGCATATAGTATTTACAATTAAAGAACTTTATGTATTGAGGAATATCTTCATGTAAGTTTTGATGAAAATTATACACCTATCATATCTATAGATGAAGAAGATTCAATACATATCACCAATTCATTAGAAAACATTAAGTTAGATGACAATGACGATAGTAATTGTTGAATCATTGGGCCTGCACTCGAGACAAATCAACCGACGAGTGACTAAGGCCCACAGAGCTCATAAGAGAAGCCCGATATCGACTCGGTCAAAGCTCACCAACCAGTCGCCCATTGCACTCCCATCACTCGAACGTGGGATTGAAGGCGGTCTCATAAATAGCGGGAACATGGGCAATGTTTGCCCCTATTAAAGAGGGAAGATCACGGCACCATAATGGGTGACGGTTATCTTTCCAACATCACTGAAAGGACACAGGAGGCTTATAAATACCAAATGGTACCAATTTCCAAGGTACAAGATTTAGTACATAGACTACTCTTTCAACATATATTTCTTCCACTAAAGAGCTTGTGACGTCAGATCTGAGATGAACAACCGCGGGTCAATCTCAGGTGCTCTAAGCTCGCTTTCATCCTTAAGTTCACATTCTAACTTAAGAATCAGAGAGGATTTGGGTCGGAACCCAGATTCGACCCCCCTGACGCTTCCTTGTGGTGCAGATCGACAAGTCTATATCTTTCGTGAGGGTCGCTCCAAAGCCTCCTAGCCTTGATCCATCGACATATAGGCCACTCGAGGGTCGATCGAGCATCGCAACCGTACATCATCCTTCAACCGACCCTGGTTCTTCCAACTTAGGGTCCCACTCAACCCGCTGACGAGGCTCCAACTCAGCACGAAGGTTCACGTCAGCAAGACAATTATTTTGTTCATTTTTGGCCTTAACAGTTTGGCACCGTCTGTGGAAAATGTTAACCATCTCGACATCCTGAAGCAATCAAAAAGGTATGTCAGCTGGACCCAGCAATATCAGACCGATCCAAGGTCTGACGGAGAAACAAAAAACAAACAGTGTCTTGGTGGAGGATGCCTCGGACACTACGTCCCCATCAAAGCGACCTGCAAAGGCCACCAAAGAACCTAAGGTGACCCAGAAGCAATTCGACCAATTCACAGAGTGGGTCATCAAGAGTATCGGTGTTTTGGCAACCCTGATATGCCAAATCAAGGGAGATCCACCGCTCACAAATGACCAACTATCGCCTACAAACCTGACCCTAACACCAACTAATGGCACAGCCATGCTCAAGGATCAAGGAGATCTGAGAGCGGATCGGCAAGAGATCGGCCCGCACAATACAACCCCCACGTCTCACCAATACGATGATATGTGGATTGAAAATCATGCCTTCGGTCTCTAGGGAGAACCCGATCCCTCCAACTATAAGGAAGCGACCGGCAACATCCTGGATCAGGTAATATATGGGGTCCCCCAGAGCTTATAACCCTTTCAATCTTGCAGGTGGATATGGGAGGAGAGATGAGATCCCAAACCGATCTTTGGGAGCTACTTACGTGTAAGGCAGGGAAGGACGATCCCTGCTCATCCAATCCATGATTCGGCACCCCATTGAAGGATACCATCACTTCCATGCCCTCTCTCCCGAAGTTCAAGCTCCCCGTCTTGCCAGCATACGATGGTAGAGGCGACCTGCGGTTGCACATCCGTAAGTACTTAAACGTGATGCTACTTCACAGAGCTGATGAGCCATACCTTTGCTGAGCCTTCCATGCTACCCTATTTAAGAGGGCAGATGGCTGGTACGAAGGATATTCGATGGCTATATCGGGTCATTCGATGAATTGGCTAATTTTTTCTTCAAGCAATTCGTCGCAGGTCGACGTCCCAAGAAGAAGTCCTTCCACCTCTTTACATTCAAGCAAAATGAGAAGGAGTCAATCCGAGCTTTCGTCCAATGATTCAATGATGAAAGGCTCGAGGTAGAGGAGACGCCTGATGTAACTATCATCACAGCTCTCACTCAAGCAGTGCGAAAATAACACTTGTGAAGGGCGCTCCACCAATTCCCACCCAACAACCTCGCAGAGATGTTCAATATAATGAATCGGTTCATCATCTCCGGGGAAGCAGAGGAACCAACTGAAACTACTGGGAACGGCACCCCCGCCCGTCGTGGAGACACTAAGCGGGAAAAACTGATTCAGGGAACCCCTCGGCAGGAATCTCAAGAAAAGAGACCAAGAGAGAGGAGCCCTCGAAGAAAGAAATGCCGTACTTATGCCAGGCCAAGCGCTCCCAAGACGAAGGTCCTTGCTAATGCCCATGGGAAGAGCTGGTTCAAGAATCAGCCAAAAAGGAAAAATATGATAAGGGAGACGCCTCAAATTCTACAAGTACCACAACGACTACGGGTATGATACCAACGACTCTTGAACCCTCACAAAGGAGATCGATTCTTTGGTTAAACGCGGGCATCCCAAAAACTTGGTCAGCGATTAACCTAGCAAGGAGGGGCCCTCGAAATAGAAGGCAAGATGACAGGGTCGCCTGTCACCAAGGTGGTCGACTAGCAAGCATCTGAGCTCAGGGTTGAATAAAAAAGGCGTGGGATGAAAGAAACTTCAACGAAGTTTGAAAATACCTGTTTGCTTTTTATTTCCTTCAATAAATAATGTTTTCTCATTAAGAAAAATTTTGCTTCATTTTCGAAATCAAGCATTTATGAATTTTGCGAAAGCTATCCCATCAAGCTCCCCACTAAAAGGATCTGATCCTTAGGGAAGCATGGATAAACTGAATTCATGTTGATGAAACCATGAAAACCACCCTATCATGTCGTAAGTCGTAAGTCGAAGGGGCCACCCCTTCTGTTGGGGTTTTAGCGGACCCCCAGAGCTCGGATCTGTGTCTGTCCTAAGTCGGACGGACCACAGAGGCGCGAATGCGCAGCGGAAAACGGAAATTCAGAATTTCCAGACTAGCTAAACTATTTAGCTAGGCTCTGGGGAGCCAGAACCTAGCCTGATCTATGCCAACTTGGGGTGGATCTGACCACCCCAAGAGGGATCTACTCTAAAGCGGCTAATTAAATCTACACTACAAATTACTTAACCACATACCTGAAATCTTGGCCCTGGAGCAGGCAAGATGTACCGCACCGTCTTCAGAAGCTCCTCGTAGCCGAGCCGCTTTGACTCGAACCGCCTGAGCCGCCTCGCACCCTCGCACCGATCCGCCCGAGCTGACTTTTGCCTTCGAGCCGATCACACACGGTAGAAAGTTTCACTTGAGAAGAACCCGTGTCTTAGACGTCCAGATCAAGAATCCAAACCCCCTTTGTAGTCTTGCTAGGACTACTCCGGAGAACATGAAAAGAGAGAGAGAATTTAGTCGCCGATCGAGCTTGCTCTAAAATTCTGGAGCTACTCGATCGATGGCTTGGTGTGTTTTTCAACGAGGAGAGTGCACCCCTATTTATATAGGGAGTCGGCACTCACTCTCTCGTTGCGAGCAATGTGGGACATTTCGCAAGAGGGAAAAATTCAATTAAGCCAATTTGGCTTAATTTCAAATTAAAGCGAGCTTTTCATAAAAGCAAACTTTAACTAATTAATTCTCCTTGCACATTAAACTTCAGACACCAAACAAGCTATCAATTCGAAAAGCTTTGAATGGTGAACGCGTAGGAACCGACAGTGACGAATTTCGACTTCGTTTGACCCCTCAAACAATTGCTCAAAGTTTAGCAAATTGTCAAAATCCGTAGCTGTCAATTGGGGTTTCAAAAAACCCTAAAACAACTTAAGTTGCGGGCACGCCCGCTAAGCTTAGCAGGCGCGCCCGCCCAAGGGGGCTAAGGCGGGCGACATGCCCGCTGCCACAGCGGGTCGTGCCTGCTGCAAGCAGTGGGCGCTGGCTCGCTGCCGCAGCGAGCAGTGCCCGTATGCAGCGGGCGCTGGCCCGCTGCAACAGCGGGCCCTGGCCCGCTGCAACAGCGGGCCCTGGCCCGCTGTGCTGCGGGTGTCCACCCGCTGCAGTCAGCAGGCTGTGCCCGTTTGCCTTGCCTATGGGCTTTTTAGCCCAGTGGGTCTCACCCACTTCTCCTTGGACCATTTTCGCATTTCCGGGCTCGTTTGAGCTCCGATTTGGACACGGTTTGAACCTGTGTTTAGACCGGGACGATCCCGTCATCCAGGTAACCCTTTCCAACATATTTATTCCTACTAAATTTGTCGTAACCAATTTACGAAATGTTTAATCATAGTTTGCATCTAATGCAACGTTTGTCCCTATTGCTATTGCGACTAACTTTCACAACATGACTTGTGAATATCATCGAATGATTTTCTCTCAATTAATCTTACTATTACTAAGACACGAACACTACTCGGCGTGAGACCCTACAGCCTGACCTTACTACAGGTTAGGGCTCGGAACCCCTAGACAACGGTCACTACGAGCAGTAGCTGTCGCCCCTGTTTCAGAATCATCATAACATAATCGACCCTTTGACAAAAGCATCATTGGGTTTACATTGGCTGTGTCAGTGATGAACTTCGTTAGCCGTAGTCCCTTCGTCAAGGCTGTGTTTATGTTGGCCTAGGGTATGGTCTACTATCAACCCTGTCAGACAACATTGGTCAGTATACGGCGATCTTTATTGTATACACGTTGTACTTCTTACAACGTACCCCGGCCGAGGATTAACATAAAGACCGTACTGAGCATGTAACACTAACTTCCCTTTAACGGAAGTGACGAATCCCATCTTAGTCATCTACTCGCCTCGTGAGCTTCGGGTGCAGCTCAACCTAAGATCTTTCAGCAGGCCTAGCCTCGAAGCTAGATCATAGGTCTAAGTTACACCGTTCACTCACAGGTTTGTACAAACGACTTCAGGTCTTAAGGACCAGCTAACCTACATCACCCTAGAGTTATTAAAGACGGTTTAGTTAAAGTCAACCATTTAATAACTCCAATTTGGTCGTTCAGTGAACTCATTCTCTAATGAGCACCTGTGTCTCGTCTCCGACTTCACCAAGTCGAATGACTATGAGATCATCATTACCCTAAGGTAAGACTAAGACACAATGGTCTATCCGATGTGTCGATATCCAGTTCTCGACACATCTATGACCATGAACCATTTAAGACTTACGTTTCTATTCGGTCACTTACTTACTCATAATCGAGATCTCATCTAGATACGTAAGGACCTAACTATAAGTCTATGGATATTATCTAAGTATATTAATACGAACGATTTAATTATACTTAGAATAATACGTACCATATACAGTATGAACAAGACGTATATCTAGGATAAATTGCCTTATGGGCACATATTCTCCTACACCTTCGCCACTGAACGATCCTACCACGTCATCACCCAAAAGTCGAAGGGGCCACCCCCTTGCCACTGAACGTACCTAACATGTCGTCAGCCGTAAGTCGAAGTGCCACCTCTTCTATACTGAATGACCCTAACATGTCGTCAGTCGTAAGTCAAGGGACCACCCATTCGCCACTGAACGACCCTAACATGTCATCAGTCACAAGTCAAAGGGGCCACCACTTCGCCACAGAATGACCTTAACACATCGTCAGCCGTAAGTCAAAGGGCCACCCCTTTGCCACTAAATGACCTTGACATGTTGTCAGCCGTAAGTCAAAGGGACCACCCCTTCGCCACTGAAAGACCCTACCACATCATCAGCTGTATGTCAAGGGGCCATTCCTTCACCACTGAACGACCCTAACGTGTCGTCATCTGTAAGTCGAAGGGCCACCCCTTTGCCACTGAACAAACCCAACGCGTCGTCAGCCGTAAGTCGAAGGGGCCACCCCCTCGCCACTAAACAACCCTAACGTGTCGTCAGCCGTAAGTCGAAGGGCCACATCTTCGCTACTGAAGGACCCTAACGTGTCGTCAGCCATAAGTCGAGGGGCCATCCCTTCGCCACTAAACGACCCTAACATGTTGTCAGCTGTAAGTCGAAGGGGCCACCCTTTCACCACTGAACAACCCTAACGCCTCATCAGATGTAAGTCAAAGGGCCACCACTTTGCCACTGAATGACCCTGACGTGTCGTTAGTCGTAAGTCAAAGAGGCCACCCCTTCACCACTGAACAACCCTACCACATCGTCAGCTGTAAGTCAAGGGCCAACCCCTCATCACTGAACGACCCTAATGCGTCGTCAGCCGTAAGTCGAAGGACCACCCCTTCGCCACTGAACGACCCTAACGCGTCGTCAGCCGTAAGTCGAAGGGCCACCCCTTCGCCACTGAACGACCCTAACGCATCGTCAGCCGTAAGTCGAAGGGCCACCCCTTCGCCACTGAACGACCCTAACGCGTCGTCAGCCGTAAGTCGAAGGGCCACCCCTTCGCCACTGAACGACCCTAACGCGTCGTCAGCCGTAAGTCGAAGGGCCACCCCTTCGCCACTGAATGACCCTAACGCGTCGTCAGGCGTAAGTTGAAGGGCCACCCTTCGCCACTGAACGACCCTAACGCGCCGTCAGTCGTAAGTCGAAGGGCCACCCATTCTCCACTGAATGACCCTGATGTGTTGTCATCTGTAATTCGAAGGGGCCACCCCTTCACCACTAACAACCCTACCATGTAGTCAACCGTAAGTCGAGAGGCCACTTATTTGCCATTGAACTACCCTACCCGTCTTCAGCCGTAAGTCGAGGGGCCACCGCTTTGCCACAGAACGACCCTAATGCATCGCCAGCCGTAAGTCGAAGGGCCACCCCTTCACCACTAAATAACCATAACGCGTTGTCAACCGTAAGTCGAAGGGCCACCCCTTCGCCACTGAACGACCCTAACGCGTTGTCAACCGTAAGTTGAAGGGCCACCCCTTTGCCACTGAACGATCCTAACGCGTCATCAGCTGTAAGTCGAAGGGCCACCCCTTCGCCACTAAATGACCCTAACGTGTCGTCAGCCATAAGTCGAAGGGCCACCCCTTTGCCACTGAACGACCCTACTGCATCATCAGCCATAAGTCGAAGGGCCACCCCTTCGTCACTGAATGACCCTACTACATCGTCAGTCATAAGTCGAGGGGCCACCCCTTTACCATAGAACGACCCTATCGCTTCGTCAGCCGTAAGTCGAAGGGCAACCCCTTCGCCACTGAACGACCCTAACGTGTCATCAGTCGAACCTTCGTTCGAAGGGCCACCCCTTCGCCACTGAACGACCCTACCGCGTCGTCAGTCGTAAGTCGAAGTGCCAGCCCTTTGCCACTGAACAACCCTATTGCATGAATCGAGTGAACCACTACCTCACCTTTGAACAGAATGGCCTACTTCCAACATAGTTCGACGGCTTAACCCTGACCATCTTGAGCAAGGATCTAACCCGTCGAATGGGGCCACCAGGCATTACGGCCACACGGCTTGAGCAAATGACAAACGAAGAAATACAATGACAAACAAAAATAAACAAGCCAACTCTTTTGGCACTTTTGTACAAAATTGTTTTCGTTTACATCTCAATTACCCCCATACGTTTGAACATTAAAGCAGGGGTAAGAGGAGTGTCAAGATTCTACAACAGCTGGATAGACCCTTGATCTCTACCAAGCATAGTTGTGGGCTCTTAATCTCTCAAAGCACCAGCTCCTGCATCGTCACCCGTCATGGTGACAACTTTGCCGATGGGAGCAACCTCCCCCGTACCCGACTCGGATCATCGTCATCGAGATTCGAAAACAGCACCGGGATTCGGTCGATCTCAGCAGAGAGGTCAGGGAATCGGTCCTTCACTTCCGATTGACATCGTTCGTAACCTTGCGTGTATAACTTGTCGAGATCGGGAAATGAATCCTTGAATTCCCGGACTGCCCTCTACGCTATGGCCACGGCATTGGCTCTCTCCTCCAACAGAGCCTTCTCCGCTGCTCTCTTAAAGCGGCTTGTTCTGCCTCCCTCTCGTGAGACTCACGTAACTCACGATCAAGCCGCTGAAGGTGATCCAGTCTCAATTTGCACAGGAGCCTAATCCTTGTCAGCTCGCCCTAAGACTTCTCCACGGCCAACTTAACGGCCTTCAGGGTGATGTCGTGATTAGCCACCACTGGCGTGTGTCGACACAATGCAGTGGTGGCCACGAGAGCCTGCAAATGAAGCCCGATAGTTAACATCCATGCTTGCATCACCTACAACGGAGATTGGTGCAATAGTTGCCTGGACATTAGCATGGACGGCCATCGACGCAAGCCTCTTGTAATCGACCCTCTCCACGACAGCTATGTCCCGTGGATGGGTCGCATTTTCAGCAATCCGGGAGGCGGTCCCACACTCTAGAAGAGCAGAATCTGAGGAGATTGAATGGAGTCTGAGGAGATCGAACCTCTAGCAAAATCGGTCTAAATTCATCAGGGATGTCTTTAGACAATGTGACTGGATGGAACGGGCCTCTTCAAGGCCAGGAATCCTCATGCATAAGAAGCTCCGGAGGGACCAGGGTCTCCCCCGAGTCTCCCTCTAGAAGAGTTCCCCATGCCTACTAAGGCATCTGCTTCGCAGCTTCAGTCAACCCAGATGGCTCCGAGTCACTAAGGAGAATCCACCGCCTCCTTTTATTTCCCTCAATAGCAACCACGTCAAATTCGGAGGTGGGCTTCTACTTTTTCTTCCGCTGGAGATGGGCCACCTGAGTAGCCTTCTCAGTAACAACGGGTCGATCATCCAACGATTGAGCCGTCCTTTCTCCCATGGATGGCAACCAAGGAGATAACATGCTCTCCTCAGCCTCTCTAATAGAAGCCTCAACTCCCTCCCTCAGCACAGGGCCCACCTGGTACTCCAGATCAACCATGCCTACTGATGAAACAAACATGTTAAGTCAGAGAACGAAGTTCAAACAGTTGATAGGCACGATCGAATCGACTTTTCGTCCACACGGCCTAGTGCAACAACAAGCCAGACCGTGTCCACTTCGTCTTCTGCACATTCTCTAGCAGACTCGTCACTGCGTCGACGGCTTCCTTTACCTCTCTAGGCAAAGGCTTGTCCTCGGCAAGGCCTAAGTCAGGGACACCCCAGCCGGTGCAGAAGCTTCCCTCTCCCTGAAAGACCACGAACACAAACTCCTCTTTCCATTTCAAATTAGAAGCGGGGAGATCGTCGAATAATTTCCTTCCTCGATGGGCCGTTATCATATACCTGCCCGGAGTCTTGAGAGGAGGAATCGAAAAGAAGTAATTGAACAATCTTGGCGACTGTTCAGTTCCTTTCATCACGCACAGAGCTATAAAGCCCATCAATGCAACTATGGCATTCGGCATCAACTGGCAGAGAGAAATGTTCAGGGTGCACAAGAAGTAGCGCATGAAGGGTGATTCGGAGTGATATTTGCATATTTAATCCCCCCATTTGGCCCTATTTTGTGCTCATATGATGCTTAATTGGTCTCTAGTACGTTCGTATTTTGTATACAATCATATATTAGAAAAATCACCTTATTTGAGCACAAAATAGCAATTTACAGAGTATTTCTGCACTTTTTATATTTTTCATAGCTTGGTCTCGATCTCACGATTCTAACGACTATTTATTTGTATTTTTCTGAGATCTGTGCTAATTACTGTGAATTTTTGAATGCAGAATACCAATTAAATGAGGAAATACGCAAGTAAATACGAAAATACGGTCGCCAGCCAATCAAACGCCGCCACGTGGCAGCATCAGATCGTTTCCCGCTCCATCATGCGGCCACAACAAGTGAACGACGTGGCTCTATCTGGACCTTTGATTATCGATCCAACGGACGACACGAGCCCTGCATTCGAGCTTGCAAAGGGGAGACGTGGCTAGATCTTATCCGTTGATCGATGATCCGATGGCCTACGTGCGAGAGAATTTGAGAGGCAACGCGGCGATATCCCCGCCGTTGGATCCAAATCCAACGGTCAGCAAACTCGATTGAAGCGGGCGAAGCGGTTAACGGAGAACCGTGCGATCGATATCCAATGGCCAACGGCGCTCCCGCGTTTTGAAATGAGAACAAACGTACATGGGGAAACGTGGCTTAATCGGCGCCGCAAATATTCGATCGGACGAACGAGATCAGCCCGAGCTGGGCTCGGAGACGGAGCGGGCGGGCACGATTTTTAAAGTACACGTAGCTTGTCCACGTTGAATCCCGTTTTGATGGACGACCAGCATTTGTTGCGGTCGCGGATCGGGTTTGAATGCATAAATTAAGCGGTTTTGGGACCCGTTAGCACAATAAAACCCGCAATGTTTAGTATTTAAGGTATTCTTAGGGTTTTGCTCCGTATTCTTGGCGTATTTGGGTGATTTTGGAGCCGATTTTTGTAGAATTTCAAGGAGAAGACAGAGGGAAACCTGAGGCAAAATTCCAGAGGCTTTGAGGAAGAAGAAGAGGGGTTTTCTTAGTCTATTTGCTATCGTATTTGGTGATATTCTTGAACTCTATTGCGTATTTTGAACTCTATTTACTTGTATTGTTTGGAACCATGCTTTATATGATGAAATTGGTGTTTATTTTCAGTATGAGTAGCTAAATTTCTATTGTGCATGGTATGGCGTAGTTAGGAGATATGATTTGTATTCGTTTGGTTGTATTTTTGCGCTAAAATTGTATGTCGGTAAAGTTGTGATCTTTGGCTTAAAAATCAATTTTTTCATATTCCAAAAGAGCGTGATTGAGTTGATGATCGCCCCACAAGGGTGAGTTTTGATCTCTCCAAAAGAGAGTTTCATATCTTAATTTTAGAAGATTATAACTTTAGCGACAATCTTATTGAATTTTGTGCTTTAATCTCCAAAAGGGTACTTTCCGATGAATTGCTCCCAAAAGGGAAATTTATTGAGTTATATTTAATCAACCAAATTAATACGAATCATTGATCCTAACGAACCCATACCATGTGCATACTTCTCAGAGATATTTTCACGAATTTTCCTTGTTCGTATTGTTCACGTATTCACAAATCACCATGAAACCAATCCACACCATCACCATTTAAAGTGGTTAGTTTCTCTACGTTGGCTTTTTATTTGATTTAAGCTTTGTGGTTTCAACAGATTTTCTCCCGAGGATTCGACATCTGGACTCCCAGATTATATTACTTGTATGGACTCTTGCGTTTGAGAGAAGCACATATTTGGGCTAATCAAGTTTTTGGCGCCGTTGCCGGGGAGAATGGTTTGTTACCACAGTTTATTTCATTTAGAAGACCTTCGGTGAGATCTTTCCACTTTACTGTACATAAACTTTTGTTTTTTTATTTTTATTTTTATTTTAAAAAAAATGGAGTATATGATGCAAAGTACGCTAATGCATACAAACATAGGATGGAGAAGCTCAAGATCGTTAATTTTAATCAAACTGACTGTGAAACTTTCTTTCAGGCCTGGAGGAGGTTCACAGACATAATATCGAGCTATCCGCAGCATGTGTACACAAAGAACGAGCTTATGGAGTCCTTCCTAGATGGACTACGACCACAGCTGCAGGAATTCTTGGGAATCATGACACCGACAGAGGCGTGGAAATTCATGGAGTCTTTACAAGAGAATGAAGAAATCATGAAAGAGACTTCAGAGTGGGATTCAACGGAGCCTTCATGCATTGATCAAGGGGAGCAAAGCGTAGACGTACCTTTGCATTCTTTGAAAGAGGAAGTTGATTTGCTTATTCAGACACATGAGGCTACATCCCATCCATTCCAAGAGAATTTCCTTGCTCGGAATCGGCAGATTCAGAAATCCTTTGAAAATCTTACTCTGATTGCCACTTGCCTAGAAGAAAGTAATGCTTTTGAAACTCAATTTCAAGAATCTAATACGAGTTTATCTTCTATTGCAGGTATATCGAGCGAACCATGTCACGTTGAGGACACGAATAAAAATATCTACATGGCAGGAAGTGTGTGCAAAAGAGAGGACGAGCTAGCAATTTTGGATGAACAAGAGGTGGACACTGCTAGGGACAATGGTTTTGAGATTATAGCCATGGAGCCAGAACCATTCCCTCCTCCAGTTTTTTCCCAAAATCATTTACCCCTCTCCCCAATGACTGAGCATCATACCGAGAGTAGTGCATATCTTTCAGGGAGTAGTCGTCAACTTGCTTTAATTTATTTCAACTATTTTGATGACTACATTTCGAATATTTTCATTAAGAAGAATCTTAGACTAAAATGGATTGACGTGACTCATCTCTTGCAGGATACAGGTGAACATCCTATAGAGATGCTGGGAGTTACGTTGCTGGGATCCAGTTTAGTTGTTGGAGGAAGATTACTCTCCGAGGAGCGCAAGGAGCAAATTGAACAACTTCCTCCACAATTAAAGATTCGGGATCCGCCATTTGACCACGGTGTGTTCTTTCCATTAGTGTAGTTTTATAAGCTTTCTAGGTTGCTTGCTTTGAATAAACTCATACCCTTTTCGACATTGAGGACAATGTCCATCTTTAGTTGGGGGGTGTGTATGAGACCTTAGGATTTTTTTTGCTAAGAGAAGAATAAATCACCAAATATCATCATTTAAAACTCCTTCACACTCATACGGATGATTATGCATTGATGGAGTTCTAAAAATTGTTTGTGGCTTGAGTTAAGTATTTTTCCTTCATGGAATTACCGTTAATATGCTATTCATGAAAATTTTCAATTGACATGATTAATATCTCGAAATAGTTTGAATTTAATTCATGCATGCTAATGTGATGAAAAAGCTTAAGTATACACGATTTATAAGAACAGTCTTCAAGTTGAAGAGGAATTTGGCCATTGTTATTAATGTTTATGATTCAAAGAATGGGTGTTGAGTTGCTTACAAAACAGAAAAAAGGAGAAAAAAATGAAGAAACAAAAGAAAAATGAAACGAATAAGTGTGTCACTAAATAAATAACTTGGGTGGCTCGAGTAGTACAGTCTGAGGGGTCCTTTTTAGCCTAATGCCCTATTATCGTCTGATTTGGGGCCATTGACCGAAAACTCACTCATTTGATGGAACGATCCAAGTTATACATTTTTCCGCAAATGTTGCTTTATGCGCGTTACGCGGAACTAGTAAAAAAAGAATGGTGAATATACTAAGCAACGTCAATACCCATGATTTGAATGATCGTTTTGAGATGCCAATTCCTTGGAAATGAGAAGACTAGAATATAAAGACGTGTTATACTTTTGCTTGCGTAAAACGATGGTTGCATGTTATTTATTCGAATTAAATTAGAGAAAATATCGTGTGATTGATCTTAGTCATGGATTGTGTATATTGATGGTCAAGATCATGTTGGAAAGCGTATTATTGAGTCATGCCATAAGCGATTGAAAGAATTTATTGTTTTATTAATCATCCGTATTCATCGCTCTTTTTGCTAGAGACTAACAAAACGCTAGTTGGGGGGTGTGATTCGTAGTGATATTTGCATATTTAATCCCCCCATTTGGCCCTATTTTGTGCTCATATGATGCTTAATTGGTCTCTAGTACGTTCGTATTTTGTATACCATCATTTATTAGAAAAATCACCTTATTTGAGCACAAAATAGCAATTAACTGAGTATTTCTGCACTTTTTATATTTTTCATAGCTTGGTCTCGATCTCACGATTCTAACGACTATTTATTTGTATTTTTCTGAGATCTGTACTAATTACTGTGAATTTTTGAATGCAGAATACCAATTAAATGAGGAAATACGCAAGTAAATACGAAAATACGGTCACCAGCCAATCAAACGCCGCCACGTGGCAGCATTAGATCATTTCCCGCTCCATCCTGCGACCACAACAAGTGAACAATGTGGCTCTATCTGGACCTTTGATTATCGATCCAACGGACGATACGAGCCCCGCATTTGAGCTTGCAAAGGGGAGACGTGGCCAGATCCTATCCGCTGATCGATGATCCGACGGCCTACATGCGAGAGAATTCGAGAGGCAACGCAGCGATATCCCCGCCGTTGGATCCAAATCCAACGGTCAACAAACTCGATTGAAGCAGGTGAAGCGGTTAACGGAGAACCGTGCAATCGATATCCAATGGCCAACGGCGCTCCCGCATTTTGAAATGAGAACGAACGTAGGTGGGGCGACGTGGCTTAATCGGCGCCGCAAATATTCGATCGGACGAACGAGATCAGCCCGAGCTGGGGCTCGGAGACGGAGCGGGCGGGCACGATTTTTAAAGTACACGTGGCTTGTCCACGTTGAATCCCGTTTTGATGGACGGCCAGCATTTGTTGCGGTCGCGGATCGGGTTTGAATGCGTAAATGAAGCGGTTTTGGGACCCGTTAGCACAATAAAACCCGCAATGTTTAGTATTTAAGGTATTCTTAGGGTTTTGCTCCGTATTCTTGGCGTATTTGGGCGATTTTGGAGCCGATTTTTGCAGAATTTCAAGGAGAAGACAGAGGGAAACCTGAGGCAAAATTCCAGAGGCTTTGAGGAAGAAGAAGAGGGGTTTTCTTAGTCTATTTGCTAGCGTATTTGGTGATATTCTTGAACTCTATTGCGTATTTTGAACTCTATTTACTTGTATTGTTTGGAACCATGCTTTATATGATGAAATTGGTGTTTATTTTCAGTATGAGTAGCTAAATTTCTATTGTGCATGGTATGGCGTAGTTAGGAGATATGATTTGTATTCGTTTGGTTGTATTTTTGCGCTAAAATTGTATGTCGGTAAAGTTGTGATCTTTGGCTTAAAAATCAACTTTTTCATATTCCAAAAAAGCGTGATTGAGTTGATGATCGCCCCACAAGGGTGAGTTTTGATCTCTCCAAAAGAGAGTTTCATATCTTAATTTTAGAAGATGGGAATCGAAGCACTCGTTGGAAGGTTTTGACGTAAACCCCAACTTCCATATCGCCAGGACGATGGACCCTCTCATCCCTCCCCGGCGCCTGGATCTGATAGTCGAGGCAGATGTAGTTTCTCTGAAACTTGGGGATTTAACCGGCTCCAACTTTGGACCTCAGATTTGCGACCAGACCAGACTCCATAGCCCCCTCCTTATTCTTCTACATCACTGTAACTAGACTCCTCTCAGAAACGGAAATGGAGGGCGAAGCCATTTTTCAGAAGGGAATATCAAAATCAAGAAAGAAGAAGATAGTATCTTCAAATTCCTACACTGGAACCGTCTTATATCGACAAGACGACAATCACGTGATAGGACACGCATCGAAGATCCAAGGCTCTAAATATCTCGGGTTTCAAACCGACGGATCATCCGAATCAGCGAGGTTGACATTTTGGCGCCTAGAAATTGAGTACTAATTCCTCGACTGCAGTGCCCCATTAATACGATGTAATGTCGCTTGACCCCAACAGGTAGACCCTTTGAGGTCATGCAACGGAGGCCATTGTTGAATCATTGGGCCGGCACTCGAGACGAATCGACCGACGAGTGACTAAGGCCCACAGAGCCCACAAGAGAAGCCCGATATCGACTCAGTCAAAGCCCACCAGCCAGTCGCCCGTTGCATTCCCATCACTTGAACAGGTGATTGAAGGCGGCCTCATAAATAGCGGGAACGCGGGCAACATTTGCCCCTATTAAAGAGGGAAGATCATGGCACCATAAAGGTTGACCGTTATCTTCCCAACGTCACTGAAAGGACACAGGAGGCCTATAAATACCAAAGGGTTCCAATTCCCAAGGTACGAGATCTAGTTTATAGACTCTACTCTTTCAACATATATTTCTTCCACTAAAGAGCTTGCGACGTCAGATCTGAGATGAACTTCCGCGGGTCGATCTCAACTGTTCCAATCTCCCTCTCATCCTTAATTTTCCATTCTAACTTAAGCATCGGAAGGGATTTGGTTCGGAACCCAGATCCGACCCCCCAGATGCTTCCTTGTGGTACAGATCGATGGGTCTCTATCTTTTGTGAGGGTCACTCCAGAGCCTCCCAGCCTTGATCCATCGACATACATGCCACTCGAGGGTCGATCGAGCATCGCAACTGGTACATCATTCTTCAAACGACCCTGGTTCTTCCAACCTAGGGTCTCACTCAACCCACTGACGAGGTTCCGACTCAGCATGAAGGGTTCACATCAGCAAGACAATTGTTTTGGTCATTTTTGGCCTTAACAGCAATGATTCTACTAATTCCCTTCCTGAAATTATCTCTAAAAATATAATTCTTCCTAAAGCATTTGTTGAAGTTCCTATTCGTCCACATGATCTAGTTATTAGAGATATTTCTGATAGAGTAACAACTAGATCATAAATAGAACAAATGACTAATTGTGCATTTATATCATCCATCGAACCAAAGAATGTTAATGAAGCATGTAAAGATAGTTTTTGGATTATAACAATGCAGGAAGAACTTAATCAATTCAAAAGGAATGATCTATGGGAATTAGTACCTAGACCTTCAGATCATCTTGTTATAGGAACTAAGTGGGTATTTAAGAACAAATTGGATGAATCTGGACAAGTGGTTAGAAATAAGGCTAGATTAGTTGTACAAGGTTATAATCAGGAAGAAGGTATAGATTATAATGAAACCTATGCACCTATAGCAAGATTAGAATCTATTAGAATGCTTTTAGCATATGCATGTTATAAAGATTTTAAGTTATATCAAATGGATGTTAAACGCGCATTTCTAAATGGTATAATTAAGGAAGAAGTCTATGTAGAACAACCACCTGTATTTCAAAATGAAAGTTTGGATAATCATGTTTTCAAATTGAAGAAAGATATATATGGATTAAAACAAGCACCACGTGCTTGGTATGAAAGATTGAAGAACTTTCTTTTAAAATCTGGTTATTCAATTGGAAAGATAGATTCTACCTTATTTACTAAACATATAGATTTTGATGTTATCATTATATAAATATATGTTGATGATATAACTTTTGGTCTATTAATGATTCCTTTTGTCACGCCCCGCTTCCCAAAAACGTGGAGGCGAAGCGTGAGAAGGTCCGCTCAGACTTGAAGCTACAAAGCCGCAAGTCCGATAAGCGTCAATCACTCTAAGCTGCAGGTCCTTGCAACGCGAAACGAAACAAAGATAATAATAACGAAAGAGACAAAAGAAACATCTCAGAATATCCATTATAATAAATCTCAACAACGCAGAAAAGCCACCAGGCTACAAATAAGAGAGTCTAAAAGAGGCCCAGCATGGCCAACAAAAGTACAAGGTACGAAAATAAGGAAAAGGTGCAAGCACCGACAACTAACAGCAACCTAAAGCAAAAGCAAGTAAAATCAGTCTCTAAGACTGGTCTCCGGTGTCCTCGAACTCCTCGACGAACGTAGGCTCGGGCTCAGCGTCAGCAAACACCTCGTCCTCAGCAACTGTCTCTGGCTCAGGGTCTAACATGTGGCACCCAAAGAGAAAGGGACACATGTCAGCAAGTCTGGAAGACTTGTGCAAGTGAAACTGAAAGGTGGTAAAAGTAAAGCAACCTAGCAGTTCTAGCATGATGCGTTGACATGGCAGTTTAAAGTAATGAGTGCAACAAGTAAAGTAAAGTAAAGTAAAGTACGAGCATGGCATGACATTCACAAGACAAGTACGAGACAAGAAAAGTAAGCACCTCGTGCACAGAGTTCACGCCTTACAGCTAAAGAGGCTGTACGGGCACACTTTTACGCTGAGTGGTCGCTCAACCCTACCCCTCCACGTGTATCGAGCCAGGGCATTACCCCCGAACACTGAATGCTCGCTTCTGGACCACGAGCCAGGAAGTGTGTAAACAAGTATGGCGTAGGGGTGCACCTAGCCGGTCAAGTAGTACAAGGACAAGTATTGTAGCGTGTCCTACGATGCAACAATCAATGCATGGATGACATGGCATGGCAAGTAGTAAAGCGTACAAGTAAGAAAAGTAAACGTGACAGTTTAGCATGCATGAATGACAAGTTTAATGGTTGGATCTAGCTTCGTTGTCAAGCTAGATCATTTAGGTGACGGATCTAGTTTCGTTGTCAAACTAGATCAAGTAGGCGTCTAGCCAGCTATCATTTCACTGACTAGTCTCTTTTACGCTAAAAGCAAGGAAGTGGCCTAAAAACATGGCCCTACACAAGAGTTGGCAAGTTTCACTTGCCTGCAACTATCACGTCAAGAAAACACCGTCCAACGAGTCCAAAGTCACGATTCCTACGTGCACAAGTCCACCGGCCTACATCCGTTTTATTAATCTTGATTAGTGATTTCTAAAACATTTAAAATACTTTAAAATACTGATTTTTAGTCTTTATTAGCATGCAATTGGGTTGGGGGTCCTAGGGGTGCAAAACGTTACCTCAACACGACGCGAAAGCTACACCGGCGTCGGGTAGCGACGCCGGGGGTTGGAATAATAGATCGCGCTCCAAGTCCAGATTCCAATTAGTTTCCTCGCTGGAAATTTCAGAGCAAATAACTCGGGCGACGATTCCAGATTCCAAAGCTCGCACGTGCGACGACGGGCTACGACGTGCGACGACGTCGTACGCGGCAAGTCGTCGAAGAGAACGTACCAAAGTGGGGCCCACAGTAGTCCTAGGGACCTTTGGGGAACCCACAATACCTCTGGAGAACTTGGGGGGCCCACGGAGGCAAGTGGTGCGACGGGTGCGGGGTTGCGACGAATGGCCGTCGGTCGTACAGCCTCGGTGCGGGGTGATGGCTCGGTCAGACACGGTGGGCGGCGCTGTTGCAGCGTTGGGGGCGTGCAGCAGCTCGGGGTGCGGCGTTTTCCTTCGGTCAGACCGATGGAGATCCTCGGTCGTTCGCTTGGAAGCGGGCGGGAGAGCGTTGCAACGCTGCAGCGTTCGGGCGCTCGGTCACAGCGGGCGGGGCCTTCGGTCGGGCACGGAGCGGAGCGGGGGACGAAGCGGGCGACAGATGCGGTGCGGGGCGGGGGCGTGAGCGGGCCACGCTATCGGTCTGACCGAGAGTTCTTCTCGGTCGGACACGGGTGCGAGCGGGGCGCTGTGCTGCGATGCGGGCGGCGCTGGATGCGGGGTTGGGCCTCGGTCTGAGCGGGCGAACGGAGCTGTTTTCCTCGGTCGTACGGGGGCTGAACGTCGCAACGTTGCGACGATTCGTCGCAACGTCCAAAATGAGTTTGGAAGAGGCTAGGGCTAATTTCTTTGGAAAATAGGACTTGCTAGGGGTTGCTTATATAGTATAGGTGGGTTGACTTGGTCTAGGGCTAAATCTAATAGGATTAGAATTCAAAAAGATTTGAAATTTGAATTTAAACTTCTCCAACCCAATCTAGGATTTGACCTGGTCCAAATGAGCTGGAAATTGGCTCAAAAATTCTTTAAAATGTTTAAAACTCAAATAAATTTTATTTGGCCGAAATTAATTTAAAAATAAATTATTAAAAATAATATAAAACTTGTAAAAATTATAAAAGTGGTCAAATAAACTCCAAAAATTATAAAATAAATATTGTGGTGATCGTGGCGATGAATGTGAGCTAACTAAGAAGACGGATCTCAAATTCGACGTCGGACGACGAAACTAAAAATAGAAACGTCTCCCGTCAAAAGTGAAAGTCGTCACGTCTCATCGAGTAAGTTTAAATTGTGGAAAAACGACTCGAGAAGTGTCGTTTCAAGATAGTGCCACTATTTAATACTCTCAGAGTCGTTCGCAACGGCATATCACACAAAAGTGTTCACAAACAAATAAAGTCTAAAGCGAACACGTGCACGGCCAAAAGAACGTGCACGAACAACGTACGACGAAAAGTGGTCGTTACATCCTCCCCACCTTAGAATAAAGTCCGTCCTCGGACTTTCTAATATAACTAGTCGCTCTAGTAACTACCCAAATCAAGCCATATAATAATTTAACCAGGTATAGTCATTTCAAGTGCTCATGTATGCACTAGGTAGTCAAACATTTATACTGCCACATTTATATATATACTCACGTACGTCATTCGTTATACCTATTATAGTCAGTCAATTTCATTCATGTATTTCAATCAGGTATATAAACATACATCCCTTATATAGCTGCTACTCGCAAAACAATAGTTCAGATACTTATATAGGTATGATCTCATACTAGCAAATACAATCATTGTTCTACCTATATGTAGCTACCTATGCACAAACACCAAGAGTACACTACCTTCTAATATTCATCCAATACCAAACATCTCAGCACATATAGACACACCATACCATTATTAAATCGAGTTCACTATATCTAATATACATTCACTGCTACTATAATTTCACAATATATAGTCATTCAAATACATGCAAATAGTTCACCATATATTCACATCACGTACGGTCCTATAACTGTATTTACGACACGCCACATATACCATAGTCATCAAAACCTATAACTAAGCACACACTTACCCGTGCATGGTGCACACCCATACACGCTAACATTTCATTTACATACACCAATCATACCATTATATAACTAGCACACATACATACCTAGTTTTAGTTAGTACACATACGTTCACATAGCAAGTCCTTAGTATTTAGCTATATCACAAGACCAACGCCTATAACTATATACTGGCGTAGCGACCCACAATCATGTGCGTAGCACAACCAGCCACAAATACTTCTATCACCATACATACATCAAGCATTTCTATATTCAAACTTCAATCATACATTCAATATACTTAGAGTATACTCACTCAGGCTTGAGTGAGACTCAATACACATATCAGGATATTCTATATATGTAGCACGGCATTCATACCTATACCAATACCATTCCAATATTTATACGTCTACCAATACAACCATATACATTCCCTAGATCAATCACACTTAATATTTAGTCAGGCACTACTCACGTAGTTCAATCAATTTATACACCATAATAATAATGATATAGACATCAACATACGTATAATTATAATACGCTCCCTAATACATGCATACGTATTCATCGTATAGTCATACATATGTAACACATATATTCACACCATAGCCTACTACCTATAATTAGTATACCAACACATATACCTACGCTTATTATTATCACACATAGCACACACATAGCTTTACCAATCATTTTATTTCAACCATTATAAATATCTCTAATTACATACACAACTTAGATATTTCAATGCTAGCTCTTATATACACAGGCATCCCTAGTATAATATAACTACCCACACAACAATCCATAACTACTAACACACAATAACTTCATAATACCACGAATAACTCCGAGTACATATAATACACAATAAGCAACCATTAATATACCATGGGAGAGTACACTCGTTCAGGCCATCATATGCGGAATTTGAAAACCGTCGTACTTCAAAGGTTGAAATCCTCGTTTGAAAAGAAATATTTGGAGATCGATAAAACGTGTTGTTTCAAAATAGGTTTGAGTCGGATATACATATAAGAGGAAATGGTCTATTGGTTTTAAAGAATCATAAAAGAGAAAGTAAAATCATTTACACGAATATTGAAGGCGTAGTTTAGGAATATTATACGGCAGTAATTTAATATAATGTTTGCGAAAGTCAAGGAAAGGAAATCAAGTAACGGAAGAATTTTTTTTAACCCATGTTAAATGCCTTCAAAACTTTTAGGTCATGGAAAATTTTAAAATAACCGGTATTGAAGCTGCTTTTCAAGGGAACCAGGATTTGCAAAAATGAAAAACTGATTTACACAAGGTCCTTAGCATACGAGCACAACGAACCTGGTACAGCTATAAAAAAAATAATTGAAATTCTTTTTAGTCTCGAAATTTTCCTAAAAGCTCGTAGGGGAAGTGGAAAGGTAATATTAATAACTGGGTCGTAAAATTATCAAAATTGATAGTGAAGCTTTTAAAATCAATTCGTGTGGGGTCTAAATCAGAAAGTGGTTATGAAATGGTAAATTTTTTTTAATACAAAAGTCTAAAATAGGGAAAACGGTGAGCATAAAATCGACTTGCTGAAATCTGAAATCCCATGTGATTGGAAGGTATATGGATGACATAAATTAGAAGGGAAAATTTCAAGTTGAATGCAGGTACGGTTTAGAATAAAATTAGTACATGAAAGAAAAATGTATTTTCATAGGTGTGAAAGTGTAAGCTGAAAAAGCATTATAACTATTTTCAAAAAAAAAAATTTCGACAAAAGTTTTAAAAATTTAAATCAATGAGGGGCATGAAGTATAAGTATATATACATATCAGAATTTGAACAAATTTAAAACTTAGGGGAAAAGGAAATGAAAATACCTTCAGAAAATTCAAGGTTTGTAGCGGAGAGGTTCGAAAATTGATGGCGATAGTCATGAGGCGATCTCGGGAATCGGGGCAAGGGAAACAGTCAGGTGTTCAAACATACATACGCCTAGGATATGAATCAGGAGGATCTACAGGGAAACTCCTACGGTCACCCAACGGAAGCTTAAGAACTTAGCGCTTGGTCTTCCTAAAGGAACTAGGTGATAATGGAATGCGCTCAGCTCGGTCCATAATCGATGTACCCAAGCGAACGACTAAAGGATTTCTAGAAGTCTGGTATGGTCAAGGGTAGGCAGGGACCACTAAAGTGACTCCTATGACGATTAAATCGATTCCCAGCAAGGACTCTAATTACCAGTCTAACAGTCAACCCTATTTTTGCAAACAATCATATGCAAGCATAATTTAACAAGTCAGGAATATCTAAGGGAAGAAACAACTAGGTCGAGAGTTACTTGCGATAACCTCATCCACAGTCTCGCTCCCCACCTTAGTCATCAAGTAAGCCTGCCTCCTCGGCTGAACAGCCTGCTGAAACGCCTGCTTCTGCGGAGGAAGAGGCGCTCCACGACCTGCAGGCACAGGTGCTCTCTGTTGCAACGGCTGTGCGGCAACAGGAGCCTTCCAAGGTATCTTAGAGCTCGGGCAGTCCTTCGCAGCATGAGTAGGGTCTCCGCAAACCAGGCACTGTCCCAACATCTTCCTACACTGATCCTTGAAATGCCCGGTCTTGCCACAGAAATGGCAAGTCTTCACAATAGGCCCACCTGGCCTCTTGAACTGCACTGGCTGGGTAGGCTTGACCCCAGGCCTAGACTGCTCCATAGGCCTCTTCCCAGCTCCAGTAATCAGTCCTCTCTTCTGCTTCGCTCCTGGCTCATGGCGAGGAGCACTCTGAATGTACTGGAGCATGCCCTGCTGTACCTGCATCATCTGATGCATCATCCTCATGATCTCAGCATTGGTGGGCTCTCTATCAGGTACCCCAGCACGGTTGGGCCCATTGCCAGATCGGGTCTGTCGTCGTCCAGCCATCTAATGACATGGAAAACGAGCAAACAAATTAGACTCGAAGCTTAATGACTTGGATGTTGCTATTTATTTAATGGATATTTCCGTTTATTATCGTTGTTCCGTTAGTTCGCAATCGCAAGAAGAGGACCTGCATGGGCCACCAACAAAACCTGTCACGCCCCGCTTCCCAAAAACGTGGAGGCGAAGCGTGAGAAGGTCCGCTCAGACTTGAAGCTACAAAGCCGCAAGTCCGATAAGCGTCAATCACTCTAAGCTGCAGGTCCTTGCAACGCGAAACGAAACAAAGATAATAATAACGAAAGAGACAAAAGAAACATCTCAGAATATCCATTATAATAAATCTCAACAACGCAGAAAAGCCACCAGGCTACAAATAAGAGAGTCTAAAAGAGGCCCAGCATGGCCAACAAAAGTACAAGGTACGAAAATAAGGAAAAGGTGCAAGCACCGACAACTAACAGCAACCTAAAGCAAAAGCAAGTAAAATCAGTCTCTAAGACTGGTCTTCGGTGTCCTCGAACTCCTCGACGAACGTAGGCTCGGGCTCAGCGTCAGCAAACACCTCGTCCTCAGCAACTGTCTCTGGCTCAGGGTCTAACATGTGGCACCCAAAGAGAAAGGGGCACAGGTCAGCAAGTCTGGAAGACTTGTGCAAGTGAAACTGAAAGGTGGTAAAAGTAAAGCAACCTAGCAGTTCTAGCATGATGCGTTGACATGGCAGTTTAAAGTAATGAGTGCAACAAGTAAAGTAAAGTAAAGTAAAGTACGAGCATGGCATGACATTCACAAGACAAGTACGAGGCAAGAAAAGTAAGCACCTCGTGCACAGAGTTCACGCCTTACAGCTAAAGAGGCTGTACGGGCACACTTTTACGCTGAGTGGTCGCTCAACCCTACCCCTCCACGTGTATCGAGCCAGGGCATTACCCCCGAACACTGAATGCTCGCTTCTGGACCACGAGCCAGGAAGTGTGTAAACAAGTATGGCGTAGGGGTGCACCTAGCCGGTCAAGTAGTACAAGGACAAGTATTGTAGCGTGTGCTACGATGCAACAATCAATGCATGGATGACATGGCATGGCAAGTAGTAAAGCGTACAAGTAAGAAAAGTAAACGTGACAGTTTAGCATGCATGAATGACAAGTTTAATGGTTGGATCTAGCTTCGTTGTCAAGCTAGATCATTTAGGTGACGGATCTAGTTTCGTTGTCAAACTAGATCAAGTAGGCGTCTAGCCAGCTATCATTTCACTGACTAGTCTCTTTTACGCTAAAAGCAAGGAAGTGGCCTAAAAACATGGCCCTACACAAGAGTTGGCAAGTTTCACTTGCCTGCAACTATCACGTCAAGAAAACACCGTCCAACGAGTCCAAAGTCACGATTCCTTCGTGCACAAGTCCACCGGCCTACATCCGTTTTATTAATCTTGATTAGTGATTTCTAAAACATTTAAAATACTTTAAAATACTGATTTTTAGTCTTTATTAGCATGCAATTGGGTTGGGGGTCCTAGGGGTGCAAAACGTTACCTCAACACGACGCGAAAGCTACACCGGCGTCGGGTAGCGACGCCGGGGGTTGGAATAATAGATCGCGCTCCAAGTCCAGATTCCAATTAGTTTCCTCGCTGGAAATTTCAGAGCAAATAACTCGGGTGACGATTCCAGATTCCAAAGCTCGCATGTGCGACGACGGGCTACGACGTGCGACGACGTCGTACGCGGCAAGTCGTCGAAGAGAACGTACCAAAGTGGGGCCCACAGTAGTCCTAGGGACCTTTGGGGAACCCACAATACCTCTGGAGAACTTGGGGGGCCCACGGAGGCAAGTGGTGCGACGGGTGCGGGGTTGCGACGAATGGCCGTCGGTCGTACAGCCTCGGTGCGGGGTGATGGCTCGGTCAGACACGGTGGGCGGCGCTGTTGCAGCGTTGGGGGCGTGCAGCAGCTCGGGGTGCGGCGTTTTCCTTCGGTCAGACCGATGGAGATCCTCGGTCGTTCGCTTGGAAGCGGGCGGGAGAGCGTTGCAACGCTGCAGCGTTCGGGCGCTCGGTCACAGCGGGCGGGGCCTTCGGTCGGGCACGGAGCGGAGCGGGGGACGAAGCGGGCGACAGATGCGGTGCGGGGCGGGGGCGTGAGCGGGCCACGCTATCGGTCTGACCGAGAGTTCTTCTCGGTCGGACACGGGTGCGAGCGGGGCGCTGTGCTGCGATGCGGGCGGTGCTGGATGCCGGGTTGGGCCTCGGTCTGAGCGGGCGAACAGAGCTGTTTTCCTCGGTCGTACGGGGGCTGAACGTCGCAACGTTGCGACGATTCGTCGCAACGTCCAAAATGAGTTTGGAAGAGGCTAGGGCTAATTTCTTTGGAAAATAGGACTTGCTAGGGGTTGCTTATATAGTATAGGTGGGTTGACTTGGTCTAGGGCTAAATCTAATAGGATTAGAATTCAAAAAGATTTGAAATTTGAATTTAAACTTCTCCAACCCAATCTAGGATTTGACCTGGTCCAAATGAGCTGGAAATTGGCTCAAAAATTCTTTAAAACGTTTAAAACTCAAATAAATTTTATTTGGCCGAAATTAATTTAAAAATAAATTATTAAAAATAATATAAAACTTGTAAAAATTATAAAAGTGGTCAAATAAACTCCAAAAATTATAAAATAAATATTGTGGTGATCGTGTCGATGAATGTGAGCTAACTAAGAAGACGGATCTCAAATTCGACGTCGGACGACGAAACTAAAAATAGAAACGTCTCCCGTCAAAAGTGAAAGTCGTCACGTCTCATCGAGTAAGTTTAAATTGTGGAAAAACGACTCGAGAAGTGTCGTTTCAAGATAGTGCCACTATTTAATACTCTCAGAGTCGTTCGCAACGGCATATCACACAAAAGTGTTCACAAACAAATAAAGTCTAAAGCAAACACGTGCACGGCCAAAAGAACGTGCACGAACAACGTACGACGAAAAGTGGTCGTTACACCTTTGTCAAGAATTTTTTAAAAAAATGCAGAATGAATTTGAAATGAGTCACATGGGTGAATTGACCTACTTCCTTGGACTTCAAATCAAACAAATGAAGGAATGTATATTTATACATCAAAGTAAATATACAAAGGAACTCATCAAAAGGTTTGGATTAGAAAATTCTGCAGAAAAGCGTACACCAATGGGTACTTCTTCAAATCTTGATAAGGATCCAAATGATAAGAGTGTTGATCAAACAGTATAACGAGGTATGATTAGATCGTTACTTTATATTACCGCTAGTAGACCAGATATTATGTTTTCTGTTTGCATATGCGCTAGATATTAATCTGATCCTAAGGTTTCTCATTTGACTGTTGTCAAAAGGATAATTAGATATATCAAACACACATCTGATTTTGGTTTATTTTATCCAAAATTAAATTCATTTGATTTAGTTTCATATAGTGACGTAGATTTTGCTAATTACAAATCTGACCGCAAAAGTACAAGTGGTACTTGTCGCCTTTTAGGTTATGCATTAGTATCTTGGTTTAGTAAGAAACAAAAATCTGTTTCTTTATCAACTACTGAAGCGGAATATATTGCTGTTGGCTTAGCATGTACACAAATTTTATGGATGAAACAAACAATTCTAGATTATGGCATTAAGTGTAACACATGTCCTTGTGTGATCACACTAGTGCTATAAACTTATCCAAAAATCCGATACATCATGCACGCATTAAACACATAGATATACGTCATCACTTTTTGGATGATCATGTCGAAAAAGATGATATTATTTTAAAATATATAGATACTAAGAATCAGATTGTCGATATCCTTACTAAGCCGCTTAAAGAAGAGACTTTTCTAAAACTTAGAAGAGAACTTGGTATAGTTAGTGAATCAGTATTTTAACTATATATTATTGTTATATATATCATATAATTATCGTTATATAATTTTTCTGGATTTTTCTGATTTATTTCGTATTTAAATTAGTCGGCTAACACATCATATTAGTTGACTAATCCTCCAGATTTTATTATATATATATAATATTGATATTTTTTTGAAATTATAAAAAGTATTATATACTCTCTTATCTGACCGGTCAATCAATATTAGAGACAACAAAAGTTCAACACCTTTTGAAATTCCCTCTCAATTTCAAAAGACCAAGTACACATAGTATTGTCCAATCCCATCATTTACATCAAAGTACACAAAGTACTTACAATTGGTCAATTATTACTTACATATGTACTTACATCTGCCAGTACTTTTTGACCAAAATAATTCACTTTTTGAATTTTTCCCGCTTCTCCCTAAACCGCTCGGAATCAGACCCCAACTAGTCGACTAATCCCGAGGGCTAGTCGACTAATCGCCGTGAAATTTCCGAAGAACTGCCGTTTTAACGTTGTTTTGCACTGATTTCGATCAGTTTTTCTTCCCAAAATCTGGGAGACGTTCTCAGGAGTTACTAAGCAGTTTTTAATTCGGGTTTTACGTTCAAAATTCGAATTTCACACTCAAATTCTCTCTTTAAACATCATGGTTCTTCATTTTTTCACCATGAGAAAACCAAAAGCACAATATAGCCAAAAATCCTCTATTTTCAGATAACGATCTTACAAATACTCCATGGATCTCTCCATCCTTCCCTAATGGCTTCTTCTTCAAATCCTCGACACCCTCGTTGCCCAAATCCGGCCGCCACCATCAAAAAAGTCTCCTTCTTCCCGAAACGCACCATTAAATTCAACGATCCGGTCATCATCAACTATAACATCCTTCACCTTCTCCACACTGTGTCTCTCTTCCATCTTTGGAGTGATGTTACTCCATACTACCCCATTCTCGTTAAGCAATTTTATTCCAACATGAACGTGATAGGGAGTGGTGGCCTCATTTATTACCACAGTTAAGGGTATCAACATTCATCTCTCACTTGATACTCTTACTTAAAGTCTTCATTTGCATCGCTTTCCTTCATAACATCTTAGTATGACCACCATGTATGATCCTGAAATCATTGATCTCTTGAGTTCAAATTTTCGGATGTGAATGTCTGCCATGGCTTTGAAACCTATCCCTCGACTCCTCATCAAGAACATCACTTACAACTTGCTTCGCAAGAGTGGTTCCCTCAACTATGTCAATGAGACCCGTAGCTGGGCTCTATACGCTATTATGGGAGGAATCAAAGTGGATTGGGCAACCACCTTAATGCATGTTTTGATCAAACCCATTTCTACTCACATCTAACTTCCATGTGTCATCACCCACATTCTACAACATTTTGGTGTCCCACTTGATGATGAAGCTTCAACTTACAATCCTCAATAATTCGACCATTCGGTGGTCATTCGCATTGAATTACCCACTCCTCCTCCTCAAGTTGAAGAAGAGAAGAAGAAGAAGAACCCGAACAACAACCTCAAGTTGAACGTCCTTCCCGTCTTTGTAAAGTCACCGTCAATCCTTATGCTCATCCTTCTCCTTCCCGTCCAACCCTACAAGATCAAATTGATCAACTCCGCGATGATGTGAATTTTGGTTTTACTGGTGTTCAAACTCATCTTAGAGGTTTTAATGATCTCCTTGACTGCATGAACACTTCGATGGAAAATATTCAAGAGACTCAAGCAAAGATTTTGAGTACTCTTGAACAATGGGCTCCATACACTCCTTCGAGTTCACTCTACCCACCACAACCACCATCCGACTTTTGATCACAATCAGGACATTTCAGTTCTGGTCGACCAGACCATTCTGTTGGTTGACCACTCCCATCTAGGACTAGATTTTATGTGTTTTAATGTATTTGCTTGATGTATTTGCTTCCTAGCTCAATGTGTTATGTATTTTCTTTCTGCTTCACGTCTGTCATCTGTAATGTTTGCTTAATTAATGAAGTATGTTTTTTAATTAAACACTGTTTTCTGTAATTTTTTATTTTTTAGTCGACTAGTATCTCTGGTTAATCGACTAATCCTGAACAATACCCCATTTTTGTTAATTTGAAAGGGGAGAAATATATGTGAAATTTATGCCCAATCACATCATTTTTTAGAAATACGCATACATATACTATGAATAATACCACATATTTTTGTGATTAGTGACATGTCTCAATTTTTTCACTAACACTTCCCCAATCTCATTTTAAATAAGAATTAACACTTCATATATATATATATATATATATATATATATATATATATATATATATATATATATATATATGTATATATATATATATGGGTAAAGTGTTCCTAGGGTGACTCCTTAGATTAAATCTAAGGAGTCGCCCCCATTTTCTCCCATCTCCCACAATTTTTTTTGAAATTTTTTTTCTTGGGATTGTTGTTCACCTCATGGATGATCAACATACCAAAAATCAAGTCATTCCAATACTTTTAGAGCCACCATCTACCCCTTGCAACTTTATGTGTTTTTCAGCACGTTTTCAGACCGTTGAAGTTGCAAGGGATAGATGTGGGCTTTTAAAGTATTGGAATGACTTGATTTTTGGTATGTTGATCATCCATGATGTGACCAACAATCCTATGAAAAATAATTTCAAAAAAAATTGTGGGAGATGGGAGAAAATGAGGGCGACTCCTTAGATTTAAATCTAAGGAGTCACCCTAGGAACACTTTACCCTATATATATATGTGTATATATATATATATGTATAGATATATATATGTATATATATATATATATGTATGTATATATATATATATATATGTATGTATATATATAAGTCATATATTTAGGGGGAGTAATAACTTCTTTTTATAAATTTCTCATATTATATTCAATGTTTGTAAAATCATCAAAAAAGGGAGAATGCTGGAAACTCACAACTTCTCATATGGCTTTAATGATACAAACATATTATATTATATGTACTAACTTTATCTATGCAGATATTATAGCACAATCAACTAAGACAATCATTAAGTATACAAGTTGCAAGAAGCATCCACTACAAGATGAAGCATATCGATGATATTTTGTATCTTGTAAAAAGAGATGTAATCTTTATTTTTTTCTTGCATATACTTAGAATGTAAAAGCCTTGATGATGATCTCTCTTAGTCGTTTAGGGCATATCTTCGAAAAATCAAGTCAAAAATCCAATTAGTCGACCAATCCCTAGTGCTAGTCGACTAATTTAAATATTAAAAAATTCAAAAAAAATTAGAAACTTTGTCAGACCTATTTTAGAGTATCTAGGATCATTTTCCTACAAATTCCTATTTATTATATTTTCTAGTCGATTAATAGATTCTGTTAGTCTACCAGTTATTTTTAAATCGGTTATTTTAAATGATTTATCATTTAAATATTATATTTTATTAATGGAAGTTAGAACTGCCACACATGGCTAGTTCCTGATAGTTTATAGTCATTTACATTAGTTATTTTCGGTTTTAAGAGGTTATTTTCTGAAAAGACACCTCAACAGTCAAAATCCTAGTCAGCAGCTTTATTAGTCGACTAATTTGAACAAAAATTTCTCAGATTTTTTTGAAAATTTAGGCAGTTGTCCAATGTTCAAAAACTAACTTTTGGGCTATAAATAGACCCCTAAACCTCTGTCTAAAATAACACGAAAATTCACAAGTAAACGGGCTTCTGCTTGAGCTTCCAAAGATAAAGGTACATGACAGCACACACTCTCTTTTCTTAAGTTTACTTTCTCTCTCTAGAAAGTGAGTGATTTTCATATTTTCATAGAGAAACCTCTGCAGAAATTCTTCCTCCATAGAATGTCCAATCTTCAAGTTTGTTCTATCACAAGTTTTCAACCAGAACCTTGGAGATTCAATCACCTTCCTTGCATTATAATTCCAACGTTATAAAGGCTATAGGTGATATTGTTTCATACTCTTTCTTGACTTTATTTGGTGAATCTCTTGTTGAAGAGATTGTATAAGTTTGCAACACGGGGAGTGTTGGCATCTTTGTATGTTGATTGCTTGCGAGGAGGAAGTGTTATAGTGGATTCAAATCTCTACGGGGTAGAGGACTGGACGTAGGATCACATGGATCTGAACCAAGATAAATCTCTGTGTTTGCATTTGGAATTTTCTGGATTGTGTTCATTTACTTCCGCACTCTAATTGTAATTTTTATTTACCTTTAATTTTGCAATATCGTCGTGATATACACTGTTCACCCCCTTTAGTGTATTTGTTGTGCCAGGAGATCCAACAGCTCCCTGCCTAGGCTCCCTGCCTATACTCTGACCTCTCCCCAAGGATTTAAAAACCCATTTTATAACCTAAAAGGAAAACTTTGATCATGGTTACGGGTGGTGATCGAACCGTACAAAATATTATTCAAGAATATGACGCTTAACTATAGCTTCTGGGTGAAGCTAATCTAATAGTACAATTTCACATAAATTATTTGAAACTCATCTAAAACTACAGCAATAAACTAGAGAGATATCACAGTGTTATAGTTTGTAAGATCATGATCACGTTGGCAAAAACTATTCATTAATCCGATGTCTGGATCAAAAGATATAAGCCTCTAAAGTTTGATGTGCAAAACTGTCTGAACTTGGCCTGTACACAAAGCAGGTAGACGTGGCTTAATGAAATTGTGGACCTGACTCAATGGAATCACCAATTCTGCTCGGTGAAAATCGGTCATTGGCACATTGCATGATCTGTAGTTGGTGTGCAAAGCAAGTGGCTGCAGCATGGGTCAGCAGAGCTTTGGCTCGATGATCCCATAAGTCTGACTTGTGGAAACTTGGCTATGACCCAGGTAGTGGCTTTGTTGTAGCAGTAGACTTCAGCAGCGAGTCAACAACATTTTTGGCTCATGGATTCAATAAGCCTGGCTCATGGGAATTGTGAATCCGATTGGGTTAGTGGTAGGTCATGACTTGTGCAGCTCCATGCAAGATGCTTGTTTGACTTTAGATGCTTTGGGCTTCCTTGTTTATGGCTTGCTTGACTTAAGGATTGATGCTAGTCTTGGATGATGCCCTAGGCTATGCGCCGTGACTTGGAAGTGCTTGGGTGCTTACCAAATCCATTTGGCTGTGAGTTGCTTGATGGATGCTTGGATGAAGCTTGTGACAATGATTTGATCCTAGCTTGGAGATGATAAGCCTAGGAGATCTTCTTGCTTGACCAATGGAGCCTTGATGATCTATGCTTGAGGATGGCTACTTGGGAGAGGGATCTCGGCCTTGGATGAGACTTGGTGAGGGACATGGGTTGACCAAAACTTAGGGTTTTACTTGTAGAATAGGTTTTCTCTCCTTATGGGTTTAGGACTTGGGCATGAGAGGTTTAAATAGGAGACGTTCCAAGTCCTATGAGCAGTAAAACTCCTCGTTGAGATATAACTCCCATTTGAGATGAAACTCCTTTTTGAATCCAAACATTGACTAGTCAAACTTTCAATCTTCACGGAGCATTGAGCGTGGATAACTGTAACAGCCGCTTTCCGACCGTTCGTATTTTCTACGCGTACGACTCTTATCGTGTGTGTATTTTATTTGGCCTCTTCTTAGATCCGGACTATACGATGTGATATGTCGTTGTGACCGAATGGAAGAGTAGTTATTTGTGGGATTTTTAGTGAACGTCATTTCACGGGTCATTCTCCTACAAACCAGGTTTGATTGCAGAGTTGTCATAGCTTTAGACTTAGTCGTCAGACCTTTTTATTTTTAGTTCGTTTTCCGTAGACCAAACGTGCAATTGACTACTGTACCCCCGAGCCTCTCGTCGTCACGGTCGTCTTGATATTTTTTTCATAATTTTCGGACACTGTTTGCTTGGCCTAACCTACTAATCACTTTCAAACCCGATTAGCTCTAACCCATTTCGAATTCAATTCTGAAACTCATCAAATATTGTTGCAGACGTATCACATTTGATTCTGTGTCCACCCTCACCTGTTTTTCCTCTCTTTGCACACCCCCTCTCTCACGCACTCTCTCACCCATCCCTTAATTACAAATCCAAATAGCAAATATCTCATGTTAAAAACACAAGCCGCACATCTCATCCTGGGTCTCGCAATCTTTAAGCCGCAGCCTTCTTCTTCATCTCGCCTGCCCCTTCTCACCGTCGGCGAGCCTCCAGCAACCACCCCAACTCTAGCCATCCATCCTCCTCCTTCCCCTCTCCTCTCTTCTCTCTCTCTCATCCATTAAAGCCCTCAAAAATCGCCCAGGCCCATTCTGTGCGTACCCGCCGGAAAACCTGCCGCCGCCGCCGCTTCGACGACACCCTTCGGCCATCTCTGCCTCCCTCGGATCCCCGTCGACCTCCTCTATCAACTGTAACTTCCCTCTCCCTTTCCCTCTCTCTCCCCCCCTCTCAAAACACACAAACACCCAGATCTGTACATATCACCGGAAAACGGCCGGCCAGCCAACTCAAGCCACCCCCAGCCACTATCGCCACCCCCACTCTACTCCCATCGAGTTCCCCTATCACCGGCAAGTCTCCTTCCCCTTTCCTCTGCTCTCTATCTCCCTCAGAACACCTCTCAAACTCATCTAACGGCAGTTTTGGACAGATCTATCCATCGCCGGAAAAACCCAACGCCTGCCGTCTCCGGCGACCTTCAGCCACCCAATCCATCTCCATCAACCTCCTCTCGAGTCCCCCTATCATCTGCATCCCTCCTTGCTCACTTCTCTCATCTCTATCTCCTCGAAATCCCCTTGAAACCAGCCCTAACGATAATTTTTGACAGATCTGTGCTCTGCCGTTCAACGTCGTCGCCTGGCCACCTCCAATCACTTTTGCCGACCGCTCCACCACCATTAGATCCCACTTGAACCCTTTATCTACTACAGGTTCTCTTTGACCCCTCTGGTCGCCACTTTTCCGCTGCGACGCACAACAATGACCGTTGCGCAAATATATCCTCTTTGTCTTCTCACGGTCGCCCACCGCCGTGTGCTGACACCGTCAGCCACCCACAGGGCCAAGCAACCTCCACTGACGTCCTTCAATCCCCGGTAGCCCCTTTGCTCGTTGGAGTTCACGCGTGTCACCGAACTCGCGTGTTTTTCCCCGACGTTGCCGCCGTCGTGTAGATCCGTTGCGCTACCCACAACGGGAGAGAGATCGGCGCTTGCTCGCTGTTCGTTCCTCCATCTCATTGTTTAGAAGTGTCTCGATGTGCTACCTGTGACCGAGACGTTGCTGACGACGCAGATCCATCACCGTTCAAACCCGACATCCGCTCTTCGATCAAACGTCAAAAAGGTTAGCCCTCTAACGCGTAGTATGAATCCACACCGTAGCGAACCAAAAACCGAATCTAAAAATCATCAACAATAATTAAATTTCATTTTTGCTCTTTTAAACGTTGCTAAATCTTAGACATCGACGAAGGACTTGAATACATGTGCATATATGATAGATCTTCGATTAGGCTGAACAGATATTTTGACATGTGACTATTAGGATAGCCACGTTTAACCTCGAAATGAACCTTAATAGGATCAATGATGAGCATGACCTGACATCGTTGCTTGACTCGTTTCAGCCGACCCATTACCGACGCTCCAACTCGACGAGACACTCCTGATGGATGTACCGCTTGCCACCGCAGGCAAGTGTGTTCACTTGAACAGTTTCGGCCACGTTTAGACCATTATTTCCCTTAAACTGTAAAAAGTAATAACAAGAGAACCAGACATGAAATGATAGTGTCTAGGACACCCCACGACAGCCTGGACTTGACGACGAAGTCCGGGCACAACAACTGACACCATAGGTTTTATCTGTGTGTGCGTGTGTAGACCCGCTAGAATCAACAACAACAACTGCTACCATAGGTTTCATCTGTGTGTACGTGCATGTGGACCCCCCTAGAAAGTACAACTCTCATCCATTCTCGTCTTGTCATGTCATGTCATGTATTGCATAAGCCTGCGGGCTAATAGGGCACTCTCCAAGCTAGAGAGGGTGATCCCTTGTCACGATTGAAAATGGATAAGCATGCGGGCGAATAGGGCACTCTCCAAGCTAGAGAGGGTGATCCCTTGTCACGATTGGTAATGGATAAGCCTGCGGGAAAATAGGTCACTCACCGAGTGAGTGGGTGATCCCTTGTCATGTCTTGTCTTGTGCACTTGGGCTGGAGTAGGGTTGAGCAGTCGCACGGGGAGAGGGTTTGATTCCCCTCAAACCGTAAGGCGTGAACCCTTCATGACACTCACTTGTTTTGTCTTTTCTTGTCTTGTCTAGTCCTGTAGCCAGTAGCACACGCTATGGCTATTTTCTGTCACGTTTACTTTTAAGCGTTGGCTTTACTCTCTTGCATATATACATATCTGCCATGCTTTTGCATCATCTTCATGTAAACAACCTTTAAAATGTCAACCTTAAAATGTTATACACCTTGTAGTGGAGTCTTCTCACGTTTACTTGCAGACTTCGCCTGACGTACAACCACTTTCTCTTGGTGTTTGTATGTCAGGTACCGAGACAGGGTTAGTAGATCCGAAGCCAGTACCAGAGGACTTGGAGCAGGAGTACGTTGACCGGGAGTACGACCCGAGTGAAGACCAGTCTTAGAGGTTCCTCTGTTGCTGACTTTAGAGGTTTAGTTGCTTCCTAGTTTAGGTGCGTAGCACCATTTTTCTTTCTGTTTTAGGTTGGACGCGTAGCACCATTAGTTTTCTTTTCTGCGTTGTAGCCATGCTTGGGCTCCTTTGTTAGACTTTTGTACTCGCTGGATATATTCTTATTATTAATGAATGCAGTTTCCTTATTGTACTCTTATTTCTTTGTTTAGAACTTTTATGTGCAAGAACCTGTAACATTATGGTATCCCTACAGACGCTTATTGGGTCTGGGCTCCTCATCCCCGGCCCATGCGGACCTTAGTCACGTCTCGCTTCTGTCGTTTTGGGAAGCGGGGCGTGACAATAAGTATTAATGAAGTACGATGCCTTTGAATTTCTTTGCACAAACAATTTATCCACAAATTATCTTATCTTCCTTTGACTTTCTAGAAGAGTTTGACCAATGCAATATTACTAAATTGCCCCTTCTGTTCTCCTTGAATATTTGTCTCTAAAATCACTTAATGAACATATTAGCACTGCGTGACTTGTTTGTCATCATCAAAATTAAAAGTTCAACCTATTTAGTAAGTTGGTAGAGGTAAAAATTGTATGTTTTCACCCCCTAATAAAGTTATTTTGTGCATGATTCATAGATATTTGAGCTTCGATATGTTCAATTTGTGTAAAATCATTTTATTTGTGAGCCAAAAAATTTTATATGTATGAAATAACACTCCTATAGCTAAATCACACTTTAAATTTGATTTAGAAATTTTTCTGGAATTTTTCAGGATTTTATGGAGGCTCAAGTGCTCAAGCCGAGGAGCTAAGTGCAATTTGGGCCACACGGTCGTGTATGATATCTCACATGACCATGTGGTAATTTCATCCCCATGGAGATGCCGACACGGCCGTGCTGTTCTTCTGCACAGTCGTGCTTAGTGCCAAACAGAACATTAGCGACAAGAGTGTTGCTCGTCTCGTGACACGGTGCGGTTCGGGAAGCAGTTCGGCTCGAGGCACGGTTCAGCTTGGAGATGCGAAGCGGGGCCAAAGAAGTGTTGCTGAAAACGACGCTTCGTATTCTGTGGAAACGAAGTGAAAGGTATGTAGTTTAAATATTAATGCATTTATAAATTGCAATTGTTAGGTATATCTATCCTTGGGGGTTGGTCGGACCCGACCCTGGGATAATGGAGATCTTGGCTAGGGTTTGCTCCCTTTAGGGCTAGACTTAAAAAATTTTAAGTTGATTTTTTCGCTGCTGTTTTGATAACTTCGTCCGACCGACGTAGGCCGGACGTCGTATTTGTGGCCATAAGGACCCAGAAAACCCAACAAGTCTAAGCCCATATCTCTCAAGAAATCTAGGGAGAACAAGATTAGGGTTCCTAAAGTTGCTCCGACCAAAGCTCGTATGAAGCAAGCTAGGTCACTATCTCCTATTTTACTTCTCCATCTGATTCTGACGAATCTTGGGATAGTGAAGAGGTTCCACTAGCTCGTAAACTCAAACAACCTGACGTAGCTCAATACCAAGATCATACTTCTACTCGGGCTGAAACTCCCCAAACTCAGGGCTGAAACTCACCCTGAAACTACTCCTCCATCATTCTTAGTTTTAGCCACTCTCCTTGTTTGTCATGATGATATCTGTTTTGGGAAATTTAATGCCATGCTGAATGTCAAAATCTTGAAGGAGAGATTCATTGTCTATGGGGACTTTCAGGTTGAGAATTTATCTCAGCTCTTGACTTAGACTAAGCTTATTGATCTCTTTCAATATTCACCATCTGAATCTCCTACAACCTTTCCTAAGCTTGTCAAACTTTTCTATGCCAATCGCATTCGTGGTGAGTACAATACCACTGGGGTTATTGACACTTTTGTTCAAGGAATCCCCATCAAGCTAGATCCCAAGCTCCTAGGAACCATTCTTGGTATTCCTTCTTCAGGGGCTCTTCCTAAAGATATTTGCATTTCTAAGATTAAAGATTTGATTAGGACATTTTAAGAGACATGTTCAAGTCTATTCCACTATTCTCTCGTCTGGAGTCAAGACTAGCATGTTCCCTAAGCGTGGGCGGGCAGTCCACTATGTAGTGAAATCAAACATTCTTCCCAAGTCTGGCTCTTCTGATCAGCCCTCCCATGATATCCAAAAATGCATGTTTGCCATCCATTCTATGATGGATGTGAATTGGGCTGGAATCATCTTAGATAAGATTGACTCTGTAAATATCACTCCCACTCTCTCTCACCTACCCTACAGCTGCATTCTGACTCTTTTTTCGTCATTTCAAAATTGATCTCGAGCCTTATGAGTCTGTCCCTTTTGTTCCTCTCTTGGATGAATCTGCAAAGCTGAAGTCTTCTTCAGCTCTGTAGGGTGCATCTAAGAATAGGATAGCTGCTTCTGAGCCCTCCTCTTTAGTGCCTCATATTGATACCACTAATGCTTCATAATCATCTGCTCCATCTCCTAAAGACCCCTTCTTTATCCAGCTGGATAAGAAGGTGAATTTGATTTTTGAGATGCTCAGCTCCTCCATGGTGCATCATGGTATACCATTGCCTTCCTCTCTCCAGTCCGTGCTACACCGCACTGAGGCTACCCCATCTACTACTGCTCCTTCTGCTGATGACACTCAGATTCCTCCTGCTGATGACACTTAGATTTCCTCTACTGATGTTGACACTACTCAAGCTCATCATGTCATCACTCCTTCAGCTGAGCCTGCTGATGCTGCTGATGCTGCTGATGCTGCTACCACTTTAGATCTGGAGACTCAGGACTTCATAGTGGAGATAAGAGCTCCACAGACCTCCTCCTTAGCTCCTGGAGCTTCGACCATCATCAACCAGCCAGATGCTTGATGCATGTTGGAGATTTCTCGCCCGATTTCCTAGTTTGTTTTTGTTAGGGTTTGAGAGTCTAGATGTTATTTTGATGTTGGAATATGTGTTTGTGATGTAATATGACATGGTATATATTTTTATGATGACTTGGTATATGTACTTCCTTTCTGGGTTATACTTGTAGTTGGTTTTACATTTCTTTTGATATACGATATGTGGAGTTGGTATCACGTTTTGTACTCATTCTTTTCATATTAATATATATGTGTTGACTCCTTTTGGCCAAATTGTACTCTTGTGTGATCCTTTATTTTTTTGCTCTTGATTATATATGTTGAATGTTAAGATATATGAGATTATAATATTTTTATTTCATGGCATGGGTATTGCTATTGGACTACTCTTCCTCTAGTCAACTATGATTTTAATGATTTTGATAAGTGTTTTTGTGATACACCTTCATGTATTCTAGTTTTCATTTGGTATCACATTAAATACATATCCTACTCTTTATACTCCCATGTTGTTTCTCTTTTATTTAGCCCTTGTTGTTGTTGTTTCTCTACTCCCACTTTTTGGATAATGCCATAAGGGGAGAGAAATAAACAAACACATAATTTTGTGCTAATTAGAAGTTAAACATTATTTTGAATCTAATAATGATATATGCTTATATTCTGGGGGAGTAAGAAATGGTAAATTTGGATTCAAAAATCCTAGATTCAAAAAACTTTGAATTTATTCCATACTCTCTCTATACATGTATGTGTCACTTATATCATACACTATCTTCAATTGATCATTTGATGCACATATCTCTATTGACTAACTTGATTGGCATGTAGGGGGAGTAAGTATTTTTAAGCATAATTATTTATTTTTGTTTATTATTATTTTTTATCACCAAAAAAGGGGAGAATGTTGAGTATTGACTTCTACCTACTTGGTTTTGATGATGAGCAAACATAAATACTTGTGACTAATCCCCTCCATGCAGTTAAGTCATTGCCAAATCTAATAATGAAGATCAATTGCAATTAATGATAATCAAGATCAATCAAAGCTCAAAGAGATGATTGAGTGATCAAGATATTAAGAGAAGACTTAAGACTTCAAGATCAATCACGAGAAAGAAAGAAAAACTAAAATTCATTGTAAATCTTTCTTTTCTTTTATTTCTTTCTCTTAGATTGTAGCTTTGAAGTATAGTTAACTTGAAGCACACACACATCACTCTCTTTATCCTAGGAAACCCTTAGAATATTTTCTTAGGACTCTAGATCATAAAACTCTTAATAGGCCATTTGAGTGTTTGACAGCTGACTGCTGAAGAATTGCCAGGCGACTATCTTGTTACAGGCTCATGTGTTTTGTTCTTTAGTCGTCAGTAATGCACACATTTTTGCTAGGGTTTTGGGCTTTCATTATTCATTTCTAACAGGTGACTGCTGTACAAACTACATGTGCATGTCTATTGTTCAGGCGCATATGCATTGTTAATCAGTCACTTGTATCCTCTTGCCCAAAAATCCCATTTTGTCAAGTTACGCACTTGTGCACTTTCAGGCGCTGTACGTTGGTTTTACAGGCACCTGCCCAAGGCACATGTGCTTGTCCATTCCACTACAGTCGACTGTCCATCCTTGCCCAAACTTCTCATTTTGACAAGTTTCACACTTGTGCTTTTAGGCGATGTATGTTGGTTTTACAAGCGCCTGCCCATGGCACAGTCATATGTGTAAACTACATCAGTCGCCTGTCATTGCTTACCCAAATTCTTGATTTTGTGAACTTACGCACTTTTGCCATACAGGTGCCCGCCTTTGGATTTTCAGGTGCATGTCCAACCTTAATCAATCGTCTGTCCCACGTGGTAAGTTACCGTTTGTAATCTCATATACCCTCTGACACAGTGGAGCAGGCGCCTAATCGAGCTTCGTCAGTCGCCTGTCCTGTCTGGATTTTTAATCCGTTGGCCTATCAAAAGAGTTTTTGAAAGGGGTATTGGTCGCGTCCAGATGTACACCCGAAAAACGACTTGTAGTTTTACCGCAAGCGCACGGTGTAGTGGCAAGCGGGTATCGAACACGGGGAGGACAATTGACAGTATCTCACTTTAATTACCTAGCTATCAAGAGAGTAAGAGTAGATTTGGTGTATCGTCACAATTGTTCAATAGCAAGAAATATCAATATAATAAAACGTCTAGGGATAGGAAATCCCCACTACGGATCGTCTCTCATCCTTGTTAATCGTGAATTTCATTGTTGCTAAGCTTGAATATAGGTGAACTAGTCGCAACTTAATGTAGAACCAAGCTCGCGCTCTCGCGCTATTGCCGGTCTATAGCAAACCTAGATTAAGGTCCACTCTCGTGCAAACCCTAGCCTAAGCCGATAGCGTGAAGAACGACATCATTGTCCAATCGCATCTCGAGCCCACTCTCGTGCAAACTCGAGCTACGATCTAGGTTATGATAATTTGTATTCGTCCAATCTCTTGCAAACGAATATTAATATAGATTCATAATTAAAAATCTTAGCTTTGGTCCAATCTCTTGCAAACCAAGTCTAGAGAAATTCAATTATCAATCTAAATCGAATATCTAGGCCTCCCAATCAATTGTGATCCAATCTCTTGCAAATCCCAATCGATATGAATTCCTAGCTACTCGTAAGATATCAATCATAACCTAACCATTATCAATTCTAGCAACAAATCCATAAATTCATCACAATTCAAAAGATCGGGTCCATAGGGTTCATCCCTACGCTCTAGAACGACGGAACTACTCACTAATCATCGTGAAAATCCCAGAAATAACAATAATAATCATGGCACAATTCATTGCAATAGAGAACCAATTCATAAAAATTGAGTTTTTAACAAGAAAGAACAAACCAATGAAGTAGCCAATGATCTCCAGCTGAGATTTCTCCAAAGAATAGCCGTCAAAAAACTAAAAGAACTCTCTCAAAAAAATAATTCAAGTCTCTCCTAAAACTAGGGTTAAACAGGGCTTAAATACAAGCCAAAATCGTCCAAAAAATCGTGACAAAACTGCCCCTGCGCAGCCCAGAATTCGTAGCCCTAGCAGCAGGCGGAGAGGATCACTCGACCGAGTGACCCTTGTCACTCGCCCGAGTAACAAACCCTGTAAAATAACAGTAACTTCGGGGTTTTCAGAGTCTGTTTCTCGGGGTGACTCGGTCGAGCAGGCTTCTTCATTCGACCGAGTAGCTATCTTGCTCGGCCGAGTGAGCATCCTTAGATTTTACAGTAGCTTCGGCTCTTTTCTGTTTGAATTCCCTGACTGACTCGGGCGAGTGAACTTTCTTACCCGGCTGAATGGAAATTCTTTCTCGGCCGAGTGAATGTCTGAAATCTTTGGTGCGTATCCGTTCTACTCGGGCGAGGGTGATCCTTCACTCGGCCGAATGAGCAGTCTTGCTCGGTCGAGTGAGGTGCTCCTGAGCTTATTCCTTCTCCTATTCGCTTCCACGTTGCTCCTATCAAATTCCTTTTTCTTCCGCTCATCCTCCATCGCTGATAAGTCCTCAAATAAGCCGTGTGCGACACTCCAAAGTGCGTGAAACTTCTTTGATCTCATTTTCACTCCAAATTGCTCCATATTTCCTGCAATACGACAAAAACAAGAAATAGTGAAAAGCATTGCAATATTGTCGAATAATCATGAAAAACGCAATATGGGTGATCGAAACATCATGAAAACATGCAGAAAAAAGGTATAAAATATGGAGTGATCAAAATCCCCCAAGCTTACTTCTTACTCGTCCTCGAGGAAGACAAGTAAAAGACGAACCCGGCGGAAAAAATAAAGAAAAGGAAAAATGAAAGAGATAGAAGATAGGAAGGAAAATAAAGATGGAGGTGCTAGATCATTTTCTCAGGACGTGGGTTTTGCTTACGCATATAGCACACGGCGAATATAAAGCACATGCCAAAGATTTTTATCTCGATATCATAATCATATGGATGCATTCAAAAATAGAAACCCAAGAATATCAAATTAGTATGAAATATGGAATTATTCTAGAATTAACATCGTCTGAAGCATCTAAAGCGGCATACATAATCATAGACCACACACTTTTCAATTGAATGCTTTCTATTTAGAGTATAAGAGATATCACACAATATGGATCAATAAGAATAAAAAGGTATGGCTTTCATGAAATGTATGCTAAGTTTCAATTCCTGGATTTCGTAAAAACTTTTAGTAATCTCACTGAGTATAGAAAATTACCTAGCTTAGGTTGTCATGCACAATCAAGTAGTCACACTCTCACACATCATTGGATCCTCTCCCCCAAGCTTATCTATAAGAGTGGTGGCATAAGATAAATCAATAAGCTTATTCCCCATTTTTGAAGCTCCAAAAAGTAAATAAAAATAAAAGAGGGGAGAAAGAGAGAAATAGTATGAGATGGGATCATATATGAACTTCTTTTCTCTTTTCTTCTTTTTTCTTTTTTCCTGTTTTTCAACGCAATGATATATACAACTGTGATCCCAAATCAAAAGATAGAAAGATATACATGTATTTTTTTCTTTTTGATTTTGGGGGTGCCGTATAGAGCATGGATTTTTATAGCGGGGGAAAAATGCCAATATAAGAATCGCAAAAGGGAGACCAATGATTTTAAGTATAGAAATAATGCTCAAGATATGTGGAGAAAGAAATATATGTAACACTCGGTTCACTCTATAGAGTGTGCACAACAACTTTCAGCAGGGTAATGTAATCTACTCAGTTTAATCTCAGAAGGTAAACTAATCCAGTTATATCAACCTAGCATATATTCAGTCAACCTGAAAGTGAAGCGTACAATTTTCATGCAATAAGAAGTGATATAGGAAAAGAAAGCAGTACTCCAGCTATAAGCAATCAATGCGCGAAGCTTGGTGTGTTTTCTATGAAGAGTATATGGTAAAAATCATCAGACTCAGCTAATAAAAGAATTTCATTCATATTCATACATGAAAGTGCGGGTTACTATCTCAAATGCATAGCAAGACATAGCATATGATATCTGAAATAAAACCTATGGCATGACAAGATAATATGCATATAGAGATAAGCTAACACCATGTCATCATCATCACAGAAAATTCATCTCTAACAAAAAGGATAAAAGAAATAATGATAAAAGAGAATAAAAACTACTGTACAATGCAGCATACTCAAAAAGTAAGAAACGTGATGCATGGAAAAAAAGGAAAAAAGCGGGTGAAAAAAAGTGTAAAAACGAAGAAATGTGGGAAAAAGAAAATAAAAAGCGACAAAAATAAAAAATGCGTGAGAACTCACTCCCCCAAGCTAAAGTGCACAGTGTCCTCAATGTGCAAAGTGTGGCACAACAAGAGGCAAAAAATGTGGGTTAGGCGAGTGAGGATGCATGCATGCATGTAAAAAAAGAAAAAAAAGAAAAAAAAAGTGATGCATGCAGAGATCAAAATAGTGTCAGATAGGTGTCCCCAAAAGTACTCCCTCACTCCCAAAAAGATATAGACAGATATGAACAAAAAGTGACCAAAACGTGCGTGGAGGAGGGGTGCAAAATCAGCAGGCTCAGAAAAAATATCCAGCGGACCAACAGCAAAATATCGAATGCATCATGTGTGTGCCTAGGTGGGTGGGGGTGCACCAGCACCATCCTGTGGCGGAGGTGGTGGTCGTGGAGGCTGCTGGGTGGGGGTGGGTGGCTGAGGCAGACGCTCTAGAATCTGGTTCAGGCAAACCTGAATACCAAGAAGCAATGCGACGCGGGTCTGGACAACACTAACAGTAGCGGAGAGAGCCCGAAAATCTGCTCTAAGTCCACTCACCGTCCCTCAAGAGCACGGAGGTGCTGAACTAGGGTGTCGGGGGAGGTGGAGCAGAGGGTCGAGTAGGACGAACAGGTGAAGAGCGGGGCTGTCTCGCTCAGCTACTATAAAGGATGGGTGCGACAGTGGGGTGGTGAGGTGGTGTTGTGCTCACTAAGTGTCGCTCAGCCTCTGTGGGAGGCTGAGACGCGGGAATGGTAAAAGAGGATGGAGCAGCAGCAGAAACAGTAGTGGTGGCAAGCGATGAGGTGGGCAAAGAGGTCAGTGACACAGACATGGGGACAGACGTTACGACACTCTCGGAGTATACAGTGGAGGTAGAGACAGTGAGGTCGATGACTGGGGAGGTCGTGAAATGTGCAGAAAATGACTCCCTAGGAGTCGAGAACAAAAGTGAGGATAGGGTCTCAACCACGGAAGAAAAAGAAGGCTCGTCGCACTCAACTACGGTGGGGGGACGCTCGGGGCTAGCAGCAGAAATGGGTTCTATCGACATGGGCACAGTGGTGGTGGTGGTGTAGGTGGACTCAGCTAAATTGCTCCTGACACTAACAGAAGTGTGGACAGAGGTGTCGGGAGGTGCAGACAAAGCATGTGCAGGCTGAGGGATCACGGGGTCAAGTGGTGGATGGAGGGGCTCCTGCTGAGCACCCTCAGGCTCTAGCACGTAAGCGACGGGGATGAGGAGATCCATCGCTGGAATCCACTTCCCGCCCGCAGGTCCAATATGTGTCCGAGCAGGGCTTGGGAGAATCATGTAATCGGCACTGTGGGGACCGTGCAGCCACACCCAGTGGCACTGACCATGAGGACGCAGCATCCTCATCCGGGCCATGACATCTATGGAGAGTGAGGTGGGGCATGGTGGTCTCAGCAAGCCAGCAGGGAGGTAAACTCCGCATAAAAGGGCCAAGAAGGTAATCAGACCGTCGCAACAGATAGGCGTCCGAGCGTCGACAGAAATAATGATGGGTCGATTTACCAACTGGCGATATCAATCTTTATGGAAGGGACCCGAACGTCACCTCCATCAAAGACCCTAGAACGTGTCATCACGTAGAGCATGTAGTGCTCTGGCGTCGACAACGTCCCGGGCTCGTACCTCGCAAGAAAAGTAGTCACCATAAGGCGCTATGCAATGCGGAGGCACATGTGGAGATGGCAGAGGCCTTGGCCTGACTAGGGTCAAAGGCAAGGGGAGATCCTGTGATCCGTGTCCAAAGAGCGTGGGTGTCGAATGACGGCAGTGGGATGTGCGTGGGGCTGTAGGCACGGTCTGGGTCCGGGACGGCGGGCCACTGGAAGAATGCTCAGAGCATGTCAAGAGTGACCTCGCACTCCTGATCCATCAGGTGAAAGGAGCATCCTCCAGGGGTCTGGTCAATAGAGCTAAGGACCTCTAGTGTCGGGCGGATGTATGTGTCTACCGACACCGACAAGAAATCACGCCATCCCACGTTGTCATACAACTGGAGTAGCCCCTCTAGGACCCCTAGGCGCTCAAGGTCAGCTAGGTGTGTAAACCTAGTGGGCACGATCGATTGATGGGAGATATGCTCAAATCTGGCACGCTGAGCGTCATTTCTGAATGTGATCCCCATCGCATCGAATGCGGGGGCAGGCTGTGCAGGTGGTGGAATGGGTGTGGTAGGAGGCGACTGTGTGGGTGGTGGGGGCTAGGCGGAGGTGAGTCCGCCCTAGTGGAAGAGGAGCTAGGATCACCTGACTTCTTTCGCTTGGAAGCGGGCTCCCGAGTGCGTGGCCTAAGGCGTGGCGGCATGTGTGCTGCGAGTCGTGCCCACCCAAATGAAAATGCAACACGCTATTAAATGGAACGAGTATACCTGAGCACGCCGCGAGTGCAAAATATGAAGAGTGCAAAGAATCGCCTCCTTCGCGAAGCTCCAAGCATCCAGAATCTCCCCCAAGCTCCCCCAAGCTAACCTGAAACAAAAACAATCAAAACATCAAATGATAATCAATATACATGGGGAAGGTTGGGGATAATAGATATATATAGGAATTAATTTGAATTTGGAGCGCAATGTGCATACAGATTGGAGAAATGTATGAGAAATGAGGAATTTGAGGCGTAATGGAGGCGAAGAGGCGTAGGGCAGCGGCGGCGCCGGTGGTGACCGGCGGCGGGGAGGAGGTCGGCGATCGGTGGTGGGGTGCACGGCGACCGTACAGTGGCGGCTCGAGCGATGAGGGGCGAGATTCGGGAGAGGGAAATCGAAAAGGCTCGGGCGCTGGGCGAAAATAATTGGGGAATTTGGGGTTTCGAAATTCACGCAGCGCCTCAACGTATATAAGGATGTAGCGACTCGGCCGAGTGACGCGTTCACTCGGTCGAACGGCTCCCGATAATTTTTTTTTTGAATTCTCCCAAAACTTACGACTCGGCCGAGTAAATTTTTCCGTTCGGCCGAATGGACAAGTTCTACTTGGCTGAGTGGCAAGGCCACTCAGCGATTTTTGAAGCGTGTAGGGTATCAGATTCACTCGGCCAAGTAACATAGTCATTTGGTCGAGTGGAAATAGTACTATAAATCATAGAAAATAATAGAGAGTGGGTCTATAGGATCTTTCCTGATCGGTACTCTACTCGACTGAGTAGAGTCTTCACTCGGCCGAATGAAAATTTCATTTGGCCGAGTGGCTAGCTGTTTTCAGCCTCGGCTCTTTGATTTTGCTCCATTCTCTGTTTTTCTCGTCCCTGCCAGTTTCTTCCTCTTCCTAAGTCCTGAGTGTGTTCCTGGAGCGCTCTCCCTTGCCATGGTCATCCTCCATATGAGTGATTTCTCGTGCTCCATCTCCTGTCATGAAAAATAAAGCCCGTTGTCACGATTTTTATTGACTCTAGACTCTAACACTAAGAAAAATCTAAAACAAAAATAGAATTCAATAAAAAATAATGTAAAATCGTCAGGTTGCCTCCCGACAAGCACTCGTTTAAGGTCTTGAGCTCGACCCCTTCTGATTTTCGTTTAGTGCATGATATTTGGTACATACGAGATGCGCCCGTCAAATTTACCAGGAAGGCCACTTGGATTTGGTTGTTGATGCTCGTGAGCATTCCTCGGCTTCCCCTCATCATGGGTAGTGTTGGGGGTGAGTCCCCCAAGCTTGAGCTTGTACCAATCTTTTTCTTCACTGGCGATGATGCTTTCTTATCCGGCAGAGCTTTCTTCAAAGTGTTGGCCGTGGAGAGCTTGCATAGCTCCCTTATTCTCGCAACATCAGCGTTGTCTTCTTTGTCATCTCCCATAGAGCCATCCGAAGGATCTTCCAACTTTTCTCCATCGCAAGAAGGTTGGCCTTCTTCAAGGCCGTTATCGTGTAGGGCGCCAATAGAATGTGGAATAGCTTCATCGATCACCTCATCGAGGAGGTCCACATAGTTGACATCCTCTTAGTATGGCATGTGCTTCATCGCTTTAGGGATATGGAACTCAACCTCGATGTTTTTGACATTCAAAGATAAAGTACCCTCTCTCACGTCGACTATCACGCCGGCGGTGGCTAGGAAGGGACGTCCAAGTATAAGTGAAGTATCGCCCTCCTCCTTGATGTCCATAATGACAAAGTCGTATGGCAAGCATATTCCTCCTGGAACTTGGAGCGGTATGTTCTCCGCAATTTCCACTGGCCTAGTAACCCGACCATCCACAAGTTGTATTCTCATATCCGTTGGCTTCAAGTCGGTCCCCGTATTCAATCTCTTAAACATGCTTAGGGGCATTAGGCTCACACTTGCTCCCAAGTATACCAAAGCCTTTTTAGCGGGACTCCTCCAAGTGTGCATGGGATGCGGAAGCTTCTGGGATCTTTGAATTTTGTCGGCTTCTTCTCCTTCCGGGTGAACCAAGTTCCTTGCTCAGCAAGCATTATTTTCTCCTTTCTTTTCTTCCCCTAAATTAAGTCCTTCAAGAACTTGGCATATGACGGGATCTCTACGATAGCATCCAAGAAAGGTATATTGAGGCTTACCCCTCACAAGTACTCAAGGAATTTGGCAAGCCTCTTCTCAATCTTAGCTCTTGCCAACCGTTGCGGGAAGGGAACCGATGGCATGTAGGTGCGCTCCTCATTTGGCTTCTTAATTTCAGAATTTCCGCCTCCTTGTGGCTCTATTTAGCTCTCTTCTTCAATAGCCGGCTCTTCGTCATTCAAAACTTCTTCCAAGGGCTCCTTGGTTTGGACCATGGCGGGAGTAGTGTCCTTCCCGCCCCTAGTAGTAACCGCCGCCACCGCATTGATGTGGCCGGTATTCCCCCGTGGATTTGGCTCCGGTTGAGCCAGCAATTGTTTAGTATTTTTATTTAGCAACGTAAGTTGCTCCGCTAAGTTGAGCCACTACGGTATTGAAAGAATCATTTTGTGCAATCAATCTAGCGTTTATCTTCTTTTGCTCCACCATAAATTCTTCCACCCTAGCCTCATGATCCGATCTCGGTTGTGCTTGTGGTGGGCTTGGAGCTCTCCACCCTTGATTATAACCGGGCGGTCTATATGGTCCCACGTGTTGCCTAGGCGGGTAGCTTTGTTGTGGCGGCCCTCTCGGTTGATATTGAGGTTGTGGAGATGGAGGCCGAACTTGAGGTTGTTGCGGTAGTGGTGGGTTTAAAGCTCCGTCATTATTAGCATACGAGAAGCCCGGATGATTCCTCGCAGCCGGGTTGCCCCAATAACCGGTGTTCCCTGCAACATATTGGATTTGCTCTATAGCACCCTCTCCGTTCTCTCCTCCAATGAGCATAGCTTGAGATTGGTCTTGCCAATCGCTCATATTGCTTCCCGGCGTAGATGTGGCAGGAGGTCCATGCGGCTCGGTGATCAACTTCTCCAATCTCTCCACGACCTTATGGAGAGAGTCGAACTTCGTAGAAAGCTCCGCTACGGCCTTGGCCTCGTATATGCTCGTCGGCTTCATGGAGGATGTAGAATGTCCTTGCTCGTTGCCCCATTGTTGGTTATTAGAGGCCATCTCCTCTAATAGGGCCGTAGCTTCATCCAGTGTCTTGGATAGAATGGCTCCATTGGCGGTTGCATCTATGATTTGCTTGATGCCCGGTTGGAGTCCATTATAAAAGCTGTGTATTAGCTCCCATGCTTCAATGCTGTGATGGGGGCATTGTTGTTGGAGATCTTTGAAGCGCTCACATGGCTCGTATAGAGTCTCCTGTGGTCCTTGCTTGAAGGACATGAGTGCGCTCCTTATCTTCACCGTCTTAGATGGTTGGTAGAATTTATCAACAAAGGCACTCGCCAACTCATCCCATGCAGTAAAGATCCCATCCGCTTGCGTCCTCAACCAATATAGAGCTTTGTCTCTGAGAGTGAATGGGAAGATGCGCAATCGGATTGCATCGACCGATACACCGGGCATCTGAAAGGTGGCACACTTGGACAAGAATAGCTGAAGATGGTAATGTGGATTCTCATGGGAGTTCCCATGGAATGGGTCTTTTGCATTAGAACCACAAGTCCCGTTTTTAGCTCGAAATTCTTATCCGCCGCCAACTCCGGCATCGCAATGGATGAAGTAATGGAAGTAGTCTTAGGCCGAAGCCTATCTCTAATAGAAATTATCATCGCCATGCGTGCCGCTAATTCTTCCGGTGTTTCCTGTCGGTTCATGCAATCGTCCTCTATATTAAGTCTTCTCTCGGCTCTAAGTCTCCTTTCGGTACGCTCGATCTCCGGATCAAATAATAGATCTTCTTGATGCTCCGTCGATCTCGTGTACATGCACAGAAAAATAGAGCTTCGATGAAATTGTTATCTTAATAGAGGAATAAAAGGATAAAAATAAAAGAAAAAGAAATAACTAAGTAAGAAAATAAAATACCGTCGCCTCCCCGGCAACGACGCCAAAAACTTGTCGCATCCGGATGTACACCCGAAAAACGACTTGTAGTTTTATCGCAAGCACAACGGTGTAGTGGAGAGTGGGTATCGAACACAAGGAGGACAATTGACAGTATCTCACTTTAATTACCTAGCTATCAAGAGAGTAAGAGTAGATTTGGTGTATCGTCATAATCGTTCAATAGCAAGAAATATCAATATAATAAAACGTCTAGGGATAGGAAATCCCCACTATGGACCGTCTCTCATCCTTGTGAATCGTGAATTTCATTGTTGCTAAGCTTGAATATAGGTGAACTAGTCGCAACTTAATGTAGAACCAAGCTCACGCTCTTGCGCTATTGCCAGTCTATAGAAAACCTAGGTTAAGGCCCACTCTCGTGCAAACCCTAGCCTAAGCCGTTAGCGTGAAGAACGACATCATTGTCCAATCGCATCTCGAGCCCACTCTCGTGCAAAATCGAGCTACGATCTAAGTTATGATAATTCGTACTCGTCCAATCTCTTGCAAACGAATATTAATATAGATTCATAATTAAAAATCCTAGCTTTGGTCCAATCTCTTGCAAACCAAGTCTGGAGAAATTCAATTATCAATCTAAATCGTATATCTAGGCCTTTCTATCAATTGGTATCCAATCTCTTGCAAATCCCAATCGATATGAATTCCTAGCTACTCGTAAGATATCAATCATAACCTAACCATTATCAATTCTAGCAACAAATTCATAAATTCATCACAATTCAAAAGATGGTCCATAGGGTTCATCCCTACGTCCTAGAATGATGGAACTACTCACTAATCATCGTGAAAATCTCAGAAATAACAATAATAATCATGGCACAATTCATTGCAATAGAGAAACAATTCATAAAAATTGAGTTTTTAACAAGAAAGAACAAACCAATGAAGTAGCCAATGATCTCCAGCTGAGATTTCTCTAAAGAATAGCCGTCAAAAACCTAAAAGAACTCTCTCAAAAAAATAATTCAAGTCCCTCCTAAAACTAGGGTTAAAACAGGGCTTAAATACAAGCCAAAATCGTCCAAAAAATCATGACAAAACTGCCCCTGCGCAGCCCAGAATTCGCAGCCCTAACAGCAGGCGAAGAGGGTCACTCGGCCGAGTGACCCTTGTCACTCGCTCGAGTGACAAACCCTGTAAAATAACAGTAACTTCGGGGTTTTCAGTGTCCGTCTCTCGGGGTGACTCGGCCGAGCAGGCATCTTCATTCGGCCGAGTAGCTATCTTGCTCGGCCGAGTGAGCATCCTTAGATTTTACAGTAGCTTCGACTCTTTTCTGTCTGAATTCCCTGACTGACTCGGGCGAGTGAACTTTCTTACCCGGCCGAATGGAAATTCTTTCTCGGCCGAGTGAATGTCTGAAATCTTCGGTGCGTATCCGTTCTACTCGAGCGAGGGTGATCCTTCATGTTGGATATGGAAGACGTTTGTACACCCTTGTGGGGGATGTACGAGGGAATACGGACCTCGAACGTCGCGTACACGAAGTCGTGTGCAAAGGGAATCTGTTCCCTTGCGGAGAGGATCTCTGGATGAGTAGGAAAGTCGCATTATATATGCATAAGTGCATGCGACATATGGCTAATAAAGGGGGAATATCTTAAGCTTATGTTGTACCATGCATATGGTACAACTTAAGCTTATAATGTGCCATGTATCATGGTACACCTTAATTAAGTTGTTCCAAAGGAACAACTTACCCTAAAATAACTACCTTGGGGGCTATAAATAAGACCCAAGGGTAAGCCATTTCTTACACCTTTTGCATGAAATTCATGCATGCATCTTCATCCTAGCGAAGCTCTGCAGAAATCCTTTCTCTTCCTCTATCCAAGTTCTTAATCTAAAATAGAGATTTAGATTGTGGATTTAGTAGCCTTACTCCGTTCGTGAGAAGACTCGATCCGTCGTGGCGAATCCGAAGGCAAAGTTCCGAGACTACCGTTCCGCATACGCAAGCGTAAGTCTCAACTTTAATTATCGATCCTAACTCTGTTTTGGCAGGATCCTACATTGGTATCGGAGCCATACGGGTTCGCCCCGGTCAAACCGCCGCCCCGCCGAAACTATGAACGAGTCGTTGTCTTTTTTACGAATGAGTCTCCTACCATTACGGATATGGTAGGAACGCTTCGTGACGGAGAGAACGCAGCGGTTGTTCTTTTCACGTTAGGGTCTCCTATCATTACGGATATGGTAGGAACTCTCCGTGACGGGAAGAACCGACCGTTCATGTAGTATGTTATTCATTTTTGGCACACGGCCATTAGGAAATAACTAATTTCTCGACGAACGGGTGCTTCATCGACGAACGGGTGCTTCATCGAGGAAGAAAGTGGTAGTTATTTCCATCAGGGAAGATGAAATTTGGTGCATGTGCACCATGGCCAAATGGGCTATGAAGGCCATGCACCCCCCCTCCCCAAGCGGAGGGGGTTGGCTACGGCCAATAACCACCGGCGACCACCCCATCAAGGGGGAGGAATGTGTGCGGCAACCCCATTCAAAGGGGGTGGCCGGCCATGGCCAAAGGGGCCATGCCCGACCAATGCCAAATGACCTTGGCCATGACCGGCCATGGCCAGGCCGGCAGTGGCCGGCCAAGGCCAGGCCGGCAATGGCCGGCCTTGGCCAAGGCCTGCCGGCCAGGCCGGCCCTGGCATTGGCCAGGGCCGGCCCTGGCCGGCCTGGCCGGCCCTGGCATTGGCCAGGGCTAATGCCCTGGCCTCGGCCAGGGCCTGGCCGGCCTTGGCCGGCCTCAGCCAGGGCAGAGGCCCTGGCCGAGGGGGCCAGAGCCCCTGGCCGGCCAGGGCAGAGGCCCTGGCCGGCCCTTGGCCAAGCCCCGGCCAGGGCAGAGGCCCTGGCCGGGAGAAGTTGCATTTCGAAAAATTGGTCGACCAATTTGGTGTTTTTGGTCGACCAATCTGGCAGAAGGTCTGGGTCGACTGCAAACTTGCCAACTGATCCATACGGGATGACAAAAGGCATTGGCCAAACTCGAATGTGCCGATTAGCCCATACGGGGCTAACCACAGTGCCAACTAGTCCATACGAGGCTAACGTTTTTTTTAATGAAGTTTTTTGGGCTCTACTCCTTGAAGATTAGCCATAGTGCTCTACTTCATGCGAGATTAGCCATGTCATTGTGCTCTACTCTACGGAGATTAGCCAATGTACTTGTGACGTTGTGCTCTACTCTACGGAGATTAGCCAACGTGCTTTCAAATTTTTTTTGACAAAGATGTTTTCAAATAGGTTATGTCCCGTCCTTAAATTGGGATAGCGCAATTTAGAATTCCAAGTCCTACCACGATCTGGCCATGGTTATCTAACCCATGGGTGTGTAGAACAGGTCTCGTGGCTTGGCAATTGTTGCGCTAAAATTCTTTGCGCAAACTCTCACCTATTCTATTTTGAAAGATATGTTTTTCAAAGTAATTTTCCGCCGCTAATACCATACGGGTATTATTTCTGATTTCTTTTTACTTAAGATAAGTAAGAGGGATACTTTGAAAGTTACTTCTAGATGGTAGTTTGGAACGTAGTGAACTTCTCGATTCTAGAGTAACATTTCAACGCATCCAAGGAACTTATCAAGTGTTTAAAGAATCGAAACTTTATGCATAGAATTTTGATCGTGTTTTTCATTCTCTTTGCAGTTTTTGAATCGAATATGTCTACCGCTTCTAAGAACATTGTCGCAGAGCTTAACAAAGGTGAAAAGCTCAACGGCGACAATTATAAACTTTGGTCAATAAAGATCCAATATGTTTTGGAGGAGCAAGATGTGCTCGAAACACTCCAAAACATAATGGTAGAACTTAAGTTGGGCAATACGGCCCAACACAAGAGGGACCGGGATGCTTATGATACTTGGACTCGAAAGAACAAAATAGCACGCATTACGTTACTGTCCGCGATGGACAATGACATAATACGTCTATTTCGGGAATTCGATCTAGCCAAAGACATATGGTCTGAGCTAGAAGTAAAGTTTGGTGGAACTTCGGTTACCAAACTCTGCTCCTTGAATATTCAATTTGATTCGTACAAGATGCGACGAGATCATTCTATGAAGAAGCATCTCCGCCACATGGCGAATCTTATATCTGAATTAAAGGATGCGGGTGTTATGCTGTCTGACGAACAGCAGATCCAAGCAGTCATTCGTTCACTCCCAGATAGCTGGGATAACATGAAAATGCATCTCACTCATAATGAGTGCATTAAAACTTTAAGCGATGTATCGAAACACCTCGAACTCGAGGAAGAGTGGATTCAAGCCGCAAAACCAAGTGCAGAAGTGCACGTGGCCGCTAATTCCTCACATGGAGGAAATAAGCAGAAGAATAAACGCTTAAGGTTTGTGAACGAACGAAAGCAAGAACCGAAAACCTCAAAGAAGACTAAGAACAAAAAGTGGCAAAAGAATGTGCACTCAAAGAAGAAAAACTTGAAGAAGATCAAGTGCTTTAAGTGCAACAAGTACAGTCACTTCGCCCGTACATGTACGGATGGAAGTGATAAGGTAACTTGTAGGACTAGTTACATATGTGTTTCTAGTTCCATGTTTCTTGCTGAATCTAACTATTTTTGGTTGATTGATTCAGGGGCCACAGACCACGTAGCGAAGGACAGAAGGTTCTTCGTAGAGTATCGAAGGATAACTCAAGGAACAAAGTGGATATACGTCGGCAACAACACTCGTGTTGAAGTCAAAGGCGTCGGAACATGCAAGCTAGTTCTCGACAACGGCCGGACTTTATTATTGCATGACGTCCTCTTTGCTCCAGATATTAGAAGAAATATCGTATCCGTGGTCATGTTAATGTCTTTAGATTATGAGTGGAGGTTCTATAAACAATATGTTGACCTTGTTTGTAATAATTCTTTGATTGGTTCTGGTAATGTTTGTAATGGATTAATTGTTTTAAACACAATGTATGATGATTCTTCTTCCATTAATGAAAGTTTTCATTTGACAAATGCTTCTAACTCTGAATCTGAGATCATTTGTTGGCATGCAAGACTTGGTCATATTGGACCAACTAGAATGGATAGACTTGCCAAAAGTGGCTTGCTATCTAATGTTTCAAAAGTTGAAATGTCAACTTGCGAACATTGTCTTGTAGGGAAAACTTGTCGCAAGCCGTTTGGAACTGACACAAGGGCCGAAGTTCCATTACAGCTTATCCATTCGGACATTTGCGGTCCAATGAATGTTAAGACAAGACGCGGGAAGTCCTATTTCTTCACCTTCATTGATGATTTCACTCGTTTCGGTCACATCTATTTGATTTCCCACAAACATGAAGCTTTAACTTGCTTCAAAAACTATATGAGTTTAGTGGAAAATCAACTAGATCGCAAGATAAAGGTCTTGCGAACCGATCGAGGTGGAGAATATCAATCAACGAGTTTTAAGGAACTCTGTGATGAAAAAGGTATAGTTCATCAAATAACTATGCCTTATACTCCACAACAAAATGGTGTTGCGGAAAGAAGAAATAGGACATTGATGGAAATGGTCCGATCAATGATGTCACAGACAAATTTGCCTATCACCTTTTGGGGTGATGCATTATTGACGGTAGCATTCATCTTAAACCGTGTACCCTCGAAGTCGGTAAGTTCTACTCCTTATGAGTTGTGGAACAATAGAACTCCAGACTTAAGCATTCTAAAACCTTGGGGTTGTGCCTCTTATGCACATTTATCCTCTCACAAATATGGCAAACTTGGGCCGCGTGGGAGGAAGTGTATCTTCATCCGATACCCTAAAAACTCCAAAGGATATGCTTTCGTCGGTCAAGAGGACAATGGGGGTCTTATAGAATTCGAATCGAGGGATGTTGTCTTCTTGGAAAATGAGTTTCCAAGACAGGGTGAGATAAGCCAAGACTTATCCTTGTTTGAGACTTGGGATCAAGAAGGATCGGAACGTTCGAGTGGGAGAATTCTTGGTGAAGAAGAAAATACGTTTCAAACTTCACCAATGGATGATACGAACGATACCAATCTTATTCCGAGTGGGAGTGATATTATTCCAAGTGGGAGTAATGTCATTCCAAGTGGGAGTGATCAAACTCAAGCAAGACGTAGTAATCGAACGAGGCTAACACCTCTGAGATTTGAGGATGAGTTTCCTCAAACATTCATGACATTACTACAAGATGATGACGAACCTGCAAATTTTAAACAGGCCGTCACATGCCTTGCTAAAGATAAATGGATAGCGGCAATGGAAGAAGAACTTCAATCCATGAAAACAAACCAAGTCTGGGACTTGGTTGATTTACCTAAGGGACGTAGAGCCATTGGGAACAAGTGGGTTCTCAAAATCAAGCATAAGGCTGATGGCTCCATCGAGAAATATAAAGCTCGCCTTGTTGCGAATGGTTTCACGCAACAGGAAGGAATAGACTACGAAGAGACTTTCTCTCCTGTCATGCGTTTTACCTCCATTCGCTTAATTCTGTCAATGGTGGCTTGTTTGGACCTCGAGTTACATCAGATGGATGTAAAGACTGCTTTTCTTAACGGAGAACTAGATGAGGAGATCTACATGGAACAACCAAACGGGTTTGTACAAGAATAAAACAAACATAAGGTTTGTAAACTTCGTAAATCCATATATGGTCTTAAACAATCCTCAAGGCAGTGGTATATGCGCTTTCAAGAAGTCGTTTTGTCGTATGGTTTCTCCATGCTCGACGAAGACAACTGCGTATATATTAAGAGGATTAAAAACAAGTATGTAATTATGTCTCTTTATGTAGATGACATACTTATAGCCAGAAATGATAAGCATCTTATCATGGATATCAAAGCTTGGCTTTCATCCGTCTTTGAGATGAAAGACATGGGTGAAGCTGCATATATCCTTGGGGTTAAGATCTCAAGGAATCGTTCCAAGAAACTTCTTTCTCTCTCTCAAGAGACATATATAAAGAAAGTTTTAGAACGGTTTAATATGCAGGACTGCAAGCCAATTGATACTCCAATAAGCAAAGGCGAGGGTCTATGTTTGGAAATGTGTCCCAAAGATCCAAAAGAAAAGAAAGCTATGGAAAAAGTTCCATACTCCAGTGCTGTCGGGAGTCTGATGTACGCCATGATGTGTACCAGACCGGACATTTGCTATGATGTTGGTATGGTAAGCCGTTACCAATCCAACCCAGGACAAGCACACTGGAAAGCGGTTAAGAGGATATTAAGATACCTCAAAGGGACTGCGGACTATGCGTTATGCTATCAAGGCAATACCTTGAGACTCGAAGGCTATACCGATGCTGATTGGGCGGGTGATCTCGACGAGCGAAGATCTACCTCAGGCTTTGTTTACTTGCTCGGGAATGGTGCAATATCCTGGAGCAGCAAGAAGCAAACCTGCATCGCCTTATCAACCATGGAAGCCGAATTCGTAGCATTCAGCATGGCGGTCCAAGAAGCTGTTTGGCTTAGGAAATTCTTAGACAGGCTGACGAATGCTTCTGACTTGAGCACTGTTCCCATATACAGTGATAGTCAAGCTTCGATTGCTTACGTCAAAGATCCTAAATTTCATTGTAAGACCAAACACATTGACATTCGATTCAAGTTTGCGAAGGACTATGACAAACGGAAGGAAGTAGACATAGGATACATATCCACGCATGAGATGATAGCGGATCCCCTTACTAAGGCGATCCCAAGAGATGTGTTTTTTAAACACTTGTCATCTATGGGAATGCGTAGGTGCTGAGCTGTATCATGTAATATTTCCCATGTCTATAGAAGATCAAAGTTTAATTTTGCATACAAGTTTCTTACAAATGATTTTATGTACATTTGTGTTTAAGTCTCAGCTATTTCATTGTGTGTATGTCGGACAGATTAAGGTTGGCTTTCTCACATAAGCAACCGCCTTATCTTATCAGATGGATAAGATAGAGATGAGACTAGTTTTAAGTCAAAATCATTAAATGATTTAGAGTCGTGACTTAAACAAGATAGTCGAATGAAAGATCTGCATCATATGGATGCTTACAAAAGATCTGAGATCTGTATCACAAGGATATTTGAAAGAGATCTCGTAGGATTTTAAATCCTATCTGTCTTATGCAGGATGAGAGTCCGTGAATATTTCACGAGTAGTAAGGGGACTCAAAAAGATAGGCACTGTGGTGTCTGATCTTTTCATCCGTACAACATCATTAAGACATACTCTCCCTGGGAAAGGAGTGATGTTGTAATACGTGTTCATACCACGTATGCATTTCGACCACTGAGTTAGTAGCAATAGTGTTTGCTATTATGTGAGACTCAAAGGCCATACGGGTCTTAACTCTTACCCTCAAGGACTCCAATTGGTTCCTTTAGATTTGACAAGATGATCGCTATCTTAGCGTGTTGCTAATGGGCTATGATAATTCGGCTCGGCGGGGCACGTTAGAAAAGCGAATCAAGTCAAGATCAGAAGGTTCGCAAGAAGAGGAAGATTGATTTCATATTCACATTTGGACTTTAAATGATTCAAAGCTGGCCAGCCAATTGTAATCTAGATGGGATTCAATTGTTGAATATAAAGTATGAGAAATGTGAAGAAATAATCTAGGGTATAGCATGCGTTGAACTACTCAACTTTGCACCTTCGAGGTCGTTGTGTATCTCTAACAAGTGCACAACAACAGACTCTACGCGCATGACGGTCGCACGGTCTATTTCTCGGTATGATAGATGAAAGAACTAAGGGAAAGACGTTCTCTTACAATCCCCTCAAGTGTGAGTGGGAGATGTTGGATATGGAAGACGTTTGTACACCCTTGTGGGGGATGTACGAGGGAATACGGACCTCGAACATCGCGTACACGAAGTCGTGTGCAAAGGGAATCTGTTCCCTTGCGGAGAGGATCTCTGGATGAGTAGGAAAGTCGCATTATATATGCATAAGTGCATGCGACATATGGCTAATAAAGGGGGAATATCTTAAGCTTATGTTGTACCATGCATATGGTACAACTTAAGCTTATAATGTGCCATGTATCATGGTACACCTTAATTAAGTTGTTCCAAAGGAACAACTTACCCTAAAATAACTACCTTGGGGGCTATAAATAAGACCCAAGGGTAAGCCATTTCTTACACCTTTTGCATGAAATTCATGCATGCATCTTCATCCTAGCGAAGCTCTGCAGAAATCCTTTCTCTTCCTCTATCCAAGTTCTTAATCTAAAATAGAGATTTAGATTGTGGATTTAGTAGCCTTACTCCGTTCGTGAGAAGACTCGATCCATCGTGGCGAATCCGAAGGCAAAGTTCCGAGACTACCGTTCCGCATACGCAAGCGTAAGTCTCAACTTTAATTATCGATCCTAACTCTGTTTTGGCAGGATCCTACACTTCACTCGGCCGAATGAGCAGTCTTGCTCGGCCGAGTGAGGTGCTCCTGAGCTTATTCCTTCTCATATTCGCTTCCTCGTCACTCCTATCGAATTCCTTCTTCTTTTGCTCATCCTCCATCGCTGATAAGTCCTTAAATAAGCCGTGGGCGACACTCCAGAGTGCGTGAAACTCCTTTGATCTCATTTTCGCTCCAAATCGCTCTGTATTTCCTGAAATACGACAAAAACAAGAAATAGTGAAAAGCATCGCAATGTTGTCGAATAATCATGAAAAACGAAATATGGGCGATCAAAACATCATGAAAACATGCAGAAAAAAGGTATAAAATATGGAGTGATCAGGTATTTGGGTAATCTTGTGGGGGGTTTTGAGAGAGCTTATAAATATGGGTTTTACTATTCCATTGGACTAATCTTAGACACTCCAATTTCTCTCTTGGAATTCAACTCTCTCATTTCATTCCAAAGCCCTAAAAGCTCAAAATCTCAAAATCTTAGTGTATCTTCCAACTAGAAAAAAAATCTCTTCATCTAGCTTTAATGAAGATAAGTGCAAGGGCTTTTCTCTCTTCTAGGAGGAGGATCAACACACTCCACTCTCTTCTCACTTCAAGTTCTTCACTTCAAGGCATATGAGTTTGTAAGTGTGATTTTATATTTCATTAAATATCTCTCTTGTTGATTTACTCTCGGTTGTGAGGGTATTTGCTTGTTCCCGGTTTGTGGGAGACAAGGACATCAATAGTTGTATTGATTACACTTGTAGGATTTCTACAAGTGGATTTATTGGAAACTCTAGGTACGGTTTTAGCTGGAGTATCCGGGTGGTATCCCGGGTGTTAGGGTTTGACTTGGGTAATCCGAACTCTTGAACATATTATGTTTGGTGTCTTCTAATTGTTGCTACTTATTTTTTACGTATTGTTGTTTTGTTAGGATTTTAATTAGGTGTAATTTCCTCTTTAATTTTATAAATATTATTCAACCACCCTTCTAGTGTTTTCCTCATAGCACATGGTCCTTGCACTTTCTTGTTACATCTAAAGCACTATGGAGCGAAACCGAAACTTTCTATATCATTTCCTTCGTTTCTCCTAATTCCCCAAGTACTTCCCGTTTTCTTTTTATTGTTTTTCAGGAAGTTTACAAATCTCTTTGTGATCAGAGCCATGTTTTCATCATCTGATTCATTCGTCTCCTCTTTTTGAAATCGAGATGCTTGGAAAGATAGATTCTTTTCGCTCTTCTCCACTTTTGGTGGATTTTCCTCCTTCTTTGTTGCCTCATCACTAATCATCTTCATCTGCACTTCGTATGCTATCAACTTTCCCTTGAGTAGCTCGAAAGAGATGGTTGCTAGACCATATGCTTTCTCAATGGCAATTCTCTTTTGGATCCATTCTACAGATAAGGAATATAAGACTTTGTCATCCAAATCTTTATCTGGGATGTCCTTTCCAAGTGCCTTCATTGGATTTACAATATCTACAAAACGAGAGAACATAGAGTCAATGGTTTCATTAGGAATCAAAGCAAAATTCTCATATTTTTGTAGCAACATACGAATTCGTTTTTCTTTACTTCAATTGTACCCTCATGAGTGACTTCTAACCTAGTCCATATTTCCTCAGTATTGGTGCACGAGCTAATTGTAAGGACCGTCTTACCCTTACAATACTAACAACAAACTCTAGAAAGGGGGTGAATAAATTAATGGCAATAAATTGTGTAATTAAAAATTAACTTGCAAATACAGAATAATAAGTGCAAGAGGAATTGATCAACATTATCAATCCAAACACAAACACAAGATTTTACACTGGTTCCCCAAACTTGGATACATCCAGCCACACCAATATCCACTATGATACTCACAAAGAGAAGTGGATATAATCTCACACAGAGATACCTCACACTGAGGATTTGGATTCTCACACAGAGAAATCCTTGCTCTCACACAGAGAGACTAAAACTCTCACAAAGAGAGATCTCAACCAACCCTCACACAAAAAGCTAGGGTTTCAATGAAAACAAAGTAAAACAAATTCTCTTACATATGTCTTGATGATGAACTTACTCATTAATGAATGCAAGGCATGAAAGAAGATCACCAAATGCTTGAGATTTGCTTGATTGCACTTGGATGATTTCCTTTGAGCTTGAATTCAATGCATGATGGAGATTTAAAGCTCTAAGATGGAAATGAGAGAGTTTTAAGAGTGGCTTAATCAATATCTAATGATTTACAATAGATTCAAGAAGTTCTCATGAACTCAGCCCTATCCTATATATAGGAAGCCCAAATAAACCCTCGAAGCCAAGCAAACCCCACAAAGAATGAAATCTGCAACGGCTAGATTTTGGCAGTTTACAGCACATACAGTCGACTGATGAACAACTTACAGTCGACTGATCAACGGCTATAAAAATCCTAAGGGCTATAATTTGAGCCGGGACAGACAACTGTAGAAGACTACACATGCACTGTACAATGTGCAGGCACCTGAATATCCTTCAGCATGCGACTGTCACTTGGGATGGAAACGAAGCAAAGAAAATGCAACTTTTGCACTAGTGCCTTCAGACGATAGATGACCAATTCTCGGGCGCCTATAATTTGACAGGAGACTGAAAACTATTCATTAGTCGACTGACTTGCAAAGTGGGTTGAAACCCAGAAAATGAAAGTATGCACTTTGGCACACTGGAGAACAAATCCAAGGCGCCTGATGGAAGAAATGCGCCTATAAAATGAACAGAAATCATCTGTTTCCAAGAGCTCAAGAAAGAGTCAATAAATATTTTACTTGAGTTGTGCACTACAGTCGACTGTAGAAGACTGACCAGGCACCTGGAATCACCCAGTCGCCCGTCCTTCCTTCAACAGTCAACTGTAGGAGAGCCAGAGACTCCAATTGAGTCATTTGGCATGATGAACCTATTGGGTTGGCTTCTGTGATAATACTAAGGTGCACTAAGATGAAAAATGCATATGCATGAATGAGTTAATCTATCTATCAAGGCATTTTATTAAACCTAGACTAAAAAAGAGAAAAAGCAATAAATGAAATAATACATGGATTACATTGCTTCCCTTAGAGTCTAATTTTCAATCTTTTGATGCCTTGATGCTCCCCATCATCTCCCAGCTTTGGCACCCCTTGAGTCCAAGCTTTGGCATTGCTCCTCTTGATGTCCATCTTTGTACCAAGCATTTAGTCTCCAAAATGATATTCTTCATTTGTTAACTATGAGACTAAAACATGAGAGACATTAGCAACAACATAATGTTGTGATCATCATCAAAATACTATTGGTATGAAACACCAATACCTAACACTAATGCGGTTATATTCTTTAGTATTAAGGCCACAATACAAGATGTTCATGGCCTTAGTATTTAAACTTTCTAACCGATCATTTTCCTTTAGTTTCAAATCAGTTGGTTTGTCTACTAGGGTGAAGCCTTCACTAGTTATCCTCTATAATGACATATCAATACCCTTAATGTGGATGGACATCCTTTATTTACAATAGTTGTAATTGGTTCCATCAAACCAGGGTGATCGTAGATATGAATGGCCTTCTTTTTGGTTATGGGGATCATTGGAATATGTATATGGAATTTGTGCCATTAGGATCGAAATTTCACTAGACTTAGAGTCCAAAGAAATCTTGCTCTGATACCAATTGAAAAACAGTCAGGCATAGGGTGTATTGCACAAATAAAAAAATCCGAAGATCAAAGATATGTAAGCACATATATTTTTAACGGAATGGCTCCCCGCCTAGGCTCCCCACATATACTCTGACATCTCCCTGAGGATTTAAAAACATATTTTATAACCTAAAAGGAAAACTTTGATCACGCTTGTGGGTGGTGATCGAACCATACAAAATATTGTTCAAGAATATGATGCTCAACGATATCTTCTGGGTGAAGCTATATTAATAATACAATCTCACAAAAATTAACTCAAACTGATCTAAAACTACAGTAACAAATCAGAGATATATCATCATGTTATATAAAATGAGATCATGATCACGTAGGTGAAAACAGTTCATCAATCTGATGTTTGGATCAAAGGATATGAGCCTCTAAAGTTTGATGTGCAAAACTTTCAGAACTTGGTCGGTACGCAGAGCAAGTAGACGTAGCTCATTGAAATTATGGACCTGACTCGAAGGAATCATCAATTCTGCTCGATCGAAAGCGGTCTTTGGCACGCTGCATGATCTGCAGTCAGTGCGCTAAGCAAGCGGCTGCAGCATGGGTCAGCAGAGCTTTTGGCTCGATGATCCCATGAGTTTGGTACATGGAAACTTGGTTGTAGACCCTTGCAAGGGCTTTGTGGTAGCAGTCGAATTCAGTAGTGGATCAACAACATTTTAGGCTGGTGGATTCAATGAGACTAGCTCATGGGAATTGTAAATCTGACTAGGTCAGTGGTAGGCCATGACTTACGCAACCTAAAGCAAGATGCTTGTTAACTTTTGAAGCTTGGGCTTGCTTGCTTAATGGCTTGACTGACTTGAGGATTGATGCTAGGGTCTTCGATGATGCCCTAGGCTATGAGACGTGACTTGGAAGTTGACCCCGTGTTTGCATATACGAGTATAATATACGTATTCGTACGTATAATTTTTTTGAATATTTCTATAATTTTTTCCAAATTTTTGTGATGTTAAAATTAGTTTTAAATAATTCCTAACCATTATTTGTATTTAATAAATGTAGTAATTGGATGAAATACGAGTATAAAAAGGGAAGGTTGTATTATTATGTGTATAAGCCATATATTAGAAAACAAAAATCCCAAAAATCCCTAATGGCAACACCTCATACGTAGAGTGTCATCACCTCCTAATTTCCCACCTAACCTTTAGACATGGGGCAAGATTTGGAGGATTAGAGGGATGATAAGGATACATAATGATTTAAAAAGGAAAATTTTGGAGAAAAGCAAAGAAAAATTGAAAGAAAAAGAGAAAGCTCTCACCCTCTCATCCAAAACCCTAGCTTTTCAAGTTTGAACAATAATTGATGAATGAGCTTGAAGAGAAGAAAGTAGGGGTCTTTACGAAAAAGAAAGGATAAAGAATTTGAAAGAAGGACAAATTGGAGGTAGGATTCTCTAGCTTATCTAGTAAGGATATAGTTTTAGGATTGGTATTTAGTTAGGATTGCTATTTTTGTGCATGATTGAAGTGTTAGATGATGTTGATTCTAGGTTTAGTTTCATGTTGTTTTGCAGTAACTTCATTAATGTATAAATACCACTGCAGATGGAATTAAATTTTGAAAAATACATATCTGGAAATCTTAGGAATTTCATGACAACTTTTATGTTTTTTAATTTTGCTAAATCCCACTGCAATTGGGCTTAAAGGGTCGTAGACTGCAGGATAGCAATTCTGTCAGCTTTTTCACCCCTTCACTGTTTTTTGCTCTAACTGGTAATGTAGATGTGCAAATCTTGTGTTCTTAAACATTTCAGATATCTACACTTCACAACTATAATTCACATGTTGGGCACTTGTTTTAAATCTATTAGGAACTAGTAGTAATTCACTATTCATGATGCATGATGTTTCTGTTTCTGCATAGATTGTGTATCTTTTACATCACAGCTTATAATAATTCACTGAGACATGCCAATTTTCTGATATTTGGTGTCTGGAAGTAGAATTTGATGATAAACAATTTTCATTCCGAAAGTTTTGTCAAATTCTATCTGAAATTTCTGATGTGTTGTTGTAAAATGAAAGAAAGAAATGATAGACTAAAAGGGAGAAAGGAAATATGAAATGTGAAAGTGGTAGTGAAATCACTAAAATGAAAGTATCATGAAATATTGAAATTGAGAGTGAGATGAGCTAATTAGTCTGGAGCCCTCAATCCATTCAGAAATGGGTGAGACTCTAGACGTGGGTTTAGGGGGGAACACGTGTAAAAAGTGGGCGTTAAGGAGTGGACATAGAATTGTAGTCTTCCTCGCATTTTCAACAGCCGACAGGGAGAGTGGGTAGAGTTAGAGAGGCCCATGGGTGTATTTGTGATGCCCCATAAGGTAATTAATGGTTTCCTCCATTTTTGTCAAAAAAACCGAGGGCTGTCTCACTTCCGATAGGGGAAGTTGCAAGAGGCCTCTACAGTGCTCGTGTCACTGTTTGGGGTACTACTGTTCACCCACCATGGGTGAAGACCATCTCCTTAGCATTCTACGATTTACTCGGGCTTCTGTTCCTTAGCTTTTACTTTAAGCACCTGTGTGATTGTTTAATTTATGCATTGTTTCTGTGGACATTATATCACATGTAGATAGAGAATTAGTTAGGTGGGCCAGTTCTAGGACTGGATCCTACCTGGCGTAATTAGAGTTTCTTACTGGGTCACGCGTTGACGTGCCCCATTTGTGTTTTCCAGGAGTAAAATCAGAGCAGGCGGAGCGGGACCCGATTCACGAGATTATTCCCAGAGTAGAGATATTAATGGAGCATGTGGGCAATTTTGTTCGGTTGGGTTTCTGGGGTAGGGTATAGAGTGTGTTATACAGGGTGTGGACACTTTTGTTCATTTTTGGGTTTTGGTGAGTTCTTTTGTTTTGTACCAGTTGTTGAGGTGATTTAAATAAAAATGTACTTTTGTATTAATAATAAAAGATTGTTGGATTTGTACATTCTTGTCTTTTGTTTTTCTGTGTTGGAGCGTAACTTGCACTTCCTAGCATGTGCGAAGTGGCCTTCTTGTTCTTCTGTACTCTCTCTTTCTTTCTCTTTTCTCGTAACAATCGTTACTCTATGAATGCTTGGGATTGATTCGTACTTTTCGGGTATCCTGGGGAGTAGGACGTTATATTTGGTGGCCCATGCAAGTCACCACATTGCGGCATACGTAAGGATAGTGTGGATAATATTCCATAGGGGGTAGTTGTGTCCTAAGGTAGGTAGGTAACCAGCCTTAAGATAGGCACTAGTGTTAGAAGCCCAAGTACAGAGTTCCTTGGGGGTAGATAAAGGTAATTGTTTGTGTATATATATTGCTATGTGTCTGCGTGTAACGACTGGTTTCCGTCTATGTTTTGTCTATTATATATATGTGTTGGTTGTTCTCTTCCTTGTGTGTTTTTCCCTATTGGACGTTCTTCGTAGCATCCATATCTTAGAGCTAGGTTGATCTTAGAAGCCATAGGAATCTTCCCGAAGCTTCGCGATTTGATTCGGCACTTTTCGTGCATTTTAGTTGGTTCAAGAAGGAGAACCAACCTACTAGATTGCAATCTAGTCGGTCGGTGACTCTTCAGGAACCGACTAGTTCTTCTTAAATATTTCAGCTGAGTTACGGTTTACGCTTAGTCGGTCTAAGCACATTCATCGACCGACTAGTTGTGAAACTAGTCAGTTAGCACTTCTTCTCTGACCGACTAATTCTGAGTTCTTTCTGACAGCCGAGTTACTGTTTATGGTTAGTCGGTAAAAGAACGACTATCGACCGACTAGTTCCCAAATTAGTCGGTTAGAGTTTCTTCTCAGACCGACTAACTCTCAGTGCTTATTGTCTATCACATTCAACCCTTAGTCGGTCAATGAACATTCACCGACCGACTAAATCCCAAACTAGTCGGTTGACGGACCTTCACAGACCGACTAAATCTATCACCATGTGTTGACCCTGTTCACTGTTCACCTTTTAATCGGTCTCAGTTAGACGACCGACCGACTAGTTCCCAAACTAGTCGGTCGACCACTCTTCACTGACCGACTAGTTGCCCCAGAAACCCTAGGTTAAGTTGTAGCCGCCGCTATTTCTTTCTATTTAAACCCTATACGTTTTCATTTCTTTCTTCACTTTTCCTAGCCAACCTTCTTCCCCAATCATCTACAAACCTTCCTCTTGCCTTCCTTCATCCTCCCGTGCTCCCTCTCACCCCCATTGCGCCGGCTACTACCCGTAGGCCGCCGGCCGACCTCAAAAACCCCAAATTTTCCTTTTTGCTCCAGTTTTCCCATTCATTCTCCCACCTCCAGATCTGTTGTATCTCAGCCGCGAGGAGTTCTTTTCCGACCGTAGTTCCCGAGATCGCTTCTTCCGTTGCCGTGCTAGATCGGTTTTTGCGACGGCAATCTGGATACGTCGAGATCTTCTCCTACCAGCAGATTCGTATGCGTCTTTGATCGTCGTTCTACGGTTAGTTTTCTACCTTTAATCTTCCCATAACCCACACTATAATTTAAAAAACCTAATAAAAATGGATTACTAGACGTTGTAGGATTCTAATACAAATCTGGTTTAGATCCTTCAATTCTGATTTCTGTTTTGCCATAACAGTGATCCATTTCGTAGAATAGCGATTTTTGAGACTCGTCGATCAACAACCCCGGTACCAGGCAAGTGAAACTTGCCAACCTTTGTTTTAGGCCATGCTTTAGGCCATTTCCTTGCTTTTAGAGTGAAAGAGACTAGACCGTAAAATGATAGCGGTCTAGGCGCAATTTCAAGTTCTAGCTTGACAACGAAGCTAGAATTGCCTTTTGTCATGTCATGTCATACATTTGCCTGTCACGTTTACTTTCTTTAACGGTACGCATTTTAATTGAATATCTGCCATGCATTTGCATTCTTACATGCCATTTGATTTGTATGTTGCATCGTAGCACACGCTACCATATACTTGTACAATCCGTGTTTCTGGCTAGGCACCTGCTATGCGGGCATAACCCTACGCCATACTTGTTAAAAACACTTCCTGGCTCGTGATCCAGAAGCGAGCATTCCGTGTTCGGGGGTAAGGCCCTGGCTCGATACACATGGAGGGGTAGGGATAAACGGTCACTTGAGCGTAAGAGTTGGCCCGTACAGCCTCTCTAGCCAAAGGGCGGAATCTCTGTGCACGACGTGCTTACTTTACTTGTACTTGCCCTTGTGAATGCATACTTGTTTTCCTTGCTTCCATGTCATGTTACTCCTTGCCATGTCATACTTGCTGCTTTACTTATTTGCTGCACATTTTATACATATGCCATGTCATGCACTCTTTAGAATTGCTAGGTTGCTTTTACCTTTCTTTTTAGTTTCCTTGAACAAAGTCTTGTAGACTTTGCTGACATGTGCCCCTTCTCTTTGGGTGTCGCATGTTAGTTGCTGAGCCGGAGTCCGTAGCTGGGGACGACGAGTTCGTGGAGTTCGAGGAGTCCGTGCCTGTTTCTGTTGCTGACATTGAGTACGAGGACACCGGTGACCAATCTTAGTTCTCTCCGCAGTTTCTTTGTTAGTTGTTGTAGCTTGTCGGTGAGTAGCACCATTTTGTTAGTTGTTTCCTTGTTGGCCATGTTGGGCCTTTCCTTTTAGACTTTTTTGTTAGCCTGGTGGCTTTTCTGGTTGTTGAAAGATTATCTGGACTTTGAGAATTATAATTTATTATTATTCGTCTCTCTCTATTATTGTTATCTTTGTTCCGTGTCACATTACAGGGACCTTCTATTTAATGTTGATTGACGCTTATCGGACTTACGGCTTTGTAGCTTCAAGTCTGAGCGGACCTTCTCACGCTTCGCCTCCATATTTTTGGGAAGCAGGGCGTGACACTGCGTCTATATATCAGTAGTGTATGTCTATTGTCATGTATATCTGAATGATATTCCTTTGTATGTATCTATTGTTATATAGTTATATCTGTGTGTATGCTATTTTATAAATGTAGGTCGAGCTGCTTCTATACTTATTTATACCTTATATATATTGGTTAGCATGTAGACGAGCTATACTATGTATAGAACTATTTATATGGATTGATGTGTATATAATATGAACATCGTGTGTGTGTCCAAGTATGGATATGTGTGTACCACTTGCGTGTGAGTAGGCATACTATATGTATACCAATGTTTTGTGTGTTGCATATAGATATGTAGTGATATATGCTGTGTACATATATATTTGAGTATGAATGACTATATGGTTGTACATAGTATATGCGAATATGTGTATATATGTGCGTCTATGGATATGTGATATGTGTAGGAGAGTATCCATCAATATATGTTGTGACAAATAGTTGTGTTTATTTACGTATTAACTGTGTGTGTGTGTGTGTGTGTGTGTGTGTGTGTGTGTGTGTGAAGGATATTGTTATTAAGCCAGCGCAATCTCGTGAAGGGGGATGTGTTGATGAAACTCTAGTGGCTGAATCTATTAATAATCTGTTGGAAATGTTGATTCTCTTAAGGCAAGTATAGTGGACAAGTTGAAGTATACTGTTGAGACGTTGTTAGAATGTTTGGACCTTAATATTATTAAGGGACGCAACTTTAAGCCAACACTCCAGACTGACTCTGTCCTTGAGGTATGAGAATGTAGTCACTCTTCCCTCCAGAATTCTGATAGTGCCGATGTTGATTTGCAAGTGCAGCCTCCTGTGAATAATTGGAGTCTGAAAACAAATTTGATGCAAATAATTCATGTCCTCAGAATGGTGCATATCCTGCAATGGCTACATTGTTCTTCAGCTGGAATCCCACGGGTCAGGTCTGCAAGTGCTCCTCTATCTACTGCGGATTCGGGGTCTGTAGTCTCTTCTATATTGAATTCGCTTGTTGACGAGCCTGTGAGCTTGCCTCCACCCCATATCCCTTCTGAAACTGAGGAGCCTGCACCCCCTAATGACCCTACAATGGCTAATCCTGAATGGGAGGAGGCACACTACATTCTGTGACAAGCCAGGGCTCATGCTAAATCTAAAAAGGCTCAAGTTCCGCCCCCTCCCACTTCAGTTCGTCGGAGTCCTCATCTTGCGTCCTAAGCTGGTGCTATAAACATATCTCCCATTATAATGTCTATATTCTTTTGGAATTCTCAGGGGCTGAATAATGCATCGCGACACGCTGATCTGAAGCATTCTTTGCGTAAGCTAAATCCTACGATTGTTTGCTTATTAGAAACCAAAGTTGAATCTTGTAATGCTATTAGACTTGCAAAATGCTTTGCAAAAGATTGGGGAAGTCTGGATAATAGGAGTTTCCATAAAAGAGGACGTATTGTAATTTACTACAAATTGACAGTCTGGAGTTGTGCTACTATTTCTTCCTAAGCTTAGCACATTTCTGCTATTTCACTAATTCGGTGGGTTTTGTTATGGGGTTAACTTCTGTATACCGGTTTAATGTGGCAAGCTCCAGATCTCATCTTCGGAATTGTCTTATAGATAGTTCCAGAGCTTTTATTAATATTCCAGAGCTTTTTAACTGTGTTCGGAACTCTTATGAGAAGCTTGGTGGGCGTGCCGTCGATGTCATGTCAATGGATGATTTCAATACATGTATTGGAAGCTGTCACCTTATTGAATTGAAAAGCATTGGTTGTAGCTACAGCTGGAACAACAGGCGCTTTGGGAGTAGGCGTATTATGGCCAGCCTCGACCGTATTCTTTGCAATAATAACTGGATTAGTTTCATGCCTCACTCTTACTATGGATATCTTATGGCTAGTACAAGTGACCATTCCCCCTTGATTGTCTATCTCCTACCCAAGGTAACCTCTTTCCCCAAACCTTTCAAGTTTTTTAGCTCCTGGGTAACTCTACCTGGTTATAAGGATCTTGTGCGCAACTATTGGGGGAATCACAACGATGCACCACCTATGCTGCGCCTGGTTGCTAGGCTTAGGTCTTTAAAGGTTTTGTTGAAATCTTGGTCAGCGGAACATAGGAAAAATATTGATGTCAATACCTACCGTATTGAGCTGGAGTCTATTCAAGCAAATCCTAGTTTAAGTTCAGATCGGGATATTCAAATATTAGAGTCTTTGGCAAATCAGAAGCTTGTGAAAGCTTTGGATATGGAGGAGAGGAATTGAGGCAAAAAAGCCGTCAAAATTGTTTGACTCAAAAATTTTTTATACAGTAATGAAATCCTGACAATGTCATAATTGACTTAGTCACCTTATATCTGTTGATGGCAAAGTAATTCTAGTATGGATATCCTTCGTGAAGAAGCCCATCTTTTCTAATCGAAACTATATCAGCAGGATGACTACTGGAACGTGTTTCCTAACATGATCCCTAAGCGCAAACTCACTTTGGAGGCTACAAATTAGTTGGATAGACCTTTTTCCCACATTAAAATCAAAAATGCTGTTTTCCAAATAGGCAAAGATAAGGCTCCTGGGCCTGATGGGTATAACGCCTATTTTTTCCAACGAGAATGGAGGTTATTGGTAATGATGTTAGCTCAGGTGTCACCTCTTTTTTCACTACTGGTAGGATGATTTCCCATGTAAATCACACATTCCTTACTCTTGCTCCTAAGAATGCTAATGCATCAAGTCTAGGGGATTACATGCTGATTGCTTGCTGCAACGTCATCTACAAAATTATTAGTAAGGTCCTATGTAACAGATTGAAGACTATTATTTCTGATTTAATCTCTCCTAACCAAGCGGCATTTCTGAAGGGTATGTTATTGGCAGATTGCACTCTCATTGCCCATGAACAGATTCGAGATTTTAGTAATCCTATGGGGGCCAGAACGTGTATCAAATTGGATCTCTGTAAGGCATTTGATAGCGTTAACGTGAAATTTATCTTCTTCCTCTTACATCAGATGGGGTTCAGCCACAGATTTATTAATTGGATTACTGAATGCATTTCTTCTCCTATGTTCTCGGTGTTAGTAGATGGGTCACCTGAAGGCTACTTTCATTCTAATAGAGGGTTGCGGCAATTTGATCCCCTTTCGTCCTACCTGTTTGTACTAGTTATGAAAGCATTTTCACTCCTAATGGCTAGTGCTGAGTCCTCAGGAGTTATTCAACCCATGCGCAGAGCTGGTGCCATTTCCCACCTTCTATTTGCTGATGACCTCTTAGTTTTTTGTCGGGCTAACCCTCATTCCCTTAATGGAATAAAGGATTTATTACATAGATTCAAGCTATTTTCTTGTCTTCAGATTAATTGGGATAAAAGCTCGGCCATCTTCAGCAAGGGTGTACGTAATGCTGGTAGCCTTTCTGATATCCTTGGAATAAAATTGGTTTCTTCTTTCTCTATCTATTTGGGGCTCCCTCTTTCCTCTAAATACCCTAAGGCTACTTTGTACAGTCGTCTAGTGGATAAACGTAAAAAAAGACTTCTGGGCTGGTCTTCGTCGCTCCTCTCTATTTCTGGGAAGATTGAGTTGGTACGCTCAGTCATATATGGTATGGTGGCTTTCTGGATGCAAGCATATTGTCTTTCCCTATCTATTATTCGTACTAGTAACTCAGCTTGTAGGAAATTCATTTGTGGTAAACTTAATATTTGGGCTTGGAAGGATATGTGCTCCCCTAGAAAGGGAGGAGTGGGATTAAGATTACTTGATGATTTGAATGTAGCTTCCGGAGTTCGTTTAACCTGGAGAGTGCTTTCCAATAATGGTATTTGGGCACAATACATGAGGAATCACTATGATGCCATTAAGAATGGGTTTTATTCGACAAAGGCTAGGCCAACTGAATCTGGCACTTAGAAGTTCATTCTTAAAAACCGGATTATATCCCAAAAACTCATTAAGCGCACTGTGAAAGATGGTATGTCAACATCGTTCTGGTACGACAACTGGCATCCTATAGGGCCTCTCCACCAGCTGCAGGATCCTCCCAAGGTTCTGAAATGGCCCGGGTCAGTCAGTTTTGGTCGCCTGCGGGGTGGCTTGATGATCCTCGGATACATGGGGTGCGACATTTGCTGCAGCAGATTACAGTTTGTGAAGGTGCAGACGAATGGAGCTGGGTTACAGGACCAGCCTTCTCTCTATGTGATGCATGGAATAGTGTGCGGTCTGCAGGCCCTCTCTTCATCTATTTTGACTCGGTGTGGTTCTCCAACCATGTGCCGAAGATGGCTTTGACGCTGCTTAAGGCCATTCATGGTAAGCTGCCAACGAGAGAGTTGCTCTTCAAGTGGGGTATTGCAGGCGAGGTTTCATGTGTGCTCTGTGAAGAAAATTTGCCTGAGAGTATTAGCCATCCCTTCTTTGATTGCGAATACTCTAAATATATTCTAACTAGGTGCCTTTTAAAGATGAGATATACAGGTTCTATTCCTTCTACAATTCAAGGGGTATGTGACCTGTTTCAAACTATTTACAGTAAGAAGGACCCTTTGGGTGTTTTGGCCAAATCAGCTCTATCATCCATGGTGTGGCATATATGGAAACAACGTAATAAGCGAATATTAGAGAGTAAATTTATAGGGAGAACAGTTCTATTTGAAGAAATTGCGTCAGACATGAGAGTTTCCCTTAGGCTTCAGATGTAATTCCTTTCTCTAATTGGGGTTTCATTGATGCGGGATAGCTTCAGGCTTTTCTTATTGTTTAATTTAGTTTCTTTTCATTGCTTTGCTTTGTAATTATCCATTTAGACAGGCTAAGTAACAACAGTTGATAGTATTCTGTAAAGGGTGACGACGCTTGTGCCCTCTCCCCTCTCATTCTATTATCAACTGATAGTTACTTGCACTTCTACCTTGAACTCTTTCTGTCACTATTAATATAGACTAACCATTACTCTTCATATATATATATATGTACTAGTCATACCCCGTGCCCGCGGGCACGGTTCAGTTAAGAGTTTCTCCCGCGAAATTTTTGATCCCAAAAAATTATTTCCGGAGCCAAAATTTAAAAGAACAACAAATTAGCATAGAAATATTAAGCGGCACGGAACAACAAATTCGACACGAGCGTCTTCGACGCGAAACAACAAATTCGTCGTGGGCACCTTCGTCACGAAACTACAAATTAGCGGAAAAAAATTTGGCGGGCACCCGCCTTCAGCGTGAAACAACAAATTAGCGGAAGAAAATTTAGCTGACGCAGGCCATTCAGTTGAACAAAAATTTACAAAACACCCAATCCAATGAAATGAAAAATAAAGATAGATTGTTGAACCAAAGAGCTGAACGCAAGAGCACTCTGTCCTGGAGTAAAAACATGGTAACAATTGAGTTAACTCAATAAATAGAAGTGGTCTATAAGCAGAACAGTGAGAGAGCACCGAATTTAAATGCAGATGATCATGTCATCACCATCAGAGAACGCACCGAATTTAACTTCAAATATTAGTAAAACTTTCCTTCTTAAGAAATAAATAAGAAACATCATTGAGACAAAGATATTTAAAAAAATTTCCTTCTTCTACAAAGTATATAGTAGTACTCAGTGATTTTTTGAAGGGAGTTTTCCCCCAAATCATATTTTCAACCAAAATAGTAGTTAAGACAACATTTTTGTACATCGACTTATAATATCACACAACCTAAACTATATGCTAAAAGAAAAAACCCATAACTATGAACAAATATACACAAAAATACATTTTGGATTGAACCATGCAGTCCAACTTCAAAAACACCATCTCTCACCATCTCTCACACAGGCATTTAAAACCAACAAAATTTACATATGAAGCTAGTGTCGTGTGTCCTGAAAATAAAAAATAAAATCATAGATTAGAATAGAAAAATTAGAAACGAAGATATATCTAATTACTTTGTACAACTCACTTTTATTACCTTCATCATGTTTAAGCAGAAAACCTTTTCATCATCACATTATAAAAAGATGGCGTGTCAAGCTCAATCCACAGTGGAGAGTTAAATAGGATGAGCAATAACCTAGATAAATTAAGAACATAAATTTCGTAGAAAAATTAATATATATTTGATTATATGGAAAAATTTAAATTTATACATTTATTTGAATAAAGTATCAATTCAGTAAATGTATGAATATTTTACCTCAATCCCTGTTACTTGATAGAAATATTCACATTCATAGCAGATGGAAATATCAAGTTTACTCCAATTGACTGTAAACTTGATTGTAAACTTGATAGAAATATTCAAAATGAAGTTCTCCCTGTTAAACAAAAATATCAAGTAATAGTCAAAAATCATGTTAAATAAAAATATTGAACAATTTCAGTTACTTGATAGAAATATTCAAATTTTTAAACATGGGTTGAGGGGTTGAGGTGCACATCTCATAAGCATTGCATTCCTGTATACCAATACCAAAACTGCCAATATTGCAAAATTTTGAGGGATTTTTAATACCATTGGTATTGGTATACATGATTGCCAATTGCAGTCAATCCACTGCCAATGCCAATACTGCCAATAATGCAATGTCATGTGGAGGGAGCATGGAGCCAAAAATCATGTGGAAAAAATCCTGTGAATGCAATGTAATGAGCCATTCAAAATCCTGTGAATAGATTAATCATGTCAAGGCCACCCATTACACCATCATATAGAACCCAAAGCATTGCTCTCTATCTCAAAAGCCAGCAATGCCAAAGGTGATGAAAGAGGCAATCTTTGTCACTCTATTGGTTCTTGTTGCTGTCATTGGGAGCCATGGGAGTGAAGGAGTAAACAGAGGCAGCTTCCCAAAGGGTTTTGTAATTGGAATTAACTGCTTTTGATTCATACCAAGTTAGTTTCTTTTACTGTCTTTAGCTCTGTATTATTAATAATTTACTCATTCAAACACTTTTTCATTGTCTTGTTAATTAGCAAAAAAATCGTATGTTGAAATCCTAATTTTGAAATTGCTATACCAACATTTGAACACATCTGTGTATGCATGTTCAATTTGATTATATGTCAAGTTGATATGCAGTTATGCAATTTCACATGCAGTTATGAATTCAATGCAATTTCATATGCAGTTATGAAATCCTAATGACAAAATTGATGTATGTGAGTATATGCAGTTATTCTTTGGCTGAGTATCCTGACATTCATTATATGTCAAGTTGATGTTTAGCAATTTGCAAATGTGATCACATGTTGAGGATTGAGAAATTTGCTAAAATGATTCCAATATCATATGTTGTGAAATTGTTTAGCATTTGAAAAATTGATTCCATGGTAAAACAAAACTCAGTTCTCAATTTGTTTAGCTGAGTATCCCCTCAATTTTTAAACATGAAGTGATGACAGTATATTGGAATCATTATGCATTTGTTAGCAATGTGCAATTGTTAACATGAAGTGATATTAGAATCATTTTTTGGCTGAGTATCCTCTTAATTTTGAAAACCCATATCTCTCAATTTTAGCATGGAATCATTTTAGCCTTTGAAACCCATATCTTTGGCTGAGTACCCTGTCAGTCAATATTTGTCAAGTTGATGTTTAGAAATTTGCAAATGTGATCACATGTTGATGATTGAGGAATTTGCTAAAATGATTCCAATATCACATGTTGTAAAAAGGATTGAGAGATGAGATATTGGAAGCATTTTATCTTTTGAAACACTAAAGAGGATTGAGGAATGTGATCAAAGATATGATCACATGTTGTGATCACATTTTCTATTTGAGTCCATGGCTATTTGCAAAATTGATGAGAAAGTTGATCACATGTTGAGGATTGAGGAAATTTCCAGGATTGAGTATTTGTGGATTTGAGTTAGCCTGTTATTGGCATGTCACAACACTAATCTATTACTCAATCCTGTCACAACACTAATCCATGTTATTGGCAATGACAGGATTGAGTATTTGAGGATATGTCAATTTGATGTCTACAAATGTTTATAGGACAACCATGTTTCCTATACATTTTTTACATGTTAACCCTATGCATTTTTCAGTCTATGTATTCATCATTTTGTAGTATATTGATAGAAGGACCCAATAAATAGTTAACATACGGTTAGTTAACCCAATAACCCTATGCATTTTTAAGTTCATGCAGTCAACATTTTTTACATGCTAACTATTGTTTAGTCTGCATTTTTTAGTCTATGCATTCAACATGTGCAGTCCTGCAAAAAAATTGAACCCAAAAAAATTTAACCCACATATGCTATTTAGAAAATGTGTAATTTCAATAATACATTGAATTTGTCATGCAATATTGATGTATTTCAATAAATTTTCAAACTATTGAGCAGGACTGATGAGAAAATTAGTTAATAAGCATTAGTGCTTAGCAGTCCTGAGTAGGACTAAAGAAAAAATTTTCAATATTACAAAAAGTGTCCTGCAAATTAAGCAACAACAATTTCATCCAATAATACCATGTCCTGCAAGCTTGATGTATTTTCAATAATACCTTGGCTGATGGATATTGAACTGAAATTTTCAATTTTCATTTATCTCATTTATCTCATTTATCTTAACCAATTTCAATATGAACTGAAATGAAATTGACTGATGGATATTGAAATTTCATCCATGGAATTGACTGATAAACCAATTATCTCAAACTCACCAAGGTTATTATTCATTTGCACATGGAGTGAAATATTTGCTGAATAAACCAGTAGACAAATTTTTCTCCCTACATTGAATTTGCCCTGCAAGCAGGATGTATTTTCAATAACACTCACCCTCCATACACAACAATAATACAGCAACAACAATTTTCAAAAAGTATGTGCAGTTGCATTAGAATGAACCATTTAATCATTTAATCAACAACAATATTTTGCAAAATGTAAAAAGCAACTATTTTCAAAATAAACCATGTAATCATGGATATTGAAAATTGAGGGAAATTTTTGCATTTTCATTTTGATCAACTGTTGGTTAAATGTAAAAATCAACCATTTTGCACCAACAGCAACTATATATGGAAACAATCATTTGCAAAATGCACCAAGCATTTGCAATATGCACCAAACCTTTTCACCAAAAAGTAATAAGTAACTATTTTGCAAAATTTTATTCATAAGACAAATAGGTGCTTTTGCATTCATAAGACAAATATTGAAACATAGGATTGCTTTCTCATTTAGAAGTGCACATATCATTTAGAAGTATTGGTATTAAAAAAGTATGAATGAAAATGCAACTTTGAATAAGAGTTTGAGCCTATCCATCAGTCGCATTGTCCATCAGTTTGAGCATTCAGTCCAATATTAAGCATTCAGTCCAATGTTCCTTCTTCACTGGAATTGATATCAAACTTACATCTACTTTGAGTATCATGTCATATGGCAAACAAATAACTCATATATTTGAGTCCATGGCTATTTCCAATAATAACTTTCAAGTGTCCTGTCAAATTAATGTGATCATATACATTCCTAACCAATAGTGTCATATCCAAGATTTTGAACAGGACACTTGAATGTCTAACCATATGACAGTCATTTAAGTATGAAGATTCATTCATTGAATGTCAATGTCCAAGATTGTTGAATAATAATCATATATACATTTGCAAATTGCTAAACAATGTCCAAGATTGTTGAATAATAAGTTGAGTATCCTGTCTATTCATTCCAATGTCCAAGATTTTGAGTCCTGTATAAGACATTTTGAGTCCATGAATTAAGTTGAGTATCCTGTCTTTGGAAATTAAGTTAGTATGAGCCCAGGATAATCAACTTTTTGACAATTTCAACATTTGAATGCATAGGAATGGCAGTGGGTTATATGAATTGCTTTGCATACATAACCAATTGCTTTGCATGTGCTCATACATAACCAATCATACATAACCAAGTGCTTTGCATACTTGCTCATACATAGGAATTTGCTGAAGCAAATCAGTTATGCATACTTGCTCATACATAGGAATTACAAAAGCAATTTGCTGAAGTATGAGAGCTATTCATAACCAATTCATAAGGTTTGTCCATGCAAAAGCAATTAATAAGTTAGAAATCTATTTAGCAAAACCTCTCCCATTCTGAATGAGCAAAAGAAATTCATAACCAATGCATACTTCAGTTTCATATGCTCATTTCATACTTTTGTTCATATGCTCAAATCTATTCATTAGCAAAATCTATTCATAAGTTACAGAAGATGAGAGGAAAATTCATAAATGAATGAAAATAGGAATTCATTTCACAGGACAAATTAGGAAATGAAATAGGAAATGAAATAGGAAATTAGGAAATGAAATAGGAAATGAAAATAGGAATTCAGTATCTCAATTCATAATGTTTTTTTGCACACATCTCTATTCATTAGCACATGAGCAATTCATGAAATTTTTCATATGGATATCATATAATGGAACATGTAACTCTGAAAATCAATTTTCAAACTGCAAGCATGGGACACAGGACACCTTTCCTATGCCAATTTTTCTCCTTGCTAATTGCCAAATTAATTGTTTCCAAATTTCTTTCTTGCAGTCTCCCAATTCTCATATGACATAACCCAATTGGTTGCAGTCTCCCATTATAAATGCAATAGTAAATCATTCTCAAAATTGATAACCAATCAAAAAAATACCAATCTCTGAAATGCAATTTTTGAGATTAACTCTCAGTGACAATATCAAAAAATGTTTCATATATCACTCAAATTGTTTCATATACCTCAAACCTAGTATGAAACTGTTTCATATATCTCAACAGTTTTTGCAAACAGCTCCATGTTTTTTTGCAACTATTAATGAATTCTCACCTATATATGCCATTGCATAACAACTGAAATTGAGTGTTTTTAGCAAGCTCCATGTTTCAATTATATATTCTCTTCATGTTTCAGCAAGCACATGGACAAAGTTTCGCCTATATAGTCAGTAGCTCCATGTTTCAATTATTCAGCAAGCTCAGCCATTCAATGTAAATTTGCAACTATCAGTGAATTCTCACCAATGATATCATCCATTCCTATGATATAAAATTTCAGTGTCCGATAAATATTGCCTTCAATTAATATTAAAATTCATTAGCAAAATTTCATTCTCAAAAATTCATTCTCAAATTTCAGTGTTGCTTGCATATCAATGTCATGTTAAATAGGAAATCAATTCTAGCATAAATATGGGCTCATTTTTGGGATTTTTCATAGTATTAATACTTAATATCAAATTGGAACATTCATTTAACTTAACATAAAATAGAGTGTAAGTGAAAATGGATATGAACTGAATATGAATTCATTGTTGAGTTCATGGCATTCAGATTGAGTTCAAAATTATCAATTCATATTATATGCCTTTTAACTGGATCTAATGGAATGAATTTGAATTCAAAATTAAATTATCATGATATCCAGATAATTTCAAATTCCATGGGATATCCTGTCAAAATTATCAGGATATCCTAACACTTGAGAATCAAAAAATTTGAACTCAATATCTTGACAATTTCTTTCAAAATTTTTGAACTCAATTTGCATATTGGAATATCCTGAGAATTTTTGATATTCATATTAACAATTTCACTCAATTTTGAACTCATTTTGAACTCAATTTTGAATTCAATTTTTGATATTCATATTAACAATTTTGAACAGGATATTGAACTGTTCATATTAACTCAATATCCTGTTCAATTGACTGTTCAATTTTGAACTCAATTTTTTATATTCATATTAACTCAATTTTGAACTCAATTTTTGATATTCATATTAACAGTTCAATTGACTCATTTTGAACTCAATTTTTGATATTCATATTAACAATTTTGAACAGGATATTGAACTCAATTTGCATATTGCAATATCCTGAGAATTTCTCAGGATTTTATGGGATATTCATATTAACAATTTATTTCAATATCCTGAGAATTAAAAATTAATAACTCAATAAGCTGTCAATATCCTATCAATTTCCAAGAAATATGAATGCAATATCATGTCAAAGTTGTAATAACACTCAAAAATGATTCAAAAATTCATTCACATAACACTCAATCAATTTTAAAGCTGTAATAACACTCAAAGTGAGAGAATTATGCTTCAAAGTGTTATTATCTTGGAATACTTCAAAGTATGTATTCAATTAAGCTTGGAATAAAAGCTCACCAATTTGCATATGAAGAGCTATCAGTGAAGTGAGTTATTTTGAAGAGTAGCATTATGAAGAGTAGCCACCAATTTGCATATGAAGAGCTCACCAATTGTCATGTTATTAGCCATGCATATGAAGATTAGCATTATGAAGCTAACAGGACATCAAGAATATCAAGAATATCATTTAGAATAGCTAACAGGACAATGCATATGAAAATTAGTAAGTAACAGTTAGAAGAAGTAGAATATCAAGAATATCATCAAATGAATATGAAAATTAGTAACTAACATTGCATATGAAGTACATGTGTGTGTAATTGATAAACCCAACAGTCAAAAAACTGATATGAATATTATTTCAAGATTAACATTCAAAAAACTCATCTTGAGAGTGCAAATTGATATGGGCTATGAATTGATAGCCCATATGAAGATCAGGATATAAGCAAATTGATAGCCCATATTAAAAATGAACCTAATTGATATCCTGATTGGGTTAATATTGAGTGATAGTGCAAATGATGCATATACTCCCTAGCATTATCAGGATATAATGTACTCACCCAAGCATTATTCAAACTCAGAAAAATCCTCAACAGTTGATGAACACTGGAGTAGTATGATAAAATTTTGAATAAGTACACCCAACTAAACCAAATTACACATATTTCAAACTAAACCAAACTGAAATTTTCAAACTAATTTCAAACTAATTACACATATTTCAAAGTTTGCAAAATGAAAAAACATGATTTTCAAACTAAACCAAACTGATTTGTCCATGTTTTTTTTTGCAAAATGAAATTAGATTCAAACTAAACCAAAGATTTCAGTTGCTCATTTCAGTTGGTATACACAGACTCACCAAAGATTCACCAATTCTCTCAAACTCACCAAGGGTTGAGGTGAAGAGGACGCGATGAAGATAGAAGCACTGTAATGTGAGGATAAAGTAAAGAAAAAAATGTGAGGGTGACATAAATTAAAAGAAAAAGAATTGAGGAGAAGAGGAAGATCTTGAGGAGAAGAGGAAGAGCTCACCAATCCTCTTGATGTGCTTGCACTTCTTGCTGTTCTTCGTAGAAGCTGGAGAGGTAGAAGAGGGTGCTCTTCTTGCTGTTTTTCGTAGAAGCTGGAGGAGGTAGAAGCTGGAGGAGGTAGAAGATGGCGATGATGGTGATGATGGGGGAGGTAGAAGCTTGCTCATGGCACGAAAAATGTGATGGGATCAAAATTTCCATTTCCCTCTCAATGTGATGTGATCTAATCCCTTTCCCTCCCAACTGCGATCAGCTGCAAAAGAAAATTTTGAATTTCAAAATTTAAAATACAAATTGATTTGATTTCTTATCTTATCCAATATCTCATATCTCAATTTATCATACCCCATATACAAAAGCTATCTATATAAACAACACACCCAATTACACATAACCAAATTCTCTTATCCATTATCTCTTATCCATTATCTCTAATACAATAATACACATATCCACATCCACATACAACAATACACATAACCAATATCTCTTATCCAATTTCTCTTATCCAAAAACCCATGATAACATCCCTGTTTTATAATATAGATATATGTATATATGTACATGAATATACATGCGTATATATATCTATTCTATAAAGGATGAAGATTTTGATTTTTGGCCCAGTAGGACAAGATGACTAGGATAAGGGGGTTATGACTAGGACAATGGGTTAATGACTAGGATTTTGTTTGGGATTTTGTGTTGATTTGTTAAAGCTTTGGGGGGAAACTTTGGAGGGAAATAATTTGCAGGCATACAATAAACGTTGGTTTCCAACCCAAATTTTGAATTTTAAACAAAAACCCAACTTCTGTTTTTTTCCTGTGTCTTCAAAAGTCTGCCTCAAAAACATTGGAGGGAAACTAAAATTTTGGAGGGAACTCAAAACTCTGCCTAGAAAATGTTGGGGAAACTCAAAATTTTTGGGGAAACTCAAAGCCACACCCTTCTCAAAATCTCTGCCTCAAAGCTGCACCCTTCTCAAAGACATTTGAACCCGTATTTTCTTCAACCATCAACAACCCGCTGGAGACGAGGGTGAAATTGGTGAAATCACTGGAGCATATCACCGAGGCAGTACATTAGGATGCAGCGGAGGATGAAATTGGTGCAGAGGCATTTCATGGTGAGTAGCCCTCCAGAGAGGTTCGATGTGTTTCATATGATCCTTCATTCGATATGGCTTCGGAGGCTCAACGTTCGTATCCCACTCCAGAGGTAATCAATGGATGATTATGTAAGAAACATTATAGGGTGTTGATAAAAGTACCGATAAATCCTGCTATTTGTCCACAATGGCGATACTGCGGCATGTAAGTTAGTTTAAGTTTTTTTGTGAATGCTTATAGTTTGGTAGTCCTGATTCAAACACTGTACCCTGATTGTGTTCTAGAGTGATTTGAGAACTATCAGCAGTAATAAAGTTTGTTGGGTATCGTTCAGCAGTAATAGCGTGATGTGAGAACTACCCTGATTGTATTTTTTCCTGGCTTCCTTTGGAATTTTTGAAGGCTACGGTGGTACGCAAGCAGCAGAAGTTACGTCAGAAAACTTGGGGGGAACATTGAAGCGAGGGTAACAACATCTGATAAAATTTCTCTACTTTCACTGCTTCTCTACTCATTGTGCACAAACGTCGCTTGCAAGAGCTTCTACCACTCTAAAGGTAGGCCATGTGTTCATGCCCTCCATGTGTTCATGCCCTCCATGTGTTTGTGATTTTTCCTTAGTGGTTTCTCTGATTTTTTTTAAGTTGAATTCTTATATTTCCTCAATGGAAGAGTACATTCAGGTAAAGTCTTTGCCCCATGTGTTTGTGTTTTGTTTGCTTTTGGCCCAAAAGTATATGATTCTTTGAAAAGTTGAGATTTTGTTGATTTTTTTATTTGATATTATTTGTTGTTTCCTTGATTATCTCAATGAATAATGTTTTCTTTGTTTGAAAATTTGTTTGTATGACACTTAACACTGGTTATTGATGCAGGAATTTATGGGCAGAGACCTTTTGGCATTGAATGTTATGTGGAAGATATGGAGCAGGTAACCAAGTGAAAACCTTACACTTCTTTCTGTTCTTTTCGTTTATTTTTATTTTTTAAGAGATCATTTCCGTTGACTGAATAGGAGTATATACTGATGCTTGAGAATTTGAAAGAACGACCTCGAATTGGAAATGCTGGGGTGTTGTCTCGCACATCAGAAATAGCCTTGAGAAGTTGAAAGAACGATAAATCTTTATTCCATTAGACGAAATAATAACTTTCTTTTTTAAACATTTTCGTTCATGGCATCCTGCAAGTTCCTCGTGGCATCATGTTCTTTAAGTGGGTAAAATTGAGTTTTGTTGTATGTTTATAATGCTACCCGTTCATATGGCTTAAATGACTCCAAACATGTCATTAAATATAAAATTATCTTGCATCTAAAAGCTAATTGCAGGACTCCAAACACCGTTCATATGCTGTTAAAATATTTTGTTGTTTGTTCATAATGCTAACTGTTCATATGGCTTGAAGAACTCCAATCATGTCATCAAATATACAATTATCATGCATCTAAAAGCTAATTGCAGGACTCCAAACACCATTTATATGCTGTTAAAATATTTTGTTAACTAATCATCCTGTTAACCAATCATCATTTTAACAAAATATATCATGTTAACCAATATCCCATTTTGAATGCAAACACAGTTCTTTTTGTTAACCAATATCCTTTCACACATGATATTGGTTAAGACGATGTATTTTGTTAACAATGTTAATATATTATTTATCTATATATATTAGACAAAATAATAACTTATAGTTTGCATTCAAATTATATCTAAATTTTGAATGCAAACTTTTATTATCTAAAGTTTGCATTTCAAAATATAACATATACATTCAAACTATCCTTATTATCTCCATACATGATATTTGAATGAAAAATGTACATGATCTTTTGTTAATGTAAAAGACAAAATATCATGTACATTTTGAATGCTAAACATCCGGTTATACATCATAGCATTCAAAATATATGGATGTTTTGTTATATTTTGAATGCAAAATGTCATGTACATTCTGTTAACAAAACATATGCAAGATTTCTAGAGAAGTCATGACAGAATGTAAAATATATGCAAGATTTCTGTTACATTTGAATGCAAAATGCCATGTTATATTTTGAATGCAAAATGTACAACACATTCAAAACAAATGTCCATGATATTTTGTAATTTGGTCAATTGGGTAGTGTGTGTGTGTGTGTGCGCGCGCGCGCGTGTGTGTGTCAGCCTTTTAAGAATTAGAATGCTCTTCCTCATTTCAAGAACTCTTAACGAGGTTGCTGGTTTATATTGGTATAATATTGATTTGAACTATTTTAAACATTGAATAATTGTAGATAACACATATTTAATTCTGTTGTTGTTGTATTGCCTTCTAATGATGTCCATCTCCAAGTGGTTTTGACAGATTTGAGGCTCGAAAGAAATTATGGGCAGAACTTGAAGAGATTGGGCTGGCAGTAAAACACGAGCCTTATACTTTACGAGTTCCTCGGTCCCAGCGTGGTGGTGAAGTATGATAAAATATTATCAGTCTTTTCTTGCTTTAAATATTTTAACAAAATGATCTTTCCTTTCCAAGTTTTCATATGTTATGTTTTGTCATAATCGGATTATTGAACCATTGGTTAGTAAGCAGTGGTTTGTGACCATATAGCCGTTGGCTGAAAGGGCTCTTCATGTTGTGGGAAAAGAACAGCTGACAATTCTGCCTGACAGCTTTGAAAAGTAATTAACTAGCAGATAACGACTTAATTTTAGCTAATTCATCAGTGTCCTAGATACTATTCTTGATTGATGAATAGAACTTAGCTTTCCATGGATGTTATTAGTATAATACACCGCTTATTTCTGCATGTTGCTTTTGTTATTTTGTTTCAACATTCTATAGTTTGAATCATTCGGGTTTGTAAACTTTGTACTGATTCTCTCTTTGATAACTCAGTACCTATCTGGGGTCAAACCATCTCATTTACATCTTTTGTTAACATCCTAATTTTCAAATGTTGGTCATTATTGTAGATATATAAACACTGGTTCACAAACATCAAAGACTGGTGTATAAGCAGGCCGTTGTGGTCGGGTCATCGGATACCAGTTTGGTACATTGTGGGTAAAGATTGTGAGGAAGAGTACATAGTTGCAAGAAGTTCTGAAGAAGTTTTTCCAAAAGCTCGTGAAAAGTATGGATGATCAGTAGAAATATACCAAGATCTAGGTGTGCTTGCTACTTGGTTTTCAAGGGTTGTGCTCATATTATAATTTTGCTCTCCTTGCTTTTGTTTATAGTGTAGAATGGAAAAGTACAGTTGACACGCGCGCGCACGCGCGTGTGCCCCCTGTAAGAATTAGAATTAGAAGGTTGATGTAGTTAAATATATCAAGAGATTGCTTTAGTTTATATTGATAATAATGTATGAGTTAAACACCATTTAAGAATTAGAATTATTTGACGGTTGCTCTTCCTCATTTCAAAATATCAGCCAAAATGACGATGGATCAGAGCTTTCTTATTTTTTATAACGAAATTGTTGTGAATTTTTATGATTGTAGCTGCTCTTGACAGTGAATTGCTAGCTGAAGTGCATGCTGATTGGCTAATTTGTAGCGTGAATTCTATGATCCTGGTTATTAGATTGTTTACTTTTACTTCTTTTTTTCCATTCAGGTTTGCTGATAAAGCCAATCGATATGTCAAGGTTCATTACATATATGCTGGGTTTCCTTACATTATTATGCAAAACTATATGGATCTGCTTGAAGGCCTTTCATACTCTCAGACTGATGTTGCGCTAATAAAAGCTTTGCAAGATTAGGTAGCTTGAGCATAGATTACACATTACCTCTTAATTTTTAGCAGAAAGTTTTTAACTTGGTGTACTTTAGCTTATTTAGGCTAAAATATGATGTTTTTCGTTTGATATGTGACATATTATATGAATTGTAGATCACAATAATTTTAGAGGTATAAACAGGTTAATTGGGGATGATTTTCGCAGTACTAGCAGTAGTGTTAGCTTGAAGCGACTGTACCCTGAAGATTTTTTCCTTTGTTTTCAAAATAGTAATACAGAATAGAGACCACTGGGTTAATTAGCATCCTTGGTCTTAAGCTTTTGATTCAGGCTTAACAATATGATACTTTTGATTTTTAAAGGATAAAAATGTTTAGAAGAATAAGTGTATTATATAGTTTAATTAGCATTAACCAGTCTCTTCCAAGTGAACTATGTGTAAATTTATAGTTTATTTTTCTTTTTTTAAATGTTGCATGTATATATTAGTAATAAATTATAGTTCCAAGAGCATCCAAGCAAAATTATGTCTCCTCTCACTGCACAATGCTCATTGCTTTGCACAAAAAACATGGTGGTTGGTTAATCGGTCTATGGCAAGAAGCTCATTGCTATGCATATGATTGCCCTTGATTTTGAAAAGAATTTATATTGTGTGATTTATGCTTTTTGAATGTGTTTACTTGCAGAATGACGTTGGGACCAAGGTTGAATACGGGGTCTAGAATCCTTTCATATCAAAGTTGGCGACATCTATTCTCGTGGTCTTAATAAAATTTATATCGTAAACATAATTCTCCTTCTTTGTCCTTCTGTTATCCTTTTTTGCATAATCCCTCATGAATTTTGACAACCTAACCATTATATTTGATAATCACTGTCTTCGTCATATTTAGGGGGCATGATAATCTGCTTATTTTTCTCATTCCTCTTTCATTTGATAATTAGTTATGCCTATTTAGTTTTAAATTATGCTGCCTATGATTTTAACCAAGGGTAAATTTTAAATTTTACATTCGCTAGATGCTTAGCAACGTTCTTGGAGCATGTAGAGAGGAAAACCAGATAACCAGATACTCCATTTTTGTTTACTCCATTTTTGTTTGTTGCAGAAATGTCTAGCGAGTTCTTCGGAGAGCTAGGATGTATTGAGAAAAATGATTCAAGGAATTTTGGTGTTAGAACAAAGGTTTAATGTTGTGGCATTCAACTTGCAAAGTGATGCTGGGGCTGGCTCTTCAAGAGTTTTTTTGAAGATACACAACAAATTTTGTATTTCTTTTCTCTCCATTCTAGGTTTTTTGGGATGTAATTAGTAGTTATGATGTGTATGATGATGATCTAATAAGAAATGGTTGATTAAACATTTTTAAAGGCATTAGTTCAATAATACAATGCTTACAGGCATTAGTTCAATGATACAATGCCAACATTTTTAGTTCAATGTTCCAGGTTTATTACATGCATTAGTTCAATGATACAATACTTACAAAGCCAACGTGTAAAAGGCTTTGAGGTTTGTAACCTCAACCACCATTCTTCTGCATGTAAACTGAGATTTGTAACCAATTTTACTAAGGTGTATGTAATTTTGTAAGCATTGAGTACATGAAAACATGTATACGAAAATTCAGATTGAACTGCAAATCTCAGTCATTGCTTATATTACTAGCGAGGACCTAGATTTATTCAAATGGTTATGGTGCTATTGTTGTATATTAATATTTATTAGTCGTATATTGTGAAACTAAGGAACAAAATTTTCTGGAGGAATTAAATTTTGGGTGGAACTAAATTTTGGGTGGAACTAAGATTTTTAGGGGGCTAATAATTATTGCGCTTTAATCATTGATTTTGTTTAAAATTTGGGGTCCAAGGTTTTGAGGGGGATATTTTAAATGAATCGTGCCCCAAGGGCACGGGTTATGGCCTGTTTGTTTAAAATTAGGGGTCCAAGATTTTGAGGGTGATATTTTAAATGAATCGTGCCCCAAGGACACGGGTTATGGTCGAAGGCGTCCGCGGCGCCTGCTAATTTTTTTTGCTAATTTGTTGTCCTGCATCGAATTTGTTGTCACACGCCGAATTTGTTATTCCACGCTGAATGCGCTCCCGCCAAATTTGTTGTTCCACCCCGAAGGCACATACGCCGAATTTGTTGTTCAGTATCGAATGTGCCCCTGCCAAATTTGTTGTTCCTCGGAGAAGGCGTCCGTATCGCTAAATATTTTTGCGCTAATTTGTTGTTCCGCACAATTTTGGTCGTAGAAATAATTTTTTGGTGAACAAAACTTTAGCGGGGAAAAATCTTAAATGAACCGTGCCCACGGGCACGGGTTATGACTAGTGTGTGTGTATATATATGTATATATATATATATGTATATATGTATATATATGTATATATATATATATATGTATGTAAATACGTATATATATACACATGTATATATATGTACATGTATATATATATATATACTAGTCATAACCCGTGCCCGTAGGGCACGATTCATTTAAGATATTCCCATGTCAAAAGCTTAGTTCCCCAAGAATTTTGCTCATCCCAAGGAATTAAGTTAATAACAAAAATCTTAGTTCCTCAACAAATTTAGTACCATCCAAATTTAGTTCATCTCCAAAATTGTAGGGTTCTCCCAGCGAAATTTTCGAGTTCAAAAAATTTTAGTTCATCCCAAAATTTAGTTTTTCAGAGAATTTAGTTTCACACAAAAATTGATAGTCAAAATTGATAGTAAAAATTGATAGTCAAGCTTTAGTTCAGAGAATTTTAGTCTCCTGCAATTAAATGTCTGTTGCTGTCTTGGAAAAGATCTTAGAATCAAATGGTTGTTGCTATCCCCAAAAAAGCCTCTTGCTCTCCCCCAAAAGCAGACTCGCTTTCCCAAGTCAAATGGCAAGTTACGAAAAGAAATGGGCCCCACACAAACTCAAAAATACAAACCATTCATCTTAATTTTTAATCCCAACCGTTCATCATCCAAGATTAAATCTCAGCCACTTTTTATCCCCCTCACTTGTCCTAGTCAGCTTGTCCTAGTCAGCCCTAGGATTCAAAAAACTCTGTCAAATGTAATATATATATATATATATATATATATATATATATATATGTTTACACGTATATATCTTGATATGCGAGACCGTGTAAGTATGTGCATATATCTATGCTATGTAAGCATATGAGACTATTGTATGAGAGGGGTATAGTTAGCTATATGCTTATAGTGTAGATATATATACTAGGGGATGCATTGTACTTGTGGCTGTACTTGTAGCTGTATCGTCTACTAGTTGTAGATATGATGGTTGTGTGTATAAGAGTATATTATAGTAGTATGGATGTTAAAGTATATTTGTGTGGTATAGTGAATCTTGTGTATTTGTATATAGTAGTATGTGATATATAGGAACACCTTGTTTGTATGAATATTTGCATGATATATATTTGTATAATTGGTATAGTGTTATTGTAGTTATATGGAATTCTATCATACATATATGACTTTATGATGACAATGTCTAGTATTTGGATACATGTAGGAATTTATAATTATACGTATGAATTCAATTGTTGTATGTACTACAATATGTGTGAGATTGAATACTTGTATATGTATACTACTATTTCTGTGGATTGTATTAGCATATTGAATGTGTTGTGGTGTACATATTGATTTTGTGCTAGAATTAATTTGTGCCCGTGTCAGTATTCATATTGTAGTCTTATTAGTGGTTGTGCATATGTATATATGAGATGAATGTAATGCATTATAGATTAGACGTCAGTCTAGTATATTGTATTCTAGAGGTATAAGCCACCTTGTGTAGTAATTTGTGTTATAGGATGTATGCCAGTGCTAAGGTTTGACCTTGTCTTGTACTTTATTGTAGTATATGTATGCAGGGGATAGGTTGACCTGTAATGGCTAGACTTGACCATCCCTAGGTTGGCCCTTAGCCTAGAAAGTCTTAGGACGGATTTTTTCTTTAAGTTGGGTAGAATGTAATACATCGTGTTTGCATATATAAGTATAATATACGTATTCTGGACGTATTTGTACGTATAATTTTTTTGAGTATTTCTATAATTTTTCCGAAATTTTTGTTATGTTAAAATTATTTTTAAATAATTCCTAACCATTATTTGGATTTAATAAATGCAGTAATTGGATGAAATACTAGTATTAAAAGGGTAGGTTGTATTATTGTGTGTATAAGACATATATTAGAAAACAAAAATCCTAAAAATATCTAATGGCAACACATCATACTTAGAGGTGTCATCACCTCCTAATTTTCCACCTAACCTTAGACATGTGGCAAGATTTGGGGGATTAGAGGGATGATAAGGATAAACAAGGATTTAAAAAGGAAAATTTTGGAGAAAAACAAAGAAAATTGAATGAAAAAGAGAAAGCTCTCACCCTCTCATCCAAAACCCTAGCTCTTCAAGTTTGAACAATCAATTGAAGAAAAAGGAGCTTGAAGAGAAGAAAGTAGAGGTCTTCAAGGAGACGAGGGGCCAAAGAATTTGAAAGAAGGACTAATTGGAGGTATGATTATCTAGCCTATCTAGTTAGGATCTAGTTTTAAGATTGGTATTTAGTTAGGATTGCTATTTTTGTGCATGATTGAAGTGTTAGATGATGTTGATTCTAGGTTTAGTTTCCTATTGTTTTTAGTAACTTCATTCATGTATAAATACTGTTGGATCTGGATCGTAGCCTAGAGGGGGGTGAATAGGCTAATAAAAATATTCGTGCAACCCACGAACAATCCCACGTAGTTATAGGCACAAACAGGGCAATAAAATAGCAATCACAGAATACGCACAGATATACCCTGGTTCGGTCGTCCCCACGACCTACTCCAGCCCCCGAAAGCAAATACTAGATAGATATGTAATCAAGTACAGCTACACAGTGAGTCAAGATCCCAAATCTACTCTCATCTAGCTCGTACGCACACCACGTGCTCTACACTCTCAATCTAGTCAGATGCTCTCCCTCCGTGACGACTCCCAAAGTCGTCAGGTCCCCAAAAAATGAACACAAAAGGTAATGTTTCCCCTACAGAGATCGCTACACCAATACAAAGATAAATAAATAGAGTTTTAGAAATGCTCAGTAATGGTGTGTCGTCTCTGTCAATAGGCACGGGTCAGATCAAAATCTGACAAGATGTCATCGTCTCCGCAAGTCGGGCAACTCAAGTTGCGGATCTCCTCGCTCTCCCTCTTGAATGCTCCTCTGAAAGTCACGGCCTGGTCTTAGTTGCTCACGTAATTGTGCCTTGGGGTCTTTAAAAATATTTGCACCTTCACACTTCATTTTGACCTGCAAAAAAAACGGAATGTTATTAAATAATAATAATAATATCAGATACCTCCTTTGCACTTAGTTACTTTTCCTTGTCCTTAACAAATCAAGGTGAAGAGCCTGCAAGACAAATCTAAGTGGAGACAAAAGAAAATTGGTTGCCCCTTAACACAAATTTTTGAATTAATGTTTTCAGCCGAACCTTTTGTTTTGGGAACCTGCAAAAGAAAACAAAATAGAGATTAGACTTTTAATTATCTTTAAGGAGAGGCCACTTACCTCTGTTTAATACATAAGAGCACCCTGCAAAATTCTCCACTCAATTAATGCACATGAGGAATTTTTGCTCATACAAAAAAAAATTCGGCACCCTGGAATTTTTTGCACACACAAAAACCGGCACACACAAAAAAAACGATTGAAGCGCAATGAAGCCAAGTCTGTGCGTGGCCTCTTAAAAATCTGTGCGGCCAGGCTCTGGTTTTTTTTCGGCCGGCTCTTCAAAAAAAATTTGTTGCGGCTACTGAGGAGCGTGACCTGCAAACAAACAAATCACAAGAACAACAAAAAAAAGTTGAAGCCCCTCAAATGCCCACGTGATGGGATGTTGCTCCAACACAAACCTGTGCATGACCTGCAAAGAGGAGAGCAAAAAGTTATTGCAAGAGGCAAAAATATTAAAGAAAACAAACCTCTTTGCTTTTTCAAGTTCCCCTTTTTCTTTGTGTGAAAACTTGCGGCTGTTCCCAAGAATCACGGCTCCACTTCTCACCCTATTTTTGTACGGCCGCACTTTATATATATATATATATATTTTCGGCTCTTCCCCCTTCTCTCAGAATTTTTCAATAGATGCGGCAGTGGCAATAGGGTTTTCTCCTTGTAGGGTTTCGGCAATGTAGGCCAATGGAGCATTGGGTAGGGTTGATATTTAATGGGAGATTATATAGGAGGGTGATTGCAATGGATGTGGGATTTGAATTGGAAATAGATAGGAGCAAACGATCTTTAATTGATTTGATCAAATCCCATTTTGATTATACTTGTCTCCACCTCTCCCATTCTTGACCAAGTCCAAATAACTTTGTGCACACCATCTCTTCTCCATGCAACTTGCTATATGATTAGCAATTACTCCAACTATTAAGAAGATTATCGTTTCGCCTTTCCTGAAACACACTTACGCACACGTTACATATAACACAACGTTTGTCATCATCAAACTAGGGATCCTAGATCGTTGCTACCAACAATCTCCCCCTTTTAATGATGACAAACCCATAAAGGATTTGTACAAATAAAAGTGCGTGTGTGAAGTGTGATGATAGAGGGTGACATGCGATGATATATAGTGATGTGCGAACAATGATGTGTGAAGCTAACAATATGCATGCTCCTCCTATTTTAGTGCTTCCCCAAGATTCATTAATGCTCCCCCTTAATCAAACAATCTTTTTCTTCTACTAAGTAGCACATCAATTATCACAACTTTCAAATCCCAAATTTTTCTCCAAATTTTTCTCCCCCTTTGTTATCATCAAAAGACGAAGCACGAAGTCAAAAACATATACCATGCAGAAAGAGAGTATTATCAAGCCAATACGAACAATTGCATGTATACAATCATAGAATAATCAAGTCAAAATCCAATGAAATTAAACAACGAAGACTTCAACACCAACGTGTAAAGTGTGATGATTAAAATTGAAGCACATAGGGAGAATCATTAAGAAAGTCAACCGGAACCAATCCACATTTTCCAAATAACATTCTATCACCTAGGATTGATTTTTCTCACCTCATTAAAAATGAGTTCAAGGTACCACACCCCAAAACATAGCCTATAAGGACTCTTAGATGTGGGGGTGGCATTGCTTGACGAGTAAATACACCAACGCTAAAGTTTACCCATAAAGCTTATGTTGGATACTCGTGGGTAATACCGTTGCCAAGGATTGTATCCATTTTCCATACGGAGCAATTATCTTTTGTTTTCACATTTTTTAATACTTATACCAACAATTTCTTTTGCTCAATTTTTATCCATGGCAAGGTATATCATATCCCTTAGATTTTCAGTTAAGTTTTCCTCCTACATTCACTTTCCACACATCATAAACGATATCTCCAAATGTGCAACAATAATAATACATGTGGAAGTGAAGTAGGTGGTGGAAAAATCAAGTTATTTTCATTCATTGAATATGCCATGAATATTTAGAAATATGAACATGCGCATGTGGCAAAAGAAATAATATACCAATTTCTACATACATATGAAATTCATTCGTGCATACTTCAATAGTGAATCAAAGAGAAAAGATACACATTTAAGCACCATTTTTTTTTCAGTTTTTTAGTTTTTTTTAAATGCATGAAGTACTAAAGCAAACATGAGATGCAATCACACAAACAAAAAAAAATCAAGCACACAACAATGCAACTACTAGCACACAAACAAAGAAAAAGTCAAGCACACAAAGGTGGTAACAAAAGAATGATATGAAGGTACGCATTTAGTTCAAAGAATGAACCTTCGCGTCGCTATTTGACTAAGGAGCTAAAATAATGAGACTCTCAATTTATCGCTCCTCGCCAAATTTCCATCCACCTACAAAAGATGTGTCGTGTGTGACCTTGGAATCCAACAAGGTCCACTCACGTTAGTCATCAAAGATTTAGGAACCCATATTTGTTTGAACTTAATGTTTTTGTTCCTATATTTGCAATGAGATGAAGTATGACCAACGCATCCACATGTAAAGCACTTAGCATGAAAATTTCCAACCTTTATTGATTCAATGTGAACTTTTCTATATTTTGATTTTTCAACATTTTTAAGACCATATCCTAGTCCTCGCCTATTATTGCCATAAAGTTGATTTCCAAGAATAATGTCCAAATTTTGTTTTCCAATGGAAAATCTCTTTAATGACAATTCTAGGGTGGTGACTTTGGATTTCAAGATATCGTTTTCATTCAAAAGCAAAGTGCATTTACTAATGAAAGCTTGCTTGTTTTCCTCTTCGTTTTTTTCAAAATCCTTCATTTTTTCTTTAAGTTCAAGATTTAGCATGTTAATCTTTTCAGAGAGCAATTCATTTTCAACTTCAAGCTTTACCTTATCTAGCTTATACATGCTAATATCCTTTAATAAAGAGGGACATGAAAGACAATCAGTTTTTACAGGCAAGCTAGCTTTCTGTTTTTCTAACATGGTAATGGTAGATTTGCATGCAACAAGCTCTTGTTTAAGATTTTTCATTTCTATAGACGTGTCATATTCAGTTTGTTGCATATCAAAGTTATCGTTCCTATAACTATCCACATCAGCTTCTAGCTCATCAATTCTACATTGCATGCCTTTACAGATTTCTAAAAGTTCAGCTTTAGTGGGAGATTCTACCTCATTGTGTTTGGCCATCAATGCCATGCAGGAGTGGGTTTCATGTTCCTCATCCTCCTCCTCAGCTTCACTATCCATGTCCCACGTCAGCACTTTCGCTTTTCCTTTTGCAACTTGAGCTGTGTGTTGTTGTGGGCAATCTTTTATGTGGTGCCCTTTCTTCCTGCATTTAAAACATTCACTTCTATTAATAGCTTTCTGATCATAGGAATTTCTACCAAAATTAGAATTATTAGACCGAATGAACCTTTTTCCCATCTCAGCTCTTCCTTGATCAGTCTGAATGTATCTCCTGAAGTTTCTGACCATTAGGGCTTGCTCTTCATCAAGATCGTCGTCGTTAGCTTGAAGAGATAATGGTGTGAAAGCTTTGGTCTTCTCTTCAGGCTTCTCTCTGGCTTCTATACTCTGCAACTCAAGCTCGTGTGACATTAAGTTGCCTATCAAGTCCTCTACTTTCATTGTTGATAAGTCCTTAGCTTCTTGAATAGCGGTGACTTTAGGCCTGAACGAACTTGGTAGCGCCCTTAAGATCTTTCGTACTTGTTCATGGCTAGAGTATGGCTTACCGAGAGAACTGGATTTGTAGACGATGTCTGTGAACCTCGTAAACATGTCTTTAACTGATTCTGTTGGTAGCATACAGAAGCTCTTATATTCAGTGCTCAGCAACGCAAGTCTGGATTCCTTTACTTGCGATGTTCCCTCGTGTGTCACCTCCAGAGTATGCCAGATTTCCTGCGCAGTTAGACAATGTGAGATACGATTAAACTCAGATTTATCAAAAGAGCATATAAGCGCATTCATAGCTTTACCATTAAGAGTATAAAGTTTCTTATCAGCTAAATCTCACTTGTCTTTAGGCTTAATCATAACAGTGTCTTCAATTTTAATAGTGGGTAGACTATAACCATTTTCAACAATATCCCACACATCATAATCTACAGACACTAGATAGATTTTCATTCTAGCCTTCCAATAAGCAATGTCTACACCGTTAAACTTAGGGGGACGGGCTATAGACTGACCTTCAGCAAAAGCACAATCAGATATATTCATGGTCATCTAAAAATCTAGACTAGATCCTCTAAACTGGCTCTGATACCACTTGTTGGATCTGGATCGTAGCCTAGAGGGGGGGTGAATAGGCTAATAAAAATATTCGTGCAACCCACGAACAATCCCACGTAGTTATAGGCACAGACAGGGCAATAAAATAGCAATCACAGAATACGCACAGATATACCCTGGTTCGGTCGTCCCCACGACCTACTCCAGCCCCCGAAAGCAAATACTAGATAGATATGTAATCAAGTACAGCTACACAGTGAGTCAAGATCCCAAATCTACTCTCACCTAGCTCGTACGCACACCACGTGCTCTACACTCTCAATCTAGTCAAATGCTCTCCCTCCGTGACGACTCCCAAAGTCGTCAGGTCCCCAAAAAATGAACACAAAAGGTAATGTTTCCCCTACAGAGATCGCTACACCAATACAAAGATAAATAAATAGAATTTTAGAAATGCTCAGTAATGGTGTGTCGTCTCTGTCAATAGGCACGGGTCAGATCAGAATCTGACAAGATGTCGTCGTCTCCGCAAGTCGGGCAACTCAAGTTGCGGATCTCCTCGCTCTCCCTCTTGAATGCTCCTCTGAAAGTCACGGCCTGGTCTTAGTTACTCATGTAATTGTGCCTTGGGATCTTTAAAAATATTTGCACCTTCACACTTCGTTTTGACCTGCAAAAAAAAACTGAATGTTATTAAATAATAATAATAATATCAGATACCTCCTTTGCACTTAGTTGTTTTGCCTTGTCCTTAACAAATCAAGGTGAAGAGCCTGCAAGACAAATCTAAGTGGAGACAAAAGAAAATTGGTTGCCCCTTAACACAAATTTTTGAATTAATGTTTTCAGCCGAACCTTTTGTTTTGGGAACCTGCAAAAGAAAACAAAATAGAGATTAGACTTTTAATTATCTTTAAGGAGAGGCCACTTACCTCTGTTTAATACATAAGAGCACCCTGCAAAATTCTCCACTCAATTAATGCACATGAGGAATTTTTGCTCATACAAAAAAAAATTCGGCACCCTGGAATTTTTTGCACACACAAAAACCGGCACACACAAAAAAAACGATTGAAGCGCAATGAAGCCAAGTCTGTGCGTGGCCTCTTAAAAATCTGTGCGGCCAGGCTCTGGTTTTTTTTCGGCCGGCTCTTCAAAAAAAATTTGTTGCGGCTACTGAGGAGCGTGACCTGCAAACAAACAAATCACAAGAACAACAAAAAAAACTTGAAGCCCCTTAAATGCCCACGTGATGGGATGTTGCTCCAACACAAACCTGTGCATGACCTTCAAAGAGGAGAGCAAAAAGTTATTGCAAGAGGCAAAAATATTAAAGAAAACAAACCTCTTTGCCTTTTCAAGTTCCCCTTTTTCTTTGTGTGAAAACTTGCGGCTGTTCCCAAGAATCACGGCTCCACTTCTCACCCTATTTTTGTACGGCCGCACTTTATATATATATATATATATATATATATATATATGAGGAGGGATCAAATGACCCCCAAAAATAACCCCCCAAAAATGACCCCCTATCAAAAATCCTATGCCCCCCCATTTTTTTGGAAGATCCGAACCATTCATCTTGATCTCCACCCTCTAAATACCTTACCCACCAATTTTCAACCCGATCCCATTTGTTTTGCCCGTTCATCCATCCGACCCAAATTTAACGGTTTCACATGAATAGAACTTTTGCGAATGGTTGATTAACGGGCAAAACACATGGGATCGGGGTTGAAAATTGGTGGGTAAGGTATTTAAAGGGTGGAGATCAAGATGAACGGTTCGGATCTTCAAAAAAATGGGGGGCATAGGATTTTTTGATAGGGGGTCATTTTTGGGGGGTTATTTTTGGGGGGGTCATTTGATCCCTCCTATATATTATATATATATATATATATAATATATAATATATATATATAGATATATATATATATATGGGTAAAGGGGATCCTAAGGTGCCTCCTTAGATTCAATCTAAGGAGGCGCCACCCATTTCCCCCCCATCCCACACATTTTTTTTGAAATTTTTTTTCATGGGTTTATTGTTCACCTTATGGATGAGCAACATACCAAATTTCAAGGGATTCAAATACTTTTTGAGCCCCCATCTACCCCTTGCAACTTCGTGGAGTTTTTCAGCACGTTTTAGACCGTTGAAATTGTAAGGGGGTAGATGGTGGCTCAAAAAAGTATTGGAATCCCTTGAAATTTTGGTATGTTGATCATCCATGATGTGAAACAACAACCCCATGAAAAAAATTCCAAAAAAATTGTATGGAGATGGGGGGAAATGGGGGCGCCTCCTTAGATTTTCATCTAAGGAGGCACCCTAGATCCCCTTTTTCCTATATATATATATATATATATATATATAATATATACTATATATATATATATATATATATATATATATATATATATACACACGGCTCTTCCCCCTTCTCTCAGAATTTTTCAATAGATGCGGCAGTGGCAATAGGGTTTTCTCCTTGTAGGGTTTTGGCAATGTAGGCCAATGGAGCATTGGGTAGGGTTGATATTTAATAGGAGATTATATAGGAGGGTGATTGCAATGGATGTGGGATTTGAATTGGAAATAGATAGGAGCAAAAGATCTTTAATTGATTTGATCAAATCCCATTTTGATTATACTTGTCTCCACCTCTCCCAATCTTGACCAAGTCCAAATAAATTTGTGCACACCACCTCTTCTCCATGCAACTTGCTATATGATTAGCAATTACTCCAACTATTAAGAAGATTATCGTTTCGCCTTTCCTGAAACACACTTACGCACACGTTAGATATAACACAACGTTTGTCATCATCAAACTAGGGATCCTAGATCGTTGCTACCAACAAATACCACTGCAGATGGAATTAAATTATGAAAAAATATATTTGGAAATCTTATAAAATTCGTGATAACTTTTATGTTTTTTTACTTTTGCTAAATCCCACTGCAATTGGGCGTAAAGGGTCGTAGACTGCATGATAGCAATTTTGTTAGTTTTTACACACTTTCACTGTTTTAGCTCTAACTGGTAATGTAGATGTGCAAATCTTGTGTTCTTAGACATTTCAGATATCTAAACTTCAAAACTATAATTCACATGTTGGGCACTTGTTTTAAATCTATTAGGAACTAGTAGTAAGTCACTATTCTTGATGCATGATGTTTCTGTTTCTGCATAGATTGTGTATCTTTTACATCACAGCTTATAATAATTCACAGAGACATGACATTTTTCTGATATTTGGTGTCTAGAAGTAGAATTTGATGATAAACAATTTTCATTCCGAAAGTTTTGTCAAATTCTATCTGAAATTTCTGATGTGTTGTTGTAAAATGAAAGAAAGAAATGATAGACTAAAAGAGAGAAAGGAAATATGAAATGTGAAAGTGGTAGTGAAATCACTAAAATGAAAGTATCATGAAATATTTAAATTGAGAGTGAGATGAGCGTAATTAGTCTGGATCCCTCAATCCATTCAGAAATGGGTGAGACTCTAGATGTGGGTTTGTGGGGGAACACGTATAAAAAGTGGGCATTAAGGGGTGGACATAGAATTGTAGTCTCACACGCACTCCCGACAACCGACAGGGGTAGTGGGCAGAGTTAGAGAGGCCCATGGGTGTACTTGTATGCACCATGAGGTAATTAATGGTTTCCTCCATTTTTGCTAAAAAAATCGAGGGTTGTCTCATCGACAGGGAAAGTTACAAGAGGCCTCTACAGTTCTCGTGTCGCTGTTTGGGGTACCACTGTTCACCCACCCTGGGTGAAGTGCAGCTCCTTAGTGTCCTACGATTTACTTGGGTTTCCAAATAATAACGAAATTTATAACTTTAAGACTAATTTAATTTTCCATTATGGTTATATACTTTCTATTCCTTAGCTTTTACTTTAAGCACTTGTGTGATTGTTTAATTTTTTGCATTGTTTCAGTGGACATTGTATCACAAGTAGATAGAATATTAGTTAGGTGGGCCAGTTCTAGGACTGGGTCCTACCTAGCATAGTTAGAGTTTCCTAACGCGTTGACGTGCCCCATTTGTGTTTTCCAGGAGTATATCAGAGCAGGCGGAGCGAGACCCAATTCAAGAGAGTATTTCCAAAGTTGAGATAGTGATGGAGCCTGTGGGCAATTTTGTTCAGTTCAGTTTCTAGGGTTGGGTATGGAGTGTGTTGTACATTGTGTGGACACTTTTGTCCGTTTGTGGGTTTTGGGGAGTTCTTTTGTATTATACCAGTTGTTGAGGTGTTGTAAATAAAAATGTACTTTTGGATTAATAATAAAAGATTGTTGGATTTGTACATTATTGTCTTTTGTTTTTCTGCGTTGGAGCATTACTTGTACTTACCAGTATGTGTGCAGTGACCTACTTATTCTTCTGTACTATCTTTTTCTTTCTCTTTCCTCGTAACACTCGTTACTCTAGGAATACTTGGGACGGCTTCGTTCTTCCTGGGTATCCTAGGGTGCGGGACGTTACAGAAGTGCTTGGGTGCTTGCCAAACCCCTTTAGCCATGAGTTGCTTGATGGATGCTTGGGTGAAGCTTACGGTAAAGCTTTGATCCTAGCTTGGAGATGATGAGCATTGGAGATCTTCTTGCTTGACCAATGGAACCTTGATGATATATGCTTGAGGATGGTTACTTGGGAGAGGGTGGCCGACCTTGGATGAAACTTGGTGAGGGATAGGTGCCGACTAAAACTTTGGGTTTTTCTTGTAGAATAGTTTTTATCTCCTTGGGGGTTTAGGACCTGTGCATGAGGGGTTTAAATAGAAGTTCCAAGTCCTATGAGAAATTAAACTCCTCTTTGAGATAGAACTCCCGTTTGAGATGAAACTCCTTTTGGAATCCAAACTTTAACTAGTCAAACTTTCAACCTTCATGGAGCATTGAGCTTGGATAAATGTTGATGAAGTATGACTCCTTTGAATTTCTTTGCAGAAATAATTTATCCACAAATTATCTTATCTTCCTTTGAATTTCTAGAAGAGTTTTACCAATGCAATATTACTAAATTTCCCCTTTTGTTCTCCTTGCATATTTGTTCCTGAAATCACTTAATGAACATATTAGCACCATGCGACTTGTTTGTTATCGTCAAAATTAAGAGTGTAATCTAGTTAGTGGACTAACTAGGCCAACATTAAGCATGATGTCATGCATCTCATGCGTGAGTTTTGTGTGTTTTGTGTGTTTTGTTCCATGTCATTAAAAACCTTACGCACACTTCTTGTTGTGTTATAGTCAAAAAGAATAATCCCTTATGCATAAAGAGAGAGGAAGAGACATCCTCTTTTTGATGGACATCATCTCAATCACATTATGTAATTTGCGTTTCCAACCCTATCCATAAATGCGGTATTAGAAGAGGGCATGCACATTATCTTTTCTAATCCCCTTAGGATTCTAGATTTGAATTCAAATCTTATCCTAAAATAAGGTTGGATTATTAAACCAAATGCATATGAATTTCCTAACACTTAAGAATTAATGTTAGAGTAAAACTTTGTTAATTTGAGTTGGTAATGATCCAACTCTTGGATTAAACCTGCAACCAAAATTAAACCCAAAACCTTAATTTATAATTGCCATTAGTTGACTACTGCTTAGTCATTAGTCGACTAATACTCAGTTAGTCGACTAATAACCTTCATTAGTTGACTAATTTGAAATGGAAATCTTTTCTGTTTTCATGTTGACTGGTTATTCAACCAGTGGTCTATCATTTGTCAACTAATGGCTACTGAAAGCCATTAGTCGACCAATGAGTTGACTAGCCTTCTTGTAAGAGTTTGGTTTGGACTTTATGCATTTCTTATTCAACTTGAAATATGTGTAACTCTTTACGAACATTTCCAACGTACACGCGCAACTTCTTGCGACGCGTTATTCTCTCTCAAATAATTTTGATCACAATGCTGGTGATCAGTTATGTATATTACATATACTTAAAGTTTCTTCCTTTGCTTTTTATGATGAGCCATCATCTATGTGAGATTCAAATAGCTCAAATCCTACTCTAGCAGTCACTTGATCATATCATGTGATCGATAACGACACTAGCTATGCATGCCGATAGCCATATTGGAATCATCATTATCTGGCTGGTGTGAGGCAGGAATCTCCCTGACTAGTTCTAGGCCTGATAGTGATAGCTATCATATAGTCCGGTCCCTTTGCCAAAACTATGTTGCAATGGTGTCTAGAGTACGGAAACTGCCAAAACTCATTACAGGTTAAAGCTTTGAGTCATGTGTGATGGATCCCATAGTATGAGGTTGGATAAAACTTATTACTCAAACAAGTTTATCCAATTGCCTTGGCTAAGGACTTTTTAATAGATCAATTAACTCTCTACGACACTATCCTCCCATATCAGAGGAGATGAATCCTGTCTAGACGACCACTCCCTTTGTATGCTTCTAACTATACCCAGCGAGTACATTCATACCCAGTAGTAACAACTACCCTACTGTCTGGTCCCTCCATCAAAACTATGCTGCTAAGGTGTATAGGGTACAGATACTGTCAAAACCAACTATACATTAATGCTTCGAGTCATATGTGATCCCATAGTATGAGGTTGGATGAAACTTATTACTCTTACAAGTTTATCCAATTGCCTTGGCCAAGACTTTATTATAGATCCATTAACTCTCCACCACACTAACCTCCCATGTGAATGAGATGAATACTGGTAAGGCAGCCACACCCTTTGCATGCTTCTAACAATACCCAGCGAGTACCTACATACCTAGCATGATGCTGCTATTAGGTAAAATTCGAAGTATATCCTTCCACGTGTAAGGTCCTTTAGCATGTCTCTGGTCATAAGGACTATGCTGCAACAACTGCCACCTAAGAGCTTTTGTTGACAGTTAGGGTATAATTACCGTTTAAAAACATCTTGGTGAGTCGTGTTGTGAACTTATTTACCAACAAGCACATGTGCACCATCTCACAATGTACCCACATCGAGTGGCTATAAAATTAGCCACTACCATCATATAGTAGAGATCCATGTACACTGGTCCATCTGGAATATCAATGTCTCGTCTTAATATTCCTTCGACAAAGAACATTTATGACATAAGCTTAAATGGATACATTGAGCCTTGTTATCATGATCTTATCATAATCCTAATGCCCCTCACATATATTCAAGGATTTTATCCATGCAATTATATCATGACAACCATGCATACTCATATAGATAAAGAGTACCAAATAGCTTACATCATTTTGACCAAGATGCATCAATTACAATAATTGAACGGTTACTACCTAACCATTTATTACCAAGTCATTGAATAATGGGCTTCTACTTGGTAGGCTTCTAATGAACAATGTTTGCAAAGCAAGATTTTGCCATGCTAAATGGGGTTCTTCCAACTTGCATTATGATGGGCTAATACATGATTTATTTGTCTTTACACTAATGTGATTGGTCTAAGCATCATGTCTACATTGTCGATGCTTAGTACAGGACATTGAGTATGGAATACATCACATGAGGTTGTCTTCTGTCCATGGATGTCTTGGTAGGGTGCCTCGTAAATATGCAATGGAGGGATGTATCTTGTCTATTACTACAGTGCCTTTGTCAATTGTTGTGTCAAAACCATCCGTCCTTGCAAAATGCTAGATGCTTCATTTGTGCCTTAACTTGGCTATTAGCGAAACATTTTCCATGACAATAGTGGGCCTTCATGTTCGTTTCCATATACTATAGTGGTTGGTGTTACCATCTCATTTCTTTAATATCTTATTGTTGTAGGGGTTATATAGCTTTATGTCCTTCATCCCCCTTACTGTTGACCATGTTCTTTTCTAATGCATTCCTCCTTGTGACTTTTGCATGAGATTCTAAGAACTTTAGCCTTTTAACACCAATACTTCAATATCCTGCTAAAGTTATGGACACTCTTTGGTGTTGTGATCTATTATGGCAAGGAGAAAAACTAAAGGGGTGAATAGTGTTTATGTAAATTAAAATGTTCCTCTAAAATTCTCCATAAGATTAAAATAGAGTAACCTAGGTTTTAATCTTAATCAACTAGAAAACTTTAATAATATAGATTAACATATCGAAAATAAAGAGTATGCAAGAAGTAGACATGTAAAGAGATCTCAATTGCAAATACACAATCTTATCCTAGTTCACCCCTTAGGGCTAGTCCTGTCTCCAAATCTCTTTTGGGCTTTAATCCACTATTATAACAAATAGTATAACCACCGCACCTCTAATGTGGATTTACAACCCACCTTGCTTACAACAAGGATTTCACACCACCTAACTTACAATGAAGAGTTTCCTCTCACACAACGCAAATGAGAGAATACTTACAATGCTTGAAGATACATTTACTTATAGCCTTGCTTGAAGCCCTTGTGTTATAATGTGCTATAGGGAAAAGCTTGATATCAAAATATAATAATTTTGGCTCAGGAAGATCAATGGTTTTGACCTATGAGAAGGATTAAAGACTTAGAAAAGTTTGGCCAAGAGGAAAATAAAAATTTTTAAATTTTGGAGATTAAAACAATTTCACTTTGAAAATTAAGCTTAAGAATTATGAATAAACATCTGAATAATCCCCCGCCACACACAGATGAATATTGCTCAAAATAAATTCCCCAAATCGCTTCCCAATGGTTCTAAAAATACAGACTTGCGTCAATCAAGGAGAAAGTCAAATATGGCCGTTTGGGGTCTGGTAGTCGACTCCTGTTCATTTGGTAGTCAACTACTGGGTTGGAAGTCGACTATCCTGTCAATATGAGTCTCAGGGCAACGACGTCGAGAGCTTTAACTTCGGCGGTGCTGTGCTTGCGCGGAGACTTGAAGATGATGATGTCGAAGTCGAGTTGAGGTTGCACGACCACGACGCAAGGATGCACACGGCAAGAGGATGAGAGCACGATGAGCTTACGGTAGCGAGGGCTCTTGGCGGCAGTAAGGAGAGCTTTTGCACATCAGCATGTCGATGAGGCTAGAGGATGCTTGCGAGAATTTCGTTTGCATTTGGGAGACGTAGTTGGTGAGGTTTTTAAGGCTTGCGATGGCGAGGGTTATAGATTGAAGAAGATGATGAATATGGCCGTCGCCTTCTTCTTTTTTGTGTTTGCTACCGCTTTATATTTGTTGTAGCCTTTTTTGTTGGCTGCCACACAAACCTTAGATAGATGCTAGGGTATATATAAGAATAGGGGTTGATGGGAGTTTTTGCTTAAGCTAGGGCTTCTAGGGTCCCTTAGGGTTTTGGATGTGTCAGCCGCAACCCTCAAATAAAATTGTTTGGCCCTCTTTTATTTTATGATGCCGCACACCTACTTTTTGATTGGTTTGCTGTGAGTTTAGTAGAATGATGAGGAGAAGTCCCTAGAATCAAGGGATTTGAATATTTGGATTGGGATTTAATTGAAATTTGAATATGAATGGGTAGCAACAAATCTCCCTAATCCCTAATTGATTTGAATAAATCCAATGACTCTTGACCAAGTCATATTACTATGTGAACAGTACTTCATCACTCTCCCAAATTGCTATAAGAATAGCAATTCATCCGACGGTTGACTTAGTCATCACTTTGAAAATTTACGTTCTCTTCATTCCTGTAACACACGTAGCACACACGTTAATAGCAACACACATGTTTGTTATCATCAAACTAAAGAGCCTAAATCGTTGCTTCTAACAATCTCCCCCTTTTGATGATGACAAACCCATAAATGATTTGAGCAAATAGATGCACGTGTGGGAAGTGACGTGTGGGAAGTGTGATGAGGGGTATAATGCTTATTATGTTTACAATGAGACAAAGCATTACTAGCATGCACACAATATAGCAATGATGAAAAGCTTGCTCCCCCTATTTTCAAGCTCCCCCTTCATCAATACCAAATCTTTTGTCTTTCTCCCCCTTTGTTATCATCAAAAGTGGACTAATGAAGTCATCAAATATTACATGCAAAAATAAAGTATTATAGAGTATAGCTAGCACTTGCATGTATTTTCTTCAAAGTAGACTGTTTAAATTCATGAAAATCATAATTTAGACTTCACCACCAACGTGTAAGTATGATAATACAAACATTGAAGTACAAAGAGAGATACAATTTAGAACATCAACCAAATCAACCCACATTTTCCATTGAACATGAATTTCACTAGGATTGATTTTTTCCACCTCACTAAAATGAGTTCAAGATACCAAACCCCAAAACATAGCATATAAGGACTCTTAGATGCGGGGTGGCATTGCTTGACGAGTAAAGTACACCAACGCTAAAGATTACCCATAAAGCATATGTTGGATACTTGTGGGTAGTGTACTTGCCATGAATTGTATCAATTTTTCGTACGGAGCAGTTTTCATGTATTTTTTCTCATTTATAAATCTTTTGTACTTAATTTTTATTCATGGCAATACACGTCATATCCCTTAGATAATTCAGTTTTTATTCATCCTACATTCACTTTCCAACATTCATCAAAAGAATCTCCAAAAGTACTAGAAGTTTAGTATTCGTTGAAGTGCGTATGTAGGTGTAGAAATCAAATTAATCATTTCATGAGGCATGTCATGGCTCCCAAATAGTTTCTAACATGCGCATGTAGCTATAACAATAATACAATGATTTCTACAAGGATATGAATGAGCATGAAATAGTACCACTTATAATGATTCATAAGAGGTAGTCAAAAAAAATTTGATTTTTTTTCATTTTTTTGTTTTTCTTTTATAAAGAACTAAAACAAGCCAAAAAAACAAGCAACAAACACACAAACAAAGATTAAATCAAGCACACACAAAAACTATGAAGGTATGCAATGAATGCAAAGAGGGAAAAGAAATATACTCGCGTCGCTATTTGACTAAGGAGCTAAAAGAATGAGACTTTCAATTCATTGCTCCTCGCCAAATCTCCATTCCACTTATATGAAAGGTGTTAAGTGTGACCTTAAAATCCAACAAGGTCTACTAGTGTTAGACATTAAATATTTAGGAACCCACACTTGTTTGAACTTTATGTTTGTGTTCCTAAACTTACAATAATGGGATGTATGACCAACATTATCACAAGTAAAGCACTTCGCATGCATATTTTTCACAATAGAAGGCACTTGGTGGAAATTCTTAAATTTGGGCTTTTCAACATTTTTCAAATCAAATCCAAGTCCTCTTCTATTATTGCCATATAATTGATTTTTAAGTATGGTATCCAACGAATGTTTTCCAATTGAAAATTTTCTTAATGACAATTCTAGATTAGAAACTTTGGATTTTAAAAGTTTATTTTCATCCACAAGCAAAGTACATTTACTTATAAAAGCTCTCTTGTTTTCCTCCTCCTTTTCAAATTCAACCATTTTTCTTTTAAGATTGTTATTTAACATGCGCATTTTATCATTAAGCTCTCTAATCATATGATCCTTTTCAGTTTTGAGCTTAATTAAATCGTGTTTAAGCACGCTAATTTCATTCAATAAGGAAGGGCAAGAGGTACACACAACTTTTTCATTAAAGCATGATTTTTCCTTTTTCATTATAGCAATGGTAGAATCACGTTCATCAAGTTTTTCTTTAAGAATGTTAACTTCTTCAGAAATATCATAGTTTTCCTTTTGTAATTTAAAGCTGGCATTCCTATAATCAATCAACGTGAGTTCTAGCTCATTAATCTCATTTTGCATTCCTTTACAAACATCTAACAATTCAGCTTTAGTACAGGAATTTACCTCATCGCTCTTTACCATTAAGCAGACGACAGCGGAGTGGGCTACCACCTCTTCATCCTCATCCTCAGCTTCGATGTCCATGTCCCAAGTTAGCATCTTAGCTTTTTCCTTATCTTTAGCAACCTGAGCAGTCTCTTGTCTGCAATGCTTTGCAAAGTGTCCCTTTTTCCTGCATTTGAAGCATTCAACTCTATTAGCATAATCTTGTTCAGAAGAATTTTTATCGTAATTAAAAGTGTTAGAGCGAATGAACCTTCTATGCATTTCTGATCTTTCTTGAGGAGTTCTGATGAACTTTCTGAAATTTCTAACCATTAGCGCCATCTCCTCATCAGCATCTTCATCTTCGCTAGCTTTCAGAGCAAGTGGCTTTGAAGCTTTTTCCTTCTCCTCAGGTTTCTCTCTTTCTTCAATATTTTGCAATTCAAGCTCGTGGGACATTAGATTACCTATCAAGTCCTCCACCCTCATCTGTGATAGATCCTTCGCTTCTTGGATGTCATTGAATTTAGGCCTGAAAGAGCTTGGCAGCGCTCTTAATAGTTTCCTCACCTGTTCAAGACTAGAATATGGCTTACCGAGCGAGCTAGACTCGTAGACGATGTTGGTGAACCTCGCGAATATCTCTGATATAGTCTCCAATGGTAGCATGCAAAATCCCTCGTATTCTGTGCTCAGAAGTGCAAGTCTAGACTCCTTCACCTGTGACGTTCCCTCGTGTGTCACCTCCAATGTATGCCATATTTCCTGCGTAGATAGACAATGTGAGATACGATTGAATTCAGATTTATCTAATGAACAAATGAGAACATTAATAGCTTTAGCATTAAGAGATAAAGCCTCCAATCATTATCATCCTATTTATCATCAGGTTTAAGTATCTCAGCATTTTCAATTTTAATGACAGGTGGTTTATATCCTTTTTCAACAATTTGCCAGGCTTTATAATCAATAAAAATCAAGTAGATTCTCATACGATTTTTCTAATAAGCATAATCTACTCCATTAAATCTAGGTGGACGTGAAATAGACTGACCCTCAGCAAAAGCACTATCAATGTGATCCATGGTCAATCCTAGGCTAGATCCTAAAACCTGCTCTGATACCACTTGTTGGATCTAGATCCTAGCCTAGAGGGGGAGAGACTAAGCTAATACAAAATTCTCGTGCAACCCACAAGAAATCACACGCAGTTAAAAGCACAACCAGAGTAAGAGAGACAATCACAGAGTACGCATAGATATACCCAGGTTCAGTCGCACCAACGACCTACGTCCAGCACCAAGCAAATACTAGCATTAATAAGTTCCTTATGTACACATACAATGGGTCCTAGCTCCAACTCTCCACCTAGACTGTACCACACTCACCAAAGTACAGAACTCTATTAACCTAGTAAATGCGTATCTTGACTGCACCAACACGTCAAGACCCTCTTGTCTAGCCCCAACCAGACAAGTCCAAAATAGTCACAAAATAGGTAAATGTTTTCCCTACAGAGAACGTTACACTAAGACACGAATATAAAGAGTAAATGGTTTAGAAATGCTCAGTTCGTTTCTGTGTAGTCATCTCTATTAGTCAGCACGTCGTCAGCTCCAATCTGACACAAACGGTGTCTCGATCCGATTCTTGGATCTCAAATAGCACACTGGTCTGTGCGTATAGCAATTGCAGTTCAAATTAAATAATAGGCAGTCTGTGCGCACAACAATCCCCAAAAATAATCCACGTCAGCGAAAGAAAACGTTCAACTTGTTTTATTCCATTCGCACGTCAGCACTACTCTCCTAATCGAACTAGGGCATGCAGTGTGACCCCATGTCAGCAGCCCGGGCTTCACGTTGTCATCAACCTTCTGTTCGGAGAGACTTTGCCAACAACTTAGCTCGACGACGGCCAACTCGTCACGGCAGCAGCAACCTGACCTCACCGCAGCGACTCCAGTGCGGCGGCAGCGCTTTGAGTCCGGTGGCGATTCAAGGACGGTGAAGGCAATAGCAAATGTTCGACAGCGACAAGGGTGAAGATCGTCGGAGCACTTGGATCGAAGGCTCGGAAATGGAGCTGAGGTTGCGGCCCTACTTCTGATGGGTCGACACAGTAGCTACAGCACAGCAGCGGCAAGGAGTAGCTTGTCTTCGAATTGTGGATGAACTCATGCCCTGCGAATCTCCGACTGATTCTTCTTCAATGGCGAAGAGCGTCGGTGTCAGGAACGAGAGGTGATCGTCAGTGAACTTTGAAGACAACGCCCTCGACTCCGATGGTAGCAGCGACGGCGTACGTGATGTGAGTTTTGTCTACGTTCACTTTTGTTTGACAGCTTCGATTTGCGACGTCGACTTCTCCGGCAACGATGACAAGTGCTCCGAAGAGATCTTCACGGAAACATGGAGGGACTCGTCGTCACTTACTCTTCGATGGTGAACTTTGTCCTCAGGGAAACGGTGTCGAGAGCTTCAACTTCGACAATGATGTGCTTGCATGGAGACTTGAAGATGATGATGTCGAAGTCGAGTTGAGGTTGCACGGCCACGATGCAAGGATGCACACGTCAAGAGGATGAGAGCATGATGAGCTTACAACAACAAGGGCTCTTGGCGATGGCAAGGAGAGCTTTTGCACATCAGCACGTCGATGAGGCTAGAGGATGCTTGCGAGAATATCGTTTGCCCTTGGGAGACGCAGTTGGTGAGGTTTTTGAGGCTTGCGATGGCTAAGGTTATAGATTGAAGAAGATGATGAATATGGCCGTCGCCTTCTTCTTTTTTGTGTTGGTTGCCGCTTTATATTTGTTGTAGCATTTTTTCATTAGCTGCCACACAAACCCTAGATATTTGATAGGGTATATATAAGATAGGGGTTGATGGGATTTTTTGCTTAAGCTAGGGCTTTTAGGGTCCATTAGGGTTTTGGATGTGTCAGCCGCAACCCTCAAATAAAATTGTTTGGCCCTCTTTTATTTTATGATGTTGCACACCTACTTTTTGATTGGTTTGCTGTGATTTTAGTAGAATGATGAGGAGAAGTCCCTAGAATCAAGGGATTTGAATATTTGGATTGGGATTTAATTGAAATTTGAATAGGAAATGGGTAGCAACAAATCTTCCTAATCCCTAATTGATTTGAATAAATCCAATGACTTCTTGACAAAGTCATATTACTATGTGAATAGTACTTCATCTCTCTCCCAAATTGCTATAAGAATAGCAATTCCTCCAACGGTTGACTTAGTCATCACTTTGAAAATTTACGTTCTCATCATTCCTGTAACACACTTAGCACACACGTTAATAGCAACACACACGTTTGTCATCATCAAACTAAAGAGCCTAGATCGTTGCTTCCAACAAATAATCTTTTTCAAGATTAGTCGTAGCCCTCCTTGTTTTACGGGTTGGCAACTATAGGACCCGTGTTCCAGTTGTTGAGCTAAACTCAAGCCGTGACATGGCAACCTTGTAGAAACCAACTTCTTAAATACATATCATGTAATCTTGACTTAACCCAAACCGTCGTTCCGTGAAAACATCAAGCGCCGGCGTAAGTTAATCTAATGGTGTAGTCTAGACTTGACCCAAACCATCGTGTCGTGAACACACCGAGCGCCGGCATAAGTTAAGCTAGACGCGAAAACAAGGGTTTGCCTAGTCTAGACATTATGATTTGGATGAGCGACACTCATGATCATAAATGGCTAGGGGTAAAAACCAATAAGAGAGTCATATATGATATGATTGATGAAGAGTCATCTGCCAATCGCAGAGTCAAGCAATTTGTTGAGCACACTCAAGGTTGTGAGACTCGGGGTGGTTGGATCTCTTACCCATAATTTAATTTATTTAAATCGTTCATTATTAAGGCTTAAAATGATCACAAAAATAGTGGGAAGCTATAGATTGATAAAAGCCATTCTATCTATATTTAATATTGAACATATGCTAAACTAGGGTAAGTCTATGGTTATCGATGGAATCAAAAACATAATATTCTAAGAGAATAAGTTAACTGGTCCAAATGATTTGCTAATGGAATATCTAATTCTAATTGATAAACTATACTATATACTCATTGACATTAAAATGACCTTCTTAAGGACAGACTTAAGGATTATGATTTCATTAAGTTCTGAGTCCAACAAAATAAATGCATGCTACATGTCACTATCCTTTATATGGGACAGCTGGAACATATTGATGTTCAAATAGCATGTTTCTCCATACAATTTGTTGAGTCAACTCAAGGTAATATGGAAAACGGTTTTGATCCGCACGATTCGAAACTTCGATCAAACTGTTTGATTCGAAGATGAGTGCATGAGCGGTGCAAGACTATGTATCCCAACCGGATCTTGAGATGAGCAACTTGTTGAGCTACACTCAAGGTTGCAAAGCTCAGGTGTTTGGATACATGAGATGCTTGCATGGCTACTTATTTTTGTTGGGTCATATAATATCTAAATGAGATTTAGAAAAGGAAGAAGGCACTAAGGAAAGTCAATTGAGAAAGATAGTTTTATTTATCATTAGTAAAGGCATAAGTATGAGGAACTAAATATGTGACATATTTGATGTCATGATTGCAGAAGAATTGTTATACAAAAGGAAAACACATTTTGGCGAATGTCGACATATTGCTTCTGAAGCAATGGGTAATATGTATAACAAAAATATATTAAATGTTAATATATGAATACGCAAGATAGTTATAAACTTATATGGCAAAATAGACTAGGCAATATCAAACAGACAAAGCTTCACAAGTTACATAAAGAGGGGTCTGACCTCTCGTATTATGAAGTCTACGGACACTTGTGAACCTTATTCTCAAAGGTATAATGGCCGAAACTCCTTCCCTAAGATAGCGGGAGAGCGAGTTGTTAAACTCGTAGTCTTGTACATATTGATGTACTTGGACCCAAGTCTAAGTTAGCCAGGATAAGTTATTCTCATTTTATTACGACACATGTTCTTACTGAAACACAAGTCTGATAAAAATACAGAACGAAATGACAAAAGTATTTGAACTGATTCGATTAGATTGAAAAGTCGAATACTTAGCTGTATAAATCTTGTGAAATTAAAATAAAATGTGATTTTCTCTCGGGTCAAGTTTCTTAACATATTGGATATGTTGGAGAGCATAAATCGCACTTTATGAGACATTGTGCGACTCAGGGCAAAGTGACTGAGTTACGATCCTCCCTCTGGGTTAAGGCACAGAGAGTAATGTCTATGGTTTGATAAGGTTCTATGAAGACCTTATCAATAAGATATTCATTAAATCAATTGTTAGGAAGTTAAAAGATTACTCGAGTCTCGTGAGACGAAGAGTCGAGTTAGACATCATAGTCGATGATGGCTAATTCAATTTCCAGGATGAAATTCGGAGTACTGACTCCGATTAATAACTTGATGCAATTAGAAATGGTCTGTGCACGTGAATAAAGTATGGACTTTAGTTTACGTGCCCAAGGAAAGTGTTTCTTTGACTGCAAGTAAACTTCAAGTTAGAAGATTGGTGCAGAAAGAAAATAGAGAAGTACAATTATGTTGGTTGAGAACGGTTTTCATTCTAACTCATATAAACGGATTATGATGAAACTGTCTCGCCAGCAGATGTGTACAAATCTACTCGGACCAAACTCAATGTAAATGCTCATGATAACCATGAAAACTGGAGCATTCATTTACATTGCGTTTTCTAAATATCACTTGGAAGAAAACAAACTTATTTGAATTAGTCAGAGAGTTTTCAAGGTCAGTGGGAGCGAATAAAGTACATACAAGGCATCAAGGGGCTGGAACATATTTTTGACAAAGTGGTCAAAAGAGTTTGACACTTTTGAATATGAACCGTCTAAAATGCCCAGTAAATATATTTAAATTATTGTCGTAAGGTACGATGAGCTGGATGAGATTCGAAGAAATTAAATATTATGGATTCCAAAGGACCAAAGGAATTATTTGAATGAGATTCAAATGGTTGGTCTAATATGAACATAGAAACCCCTTAAGTCTATACAGTAGACGGTTTAGCAGATCCACTCACGAAGGCTCTTCCACATAAAGTCAACAAAGACTTATGTGTAAAATACGGTATGAGATACTGGGATAAATGGGCCTAAGTGCAAGTGGGAGATGTAGCGAGATAAGTATGCCCTCGAGGCAATTATCTCCGTGTAATATTACAAACATCTTGTTCGAAATAACAATAAGCTATTTGGTATAAATTTATCTAAGTTAATCATAATGTAGTTATCATTAGATATTAACTTAGGTAAAGTCCTGAAACTTAATGCAAGGTCAAACATGTATCGAGATGAGTATCTCGATCATGGAGAAGTGCTTGACCGTTAGTAGCATAAGTCTAAAAAGGATTCGTGGTCATAGATGTTTCGAGAAAAGGATATCGAAACATTGAATAGACCATTATGTCTTAGTCATCACCGTATAGCGATGACGATGATCTCATGATCGTTTGACTTAGCGAAGTTGAAGACGAGACACAGGTGCTCATTGGAGAATGAGTTCACTGAACGACCCATCAAAGAGTTGTCATATGGTTATGATTGACCAATCTATCAATAATAAACTCTTAATGATGATAGGCTAGTTGGTCTTATGACTTGAGGTCATTGTACAAACCTGTGCGTGAACGATGTCACTTAGATCACTGACCTAGCTTCGAGGCTAGGCCTGTCGAAAGGTCTTTGGTTTGGTGACATTTGAAGCGTACGAGGAGAGTAATGACCAAGAGAAGATTCGTCTCTCCCAGTCAATGGGAGTTAATGTCGTAGTGTTAGTTCGGTCTTTAGTGAAAACTCTGGCCATTGTATGTTGTAAGAAGTCCAACATTTTTTGACTAAAGATCGATGGAGACTAATCTGATTCGAGCTATTGGGGTTGACAGTTTGACCGTACCTTAGGCTTGAACTAAACAACATAGTTTAGACGAAGAGACTATAACTGCGGAATTCATCACGGACACAGTCAGGGTGGTCCCGACAATACTCATGTAGATGAGTTAACCACATAAGTATGATACTGAAATAGGGACGGCAACTGCTGCTCGTGGTCACTGCCGTCTGGGGCTTCGAGCCCCACCTGTAATAGGGTCAGGCTGTAAGGTCTCACAGAGATGGCGACCTTCGTCTAGTAATAGGTAGAAATATTAGGAAGAATATGTATTTTAATGCAAGGGATAGAAAACTGCAAAGAGTTTGTAGTTAGCTCCTGCATTCGGGATAAATGATCCTGAGTGCAAATGTGAGATGTTAGGGGATGTATGTCCTCAGATTATTTTTATTTGATACAAATGATAATTTAAGATTAGATAGAAGACTATTTTGCATGTGATGCAAAAGGAGTTAAATGTGTCTTAAATTGTTTAAGACCATATTTAATATAATAAACGCATTGAAAAAGTTACCTGGATGACGGGATCGTCCCGCTCTAAACGCACGTTCAAACCGCATAAAAAACGGAGTCCAAATGCACAAGTTAGAGCCAAAACAAGTTAGCCCAACCTATTGGGCTGAACCCAGCGAAAATGGAGGCCCACCAAGCCCGAATTTTTTGTTTAGGGTTTTTAAAACCCAGGATTTTTTGACGGCTGGATTTTCCATCTTTGAATGGTTTTTGGCTAACTTTGAGACGATGTTTAAGGGGTCAAACGACGTCGGATTGACTCGCTGTTTTTTCCTACGCGTTCACCATTTAACCCACTTCAGTTTGATTGGTTGTATCAAGATTGAAGCTCAACGACGAGGAAGTTAAAATTCATGGAAGTTTGACCTTATGAAATGCAAACTAACTTGAATTATTTAACTCTAAAAACATAGTCCCACATCGAAAGTGGAGTAAAGGGGATGGGCCAGCCGCCTATATAAATAGGGGCATACCCCCTCCTCTAAAGCTCTAGATCTGAGAGGCTCCTAAAAGTTTGGAGCACGCTCGGATCTAAGCTTAAATTAAATACTTTCTCCTTCCCTAAATTTCTGCCTTGCTCCTGAAGTGCTCAAGCAAAGCCACGAAGGGGCTCAGATCGGATCCGAAGTCTAGACGGAGGATCCTCTCAAGTGAACCTTTCTTCGACTCGTGGTTGGCTCAGCGACAAGGGGGTTGCTCGCCTCGGGATGCGGTGCGGTTTGGGAAGTGGTTCAGCTCAGGACGCGATGCGGTCCGGGAAGCTGTTCGGCTCGGGACAAGGAGTGATGCGGATGCGGTTCGATACACCTTGTTAGTGCAAGCAAGGTTCCGGGTATGTTGTTTAATTGCTTTCTTTTAATTATGTCGCAGTAGCTTAGATCATTCTTGAGGTGGTTAGATCCACCTCAAGTTGGCAGAGATCATGGCTTAGGGTCTTGATTTTCCTTAGGGCTTCTTTAAAAAGTTTAACAATTCTCTTGCTTTCTTTTGCCTCTATTGTTCGTCCGGCTTAGGACGGGCATAGAGATTTGTGCCCTGAGGATCCATCAAAATCCAACACCAACAAGAGACGCTCTTGGACCAATATAAACTACCCTGTTTAAAAGGCATGCATCACCAATCAACAACCGATTCCAGATGATGTGCTACCATTGTAACCACCCAGGGCATGTCAATAAGAACTGTTGTCTGTTGCTCAACCGATGTCTGTTATGTGGGGCATCTGGGCACTCTACCAGGAATTGCTCTCGCTACATCATCAAACGAAGGACTCCGATTGCAGTAGCTTCAGGATCAAAACAGCGTAAACCACCTCTGGCTCCATAACAGAAGGCTTATGAAGAGGTGAGGAAGAACCATCCGAGGCACCAAGCATTCACCATGACAGCCAAAGAGGCTGAGGCTACGGAACAAGTGATTTCGAGTAATGCCTAACCTTTCCTTATAATGTTTGTGGTATATGTATAGTAAATCTATTTGTATTAACTGTGATGTTTGTAGTGTGTGTGTATATGTAGGTAGTGTGGGTGGACTCGTGTGTGTGTGGATCCATGTGTCCCACTCATGTATGAGTGGGCATCCTCTTGGTATATTAGTATAGTATGTTTACCTGTTGTGTTATATATGCATATGCGGTGATATACGTGATAGATGTATAGTTATACATATGGTATGCATGTCTACTATGAGTGTATATATCTTAGACATGTTTGTCTATATTGTATTTTTATGCTAGTAAGGTTATGTACATGTTGAGTGTAATGTACATGATGATAGATGTACTTATAATTGGGTGTACATATCTATTGTGTATATGGGCCTGTGCTCATGCCTAGATAGGTATGTGCTTAGTTATATGTATCTATACATATAGTATGTATATGTGTGCCTTACGCATAGTAGTAGGGTTATAATATTGTATTATATTTCTTGCTCTACGAGATGATATATGTGCGTTAGGAGGTATACATGGTTGTACGTTTGTATATATGTATAGATGTGTATACGTAGTAGTATATTAGCTTAATGTAAATTACCTTGGTTGTGTATACTTGCATGTATGTATTGTATATATGTCTGAGTTTTGCGTAGATATAAGGTAGGTGTGTAATAATGTAAGTACGGATATGTGTGTAATGTGTATGCGTGCATAAGTATTTGTATATATGTGACTATATGATGTATGTGTAAGTGTATGCATACGAGTGTACATTGCTTTGTTATAGTATGTGTAAGGCTAGAATAGAGTGATCTTAACGTTTAGGTCGGCCATCCTTAAGTTAACCATATTCAAGAAAGTCTGAGGCCGGACTTGATTTTAAGGTGGGTAGATTGTAATGACCCTAGTGTTATATAAAGTAGGACATGTCTATATTTGAGTATGGTATGGTGTATTGTGTGCATATGTGTATGTAGTGATATGTATTATGTTGTGTGTATAGTGTATTACGTAGTGTGTAAAGTGATTGTATCATTGGTGTGTTACTTGACTGAATATGATTGTTCTTATGTATTAGTATTGAGTAGTATACGATATATATGAGGGGATTATGATTGTATACATATGGCATCATATTGTATAATAATGTGGGTGTGTAAGTTGATGGTACACTTGCAGTTAATAAGTTGATGTGTGTGTATATTAAAGTGTTACTATTTGCCTTAATTATAATATTGGTTTTAATTGTATTGTACGATTGTATTGTATAAATTATGTTATGTTACAGCTGTGGTATATTTGTATTAATATTGATATGAAATTGGTGATGTATGTATGTGTATTATTATTATTACTATTATCATAGTTATTAATTAGTGTTATTAGTAGTATTACTATTGGTATAGATATTAGTATTAGTTCTACTAATTGGATGTTTAGGCACGATGGCATGATTGTTATTTATGGGTGGTGAGTGAGCATGGTAGAGAGTGTGGTGTGTGTACATTAGAAGAGGAGATACAAGCGCTACCCTTATTTGTTCCCTACTCCCTAGTTGATAGGAATTCCGAGGACGGAATTGTTCTTAAGGTGGGTAGAATGTAACGGCCGGTATTTAATAATACGTATTTTGCATGTATGCTATCTTTTGTCTTGTGATTTTCCGTATCTGTACTGATATGCGTATTCGTACTACGTATTCGTATTACGTACGTATTTAATTAGCTTTATATACTCATACTTAATTACGTACTTTAATTAGCTATAACTATATGTAAACTAATTATTATATAATTTCATTAAATAATTATTTGAATTTGTATTCAAATCCCTTACCTAAACTCAAATGAGACTTTTTCCTAATAGCAATGAATCCTATTTTAATTTCAATAACTCCGTGTTTTTCCTTTTCTTCTAATTTTTAAATCATTCCATTTTAACCAAAAACCCGACCTTAGCCAAAGCAAGCAGCCACATTTTTCATTCCTTTTAAATTTCATTGCATGCAGAATAAACCCTAACTTTTCCACACTCACACACACACCTTCAGCCCTACAAACCAAAACCTAATGAAACCCTAATTTTTCCCTACTCACGCACACAGCTTCACCCAAAAGAAAAAAAGATAAAACCTGGGCTCATTTCTCTCCTCTCCCCTCTCAAAAATAAACCCTAAGAGCTCCCTCATTCAAACCCTAGCCAGCACAGCCGCAAACAGAACCCTAAGCCCTCACGACCCCTCACCTGCACCCTTCCACACGCGCCCCGGTAATCTCCTCTCCCCCTCACCTCCGGCCACCTGCTCCTCCTCTCCCCACAGTCATTGCTATCATAACCCAGCCCGCAACCCCTATCACCCCCTCAGCTCTGCCAACCTCAAGCGCACCTACCCCACAACTCCTCCTCCACCTCAGTCATCGCCGCTCCGACACCCCCTTCTTACTGCCGTACGAACTCTGACACAGGCACCACCGCCCATACTCCCCTCTAGCCATCTTCCGACCCAAACACCATCCCCAACTGCAGTGCAACCCACTCCGACTGCAGCGTCCAGATCCCCCTCCCCTTACGACCACCTGCAAACACCCTTCCACCGAAACATTAAGCCCTCCTCCACTTCCCTCCGACCTCCATATATCCTTGAGCCCAGCACCCAGTCCGACTGCAGTGCCAACACTGTCCGATTGCAGCACCTCCGGCCATCTTCCGACAGCACCCACGCCTGACCAACCTCTTCGAGCTTCCTCCTTCCCTGCGAACTCTCGACAGCCCTCCACGAAGCCGTGGTCGCCGTGACCCCATCTGCAAGCACAACAAAGGCAACGAAGTCGCTAAACTGTGAGTTTTAGTTTAGGCTTGAACAGTAAATTATAGGGTATATTATATTAGTACTTATAGATTATTATATCAGCATGTAAGTCCTTTTGATAAAAATAGTAAGTTTCCAATATATATTAGGTTGTTAGTATTAGTTTTCTAAAAACAGCATGTAAGTTGTTATACTGTTAGTTTAATGTTAAGTTAGTAATATTAGTTCTATAATAATGTGTGTGTGTGTGTGTGTGTGTGTCTATATATATATATATATATATATATATATATATATATATATATATATATATATATATATATATATATTAAACACATGTTAGTATTAATAATAATATTAGTAAGTTGGTTAATAATAGTTTTGTTGAAATCTGTAAGTTGTTGATACTATTAGTTAATATTAGTTTTGTTAAAAGATATGCATGTTAGTATTAATATGATGTTAATATGAATAATGTTAGTACTTAGATGTTTTGCTATTTAGAAAACCGGTTAGTAATATTAGTTTATATGATTCTGTTAGCGTAAAACGAGTAGTCTCACACGCGAATCTATATGACACAGATAAATTACGTCTTCTGTTGCGATCACCAGGACATTCACCATCGCCTCCAGGCAAGTATTTATTGTAATTGAATGTTAGGATAAACTGCTTAATCTAATGCTTAAACCTTATTTTGAACATGCTCGTCAAACTTAGTAACCAAACTGCATGCTCTTACAATGCCTGTTGCAATTAATTAAAATGGACATTTCATGTTAATGCTTCTTTAATAACAGAACAACTATTCTCTGCATGTCATCAATTGAACCAAAACGAAACAGAGGGTAGGACACAACCCTCGAAACGAATATGTGATACCATCGAATACAGTTGGAATGAAACTATCGAATACAGTTGGTATGGAACCTAGTCGATGACTAGACAGACACTTGAGTGGGGTTGGTCCATGTAGTAGGGTTTGTAAGTGTGTCTTGAACATATTACGGCTACCTCCTTACCACACCAATGGAGACAAGCATCTTGACCATTTTCCAGGTTAGGGATGGCAAGAAGGCGGCATGGTAAACCCCCGATGATAGTGTGTCTCGAGAACACTTTACTTACTCCGACATGGACTTGCACGAGCACAAATAATTGAAACTATTCCGTTTGTAACTGTGTTAATTTCATTAAAACACATATCATAAACATCATGCTCATATTTTTATGTTATGCACTTCGTTTACCTCATTTGAAATGCAAAAAAATATTAATTGTGTATGAACCTCATGCCTTACTTTCAGCATGTTCTCATTTTGGCTATGCACCTGCTCTTATTTGTTCTAACATTCTTGTTTCCTTAAACTTCAAGTTAATGAATTTCATTACTATAAAATCTTGTCAAGCTTCCTCGCTGACATATATTTCAAATATAAATGTGAAATATATGTTAGGTTCAGGGTCAGGCTACGTTGAAGACCCGCTTTTGACGATCCCACCTTGGAGGTAGACCCAGTTGATCAGAGCTACAATGACGCTGAGATCCTCCCTGCTAGATTAGAGAGTTACTGATGTCCCTATTTATTTAGTCGTATTATTTGTTTTCAGTTGTGTTGCTTTCAGCAATAAAATTGTATGGCCATGCTGGGCCTAATTTATTTGTGTACTTTGTTTGAACTCTGGAATAAAATGGTGATAATTATTTATGTTGTTTCTGAGAACTTCGCATGCAAGGACCTGCTTATTAAATATAAAACGCTTATTGTGCTTAAGTCAAAGAAGAAAGAAAAAGTACTTCTTCTTTGCTTTTAAGTACATGCAGACCCGTTCATGTTCTCGCTCCCAAGTACAATGGAAAGCAGGGTTTGACACTAACGATCATGTCATAAGTACGATAGTGGAATTAGATGTGCAGGAAGACCATCTATTTTGAAATCGTCATTATTTGGTTGGTGTGAGACTGAAATCTCCTCTGACCAAATCTGGGCATGTTAGTTACAAATACAATGTAGTTTGGTCCCTTCGTCAAGACTATGTCGCTAAGTGTCTATGATACGGAAACTGTCAAACCCCAATAACACCTTAAAACTTTGAGTCATATATAATCACATAGTTTCAGGTTGGATAGAACATGTTACTCTTAACAAGTTTATCCATTCCACCTTGAGCAAGGATTTACTATGGATCCATTGACTCCTTACGATACTATCCTCTCATATGAAAGGAGATGAATCCTGTTTAAATGTACACTCTCTTTACACGCTTCATACTACACATGGCGAGTATTTACGTACTGGTCACACTCACCGATGTTTAATAAAAACCAAAGTATTACTTTCCACATACATGGTCCATTAGCACGTCTCAGGTCATAAGTACTATGCTACACCAAGGCCCACCTTTGTGCTTCTATTGACAATCAGAGTATGATTACCGTATAAAAGCTTCTCGATGAGTCCTTCTGTGAACTTGTTCTTTAACAAGCACATGTGCGTTGTCTCACAATATCCTCACATCGAGTGGCTATGAGACCAATCATTACCATCACTATAATAGATATCAATGCATACTGGACTATCCAGAATATAATTATCTATCTTGATATTCTTATGACTATGAATATTTTGGATATGTGCTTAAGCAGATTCATTGAGCCTCATTATCATAATCTCGTTATGATCCCAATGTCCTTATATATAACCAAGGACTTTGTATATGTAATTATATAATGATAACCATACATAATCAAAAATATATCAAAGAATTACAAAGATAAAGTATCACCAAATAACATACTATTATGTTCAACAAGATGTTTCAATTATGAATAATTGACGTATTGGCATACATTCTCCAACACAAACTTGGTGTCTTATGAACTAATGATCGGGTTGGTCTACAGCCTAAGGAGATTTTTATCAATTCCAAACTTATCGAATCAATCCAAAAATAGTGCATTTATTGGGATGCTCGTATCGATTAGGATGTAACATTTGTAGTAGTCTACTATTTTTGTCTTGATGATTATCAAGTCATCATACTCTATGTTAAGTCCTTCCAAGCACTTGTGGGAGAAATAAATGGGTTGGTCAAAGTCTCTAAGGAGGCAATAAGTTTGATGTTGTCAGCATGTATGCATCTACCGAAGACATCTTGGCCTTCGATGATCACATGGATCACACTTGCTTCATCTGAGCTTTCAACTCTTTGGCAATGGTCATTACATCATTCGTCACACTAGTTCCATGTTATATGTAGCTGTAGCTGGCCTTGTCACATCAACTCTTTAATATCATGCTTAAGCTACGATCGCACATCTGTTGTGTGCTCATAGTCTCTATGGTACTCGCAGTACCTATTCTAGTCCCTTCTATTTGAATCATTCTACATAAGTGATGTTGCTTGGTGTAAAAATCCATCATATTGCACATCTATAAAGATCTTAGACCTTATTGCATTGAGATGCATGAAATTCTTAAAACACCATGAGGAGGTGTTCACTGATTGCATGTGCCCTCAGCATTTCCCTTTCTGCACTCATTGTAGCCATGTTCCTATTTCTTTTTTCCATCATCCTTGGGTTTCTTTCACGAGATTCCAAGCTCTTCGGTATTGATGTAGATTTCAAAAATGATCATTAAATCTTCCATGCTCTTAGGTAGGTTAGTGACTAAGTGGAGCTTGAGATCTAGGTTAATGGTTTCATTCATCAAGGCTGAGGTGGTGTTGTCCAAACTCACCTTCTTCATATGGAGCATGATATCACTGATGCACATTATGTACTTTCGCAATTTACACATGTCGCCTTATTGTATGCTGACCAAGTGAATAGAAGAGCGATTCCTCTTCTTATGGTGATGAATCTGTGGTGATGAACAGCTAGGTAAAGAGTTCAGTAAGCTAATGAAAGCTTAAGATGCTACCAAGATTGAAGATCACGAACCAGTCATATACCACCTTCAATAGTGTGCTCGAGAATGCACGACATTATATCATGTCATTGAGCCCATGGAGCTGCATGATGTCTCTGTATCAATGAATATACTGTGGGATCATGTGGATGACAGACAACACTAGAAGGGAGATTAAATAAGATCATTAACAAAATTATAAAGTTCTTCGATAAAATTAAAACCCTTATTTTTGTTGTCTAAGTCTCAAATGAGATTACCTCAATTTGTACTTAATCAACACAAATAATAATAAGATTGTAATGAAATGAATGTAATGAGCACAACAGAAATTAAATATTACAAGCAAAGATTAGAGAGAGAGAGAGAGAATCAGGCACATCGCAAACACAACAGCTTTTACCATGGTTCGGTCCAACCTTGGCCTGCGTCTAGCAACCAATCCACTAGCTCTCAACCTGAGAGCAACCTTGCCTCAATAAAACGAAGTGGAATTTGTACAACCACCTAGTTCCACTTGCTAGGAATTTCCAATACCTAGTTACAACCAAACTAGGAATTTCATATGTACAACACAACACTTTCCTTCACTCGGGAATTACAACTTCCAAGTCTTCTTCAATGACTTCACAAAATATAAAAGAGTTGATAGCACAAGATTCATATAGCCAATAAATATATAAGTGAATATTGTGGCTAAGAGAAATCGATAATCCTTTTGATCAAATTTAAAGGATATAAATAAGCAAAAAATTGATCAAAGGAAATAACTTGAAATAGATTCTCTAAAATATGTGCACTTAGGCTTTAAAGATCAATAATCAAGACTTGATCTTTTTTATATATATATATAATTGAATAACACAAAGATCAAAATGAAAAATTGAAGTTTGAATCTCAAAATAAAAAAGCTATAATCTTTGGAGATCAAACCAAATTTAAGAAGGGCCAAGAAGATTAAAAAAAGTAAAGAATTTTAGCACAAGAAAATTAGAACAATGGCCTAAAAAGATTTTTGAAAGAAACTTGTGAGCTTGAGAATTTTGAGATAAAGAATAAGTATAATTTGAAGAATATTGACATATAAACACCTCTAAAGTCTTGGTTATTTATAGAGCAAAGATTAGCACACAATCAGCTCAAAAATCTCTTCAAACAACTAGTTAATGGCTAGCAAAATTCAAAATCAAGTTTTCAAAAATGCTGAGAGTTGACCCAGATAATCGGATATTTTGGTTGATAGTTTTCTATCTACCCAGATAGTCAGTTATTCAAAATGGATAGTCAGCTAATTAAAAACTGGAGAGTTCTGGGTAAAATTCATGTGCCAGTAGTCGGCTATTTGTTTTACATAGTTGACTATTTCTTGATACATGAGTTTTTCCACTAGGAAATACTTTGAAAATATTTTATAAAAATTATATTAAAATATTATATACTAAAATACATTTAAAAACTATTTTTCAAGAAGTTTTGTGTATGTAATAAATATTCATTGGCTTTGACATTCTAAACTTATAACTTACACATACACACATTTGTAGCTCTTGATCTTCTTTCTTTAACTTGAGCCATCTAGTCTTAATGGTGAGTCCTTGGTTGAGCCATCTTTTGCTTCATTTCTTGGCTTGAAGATAGACTTCCTGAACATGGCTTCTACGTCCTTATTTTTAGCTTTTCAATGCATTCGATCTTCATGGCTATAAAATAATCCATTAATCCTATACACACTTGAAATAGATATGTTAGTACCCATATCACTGGTGTACATCATCAAAATCCACTAGGATGGGTCTCGATATCCCAACATTTTCCCCCTTTTTGATGATGACAACAAATGATATAAAATATTAAAAATATAATATGACAAAAAATTACTTATGCTCCCCATGCAGAGATGCATGATTGCTATGGAGAAGTTACTCCTCCAGCATCAAGGCTAGTTATTAAAAATATAATATGAGAAAAAAATACCTTACGCTCCCCTGCAAAGATGCATGATTTCTATGGAGAAGTTACTCCCCCTGCATCAAGGCTGGTTAGCAATAAGCAGAAATACACATGATTCATATTATATTTCTTTTTTTCAAGTGTGGAACAGTATCATTTTACCATGAAATAAACATAATTTTATATGCATTGTATTTTTCTCCCCCTTTATCACATCAAAAATTTAATTCAAATAAATTCTTGACACCAAGTATTAAAAATGGTACCAAGTGTAGAAGCAAATATTCATGACACCACGTGTCGGAAAGAATATTCATGACACCACGTGTACAAAAATATGTGTGCAACATAGCATGCATGTTAATGTATTCAATAAGTGCAAGCATGTCTCAATCATTCATAGCATGTTATATAATCATGTCTCAATATCCTTGCATGATCGTCAGATCTTCAAAAAAGTTTATTCTCAAGATATTCATACCATCCCAAGATATGCATTGATATTAGCTTATGTGTCATAAGAGAGAAAAATGTAATCTATATGCATAAATGGTATTAAGCATAACATGAATTTCAAAGTTTCAAGCTCAAACTTTTAGGCATAAGTAATGAAAATTTAGCATATATAACTTTCGCACACAAAAAGACAAAATTGTGAGGGGTCAACAAATTATTACAATCCAAAGTATCATATGTTCCCAGAACAAAAAAATATATTACAAACCATAATGTCAAAGTTTTTAAAAACATACAACCAACATACTAACAGAGTCCACACAAGAACATAAACATAGCAAGATAAATTTCATTGTCGCCATTCATTCACGACCCATGGCATTCTTAATTTCTCCTAGTTCCTTTTGAACTTCTTCAATAATGTGGTCGATAATGTCAAGTTTGTCAATGATGAAATGCTTCGGATTATCCATTCTTTGTATCAATTCTCCCCTGATGTTTTGGTTCACTTGAAGCTCCATCTTTTCAAGCCTAGCAATTATGAAATTTTGAAAAGCAAGCAAGTATGGTGGAATATCAATGGATGATGAAGATTGGCTCTGCCCGTGGTCTTCTTCTTTAGCTTCTTCTTTGGCTTCTTCTTCTTCTCCTTCCTCTTTAATAGTGTTCTTGGAGGGGTCCCACTAAAGACCCATTCTATGAAGGGCACTTGAATCAAACCTAGTCATAGGTTCTATGAAGTGGGTTTCACTATCTTCATCTATCCCAACAGAGATGAAGAGATGGGTGAGATAGTGCCCAATGTGGATAGAAGATGAAGTGTTTGGAGAAGTAGCGATGTGTACAATGTTGTTCATGATGATTTGAGCCCAGTTCACGGGAATCTTACCTAACATAGCATAAACGCATTTCGCTTGGTTCATGAAAAGAACAGCTCTACTCCCACCCTTCTGATTTATATTATAGGATAGGATGTTTGCAAGAATGCGTGCAAGTGGCTTAAAGTCGTCGGTGGGCAAGCTAGGTTTGTAGAATTTACCTTCATGATACATATTCATGTGAATGTTGGGGTCATCCATGGCAATTTCACGGAGTAGGGCACCCGTGCTAGAAATTCCAAGCCTAAGCACTAGGCCTTGAGTGTCAAGATACTATGGTGGAGTCCAATACTTTATTGGTGATCTTGGGAGTGCCAAAGCTTGTGTTTACCACCATGTTGGTGTAAAAGAGATTTATCAATATAAGTAGCATCCACACTTGCTATTGAGAGAGAACAATTCTTTGATTCATTGGAATTCAAAGATTTTATCAATCCCATAATTTTCAAGATCTTTAATTTTCACAAACCTCTCTTGGAGGATTGTTCTGTGGGCATTGGTGTCGAATTTGGAAATGAGATCGGGCCTATTGAAGTAAGGGATGATGATTTCCCTTTCAGATAATGGTGAGAATTCCCCCTAACCATGATTTCTAGGAATATGAAAATGAAACTAGAAAAGATGAGATTTTGAAAGAGGAAATGTATACCTAGGTGAGGAATGAAGCTATCTTCAAAAGATCTTCCACCACTTCCTTGATTCCTTGAGCAAAAGTTAGAAATTTGAGAGAGGATGTTGAGGATGAAAAGAATGGAGGCAAAATGATGAAATCAGTGGAATGGGTAACTTCTAGGGTTTACCTATTTACTAACGAATCCTAGCCCTAGAAACAAGATCAATGGCGAGGATTATCTGCCCTTGATGAGTATAAGTGAGTAGAGGTGGTAAACCCCCAATAGGGTGTGAAACCCCCCAAAATCCAAACCCAATAATCGTCTGTCAATCGACAATTTTCCAGTCGATAGTTGACTATTTTTCTTCTATAGTTGGCTACTAGCAAAATGCCTAAGATTTGAGCTAATGAAGCTCCCAAATAGTCGGCTATCTGCAAGTTTGGATGATTTGTGGCTCAAAACTTGTCCAAATCAATTCAAAACAATTTCTAAATATTTCTAAATAATTAAATATGTTCTAACACATAAAAATGAAACTTAAAACATATCCAAACAATTTATGATATACCATTCTTATGGATTTTTAGTTTCTTTTGCTTCTCTTCGATACGTATGATCGATGTATCTCCGAGAGAAGTGTTCTTTGCTAATCCCTTCAGTTCTGGGTACCTGAAAGTAAACCCAAAAATTTTGGTACCTCTTTTCATTAGGGTCCGAGGGATTAGACATAATAAACATATCATTTCGTGGAAGCCAAACCCAATATGGTTTAGTACTTTTGTCATTCATATACATATAGTTTTTATTGAAATGAACATTGAGCATGAAATCGATCATATACATGTCCTTCATCTTGTTCGTGCCATTTTTGGGAATCCAAATTTTGATGAACATGTTTTTCACATTAGTATCCCTAAAATGCTTATCTAAATACTTAGGGTAAGATTGATCATATCCTAAGCCGGTTCTACTTCCCTAAGCTTTTTGTTTATCAATAATATCCTCGAGCTTCCATTTTCCTTTGTTAAACTTATTCACAATTTTTGAAAGATTGTTATATTTCTCTTTTGTGGTGGTCATTATTTTATCAAGGTCATCTATCCTAAATTTTAAGCCATTAACCTCGTCCACAAGAATTTTATTCCTATTTATCAATTGTTCATTTTCTTTTTTGAGCTCTTCCATTTTCCTGGTGCATGTCCTAAATTTTTTGTCAACTTTATGATATTCTCTAATAAGGTTTTCGTGGACATTGCAAAGTTCTTCATATGCACCCTTTACATCAAAATCATTATCTTATCGCTATCACTATCACTACTAGTAGGTTGTCATTGCTATAATGATGCGGAGAAATAGGAGGTGAAGTAGTTCTTACCTTCGAGGAGGTTGACGCCATGAAACACGTGTGTGCTTGTTCTTGCATTTCTTCTTCTTCTTCGGATGATGTCGATGATTCTTCGGAACTCGAGACATATCTTTGATTGAAGGCCGCACATGCCTTTTTCTTCGGCTTTCTGAACTTCTTTTCTTTGTGACTTCTCCTTCTTTCTTTCTCTTTCTCCTTGCCTTTTCCATGGCCACGGTTCTTTTCCAAGGGGCAGTCTCTCTGAACGTGTCCGGGTTTATCACATCCAAAACAGATAATTTTGTTAGTTAATGAGACTTTCTTTTAACGTACTTACTTTGAAGGAATTTCTTGAATTTCCTCAAAATCATTGCAATCTCCCTCTCGTCTCTGTCGGAGTAGTCTGACTCGGAGCTCTATTCATTTGCTCTGAACGCCAAATTCTTCTTTTTTGGCTTTTCTCCAATCTTCTTGTCTTCTTTTAGTTGTATCTCATAGGCCATGAGATTTCCCATTAGCTCTTCCAAGGTAATCATTTTCATATGTGCTTCTTAGATGGTGATGATCATTCCCTTCAATTCCGGTCCTAGTGAGTATACTATTTTTATCACATGGTCATATTCAGAAATTCCTTTCATAACTTTGCAAGCTCATTAGTGATGTTAGTAAAACGAGTATTAACTTATCTAATACGCTCGCCTTTTTCCATCTTAAAACTTTCAAATTTGGAATTTAACATATTTATTCTTGATTCTTTTACCTTTTCCCTCGTGACTTACGTCAAGATTATGCCAGATTTGGTGTGTAGTCTCACACTGAGATACTCGATTGAACTCGGCACCGGTAATAGCACAAAATAATGCATTCATTGCTTTAGCATTTAGATTACCTTTCTTCTTTTCACCGGCTGACCATTTGTCCGTTTTCGGGTCCGCATGTGGTGTTCATTTGTTTTTTGTGATCACCCACGCATCAATGTCAAAGGATTGTAGACGCGTCTTCATTCAGATCTTCCAGCTAGCGTAGTTTGTTCCGTTGAACAATGGTGGTCGCATTGTATTGAGTCCCTTTGAATGGTGTGATGTTAATACCATCACATTTAACATTTCTCTGATACCACGTGTGGGATCCAGTAGATGGCGGACAACACTAGAATGGAGGGTCGAATAGGGTTGTTAACAAAATTATAAAATTCTTCGATACAATTAAACTTCTTTTTGTTGCCTAAGTCTCAAATGAGTGTTACCTCAATTTGTACTTAATCAACACAAATAATAATAAGCTTGTAATGAAATGAATGTAATGAGGATAGCAGAAATTAAATATATGAGGCACATCGTAAACACAATAACTTTTACCCTGATTCGGTCAACCTTGGCATACGTCCAGCAACCAATCCACTAGCTCTCAACCTGAGAGCAACCTTGACTCAACACAACGAAGAGGACTTCGTACAACCACCTAGCTCCACTTGCTAGGAATTTCCAACACATAGTTACAACCCAACTAGAAATTTCGGAAGTACAACACAACACTTCCCTTCACACGGGAATTAGAACTTCCAAGACGTCTTCAAAGACTTTACAAAATATAAACGAGTTGATATCACAAGATTCCTATAGCCAATAAATATGTGTGTGCATATTGTGGCTAAGAGAAATCGAAAATCCTTTTGATCAAGTTTAAAGGATATAAATAAGCACAAAATTGATCAACTGAAATAACTTGAAATTGATTCTCTAAAATATGTGCACTTGGGCTTTAGAGATCAACAATCAAGACTTGATCTTTTTTATAAAAATATATAATTGAATAACACAAAGATCAAAAATAAAAACTTGAAGTTTGAATCTCAAAATAAAAAAAAGCTATAAGCTTTGGAGACCAAACCAAGTTTGAGTAGGGCCAAAAAGATAAAAAAATCAGTGAAGAATTTTAGCACAAGAAAATTAGAACAATGGCCTAAAAAGATTTTTGAAAGAAACTTGAGAACTTAAGAATTTTGAGCTATAGAATAATTATAATTAGAAGAATATTGATATATAAAAACCTCTGAAGGCTTGGCTATTTATATAGCAAAGAACAACACAAAATCAGCTCAAAAAATCTCTTCAAACGGTTAGTTAACGCTAGCAAAATTCAAAATCAAGTTTCCAAAAATGCTGAGTGTTGACCCAGATAGTCGGCTATCTACCCAGATAGTCAGCTATTCAAATTGGATAGTCAGCTATTTAAAAACCCGAGAGTTCTGGGTAAAATTCTCCTGCCAATAGTCGGCTATCTGATTCAGAAAGTCGGCTATTTCTTGATACATGAGTTTTCTGCTAAAAATACTTTGAAAATTTTTATAAAAATTATTTTAAAATATTATATACTAAAATACATTTAAAAACTATTTTTCACGAATTTTGTGTGTGTGTGTGTAATAAATATGCATTGGCTTTGACATTCTAAATTTATAACTTACACATACCCACATCTCTAGCTCTAGATCTTCTTTCTTTGACTTAAGCCAACTAGTCTTGATCTTGAGTCCTTGGCTGAGCCATCTTTTGCTTCATTTCTTGGCTCGAAGATAGACTTCCCAAACATGGCTTCTAAGTCATTTTTTTTTTCTTTTCAATGCATTCAATCTTCATGGCTATAAAACAATCTATCAATCCTATACACACTTGAAATACATCTGTTAGTACATATATCACTTGTGCACATCATCAAAATCCACTGTGGTGGTTCTCAATATCCTAACATATACTATACAGGATCTCCCGCGCTATCATACTCCTCGAGTTTGGGGGGAATTGGAAGCCATTTGGTAGGTGTGCTTCTAGTATATCGTTCGTAAAGGATGGTTTATAGAAGTAAACACCAATGTCACCTAGTTTCTTCTTTTCCAGTCTCCACCTCATCAAGTATCTCCCGCGCTATCATACTCCTCGAGTTTGGGGGGAATTGGAAGCCATTTGGTAGGTGTGCTTCTAGTATATCGTTCGTAAAGGATGGTTTATAGAAGTAAACACCAATGTCACCTAGTTTCTTCTTTTCCAGTCTCCACCTCATCAAGTATCTCCCGCGCTATCATACTCCTCGAGTTTGGGGGGAATTGGAAGCCATTTGGTAGGTGTGCTTCTAGTATATCGTTCGTAAAGGATGGTTTATAGAAGTAAACACCAATGTCACCTAGTTTCTTCTTTTCCAGTCTCCACCTCATCAAGTATCTCCCGCGCTATCATACTCCTCGAGTTTGGGGGGAATTGGAAGCCATTTGGTAGGTGTGCTTCTAGTATATCGTTCGTAAAGGATGGTTTATAGAAGTAAACACCAATGTCACCTAGTTTCTTCTTTTCCAGTCTCCACCTCATCAAGTATCTCCCGCGCTATCATACTCCTCGAGTTTGGGGGGAATTGGAAGCCATTTGGTAGGTGTGCTTCTAGTATATCGCTAATAATTTGAAAGATCCTGACGATAGCACAACGGACGATATTCCAGAATAGCACGAATCAACCGTTTGGAGAATCCCTTTAGCTTTCTCCCGGTTTCTTTCCTAGCGACGGGACGTAGAAAAGACGGCTCAACTTTGTTCGTGTATTCCGGGGACCACGACCGCTAATATTTATAGGCTAGCCTCCATAGCCCTCGGGTTTCCAACTCGGCCCATCAACGAGTTGAAGCCCAATAGTCTCTACACATAAAGGCCCCACAACCTGTTTAACTCATTTAGCCCATTTAATTAATTAAAACCAGATCACTAATATATTGGGCTTAATATGACAGCGTAGCACTTATATAATTATTCACCGCATATTAGCCCAACGTTGGATTAAGATCCAACTTGTTGGATAAGTTCCAACAATCTCCCACTTGGGCTATATGCTTAAACTTTATAATTATATTTCATAGTGCATACAACCAAATAAGATCTTAACCTGCTGTCATTTCTTTAATGAGTCAAAAACAATCCGGCCCATCAATTATATTAGCAAGGGATCAAAGAGATCTTCGCCGCAGCAATTGCAGCTCGACCCATCAGTGGTCACTGTGCTAATACAAAAGAATGACATGGATTATGAAGTGGATGTGTAGCGTGGAAATTACATGTAATGTGATCTAACATGTCTATTTCCAACTGATCCTCCTTAACCTTAGTGAGATCATAGACAACAAAATCGGAGTGAAGCCGAACTGAAACCAAAAACTTTATTTCTGATCAGAAAATAACCGCAAGCTTAAGCTGGAGACTTAATTTTGTCTATCATATGAGCACCCAAAAGAACAAACTCCCACAAAACTGAATGTTCTTAATGAAATGACATCCATATGAGTAGCTAGCTCATAAAACCTTTTGGATGACATTTCCTTACTATAACGGATCCGTAATTACATGGTTTGTTCCGATGTGCTCATTAGACAATTATACACTCCTATTAATCGACAATCTAGGAACTTGATCTCTGAATATCTAAACTTTGTCGAGTTCATGTTGTTGCTGGAATATAAAACTGCAGGCTTCATTGTCACTAAATAAACTGTGTGGTGTTTCAAAACCATCCCTAATTCGCAGCATAGTGACAAAATATGCAGATATATTTTATGATTTGGATGTCACATGATATGATATGAAATCTAAAGCCATGTCAGAAGAGACTATATAAAAGGGACCATTTAGATCTCTTCTAGCAGATGGCGCCTAACATAGATTTCCGCTAAATTCTTTGCATCCAATAAATGATCAGAGTCAGTATACCAAAATGATCTCAAACCTTTTTTTTTACTACTGATCCTTGAACATGTAACCCTTTTGTTCTCCATAAATACCGTAAGACACATTTGGCTGCTGTCAAATGGTCAACTCCTGAACTTAACAATCTGCCCAACACACCTGTAACATATGCAATAACCAAAAGCATATAAAACTGACTCCTTATTGGTGAGATATAGGAAATCTTCTGAAGATTATTCTCAGGGTAATTAATGAGACTAAACTTGTCTCCCACAGAACTTAACATTTATTACCACATAGATATTATGTAAATTACATGCTCCCACAGAACTTAGATAACATCATTAAATACCATCTCAAAACCGAACGAGGTGATCACTCAATGAAAGTTAATATATCATCAACGATATTGAAATGCTCTGCTAATGCCATTTAAAACCTCACAGAGTCTTTCATGAAAACTGAATAGAAAGTCTCTTTACACATTAATGCATTCTTTTCCGTATAAAGTCTTTGAGTGATACGCTTTAAATCTTTTCTTAATACCCTTTTGAATTCCCTTTTGATTGTAAAAGACTATTTACAATCAATAGGTTTCAAACCTTATGGCAATAATAAAAAGATTTTAAGTATCATTTAAAGACTTTCTTAATTAATGCAATAATCAATTAAAGAGATGTAGAACTTTTATGACTTGATGTAAGTCGAACTTCCATCATCCTAATGTCAATAGTGAGCTTGTCATCTCTTTAATAGATTTCCTGAATGGCAATTAGTGCTTTGAGGGTGCTAGCGTTTGTCTTTATGAACAATTTCCCGAGTAGGAGGAATTGCAACATTATCTTGAATTTATTGTGTCTTGAACAATGTCAGGAATACCATCCCGAACAATGCCAACAACACCTGTGTGGATATAATCCTCTTCAAGAGTAATGTCACTAACTAAATTTCCCCCTTCAAACTCAGCATCCTCAAATAGGTGTGCATTTCCTAATTCGTAAACTAACTTAATAGTGGGATTATGTAAAACCTTACAAAATAATATCAACTTTAAAATTATTCAACAAAATTAGAAAATCTTTAGCATTATGTCCCCTTACTTTATTAGGCTTATAAAGCCTTACTTTAGTTGGACATATCCAAACATGCAATTGATTCATTTGTTGAAACTTTATTAAGGATATAAGCTGCAATCAAAATATAACTGAATTCTAAACTGTTAATTCTTTCATTACAACACATGTACTTAAACTGCAGGAATCTTAGAAATAAAGCAACATTTCCAAATAAATGAAGATTATAATGATCTTTTAAAGAGCTAGAATAAACTAATTTTGAATTAAGAGAGAACCAAATTTTTCCATTCAAAATTGAACACTTATAACCAAATTTGTTCAAAATAGAAATGGAAATCTAAATTCCGTTTAAAAACGGTACATAATAGTCTCATAAAATTCAAATATGTTCTAGCATTTAAAAGAAATAATCTATATTTAATGTGCCTCTACTTGAACCATCTTGCCATCGCCCATATCGATGTATCTTTCACCATCATTTGGCTCTTGGCATCTTAGGCAATCCTGCATAGACATAATGATGTGAATGGTTATACCAAATCTTTCCATCACGTGCCTATAAGTACCAAAGGCTGCATGAAAAGAAATTAACTTAGAATCAAACCAAATTAAAGAAACATACCCTTGTTAGCACGCCAAGCGTGATAATTTAAGCAATTCTTCTTTACATGCCCTTCAGCTCCACAGAAGAAACAACCATGACCTTCTGAACTTTTCAGTTCCCTTTGTTGTTTCTTTTGAGAAGCTGTATCTGCAGCTTCAGTATCCTTCTTCCTCTTGTTGAAGGTGGATGTCAGGAGAGGGCTTTCTGTCATTTCTTGCTCAAGCCTTTCATCTTCCTTTACACAGTTTGAGATGAGCTCATCCAGAGACCAAGTCTCATCCTTCAGATTGTAGCTCATCTTAAACTGGTCAAACTGGGATGGAAGAGATATCATAACAAAATGCACTAACAGAGCCTCAGAGAGGTCTAGCTCAAGTGCTTTCAACCTTGAAGCAATATCAGACATCTTCATTATATGCTCCCTGATGTTTCCTTTTCCTTCATATTTCATTGAAGATAGGTTTGTCAAGAGTGTATTAATCTCACCCTTTTCATTCTTGACAAACTTCTTTTCAAGTTCTATAAGGAACCATTTAGCTGTGGAAATTTTCTCTGAAAGAGAACCCCTGAGATATTCTGGAATGGCATTCTTTATAAGCATTAGGCTCATGCGATTTGATCTCTTCCACTCCTTCATCTCCCTCTTTTCATCAGAGGTACTCTCATCAGTGAGTGGTGGAGGACAATGAGTCCTTAATGCCAGATCAAGATCCATGACTCCGAGGATTATCAAAAGATTCTCCTTCCATGCCTTAAAGTTAGTGCCATTAAGGACTGGAATTGATTTTAGGTTGGCAGAAAAATTTTCAGGAATAATAGCTGAAAAAGAGAACAAGAAAACAATTTTTACATGTTCATATGGGTATTAAACATAACAACACCAAATTCAAATTAACTATTTTCCCATTTCAAGACATCCCCCACTAGTCCAATATTTATCTTTGGATAATCTATTGACTAGTCACTGACATCTTGTTGTAGCAATCAGACAATGACAATAATAACATGCCAAAAATAAAACTTCCTTTGGGCCGAATTAAATTTGCATGCATTGAACTCACTAATCATCACCATGTCTATTGCCACAGGTGCGCATGAAATGGCAGAGAACGGTAATCTTCCTTTGGGCCGATTTAGCATTCTTACGCAAATCACGGGCACATTAATGATCCCTTTTACATTTATGAAATGAAATAATGCAAATCAACAGGGCCCACTTTGGCGAGATGATGATTGCACGAAGTCATTTCAAAAATATATACCTTTGCAAAATTGGAATTTATGTCGCAATTTAATACATTAACTTATACTTTAAGTGGAGATATTCAAGTCCACTTTTCTTCAAAATCAAATTTAGGGCAACCAAAATTTTCATACAAAAGTATGTATTCAACTTGTTATATTTCGAGATTAGAACTGATCTTCACAAGAAAACCCACTTTGGTGAGTTGATGATCCAATCATTCTATATTCGAAATATATAATAATTGTGCCAAAAAATTGAAATTGAAACTAAACCGAATTTAACAAAAAAATGATTACAACAAGTGGAAATATATAAGAACCTTTTATTCCACCCTTCTAATCATTTATATTGAGTTAAATAAAAAATCCATAACTTCAACACAAATTTTCTTCTTCAAAATGGGGTATATAGGTATACTAATGTGTATATGAACATACATTATAAAGTCATATATATAAATATACACCCTATCCCATTTTAGATATAACTTTAAAATGTGTCAAATTTCCTTAAGGCCATTTGCTTGATGGTTAGTGCACAAAAAATTCTTTAAGGCCTTTAAACTTATTCTTAAGGAGAATATATGTTAAAGCTTTTTATTTACTCCCGAAGAAAACTCTTGAATTTTGTGTTTTAATTTAAATCTAAATTCAGGCTAACTGAATTTTCATACCAACGTATGAAGTCAACTTGTTATATATCGAAGTATATATATATATATGGTTTTAAGTCTTAAACTTAGTATTTAAATTTATTTTGCACAATTAACACAAAAATTTTATCTTTGAGGAGAAATATACATTTAAGCGTCTTATTTCCTCCTTCAATCCAATTAAATTCAATATTGGGCAACCAATCATACAAAAGTATGTATTTAACCGTTTATGTTCCGAAATAATAATAATTTAACAGTAAAGCCCACTTTGGTGGGATCCCGTAATAATTAAAATTATTTTGAAACATATAATTTAATGCGCCCAAAATTGAATTTAAATGAAACTGAACTTAAATGTAAATATACATGAAAGCCTTTTATTTACTCCTTCGATCCGTTTAAAATTCATCCAGGCAACTGACTGATCATACTGAGTATGTATTTTAATCCGTTTACATTCCGAAATAATAACAATTTTAATAGTGGAATCCACTTTGGTGGAATTTCACAAAAATTAGAGTTATTTCGAAATGTATATTTAACTGAAACTTTGCCTAAAGAATTAAAAATCGGAATGAACTTAATTTAACACACAAAATTTGGCCTAAAGGAAATATATATACACAACCATTTATTTCCCATTTCACGAATTTAAATTCAAAACTTTAGGCGATAAATTTTTCATGCCAAGCATGTACGTAGCCTTTTATATATATCGAAATAAAATTAATTGCCACGATGGAGCCCACTTTGGTGGGTTGTCCTTTTAAATAAAATTATTTCGAGATATATATATAATTAATTACGCCTAAAATTGAATTAAAATGTGAATTTTAACACAAAAAGTACACTTAATAGAAATATACAAATTGCCCTTTTATTTCCTCCCTAACTTTGTGTTAAAGACATCCCAAGATAGGCCCAAATTTGTGTCCAAATGACCCAAAAATTGGGTCCAAAATTAGCCATGTGGGTGCCCAAAACTGTTTTGCAATAAGCCTAAAAGAAGGCTAAAAACTGGTTTGCAATAATAGGCCCAAAAAACAACCAAATAACCCAAAAAAGGCCCAATTTAGGCTGTCCGTCAGGAAATAGGGTTAGGGTCTGATTGGGGGGGCGGCGTCGGCGGGTGGCGGCCGCCGCCGCCGCCCCCAACGCTGCTGGCGGGCGCCGGAAAGGGGGGGTGCGGCGCCCGTTCTCCGGCCGCCCCCCCTTTTAGATCTGTGGCAGGCGCATCGGCGCCTTCTCTGTCGACGGGGGCGGCAAAACGACGCCCCCTGCTGATTCTGACGGGGCAACGGCGGATGCCGCTCCCCCTGTACAAGCCCGAAGCCCCACCAGGGGCTCTTCCGACGGAGTCTTGATGGGGCGGCGAACCGCCGCCCCTTTCCTCTTTGAATCCCGACGGGGGGGGGGGGGGGGGGGGGGGGGACGAGGCCCCCCCCCCCCTTTCTGCCAGTAGATCCTGACGGGGGCGGCGGGAAGCCGCCCCCTTGGCGCTTGAACAGGGGCGGCTACCGCCGCCCCCTCTGTTGACGTCGGGGGCGGCGGGGAGCCGCCCCTTTGCGCCTGAGATTTAACGGGGAGGGGGGCGGCAGTGCCCCCCCCCCAAAACCCCCTTTTCTTCAACCTACAGGGGCGGCAAAGCCGCCCCTTTCTGATCTGTGTCGATGCCGGCATGGCCGGCGCCGTTCTTCCGACGGGGGCGGCAGAGCCGCCCCTCTTTTGCTGTGTCGGGCGGCGGCAGGTGGGCCACCCCCGATCTAGGGTTTGCAAAAAACCATTTTTTTTGGAAAAATTAATCAAAAACCAAATTTTTGCATAGATCCGAATATTATAACTGATAAAAAATGAATTTTTAACAGATCCGAAACTTAAAATAGATTAAAAATCTGATTTTTATCAGATCTACTACGAGCAGACAAAATAATTTAAGATCCACAGCATGTGGGCTCTGATACCACTTGTAGGAACTGAAGATCTAGATGTGTACAAACCGAATAACACAAATCTAGATATATAACATGCGGAATCTTAAATCATTAATCTACTCGGATTTAGCGGAAGCGTACCTGAGTCCATCGCTAATAATCTGAAAGATCCTGACGATAGCACAACGGACGATCTTCCAGAATAGCATGAATCAACCGTTTGGAGAATCCCTTTAGCTTTCTCCCGGTTTCTTTCCTAGCGACGGGACGTAGAAAAGACGGCTCAACTTTGTTCGTGTGTTCCGGGGACCACGACCGCTAATATTTATAGGCTAGCCTCCATAGCCCTAGGGTTTCCAACTCGGCCCATCAACGAGTTGAAGCCCAATAGTCTCTACACATAAAGGCCCCACAAGCTGTTTAACTCATTTAGCCCATTTAATTAATTAAAACCAGATCACTAATATATTGGGCTTAATATGACAGCGTAGCACTTATATAATTATTCACCGCATATTAGCCCAACGTTGGATTAAGATCCAACTTGTTGGATAAGTTCCAACAGGTTCATCCTTTCCTAGCTTGGTACAAGAATTACCTGCAGAAGTCCAAAAGAGTTCGTTAGTTATTACCTCAGTTATCAGACAGTCTAAACAAGTGGCAGATTTTTGGTTAGTACATATATCACTTGTGTACATCATCAAAACCCACTGTGGTGGCTCTCAATATCCTAACATATACTATACAGGATCTCCCGCGCTATCATACTCCTCGAGTTTGGGAGAATTGGAAGCCATTTGGTAGGTGTGCTTCTAGTATATCGTTTGTAAAGGATGGTTTATAGATGTAAACACCAATGTCACCTAGTTTCTTCTTTTCCAGTCTCCACCTCATCAAGTATCTCCCGCGCTATCATACTCCTCGAGTTTGGGAGAATTGGAAGCCATTTGGTAGGTGTGCTTCTAGTATATCGTTTGTAAAGGATGGTTTATAGAAGTAAACACCAATGTCACCTAGTTTCTTCTTTTCCAGTCTCCACCTCATCAAGTATCTCCCGCGCTATCATACTCCTCGAGTTTGGGGGGAATTGGAAGCCATTTGGTAGGTGTGCTTCTAGTATATCGTTTGTAAAGGATGGTTTATAGATGTAAACACCAATGTCACCTAGTTTCTTCTTTTCCAGTCTCCACCTCATCAAGTATCTCCCGCGCTATCATACTCCTCGAGTTTGGGAGAATTGGAAGCCATTTGGTAGGTGTGCTTCTAGTATATCGTTTGTAAAGGATGGTTTATAGAAGTAAACACCAATGTCACCTAGTTTCTTCTTTTCCAGTCTCCACCTCATCAAGTATCTCCCGCGCTATCATACTCCTCGAGTTTGGGGGGAATTGGAAGCCATTTGGTAGGTGTGCTTCTAGTATATCGTTCGTAAAGGATGGTTTATAGAAGTAAACACCAATGTCACCTAGTTTCTTCTTTTCCAGTCTCCACCTCATCAAGTATCTTCCGCTCCATGTCATAGTGCTCCACACTTGCAAGGGGTGCTAAGGACAAGTCATTGAGTTGGAAGTATTTGTGTGTAACTTGGAATTTCTCCACATACGCTAGTGGGTGTGGACAACTAGGAGGCGGAGGTTGAATCAAGGGAATACTGAGATGGTTGCTTGAAGGAGCATAGTATGTGTGTCTCTTCTACTCAGGACCACCATGGCCCCACTACTACTAGGTAACATAATAGGCTTGTTAATGTAGTGGTTGGGCAAGTTACAACTGCAACGCTGCAATGTTATGTACCCTGGGGTTGGGGTTGATGTGTTGGTGAAATATCTTGTTCGACACCATTCTCATGCCTTGCAGGATTATGGCCAACGTGCTTCTCACCATTTGCTTGCACCCTGGCTCAGGTGTTTCTTGATTTGTACATACACAACGTGCGTTCATTTCTCCTGCAGAAATTATGGCAGAATTCAAGGATACTCGTAGAATTTTCATGGCATGCACCTGTTATGTACTAAATCTCATAAACATCAAACATTACAAAACGATCAAATTGTCACAACCTGTCTGTCATCAGATCGTTAATGTTCAGCCAATCTGCAGAACCCGGCAGGCAATATTTTTGCGTGCAAGTCCTGAAAACGCTACATGAATCCAAGTCTCGCTGAAGCCTGCCATGAGTTACAGCAGGACCTCGTGAGCTCAAAATTGGACAACAGAACAGATTAAAGGATGAACAAACTGTGGATGTGGAAACCATGAATCATGCATGAAAGCATTGCCAGCAATCCAGACTATGTTGATTGGCAGATGCACGAATCAAATAAGCAGGAAAACTCCAAAGAGTGCGGAAAGGGCTGCGGATACTGAAGGAATAGTGAGCGTTTGCCCTATGGAAGGTTTTGCAGCTGGAGGAGATGCATTTCCACCCCCACTGGTGGGTGGCGGGGGGTTTAATGGCTCGACAGCAGAAGGTAGTGGTGGCTCCACCACATCGGATGGATTAAGCACAGGGTAGGGAGCTTCTGCTGGGGGCTGTACTTTTGTAGCAATGAGTTGAATAAGCCCTCCAACCTGGACTGGCTGCATGTAAGCTGGTTCATCCTTTCCTAGCTTGGTACAAGAATTACCTGCAGAAGTCCAAAAGAGTTCGTTAGTTATTACCTCAGTTATCAGACAGTCTAAACAAGTGGCAGATTTTGGGTTAGTTTCCCCAACAAACAAAGTTGATTAGAGAACAAAATTGATTTGGGTTTTTTCCCTCTGTTTTCTTTTGAATTTCATTGGAGTCGATTTGCCGAAACTGCACCTGTTACACAACACAGATGATGTCAAATGGAACATCTTCTGCATTGGCAATGATTCTCCTGAAATATAACTAAACTTTGTTCTTCGTGCAATGCACGCATTCCAATTTTATGTTGCAAAAATCATAGCGGCCACTAATTTACAATATATAATGATGCATGCAATTGATGCAGAAGGTACATATGTGAGCATCTGAATCCAGTCAGATAATACCTCTTATTATGGGATACATTCGGTCCATAGTAAGCATTGGACCGAGAAAGATCAAACCAGGGTACCGTTTGGTTAAGCACAGCTCTTATGAGAATGATGACTTCAGTTATGCAACTTTGTTCAGCTAATTCTATGCAGGGCACCCACAATAGCTTCAGTTGGCGGGGGAGGAAATATCAGCATGAGTGTCTAAATCGGTGATTGCCTTGAAAATTAAAGTGTAGATATATGCGTACAAAAAACAAGAAAGAAGACAAAGAAGACACTACATAAAAATGAAACAAATTACCAGCAATAAAATAAATAAGAAGCAAAGCAGGGAACCATCAAAATGCAAGATAATCCTGGTAGATTGTTGGCTATCCCTTGCAAACCTACAAAACTTGAAGAATTTCGACTACTGTAAACAAAGATGGATTGATTTTTATCCTTCCCACAAATACTTCCTAATTTGGTGATATATGTTGGTAACTTGATCTTTGACCATTAAATGATATTTTTTTATCGTTATATGAAATAAAATATACATTTAAATTTTGAATCTCCTCTTGTATTACTTGATAGTATTATTGCTATTGGTCAATTTAGGATGGACCGTATCAGCATGCTTGACATCCACACGATACAAGAAATATTTATCGGTATAGGTCGAGATTTCAAATCTTGATTCTCTGTGCATTCGCGTCAACATAGTTGTATCGATCGCTTAACCATCTTGAAACTGCATGGTCCACTTTGCATGTCACATGTAAGTTTGTGTAACCCTCATGATCATGCTTATCTTCATATACTTGTTTTGGGGTATTTTCTTTTCACTAAAATTATTGGGGATGATTTGGATGTAGGAGTTGTTGGATACGTGTAGTTGGATACAACGATCGATGACTTCATGTTATATGATAACAAACGTGCGTGAACGATTTAATGTGTGTGCTAAATGTTTTCAGGAATGGCGCTCTCGTAAATACTCAAAGAGAGACTAAGTCAAAGTGATGGAGAATTTGCCATGCATTAGCAAAGTGGACTTGGTCAAAGATGGGGACATAAGAAGGAAATCAGTTCAAATCCATATTTGAATTGATTCAAATCAATTGGTGCATGAATCAAATCCTAAAGTCATACAAATTGAAGACTTGGTCAAAGATAGAGAGATATGGAGAATCTCATGCAAATCAATATAAGATATTAAATGAGATCTTAATTGAAATCCTATAGCTATTCAAACTCCATATCCAATAGTGACTGAAGAGATCTTCCACGGTGATTCATTCAAATCCTAATCAAATTAGGATTCCATCCAATCTCCCTCAATTTTGGAATTCTATTGGATTCTAATTGATCACATCTTCTCCTATATAAACCCACATCCAAAGAAGAGAAAAACCAAGGCCGGCCCTAAACTCATTTCTCTTCATCTTGGCCGAACTTATCCTCCAAGCTTCAAAGATATCATCAAATTCGCAGGAAGAAGGAGCTCGACAGACGACACTAAAAAGTGCATAACTTTCTCCACAGAGCTCAGATCGACGAACCGTTTGTGCTATGACGTTTACAACTCAGTGCTTTACAACATAGTGATATTTTTCTGATTTTAATCTCTGTATTGAATCAGCGGTATTTATTTTAGCATGAGTTGTATTCTGAATAACTTCATATATTTCATCATCTCCTAGGCCAAAGTTTTTCAACATATTCAAGCCACAACCTTTGAAGAGCACGCAACCAAGTCCACCATCTTTGAAGAAGCAAAGAAACCCTCCATCATCAAGCTACATATCCAATCATAAGCCATCTTCAACCTAGAAGAGCACGCAACCAAGTCCACCATCTTTGAAGAAGCAAAGTCCAAGAGATCAAATTCCAAGCACTATGACGCACTTCAAACATCTGAGAATTCCTCTCGACAAGAACATCCAAATCGGCCCTTTCTTATTTTTCAGTCGAAGAAGACGAGCTCACGATTCCAACAAGTATTTATTTGGATTTTTCTGAGCTCGGGTCGATTTACAACAATTTCTGGAAGACGGGGCAGAAACATACTTTACGCACAGACTGCTGCCGATTCTGCAGAACACAGAATTGATTTACGCACAGACCAGTTTGCGGGCAGATTTATGCATCGAACTTCGGAGGGCTATAACTTGGGATCCAGACATCGGATTGAGACACGTTTGTGCCAGCGTGAAGCTAACGACACGCTGATCGACAGAGACGACGACACCGATACGAACTGAGCTTTTCTAAACTCTTATTACTTTATATTTGTGTATTGGTGTAGCGATCTTTGTAGGAGAAACTTTACCCCACTTGTGTTTTGGAGACTAGTTTAGTCTTGTGACTAGACAAGGGGGTCTTAACGAGTTGGGGTCTGTCAAGATGAAGCATTTACTAGGTTGATAGTGTTTTGCACTCGTGGAGTGTGGTACGAACTAGTTGGGGAGCTGGGAGCTCGGGACTCGTTATAGTTGTACAAAAGAAACATATTAATACTAGTATCTGCTTGGGACTGAACGGTAGGTCGTGGGACGACCGAAACAAGGTAAATCTGGTGTGTACTCTGTGATTTCTGATTATTAACTCTGCATCTGCTATAACTGCATGTGATTGCTCGTGAGTTGTACGAGAATTTTTATTATCCTATTCACCCCCCTTAGGCTTAGATCCAGATCCAAAAGCAGTTTACATCAACACAAACGAAGCTCGAGCAAAATTTGATGCTATGGCTTCCGCTACATTCTATCCCGAGAGGTTTATAGATTTTAGTGATGATATGATCAATAACTTTGGTCTCCTTCCTCTTCACCAAACTGCATCCCTTCTTCACCTTTGGCATCTTAACAATGAAGTTCCTTACTACCCTAGTTTAGTCAAGGAATTCCTTGCAAACATGGATGTCACTCAAGGTGGCAATGTGTAAATTGATACTACTAGGTGTTGACATTCAACTCACTTATGAGTCTCTTGCTCAAAGTCTAGGAATACCCCATTCCCACCTCTCCAATCTAGGTTTTACCATGGTCAACCAAGCCTTTCTTAACCAATTGAGTCCCAATTTTCGTGGTGGCATGAGCACGGCTCATTTGAATCCTACCACATGTCTTTTACTCAAAATCCACACCTACAACCTTCTTCCAAACTCCGGTTCTCTCAACTACGTTAATAAGAACCTTAGACGTTGCCTTTGCGCCATCATGGGTGTTTAAAGGTTAATTGGGCTTTTGCTTTCATGGGTGTTTTGACTAAATCGGTATCTTCCAACATTACCTTTCTTGCACCAAAACCTGCATACTTCAACACTTTGAAGTTGATCTTGAACGAGAATTTTTAGTTTTTAACACCATCCACTTCGATAGATCCGTCTTAACCCGCATGGATCTTCAAGCACCTCCATCCAATGAGGAGGAAGAACAACCAATTAAACCTCCCTTGGTCGCCGCCGAGTTGGAGTAATACCAATACTCCTCTCTTCACACTAGTCTATGCAAGCTCAAATCAATAGACTTCGTGAAGTTATTAACACTGGCTTTGAAGGCATTCAAACCCACCTAAGCGGCTTTGAGAGTCGATTTGATCGCATGAACGAGACAATGGAGCAAATGCAAGGAACTCAAGACCAGATCTTGAGTCATTTGGAACACTGGATTCCATATGCTCCATCATCTTCACAATATCCTCCTCAGCCACCACAATAAATTTAGGACATTTCTATAACTTTCGCTCTGTAATTAACCGACAAAGCAAATCAGTTAGTTGACTAATTTTTAAGTTATTTTTTCTTTTTGTTTTCTTGTTGTATGGTGTGGTTGTTGTGTTTCTCTAGACTTGTATTATGTATTTACTTTTCGTATTCCATCTGTATCTGTATATTGCTTATCAATAAAATCTACTTTAGTTCTGAAATTTCTGCACTCAACTAGTCGACTGACACATTATTTCAGTCAACTAATTCCTAATTTTTCATATCTTCGGTATACTTTCCCCCCTTTTTTGATAATTTCAAAGGGGGAGATGCATAGGGGGAGAAACTAGGAGAAACTACTTAAATACATATGATTTAAGTAACAACATAACCTTTCATTTATGTATGTAGTGTAGTTTTAAGTAACAAATGTCCCACTTACATATATCTTACGCACTTTCAATTATCATTTCGCTTACATATACGTTTTTATGCAAGTTCAATTATCACATACTTTTTGCACATAGAGCATATATTTAGGGGGAGCTTTTTATACTTCATTAGATGTTTGTAATCATCAAAAATGGGAGAAATGTTGGAAACTAAAGATTTGAGTTTTCCTCGTAAAGTTTTGATGATACAAACATTTACCTATTACTTATATGTGCATACTAACTCTATCTATGCAGATTATAAAGCTTAAACGATTCAGATAAGACAATCATCATGACAACATATATTACAAGAAGTATCAAAAACAAGACGAAGCTCAAAATTGAATATTTGTATCTTGTGAAAAGTGATGTAATCCTTATTTTATTCTTGCATATACTTCGCATGTGAAAGCCTTGATGATGATCAATCTTAGTCGTTAACGATTTCCTCAAATGACCAAGTCACAATCTTTTTAGTCAACTAACCCTTTTCCTTGATGGACTAATTTATTTTCACTTAATTTTCAAAAATTACGATTTTTGGTCACACTCATATTTTAGTCATAACGATAATTTTTATACAATTTCCTAAGTTTTTTATCCTAGTTGACTAACAGTTTTTTTCTAGTCGACCAGTCAGTTACTCCAAGCAGTTATTTATTCTGACCGTTTGTTAGTTATAATTTTATAGTCGACCAACACCATTCTAGTTGACTAATGTTAGTTATAACTCCCTCCAACGGCTATAAATCTGACAGTTTGGTAGTTGTACTCAACCAATCTAAGCTACCCAGTGGACCAATTTCAGTTTCAATGGTCAAATTTTAGTTCATTTTCAAGGCCTGGTCAACCAATATCTTTACCTAGTCGACTAATTTTTTGACAAACAATTCAGTTTTTCAAACCGTTTTGGACAATTGTTAAAAGGTTATTAGGGACTCTTTTGGCCTATAAATAGACCCCAAATCTTCTGTCCAAATACACGAAATCATTCACTCCTCATTCTTAAAGTGTCTTTCTCACTCTAAAAGAGAGTGAATTTCAGATTTTCATTGAGAAAACGCTGTAGAAATTTTGCCTCAACTGAAAATCCATTTCCAAGTATTTTCTACTACATTTTCACATCAAGAAACCTTGGAGATACCATCACCTTCCTTGCAATTCAATTTTTACATAATCAAGGCTATAGTTGATATTGTTTTTTTACTTTTTCTCTTTATTTGGTGAATCTGTTGTTGAAGAGATTATACAAATTTGCAACACGGTGAGTGATGGCATCTTTGTATGTTGTTTGCTTGCAGGGAGCAAGTGGTTATAGTGGATTGAAAATCTATACGATGAGTAGAGGCCTGGACGTGGTATCACAAGGATCCGAACCAGGATAAATCTTGTTGTTTGTGTTTGCTTATTATCTGGATTGTATTATTTACTTCCGCACTTCTATTGCAATTTTTAGTAATTTTTAATTTTTAACTTCCGCACTTCTATTGCAATTTTTAGTAATTTTTAATTTTTAACTTCCGCACTTCCGCACTTCCATCACTCTAGTGTATTTGGTGTGCCAAGAGATCCAATAGTATTTGTCCAGGTCGGGCATCTTGAACTTAAACGATAGAGGAGCCGAAGTGATCTATCCTCTTCAAGGATTCTGTTCCTCATCCGAACTCGAAGATGGAGAATGAGGTTGTCGTTTGCATCTCGACGCTAAGATCTCTTGAGCCGACCGTTGGAAGAACTGGAAGAGTCCGCTTGATCCTCACCCGAGCTGTCGGAATAACTCGGATGGCGAGCGTCTTTCCAAGCCTTCCTTTTAAGGCCAGAACGAGACATACAGTGAGAGTTGCAACCTCGTCCCATATGGCTCTATTGGTGTTGGTCCCCTATGGCTCTATTGGTGTTGATCATCGGTCAGACCAAGGTGGCGGTCCTCAATTCCTACAAGTTGGGGGATGTGGCCCATGTGACCGGTTACGGATGAGACATGGCCCCCAATCCCATCACACTAAGCTCCTTTTTGAGATGAGGAGAGATGGAGATTTGTTGCCATGGTAGCTGATGTGTCATTATATTCCACGTTTTATCTATATGATTACACGTCAAAATGATTGCTCAATTACACATTTCATACGCTTTTATGCTCATAATTGGAACTATTATTCTTTAAGAGCGCTTGGTTGCATTTCAGGAAATATCGAGCGATTTGGAGTATATTGGAGGAGAGAGTGCGTGCTTCGACACCGGAGTTCCTGAGATGTCGTGTTCGGTGACTCAAAGCTGCTGGAAAGCAAGGAAAGGGCTAGAGAGAAGGGACGAAGAAGAGGAAAATGAAGAAAGCATTGTTCTATAATACCATGACTCATGGATTCCAGGTCACTCGATCGAGCTATGATGCGGCAAAGGTATCGAGCGATCCAAAGTCCTGGAAACAGGACAGCTGTGCACTCTTTTCAAATCTGCTATCACCTGGGATTTTTCAGTATTTTTCTGATATTTTTCCCAGATATTAGACTACAAGACGGTTCCAACGCCACCAAGAACGCGCCAATCGAAGGTCGGATGAGCTCTGTGAAATTTCTACAAGCTGTTACTGCAGTGCTGAAATCTGTTCTTGACCACATACTCGACCGAGCAACTACCTACTCGGTCCGAGCATGCAGAGCGATGTTTGAGCAATGAATCCAGACTTCTGACGACTTGGTCGAGCAGCCACTTACTCGACCCGAGCAGACCCTACTCGGTTCGAGCAGGGCATAGCGACGTTTTGTACAATGAATTCAGACTTCTGACGACTCGACCAAGCAGCCACCTACTCGACCCTAGTCTCCGTGGGTCCAGAACTAAAGTTGCATCCAGATTTGGCTTTGGGCATGATTTTCAGGGGGATTTTTAGGTTGTTTGCTAGGGTTTTAGAGAGGGATATATATTGAAATGATAGCCGTCCTTAGGGGATGACTTTTGGAGAGTTTTTAGAGAGTTTTTAGATAGATTTGGAGACGATCTTTTGGGAGTTAGGCTATGCCATAGGCCCCTCCCTTGTATCAAGATACGTACTTTTGTCCTCTTTAATTCCATTGTTATTTCTTTGTGATTTCTTATTGAATATCTTTATGATGCATGCTACGACGAATTCTCTTGCTGTTATCGAATCTTCTATTGCTATCATGCATGAGTAATTCCATCTAGGGCTAAGGGATTAGCCCGTGGATCTTAGGATTTAGATGCAAAGATAGGATTTTTATGATGTGTTGGATATAAAAGTGGTTGTATTTTAGTTGATCTAGCAAAATCCCTAGGAGAACTCGTACTGAGATCGTGCCCACGGTCGGTAGAATCGATTAGCTTAAGGAGTATCCTACGGATTTAATTAGGGAGTAATTGGATTCAACCGAGGCACGTGACCATGCCCGGCTCGTGTCTTGAGGGGATCCACCGACGAACTATATCACTAATTGACGGCTACCGCCATTACGTCAATGAGAGCCATCAAAATACCTCGAAGCTCTAACCCACGAGAGTGGTACGAGTTGAGAGCGTTCGAACCACGAGAGTGGTGAGAACTTTGTAGATTCTTAATGCACTTATCGTATGCGCCTATCGCGAGAGCGGTGTTAATGCGATACGTTAGATTCATGATGCCCAGACGCATGAATTCACTTTCTAGATGCTATAATCCCCCCAATAAAACCAATGCAACGTAAGAAACCTAGCCTAGCGTCGACATCCGACGATCCTAGTGGCGAGTCCTGAGGCCTTAGTCTTTTTGTATTTTATTCTTTTATATTGTGTGGAATCCCTTGTTTGCGATATCGAGTACACGACCTTCGCATCCATCACCATTACAACATTCCATATTCCACATCCACCAATAAACCCCCAAGTCTAACTCAACTTAGGAGTAGATAGGTAGTATATCACTGCTTCCCCGTGTTCAATACCCGCTTGTCACTATACCGTACGCTTGCGGTAAACGACATCGTTTCGGAGTTAATTCCGGGTCGATCAAGTTTATAGCGCCGTTGCCGAGGATTTATCTCCGTGTAATTCGCGCCATAACTAGGTTGCTCTAGGGTTACATTTTGGACGCATCAGTAGCGAGAAAGAAGGCAAGCCGAACGGTTGCTCCGGCTTTAGAGGCATGGTTCCTTGGCATGTCGTCGTGGCGAGCCATATAACAGGGTGATGAGGAGTGTGGAAAATCAACGAGCTCCCAGATGACTGGGGTTGCTGACTCGCCAGTCACTCTACCACAGCTGCCAGCGTTTGGATGTTAACGCTCACCTCCTGTGTGAACGCATGAAACTGCTCCAAAGTCACTAATTGTGACTCGGGCATCCCACTAGTAGCTGAACTAGGATCCATTGGAGACGGCGTAACATCTGTCGCCCTATGATAATTGGCCTTTCAGGCTCTTGGTGCGTCGAGTCATCATTAGTATGGATGATGACATTGATGCTGACTCGATTCTCACATACGACACCGGATGTTTCGGGGTGTTTTTTACCACTAAAATTGTTAAGTGATGATTTGGATATAGCAGCTGACGTAAGATGACGTAGGCAGCTGTATGGACGTGGGATGAGCTAACCGCTTGCTAATGAGCTTCAATCCGAGCTGTTGAAGTCTAGTCCGGGCTATATACAGGCTATCTGCAACACAGGAAGCTCATATGGGGGTCAGATCTGGGGTCCGACCTAATCCCCTCCGAAAGTTAAGTCAGTTGATGACTTCAGGCGGCTCGATGGAACTGTCAGACCTGTTGGAATGTCGTCCACTAGTTCTCAGGCCAAGCTATGTAGGAAATGTAAAGTTGGGTGGAGCAGATACCAAGTGTAAGAGTACCTGAGTATGGATTTTCTGATATTCGTCTCGTCTCTCATTGTTTGAGAGACTATTTATAAGTGATGGTCATGTAAATGTCATTCTAATGTAACAACCAAGCATTGATGATGCATAATAGCATATACCATGAGCTGTTGGCATTGATAACGAGCTAAATGTCAATCTTTGAACGCCTGGATTGTGAGAGAACTCATTAACTGAAGGAGCCCAACCGTCAGTAAAGATGTCGCTTTGAATAAAGAGGTGATCGGCCGCACGTGAGGGCCTTTGGTCTCCTGAGATGAAATCGCAGGCCTTACTGGGCTTGTTGACTCGAGATAACTAACTGGACGATCTCTGGACCGGCCCATGGTTGTATCAATACTAGCATTCAAACCCTAGCCTAGCTTCGACCCATGGGCCATGAACTGCACCTACAGCCTATATATACAAATTTGGGTTTACACACAGACCCCTACTTAACATGGAATGAATTGTTTCATTTTCATTCAGGTGAACTTAAGTTCAATCAAAATATCCTAATCTTGAGCTTTAAGTTCCATATGAATGACGATATTTTTCTGTTCCTGTTTTGACTGTAACTTCTTAGTTCCGTATCAGTACGAAATTTTTAGCAGTTCATCTTCCTCACATCATCCAATAATACCATTTGGTGCATCAATTTCCCTTCAAGTCTGACGGATTATTCCCACTTTCCATAAATCAAATCTACAAGATTCTTTTCACTTCCCAATTTTACATCTCTCTTCATCATTCGCTTCTTCCCTAAAGCTGTCTGCTCACCATCATCAAGCTTTATATACTAAAATTTCCCAAACAATGTCACTTCTAAATCTAAGGCCACTCATGTTGCAGCCCTCTGAAACTGCCTCCAGTCTAAAGGAGGTCCTTCTAGATCAATGGCTGCCACCTACAAGCTATTAAACTTTAATTTAAAAGATAAATCAATCTTTTTTTACCACTATTGACTACTCTGGGCAGTATTTTTGTACCTGGATTTAATCACAAAGCTTCACCCAACTAGACTCTGGTTCTCTGGGTGTGTTAAACACTGATGTTTCTGTGTTGCGATGTGATGCGGTCGTGTATCGCAGAAGGCGCAAGGACTCGGGCGTGGAAGCAGTTGTGGGATCGACTTAGTATTTTCCTAGTTTTGCTTTATGCACTACCCTCTATGTGTTTAAGTTGTGTGTGTGTTTAGTAATTTGTTAGGAGATTATTTAAAGGGGGTTAGCCCTAATTGTGTGGGTTATCGAAATATTGAGACAATCGTCATTTGACGGCTATGGTTTGGGGGATTAGGCTTGATCCATTATTTCAAGCTAGGGAGAAGATTTACTCCAGTTTAGATCAAATTGTCTCTGTATTATCAAATTCCAATTTCCACTTTAAATTTCTTTTTGTTCTTCCACTAAAAACCTGAGCTTTTTGATATGATTAACCCTAATCGTATCAATTTGGTATCAGAGCATTAAGATCCGATGGCAGGAACTAGGGCAAAGACGGCGACAGAACTTGTAGAAGAGAAAGTCGACGGCAAACTTGAAGAGATGAGCAAGAGGATCGATGAGCTTCAAGGCGAGATCCGAGACATCCACCAGGATATGAAGGGGGTTGCTAAAGCCTCCGACATCCAAGACATCCTTCAGATCATTCGACAACAACAAAAACAACCCGGATCTGAAGCTAGGGCATCGACATCAACAAATCTGAAATTTTTCTCAGATCTTGGGCTAAATGGAGAAGATCTGATGGTCAGGGAGTCCGAATGCGGCCTCGTACACTTCCACGAACCACTTGACGACCACCGAAGGGCGACGCAGCACCACAAAGGGGGCGGCGGACACCTGGCAGACCGCCAGGGGCCGCGCGCCCCCTTCCCGAGCCGCGCAGATCCGCGCGGCCCAGGAATTGGCCGCGCCGACCCCTGCCGGGGTCCGGCGGGTCGCCAGACCCCCTGGTGAGGGCCGGCGGGGCCCAGCCGAAGGCGGCGGGGCCCTGGCGACACGCCAGGGGCCCCGCGCACCCGCAGCACCCCCGGTGACATGGGTCGGGCCCGACAGGCCCCCTGGGGCTTCCTTTGGGCATGAAGGGGGCGTTGGAGACCTTGAGGCATGCCAAGGAGAATGTTCGAAGGCTACAGGAGACCGGGGAGGATGTGGGGCATGTGCCGGAGTACACACGCACGCTACGCCGAAAACCTCCAGGAGGAGCAGTGGGGTGATGGAGATGAATGTGACGCTGAGGAGCAGCGGGCTGCTGAAAGAGCCCGTGAGGAGATTTGGGGAGCGTATGGGCAGCCGGATCGGCCCAGATGGAGGATGGAGGAGCCTGCTCGTCCGAGATACCAGGAGGAAAATCAGGGAGGAGGCCCACGTGGCGATGCCGGTCCCGATAGCCGATTGAGGAAGCTGACTATGCCCCTGTTTGAGGGAAGGGATCCAGATGCCTGGATCTACAAGGTGGAGAGGGACTTCGATGTTTTGGAACTGACTGAGACGGAGAGGATGCAGACAGTGGGAATGTGCATCGAGGAGAAAGCTTTGGGGTGGTTCCGTTGGAGCCAACGACAGAGACCTATCTGCACATGGATAGAGTTGATGGAGTGCCTTATGGAGAGGTTCCAGGAGACACAGGCGGTAGGCCTATTTGAGCAATTGTACACGCTACGACAGGAGGGGACAGTACGAGAATATGTGGAGAAGTTTGAGCGGCTTGCGAGCCGAGTAGAGAAAGTTCCCGCTGAGTCCCTAGATGGAAATTTCTTGAAGGGGCAGATCAGGGCCGAGCTACGGGTTCAAGAACCCATGGGACTATCTGCAATGATGAGGATAGCCAGAAAGGTGGAAGACAAGCTGGCAGAGGATAGGAGGGCGAGGGGAGCTTGGGGAGGATCTATTGTGCAGAGTCCGGTAGTGACAGGGGCACCCAAGGCTCCTACAGGCGCACCTACACCAGCGAGAGGGAATGACCAGGAGACACATACGGGGGACAGACCCGTCGGATGACTGAGGCGGAGATAAGGGAGCGCAGGGCCAAGGGGCTATGCTTCAAGTGTGACGAGCAATTCACACCTGGAAACCGGTGTGCGGGGCGAGCCATGCAGTTGAAGGTGGCTGCCGAGGAGGAGGAAGAGAGAGAGACCCTACGATTGTTCTCGGCGGAGAGGACGAGGTGACAGTGCAGCAGCCACACTTAGACACCGTGGAGGTTTCCCTTAGCTCCGTGGTGGGATTTACTCCCTATCACATCATGAAACTGACAGGCAGGATGGCAGATCAGGAGGTGACGATATTGATAGTCAGTGGGGCAACCCACAACTTCATCTGAAAGAAGTTGGTGGGACAGCTGGGGCTTGAGGTGAGTGAGACAGCCACCTTTGGGTGATTTTGGGCACATGCCAGAGGGAGGAGAGCAGTGGTGTCTGCAAGGCGATGATTCTGGCAGTACATGGCACTCAGATAGTGGCGGACTGTTACCCCTGGAGTTGGGGAAGGTGGACGTGGTGTTGAAAATGCAGTGGTTACAGACCTTAGGCGACACCAAGTTCAACTGGAAGATGCTGAGGATGGAGTATCGAGAGGACGGGAGGACCGTGGTGTTGTTAGGGGAACCCAGCCTGTGTTGCCGCGCGACGTCCCTGAAGTCCTTGGCTCGGGCAGTACTAGTGGGAGGAGAGACATACTTTGTGACCTATCAGGAGCTAAGGGCGGTGGCGAATGAGAAGCAGATGCCACCAGAGATGGAGTTGTTGGATAGTTATGGGCATGTGTTTCAGATACCGCAGGGGCTTCCACCTCAAAGAGACCACGAGCACGCCATTGTTCTGCGTGAGGGAGCGGCTCCAGTCAGCGTTCGGCCCTACAGGTACCCACATATTCAGAAGGATGAGATTGAGCGGTTGATCAGGGAGATATTACAGGCTGGAGTGATAAGACCGAGTGTTGGTCCTTTCTCCAGCCCGGTGCTCTTGGTGAAGGACGGTAGCTAGAGATTCTGTGTGGACTACCGTGCCCTCAACAAGGAGACCGCTGCGGATCGTTTCCCTATACCGGTTATAGATGAGTTGTTGGATGAGCTACATGTGGCGTCAATCCTTTCGAAGATTGATCTGAAGTCGAGGTATCATCAAATCCGGATGAAGGCAGAGGATGTGCAGAAGACTGCCTTTAAGACTCATGAGGGGCACTATGAGTTTATCGTCATGCCCTTTGGGCTGACGAATACGCCCGCTAATTTTCAGGCGTTGATGAATAAGATATTTCAGCCATACCTTCGGCAGTTTGTATTAGTCTTCTTCGACGACATACTGGTGTACAACCGTACGGTGGAGGAGCACGTACGAGATTTGGAGACGGTGTTGTAGGAGTTGCAGGCTCACCAGCTTTATGCCAACAGCAAGAATTGCACTTTTGCTCAGGAGAAGGTGGAATATTTGGGGCACATAGTTTCGACAGAAGGGGTGGCAGGTGATAGAACCAAGATTAAGGCCATGTTAGATTGGCCGTAGCCAACGACATTGATGGCATTGCGAGACTTTTTGGGCTTGATGGGGTACTACCACAAGTTCGTGCAGGGTTACAGTACCATTACCTGGCCCCTGACAGAGCAGTTGAAGAAGTATGGGTTCCAATGGGACGAGGAGGCGACTGCAGTGTTCGAGGCATTGAAAAGGGTGATGACGACAGTTTCGGTGTTAGCTCTCACCGACTTTAGCAGACCTTTTGTGGTGGAGACCGATGCCTCGGGATACAGGTTGGGAGCAGTGCTGATGCAGGATCAGTAACCAGTGGCTTACTTTAGCTAGGTTTTGTTATCACAAGCGATGCAGAAGTCCGTGTATGCGAGAGAGCTGATGGCAATCGCCATATCGATCCAGAAATGTCGTCCATACCTGTTGGGACGGCTGTTTATTGTGCGCACAGGTTAGAGGTTGCTGAAGTATGTGCTGAAGCAGAGGCTGGTGGGGGGCGGACTATCAGAAGTGGCTATCTAAACTTGTTGACTACAAGTTTGAGATACACTATCGGCCGGGATTGGAGAACAAGACTGTAGATGCGCTATCACAGAGAGAGGAGGTTACCTCCTTGGCAGCCTTGTCAGTACCACTGTTAGCGGAGTGGGAGCCCTTATGGAGGGAGGTGGATACCGATGAGGAGCTATCTAGGATCCGGGAGGATTTGGTTCAGGGGGTGGCTGAGCACCGGGGCTATTCTTTGGAGGGGCGGCGATTGTTGTATCGAGGGAGGCTAGTCATACCGCGGGCTTCAGTACACAAACAGTTGATTTTTCAGGAGTTCCATGGGAGTGCGGTGGGGGCCATTCAGGAGTCCAGCAGGCATATATGCGGGTAGCTAGAGAGCTATACTGGCGGGAAATGAAGAAGGACATCGCGGAGATGGTAGCCAGCTGTGACGTCTGCCAGCATCACAAGTACCTGGCCATGGCGTCGACAGGGCTGTTGCAGCCATTAGCTCTTCCTGAGCAGGTTTGGGAGGGAATCAACATGGATTTTATCGATGGGCTACCAAAGTCTGAGGGATACACGGTGATCTTGGTGGTGGTCGACCGTTTGAGCAAGTATGTGCATTACATCGGGCTGCGTCACCCGTACACGGCAGTGACAGTTGCTACGGCCTTTATATGGGAGGTGGTTCGTCTCCACGGGTTTCCCACTTCTATTGTGTCGGATAGGGACACGGTCTTCTTGAGCCAGCTCTGGAAGGAACTGTTCAGGGTCCAGGGGACCGCTCTGCGGAGGAGTACAGCTTACCACCCCCAGACGGATGGACAGATGGAGGTCGTTAACAGGAGCGTTGAGACGTACCTTCGCTGCTTTGTGTCAGATTGCCCGAGGAGTTGGTACCGGTGGTTGGCATGGACCGAGTACTGGTACAACACTTCCTTCCATTCTGCAGCCCAGACGACGCCATTTTGGGTTTTGTACGGCAGGGACCCACCTGTGTTGATCCACTACTTTAGCAGGATGGAATTTTGGAAGAGTTGAAGAAGCACCTTACGAGGTCTCAACAGCTGATGAAGGCAAAGGCGGATGGACATCGCAGAGAGGTTGACTACGCGGTGGAAGACAAGGTATATCTGAAGCTGAGGCCCTACCGTCAAAGATCACTAGCACGGCGCCGGAATGAAAAGTCGGCCGCCCTTTTTTACGGGCCCTTTCAGATAGAGACGAAGATTGGGTCCGTGGCTTATAGGTTGGCATTGCCCCAGGATCGTCATTGCATCCGGTTTTACATGTCTCTCAGTTACGGCAGGCGGTTGGAGCACATACGCCGGTGGCCACTCTGCCACCTACTTTGATAGCTGATTCAGAGGTACTAATGGAGCCCCAGGATATTCTACAGGTGCGACACGTTGAAGGTGGGCGCCGAGAGGTGTTGGTACGATGGACGAGGATGCCCGATCACGAGACTACGTGTGAGCTAGAGGACACCATCAGAGCGTAGTTTCCAGATTTCAACCTTGAGGACAAGGTTCGATTTTTGGGGGGAGTAATGATGTGGTCGTGTACAACAGAAGGCGCAAGGACTCGGGTGTGAAAGCGGTTGTGAGATCGACTTAGTATTTTCCTAGTTTTGCTTTATGCACTACCCTCTATGTGTTTAAGTTGTGTGTGTGTTTAGTAATTTGTTAGGAGAGTATTTAAAGGGGTTAGCCCTAATTGTGTGGGTTATCGAAATATTGAGACAATCGTCATTTGACGGCTAGGGTTTGGGGGATTAGGCTTGATCCATTATTTCAAGCTAGGGAGAAGATCTACTCCATTTTAGATCAAATTGTCTCTTTATTATCAAATTCCAATTTCCACTTTAAATTTCTTTTCGTTCTTCCACTAAAAATCTGAACTTTTTGATACGATTAACCCTAATCGTATCACGATGTTTTTACTCTTTTTCTTGTATTATTAGGACTTGTTTTTATACTGCAGAATATTTCGCTGCCCACACCAGTAATCATTAAGTTCAGCTGAAGACATGTAATCAAAAATAGAGATGGGAAGGTGATGACCATATTAAATAAGCATGCACATGAACATTAATAGTGTTCTAATGGTCTAAACTCAGTACCAAGTCATGTGTGGACTTCCCACATTGGCAATACTAGTTTGCAGACAACGATTTAAGATATATTCAAAATATACACTATTGTCGTTATTGTTCTGATAAAAATGCTTACTCTTGTATGCTCTTGCAGTAGCAGGAAATTCTGTGATGATGCCATCCACCCTTGCTCCTTGAACAAATGAATTAATCTCCACTATCGGGTCTGAGAAGTAATCCCATGCTTGCGATACAAATTCATTCCTAAGAACATACACATACACTTCTAGGCCGACGTTCTGTAATGTAGTAACAAGGTGAGTTTGACCAGTGACGAAGTCTAATATACTTGTAGTGTAAATGGATTCCTTGTTAATTGCCACGGAATCAGCGAACGTTCTAATATCTGCTATTGAGGAAGCAGAAGCATCCCGGATGGTCTCATCAATCTTGTACATTAGATTATATTTAGTCTGCTGCTTGAATTTGACCAGCACTGAACTATTAGTGGACTGAATTGTAACCTCCAAAGTAGTTTGATTGTTATAGCCAGTGTCATTCAGTGCCGTGATGACAGCTTTTGTCACATCAAAACCTAATTTCTCTGCCATAAACGCTGCGTTCTGCCCCCAAAAAGAAATTGAATATTAGTAATAATTGAAGTAATGCTAGCAAATATTTAAAAACTATAGTTCTGAATTTTTTTTGTGAAAATCAACTACGTCAGCTTATAAGGTTTTAGAAACATCTAAACGAAGAAAATAGCATAATCCTCTTTACAACTACCATAGTAGAAGGTATTTGTTTTATTTAATACATCGTGAGTAAAATTGTGAAGTTAATGGTTAAGATTCACTTATATATCATGGCTAGTGTGATAAGCATTCGAAAGTCTACAAGCACATCGAACCCGAAGCAGCTGCTGGATTTTTCTTTTTTTTTGGGTTTTTTTTTTTTTTTTTTTTTGGGGGGGGGGGGGGGGGGGGGGCATTATATCCTTGCAGGGCTATACCGAAGGTTGCAATCATGTATAAGGGTACCAGAATAACGGTATCGATGTGGGATAGTATCTCTCTGCCACATCATTTATTATACATGCTTTAGGGGCATGGCATGTCCATATGACATTTTAGCGATAACAAACTACCTCTAAATTTAAGATATTTCGAGACCCAAAAAATTATCCCAATGGACACAAAGTAAAATGTCCCGTAAGCATACATGAATTCTGAGAAAAATAAAAATAAAAATGTGTAATTTGTAATAATAAAAATGGGGGAAGGGGGAGTTTAGCTATAAGTAATCATTTAAAGCTTGACTGATTAAGGATTGTCTGGCCAATCTCACCTTTATACTGATTAGCACTCCTGAAAGAGTTTTGCCTTTAGCAAATTTCAAGAAATCCAATAGAGTGATAAAACTTCCTGCATTTTTGTATCGCGGATTTCGCACCAATCTGTAGTTAATTTCCGGATTGAAGATTTGTGCTGCAAAAGGTAGGAAAGAAAATGTAAGAGTTATTCTTTTGAGAAAGACTATTGAAATAATCTTCAAGGCAGAATACTTTTTTTTTTGTTTTTGTTTTTTTTTTGTTTTTTGGTTTTTTTTTGTTTTTTGTTTTTTTTGTTTTTTTGTTTTTTTTTTTTTTTGGGGGGGGGGGGGGCATCCTCATTTGGCAGCCAAAAAGCCTGCTTTTCACCCCCTTCATTGAATGATTGGCATCGTTCATGTGGATCTCTAGGTTCTTAAATATGCATACATCAACCATCCTGAGATTTTTTTGAAGTATTTGTTCTTTCAATCGGATGGCTGAGAATTTAGTGGCTTCTCATCAATAGAACATTTTCCCACCTATATGCAAATCCCTGTTATTTGTATTTTTAGATAACGTGAAAATTAACATGAACAATGCTGATTGATTGACCATGTGAGCAAGGACGGAACCAGGATGAGATGACGGGGGGCCGATGGCGAAAAATATGAAGTATCGGATAATAGATAATTGGATAATGGATAATTTGATAGAATATTTCAAGAGCTTTCCAGTGATATAAAAGAACACATAATTTAGATGTGTGAAGAAGAAGTTATGGCCAAAAGAAGTTTGGAGGTCTAATATAAATATTTAGAAATAAAAAAGGCATTGTTTGCATGTTTGCATGTGGTTATTATTTCATTATCTACACTAGGTATTTTTCTATGAAATTTTAGTCATATGTGGTTGATACCACATGTAACAAATATGGAAAGTTAGACAAGAAAATACGTTGTATATTTCCGAAATTTTAGAAGAAACCTGAAACTTTTATAAAATTTATTACTTGAAAATAAATTCTAAAATTCATAATAGAATATTTCAAGAGCTTTACAATGGTACAAAAAACACATAAATTGGATTTGGATGTGTGTAAAAGAAGTTATAGCCAAAAGAATTTTGGAGGTCTAAGATGAAAAGGATTTAAAATTAAAAAAGGATACCGTTTGAAAATCATATGGTGAGGTTCGAAGTCGAGCTGTAAGGGCTAGCAATCAGTGCCTTAATTGTTGGGACATAGGCAACTCTTGTGTTTGAAATGTAGCAAAATATTTTTTAAGATAAAAGAAGTTAGAAATAAAAGCAGAAGACAACGTTGAAACATTGGTGAGACTCGAGCTTTAACCGTTGATGCTGGAAAGCAGCGCCTTAACCACTTAACCACTGGGACGTAGGCAATTTCCGTGTTTGAAATGTGGTAAAATATTATATGTATGTTATATTTTCAAAATAAATTAATGTTAGAGATTTAAAGAAATGGGGGGGCCAGGGCCTCCCAACCATAACGTGGGTCCGCCCCTGCATGTGAGGAAGTTCCCTCATATGAGACGTGACGTAATTTCTCTTTTATAATAATTTTTCTTTATCTATGTTTATAATAAAAACTTAGTTTTTTCACCCTTTTAGCATATCACATTGTCCATCACTTGTTCTATGCTTAAATTTCGTCTTAAATTTCTTGATAGTTTTGTGATATATTTATTTATTTGAGTGATTTATATTATTTTTTTTTGCAATTCGTCATATATCTTACGATATGATATATGATTTGACAACTTTCACTATATTATTAAAATATATTATAAACCTGGTTTGTTAAAATAGAAATGTCTGTTAGCGAAGATCTCAGCTTAGGAGCAGTAAGCTCTTTATTCAGTTATTGATCAGACTAACCTATAAAATAATATGCAAGGAGGTATGAATATCAACATACGCTTCAAGTTCTTTTCAATCTCATCCCAGGAGAGATTGAAGGTAAAAATTCCAGGTGTGACTTTAATATCTGGGATAAGAGAAGTACGAGAACTGAACATTGATGTTGTAACTGTAGAACAATCCATAAGGTCTATAGAGCTCATGCATATGGGAACTCCATCACTTGTTACTTGGACAAGGCAATCAATAATATCGGCCCCATCTTCAACTGCTTTCTGATAAGCCAGATCTGTACAGCCAGGGTAATCTCCGCTAGCTCCATAGTGCGAAATGATTATTGGCCTTCCTGAAGATCAAAAATAGTGAATGAGACAAACTAATTCATACAAAAGTAAATCAGAACTTGAGGCGGAATGGTATGTCCAATAGGGAAACCAACATACCATGAACAGTGCTGCTTTTGTTTATATGAGAGAAGCAACCTACAGAAATATAATTATATGTCAGTATCCTACAATATAGAATAGTCATGAAGTGGACTAACGACCTAGAGATGTAAAATTTTGGATCAAGTCAAAATATAGATGAAATAAGGGGATAGCTAAATCATTGTGTCGCACAAAGTTAACACTCCGGTGGTACGAGGCAGGAATAGTGAACATTAATTCAAAAATTGTTATATATAACCACAGTGCATCTGAGTACTCTGGTAACTCAGTCAATAGTACTCCAAACAGCAGTGACCTATCACCCTCTTCAGCTGCTACTCTATTTGAAGTCAGAAACAAGTTAATTATGAAGGTTGCTAGCGGAGAGAACCTTCTAGATTTCTACTAAAATGAGAAACATCCTTTTTAACAATCTGGCATCAAACATAATCTCTGGCTTACCCATTTTCATAAATACTGAAGTTGTTGGCATGCATGCATAATATAGGTATATTATAAGAGAATAATGGCTATCATACGCCATATGAGATAGGCTCTCATACGCCCTCTCACATAAAGCAACCAAGTACAAGCCCACATGGGCTTGTACTTGGTTGCTTTATGTGAGAGGGCGTATGAGAGCCTATCTCATATGGCGTATGATAACCATTAATCCCATATTATAATATGAATATATATCAACATATCGGATATCTCCCATCCCTACAATTTACAAAATTGCCATGAATGTACGCAACTGCTGATATATGATAATTGTAATTTTAGTTGTGGGGACATGCCAGCTTAAAAATATTATATACTCCATATATCAAATTTTAACTTAGGGAAAGGGCAAAAAAATTACCTTCTATGAAATAATACAAGTGTTGAAAACTGCAGGCTAAAACAATGTGAATTTTAACAATCTGGCATTAGATATACTTGCCATGAAAATGATGAATTTTCGTGAATACCACTTGTTTACGGGTGTTTTCTCACCACAGTTCGTTGACCGTCGGCTGTGTGGTCAACGTGGTCAAGGGGCCGACTTAAGGGTCCCTTGGGATCGCCGAGCCCGCTTGTTCTCGGTGTGGGAAGATGGAGGGTCGGGCGCAGACGGGGGAGTCCCCGGGTAGCGTCGATCCTCTGCCTTCGGGGAGCTGAGGAGAAGCCTCGGCTCGGTGGGTCACGCTCGGCCTCGACTGGGTCGCGCTCGGCCTCGGTCGGATCCGCGTCGAGGGGTAGCCTCGGCGCCTTGCAAGTGTGTTGGTGCTTGAGCAGCCGTCCGCCTGACGACTGCGATGGGGGTGGCCGACCGACGCTTAGGGGTAGCCTCGACGTCTCGGATATCTTCTTCTTGGACAGATGAGGAAAACTCGTCAGGGAGGCCGGACCTAGGTTCCGGCCAAATCCCCTCCAATGCCTAAGTCAGATCAAGATCTGAAGGGATACTCGGCGGGGGAGATCCGGCTTGTTAGGAAGCCGGAACATCAACCCAGGCGGCGCGAGTTTGGGGGAGGGAGGAAATGGGATGGCGAATGCCTAGGTCGTTGATGGAGTACCTCTCTATTGATTACCTGAGTCTCGACCTCTTTCTTCGTCGTCCTGGCCTTCCCCTTATAGAGTCCCTCGTGACTGCCCCACGTCCCGCCTCCTCTCACGTCCCCACGATCCGCCTCCGCCTCCTCCCACTCGTGCGTAGTGGAGGGGTGGCCCATTAACGGGTCCGTTAATGGCCATTATGGGATCGCGGATTCCGAGGGGCGGTTAATCGGGCTGAATGTGGGCTAGTCGGGTGCCCCGAGGGTGGAGTGGCCGGGCCTTCAGCCCCGTCCGTGGGCCTTTTCGGGCGGGCCCGTCTTCTCTAGTCGGTGTCCCCTTTGAGGCTCGGCCGTGGGCCGTTGTAACTCGGGCTGGTCCAAATTAGTCGTAACAATTGCCCCCATCGCCCGGGCCGTTCGGCTTCCGTCGGTTCGGTTCGGGTGATGTGACTCTTTCATGATCCGATGGGTGTGTCAGTCGAGGCTCTGCCATTAAATGAATGTCATTATTACCGCTCCGTTTGAACTTCCGTTGGTGCGGTTTTCGAAGCATCGCCGCCGTCTTGATATCGCCACGTGCCCCTTGCGTGTATCTCCACCGTGCGCAGGGTCATTCAAAGGGCTCCAGGAAAGGAGCGCCGACATCCGTTGGTCGAACGTGGCCAGATTTTCCTTCAGCATCTCCTTTTTCTAATCCTGCTCAAGCTCCTCGTCATGTCGTCTTCTCCTGCCCCCGGTTCGGGTCGTCCAGAGGATGCAGTCCGCCTCGACTCGTCTGATAGCCCCGGCTCGGCGGTTGGTAGTCAGGGGGGTGACCCATCAGGGGTGCCTCCGGAGGTTCTGGGATGTCCTTCTTCCTTCTGTGCCACGTCCGCCGGAGATTTGCGCGCCCGCTACCTTCTTCCCCCCTACTCCATCCGGGCCCCTGAGCCTAACGAGCGGATCTGCTTTCCGGGTCCGAAGGCGGTCGGGGTGTATGAGGTGTGCTTCCGATTCGGGCTTCGGTTCCCCCTTCATCCTTTCATCGTTGAGTTTCTGCGTGCTCATCGTGTGGCCCTATGCCAGTTCTGCCCCAACGCGATCGGGCTCGTCATCGGGTTTGCCGTGCTCTGCCTTCAGAAGGGGGTGGTCCCCTCCCTCCGACTCTTCTCCCAATTTTATCGTCTGAGCCGCCATCAGTCGGGGGCCTGGATTTACATTAGCGCTCGGCCTTCGAAGAGCCTGATACTGGGGCTGCCGAGCTCCGTCAAGCTCTGAAAGGAGGAGTATCTCTTCGTTGTCGGCCCGTCGGATATGGATTTCCCAACTCACTGGAGCGCCGACGTGATGCTGGCCCTGGAGCTGGGTGACCCGACTGCGGTTGAACTCGAGACCGTGAAGGCCCTGTTGGCGATCCCGCCGGGCGATCGGAAAGTCACCGTTCTCTTTTCTGACCTCAATCTACGGAAGACCACGTGACCCGCTGGTGAGTTTTGCCATCCTTCATCGCGCCGGAGATAATGCTCCGTGGCCACTGTTCTGTGGTTGATAGGGTTGGTTGATGACGACTTTCCCCTGCGCAGGTGGGTTTCCCTCCAGTTCTTCTGCCCTTCCTCCTCAAGTCGGGATTCCGGACCCCGCCTCTCGGAGAGGGGATCATGTGCTAGCGGTCCGGAAGAAACAATGTGTTGACCGCCCGGCGGCTGGTGCCGAGAAGTTGAAGAGGAAGGTCCCCTCTTCCTCCCAGCATGGCGTCTCTAAGAAGGTCCGCGCTCTAGCCGGGGAGGTTAGTGCTTCATTGTCCGAGTACCGGGATCTGCCACCCTCGGCCGAGGCGGTTTGGCCATGGGCTGGCCCCTCGTCTCCGCAGCCAGGCCCTCTTCCTGATATATATGAGCGGTATCTAGGTGCGTTCTGCTCCGCCCCTACGGATTTACCTCCGGGGGAGGAGGATCTTCCCCGTCCCCGCTTCCCCGTAGGAGCGGGTGAGTCGGTCTTTTCCGGCTGCAGTGTTGCGGCACGGGTGGCTGAGAACTGCAGTCTCTCCTCGGACCGAGCTGCTTTGGACGAGATCAGCGGCGACCGTCTGGCCGCTTTCGTGGTGCAGGCCGGCCAACAGGTGGGGTTTCCTCCCTGACCCAGTCTTTTGCTGCTATCTTCAACTTATTCACGCCTCTCCTGTGTAGCTATCCTCTGTTGGGCTTTCGATGAGGCGCCAATTTGTGGCTCTCTCCAAGGCTAAGGCGGACGTGGCGCCAGTTCCCGGGGCCCGGGGAGGCAAGGAGGAGGCCGATCACTTGTCCATGGCGCTCGTGAAGTCCCTGAAGTCTCGCGTGGCCGAGCTTTCCTCTGCCCTGGAGAAGTCGGACCAGGAAAAAGCCTTAGCCTTGGTCGGGAAGTCCAAGGCCGAGGAGTAAATTGCCGCGCTCACCGCGGCCTCTGGCGCGGCAGTTGAGGCGGGTGCCGATCCGGCCCCTTTTATCACGGCCGATGTCCAGGAACTCAATGTCCTGCTGGAGGCGGCGGAAGAGCGGGAGAGGGCCTTCCTGTCCCAGCTTAGCGCGAGATCGAAAGAGATCGAGATGATCCGATCTAATCACCAACGACAGGTGGCCACTCTCGAGGGCCGGATTCGTGAGCTAGAGGATGTGGACCCCGCTAGAATTGCCCAGGATGCCGTGACGGAATACGTCCTTTCCTTCACCGCTAAGGCCATGTCCTCGGCGTTCGAGAAGGGATTCGCCCGCTGCCAAGCCGAGGTTCGAAAGAGGTTCCCGCTTGCGGAGATCAACTTCGAGGAACTTCAAGCGTACTCCGATGAGGAGGAAGAGATCCCGGAGCGGTCCGGCGCTTCTCCCGTTGGCGGTCTTGAAGGGGTCCCCCAAGGAGGCGAGTGAGGGAGTGTTTAGATCCGTAGCCTGGTCCTTAAGTTTTTCAGGACCAGGGCTTTTGGTGTAGCCCCTCGTATCTTCCGAAAGTAAAGTGTGTTTCCTTGCTTGCTATTGCTGACCTCCTCCCTTGGGGTGGAGCCTTCTTTTGAGTTCTGACGGAGAAGAGTCGGCGCTCCTGCCGGGGGTGTTGTCCCCCCCGGGTCGGTTGGCGTGTCGACGGGCCGAGGGAGTTGCCCTCGGCTCAGTTATCGTGCAACCGTATCGGGGGAGTTGCCCCGGCTTGGTTGGCGTGCCGACGGGCCGAGGGAGTTGCCCTCGGCTCGGTTAACGTGCAGCCGTATCGGGGGAGTTGACCCCGGGTCAGTTGGTTAGTCGGCCTGGGGAGCGACCCCATGTCTTGCGGCTAGCCGATGAGGTCGACATCTGAGGTCGTCCTTTCGACCGACCCGCCCGGGGAGCTGCCCCTGGCCTCACGGTCAGTCGGTTTGCCGGTCCGCTGGGGGAGTTGCCCCCAGCCTTACGGTCGGTTCGAGTCGTTTCGTTCGCTGGGAACGCTACCCTCGCCTAGTGGTCGGCCTACTCCGAGGTTCGGCCCCGGGGAGTTTTCCGACCGGGCGAATCGTGGAGGGGGGACCAGCCTGTTTGGGGGTCGTCCCTTGTCCTTGCGAGGGGCCACCCGGTCACTCCCTTGGCAGGGTCACCCCTCTCCATGAGGTTTTTACGGTCATGCTATAAGAAGAAAGCAGGATCAAACCAATTTATTGAGCAAGGGGGAAGAAAAGATTTACATTCGCGGGCGATCTTGTAGGCTTTATTGGTAATATTTGCGCAAATGCTCGGCGTTCCAGGAGTGGGTGAGGGTCTTTCCCTCCGAGTTCGCTAGCCGATAGGTAGCGGGTCCTAGAACTTCGATCACCCGGTAGGGACCTTCCCATTTGGCTGCCAGCTTTCCTTTGCGCGCGACCTCTGGACAGAAGACCGCCTTTCTAAGGACGAAATCCCCTTGGCGGAAACTCCGCCCCTTGACGCGGGAATTATAGTAACGCACCACCTTTTGCTTCTGGCGGATGATGGTGGCCAAGGCCTGTTCTCGTCGTTCACCCAGGAGCTCCAGGCTGAGCTCCAAACCCTCGGCGTTTTTTTCTTCGTCGAAATGTCGGAGGCGGAGGGACTCCTTGCCCACCTCGACTGGGACCACTGCTTCGGTGCCATAGGTGAGCATGAAAGGGGTCTCACCCGTGGCTTGTTTGTGGGTTGTACGGTAAGACCAGAGTATTCCGGGAAGCTCTTCAGGCCACTTCCTTTCGGCGCCTTCTACTTTCTTGCGGAGGGGTTCTATGATGCATTTGTTGGCGGCCTCCGCCATCCCATTGGTCTGGGGGTGCGCCACCGAGGCGAAGAGTAGCTTGATCTTCCATTCGACGCAGCAGTCGAATTGCTTTCCGTTGTCGGTGACGATGGCGCGGGGGATTCCGAATCTGGAGATGATGGAGTTCCATACCTAGCTCTTCACCTTCTTCCAGGTGATTGAGGCTAGAGGTTCGGCTTCGATCCATTTGGTGAAGTAGTCCACGGCCACGATCAGGTATTTCCTTTGCCCTCGGCCTGTCGTGAACGGCCCCAGGATATCGAGACCCCACTTCGCAAAAGGTATTGGGCTGATGATTGGGACGAGCTCTGAAGGGGGAATGGTCCCGGTGCTGGCGAACCTTTGGCATTCTTGGCACCTCTGGACGTACTCTGCCATGTCGTGTATCAGGGTCGGCCAGTAGTATCCTTGCCTCAAGATCTTCTGGGCGATCGTTGTGCCTCCATGGTGGTTCCCGCAGGTCCCCTCGTGCACTTCACTGAGGACGTAGTCAGCTTCCTGGGGGCCGAGGCACTTAAGGTAGGGGAGGACGTCCGTCTTTGTCCACCGTCTTCTGTAGAGGGCTCCTTCGTGCATCACGTACCGGAGCGCCTTCCTCTCCAAGGTTCGACGTTCCTCCACATCGGTTGGTGTTTCCCCATGGGTAAGGTATCGGATGATTGGGTCCATCCAGGTGGGGTCTCCGTCAATCGCCATCACCTCCTTCTCTTCCGTGCTGGGGTTCCTGAGGTTTTCTATATAGACGGTGCGACCCAACTCCCTGGGCGAGGAGGAAGCAAGCTTGGATAGAGCGTCTGCTCGGGCATTCTCCGACCGCGGGAGGTGAAAGGTCTCGGCCCTTTTGAATTTGGACATCTCAGTCTTGGCCGTGGCCAGGAAGCCCTGCATCGTCTCTTCGTGCGCCTCGTAGCTCCCTTGCAGCTGGTTGATGATGAGCTTCGAGTCGCTAAGGAGCCGTACGTACTCAGCTCCGAGTTCTCGGGCCAGCCTCAAGCCGTTTATCGCGGCCTCATACTCGGCCACGTTGTTGGTGGCCGGGAACTCGAACCTAAGCGCGTATTCGACGACGTTCCCCTCGGGAGATCGAATCGTGATTCCGGCCCCGCTCCCCGCCCGGGTCGCCGAGCCGTCCACGTGAATAATCCATGTGTCCTGAGTGGCCAGCCGAGTTGATGTCAGTCATAAGTAAGTACAAAGGTTGGTTTGTTACCGTTACCGAGACGTCTCTCGGCGTGAGGGTCCTTTCTTCTATGGTACACTCGGCGATGAAATCAGCTAGGGCCTGTCCTTTGATGGTCGTGCGTGGCTTGAATCGCAAGTCGAATTCGCTCAACTCGACCCCCCAGTTCAGCATCCTTCCCATGCGGTCAAACCTCTTGAGGTTCTGCTCCAACTGGGAATCGGTTAGGACCAGTATCGTGTGAGCCTGGAAGTAGGGTCGTAGCCGCCTGGCCGAGAGGACGAGGGCGTACGCTAACTTCTCCATTGGTGTGTACCGCCCCTCAGCGTCTTTCAAGACACGACTGGTGTAGTATACCGGCCTCTGCACCCCGTCGTCCTCCCGGATCAGCACCGAGCTCACCGCCTCCATCGTGCAGGCTAAGTAGAGGCTCAACGACTCCCCCTCTCGTGGCTTGGAGAGGAGTGCTGGGCTGCGGAGGTACTCCTTGAGATCGGCGAATGCTCGAGAGCAGTCCTCATCCCATGGTATTGCCTTCCTCTCGTGGACTGGCGCGGCGATGGCCTTTCTCAGAGTTTTGAAGAACGGGAGAGATCTTTCCGCCGATCGGGACAGAAATCGCCCGAGGGCGGCGATGCTGCCATTCAGCCTCGCAGCTCCTTGATGGTTGTCGGCTCCCGCATGTTGATCAGTGCCTCAATTTTGTCGGGGTTGGCCTCGATCCCGCGATTGGTGATCATGAATCCCAGGAACTTACCGGATCTCACCCCGAACGTGCATTTCGCGGGATTGGGCCGAATATTGTACTTTCGTAGCCGTTCGAAGGTTTCCCTTAGGTCGGCGATATGGTCAGCAGGATCCTTCGATTTCACCAGCATGTCGTCGACGTAGACCTCCAGGTTTCTTCCTATCTGGGAGTCGAACACCTTGTTGACCATTCTTTGGTAGGTTGCCCCTGCGTTCTTCAATCCAAAGGGCATTTTCTTGTAGCAGAAGGTCCCTCGGTCCGTCGTGAAAGCCGTCATCTCTTCATCATCAGGATCCATCTGGACCTGGTTGTACCCAGAATAGGCGTCCATGAAGCTAAGCATCTCGTATCCCGAGGCGCTGTCTACGAGGTGGTCGATCCGCGGCAGTGGATAGCTGTCCTTGGGATATGCTTTGTTGAGGTCGCTAAAATCCACACACATTCGCCACTTCTCGTTGGGTTTTTTTACCATTACCACGTTGGACAGCCATTTAGGGTACCAGACTTCTCGGATGAAGCCGGCGTCGAGGAGTCGTTCCACTTCATCAGAGGCCGCCTTCATCTTTTCGCCACCTAGGTTCCGCTTCTTCTGCCGGACGGGTCTGAAGTTGGGGTCAGCGTTCAATCGGTGAACGATCACCCGGGGATCAACGCCAGGCATGTCCTCGGTCGACCACGCGAAGACGTCCAGGTTAGCCTCCAGGCATTCAACCAGCTTGCGCCTTGAGTCAGGATCCAGCCCTGACCCAATGGAGACGAATCTCCCCTCGATGTTCGTGACGGGGATCTGCTCTTGTTCCTCCGCAGGGGAGGGTCTCGGTCCATGCCTCAGATCGAGTGAGGCCATTGGATCGCCAGGCCCTCTGACGACCTTCTCGTCTGTCAGGTGGTAGCAGATCTTCTCCCCTCGTGTCGCCGTTGATTTGCCCGACCCCCTTTGGGGTCTGAAACCTGATTGTCCGGTGGAGCGTCGAGACCACCGCATCGATAGCGTTGAGGAGGGGGCGGCCGATGATCCCATTGTACGCCGAGCCGACCTTCAGCACAATGAATTCCATCGTCAGCGTCACTGAATCGGGTGCTTCCCCAAGCGTGACCGGGAGGTGGATCGCCCCGATGATAGGTGCGGAGTGTCCTGTGAAACCCACCACGAGCCCCGTGCCTGGCTCCAAGTCTTCGCCACGCAGCCCCATCCTCTCCAAAGTCGATGTGAAGAGGATGTCGCACGAGCTGCCGGTGTCGACTAGCAGCCGCCGCACCACGGAGGTATCTACGATTAGGGATACTACCAGCGCTTCGCTCGATCCCAGTTTTTCCCGTGTTCTCTCGATCCTACCGCCCCGAGAAGCTAACGGTCGGCCGCCGGTCTCCTCAACACTGTCCTCTGCATGATCCAAGCACGCCGCCCAGTCCGCGTGCCCGGGAGGCACGGCCTCGCTCCGCTTTCCACGGCGTTGGTCAGTGCCCACCTCCGGGGCCGCTCCTCTTCTCCGCCGCGGGGGTGGAGCCGTGTCATTGTTGGTGTGGTTGTTTTACGTGGGTGTTTTCGATCCCACAGACGGCGCCAGATGTTTACGGGTGTTTTCTCACCACAGTTCGTTGACCGTCGGATGTGTGGTCAACGTGGTCAAGGGGCCGACTTGAGGGTCCCTTGGGATCGCCGAGCCCGCTTGTTCTCGGCGTGGGAAGATGGAGGGTCGGGCGCAGACGGGGGAGTCCCCGGGTAGCGTCGATCCTCTGCCTTCGGGGAGCTGAGGAGAAGCCTCGGCTCTGTGGGTCACGCTCGGCCTCGGCTGGGTCGCGCTCGGCCTCGGTCGGATCCGCGTCGATGGGTAGCCTCGGTGCCTTGCAAGTGTGTTGGTGCTTGAGCAGCTGTCCGCCTGACGACTGCGATGGGGGTGGCCGACCGATGCTGAGGGGTAGCCTCGGCGTCTCGGATATCTTCTTCCTGGACAGATGTGGAAAACTCGTCAGGGAGGCCGGACCTAGGTTCCGGCCAAATCCCCTCCGATGCCTAAGTCAGATCAAGGTCTGAAGGGATACGCGACGGGGAAGATCCGGCTTATTAGGAAGCCGGAACATCAACCCAGGCGGCGCGAGTTTGGGGGAGGGAGGAAATGGGGTGGCGAATGCCTAGGTCGTTGATGGAGTACCTCTCTATTGATTACCTGAGTCTCGACCTCTTTCTTCGTCGTCCTGGCCTTCCCCTTATAGGGTCCCTCGTGACTGCCCCACGTCCTGCCTCCTCTCACGTCCCCACGATCCGCCTCCGCCTCCTCCCACTCGTGCGTAGTGGAGGGGTGGCCCATTAACGGGTCCGTTAATGGCCATTATGGGATCGCGGATTCCGAGGGGCGGTTAATCGGGCTGAATGTGGGCTAGTCGGGTGCCCCGAGGGTGGAGTGGCCGGGCCTTCAGCCCCGTCCGTGGGCCTTTCCGGGCGGGCCCGTCTTCTCTAGTCGGTGTTCCCTTTGAGGCTGGGCTGTGGGCCGTTGTAACTTGGGCTGGTCCAAATTAGTCGTAACACCACTCATAGACATGCATGCATAATAAATACATGTATGCCAATATATAGACATATTTGACATATCTCCCATGCCTGAAATTCAAAAATTCCCATGACGTATGCAATTGTTGCTATAATAATATGTTTAGTTGGGTGAACATGCCACAACAATATATAATCTTAGCTTATTTAGGGAAAGAAGAAAATTGCTCCACCCATGAATTAAGATGCGAGGAAAAACTATGCGTTCTGGGATTTGGCACAAAACTGACTCCAAACACGAGTGTCATCCCGCATGTGGCAATCACTGGAATATTTGTGAGAATAAAGCAATACATCCTCAACCATCAACACAACTTTGGAGGACTTGTATGGTTTGAACTGTCAAAATTTTTTAATGTGTTATGAAAGTCACCCAGAATCAAAAGTCCAGCAGGGTGCAAGTTCTATATATGCAAAAAGACATATTACCATATGATAGCCCAAGGGTTGAGGTTTGGCGTGAACACTGTTCCCTTCCGTTCAGCACCCTACTATCTTTCGGCCACAAGCCCCTACAGTTTGGGGGTGGTGCCCCCAAAAGGGTTCGGGAGCGGTGCCCCCAAAAGGGTTCGGGGGCTTGGCTCCAATACGAAATTGTTAGCTATTATAGCCGACTGACATATATTCGAAATTGTTACGATATTTTGTATTGGGAGAACTTCATACATATACATGCCCCAATCCGAAATTGTTAGCTATTATAGCTGACTGACCTATATTCGAACTTGTTACGATATTTTGGATTGGGAGAACTTCATACATATACATGCCCCAATCCGAAATTGTTAGCTATTATAGCCGACTGACCTATATTCGAACTTGTTACGATATTTTGTATTGGGTGAACTTCGTAATCCGAAATTGTTAGCTATTATAGCCGACTGACCTATATTCGAACTTGTTACGATATTTTGTATTGGGTGAACTTCGTAATCCGAAATTGTTAGCTATTATAGCCGACTGACCTATATTCGAACTTGTTACGATATTTTGTATTGGGAGAACTTTATACCTATACATAAACATATACATATACATGAGTTTAATGGGAATCAGATGGCCAAGGAGGATTTTCCTCCTTGGTCCACCACCGACCAAGACCCCCTCATATGTTTTTCAAATTTTTTTCCAATATGCTCTGCAACTCATGGATAATCACCACACCAAAATCAAGTGATTCCAACACTTTTTCGTCCATCGATCCACCTGTTGCAAAATCAACGGTCGTATAGCACAGAACTTTTGGCAACGGGTGGATCGATGGAAACACTTGATTTTGGTGTGGTGATTATCCATGAGTTGCAGAGCATATTGGAAAAAAATATTTCAAAAAAATATGAGGGGGCTTGGTCGTGGGTGGACCAAGGAGGAAAACCCTCCTTGGCCACCTAATTCTTATTAAACTATATATATATATATGAGAATAATATATATGTGCTATTAGCGTGAGAAAATTTTCCGTGCTGACAGCACATGCATCATTTTATTTATTTTCTTAAAAAATTGGATGTGTTATACACACCATGGATGATCACCGTATCAAAAATCAAGTGAATCCAATGCTATTTGATACACAATATAACCGTTACAAATTCAAATGGTTTCAGAACAGTAGAAATTTTTGTAACGAATAGTTCAAGTGTCAAATACCTCTGGGATTCACCTTGTTGGGATATTGAGACCCACCCCAGTGGATTTTGATGATATGCACAAATGATATATGGACTAACAATCTTATTTCAAGTGTATATAGATTTGTTTGTTGATTGGCGTCATTGTGATACAAATTGAAGAACCTAAAGCCACGATGAAGAACTCTACAACTTGAAGGATATGATGATCTTAGATCGTGATTCAAATGACGAAGTGAGAACAGAGAAGTTAGCTCAAGATCAAAAATGAAGATGAAGAGATAAAGTTATGGTTGTGTGAGTAATTGCATAGAAATGTAAAGCCATAGCATATTACACACACATTCAAAATTCAATGAAAAATGTTTTTAAAATACATTAATATATATATTTCTATAATATAATTTTATAGAATTGTTTTGAAGTATTATTAAATATATATATGAAGGTATCCAAAAATAGCCAACTATTTTGGACTGATAGCCGACTTTTTCCTACAGAGATTTTCTCAAATCTCTCCGTCAAAATAATAGTCACCTATTTGATAAAATAGCCGACTATCTGGAGCTTATATTCGACTATCTAGGAAAATAACCGATTATCTGGGTCAACTCAGGCCAGATTTGGAAATCTACCTTGATTTTTGATAACCGTTAGCTAGTCGTTAGTGTTGACTCTAAGAGCTGATTTCAAGCTGTTTTAGCAGATTTTAAGCTTCTATTTGCCTATAAATAAATAAGGATTTCAGAAGTTTTCAGATATATTATTCTAATTGAAAAATTCTCTTTATTGCTCAAAAGCTCTCAAGCTCTAATCTCTGTGATTTAAATTCAAAAGGCTACCGATTTCATTTTTTTGCTAATACTTTCATATCCATTTCAGTTTCATTTTTAGCCTTTTCAATAGTACTTATTTATTTGATCTCCAAGCTAATAGCTTTTTTAGATTCAAATCGCAAGTCTATTATTTTTAATCTTTGCAATCTAAATTCTTACTCTTTTCAAAGATTAAAAATTCTTGACTATTTGAAGTCTAAAAGCCCACGTGCTCAATTTTTGTAGATCAATTTTCAAGATAATCTTTTGATCATATTGTGCTTTACTTATATCATTTATTTAATCAAAGGTTTCAAATTTTCTTTAGCCACGTTTCATTCACATATATTATTGGCTATAGGAAAATCTTGTAATTCTTTTTATATTTGTTGTAAATCATTGGAGAAGACTTGTGTTGTAATTTCATGTGATTATAAGGGAAACTCATGTAAGTGGAAATCCTAGTTGAGTATAACTAGGAGCTGGAAATTCTTAGCGAGCAAGGCTAGGTGATTGTACGAAGTCCTCTTCGTTTGTGTTGAGGCAAAGTTTTGCTCATGTGAAGAGCTAATGGATTGGTTGCTAGAGTAGAATACCATGGTAAAATCGATGTGTATTTGCGTAGTGATTTTTGTCTCTCTAACTCTTTAAAATTGTTGCTTGAATCTTTTATTTTCCGATGTAACTCTCACACTTATATTCAAGTGTATCATATTGTTGATTAAGTTCAAATTCGAGGCAACTCAATTTGAAACTTAGGCAACACGTAGAAAGATTGTTTTATAACGAAAAAGTTTATATTATTTAACAACCCTATTCAATCCCCCTTCTAGTGTTGTTTGTCATTCACAGGATTCAAGACCTGGTATCAGAGCGAGACTAACGGCGATGGCATCAACAGACATGATCAGATCCAGTCATTCCATTAGCACACCTCTTTGCTTCGATGGAACAAACTTTCGGATATGGAAGATGAAGATAGAAGTATTCATCAAAGCAACCAATCTTGAATGGAGTGTAATTCTACAAGAACTATATGAATCTCCTACCACCTTACTAGTTACTTGGACCACTGATCAAAAGGAGATCTATTAGATAAACATCAAGGTAATAAACATATTGTACTCATGTCTTTCTGATAGTGTGTTCAATGATATTGCAGAGGCCAACACCGCACAACAAATCATGAAAATATTGGAAGAAAAATATGGAGAATCTAATGTTAAAGAACAAGCGATGGAGATACGAGTAATTGAAGAGAGCAATGAAGAGAACATCTGAAATGAAGTATGTTTTATGGCGGATCAACAAGACAACATTGAGATTAGTGATTCTGATGAAGAATTCGATATTGAAGATGCATATGTACAACTTCCCACTGAATTTGAAATTTTGAGGAAGAAAATAAGAAATTAGAAAACAATTATAAATCTTTAAAAGTGGATTATGATACCATTATGCATGGACACGAATACTTGAAAAATGAACACAATATCTTGATTCATAACAACGATGGGCACAACACATTAATGCATGACTTTAAATCTCTTAATGATAGATAAAATACATTGTTGCATGATCATGAACTTTTGAATAAAAAGCCTGTATTATATGTTTCTCTTGTAAACGAGCGTGTAAATATACAAGTGAATGATTTATATACTAGCAAGCTTAAACACGAGGAGTTAATGCTTAAAGCTAAGACTTCCTATACACCAAAACTTGTCACTCCAGCACACAATGCAAGTGTACCTAAAATTGTCAAAACCAATTATGCTTTTATGTATGGTAGAAATACTAGACACAATACTCATATTGCACACAATAAACCTCATGATATAGCTTATAACATTGCACACAAAAATGTTGTACACAATGCACATCAAAGATCATATTTTGCACACAAACCTCACAATATACACAATGCTAGAAATAATATGATATGGGTGCCTAAACACCTAGGCTTGCATGATAAAAAAATTTATATTCGAAATTTAGCAAGATGCATGCATGGATTTTATAATGATTCATTTGTTCATGGAAAATCAAATCCAAATATGATTTGGGATCAAAATCGCTGATCACATTTGTTAAAATTTCTTTTTGGTATCCATGCATAATGATTATATTTTTTATACCTAAAAATAATAGTAGATAATTATGACTAACATTTCGGACCCAATCACTAGTGGGTACCAATATATTTGAGATATTTCTTTTCAGGAATAATTTAAGAAACTTTGGATTATGGATAGCGGATGCTCAGCAAATATGACTTGGAAAGCAAAATTGCTAAGCTCGTTAAAAAGGTAGACAGAGGAACGGTGACCTTCGGAGACAACAAAAAGAGAAAAATAATTGTAATCGGCAATGCTGGTAACCCTTCAAACCCTATTATTGAGAATGTTAGCTTAGTTAAAGGACTAAAACATAACTTAATAAGCATCAGTCAATTATGTGATAAAGGTTATAAAGTTCTTCTCACTCACGAAGCATGTTTAGTTTATGATAATACAATGAAAAATGTGCTAGTGCAAGGAAATCGGTTAGAGAATATTTATACCTTTTTTTGTAAAAATGATGATTCAAACGTATGTTTAATTGTTTCATGTAACGACTCGTTATTGTGGCATAGACGTTTCGGTCAAGTCAATATCAAAAACATGAATAAGATATCGAGGAAAGAGTTGGTACAAGGATTCCCAAAAATAAATTTTAAATTAGATAAAATTTGTGAGTCATGCCAACATGGTAAATTACATAAGAGCACCTTTAAGAGCATAGGAGCCCTTAGCTCAAAAAGACCACTTGAATTATTACATATTGATTTATTTGGTCATGCTAAGTCTTCTTCTCTTTATGGTAGCAACTATGTGTTTGTCATTGTGGACGACTACATAAGATTTACTTGGCTTTTATTTTTGACAAATAAAAATAATGCTTTTCACGAATTCAAAATATTTTTCAAAAAAGATTGAAAGATTACATTCTTCGAAAATTATTTCTATAAGTGATCACGGAGGAGAATTGAAAATGAATATTTTCAAAAAATTTGTGAAAACGTGGTATTTCACATACTTTTGCTTTTCCTAGAGCTGCTCCACAAAATGAAGTAGTTAAAAGGCAAAATAGAACACCTCCAAGAGTGCACACGAATAATGTTGGCTGAAAGCAACCTTCCAAAATACTTTTAGGCGGAAGCCGTAGCAACCGCGTGCTATGTTCAAAATAGAGTTTTAATCAGAAATCCTTTTCAAAAGACACCTTATGAGTTATTGTACCAACGAGTTCCGAACATATCATATTTTAAAGTTTTTGTTTGTAAATGATATGTTTTGAACACAAAGGATAACTTAGATAAATTTGACTCCAAAACGGATGAAGGAATTTTTATTGGTTATTCCTCTAGAAGCAAAGCACATCACATATACAACAAGAAATTCCCTTGTGTTGAAACATTACATGTTACTTTTGATGAAACTATTGCAAACGTTTCTAACACTAGTTTAAATGATGATATTGATGATGATGTAGTTATTCCTTCAAGTGATTTGAATAATATTGTTCCCTTACCAAAATCATTCACTAAAGTGACACATCACACGCACACCCAAGTCATTGGAAACATTGATGATGTTAAAACTAGATCACAAATACAATATATGTCTCATGTTGCTTTTGTATCTAACGTTGAGCCGAAAAAGGTGGATGAAGCTTTTGCAGATGAAGCGTTGATGGAGTCTATGCAAGAAGAACTGCTTCAATTTGAAAGAAATCAGGTATGTGAATTAGTCCCGAGACCAGACTATCGTCCAGTCATTAGCAAAAAAATAGGTATACAGAAACAAGCTAGACGATGACGAAAATGTGGTAAGAAACCAAGCTAGATTAGTAGCACAGAGATATTCACAAGAATATTCACAAGAAGAAGGTATTGACTTCGATGAAACTTTTGCACTTATTGCTAGATTAGAGTCTACTAGAACGCTACTTGCTTTTGCAACATTTAAAAGTTTTAAATTATACCAAATGGATGTAAAAAGCACTTTCTTAAATGGTTATATTAAGAAGGAAGTCTATGTTGAACAACCTCCAGGTTTTGAACATGATAAGAAATCAAACCATGTTCATAAATTGAATAAAGCTTTAAATGGCCTTAAACAAGCTCCAAGATCTTGGTATGAGAGATTTAAGGAAGTTCTTAATCGACTCTGGTTACAATGTAGGAAAAATAGATTCTACATTATTTGTGAAGAAAATTCATGATGATATCATACTTATTCAAATTTACGTAGACGATATTATTTTTGGATCCGCTAACGAAGATCTATGTCAAAAGTTTGCCAAGTTAATGCAGGATGAGTTCGAGATGAGCCATATGGGCGAGCTAACGTATTTCTTAGGACTACAAATTAAGCAATCGAAAGAAGGAACATTTATTCATCAAACCAAATAAGCAAGAGATCTACTCAAAAGGTTCTGGATGGAAAATAAATCGGGAAAGAATACTCCCATAGCGATATCCACCTCTTTGGACAAATATGAAGCAGGTAAGAGTGTAGATCAGAAAACATCTTGATGTATGATTGGTTCTTTATTATATCTCATTGCTAGTAAACCTGGCATAATGTTTAGTATATGCGCTTGTGCAAGATTTCAATGTGATCCAAAGAAATCATATCTTAAAGCAGTAAAAAATCACATCTGACTTTGGATTTTTTTACCCTAGAGATAGCACCTTTGATTTAATTTCGTATAGTGACTCAGACTATGTTGGTTGCAAAGTCACTAGAAAAAGCACAAATGGAACATGTCATTTACTTGGACATTCTAGTGTCTCGTGTTTTAGCAAAAAGCAAAGCTCGGTCTCACTATCAACCACTGAGGCGGAGTATATAGCTGCCAGACTGCATGTGCACAAGTTCTCTGGATGAAACAAGTCTTAGTAGATTACGATATTAAGTCATCTACTTATGTAATTTATTATGATAACAAGAGCGCCATTAATTTATCCAAGAACTCTGTTTTTCATCCTAGGAGAAAAAGCATATAGACATCACATAGATGATCATTGTGTTAAAAAGGATGTAGAACTTAAATATGTACCTAGTGAACATCAAGTTGCAGACATTCTCATGAAGCCCTTGAAGATGGAATCATTATGTATATATACTTTGAATGACGATGATGTAATATGTGAAAACACAAGAAACAAATGAAACATGTCCTGACATAGTAGATTAGGTCATATCAAAGAGAAGAGACTTGCAAGTTACATAAAGAGTGGTCATGCGACAGTTACAAGTCTTGCCTTAAATGATCGTTAGGAAGTCTAGCAGGATTCCTCGAGCACTAAGAAGTACCAACGGTTTTCTCGTAGACGGAGTGGTTAAGGATAGAATCATGGTTGATAAAGACAATGTTAGTTTCCTAGAAGCCATTCAGAGTAAAGACCCTGAAAAGTGGCTTCATGCAATAAAATCCGAAATGGATTCCAAGCACATTAATAATGTATGGACCTTGGTAAACGTGCCCAAGGGAAGAGTTCTCATTAGCTGCAGATGGATTTTCAAGGAGAAAGATCGATGCAGATGCAAAAGATAAAAACGTGCAAAGCTAGGCTGGTTGCGAAACGTTCTCACCAGTAACCATGCACAAGTCTATTCGGATTATACTCGCTATCGCTTATAACTACGAAATCTGGCGAAAGGATGTAAATGTTACATGACTCGACCAGAAGGTCTCGATGTCAGTGGGAGCGAAAAGAAAGCGTGTATATTGCAGATAACCAGTGGCAATTATTAAGTCACCCTCGTATTCTACGTGGATGACATGCTTTTGATAATGAACATTGAGATGTTGAACTATATCAAAAAGATGGCTATCGAATAAATTCTCCATAAAGGACTTGGGAGAAGCATCGTTTACACTTCGTGTAAAATAAATCTGCAAAGATAGATTTGACAAGATGCCCAGTCTCTCACAGTCCAAGTACATTGACAACATGCTAAAATGGTTTAGCATGGTAAATGGGGTTTCATACCTGCCATCATGATATAACTCTTCGAAGAATATGTCTTCATTGACTGACTTGGAGAGAGATCGTATGATAGTGATCTCATGTACTTCGGCAATTGGATCCATCGTGTATGCTGTGATACATACAAGATCAGATGTTGCTTTTGTACCCGATGCAGTAAAGGTGGTTTCATACATGCCATCATGGTATAACTCTTCCAAGAAGATGTCTTCATTGGCTGACTTGGGGGGAGAGGGGGGGGGAGAGAGAGAGAGATCGAGATCGTATGATAGTGATCATATGTGCTTCAGCAATTGGATCCATCAAGTATGATGTGATACGTACAAGTTCAGATGTCGATTTTGTATCGGGTGCAGTAAGTCGATATCAGTCTAACTTTGGAGAAGGACGTTGAAAGCGGTTAAGACAATTCTCAAGTTATTGTGAAGGACTAGAGACTTGGTCTAGGAACCGAGGCTACAAAGGTATTCTTCATAGACATCACTCATGTTTGATATAGAATCGAAGAATGATATAGACCTCTTGTGTGAAGACAAATTTAGCAGATCTATTCACAAAGGCTTATTACGTGATCGTCTAGAGAGACTCATGTATAAAAGTGGTATGTACCAGGATAATTGAGCCTGAGTGGAAGTGGGAGATGTTGAGAAATGTATGCACTCGAGGCTAATTATTTATAATTGGGACATGTCCAAAATGATAGTGTGCTATCTGGTAATATTTATTTGAGTATAATCATAATGTTTGTCTGCATTTTATATTTAGATAAAGTCTTGAGAGTTAGTGCGAGGTCGAACATGTATCGAGATAAGGATCTCGATCATGGAGATGTTTTCGATCGCTAGAAGCATAAGTCTAAAACTGTTCGTAGTTGTAGATGCATCGAGAAAGAACATTGATGCATCAGATAGACTATTAGGTGCTTTGTCTTCACAAAGTGTTGGTGGCGATGATCTCACTATCCTTCAATTTTGCGAAATCAGAGACGAAACACAGTTGCTCAATAGAGAATGAGTTCACTGAACGACCCAACAAGAGTTGCTACATGGATAGCGCATACAAAACTATCAATGGTAGCTCTTAAGTAATGATAGGCAAGCGAGTCCTTTGACTCGAGGCAATTGTACGAGTCTGTGCATGAACGGTATCACGTAGATCCTGACCTAACTTCGACGCATGGCCTGCTGAAAGGTCTTAGGTTGGATGACACTTAAAGCGTACAAGTGGAGTATTGGCCAAAAGAGAACTCGTCACTCCCGTATATGGAGAGTTAGTGTCACGGAATCAATACGGTCTTTAGTGAAATCCTTGGCCAAAGCGTGCTGGATATGATGCAAAAAAGATAATTTAAGACCGAATGATGCCGATCGATCGTGAAGCTATTAGGGGTTGGCAATCAATCATGCACTAGGCGTCGCTGCGGCATAGTGTTGACGAATGAATTAAAACTGCAGAATTCATCACTAACATAGCCAAGTATAATCCCGACAATATTTATGTCAAGGTACAGACCACGTAATGATGAAACCGAACCATAGACGACAATTGTTGCTCGCTGGTCAGTGATTATGAGTCTTACTTGTAGCAGTGTTAAGCTGTAGGGTCTCACGTTCCAAGATACTCGTCCAAGTAATAAGAGAAAAATGCATATGATGCATATGAATTAATATGGTCACAAATATTTGCGAAGCGAATTTCGATCACATATGATGTGACGCAAAAATCGAGCCTTGAAAAGCATAGAAAATGCCTAAACCAGGGTCCCCGAATGTCCAGGACTTGTCCAGGACCCATCTAGCCCATGTATGACTCAGGAAACACACCCAGGCATCGGCCTGGGTGCATGTGGGGGTCACCCAAGGCCCAGGATCGACCCCCGACACACCTGGGTTCGTCCCAGGCCGTTTGGGCCTGGGCTAGCCCGCCCGCTTTTGGTGGGTGCCCGACCTGCGGGCCCCAGCCAGGGAGTGGGCGCTCCCGATCCAGGCGTGCCTGACCCACCTGCGGGTGAGGCCCACAGTGGGGCCCATGGGATGTTTTTCTGCAGATCACGAAAAACAGAAATTTGGGCAGTTTTGGGCACAAATTTGAGGCATCGTTTGAGGGGTCAAACGACCTCAGAATTGAGCATCGTTTATTTCTATATGATCTCCGTTTGATGCTCTTCAAAATGATATATCAGTTTGATCCTTGGGCTTAACGGAGAGGAAGAATAAATTACTCAAAGTTTAGTCGTTTATAGGGGAAAAAATTTGAGTCAATTTGAATTCTGTTTATTTGTACATCGGATGTGATACTCCTCTAAACGCTCAGCTCTTCATATAAATAGGGAGCCCCTCTTCCTCTAAACTTACACCAAGCCTAGACCAAGTGAGCTCATCCTAAATTTAAATGAGAAAACCTAAATCTAAAGGGCACCAAAATTTTCCTCTTTTCCTCTTTACTTCCTTTTCAGTTCTAGCAAAACTTAAAGGAAGTTCGGATCATATCCGGAACTTAAGGCAGAAATTCAGCTAAGCTGAAACTTTCTGGAGCTAGTGGTCGCCTCTTAATAATGCATTGGAACGTTTCGAGACGTCATCCTAAGGAAGAGTTTTTGTGACCACAAAAACTTAAGGTACGCATTTATACTTTATATTTTATTAGCAGAATTTGTTAGGTCTATCTTTGCAAGATAAGTTCGCCTTTTTCTTGGATAGTAAAAGATCCTGTAAAGGAGCTTTCTTTCCGTAGGGTGTTTTCATAAGAGCAGTTTAAGATTTCTTTTTTTCTTACACTGCTTTCATGTCTGCTAAGCCTTGGGCTAGACGATGAAAAAGCCTTATGGAAACTTGCTCAAACCCCAACAACTACATCTGGAGATCATGAGATCTCATGGCTCATGGATTCGGGATGTTCCTTCCACAAGATGCCACGTGAAGCTAGTTTAGTTCATATTGTTCTAAAAAGTTGAAAATGTATTGATGGGGAATAATATGGCTTTTAAAACAGTGTGAGTTGGAGAAGTGAGAATCAAGATGCATGTTGGAATTATCAGAACACTAACAGATGTTTGTCATGTGCCAGACTTGAAGAAAAGTTTGATTTCCATTAGAGCTCTAACAGGATTGTGGTGCAGGACAGTCATTGAAGGTGACTTGCTGAAAGTGTCGAAAGTTTCTCTGATCGTGATGAAAGAAAGAAGGGTACAGAATCTATATGCGCTGCAGGGGCATACCATGGAAAAGAAGCCAATATCTCTCAGGGCTCGAGTAGTGAAGAGTCGGTCAGGTTGTGGCATCTTCGCCTTGAACATCCAAGCGAGTAAGTCTCTTGATGTGCTTCGGAGGAGGAAGTTGACTGAAGCCACGGATGAGAGATTAAAGTTCTGCGAGAAGTGCGTAGAAGGCAAACTAACGAAGACAGTTTAGGACCGCAGAACACAACAACAATAGGCCTCTTAATTACGTGCTTTCAGATGTACAGGTGCCAACATCTATATCCATTGTTGGGAAAGCGAAGTATTTCATGTCCTTCATTGATGACTACTCGAGAAAAGTTTGAATCTATTTGATGAAGTCAAAGGATCATGTCACGCCCAACAACCAGGGGACGCATCATGTTTTGCAAAGGATAGCAGGTACTGCGGTTTACCAGTGAAACCAATCTAGACACAAGCAGAGATATATCAAAATGCTTAACAAAAACTTTCATTTATATATATATGAGCGAGTTTACAAAATGATGTACATCATGCCAAAAGCACGTTTACAAAAAGCTATACATCATGCTATAAGTATGCATAACAAAAGTACATCTGTCACTAACACAAAAATACATATTCTACCTCTAATCAAAAGCGAGCTGGGTCCACAAACTCTGGTGTCTCCTATATCTCTGGATCAACACCTGGTGGTACAACAAAAATGAAGGCCCACCAGTAAATCACAATGATTCTAAAGATTTTGGAATTTAAATATGTGAACATGTGAAAACACTAACTAGGAAACAGTAACTGAAAAAAATAACAAACTATTTAATATTACATTGGCATTTAAGACAACATGCGATTCAGTTAACAATTAAGGATGACAATATCATAGTTCTATTATTCTATGCCAACCCTAAGCCATGAATCATATTGGAGAGTACAGAAACAACCAAGGAGTCCATCTCAGTACCAAGGGGCGCTCACATGGGCCAAGCCCAAAGCAGGGACGGTAAGGGCCATGAGTCAACAGTGTGGAACTCAGTAATTAAGTCCGACGGTACAATAGCGATCAGATCCTGATTCAATGATGTGACCCAGGTCAGAACTACCTGATGCGGTCAAGTCAATAGGAGCGTGGCTCCAGTTGCTCCCGCACTCTCACTAATATGATTTACTCCAAAACCTGTTAGTCTGAAGTGCCAAGTATATAATAATGTACATCTCTCAGCGCCTCAGTGATATAGTCCAAGTGTTATTCTACACAATGTTTTAAGCATGATTTTCCAAGACGAATTAAATTCTAAAGCCACATTAAACTCAATTCGTATATTAGTGTGCTATGACATTCTGGTTCCAATCATATTCTCATTCATTCTAAACATATAAATACTCCACTGAATTTCAAATCTTTATTTCCATAGCACATCCAATATACCAACTAGTCCAATATCATGGGCCACTAATTAACTCCATAGGAATTAATGATGAAGAAACATCATAACATTTAACATGATTTAAAAGTGCAGAAATTAGATATTTAAGCATAAATATGACAATTAATATCATGATATTCTAATATGCTTCATAGACTGAAACTTGAATATAAATAGGTGTAAGAGCGAACCTGTAAGTAAACGCAACGTCCATTGTCACTCTTAGAATTTATGGGGAGATTGTCAAATGGGGGGGACAAACTGGTGATCTCAGATAATGTTTCATCATTGATCGTTTTCGGGACTTAACCATTTATTAATGGTTTTATATGATCCTTCAGGCAGCGTTTTATGGTCCTAGGGGCAGTAAACTTAGATCCTTCCAGCAAAATTTCCAGTATTGTCCAACGGCCTTTGAGGCCAAACCCCTCATATTCAATCATTGGGTAAATTCTAAGCAAACCTGCACCTTTTACCAAGCATCAAGTGTAGCAAAAATTATTATCCGACTCGGAAAAGTCCCAACAGATATGATTAGGGAAAAATCCCTAGGGTCTGCAACAAATTTCTGGTCATGGTGACCATTTTCAGTCATACAAAGGTTCTGCCGTTCACAGCGAACAAGATGAAGGCCAACAGTCTCGGCAAAGAGGGTGAAATCACCTAAACAGCCCGCAGGCAAAGAGGGGAAATGGGTCCTATGGGTCTCGGCCAAATGGGAAAGCCCATCAGTTATCTTGTCGAGGGACAATGGGCTGCAGCGGGTTCGCCGCCTCGCCAGGTGCTCAAATACATCATCGCAGAAACTAGAGGGACAAAATCCACAAATTTAAAAATCCAAAATTTAGAGAATCAGAGTGATTTTACCTCAAATCGTGGACTGATGGTGAAATCAGAGAGAAAACCAATCCTAAAGCTCAAACCAAAATCAGATTAAGAGGAAACCCCAAATTTTTTATTCTAAAAATATTTCTGCGTGCAAAAATCCAAGACCACAGCCATCTCCGAGCTTAACTAAGAGAAAAGAAAACCTGAGTAACTTCTTAGGGGAGCTAGGGCTTCGCCACGAGGCATTCGACCTCGGATCGAGGCATTAACGTGTCGAACCCTAAAAAATTAAGGCGCAAGCCACGCCACCTGTGTAAGAGGTGGCGAGGGGAGAGGTGGCCGTGTGCTTTCCTTCTTGTCGGGGGGGAGAGAGAGAGAACGAGCCGTGAAAGAGAGATAGAAGTCGGCGTTTCGAAATTTTCGTCGCCGCCGCTGTTGTTTTGCGCGAGAGTCGTGCGAGAGAAGAGAGGGGGAGAGAGAGAGTAAAAGAGGGGCCACGTGAAGGGGGGCTTTACACGTGGAGGGGGGCTTTACACGTGGAGGGGGGAAGAGAGTAAGTAGGGGGGACAAATAAATGCCAAATAAAGGCCCAACGGGCCTTTACATTCTACCCTCCTATACAAAAATTCCGTCCACGGAATTACAAAATCAAAACAAAATTAAGATACAACAAACAGATGAGGAAAACGCTCTCGCATCTTGTCCTCCCTTTCCCAGGTGGACTCTCCAGGCGAGTCTCGATACCACATTAATTTCACCAGGTTGACAACTTTGTTTCGAAGGGCCTTCTGCTGACGATCAATGATACACTGGTTGCTGCTCATATGTCAGATCAAGCCGCACTGTGATCTCAGAGTGATTAACATGTGGGTCGGGTCCCCTACAAACTTGCGCAAATGGGATATGTGGAACACATCATGCACCCCTTTTAAGGATGGAGGAAGTGCAAGTCTATATACCACTTCACCCACACGCTCCAAGATATCAAAAGGTCCAATATAGCATGGACTGAGCTTTCCTCTTCGTCCAAATCGAATCATGCCTCTAGTAGGAGATATCCTTAAGAAAACATAATCACCTGGCTGGAATTCCAAGGGTCTTTGCTTCGCATCTGCCCAGTGCTTATACCGATCCTGTGCCACTTGAAGCTTCTCCCTGATAGTGTGCACATCTATAGCTTCTATAATCATTTTTGGTCCCATCAACTCCCTGTCACCCACATCATCCCAACTCAAGGGTGAACGGCACTTCCTTCCATATAAGGCTGCAAAAGGAGCCATGTCGATACTGGCCTGATAGCTGTTGTTATATGCAAACTCCACAAGATGAAAGTGATCTTCCCACGATCCCTTGAAGTCTAGCATACATTCACACAACATATCCTCTAAGATCTGAATATTGCGTTCAGATTGGCAATCTGTCTGCGGATGATAGGCTGAACTAAAACTCAGATGTGTCCCCAGATGATCCTGTAAGCTCTTCCAAAAATGTGATGTGAAACGAGTGTCTCGATCAGAAACGATGCTAACAGAAGTCTAACAATCTCTTCTATGTACTTCTTGGCAAGCACTTCTGTGTACTGGCCAACTCTGAAGGAAATAAAATGTGCTGACTTAGTCAGTCGATCAACAATTACCCAGACATCATTATGCTTCGTACTTCTACGTAGTCCAGTCACAAAATCCATTGTTATGTGCTGCCACTTCTATTCTGGTATAGGTAAAGGCTGTAGTAAACCAGCAACACGATGGTGTTCAGCCTTAACCTGCTGGCACACCATACACTTTGCCACATTCCTGGCAACACTTCTCTTCATACAATGCCACCAAACATATTGCATCAGGACCTTGTACATTTTGGTCCCGCCTGGATGAATGGAATATGGGGAACTATGACTATGAGCTTCTTTCAACAATTCTTCTCGAATATCTCCAGACATCACACAAATTCTGCTACCATATCGCAAGGACCCATCTTCATGAATTCGAAATTCTGGTCTCTGACCCGCCAACACCAGATTCCTAATCTTCTGCAACTTCTCATCACTTGCCTGAATCGCATTGATCCTATCTATCAGAGTGGACTGAATCTGCATATTCTTCAACGAGGAAATCAACCCAGGCAAAACCACATCTATCTCCATCTCTCTGATCTCTTGTTGCAGCCTCCACTGAGTCGTAAGTGTCATTTCTATTGGAAAACGACTCAGCGCATCAGGTACGACATTGACCTTTCCAGGATGATATTGAAGATCAATATCATAACCACTATCAACTCTATCCATCGGCGTTGTCTCATGTTAAACTCCTTCTGTGTAAAGATATACTTCAAGCTCTTATGGTCTGTGAATATCTTCACATGCTATCCTAACAAGAAATGTCTCCACATCTTCAATGCAAAAATAACCGCCACCAATTCCAAGTCATGTGTAGGATAATTCTTCTCATGGTTCTTCAACTGTCTGGATGCATAAGCTACAAACCTGCCATGTTGGTTGAAGTGTTCATATTTTACACTATTTTCATATCATTATTCCATTGCATCTCATGCCATTTTCGCATCCAAACCCCTCATTTTACTATGCTATTGCATTTCTGACGATATTTTCGAGTTTCGTAGTGTTTTGTGAGTTTTCATGGATTTTGGAGCGATTTGGGACCCCACTTGGGTATGGATACATCCGATGTGCTCGTGAGCTTATTGGTGGGGCTCTGAAGGAGTTCGCCACACTTCTGGAGCCATCAGAGGAGAAGAGAGGCAGAGAGAGAGAGACAGCCCCCAGGAGCCTCTGCAGCATTTTCCCAGAAAATGCTCGGTCCGAGCAGCTCAGCTGCTCGACCGAGCCATATCAGATTGAGAAGAGAGCTGACACGGGTTGACTCGGACCGAGCAGCTCATCTGCTCGGTCGAGTAGCCTCAATTTCCATAAGCCAAATTAAGCCACGACGCGGCCCGAGCAGCCGACCAAGTCGACCCCTACTCGGGCCGAGTAGAGCCTACTCGGTCCGGGTAGGCTGAGCAGCGACTTTGATTTTCTATAGTGCGCGGTCGAGTAGCTTCTCTACTCGGGCCGAGCCACTGAACGAGCAGCCTATTGCTCGACCGAGTCACCTACTCGGTCGGCAACTCAGGGCCATTTTTGGAATATTTTGAAACGACCGTGATGCGCGTGATCTGGAGCAACTGAAGGGAGAAGCTGTGCGGGCGACGATGGGGGAGCTTTTCATTAGGGATTTTTTGAATAGTTTTTGACAGAGGAGCTGGGCGATTTTTGTATGGATCTTTAGACTTATTTTTGTAAGCAATTTTTGGATCAAACACTTGGAGATAATTGCTTTTGTTCTTGTCTGCGTTTGCCTATTGGAATTCGGATTTTTTCTCGATCTACTGTTCGTCTATTCTCGTTGTAAGTCTTTTAGCCCTAATCTTTTGATTGCTATAATGTTTTCTTTGGAATTGATGTTTTTTGTCTGCCACTATTGCGATGTGTGAGTAGATTTACTCTAGGGTTGATGGGTTAGCCCTAAGACCCTAGGGGAAGATGTAGATTAGGATCCCTACGTTGAATTGGGGATTTAGGGTTTTATTTTGATAGATCCTACCGAATCCGTAGATAACCCGTACTCAGATCATGCCCACGGTCCGTGGAATTGATGTTCTTAAGAGGTATCTAGGGATTCGAATAGGGAAATCGATGGATCCAACCAAGGCACGTGACCATGTCCGGCTCGCGCCTTGAGGGGATCCATCGACGAACTATACCGCTACATTGACGGCTACCGCCATTGCTTCAACGAGAGCCACCGAAATACCCCGCAATTCTAACCCGCGAGAGTGGTACGAATTAGGGGATTAATTCCCTAGCCCTAATGCAATGTAAGGATCCTATCCCAACATCAACCCCCAACGATCCTAATGGTGAGCCCTAAAGCCCTAGTCCCTTTTATTGATATTACAACAACACCCAAACCAAATCCTCTACCCCGATCGCTATCTCACTTAAAAACTTGAGATAAACTGAGAACCAACTGACACTATCACCGTCCATGTGGGATTCGACATCTTATATACTATAACTCGACACCGTCAGCTTGCAGACTGAGCCCGCGATTGTAGCCTATGTGCCATACCACGCCTGGCGATCGTGACACCACCAGGTGAAACCTAGTTGTAGGTTACGGGTGCGTCAAGTTTTTGTCGCCGTTGTCGGGGACGACAATAGTGTTCCATCTCAGTTTGTTTTTAATTTGTGAAGTTTGCTAGCATTCCGATCATTTCTCACCCTTCCATCATTTTTTTCTTTTTATTTATTTCGGTGCTACTGACGGTATTTCTTTGAGTTTTGTTGGTGCATGAACACCCGCTACAAAGGGTCTACTAGAGAATTATTATTCGATCCTGAGATCGAAAAGACACCCAGGGCTTTGAAAGCCTCTAGTAGAAGTTCATCTCCATCCGCTCAGACGGGAGAGAATCCTCATCCTCCTCCTCACACCGGGTCCATCAGGGACCACATGAAACCTACTTTTGGAAACAACTCCTCCATCCTCAGACCGCAACTGACGGCGGCGACCTTCGAGCTCAAGACGGGGTTGATCAATCTGATGCATCAGGATCCCTTCCACGGGCATCCTCATGAAAATCCCAAACATCACATTGACTCCTTCCTGGCGAAGTGTGATATGTTCAAGGCGAAAGACGTCAGTGAGGATGCAGTGAAGCTGCGGCTTTTCCCGTTCAGCTTAAGGGACAAAGCCTCCTATTGGTTCCGGGCTCACCCTCACAACCATTTCACCACATGTGAGAAGCTCGCGCTTGCATTTGTGGATAAGTTTTATCCACCCTCGAAGACGGTCCGGATCCGTGGGGCCATTTCTAACTTCAAGCAGCTCCCACATGAGTCACTTTACGAGGCATGGGAGAGGTTCAAGGACCTCCAACACCAGTGTCCTCACCATGTGATCTAGCCCTGGGATTTGGTGCAGAGCTTCTACAACCGGCTCCAGCCTAGCACCAAGATGATTATCGATGATGCAGCGCAGGGCGCCTTATTTGATAAGTCTCCTGAGGAGGCCATTGATCTGTTGGAGCACATGACGGCCAACACCCCGCAGTGGAACGATGAACAGACCGTTGTGACCCGGACTCCTGAGGTCAAGGTCGCTAGCCACTTGGATTCTCACATTGAGACCTTGTGCAAGCAAGTGGCCTGCATTGAGCAACGTCTGGACTCCATCCCTGCTTCGCCCAGTACATCATATCATCATGCTGAAGAATATGTAGATCCGAGATATATCCCTAACGAGGCCCACTACGATGGTGCTGAGACTTCCGAGACCGTACAATACGTCCAAGGAGAGGGACGGAATCAGTGACAGCATCCGGCTGCCAGGAATCACCCGGGGTTCCTACGAAACCCAAGTGGAGGGCTGCAACCTCCGCAATTTCAGAGACCACCTCCTCCTCCTCAGCAGCAGCAGGGCCAGCAGCAGGGCGGCTTTAAGCAAGCTGGGCCTTACATACCGCCGAGATATCAGTTCAACCGGCCGCCTCAGCAGAATTATGCGCCGGCTCCACCAAAGTCTAAGCTCGAAGCAACACTGGAGACCTTCATGAGTGGCCAGATCTGCTTCAAACAGGATACATCGAACCAATTCAAGAATATCAATTCTTCGCTCGATGAACTGAGGAGGCAAATGTCGCAGCTGCTGAAGAATCAGGAGAGATTGCCCTCCCAGCCGAAGACTAACCCTAGAGCTCAAGCCAATGTCGTGGTTTCAGTGACCACACGAGGACGGGTAACCGACCCCGTCATGGTCCCGGTGCTTAATAAGAAGAAGATTACAATTGAAGAAGCTATTAATGACAACGATAGAGTTGAGGCTACTGAAGGGCCTGTCACTATTGAGGAGAAAGCGGATGCACCTCCCGTCATACCTACTACGATGCCGCCTCACGTTGATGCATCTAAGGGCAAAGTCTCCAGACCTCCTCCATCATACCCACAGAGGCTAACCCTAGCCAAATTGGAGAAGTACTCCAAGTTCATGGAGTTATTAAATGGGATCCAGCTGAACATCCCTTTTATGGACGCGATCACAGACCCCGATCTACGCTAAATTTCTAAATGATCTCATCACGGGGACGAGAAGGCCCGAAGAAATCAAGTTATTGGAGGATTCTACCTCCATTATCAAAAATCACCTCCCCCAGAAGCTGCCGAATCCGGAAAGCTTCACCGTGTCGTGCTCTAGTGGAGGGATGCCGATCAGCAGGGCATTGATCGACTTAGGGGCTAGCATCAGCCCGATGCCACTCTCCATCTTCAAGAGGCTTCAGACGAGAAGTGAGCTGGAACCGACGAGCATGTCCATCTAGCTCGCCGATCACTCCATCACCTACCCGGTTGGAATAGCGAGGGACGTCATCCTTCAAATACCTCTAGGACTATGTGTTCCAGTCGACTTCATCATCATGGATATGCCTGAGGGAGGGAGCTCCCAACTCATACTCGGCCGCCCCTTTATGGCGACGGCCGGTGTTCTTATAGACGTCCCTTCCCGGACCCTCTCTCTCAACGTGGATGATATTGAAGTTGAGTTTCGGATACAAAAGCCGATGAGGGAGCGAGCCCATGTAGAAGGGGCTAGTTATCTGGAGCTTCTCGAAGAAGAAGCAATTGAAGATTTTACTACCGAGGGGGTCTTGAAGGACCTAATGAAGATAAGCATCGACGACGACGATGACCCAACCTACAACAAAGCGGTCGCCGCGTATATCCAAGTGTTGGATGAGGAGTTTCTACGTTGTTCATCAAATCATCGAGGACCGGAGACTATATGCTACATGGAGGAGAATCTTGAAGCGGTCGGAAGTCAACGCCGCCGAATTGGACCATCACAAAGATTGACGCGCGACCACAGCGCGCACCAAATGAAAACTGAATTATTAGAGGGAGTCGAGCTCACGACTGAAAACGAGCGATTATTGGGAGGCAACCCAATTTCGTAGACTTTGGATTTTCTTTTTCTTATTTTTGTTTTTTATTTCGTATTTTTAGACAAAACTACAAAAATCATAAAAATTTGATGAGTTCATATTTTATGTAGGACAGACAATTGGGGGTATGCATATGGACATTATAAACGGAAGGAAGCTGGAGGAGAACCTCAGATTCGAAGATTTGGGGAGAAATCAAAGAAAATAGAGGAGACACAGGAGACTCGACCGAGCAGCTTCACTGCTCGGTCGAGCATCACAGAGACGGAAACAGGAAGACTATATGGCGTGGCCTGAGCAGCTTCCTGCTCGGTCCGAGTAGAAATCAACTCGGTCCGAGCATTAGATTACTCGGTCATGTACTACAGGCCTTCGAAGTTGAGGAGAAAACGTCACTCTGTCAATGCGGACAGAATATTATTGACACGGCCCGAGTAGGATTTGACGCGGACCGAGCATCAAGCTACTCGGTCGAGCAGACAAGGGAGTATTTCGCTTAAAAAAATTTCATCGGCCCGGTCGAGCAGCTTAGCTACTCGGACCGGGTCGGGTCGGGTTTCAAACCCAACCCGCTTCAATTCCTTTTAATCTCACCGTTAAATCTTTTTTACACTAAATCTAAAATTTTACCCCCCGAGCTCCCTTACCCCCTACTCGTTCGACCCTCGCCCCGAGTCGTCCTCCTCTATCCGCACCACCGCCGGCGCCGCCTGCAGCGCCGCCCACCTCCGGTCAGCCCCTCTCCCCCTTTCTCTCTCTTTCCTCATCTCTATCTCTCCGCCACCTCCCCTCTATTCCCCCCTTTTTCGCCCTACTCAGTCGACGGCACCGTCGACGGCGCCACCACCGCCGACGGCGCCACTGAACCCCCCCAACGAACCGACACCCCCTCGCCATCTCCCCCTCTCCCCCTCCCGTCTGACCTCCCTAAATCCCCCCATTCGCCCAACTCCGTCGACAGCTCCGTCGACGGCGCCACCGCCGCCAACGGTGCCGCCGACCCCTCCCCCTAAAATGCCCACCCCCCCTCTTACAAACCCCCACCCCCGCCACCCCCCTCTCCCCACCGAAGATCGCCGAAAGCCCCCCAAATCCCCTCTCGATTGTGCCCTAGGGCACAGACCGAGCAGCTCGACTGCTCCGTCAACATCTCCCACCGAGTAGCACAAGTCAGACCGAGCAGTTTCACTGCTCGGTTTGAGTCACCTTGTATCTGCGTTTCACCCATTTTTACTCGATTAACTGACGTTTCGATCGTTTCGAATTGCAGGTACTCTCATCTTACGTCAGTAGCAGCTGTGCAGACTAGCTTGGAGGATCTTTCGTGCACTCGCATCGTTCACATCGCTCGCGCATACGGTACACTCGTTCCCTTCTCTTTTTTCATACCGTATCATCATATTGCACGTGACACGATGTTTTGCACACGCGGAGCCACCACTACCCCCGTTCGCGAGAAGAGGCCGTCGTCTGGCGCCTCCTCTTCCTGACCCCCGCGTCGTGCCCGCCTTACCACCACTTCCGCCACTACCACACTGTCCACCACAGCTCACACCCCACCACCCCCACCACCCCCATACCTGTCACGTCAGCCGTGATCCCCACCACCACAGACCATATCCCTTCCACCGCTGCTTCCACTGTTTCTACCACATCACCCACACACCCCGCACCCACCAGGGCTGACATCCCCGCACGTCTCCCGACTTATGGTATCCAGTTCCGAGACCCCGCACACCGGGAGCGCTTTTACAGGCTCTCCAGGCGCCGTCTCGTTCCTACCGTGTTCGTAGACGTGCCCGCCCTTAGGTCCCTAGGACTCCTACAGGGAGTTCACCACCTGTACCGAGCGATCGGTTTCGACCGATTCCTAGGTGTACACGCTCCGACCTACACCCACATAGCACTAAAGGGTCTCGGCTCCCTTGCTTTCACCCCAGCAGGTGACGGCATTACCTTCCACCTCCTAGATCACGACTGCACCGTCACATTTGCTATGATCCGGGAGTATTTTCACTTCCCTGCCGTCCCAGAGCCCAGACTTGCCTTCTCGCCCACATTTGAAGTCGACGATTTTGATGCTCGCTCCTTTTGGGAGCGTATTTCTGGACTTCCGCAGTACCGTCCAAGCCGGGCGAAGGCATCGTGCATTGTGCACTCATGCCTTCGCTACACTCAGTGGCATCTAGCTTGCACCATTTTCTGCAGACCTGAGGTCGGGACCATGTCCCTCCCCGAGCTAATACATCTTATGGGTATGACTCGACCTCTTCGTTTCCACCCTGATGGCTCTCTGTGACCATTCATGCTCTCGGCCGCAGCCCACTGGCTGTGTCCCCGACTTTACCAGACAGCCATCAGCTACCACTCCACAGACATTTGCTATGGTGCCTTCTTCACTATTTTTGTGAGAATACTAGATATTCCCATTCCAGGCGACCTTCACCGTCCCCCCGGTCCGACATGCTTGACCATTGGCGTGCTCGAGCACATGCACATTATCCGACCACACGGTGTTCGTCACTTGCAGTATCTAGTAGGCACCACCCATACTCCTCACATGGTTCTACCCGTCACCTGACGCACATCCCCGCTGTCCAGCTTGCCTGGATGATTCCACAGGTCTTCCCACTTCCCCCCATCCACGTTCTCGAGCCCCCTGGAGCACCGGTCGAGACACCTGATGATGACCTGGTCTCCCGCCCCCTCCCCCCCGATGTTCGAGCTTCTTGACATAGCTGCATTAGTTGCCGGCCTCCCTGCCCCACCAGCTCACCCATCAGTTTCTGGAGCCGCCTCTTCCACCACTTCTGTTTCCGCCGTATCTGCCACCGCCGAGTCCTTGGGGTCTGTCTTCACCTCCTGCCCCGAGACTCAGATTTCTTCTATCTCTATATCAGTGCCGGAGGACACCGATATACTTTTACTGACGCACCTATAGATCTTGACTCTCCCGTCCACGATCCTGCCCCCACGCTCCCACCTCTTTCGGACCTTATTTCATCAGTTCCTATCTCTCTAGGTCCCCACATCCCACTTTCTGGCACCACTCCCTCCGCATCAGTCGCCATTTTCACCGAGAGCGTGTCGACGTCTGTCTACACTTCTGTGTCGGCTACAGCTCTTTCTTCAGCCGTCTCTGAGCCACTTACGAGCTCACCCTCTCCTACCTTCCACGCTAGGCACCGTGCATCAGTTGCACAGGGCCGCTTCATGAGAGTGGTATCTCACAGACGTTTTCCTAGCTCTCCGCCCGACTCGCGTACTCCCGACGACCGCTTGACCGCTTTAGAGGAGTTGACTTCCCGCTTACGGCGGGATTTCGATGACTTTTTACTCGCGACGGTGACACACAGATCGGATCTCACCTCTATCATAGACATGCTTCGTCACCGTGGCACACCTACTGTTATCCTTGCACCAGCTCCTCCTCCCAGGACGGACACTGTGACACACTTTGCACCACTCAGTGCTTCACTTTCTCAGGCTTCTGCAGAGCATGTTTCTACCACTTTTGAGTCGTCTTTCACAGTAGATCCACTTTCTGCCCTGGTCTTACATTCAGCTGAGCCGTCCACTGCCACTGTCGATATCACCGCCAGCCCACCCCATGATTTCCAGCCGGACCTTCCACCCACCACCCCTGGTCCACAGCAGAGACCCATCACCATCCCCAGAGAGTGGTGCCTCTGCTTGATGTAGTCCTTACCCGCTTTTGCCTCCCCTATATTTTTTGTGCTCATCTGTCTCTTCGGGGCCCTACTTTTACATAGCCTTGGGGAGGCCCCACTCGTGCATCATATCTCATTTTGCATTGCATCATGTCATGTTTTTATTTTATTTCTTTTCTGCACATTTTTGTTTATTTTATTTTTTTATTCCCCCACCCACCCCACCCCTCAAGCATCATCTCCCGCTCACGAGCGATTTCTTAGCAGTGAGGACACTGCTAGGTTTAGCTTGGGGGAGGAGCGCTACCGCTTTATTTTTGATTTTTTTCTCTTTTACACTTTCTTTCCTTACTTAAGTTTTTATTTCACTTTTCCACCGTTTTCCACGTCGTTTTTTTCTCATTTTGCATCATATTTTCTTTTTTTCCCATGCAAGCATCCCTTTTTCTATATTTTCCCTTTTTCTCCGCCTCTTTTTCTTTATTTGCTAGGGATGTTTCCGCATGATGATATCTCTCGTGGCCTTATTAGTCGTTTGCGATGCTTATTTCTGTTGACGTGCTATTAGGGTGAATTTCAGTTTTATTATTTATATGCATGCATTTCTTTTGATGATATATCTGATTTAATACTTGAAATGAATTGAAAATCGAATGCATGAATTAGTATCTAGTATGATCTATGTTGGGAAACGCACCTAGGTTCACGCATCACTAGAACACTTGGAGCATCTGTTTTCTTATCTCAGTCACTTCTGATTGCATGCATGTTGATATTGTGATTACTACTGCATGTCTTTTTCAGTATTCATTTAGAGAAGTGAAAATATACATGCTATATATGAGTTTAGTTAAGGTTTTATTTTATCAAACTGTTGTGCACCCTCTAATGAGTGAACCGAGAGTCCTACTATTTTCCTTCTCCACATATCTATTTATATCTCTAATATCAGGTGGTTACACCCCCATAGCTATCTTTACCCATCTTGCTTCCCAAAACCCAAAAAGAAAAAGTATAGCTTCTAATTGAAAAGAAAAAAATGTGTGTATATATTCATATTTGAAAAAGAAAAGGAAAAAGAAAGAAAATGAATAAATACAATTTTATATCGTTTTATTAGAAGCTATCATTTATTCTGGGAAGAGAAATAAAAATTCCATATCATTTTCCTTGATACGACGCCTCAAGCTAAGCTTGAGGGGTAAACCAACTGATTACATGAGTGAGCATGACATTAGAGTGGAGACGGTGCACATCAGGGAGATTTAATAACGCCTAAACTTTACGAATTTCTTTAGTTTTGGAGATTTTTCATGTATCGAAATAAATATCTGAATGCCATGATTTTTCTATTCTCTATTGCATGCAGTGTGATTCCTTAGTGCTCATTGTGTATCTGTGATTGAAAGGGTCGTTGCCAACTCCTTTATACTAGACTCTAAGGATTGCATGAGATCGACATGATTTGATGGTGTTAATTCAGTAGATCCATATTCTTTGCCTACACTGCATGCTAGTCATATGATGTGTAAAGGTAGAAATTACCAGTAGCATGTATGTTTATCATTCGGAGTATCGTGATATACTATTTAGGCCTGAGATCTGACTGATCATCCCTAGCACTCTCCCCTCGCTTCTCTTTTTGTTTTTCCTTTCTTTCTATTTTTCATTTCCTTATTTTCTTTTTATTTTCCTCCCGGCCTACCGATTATTCGTATTCCTCGAGGACGAGTAAGAGGTAAGCTTGGGGGATTTTGATGTGTCCATATTTTACACTATTTTCATATCATTATTCCATTGCATCTCATGTTATTTTCGCATCCAAACCCCTCATTTTACTACGATATTGCATTTCTGACGATATTTTCGAGTTTCGTAGTGTTTTGTGAGTTTTCAGAGATTTTGGAGCGATTTGGGACCCCACTTGGGTATGGATACATCCGACGTGCTCGTGAGCTTATTGGCGGGGCTCTGGAGGAGTTCGCCACACTTCTGGAGCCATCAGAGGAGGAGAGAGAGCAGGTAGAGAGACAGCCCCCAGGAGCCTCTGCAGCATTTTCCCAGAAAATGCTCGATCCGAGCAGCTCAGCTGCTCGACCGAGCCATATCAGATTGAGAAGAGAGCTGACACGGGCTGACTCGGACCGAGCAGCTCATCTGCTCGGTCGAGTAGCCTCAATTTCCACAAGCCAAATCAAGCCACGACGCGGCCCGAGCAGCCGACCAAGTCGACCCCTACTCGAGCCGAGTAGAGCCTACTCGGTCCGAGTAGGCTGAGCAGCGACTTTGATTTTCTATAGTGCGCGGTCGAGTAGCTTCTCTACTCGGGCCGAGCCACTGAACGAGCAGCCTATTGCTCGACCGAGTCACCTACTCGGTCGGCAACTCAGGGCCATTTTGGAATATTTTGAAACGGTCGTGATGCGCGTGATCTGGAGCAACTGAAGGGAGAAGCTGTGCGAGCGACGATGGGGGAGCTTTTCATTATGGATTTTTTGAATAGTTTTTGACAGAGGAGCTGGGCGATTTTTGTATGGATCTTTAGACTTATTTTTGTAAGCAATTTTTGGATCAAACACTTGGAGATAATTGCTTTTGTTCTTGTCTGCGTTTGCCTATTGGAATTCGGATTTTTTCTCGATCTACTGTTCGTCTATTCTCGTTGTAAGTCTTTTAGCCCTAATCTTTTGATTGCTATAATGTTTTCTTTGGAATTGATGTTTTTTGTCTGCCACTATTGCGATGTGTGAGTAGATTTACTCTAGGGTTGATGGGTTAGCCCTAAGACCCTAGGGGAAGATGTAGATTAGGATCCCTACGTTGAATTGGGGATTTAGGGTTTTATTTTGATAGATCCTACCGAATCCGTAGATAACCCGTACTCAGATCATGCCCACGGTCCGTGGAATTGATGTTCTTAAGAGGTATCTAGGGATTCGAATAGGGAAATCGATGGATCCAACCAAGGCACGTGACCATGTCCGGCTCGCGCCTTGAGGGGATCCATCGACGAACTATACCGCTACATTGACGGCTACCGCCATTGCTTCAACGAGAGCCACCGAAATACCCCGCAATTCTAACCCGCGAGAGTGGTACAAATTAGGGGATTAATTCCCTAGCCCTAATGCAATGTAAGGATCCTATCCCAACATCAACCCCCAACGATCCTAATGGTGAGCCCTAAAGCCCTAGTCCCTTTTATTGATATTACAACAACACCCAAACCAAATCCTCTACCCCGATCGCTATCTCACTTAAAAACTTGAGATAAACTGAGAACCAACTGACACTATCACCGTCCATGTGGGATTCGACATCTTATATACTATAACTCGACACCATCCGCTTGCAGACTGAGCCCGCGATTGTAGCCTAGGTGCCATACCACGCCTGGCGATCGTGACACCACCAGGTGGAACCTAGTTGTAGGTTACGGTGCGTCATTGGTGTAATACACATCCAAGTCCTTTACCCGATGCATCACAGAATACTTCAAATCCTCTCGTTCGATCAGGAATAACCAAAATTGGGGCGGATGTCAATCTCTTCTTTAGCTCCTGGAAAGCATCATCGCATGCCTTAGACAAAACGAACACTACATCCTTTCTTGTTAATCGCGTCATAGGATCCGCGATCTTGGAGAAATCTTTAATAAACCTTCGACAATAACTAGCCATCCCCAAGAAGCTACGAATCTCTGTTACGGTCCGTGGAATAGGCCAGTTCTGAACGCCTACTACTTTTCCAGGATCAACAGAGATTCCTTCTCCAGACACCACGTGTCCTAAATACGCCACCTTGTTCAAATAGAATTGACATTTGCTGAGTTTGGCGAACAATTGGTGGTCTCAGAGTTTCCAGGACCTTTCTCAAATGTTCGGTATGCTCTTGGGTGTCCTTCGAATATATCAGGATATCATCGAGATAGACAACTACGAACTTATCCAAATACTCATATATCACTAAGTTCATTAGGCTCATGAATACTGCCGGAGCATTGGTCACGCCAAATGGCATTGCCAAGAACTCATAGTGCCCATACTTGGTTCTGAATGCAGCCTTATGAATGTCATCATTTTTCACCCTCAACTGATGGAATCCAGTCCTCAAATCCAACTTCAAATAAATACTCGATCCTCCGAGTTGGTCAAAGATGTTATCGATACGGGGAAGAGGATATTTGTTCTTCACTGTCACCTTGTTCAATTCCCTGTAATCGACACACATGCGTCGAGTCCCATCCTTCTTTGACACCAACAATATAGGAGCACCCCATGGAGAGACATTAGGTCGTATCCATCACTTCTTCAACAGTTCATTCAACTGGGTACGGACCTCTTCTAGCTCTGGTGGCGCCATACGATATGGTTTCTTAGATATCGGCTGGGCACCTGGTACCAAATCAATGGAAAATTTAACGACACGTTCCGGAGGTAATTCTATAAGATAATCCAGAAACACGTCCATGAATTCTCGTACTATCTCTAGTATCTCTGGTTCATCAACCTCCATGGCACTCACCATAGCTTCTGTTAGTCGTGCTCTAAATCGTATTGGCCCCTCAGATCTACATCCGCTGATGAACTCACCCCTTGGATGATCAGGCATCTCCAATACTACCCTTCTTTGACGACAGTCAATGGTAGCATGAAATGTCGCCAACCAATCCATTCCAAAGACATCAAAACCAGGCATCTCAATCACCAGATAATCTGCAAATAGTTCTCGTCCACAAACAACTACAGGAAATTGAGGGTAATGACTGGTTGTCTTTAATATACCACCACCAGTATTAACATTCCAATGGGTAGTCAATCGCTGGAACAGGAGCTGGTGCTGCTGATCCTTTCTGCAGACAATCGCTGGCACTGTGCTCCTTAGACCCACAAGCCAAACAAAAGCTTAAACACCATCGGCACTCCTCCTTATAATGACCACTCTTGCCACAGTAGTGACATACTGGATGTGGCTGTTGCTGCTGTGGAGCCGGCCTCTTGAATGTCCGGTGTACATGTCTGGCAGGAGGCAAAGGTCGTTGACCCGTCCCTTCAGTAGCAGCTGTAGGTGGTGGTGGCCGCCTCGAAGGGCAGACATGTGGCGCTCCCGATCAGCTTCCATTTGTATGTACTCGTACTCGCGAGCTGTCGCAAGTACCTCTGCATGAGTCGTCAGGCCAACCCAACCATCTTCTCCCGGAGTTTTATATTCAGACCCTGCTGGAAACGACGAGCTCGAGCTTTGCGAGTGGACACCATCTCTTTTGCAAATCTGCTGAGCATAGAGAACTCGGCATCATACTCCTCAACAGACCTAGGGCCCTGCTTCAGATTGGTGAATCGTGTATCTAACTCCATTTGAGCATCATGAGAAAAGAACAGGGCATTGAATTGCTCCTTGAATGTGTCCAATGTAATAGGCTTTGCTAGCCGATCTTTTGCTGCATCCCACCAGATACTGCCTCCATCCTTCAACTGCAACTTCGCAATCTTCACCCAGGATCCTGTGGGGATCTCTACTGCAGTCAGATTGGCTACAGTGTCACGCAACCACTCCTCTGCCTGTAAAGGATCCTCTCGACCAGTAAATGGAGCCGAACGTTGCGCCCGAAACTGCTGCACCCATCCAGTAGTCTTAGCCTCCTCACAAATACCCTGAACAAGCTCGCGTAGGGCCTGATCTGAGATCTGATGTAATCGTGTATCTAACTCCATCTAACTCCATCTGATGGACTGTAGGATGTGTCGCATATGCCTGTATACACAGGGCAATGTCAATTTTCTAATTAAGCATTTTTATCATGATACATCCTACTCTTTCTAGACTGTTCATGAGGTTGGTTGCGAGGACCTGCATGGGCCACCAAGAAAAACATGTCACGCCCCGCAACCTGGGTGCGCATCATGTTTTGCAAAGGATAGCAGGTCATGCTGTTAACCAGTGAAACCAATCTAGACACAAGCAGAGATGTATCAAAATGCTTAAAAACTTTCATTTATATATATAAGCGAGTTTACAAAATAATGTACATCATGCCAAATGTACGTTTAAAAAAAGCTATACATCATGTTATAAGCATGCATAACAAAAGTACATCTGTCACTAACACAAAAAAACATATTCTACCTCTAATCAAAAGCCAGCTGGGTCCACACTCTGGTGTCTCCTCTATCTCTGGATCAACACCTGGTGGTACAACAAAAATGAAGGCCCACCAGTAAATCACAATGATTTTAAAGATTTTGCAATTTAAATATGTGAACACTGGAAAACACTAACTAGGAAACAGTAACTGAGAACAATAACAGACTATTTAATATTACACTGGCATTTAAGACAACATGCGGTTCAGTTAACAATTAAGGGTGACAATATCATAGTTCTATTATTCTATGCCAAACCTAAGCCATGAATCATATTGGAGAGTACAGAAACAACAAAGGAGTCCACCTCAATACCCAGGGGTGCTCACCTGGGCCAGGCCCAAAGTAGTGATGGTAAGGGCTATGAGTCAACAGTGTGGAACTCAGTAATTAAGTCTGACGGTACAATAAGGGTCAGATCCTGATTCAATGATGTGACCCAGGTCGGAACTACCTGATGCTGTCAAGTCAATAGGCGTGTGGCTCCAGTTGCCCCCACACTCTCACTAATATGATTTACCCCAAAACCCGTGAGTCTGAAGTGCCAAATGTATAATAGTATACATCTCTCAGTGCCTCAGTGATATAGTCCAAGTGTTATTCTACACAATGTTTTAAGCATGATTTTCCAAGACGAATTAAATTCTAAACCCACATTAAACTCAATTCGTATATTAGTGTGCTATGACATTCTGGTTCCAACCATATTCTCATTCATTCTAAACATAAAATTAGTCCACTGAATTTCAAATCATTATTTCCATAGTACATCCAATATACCAACTAGTCCAATGTCATAGGCCACTAATTAACTCCATAGGAATCAATGATGAAGAAACATCATTACATTTAACATGATTTAAAAGTGCAGAAATTAGATATTTAAGCATAGATATGACAATTAATATCATGATATTATAATATGCTTCATAGACTGAAACTTGAATATAAATAGGTGTAAGAGCGAACCTGCAAATAAAAGCAACGTCCATTGTCATACTCTTAGAATTTATGGAGAGATGGTCAAATGGAGGGGAGGGACAATATGGTGATCTCAGATTAGGTTTCATCATTGGTCGTTTTCGGGACTTAACCATTTATTAATGGTTTTATATGATCCTTCAGGCAGCGCTTTATGGTCCTAGTGGCAGTAAACTTAGATCCTTCCGGCAAGATTTCCCGTATTTTCCAACGGCCTTTGAGGCCAAACCCCTCAAATTCAATCATTGGGTAAATTCTAAGCAAACCTGCACCTTTTACCAAGCATCAAGTGTAGCAAAAATTATTATCCGACTCTGAAAAGCCCAATAGATATGATAAGGAAAAAATCCCTAGGGTCAGCAACAAATTTCTGGTCATTGTGACCATTTTCAGTCATGCAAAGGTTTTGCAGTTCGCAGCGAGCAAGATGAAGGCCAACAGTCTCGGCAAAGAGGGTGAAATCACCTAAACAGCCCACAGGCAAAGAGGGGAAATGGGTCCTATGGGTCTCGGCCAAATGGGAAAGCCCATCAGTTATCTTTTCGAGGGACAATAGGCTGCAGTAAGGTTTGCCGCCTCGCCCGGTGCTCAAATACATCATTGCAGAAACTAGAGGGACAAAATCCACAAATTTAAAAATCCAAAATTAAGAGAATCAGAGTGATTTTACCTTAAATCGTGGACTGATGTTGAAATCAGAGAGAAAACCAATCCTAGAGCTCAAACCGAAATCAGATCAAGAGGAAAACCCAAATTTTTTATTCTGAAAATATTTCTGCGCGTAAAAATCCAAGACCACAGCCATATCCGAGCTTAAATAAGAGAAGAGAAACCCCGAGTAACTTCTTAGGGGAGCTAAGGCTTCGCCACGAGGCATTCGGCCTCGGATCGAGGCATTTACGTGTCGAACCCTAAAAAATTAGGGCGCAAGCCACGCCACGTGTGTAAAAGGTGGCGAGGGGAGAGGTGGCCGCGTGCTTTCCTTCTTGTCGAAGGAAAGAGGAGGGAGAGAGAACGAGCCGTGCGAGATAGAGAAGTCGGCGTGTCGAAATTTTCGTTGCCGCCGCTGCTGTTTTGAGAGAGAGAGAGAGAGAGAGAGAGAGTTGTACGAGAGAAGCGGGGGGTAGAGAGTAAAAGAGATGGGCCACGTGAGGGGGGCTTCGTGGAGGGGGGAAGAGAGTAAGTGGGGGGGACAAATAAAGGCCCAACGGGCCTTTACAGATCAAGTCTTCGAGAAGTTTAGGACTTGGAAAGTCGTTGAGAAGCAGTCTAGAAGAGCCATCAAGACATTGAGGTCAAATAACGGTGGGAAATACATATCGAGAGTATTGAAGGATTTCTGCATATCACAGGATATTATGAGGACACTGAATGAGACGTTGACGAAGAAGTAAAAATATGGCATAGATCCGTCTTCCCTAATAGATAGAAAGTAAAACATAATCACTATTTTCTTGGAATATGTAACTTTGCCCACTCAAAGTTCCTATTCTAATAACATACAAACCAATGACGAATATAGCACTTTACCTGTAAAGTACTGTTGTTCAGATGTACCTCACCAACTGAGAGGTCTCCATGGGAATGGTGCACCGAGATATGGGATCACAACACGACTGACAACGGATGTGTGAGTTGTGCTTATCCACACCTATACAGAAAAACAAATTTAACACTAAATAACCTAGATTTTAAACAGATTCCACACTATAGTTAACTCAAAAGCTATAAGTTATACGCTAGAATTAACCATACTCATGTTTTGGAATCCCAGAAAATTGCATTTAATTGGACGCTGCACAAATTTCGATATGGTTTTGCTTTAGGGCATGTTCTTTTCTCTGATAGTTGGGGGGAAAAAAGCTCGTTCGGCACTGTTCACCCTCTGACGCGGGGATTCCACGCTTAAATTCTATCGGTCTGTTCTTTTGGAGTTTGGGGGATGTTGGGATTCTCGCAGACGTGGCGCTTGCAAGTGGGATTCCACGGGCTCAAAAGAAACCGGAGCAAATAGCACCGATTACAAAGGATTCCCACTTTTGATGTGCCCCTCACTCTCCATTTGACGCGTGCGTTCTTTTTTTCGCTTTGTTTCGGTGCTGGGGAGTGATAACGCATGGGCCCCCCTCTATGTACACTCTTGATTACAATTTTCATACCCTTTTAATTATTATAAGTATTATTTAATTAGTATATTAATTAATTAATTATTTTAAGTTTAGATACAAATAGCACACAAAAAATTCGAGTGGACCCTACACAACTTTCTCCTTCCAACTTTCTTCAACCAAAAGAACACACTACACGGAATGGGACCTATCTCAACTTTCCAACTCCACAATCCAACCCCACTTTCCAACAAAAGAAATTTTGGAGTGAAGCTATTACTATCGGCGTGCATCTCGTGAATAGACAACCATCTTGGACAATCAGATTCAAGATTCCAGAGTGGACGTGAAAAACTGGTGATTACTCCTATTTGAGGGTATTTGGATGTTATGCATATGCTCTACAAAAGGAGGACAAGCTACATTCAAGGACCAAGAAAGCCATATTGCTTGTATACTCTGAAGGATTGAAGGGATACATGTTGCTGTATCTTGAGACCAAGAAGATATTTGTTAGCAGACATGTCACATTTGATAAAGTTGTCGATTGTCAGGCCGGAGATGAAATGTTGAACATATGCCTGAGGAGCCCGACACCGAGGTTAAGCTATTTTCCCGTGATACAAAGAGATGAGATGTTGAGACTGGTCAGAATCCGATTGCTGCAGAGAATCAGATTATACAGATCAGGTTTAGACTCAGGATGAGGTTCCTATCTAATGGCAAATGAAGATTGACAGTCAACGTAATTATAAGAGCACCAGAGAGAGTTGGAGAGTGTAACTACTCTTCTTCGACGTTTACACTTGAGGATGTGCAAGCGTATGCCCTGAATATTAAGCACGAAGAGTCGCTAACTTTTGAGGAAGCCCAAACATCGAGTGCAGTTGCAGAGTGGTGGCTTGCGATTGAAGAAGAGGAGTTTCTTTATAAAAATGGTACTTTGGAACTGGTAAAGTTGCCCAAGGATCAGAAGGCCATTGGATGCAATTGTGTATAAAGTCAAGGAAGTCGGTGGTAATATGAGATACAAATCCAGGTTGGTGGCCAAAAGATTTGCACAGAGGAAATGTGAAGACTATAACTAGATCTTTTCACCTGTAGTGAAACACAAGTCGATGCAGGTGTTGTTGGCCTTGGTGACAGCTCAAGATTTAAAGCTGGAACAGCTGAATATGAAAACAGCTTTCTTTCTTACACGGAGAGCTTGAGGAGGAAATCTACATGCGTCAGCCCAAAAGATTCGTGATGGAGGACAAAGAGCATATGGTGTGCAAGCTAAAAAATCTCTATACGGATTGAAACAGAGTCCAAGGCAATGGTATAAGAGATTTGATTTCTTAATGTTGAATATTGGTTTCGAGAGAAGTGTTAAGGATCGGTTAAGGATCGGTGTGTTTATGTTTGCACGTTTGATGGATCAAGGATCTACTTGCTCTTATACGTGGACAATATGCTGACTGTGCCACATAGTTGGTGGAAATTAATAGGCTGAAGAGGAGACTTGTAGAGGAGTTTGATACGAGAGATCAGGTGCATACGAAAAAGATCCTTAGAATGGAGATCTGTGGAGATAGAATGAGAGTAAAGTTAAAATTGAGCCAGGAAATCTACATTAAGAAAGTCCTAGTACGATATGGAATGGAGAAAACAAAGCATATCACCACACCACTAGGGGCCCATTTCCAACTTCTGCAAAACAGTCACCAAGCACCAACGAGATAAGCTACATGTGTAAAGTCCAATATGCAAGTGATGTGGGAAGTCTAATGTATGCAATGGTTTGCACACATCCGGACCTGGCCCATACAGCTGGAGTCGTCAGTAGGTATATGACGAATCATGGTAAAAACGCTGGTAAGCTGTGAAGTGGATACTGAGGTATGTGAAGTGGATACTGAGGTATCTGAAAGGAACAGCTGGCGTTGGATTGTGTTATGGAAAGCGTAACAGGTTGGTGATATCTGGATTCTGTTATTCGAATTATGCGAGTGACAGAGACAGGAAAAGATCAACTAGATATGTGTTTACGTTAGGTATTGCTGCAGTGTCGTGAAGATCAGTCCTTCAGTCTGTTGTAGTGTGTCAACCACGGAGGTAAAACTGATAGCTGCGGTTGAGGCGGTAAAAAAGGCAAATACCTTAAAAGTCTACTGAGTGACTCGGGTATTCCACAAGATGGGACCAAGGTCTACTATGATAGTCAGAGCGTCATCCACTTAGCAGAGAATCAGGCATATAGTTCGAGGTTCAAGCATATTGAGATGATAGACTTCTTTCTACAGGAAGAGAAGATCATAGCGCTAGAGAAGGTCTCGACGGATCACAATCCAGCAGATATGCTTACAAAGACGGTTTCTGCAGTCAAACTCAGGCATTGCTTGAGCTTGATATACACTTGGTAAGTGATTTGACTGATTCAGGTTGTCATTTAAGTTTCAGAAAGTCTAGATCTGGATAGAGATGTTTGAAATTTGGATAGAGCTATTGTGGAGAGTCTGGAGATGCTATGGTGATAGATGGAACAGTGCTAGTGAGATATAGAAATTTTGAAGTAGGATAAAGTGTTGGTTTTATGCTTCAAACTCATCTGCAGGGCATGACACAATCGTGTCATCTCCTGAGAATGGATGGCACGACCGTGCAGACATGGCAGAAGGTTTCCAAGCCAATGACATGATCGTGCCAAGTTTCCCCTTTGATTGGCACGATCGTATAAAGTTGACAAAGTCCCTACACTTTGAGCAGCACGATTGTGCTAGTCGGATTTCGACCTGATGCGGTTTTTGTTTTGAGCTGTTGATCTAATACGTGATCAAATCGAACAGGCACAACTTAAAACGGCCTCTACAACCCTAATGATGGATTCATTTGTGAAATACAACCAACACACACAGTGTTTGGCACGACAAGAGTTCTTAGAGACAACTACAAGCTTTGAGAGATGAGATATTCCTTGTTCTAAGGTTTTGATGTAAGATATTTCCATTGTTGAGTTTTGCATGAGACGTAATTGCTAGATTTGCATTGTCAAGAGGGTTCACTTGTGTTTTGGATGAGACCGTGGTAATCGGTGTATTCTCTTATGATATATTTCTGATCTAGTGGGAACCGTGACAACGGAAAATTAGACGTAGGCGTCACATTGGGCCGAACCAGTATAAATAATCTCTCTGTGTGACTGCTTGTGTGACTGCTTGATCTGTGATTGTGGAAGTATTTCTTTGTGCTTTCTATGATTTCTTCAAGATCGTACTCTGTTAAAGTTGGAAGGAGAATGAACCTATTCCGCTACATGCACATCACGTGTTCACTGTAATTCATACACGTCGTCCCCAACAAATAGCCCCACACTGGATATGACATAAGGGGTTCTATGATATATATATATTACTTCATATGAACTCAAATTAATGTTAGACAATAAAGGGGTAACCCACTGGGGAGTTCTCTGGGGTGTAACACACACACACACACACACACCCCCCCCCCCAAAAAAAAAAAAAACCAAACAAACAAACAAACAAACAAAAATCTACGATGTCAACCCTGGATTCATTTTCTGATCATTAGTCCAGAACCTTTTTGTTCTTTACCCAAAATCCAACATGTGCCTATTTCCCTTCTCAGCCTGCATATCAACAGAAACCTACCTTCAGAACATTAGCAAACCATTATCCTTGCAGTTCAGAATATCTCAACAAATAGAAATTCAGATTCTATCAGGGAAGTTTCAACAATTCTCCACTGTTCACACAAAAAGGGGACAGGTAAAAAAAACTCTTCAACTGCCTTGATTGTTAGATAAACTCAATGGCATACACAACATATTATCTCAGTGACAGATGTGTTATATTCAAGGATAATCAATGTGTGTTTATAATTTTATCGTTAGATATACACATGAATTCTATTATTATACTCGGTAAATTTTAACAATGGACATACACCTGGGGTTTATTCAATAGAATTCCTCTGGTATTTTCCTAATACTAGAATGCTCATAAACATACAGTAGACAGATGACTGCATCGACTAAAATAATAGTAAATATAAACACTGCATAAAAAATATAAAGTGAGACAGCATCGTGTCAATGGTCATGCAAGAAATAAAGTGCTTATAAAATAAAATAGTAATATAACATCACACAAGAATTAAAGGTCATTCATTTAAAATGCACAAAAGGAAGTGCATACCTAATAGAAGCATTGTATAATGCAATGATAACAGAATCATATTGAAAAAACTCTGTGAAATGATCGCCAATTCAATAATATATAAGCTCTTTCTGTAAGACAAACAGAACATCACCTATGGCTTCTGATGGAGTTATTGGGAAGTCTGAGACCACGCCATCAACAGAGAAAACACCATTGTCAATGAAAGAAAGCTGTTCAGCTAACGGACTGTAACTATAATTGTAGCTAATAATCACATCATTTGCAAAATCCCCTGCATAAATTTCAAGTCCTTCCTTGTGTGCATCCATGACGATGGAGGTGTAGGGTTCCAGATAATTGTCAGGAGTCACAGGCCAAATGTAATGCTTGGGAACAAGAATTCCCGAGGCAAATGTCTTGATGAATGTAAGATTCTTAAGCAAAGAACCATAAGTTTTGTTGGTAGATGGTTCTATCACATCTTCCCCAAGGAAGCGAAAAACAAGCTTTGTCTTGCTCTTTTGGAATCTTGGAGATATACCACTAAGGAAACCCACTTCTGGTGATGAGAGATAATCCACGACAATACGCTTTGCCACAGAAAGCACATAAATTCTCATGCTGAGATTATGTTGGCTGTAAAATATATCATGCTACACAACAAAAGAAGGGAAGCGGGAAGCAAAGGAATTAAGATTTTGAAGAGAGAGTAAATGGCATACAAACAAAGCCAAGGTCGACCGTTACCTGTATGTTCAACCAAAGAACAGGCGTCGGTGGCGTAAACTGGTTTTCAATATCTTCAACAGCAAGGATAGGAAAGCTAGCATCAAATTTATCGGTCCGAGAATAAATTCCTTGTGTTACTGTGTGATTGAAATAGAAAGTCACAATATTGAACAGTCGGTATATAAATATGCTGGCAGCATGTAGTGCAAAATGAAAAAGGAAAAGGAAAAGGAAAAAAGAAACATGTTCTTATTACAAATTTATAAACCAAGAAAGCCAATTATGAATGCAGACAATAACTTCAAATAGAAAATCCACTCTATTTAAGTTGATACAAAGGGATGTGCTTAGCCATCACATATCCTACCCATCTCAATCAATCCTACCCCATCTTATCCTTAGTAGGAGTCAAATCTGTTAGATGTATATGTCCCTTTGTATAGAGTCTTTTGTGCTTATTTACCATTCCCTGTACTCTATATATATCGGGCTATTGCCCTTGGAATAATACAAGAGAGTTTATTCCTAACATGGTATCAGAGCCGGGTTTAACCTAAACCCTAGCCGTCTTTTTCTCTCTCCCGCAAAATCCAAAAGCCTAAACCCTAGCCGCGCCGATCCGGCTGCCTGCGCGCCGCCGCCGATTCGGAGCGCCGTCGCATCAATCGCCAACCACCGCCGTCGCATCAATCGCGATTCGGAGCGATCTGTCGTCCTCGCCATCTCCCTTTGCTTTAGGAGCTCTCACAGCAACTCCTTTCCTCTGTTTCGGGCTCCCAGCCTTCTCCAATACGCGTTGTTCATCTTCAATCTCCTCTTCTTCTTCGATCCCATCCGTCTCAGCGTCAACCTCGACATTCTCCGGCACTGACCTCTCCTTCTTTCTCGATAAAGAGATGCAGGTGGAGATTGAATTACCTCGTCGGCCTTGCGCTTAGATCTGCGATTCGCCGTCATCTTCGATAGGCCGATTTGAGATCGGGTACAGAGAGAGGGACTCTTTCTAGGGTTTAAGATCGCAGCCACCCTCTTCTCCTTCCGCGCCGTCCGATCGCCACGGATCTTCGCCATCGATCGCCGCGGATCCACAAATCCCGCCATCGATCGCCGCAGCCGCCCTCTGCTCAGTATCACACCACCGCCCCGATCGCAGCCGCCCGCCTCTTCTTCCGCGGATCTTCTTCGCTCCGGATTGCCTTCCGCGCCTGGAAACACTCCAGATCGCCTGGAAGCACTCCGGATCGCCTTCCGCGCCTGGAAGCACTCCGGATCGCCTTCCGCGCGCCGTCCGAAGCAGATCTCGGAGGTCTTCGCCCCCCCTGCCTGCCTGCGCGCGCACGGATCTTCGTCTGCAGCAGCAACTGCCCGCGCCGCGCCCGCGCCGCGCCCGCGCCTTCGCCCGCGCCGTCCTGTGCCGTTGCCGGTGCACCCTGTGCCGCTGCCGTCGGCCATCTGCCGCAATCTAGCCTCCGTCTCCTGCAGATCTGATCTCTTCATATGGCGTCTCCTACGGATCTACCTCTTCATCATCATCATGTTGCTATCCCTCGGTGTTCGTTGATTTTTGATGGCCTTAATTATAAGGAGTGGATACCGCACATTCGTCTCCATATGCGCGGTCAGCGCCTTTGGGACCTTCTCACCGGCGATCGTCCTTGCCCACCACGACCGGTGTTTCCCAGCGAGACACCACTCCCCCCACTGCTGATGACACAGCCAAGAAGGCGGTAACCGATGCCTATGCGACTGCTGTTACTGCTTATTCCTCTCAGGATGTTCTCTATCGGCGGTGGTGTGATGACGATGCTCGTGCCGCCAACATCCTCATCGCTAGCATTGATGTGTCCCTGACTGGCGACATTGTGAGTTTGGCGACGTCTCAGCTGATGTGGGATCATCTTCGCTCTCACTATGAGCCTACCGGTGACTCCCTCTACCTTGCTGTCGTCAGACAGGAGGAGGCTCTTCAGCAGGGTGATGCCACGGTCGATGAGTTCTATGTACAGATATCTTCTATCTGGCGTCAGCTCGACTCTTTGGGACCAGCGACCTGTCGTATCTGCCAGTGTTGCCAGCATCAGCACTCCCACCTGCAGCTTCGTCGGGTCTATGACTTTTTGACCCGACTTCGGCCTGAGTTCGAGCAGATACGTGCCCAGCTGCTTGCCCGTCACCCACGTGTGACGTTCTTGGAGATTCTTGCTGCTATTCGTACTGAGGAGACTCGTCTTCGTACTGCTGGTCTTTTGGCACCTTCTGCTTCTGTTTTGGCGACCCGTGCTCCTGCCTTTTCTGCTCCTATCACACCAGATCTGCCTTCTGCTACAGCACCCGTGCGAGGTGACACCAGACGCTGCACATACTGCCACCGAGACAGACATGTGGAGGTGCATTGTAACAAGAAGCGGAGGGATCAGGCTGCTGCCAAGAAGGAGACTCACACTGGGGGTTTCACATCTCAGAGGAGCACTGCCCCATCTGATACTGAGCAGGAGCTTCTCACGTTATTTCGTCGGATGTCTGCTTCTGGGGCATCCGGTTCTGCTTCTTCTGCCAGTCAGCCTCCAGGTACTGCGACACCATCTTCCACCACTTCAGGTACCTCTCCTTGGATCCTTGACTCTGGTGCTTTATTTCATATGACTCCTGACCCTACCACTTTACATTCCATTAGTACTCCCTCCCGCTCTGTCACAGTTCTCACTGCAGATGGCACCCCACTTTCAGTTACAGGGCTAGGCACACTTTCTAGTCCTACTTTTCATGTCCCTGATGTGTCCCTCATTCCAAAACTCACCATGTAGCTTATGTCGGCAGGCCAACTTACTGATCATGGCTGTCTTGTTATTCTTGATTCTGACTCTTGTTCTATCCAGGATCGTCGCACGGGCACTCTAGTTGGTTCTGGCCCCCGCAGGCGTGATTCTCCACGTCTTTGGGAGCTCGACTGGCTTCATCTTCCTTCCGCTGCCTCTGCCAGTCCTCCCATCACGACTATTGCCTCCGCCTCTGCTGCATCGTCTACCGGTTCGTTTGCCCAGTGGCATCATCGCTTAGGACATCTCTGTGGTTTGCGTCTTTCTTCTTTAGTTCGTAGAGGTTTATTAGGGTCTGTCTCTGGTGATATGTCTTTAGACTGTATGGGCTGTAAACTAGGCAAACAGTTACAGCTACCTTATCCTACTAGTGCGTCTGTCTCTCAGAGTCCATTTGATCTTGTTCACTCAGATGTATGGGGGTCCGGCCCCTTCGTTTCGAAAGGGGGTCATCGCTACTATATTATATTTATAGATGATTTTTCTCGCTATACTTGTATATACTTTATGTCCTCTCGTACTGAGGTTTTGTCTATCTATAAATCTTTTGCTACCATGATCCGTACACAGTACAGCACTCCCATTCGGGTTCTTCGTGCTGACTCTGCTGGAGAATACTTATCTCGGCACCTTCGTGCCTTTCTTGATACCCAGGGCACTCTCTCACAGTTTTCCTGTCCTGGTGCTCATGCCCAGAATGGTGTTGCTGAGCGCAAGCATCGTCATTTACTTGAGACTGCTCGTGCCCTTATGATTGCTTCCTCTGTTCCCCCTCAGTTTTGGGCTGAGGCTGTATCTACTGCTACATATCTCAGCAACATGCAACCATCTTCTCCTCTTCAGGGTGCGATTCCACTTGAGCGCCTTCCTACACCACCTCCAGATCTGCCGTCCTATCCTGAGCTTCGTCTTTTTGGTTGTGTCTGCTATGTCTTGTTGGCCCCTCGTGAGCGCACCAAGTTGACAGCCCAATCTGCTGAGTGTGTCTTTCTTGGATATAGTGATGTGCACAAGGGATATCGGTGTTGGGATCATGTAGCTCGACGGATGCGGATTTCTCGTGATGTGACTTTTGATGAGTCTCGTCCCTTCTTCCCTCGTCCTTCTTCATCTTCCAGTCCGGCTTCTATTGTTGAGCCTCTTTTGTTTCTCACTTTTCCTGATAGTCCACTATCCACCATTCCACCACCCATACCTCCATCACCTGTGCCCTCGCCTCCACCACCAGTGCCTCCGGTCACCTCTGCACCTACCCCAGGACATGTTTCTCCCTTTCCTCTTCACTACACTCGTCGTCAGCGAGTCGCGGATCCTCCTGCAGTACCTTCTCATGAGATGCCCTCCATCACCAGTGACCCTCCTGAGTTGCCCTCTTCCTCCGGTGACCCTCCTCGTTACCACCTTCGTGATCGTGAGTCACTACGCCCTCCTGGTCGGTTTACTTCTCTGGGTGCTATTCTTGCCGAGCCAACCTCTTATCGAGATGCCGCTGCTCACCAGGAGTGGCAGCATGCCATGGCAGAGGAGATTGCTGCGCTTGAGCGTACTGGTACGTGGGATCTTGTACCCCTGCCTGCCCGTGTTCGTCCTATCACGTGCAAGTGGGTTTACAAGATCAAGACCAGATCTGATGGTACTCTGGAGCGCTACAAGGCTCGTCTTGTAGCGCGCGGTTTTCAGCAGGAGCATGGGATAGATTTTGAGGAGACATTTGCCCATGTGGCTCATATGACTACTGTTCGCAGTCTTATTGTTGTTGCTGCTGTTCGTTCATGGACTATTTCCCAGCTTGATGTCAAGAATGCTTTTCTCAATGGCGTTCTTGATGAGGAGGTTTATATGCGACCACCACCTGGTTATTCTGTCCCTGAGGGCATGGTTTGTCGCCTTCGTCGCTCTCTATATGGTCTTCGGCAGGCTCCCCGTGCTTGGTTTCAGCGGTTCTCTGCTGTCGTCACTGCTGCTGGTTTTATTGCGAGTGATCATGATCCTGCTCTATTTGTTCATACCTCATCTCGTGGTCGGACGCTTCTCCTTTTGTATGTGGATGATATGATTATCACTGGAGATGATCCACAGTTTATTGCTTTTGTGAAAGCACGGCAGAGCGAGCAGTTTCTTATGACGGATCTTGGCCCTCTTCGTTACTTTCTGTGGATTGAGTTTTCCTCCACACCTGATGGCAACTATCTCTCTCAGGAGAAGTATATTTAGGATCTTCTTGATCGGGCTTCTCTTGTTGATCAGCGTACCGCTGATACACCGATGGAGCTGAATGTACATTTATGCTCTACTGACGGTGAGCCTCTTCCGGACCCCACTCGTTATCGCCATCTTGTTGGTAGTCTGGTCTATCTTGGGATCACTCAGCCGGATATTTCTTATTCCGTGCACATCCTGAGCCAGTTTGTTTCTGCCCCGACTCAGATTCACTACAGCCACCTTCTTCGTGTCCTGTGTTACCTGCGCGGGACCAGCCACCGTCGATTATTCTTTCCACGCTCTGGCCCTTTACAGCTCCATGCTTACTCTGATGCGACTTGGGCCAGTGATCCTTCTGATCGTCGGTCTCTATCTGCATATTGCGTCTCCTGGGTGGCTCTCTCATCACTTGGAAGACCAAGAAGCAGCAGGCGGTTTCTCGATCGAGTGCAGAGGCTGAGTTGCGTGCTATGGCCTTGTTGACAGCAGAGATTATTTGGCTACGTTGGTTACTTGAGGATTTTGGCGTGTCTATTTCCACACCTACTCCTTTGTTGTCTGACAGTACAGGTGCCATCAGTATTGCTCGTGACCCGATGAAGCATGAGCTCACCAAGCACATTGGTGTGGACGCCTCTTTTACGCGTTCACAGATACGGGATGAGGTTATTGCTCTACAGTATGTGCCTTCTGAGTATCAGCTCGCGGATTTCTTCACAAAGGCCCAGACCAGAGCACAGCACAGTTTCTATCTTTCCAAACTCAGTGTTGTTGATCCACCATGAGTTTGAGGGGGGGTGTTAGATGTATATGTCCCTTTGTATAGGGTCTTTTGTGCTTATTTACCATTCCATGTACTCTATATATATCGGGCTATTGCCCTTGGAATAATACAAGAGAGTATTTTCTAACAAAATCTACCTTCTTAAGGATGCACTCATTTAAGATTTGCTAATATAGCTTGCTTTTATGCCCAGCAATCCATTTGAATTGTGTCCTTGTATTCCATCTAAAAATGAACTTAAGAGAACATAGTTTCTCCGTATGCTCCTTCAAATGTTTGGTTCCTTTTTATCATATCAACACCTACGCATCGCTCTAGATAATAACATTTTAAAAAATAATTCATGTCTCCATATGAATGGAAATTCACATGCAAAACTGTTAGAATTAGACCATATGTTGAATATGAGTTAAGTATATGCTCAATTTGTAGTGTCTAGATACAATATATGCACATGTCCGTAATTAATGCCTTGAATGTTATATCTAGATTTGTTTAGATTTATAACACGTGTCTCCTATAAATAAGACATAAGAAGATATGGCTAATAGATCGCTTCTATATTTTTTTATTTTTTGAGTTATAGCCCTAGTTTCATCCTAAAAACTAATCAAACACATAAAAAATTGTATTTTTTACACCGTCGTATTTCCTCTCGCTCCCTCAGTTGCTGCTACTCTTATTCTCTTCCTATACTTCTTTTTTTCTCTTTTTTAAAGATTTTTAAAGACCAGATCTAATGTTTATTACTCAGATTTAATCTCTTTAGAATTATCAACTAACTCTACTTATAGATTTTGATTGATGCATTCCTTTGATTGTTGACTACCTTACCTGGCAGATCTAGATTCATATTAGATCCTCAACTGGATGTTCTAGATTTATATTTACTTATTTCTAGCTTGATTTTTGACTTACTATCATAGCTTCTGGTGGTGATGAAGTGAAGTCGATGGATACCACCATCTAGAAGACCTTATTGTTGGGATTTCGAAATAGTCCCACATCGGACACATGGGGGGATCCGGGGGTTTTTAAAATGTGGCTTGGGAATTCCATTAGTAAGAGGCCTTTTGGGGGAAAGCCCCGTGTTTAAAACCGTGCGGGTGCCGGTGAGGCCCCATAGCGGACAATATCTTACCAAAGTGGAGCCCAAGCCCAAGGTGTTTAAACCCGGAAAAATTAACATGGTATCAGAGATTTCGGTTGTTTGTGGAGAAATTGAGTAGCGAAGATGGTTAGTTTGACGACACTCAATATTGAGAGGTTCATCGGCCGTAATGATTTCAGGTTATGGCAGTCGAGGGTGAAAAATTATTTGAGGCAAACGAAATGTTTTCAGATTGTGTTTGATGAGGAAAACATTAAGAAGGATGTGACGGTATCACAAAGGGCTGAGATGGAGAGAATGGCGTATAGCGCCATCCAGCTATCGTTAGTCGACACCGTCTTGAGAGAGGTGTTGGACGAGGCTACGGCCAAGGATATGTGGAATAAGCTAGAGTGGTTGTATATGAAGAAATCCTTTACAAGCCGCCTTTACTTATTACAGCAGTTGTACACTCTGAAAATGAAGCCCGGATCAGCGGTAAAAGACCACATAGATGAGTTGAATCGAATTGTGATGGAGTTGTGGGGAATGGATGTCAAGATCGAAGATGAGCAACAAGCAGTGATTTCATTATGTTCGTTGACTGAGGAGTTCTCCCAATTTGTTCGGTCCATGATCTATGGACGAATAACGCTTACCGTGGAAGAGGTGAAGGCGGCGCTCCATACCGAGATGCTATGTGAGAAGGTCCAAGGTAGAAACTTTGGAGGAAACCGCGATGAAGCATTGCATGTGAGAGGGAGGCAGGACAGGCGAGGAGGTCAAGGCCATTTCAAGAAGGACCGCTCGAAGTCCCGGTATTCCCGTGATAGGAAGGACAACTCATGTTTCATATGCAAGCAAAGAGGCCTTTTGGGGGAAAGCCCCGTGTTTAAAACCGTGCGGGTGCCGGTGCGGCCCCAGAGCGGACAATATCTTACCAAAGTGGAGCCCAAGCCCAAGGTGTTTAAACCCGGAAAAATTAACATGGTATCAGAGCAGCCGAGGCAAGTCCCAGACACAGTAGGGAGCCCCTAGAGTGCGTCTACGCCGGCGTATGGGGTCCATGTCCAGTTCCTTCCCTGGAAGGCGCGAGAAACTTCGCGGCCTTCGTAGATGACTTCTCGAGGAGAGTCATGGTTACTCTCATGGGATCTCAGGAAGAGATTCATGAGAAGGTGCAGCTATGGAGGAGCATAGTCGAGAGGCAGGTGGGTAAACCCGTAGGTGTGATCCGTACCAACGATGTAGAGATACGAGATGTTTGTAAGTCAGAGGGGATCGCGTGCCGTTGCACCATTCCTGATGGAGACCCTCACGGTGGTGTAGCAGACAGCATGATCAGGATGTTGGTAGAGAAGACACGGGGGCTATTGAAACCATCTGACCTTCCTAGGGAATTATGGGCGGATACCCTTGCTACTGCGGCATACCTCATCAACCGAACACCGTCACTAGCCGGAGGTAGTTCTATTCCTGAGTTATGGACGGGCAGAGTCGTTGACTTTTCGCACTTGCGTACGTTTGGATGTCCAGTGCGGCCGCACGAGAGGGACGATGTCGAGATAGGACAATGTGCACATGATTGTGACCTACTCGGGTACGCTGTTGAAGGTGCGAAAGGGTATATGTTATGGTGTCCTAGTATCCGCGAGGTGATTGTCAGACGACACGTCATGATTGACGAGTCTGTAGTGCTTAGTGCGGAGCAGACTCATGATGGTGTGCAGAGAACAGAGGACAACCCGGTCCATAGAGAGAATGAGGTGATTTAGATTCAAACTCATGCAGATGATCAGACACGTGTGCAGACGGACAGGGTGCAGAGTTCATCCGATGTGGTCAGTGTCAATGATCAGCAGGCATCTCACGATGTAGCTCCAGGTTCAGTTCAGTTAGAAGTGAAGAGGACAGTGGTCTACAAGAAGGCGTTGCAGTCGGTCGTCGTATCGATGCAGTCTGTTGCAGTGTGAGGAGACAGAGGTCTCACAGTTTTAGCGTGAACGTTATGGGTGCTCTTGAGGAGACCCAGCATGTTGAGGTGTGCAGCTTTAGCTTCGAGGTAGAGCCGTCGATCTACGGAGGAGTAGGACAGTTGGTTTCCGCGTCGATGCTAGAGGTTGCAGTAGGTGAGGAGACGGAGGTCTCTCACCTTTCTAGCACGTATGGGTTGGTTGCTTCTGAGGAGGACCAGCGTGTTGAGGTGTGCAGCTTCAGCTTCAGGGTAGAGAGGTCTTCTGAGGAGCTTGACATCAGGGTAGAGCATTCGTTGTGCATGGTAAAGCAGTCTTCACAGTATGGGCACAGGCGATATGGCTCTCGTTTGGCAAGGGATAATTTATCAGGCGCATCTTCTGATACTTCATACGCCAGACCGGTGGAGATGCAGATGAGCAGGAAATCTGATTGCGTGGTGGAGCATAGAGACTCCCACGACAGTGTGGAGACTGCGATGGTGGTCCCAGGTGGAGTTGCCACTAGGGACATGGAGCTGAGAGTTAGGAGGCCACATATCGAGTGTGTTCTCGCTCGATATAGGGAGGAGGCAGAGCCAAGAGGAGCTCCTTTAGTGTGAGCTCATCTCTCACCTTCGGCGAGTTCATCACAGGGCATGGCAGGTGAGGACGATCTTCAGAGGCTAGATGTTGGTACGGCGGACAGTTTGGCGCTTGTGTATGCGCATTCGTGTCTTGAGTCGTCGGCTCAGTCAGTTGAGGCGCGGAGCCGGTGGACGGCAAGTTTTGATGACAGACATCATCAGACAGAGCGGATACGGACGACGTATCGATGTGACCCAGGTGGGGTCAGTTTGCAGAGCAGTGGAGATGACGGCGTGTTTCTCATAGATGATGGCCATGGCGAGCATGAGTTGCTCGCGGACCCGTGTGGTGATGATATGGATGTTCAAAAATTGACAGAGTGCTTATTGGATGCTGGCACGGCGTCATTTAGTTCATTCATGGAGTCCGAGCTCGTAGGGTTATCCTCAGAGACAGATGACTTCATCGCAGACATGGCGATGGACGAGGCGTAGATGCGTGAGGCTAGGCTCAGAAGGCTTCTGAGCTTGGCATGTCTCTCGGAGGATTGAGACGCCAGAGGGCGCGATTTCCGATGCACATGATGTAGGTTCACATGTCTGATGGTCAAGGCAAGTGGAGTTCATACACGATGGAGTGCTGGAGCTGTGCTGAAGAGTGTGGATTTATCAGCAAGGTAGAGTGTTGTTTTTTTGCTGATAATTGCCACCTTCCTAACTCCCGTGGGCCCCCATGTTGTTGGAGTTGTTGGGAATAAAGGCTTCATTTGCCTTTGTTTCTTGTAGGCAACCGACAGAAAATAGGCAGCCACCCTTGGTTTTCCAGAGTGCAAAAAAGGCAGCCCTCCGTTGGGCAACCTCTGAGTTCCTTTTTCAGAGAAGAAAAAGAAGGGGCAGCGGCTATTTCACAGAGCCGAACCAGAGAGGAGTTGCTGCCATTTCTTTTGGGAGAGCCAAGAGGGCTTGGATCTGAAAGTGGAGGGGAAGAAAGCTAGGGAGCTTCTTCTCGTGTGAGATCCAAGGTGAGTGTCTTCGTTTCTTCTTCCGTGTTTGAGATCTAGAGTCCCTTGGGCAGCTTCCTAGTTTGGGGCTATATTACCAAGAAGTGATCTCTATTGGTGTGCGATTGGTCCCTTGAGGAGCTCTACGTGTTGTAGAGGCTTCGTTATCAAGGATTCCCACTTGGTTGAGAATGTGTGTGAGCTTGGTGAGAGATCTAGGGTTAGGTCTTGTTGCTTGGAGCTTGTCTCTCAATGTGGAGGAAGAAGATGATCGGGTCGGTGTATACATTGCTTGATCGATAGTGTAACTGGATGCATTGGATGCTGGACGTAGGTTATTCGCAACCGAACCAGGGTAAATCTCCATCTCTTTTGTGTTTGCTCTTACTTTCGTATTATATTCGTGTGCCTACATATATCTGTCGCAAGATCGAGAAGAGGGTTGTTTGTTGGTGATAACTTTCTTTTATACCCGTGAGGTGTTCGGTTTTGTGCCTAGGTGACATCTCGGTGGAATTCGGGCTTGGGATTGTTTGGCCACCGTTTCCACGCATTCTAGGTGGCGTTGTGTACCTAGTCTAAGTGTTGGGGAGGTGCACGGGGATCCAGCAAGTGGTATCAGAGCCGGACACATGTGTACCGAAGTGTTTGATCCTCTGGTGCCGACGTATGGGAGTCGGCGTGTTTCCGAGCAGTGCGGAGCTCGGCTTTTCCGAACAGAAGGACGGAGCGCTTCAGATGCCGAACAGAGTAATACCCACCGTGGCGAGCCCAAGTCGGATCCACAGGGGGGATGCCGGCGTATGGGAGTCCGCAATGCTCAGGGCGGAGCGTACTCATGTACTGAGCTAAAGAAGAGCTCGAGCACGGCCTGTCGAGACTGATGGAGGAGAGCTCTTAGCTCAGAGGCGGGGCCTCGCGGGTATAGCTTGGAGGCGGAGCTCGGCGCAAGCGGAAGTGGCTCGACACCATGAAGGGGATGGACCTTCCTAGCTACATGGAGGCAGCCAAATGAAGTACGTTTGGTCAGAGCTCAGTTAAGGACGGCGGATGGATGATCGTTCGAGGGGAGGCTCATGATGTGATCCAAGTTCGAGGGGAGGATTGTTGGGATTTCGAAATAGTCCCACATCGGACACATGGGGGGATCCGGGTGGTTTAAAAATGTGGCTTGGGAATTCCATTAGTAAGAGGCCTTTTGGGGGAAAGCCACATGTTTAAAACCGTGCGGGTGCTGGTGTGGCCACAGAGCGGACAATATCTTACCAAAGTGGAGAGCGGACAATATCTTACCAAAGTGGAGCCCAAGCCCAAGGTGTTTAAAACCGGAAAAATTAACACTTATCTCCTAACATGGTGAAGTTGAATGGGACCATCTCCTTTGGGCACAATCCTTCAATCTTTACATTGGCTCTCAGAAGAAAAGAAGCATCTCATAGAAAATCCATCGACCTCTAACAAGAAGCATCTCATAGAAGATCCATCGAATTATAACAAAAAGTACAACTAGGTTGCAAGTGACTGCTATGTCGCGACCTGGCTTCTCAACAGTATGACTGAGAAAGTTAGTACATGCATCATTTTCATAAACACAACAAAAGCAATCTGAAGTACCCTAAAGGAGATGTACATGAATGAGAAGAATATCTCTTGATTTGCTAAGCTACATGAGCAATACATCTCTGTGAAGCAGGATGAAAGGCCTTTTGGACTATTACTCAAAGCTAAATGGGATCTTAAATGAGATAAACATGCATCATATACTAGTTACCATCCTGAAGCCACGGCAGCAGTATCGAGAGAAACTTATGATGATCAAGTTCATATCTAGCTTGTATGCCCCATTAGTATAGCATGTTCACGATTAAATTCTTGGCTACCACTCAGTCCCTACCATGTCCTCTACACTTACCTGGATTCATCTAGTATCCTATAACACTTTAGCAATGAGTTTAATTTTTATCTCATTTCATGTATGTATATATCTTAGATGCTCTTTGTCTCTAGTTGTTTATCTATCGATGTCCAAAAAAGCAGTGAGTTTAATTTTTATCTCATTTTTGTTGAATATTGAATCTCCCAATGTGGTTTTGATGATAAACAAACATAATTAATTGTGACTAATCCCCATATTTTGCAGTTAATGAAAGCATCGTCAAAATAGATAAAATCATATCAAATGAAGACGACGAATCGGATCTTTGATGCAAGTACATCAATCAATGAAGCATGGAAATCAAGGAATGAAATCAAGAAAATCAAAGTATTAAACTCAACGAGCTCAATGAAAGTCTTCAAGGAATTAAATAAGAAGTGAAGAGGATTAATTTGTAAATCTTTCTTTCTTTAATTCATTATTGAAATAGCATGTTAAGTCTTGAATAGACTTGATAGAATATCATTCATAACACTCACAACACTTTAGATCATAATATATTATTGAGTCTCATAGGGTTAGAACTTACATAAGCTTGAAATAGAGCTTTTCAGCCTACCCAGGCACCTGGTGGTTGCTCTCCAGACGCCTGGTGATCATGCACTGTTAGTTCTCCTAAACACCACCATGTACATACGCCCTGAATTTCTCATCCCAGACGTCTGCAAAGTGCGTCAGACGCCTGGATGATGAACTCCAGACGTCTGAATTATGCAAGCCGAACTTCTAGTATCTCAGCCTCTGCTGACTGACAGAAATCAGACGTCTGAAGTTATGGTTCCAGACGTCTGCACAATGTGTCAGGTGCCTGGATGATATATATCAGATGCCTGATTATTTATGAGCAAAATTCCAGTAACTCAAACTCTGCAGTAAGTCATGATCAGGCGTCTGAAGTTGTGTTTCCAGACGTCTGTATAGTTGACCAGACATCTGGACGATGAACATCAGACGTCTGGGTATTCGGACCAAAAACTCAGTTCCTCATTGTCAATTTGATCAGGCACCTGATGCTTTTGAGCCAGACGTTTAGGCATTGGTCCAGTCGTCTGGAAAGTTTTCTTTAGACGTCTGCCAAGTGTCCGTTAGACTGCATTTATGACCTAGTCAGAACAGTACAGCAGGCGTCTATCTACTTCAGTCGCTTGGTGACTAGGATTTCTGCCGTAAATAGCCGTTTCCAGCATTTAATGTTTGGGGGTTTTATCTGATTCTGGACGGGGTTTGGTGGCTTATTTATATGGCTTTAATGTCTTGACTTGAGAACTTCTTAGACCCCATTGAATACACTCCCAAGTGATTACAAGTCATTAATTCTTTTCTAGTGCATTCAAGAGCATTCAAAGTCATTCAGGCTCAAGCTCTAAGTTTCAACTTGCCTTCAAAACTTTCAAGATCAAGCCTCTAGCATTCATTGCTAATCATCTTGAGACAAGTAGTAAGTGCTCATACTCTCATCATTTATAACACATCACACACACCTTGCATCATTCTTAAAGGTATTATTCAATGCATATATTGTGTAAAGTTGTTTCATATTTCGGTTCTCTTTTCTCTTTGATATTTAAGATATACTCTTGGGTTGTGAGAGTGATCCATTTCCAGGTTGTGGGAAGTGAAATAAGGTGTATTTGTTTCACTTGCTAGGTTTCGGTAAGTGGGTATTAGTGGAATACTAATCACTAGTATGTGGTTGGCTAGTGGGTTGCTGGTGTAGGATTCAAGGGGAGTCAGTGAGACTCGACGAATCCAAACCAGAGTAAATCTTGTGTTTGCATTTGCATTCTAGTGTTGTTGCTCTCTCTTTTGTATTCAGCACTAAGGTTGCATAAGGGCTTTATAATTTGGCATAATTTCCTTATTATCATTATAAAACACTATTCACCCCCTCTAGTGTTTCTCCATATAGTTTCAACTCCTACAATTTCATGTATGTATGTATCTTAGATGCTCTATCTTTCTCATTGTTTATCTATCGATGTCCAAAAATTTTATCAAACCATATAAGGTTTATCTTGGCAAATTAAACCTTCCGTTCATTTGATAACTAGTACCATTCGAAGAGTCTGCTAACAAATCTAAGAAGGTCTGAGAGTTATATATTCCATCAAAGTTGAAAGCATCTATCCTAATCGAGCATGTTTGCTATCCCATCCAAAGTTATTCTTAACTTTATCATTTTCTCTCCTATTATTTCAATTTCTAATCATTCTATTAGCAGGTTCATCATCAAATGTGCTTTGCGCTTCATCCATAAATTTTGTTCTTTTGTAAACGTACTTTTTAAGGCTCCTAGGCGATCTCATATTTGGTTTCTTTCAGCTTAACGTTTTATGTATATCTTTTAAGTTGATTTTCTAGCCTCTGAACTTAATTATCCTCCATATTTGATATTAGGATTTCTTTCCACTCCATAACAAAGCATGCAATGTTAAACAATCACACAAATGCTGATGTGAGATTTTTTTAATACAAACTATATGTGTGCACTATTTATGTAAATAAATAAAATAAAGTTCTAGGGTTCAAAATCTATATATTGAAAATGCAATCCTAAATCGATTGATTGAACATACAAATCGAGACTAGAAAATTATGTAATTATTAATAATATCAACTAATTTGAATAATACTAAATAGAATTTTTTAAACTTTACAATTATTAATTTGATCAGATTAAAGATCACTTGAAGGAAGATCGGCTTTAAGCATCATATAAGATCTCTATGTAGCTTATAGAGATTTAATCCAAGGCCGCAAATTTTGCATGAAACGAAAACAATAGACAAAAATAACAAGAATACACTCAAAATACACCTCCAAACTGAAAAATTGGAAAAACTGTAATGTAGCTCTTGCAACTTAGCTCGGCTAACGATTAGGATGTGATGTTTCAATGGCTCAGCCAGATAGAGTCGACTCGGGTGAGCTCCGTGTTAACTTTATCAACTTGGTCTGAGTCGATGAATAGTGACAATACGGCTCCGGCTCGGTCGGCTACGGTTGAGCAAAAAAATGGTATTAGCAGCTAAGATCTCGGTACGAATTGGCGACATGACTCGACGTCATCAAGGCTCGTCGACGTCGTTACTATGACAGAATACATGATCGATTTTTTGGTTGGTTTCACTGGTGATTTGGGGCATGTGGCGTTGGATGCGACGGATACAATAAAAACTGATGGAGGGTTCGGTGTGGCGTACCAATGTCGACATTAGTGGTGACATCAACGTTCGTCAACGATAGATGCAAATGAAAGCGATGTCGGTTTCTTTCTGGGGTCTGGAGATGGTGGCGATAGCAATAGCTGACAACAAAAATGATACGAAAAGGAGGAACAACGGCATTAAGGAATGAAACGAGGGATTAGGGTTATGTTTAGGTTCGGGTTTTAGGCTAGAAGATAAATAGTTTCTAATTTTGAACTTTGATTTTTTTTCTTTTTCAATCTTAGTTTATTCCAATTGATTTTTTCTTTTTACTCTTTTTTACTTCTTTCATGATTTTTTTCTGATTTTTTTAATCATAAACCTAACTAAAAGAAGAAAAAAATATGTAGAAGAAAAAAGCAGGTGGCAAGTGTAGGCTCAGATATGACGCAGAACGAATAAGAAAGATGTTTGTGGGGAGAGAATTTGGTGTAAGATTTAAGGATTTGACAAAATTCTGGGCCTCGTATCCGGAAGATATTATGATTACCGACTAACACGTCTCGAACATGAATATTTTTCGAACATCATATCCATGCTATCAAGCACACTCTCGCACTTTAACGCAAAAAAATTAATTTTGACAAATGCAAAGTTTACAACAAATTTTCTCAAATTCTATTCAGTGAAAAAGAAAATAAGTTTGAGTCCTTTGTATAGGCTTACAACTTGAGTCATATCATAAGTTCATAACACAACTGATGTGGGACAAAAGTACTAAAATAAGAAAATAACTAAAATATTAAAAAAGATTCAAACTTCTACAAATGCTCAACTAAAAATTAAAAAACTCAAATAAAGTCAAAAAAAATTAAAAAAGACTCAACTCAGATGCAAATTAGATCCTCATCATCAGGGACCACTTGTAAAAAGATAGAACTCCTCATTTTCATAAAATAATTTAAATATTTTTCAATGCAATGAAAAATGTAGTTTTCTATAAATATTTGTGTTCTCTATCCTAACAATGCCATTGAATATGTGCAAAAGGAGGTTTTAAATTTATATCAGTCATGATATTTTACACCAAATATCATGTACTCTCACCTCTCAACGTAATGATGTAGCTGAGAGAAAACGGAGACACCGAATGTTACGCTTACACTTACACTTGAAATGTATGTACCTGAGATTTTGTGATAAGATGCTTTGTATGAATATTACTTGATTAATGGGTTGCCTATTCTGTGCTTAAAGATCAAATATCACATTCTTGCTTATTTCTTGACAAACATTTATTTTCTTTACCACATCGTGTATTTGACTGCAACTTGACAAATTAGCACCTAGATCAATCAAATATGTTTTTGTTGGATATTATAGGACATAAAAAGGATATCACTGCTGTGATATAGTTCGTAGTATCGTGTTTTAGCTGATATTACCTTTTTTGAATCTATTACCTATATTGCACCAGCATCATATGTTGATTCTCTCCAATCTCCTATTCCATATCATGTTTGTAGTCCTGTGGTTTTAAATACTCTCCAATCTCCCATTCCATATCATGTTTGTAGTCCTGTGGTTTTAAATACTCTAAAACCGTTGTAGGTATATATTGACGCTCTAAAAAGGCCCTACTGTCTAACCACCAGTTAATCTAATTTGTACAACTGTATGTCCTTTACATGTATAAGAACGTTTACAGCGTATCCATCTGACCAATATTTCTTGATTGCTCATCGTAAGGGTAAATGATCACCTATGTTACAATCTACTTGACATTTCTACTTTACATCCCATTTCATATTTTGTTTCGTATGATTGTTCGACTCTTTTCCTAGCATCTTGCATTGCCATTCTCTTCAGTATCTATTCCCAACTCTTACCAAGAAGCTATGATGCACCTTCGTTGGAAGAAAGATATGGATGATGAGATAGACCTTTTTGTTAACCCATGAGACATGGGGTTAGTTCCTACTTCTACAAAAGTTGATATCACTGGTTGCAGATGGGTTTATAGGTCAACTATTGACCAAATGGAATAGTAAACATGTATAAAACTTGTCGGGTAAGAAAAGGATTCATTCAGACATATGATATGGACTATCCTGAAACATTCCCTCTTGTTGCTCCTCTGAATTCCATTCTGGTTATCTTCTCCTTAGCTGTAAATCATGACTGGTACATGTTTCAATTAGACGCGAAAAATAACCCTCTATGGTGATATTGAGACAGCTTACATGAATCAACCTTCTGGGTATGTTGCTCAAGGAAAGAATGAATATGTAGGATGAAAAGGTGATATATATGATAAAGTAGAGTTCTCTAGCTTGGTTTGTGTAACGACTGGTTTTCATGTATCTGGGTTATTTATATTATAATATATGTTTTGGTGGATTTTATCCTTAAGCGAGGTTTTCGTCTCCGTAGCTTTCACTTTCGATCGTTTCGTCGTGATTTTCTAGCTTCTTCCTTAGGATCGTCGATTTTGGAGTAAGTCATTCGTGACGGGCTTCATATCGGTCATATCTTATTGTTAGATCAAGCCTAGGAGTCTTAGGAATCGATCCCGGAGCTTCGCGCTCCATTTCGGAACTTTCTGTGCACGTTAGCCGGTACAAGAAGGGGAACCGACCGACTAGATGACGATTTAGTCGGTCGGCAAACCTTCATGGACCGACTAGTGGGCTTTGTAAATTATTCAGGAGTTACTGTTTATCTTTAGTCGGTCTAAGAACATTTGTCGACCGACTAGGTTGCAAACTAGTCGGTCAGCAATCGTTCTTTAACCGACTAGCTCTATGATCATTTTTGATACCAAGTACTGTTCATTCTTAGTCGGTCTAAGAACGTTCGTCTACCGACTAGATGAGAAACTAGTCGGTCAGTAGTTGTTCTTTGACCGACTAAATCTAAATCCTATTTTTCGCCAGGAGTTACTGTTTGCGCTTAGTCGGTCTGCGTTGGTCAACCGACCGACTAGTTCCCAAACTAGTCGGTCAGTGGTTGCTCTTTGACCGACTAATCAGTGTCGAAACCCTAATTTCTGGGCAGCCGCCAGCTCATCCTATTTAAACCCCCCCAAACGTTTTTCTTTTCTTCTTTCATTTCCTCCTGAGCCTCCTTCTTCCCCAAATCATCATCCATCTTCCTCTAGCCCTCCTCCTTCATCAAGAGCCTCTCCCCCTCTCCATTTTGGCCGGCCACCACCTCTAGGTCGCCGGAAAACCCCCAAAAATCCCCAAAACCCCATTTCTCCAGATTTTCTCCCCATTTCCAGATCTGAACCCTAGGTTTCCCCGGATCGTTTCTTCCGTCGCCATGCTTGCTCGGCATCGTTCTTCCGCTAACGATTCGGTAATAACTTGCCCCTTTAATATTCTCCTAACACATTTGGTATTTTGAAACCCTAATGAAAATGAATGTTGTTTTGATGATTGTTTCTCCATAACAGCGACTTCCCAGTAGATTAGCGTCCGTGAGACGAACCTTCGTGATCGTCATCTCGGTACTAGGCAAGTGAAACTTGCATCTCTTGATTTGGGCCATGTCTTAGGCCATTACCTTACTTTAGCGTAAAAGAGACTAGACGGTGAAAGGATAGCCGTCTGGACGCCATTGACCTAGCTTGACAACGAAGCTTGGTCCGTCACCTTCATCATGCTTGTATGTCACGTTTAATTTTTAACGGTAATTAACTGTTCATGTCATCCATGCATCTTTAACTGCATGTTTAATTTAAATTAACGGTACGCGAATATCTGCTCATGTCATTGCATGCTTGAACACTCATCGTGATTGCGTAGCATCGCTACATACTAGTGCTACTTGTTCCGGCTAGGCACCCGTTTTGCGGGCACAACCCTAGGCCAAATACGATTCTGGCTCGTGGTCCAGAAAACGAGTTGAACATAGCCTGCGGGCAATAGGGCACTCACCTGTGTGTGAGTGATCCCTTGTACTTGAACATAGCCTGCGGGCAATAGGACGCTCACATGTGTGTGGGTGATCCCTTGTACTTGTTACTTGACAATACATGTCACACCTACCACTTGTTACTTGCTACTTGTACTTCACTTGTTACTTCCATACGATACTTGTCATGCCATGCACCATACTTTAACTGCTAGGTTGTTAGTTTACCTTCTTTCAGTTTCCTTGCACAAGTCTTTCGACTTGCTGACATGTGCCCCTTTTCTCTTTTGGGTGACACATGTTAGATCCCGAGCCTGAGTTTGTCGCTGAGGACGTGGTGTTTGCTGACGCTGGGTCAGAACCCGCGTTGATCGAGGACTTCGTGGACACTGGAGATCAGTCTTAGTGTCCTCGTAGAGCTTTCCCTTTTGTTTTAGACTGCTTTTAGTTATCGGTGTGTAGCACCCATACTATGTTTGTGTTTGTTTTGTTGGCCGTGTGTTAGGCCTTTAGACTCTTTCCTTTTAGCCTGGTGGCTTTTCTGGATGTTGAACTTAACTTTAATGTTGGACAAATTTCGAGATTTGAGATTTTATTTCTGTCTCTCCTTGTGTTATTATCGTTGTTCCGTTTGTGGTTACAGGGACCTGCTTATGTTTTATTGACGCTTATCGGGTTTGGGGCTTCACAGCTCCACTCTCGTGCGGACCTTTTCACGTCTCGCCTCCATTTTAGGGAAGCGGGGCGTGACAGGTTTTGTTGGTGGCCCATGCAGGTCTCTCTGTAACTGCGAATTGTCGGAATACGATAATAATATTAGAATGTCCAATAAACTAAGTTCGACATCCGAGTCATAAGCTATGAGTCTAATCTGTCTCGTTTTCTGTGTCATTAGATGGCAGGAAGGCGATTTACCCGTGGTGGTGGTAGCGGTGCACCCCCTCATGACGAGGAGCCTGAGCGGGAGCCCACCAGTGGGGAGATGATGCGGATGATGCTTCAGATGATGCAGGTGCAGCAGGGCGTGCTCCTGCAAGTCCAGAATGCTCCAGTTGTTCGGGGTGCTCGGGCAGTCCAGGACGCCCCTCGCCCCGAGCCGGGAGCGAAGCAATTTCGGGAGCTGGGTCCCGCATATTTTGATGGTTCTGAAGGTCCTCTGGCTGCGGATGAGTGGATGAGGAATATTGAGGATAACCTGGCGATGGCGAAGATCGGCCCGGCTGGATGGGTTGATCTGGCGAAGAGGCAACTCAAGGATAATGCTCGGAACTGGTGGGATGCGGAAGAGAAGATGCTGGTGGAGCCGATAGCTTGGGCTACCTTCAAGTCCAGTTTCGATGGAGAGTTCTTCCCGAAGGCTGCTAAGCAGGTGATGCTGCAGCGCTTCATAGATCTGAAGCAGGGGAGCTTGTCGGTGGATCAGTACCACCAAGAGTTCACGAGGCTCAGTCGGTTTGCACCAAAGATGGTGCAAGATGCCGATGAGAAAGCTCAGCGGTTCCTCCAGGGACTTGCCTTGGAGCTTCAGAGTTTTGTGACCTCTTCTGACCTGGAGACATATCAGAAGGTTCTGATTGCTGCGAGGCGGCAGGAGTTGAATTTGAGCCAGAGGAGGGGACATGTTTCAGGAGCTGGGAAGAGGCCTGTGGAGCAGGTCAGAGCGGCGGTTAGACCTGGATTCAGGCCTATCCAGCCTGTTCAGTTCAAGAGGCCAGGAGGGCCTATTCTGAAGACTTGCCATTTCTGCGGCAAGACCGGGCACCTCAGGGATCAGTGTAGGAGGTTCCTGGGGCAGTGTATTGTCTGTGGAGATCCTGCCCATACCATCAGGGAGTGCCCCAAGTCGAAGCAGCCTTGGCGGACACCTATTGCAGCACAGCCGTTGCAGCAGCGAGCTCCTGTGCCCGCTGGACGTGGAGCACCCCTTGTTCCACAGAGACAGGCCTTTCAGCAGGCGGTTCCACCGAGAGGGCAGGCTTTCCTGATGACTGAGGAGGAGAGCATGGCCGTGGATGAGGTTATCACAGGTAACTTCCCTCCTAGCTGTTTCTTCCTTAGTTATGTTGGATTGATAGTTATGTTTGGTTGTTTGCTCATGTTTGTTGCTAGAATAGGATTTGATTGTTAGACTGTTTGTTAGGTGTGGTTTTGGTTTGCACATTTCCTGCACGAGTCCTCTTTGACTCAGGTGCATCGATGTGCATTATTTCTCGGAGCTTCGTGGAGAAGCATTCCTTGTCGACGTCCCCTCTTCCGAAGAGTTGGAATATCGTCACAGGAAATGGCGTGGTCTCGGTGCATCTTGGTTGCAATTCTTGCCCGTTGGTGGTTTGTGGACACGAGTTTTATGCTGATTTCGTTGTCCACGACATCATCAACTATGATGCAGTCCTTGGGATGGATTGGCTTGCGAGCTTCTATGCTACGATTGACTGTCGGAGGAAGAAGGTGGTGTTCGAGATTCCCGGACATCTAGTATTTGAGTTCAGTCGTGGAAGCAGTTCGCTTGGTCCTGTCAGATTTCGGGCCAGGCCGGTGGAGGTTGTGGCTATGCAGATGGAGTTGGAGAGGCCAGCTGTGGTGCGAGATTTTGATGACGTCTTCCCCGAGGAGATGTCTGGATTGCCACCTGATCGCGCTCTGGAGTTTTCTATTGATCTTATTCCGGGGGCGCAGCCCATTTCGAAGGCGCCATATCGTATGGCTCCCGCAGAGTTGGAAGAGTTGCGGAAGCAGCTGGATGAGCTTATGCAGAAGGGTTATATCAACCCTAGTGTGTCCCCGTGGGGAGCACCGGTGTTGCTGGTGAAGAAGAAGGATGGTTCGCGTCGCATGTGCGTGGACTATCGGGAGTTGAATGCGGTGACCATTAAGAATAAATACCCGTTGCCTCGCATCGATGATATTTTTGATCAGCTTGGAGGTTCGAGGGTGTTTTCGAAGTTGGATCTGAGGAGTGGTTATCATCAGCTGAAGGTGAAGAAGGATGATGTTCCGAAGACGGCATTCAGGACGAAGTATGGACACTATGAGTTTGTGGTTATGCCTTTCGGTGTAACCAATGCACCCGCAGTTTTCATGAATCTGATGAACCTGATTTTCTATGACTTTTTAGATAAGTTTGTCGTTATCTTCATTGACGACATTCTGATCTATTCAAAGTCCGAGGAGGAACATGCATCGCACTTGAGGACGGTGTTGGAGATTTTGAGGAAGCATCGTTTGTATGTTAAGTTTTCGAAGTGCGAGTTTTGGTTGGACAGAATTGCTTTTCTGGGGCATGTGGTGACTGGAGATGGTATTTCAGTGGATCCCGAGAAGATTAGTGCCATCAGAGAGTGGCCTGTTCCGCAATCTGCATCTGAGATTCGGAGTTTCATTGGGCTTGCCGGTTACTATCGGCGCTTCATTAAGGATTTTTCCCGTATTGCTGAGCCGATGACCAGATTGACTCGGAAGGATGTACCTTTTGTTTGGTCGGGTGATTGTGAGAATGCTTTTGGCGTCCTGAGGGAGAGATTGTCGACTGCCCCTATTCTTGTTGTGCCTGATCGCAGCGGTGGATTCGAGATCTTTTGCGATGCTTCTGGCAAGGGTCTCGGTTGTGTGTTGCATCAGCACGGGCGTGTTGTGGCTTATGCTTCTCGGCAGCTCAAGGTTCATGAGAAGAATTACCCGACGCATGATTTGGAGTTGGCTGTTGTTGTGTTTGCTCTTAAGATTTGGAGGCACTTCCTGCTGTGTAAGAAAGTGAAGATCTTCACCGATCACAAAAGCCTGAAGTATATTTTTACTCAGAAGGAGCTCAACATGCGACAGCGTCGATGGTTGGAGCTCATGGCAGATTATGAGATTGATTTGCAGTATCACCCTGGCAAGGTGAATGTGGTTCCTGATGCGCTGAGTAGGCTTCCAGCGGTGATGATGTTGACCTCGCAGTGGAGATTGCAGCAGGATTTTTGCGAGTCTGGTGTGGAGATTGTTCTACCTGGGGAGGATTCTTCGTTGATGTGTATGCATGTACAGTCGACGATCGTGGATCGGATCAAGGCTGGCCAGGCCGGAGATCCGAAGCTGGTGAGGATTCGAGAACAGGTTGGAGCCGGGCTGCGGACAGATTTCTTGATTCATGATAATGGCTCGTTGAGGTGTGGAGCCAGATTGTGCGTGCCAGCTGGGGATATTAGAGAGGAGTTGATGGTGGAGGCACACAGTTCGCCGTATTCTGTGCATCCTGGTGGCACCAAGATGTACAAGGATCTTCGTCTGAACTATTGGTGGCATGGCATGAAGAGGAGCGTGGCTCGGAGTGTAGCCAAGTGTTTGGTTTGCCAGCAAGTGAAGGCGGAGCATCAACGTACGGCAGGGTTGCTACAACCGCTTCCGATTCCGGAGTGGAAATGGCAACACATCACTATGGATTTCGTGACTGGACTACCTCGGAGTCCGAAGCAGAATGATGCGATTTGGGTGATCGTGGATCGATTGACCAAATCTGCGCACTTTATTCCATTCCGAGTAGGACAGTCCACTGAGGCGCTAGCGAGGAGATACATGGAGGAGGTCGTGTGACTTCACGGAGTCCCTGTGAGTATCGTGTTGCACAGGGACACGAGGTTCACATCTCACTTCTGGCAGAGTTTGCAGAAGAGTTTGGGTACGCGTCTGAGTTTCAGCACGACGTACCATCCGCAGACGAATGGCCAGTCCGAGAAGATTATTCAGATCTTGGAGGACATGCTGAGGGCGTGCATGTTGGATTTCAAGGGTTCGTGGGAGGACCATTTGCATTTGGTGGAGTTCTCTTACAACAACAGCTTCCAGGCGTCCATTGGCATGGCACCTTTCGCCGCGCTTTATGGGAGGAAATGTCGATCGCCATTGAGTTGGGATGACGTTGGTGATCGGGAGTTGTTGGGACCTGAGATGATTGTGGAGGCTGTGGATGTTGTCAGGAACATTCGGGAGAGGTTGAGGATTGCTCAGGACCGTTTTAAGCATTGGGCGGATGCTAAACGCCGTCCTTTGGAGTTTCAGCCAGGCGACCATGTGTTTCTGAGGATTTCCCCGAATCGTGGTGTGATTCGTTTTGGGAAGCGAGGGAAGTTGAGCCCGCGATACATTGGACCGTTTGACATTCTGGAGAGAGTTGGCGAGGTAGCTTACCGCTTAGCCTTGCCGCCATCTTTGGAAGGAGTTCACAATGTTTTCCATGTGTCGCAGCTTCGTCGATACATTAGCGATCCATCTCATGCTGTGGATTTCTCGGAGATTACCGTTCGCCCTGATATGACGTATGACCAGCAGCCAGTGCAGATTCTGGACAGGCGTCAGAAGTCACTTCGGAACAAGGTTGTCAATCTTGTGAGGGTGATGTGGCGACACGGCTCGCCAGGAGAGTCTACTTGGGAGAATGAGGATGAGATGCGAGAGCGTTTCCCACTTTTGTTTCCGGACTCGTGAGTATTGGAAATTCCGAGGACGGAATTTTTCTTAAGTTGGGGAGGATGTAACGACTGGTTTTTCATGTACTTGGAATATCTATATTATAATATATGTTTTGGTGGATTTTCTCCTTATGCGAGGTTTTCGTCTCCGTAGCTTTCACTTCGATCGTTTCGTCGTGATTTTCTAGCTTCTTCCTTAGGATCGTCGATTTTGGAGTAAGTCATTCGTGACGGGCTTCATATCGGTCATATCTTATTGTTAGATCAAGCCTAGGAGTCTTAGGAATCGATCCCGGAGCTTCGCGCTCCATTTCGGAACTTTCTGTGCACGTTAGCCGGTACAAGAAGGGGAACCGACCGACTAGATGACGATTTAGTCGGTCGGCAAACCTTCATGGACCGACTAGTGGGCTTTGTAAATTATTCAAGAGTTACTGTTTATCGTTAGTCGGTCTAAGAACATTTGTCGACCGACTAGGTTGCAAACTAGTCGGTCAGCAATCGTTCTTTAACCGACTAGCTCTATGATCATTTTTGATACCAAGTACTGTTCATTCTTAGTCGGTCTAAGAACGTTCGTCTACCGACTAGATGAGAAACTAGTCGGTCAGTAGTTGTTCTTTGACCGACTAAATCTAAATCCTATTTTTCGTCAGGAGTTACTGTTTGCGCTTAGTCGGTCTGCGTTGGTCAACCGACCGACTAGTTCCCAAACTCGTCGGTCAGTGGTTGCTTCTTTGACCGACTAATCAGTGTCGAAACCCTAATTTCTGGGCAGCCGCCAGCTCATCCTATTTAAAACCCCCCAAACGTTTTCTTCTTCACCCATTTCCAGATCTGAGCCTCCTTCTTCCCCAAATCATCATCCACCTTCCTCTAGCCCTCCTCCTTCATCAAGAGCCTCTCCCCCTCTCCATTTTGGCCGGCCACCACCTCTAGGTCGCCGGAAAACCCCCAAAAATCCCCAAAACCTCATTTCTCCAGATTTTCTCCCCATTTCCAGATCTGAACCCTAGGTTTCCCCGGATCGTTTCTTCCGTCGCAGTGCTTGCTCGGCATCGTTCTTCCGCTAACGATTCAGTAATAACTCGCCCCTTTAATATTCTCCTAACCCATTTGGTATTTTGAAACCCTAATGAAAATGAATGTTGTTTTGATGATTGTTTCTCCATAACAGCAACTTCCCCATAGATTAGCGTCCATGAGACGAACCTTCGTGATCGTCATCTCGGTACTAGGCAAGTGAAACTTGCATCTCTTGATTTGGGCCATGTCTTAGGCCATTACCTTACTTTAGCGTAAAAGAGACTAGACGGTGAAAGGATAGCCGTCTGGATGCCATTGACCTAGCTTGACAACGAAGCTTGGTCCGTCACCTTCATCATGCTTGTATGTCACGTTTAATTTAAATTAACGGTACGCGAATATCTGCTCATGTCATTGCATGCTTGAACACTCATCGTGATTGCGTAGCATCGCTACATACTAGTGCTACTTGTTCCGGCTAGGCACCCGTTTTGCGGGCACAACCCTAGGCCAAATACGATTCTGGCTCGTGGTCCGGAAAACGAGTTGAACATAGCCTGCGGGCAATAGGGCACTCACCTGTGTGTGAGTGATCCCTTGTACTTGGACATAGCCTGCGGGCAATAGGACGCTCACATGTGTGTGGGTGATCCCTTGTACTTGTTACTTGACAATACATGTCACACCTACCACTTGTTACTTGCTACTTGTACTTCACTTGTTACTTCCATACGATACTTGTCATGCCATGCACCATACTTTAACTGCTAGGTTGTTAGTTTACCTTCTTTCAGTTTCCTTGCACAAGTCTTTCGACTTGCTGACATGTGCCCCTTTTCTCTTTTGGGTGACACATGTTAGATCCCGAGCCTGAGTTTGTCGCTGAGGACGTGGTGTTTGCTGACGCTGGGTCAGAACCCGCGTTGATCGAGGACTTCGTGGACACTGGAGATCAGTCTTAGTGTCCTCGTAGAGCTTTCCCTTTTGTTTTAGACTGCTTTTAGTTATCGGTGTGTAGCACCCATACTATGTTTGTGTTTGTTTTGTTGGCCATGTGTTAGGCCTTTAGACTCTTTCCTTTTAGCCTGGTGGCTTTTCTGGATGTTGAACTTAACTTTAATGTTGGACAAATTCCGAGATTTGAGATTTTATTTCTGTCTCTCCTTGTGTTATTATCGTTGTTCCGTTTGTGGTTACAGGGACCTGCTTATGTTTTATTGACGCTTATCGGGTTTGGGGCTTCACAGCTCCACTCTCGTACGGACCTTTTCACGTCTCGCCTCCATTTTAGGGAAGCGGGGCGTGACAGTTTGTAAGTGAATAAATGTGATTGTTACATGAAATGTCATTCAGATTACTTGATTTCATTCATCAAATAGCCTCAGATTCGATCGTTCTAACAGCATGCGTTGATATTCTACTGACTCGTAGCTATTATCATGGAACTAAGGAGATAAAGGAGTACCTAAAGACTCATTTTGTGACCAACGATAGGAAATATCCATGCTACTTATTAAGAATAAAAATAACACATAACAAGATTGGTGTAGTTTTATCTCAAAAGATGTACACTATGGACCTATTATAAGATACGGGATTGCTGGATATCAAACCTGCGTGTACTCCCATAGAAGCAGATGCAGAATTGTAGGATGATTCCAATCCTATGATAGATGACGTCTCATCAAATAGGAGATTGGTTGGCATTTAATAATTTGGCAGCTACCAGGTCAAATATTTTGTTTTTAGTTTAGTCAGCCAATCTATGCATTAGACTCGAGAAGTCCATTGAAAGCAGCCTTATGAATCTTACAGTATGTTGATGCATCCCTAGGAAAATGATTACTTTACATGAGGCATGATCATCTAAAGATTGAAGAGTATTCTGATTTAGTTATGCAAATGATAGAAAAGATATGAGATCTACATCAGACTATTGTACTTGTGTGGAAGGAAAACTAGTAACACGGAGAAGAAAGAAGCAAATTGGTATGGTCTCGATCAAGTGTTGAGTCAGAATTTAGAACTATGGCTCATATAGCAATGAGATGGTCCGGTTGAAAACATTACTGTATGAGCTCAGTTTCCAACAAGACAAGTAAATACCAATGATCTATTGTTAGTGCATGGGTACGGATCCTGCGAGAGTATCTGCGTATCCGACCCATTTGGCACCCGCAACCCATTACACATCGCTCAAAGCGGGGTGTTGCCGAGTCAGACGAACGGGTCGTTCGACCATTAAGCTTGCGCTAATATTCGGGGGGAGGTTAATGAGGCCGAGTAAATGGGCAGCCGTTATCTCGAATCCCGGAGGAGATCGTGCCTGAATCAATAGGGGACAGTTACATACAATCAAAAAGAAACAACCTATAAATGGACGAAAGGACAAAGGTAAAGGGTTTCCAATTCCAAGTTTCGAGGTCTAAGACATAGAACGCTACTTTCTTAGCTGATATTTCTTACACTTTAGAGCTTACGCCACCAGTCCTGAGACGAACCTCCGTGGATCGATCTCAGCTGCACCAAGCTCCATCTCTTCCTTAAGTTCCCGTATTAACTTAAGCATCGGAGGGTGTAAAGGCCCAAAGCCCGGGCCCACTTCCCTTTTAATAAACCCCACCCCCACTCTTTCTCTCTCCTCTTCTCTCATTTTCTCACGCGCCCGAAGCCAAAAAACCCCTTCCCCCGATGTTTTTCTTTCTCTCGTTCCCTTCGAGCTCGGCAGCGGCGAACGCGAGAATCGCGGCGGCGGTTAGGTTTTTTCGAAAACCAACTCCATCCGGAGATGCGCACAGACCCCCTCTCGCGAGATCCTCGTGCCAATCGCAGATCCCGCTCCCCTCGCGATAAGATCTTCTCTCTCTCTCTCTCTCTCTCCTCCTTATATGAATGGATTTTTCTAGGGTTTTTCGTTTTCATGCGAAATTATCTGTCTCTTCGAAAAATTTTCCGATTTTCTGAGGCTTTCGGATCTTGCTCCTGGAGTTTCTGACTCCTACTTCCGGTGTTTCAATCCTATTTTGGGGGCATCGGCTTGCTCCTAAGTTCCGGTTTTGCTTGAGGCTTTCGGAATTCTTAAATTTTCTTGTGTGGTATCTTGTTTCAGGTAGATTCAAACCCTATTTAAACTTCTAATAATTTATTTAATGGATGAAAATGATGAATCATGGATTTCTTGAGGGGACTACTCCCCGATGAAAACTTTTGGCACCAATCCCAGTTCGCACTGCGCCTTAGCCGTTGCTCGTTCTAGTCCCTTGTGCTAATAATTAATTTGTGGTTGGCCGCCGAGGCGGAAGGCTTGGCCGTAAATTGCTACCATGTTTGTTCGTTGTTTTTCGTTCCATTATTCATTGCTGTCATACCCCCAATTGCCTGTTTGGGTTGTTGGATAATGTGGGCTTGTTCTGGTTGCTAGCATGATGCTTTTCTTATTTCCTGTCATCTATTGTTATTGGCTGTTCTCATCCTCAATGCCTGATGTTCGTTGTTTTTCGTTCCATTATTCCTTGCTGTCATACCCCCAATTGCCTGTTTGGGTTGTTGGATAATGTGGGCTTGTTCTGGTTGCTAGCATGTTGCTTTTCTTATTTCCTGTCATCTATTGTTATTGGATGTTCTCATCCTCAATGCCTGCTGCCTGCTGGATGTTTTGTCTGAATGACACTGTTATTATATCTGTTTGCCCGTGTGTCTGCACTTGGTGATTCTGCTACCTGTATACCTATCCTTTGTGCCCCAATGACCTGTTGTTTGTCCTTGGTGTTCCTGCATGCTTATTTTGGCGCGCCGATTGCTGGTTTATCTTATTCTGCTTCTGGTTTATCTTATTCTACTATCTGGGAGGATTTCCTTTATGGATCCTGAGTTCTCGGTACAGTTTGTCCTTATACTCGGCCCGGGGTAGCACCCCGCGATCCAAGGTGGACTTCACGTTGCACATCGTACCCTCCTTATATAAGTCACAACACAACAACATTTCTTTTGGTTAATTGTTCATTTCCTTAATGCTACTCAAATCATGACAGGTCAGTAATTTTTCTTTTACAGTTTTCGGTACCTTTCTAACTTCCTGCAAAATAATTAATTAAATGTTTAATACGGTTTGCAATCTACTTTATTAATGGTGGTTCAACTCCATCAGGTCATACTCAGCTCGAAGAGGAGGCTCCGCAGTACGAGGAGTCCGATTTTCCTGTTGAGGACGCAGACTTCTGAGCTTCTGTGTCATCAGGAGAGTTGGTCTTTCTCTTAGTTGTTTTCTTTTCAGCATTGTTTTATTTTGAGTTGTAGTTGTCATTGTTGCCTAGACATGTAATTCCCTTTCAAGGTTTAATAAAAGAGTATTTCCTTTATCCTTGTCCTTAATATTTCCTGTTTAAACTATATTGACTTCACTGGTACATGCAAGACCTGCAAGACTATTAAGAGTGTAACGGCTCCCGCTTCTGGGGCGTTACAAAGGGTATTTTGGTCGGAAACCAGATCCGACCCCCCTAACGTGTCTCGATGGTGTACATCGACGAGTCTCCATCTACCGCTAAGGTCGTTCCCGAGCATCCCAACCTAGAGCGATCGACGTAAAAGCTGATCGAGTGTCGATCGAGCACTGCATCAGCATCTACCTCTATCACTCGACCCAGGTTCTTCCAACCTATGGTTCCACTTTATCTGCTAACGAGGCTTCGACGCAGCATCAAGAGCCTATGTCAGCTTGACAACTATCTCGGTCAATTTTGTCCTTAACAGTGGCGCCGTCTGTGGGAAACCACGAGTCGACATCCCGATCGACAAACCACTCAACCATGTCGACTCACCCATCATAATCCTCCGAGGATGCCACGACACCTAGCGTCGGTCTCATCAACATGATAATGGGAGGTCCCACGCACCCGGAGCTATCAACCTCTCTACAAAGCTTCTACGCCAGAAGGTTGATGACAGTGTTTGTGGGGCGAAAGCGCCCCAGAGATTCTACGCCACATATCTCCTTCTCGGATGAAGATCTAGAGGGCGTAGGACTGCCGCATGATGATGCCGTCGTCATCACGGCTACCATCAAGGAAATCACTGTAAAAGGGTTACTCGTCGACACCGGAAGCTCGTATGACATACTCTTCTTCACTACGTTGGAGAGGATGAGGTTGTCATCCGTAGAGTTGACGCCTTGTTCGAGGCCCCTGGTGGGATTCACCGGACATTTCGCCCCAATAGCAGGCATCATTACCTTACCGGTGACCCTCGGCACGTATCCTCGACAAATCACTTGCCTTACCAGTTTCATGGTGGTGAAGATCAACTCGGTGTACAACTGGATCATCGGAAGACCACTACTGAACGCTATAGAAGCGGTGGTCTCAACTTTCCATCAAATGATCAATTCCAGACCCCAGAGGGAGTCGGAAAGGCAAGAGGGAACCAGCAACAGGCACGGTCGTGCTATACGCTATCCACCGCTTTGACGAGGATCGAGCAGGCGGACCCAGTCAATCCCCAAGGCGAAGATCGAAGGCCTGCATCAGTCGAAGAAACGGAGAGCATCCGGATCTCCGAAGAAGAGGGAAAAACTGTCTCTATTGGATCGCTGCTCCCTTTCGACCTAAGGGGACAGTTGATCGCTCTCCTGAGAGAGCATGCAGACATTTTCGCCTGGTCCCCAAAGGATATGTCCGGCATCGACCCCAAGATAATAGCCCACAAGCTGGAGGTCAACCCGACTTACAGACCCATGAAGCAAAAGAATAGAAACATAGGGGGAAAAATGAAGGCTACGATCAAAGAAGTGGATCGACTTCTAGAAGCGGGCTTCATTCGAAAAGTCAAATATCTTGAATGGCTCTTGAATGTCAGATGGTGAAGAAGGAGAACGGCAAATGGTGAATATGCGTCGACTTCACCGACCTCAACAAAGCGTGCCTGAAGGATAGTTACACACTGCCACGAATCGACCATCTGGTCGACAGTGCTTCGGGCTATGAACTACTTAGCTTCGTGGACGTAGTCTCAGTATACAACCAGATCCAAATGGCACCAGAAGACGAAGAGAAGACTTCTTTCATCACTGATCGATGTATTTTCTGTTACACCAAAATACGATTTGGTTTGAAGAAGTCTACGTCGACGATATGTTGGTCAAGTCGAAGAGCCGACGGCTCACATTACAGATCTCCGAGAGATATTTGCGCAGATCCGACGATAGAACCTTCGGCTGAACCGTGCCAAATGTACCTTTCGTTCTCAGTTGGGGAAGTCCTTGGTTTCATGCTGACGAACCGAGGGATCGAGGCCAACCCTGACAAGATCGCTGCGATCATTACGATGAAGGAGCCTTCGACCCTCAGAGAACTCCAAAGGCTAAACGAAAGAATAGTTGCTTTGGGCCGATTTTTGCCTAAGTCAGCCGAGAGGTCGCTGCCCTTCTTCAAAGTGCTGAGGAAGGCAATAACCTCCGATCGAGTGGCAAAAGAGTCATCGAGTGGGACACAGACTGCTGGAAGGCTTTCTCCGAGTTAAATGAGTACCTCCGCAGCCCGCCATTTGTAACGGCCGGTATTTTTCTAGGCGTATTATTATTGTATGTCCGTATTTCCATCCGGATATTTTTGTGCGCGAATTCTTTTGTGCGTCGATGCGAGCGCGTATCCGCTTTTCGTTTTACCGTACCAACATTAATCGACTATCAAATTTTAACAAATTACCTTAACCTAATTATCTCGCTAATTACAAAATTACTAATCACCTTTTAACTTTCACTAATTACTTTATGTATTTTAATAATTACATTTTTTCTTAACGACTTAATTACTTAAATTAAAAGGCTAATCAGATTTTAATTAATTAACCTACATTGAACTCCACCGACTGGGGGCAGTTTAGATCCAACATGGCTCATCAATTTCTCCCCACCCCCAGCTACTTCCATCATGCTGCCCCCTACTGTTATTATAACAGTAACCCAACAATAGCAGAGGAAGCGCCAACAGTCATCTCTTCATTCCTTCTGCAAACGAATCCTGCAAACAAATCAACCGACAACCAATTTCCCAAACCCTTCCCCAAAACAATTTCACAAACAATCAGCCCCAAAATTCTGAAATCACCCATTTTAGTTCGTCATCCCCAAACAATTTCATCAAACCACATTTCTGATCCTCCTCTCCTCTATCTACCAAAACCCAAATCAACCCACAAATTTCAGAATCATTATCCCAGAAAAATTCAAACAGAAGTTAGGAGAGGAGATCACACAAATCAAGCAAAGAATTCCAAAAACTCAAAACCCAAACAAACCCTACTTCATCAATCTTCCTCCCTCCTCCAAACAATCTTCTTCTTCCTTCCTCTTCCCTCTCCCCTAGCCGACCACCCCCCTCATCTACCACCGCCGTCCGCCGCTTGAAGGGAGCCGCCGCCGCCGGAAACGCCCCAGCACCGCCGCCCCTTCGCCGGATCCCGCCGGATCCCGCCGCCGCGCCCACACCCGAAGCCGCCCGGAGCCCCCTCGCGCCGCCTGGCCGGAGGAAGGCCGTGCGCCGCCGCCGCCGTTCGCCTCCGCGCTGCCGACCGCCTGAAGCCGCCCTCCCCCGTCGTCGCGCGAGGCAAGTAAGCCCCCTCGCGTGCTGCGTGAGTCCCCCTTCGCCTGCAAAGCTCTAAATGAAAAAAAAAAGGATAAGAAAGAAGAGACAGTAGATGAGGAGAGATAGGGTCAGAGACTGAGAAAGAAATAAGGAAGGGTTAATAGAATAAAGGAAGAGAGTAAGAGAGAGAGCCTGGATGATTAAAATAAGGGGATAACAATGAATTAAGAAGGGAAAAAGTGGGGTTAGTTGACAGTAGGTGATAAATGATGAGTAGATGAGATGACAGAATAGTAAAGGGATGTCAGCCTTATCCTTATGAATAAAGAAATTTGAAGAGTAGGTGTCAGGCTTTTACTAGCCAAATATTAACAATGAAAACAGTTAAGACCTGGGTATTGAATGAAAAATATATCTGATAGGTATAGTTGTAGTGGGTGAAGATTTTATAACCGTACCCTTATGTTGACATTATAATTAGCATAGCAAATGTTAACTAGAAGTTAATTAGTGGGTTGTTAATGTTAATTAGCTGTTAGTATCTGCTAGGGTAATTGTAAGTGTTAATTTACTCGTATGATTTAAATTCAGCATGTTAATATTGTAAATGATGTTTAGGTAACGAAACTAGAATAAAATAAGGCGTACCATATTTATATAACCCAATATAAACCCCACCCTAGCCTAAGACCCTGATAAAAATCTGATGAACCTAATTTAGGGGTTAACTAAATTTTGTGCTGATCTTGCAATGGACCTAATTCGTTAACTTGTTTAACCAAAACAGAGAACCAGTCGTTCTATAGCGTAACGCTCGTCGAGGCGAACCCACGACAACCAATATCACCGGAAACAGGCAAGTGATACTTGCCAGTAATTATTTAGGCCGTGTTTTAGGCCAATTTGTAAGATTGTGTAAAAGAGACTAGGCGGTGAAATGATAGTCGCCTAGACGCCCTATTTGATCTAGTTTGACAACGAAACTAGATCCGACAATTTACCTGCTTTCATTCATGTTGTCATGCCATGTTTAAATTCAATTAACGGTACGCAATTTATCTGCTCATTGCCATGTCATTGCATGCATTTAATGTTCTTCGTGATTGAGTAGCACACGCTACAAATGTTATTACTATTGAGGCTAGGCACCTGCTTTGCGGGCACAACCCTATGCCAATAACACTTCCTGGCTCGTGATCCAGAAGCGAGCACAGTGTTGTTGGGAAACCAACGCTCGATACACGTGGAGGGGTAGGGTTAAGCGATCACTTGAGCGTAGAAGTGTGCCCGTACAGCCACTTCAGCCAAAAGGCGTAAACCCTGTGCACATCGTGAATACAAGTTAATCGTGAAATCGTGAAATAGTGATTTGTAGCTTTCTGCTACGATGTGCTTAATAATTTTCATCCTGTTAATTTAATTGTTGCACTCTTTTAATGTCATGCCATATCATCATTGTAGAACTGCTAGTTGCATTATTTTATTTGTATCCTTGCACAAAAGTTCTCTGTTTCCCTTGGGAGACTTTTGCTGACATGTGCCCTTTTCTCTTTGGGTGTCACATGTCAGGATTTGAGACAGAGCAGGTTGCTGAGGACGAGCAGTTCGTTGACGCTGAGTTCGAGGTCCCTGTAGAGACCGAGTTTGAGGACACGGGTGACCAGTCCTAGACTCGTTTGGAGTCTCCCCTTAGTTGTTATCTTTCCTTAGTTGCTGTTAGGTTTCGGTGCGTAGCACCTACCTCTCTTTGTTTTGTATGGCCATGCTTTAGGCCTATTGTTCAGACTCGTACTTTTGTGACTATTCTGTGATGTAATATTTGTTGGATGTTGTTGGTGGATATTTTTCTTATCTGCTTTATTATTGTTGTTGTTTCGTCGCAATGCAAGGACCTGCTACCTTTCGAAATTTTTACAGACGCTTATCAGACTGCAGCTTCACAGCTCCACGTCTGAGCGGACCTCCTCACGTCTCGCCTTCCATATTAGGGAAGCGGGGCGTGACACCATTCCTGACCAAGCCAGATAAAAGTGACCAACTCATCATCTATCTGGCTGCCAACATGGAGGCCGTAAGCTCCGCACTCGTCAAAGAAGACTGAGGGATTCAATGACCCATCCACTACGTCAGTCAGGTTCTCCGAGTCGCGGAGATCAACTATTCGATGATAGAGAAGATGGCTTTCGCTCTGATCCAATCTGCAAGGAGATTGCGACCATACTTCCAAGCACACACCATCCTGGTCCTCACCGACACTCCCCTAGAACAGACCCTAAAGAGGATTGATCGTACAGGGAGAATGACCAAATGGGGGGTCGAGCTAAGCGAATTCAACATACAGTTCAAGTCGAGGACCGCCATCAAAGGTCAGGCTCTCACCGACTTCAGTGTCGAGCTCACTTACGATGAAGACCCAAAAGAGGAGGTATGTGCTACTAACGTGCTACTTAAGGCAACCCCCTGACCTTCAACAGGTATCAATTCACCAAATGATACAATAAAAGGCGAGTGAGCCTGGATCATACAAGTTGACGGTTCGGCCACTCAAGCAGAGTGCGACGCTGGGATAATTGTCCAAACATCAGCGGGCAATATATTCGAGTTTGCGCTCCGCTTCGAGTTCCAGACCACAAATAATAGAGCTGAGTACAAAGCGGCCATCAACGAACTCCGATTGGCTCGAGCCCTAGGAGCGAAAGTGGTCCAACTACTCGGTAATTCCAGCCTCGTCATCCACCAACTTAACGGAACCTTCAAGGTGATCGGTCCATATTTTACAACTTTTTTCTGCATGATTGCATATCATTTTGATCGCTCATATCGCGTTTTTCACGATTTATTCGACGATATCACGTTGCTTTCCACTATTTCTTGTTTTTGTTGGATTTCAGGAAATATGGAGCGATTTGGAACATAAATGAGATCAAGGGACTTGCACGCATACCGGAGCGTCGCCCATGGCCCTATCGAATAGCTAGCAGCGTTAGAAGATGAGCGGAAGAAGAAGAAGTTCGATAGAATCGACAAGGAAGCAAGGAGGAGAAGATATGACTCCAGAAACATGCCACTCGGTCAAGTACGTAGTCCACTCGGCCGAGTGAAGGAACGTACTCGGCCAAGTACAACTGATACAAAAGAGCCTGGAGTCACAGCCCACTCGATCGAGTGAATGATCCCACTCGGCCGAGTAGAGAATTCCACTCGCCTGAGTGAGTCAGAGCCTTCTGAAGGAAAACACGCGAGACTCTCTGGATTTCTGGAGAGCACAACAGAAGACTCACTCGGACGAGTGACAAACTCCACTCGGCCGAGTAACGCAGAATGCCAAGAAACCCGGACCCCAACTTCTCTGTTTTATTTGGGTCTGTCACTCGGCCGAGTGACATTTTCACTCGGTCGAGTCGCACAGTCTGCCTGTGTCGCAAACTAGGGTTCTGGGATGTGCCAGTGGCAAATCTGTCAGGATTTTTTGGCCGCTTTTGGGTATTTCAGCCTAGTTTTCATTCTAGTTTAGAGAGAGACCAGAAAATAGATCTTAGGAGATTCCAATTGTAATTCCCCTTTTGAGATTGAAGAACATGAATCTGGTTTGTTATTTCTTATCAAAATTTCGCATTTTTGTGAATTGCTTTCTTCAAAATCTTCATTGCTATATGTTTTCATTCATTTATTTTGCTATTGCTATTATGAAGCGTGAGTAGTTTCGCTGTTCTAGGGCACGGGGATGAACTCTATGGATCCAATTTTAGAATTGTGATGAATGAATTTCTGTGTTGCAAGAATTGTTAGAAGGTTAGGTTGTGATTGATTTATCACGGATAGCTAGGAATTTCTATCGATTTGGTGTTTACAAGAGATTGGATTTCTATCGATGGGAAGGCATAAATATTCGATTTAGGTTTATAATCGAAATTCACTAGACTTGGTTTGCAAGAGATTGGACCAAAGCTAGCATTTTTATTATAAACCTATATCCATATTCGTTTGCAACAGATTGGACGAATACGTGCTATCACAATCTAGATCGTAAATCGAGTTTGCACGAGAGTGGGCTCGAGGATCCATTGAACGATGATGTCGATTCTCATGCTAGTGGCTTAGGTTAGGGTTTGCACGAGAGTGAGCCCTGATCTAAGTCCTATAGACCGGCAATAGCGCGAGCGTGAGCTTGGTTCTCTATTTAGTTACGACTAGTTCACCTCAACACAAGTCTTGCAACATTGAGATTCTTGATTTACAGAGATAAATGATGATCCATAGTGGGGATTCCCTAGCCCTGTACGCCTTTATTATATTGAATTTGAATTGTTAATTGAACGACTGTGACAACAGCCGATAAACCATCCTTTCACCAACAGCTTAGTGATCAAAATAGAGTACCGTCATTAGTTCTCCTCGTGTTCGATACCCGCTCGCCACCACACCGTGCGCTTGCGGTAAGACTACGACTGTCTCTCAGATGTGTATCCGGGGGGCCGATCAAGTTTTTGACGCCGTTGCCGGGGAGGCGACGGTATTTTATTTTCTTTACCTAGCTATTTCTTTTCTATTTTATTTTTTTGTTTCACTCTTTTATTTCTCTATTGTGCTAACAGTTCTATCTAGACTCTCTTTTTCTGTGCATGTACACGAGATCAAAGGCTTCCCAAGGAGACATTATGTGACCCTGAGATCGAACGTACAACAAGAAAGCTTAGAGCTGAGAGGAGATCTGCTATAGAGGAAAATCAAATGGCCGCGCCAGAAACACCAGGGGAGCTGGCACAACGAATGGCTAGGCTTGTCTCCATCCGAGATAGGCTACAGCAAACCACGTCTACCACCTCTTCTATAGTCATGCCGGAGTTGGCCACCGACAAGAACTTTGAGTTGAAGACAGGACTCGTAGTGTTGATGCAACAAGACCCATTCCATGGGAATGCTCAAGAGAACCCACACGACCATTTGCAAATGTTCTTGGCGAAGTGCGCCACCTTCCAGATGCCTAGCGTGCTATTCGACTGCGTCTTTTCCCATTCACCCTTCGTGATAAGGCTTTGTATTGGCTGACGCAAGCCGAGGGAACCTTCACCACTTTGGATGAGCTAGCGAGCGCATTTGTCAACAAGTTCTATCCGCCATCCAAGACTGTGAAGATACAAAGCACCTTGATGCTTTTCAGGCAAGGCCCTCAGGAGTCTTTATACGAGGCTTGGGAGCGCTTCAAGGATCTCCAACACCAATGTCCCCACCATAGCATTGAGCCATGGGAGCTAGTGCATAACTTCTACAATGGATTGCAACCAAGCACCAAGCAAATTATTGATGTCACCGCCAATGGAGCCATTTTGGTGAAGACACCGAATGACGCTACGGCCTTGCTTGAGGAGATGGCTTCGAATAATCAGCAGTGGGCCGACGAGAGGGGACATTGTTCGTTTTTAAAGCCGGCTAACATCTATGAGGCAAAAGCAGTGGCAGAACTCTCTACCAAATTTGATTCTCTTCACAAAGCCGTAGATAGACTTGAAAAGTTGATTAGGGAGCCACATGGAGTTTCCAACGCGTCTGCACCAGGAGGAAGCATGAGCGACTGGCAGGATCAAGGCCGGATTATGTTCGTTGGAGGTGAGCAAGGAGATAGAGCTATGGAGCAAGCTCAATATGTTGCCGGTAGTAACGGTTATTGGGTGAACCCGGCTACTAGGGGTCACCCCGGATTTTTGTACGCCAACAATGATGGATCCTTGACTCCACCACAGCAGCAACCCCCACCGCAACAAACACAAGCCTGGCCCCCGCAACAACCACAGTATCAACAGAGGCCGCCCCACCAATAAAATTACCCACCGAGGCAACAAGTGAGGCCTTATAGACCCCGTGATACAATCAAGGATGGAGGGCACCCAACCCCCCTCAAGCGCCGCCAAGGTCGGATCACGAAGTAAGGGTTGAAGAATTCATGGCCGAACAAAAGAAGATTAACGCAAAATTGATGGCTCAACAAGATTCCCTCAGCACCGTCGTGGCACAGTTGGCGGAGCAACTCACATTACTCAACAAGACCAATCAACAATTACCGGCTCAACCGGAACAAAACCCACGAAGCAACGCCGGCCACATCAATGCGGTCATGGCGGTAACTACAAGGGACGGAAAGGACACTACTCCCACCATGATTCAAGCTAAGGAACCGATGGAGGAAATTTCGGTTGAGACGGAACCGGTCAATGAAAAAGAGGACCCAAAAGCGGCGAGCAATGATGAAAAATCTGAAATGGAGGAGCCGCGAGAGAAGCGAACATATATTCCACCGGTACCATTTCCGCAACGGTTGGCGAAGGCAAGGATTGAGAAGATGCTTGTTAAATTTCTGGAGTAATTGCGAGGAGTGAGCTTGAATATCCCGTTCTTAGACACAATCGCCGAAATCCAGTCCTATGCAAAGTTTCTCAAGGATTTGATCGCAGGAAAGAAGCGAAAGGAAAGGGTCATGCTTGCAGAGCAAAGTACGTGGTTCACCAAAAAGGAGAAGATGCCGACCAAGTTTAAAGATCCCAGTAGTTTCCGTATTCCTTGCACGCTTGGAGGAGTCCCCCTTCAGAAAGCTCTAGTGGATTTGGGAGCAAGCGTGAGCCTCATGCCCCTTACGATGTTCAAGAAACTGAATATGGGGGCCGACCTCAAGGCCACAGACATGAAAATACAACTCGCCGATGGACGAATCACTAGGCCGGTGAGGATAGCTGAAAACGTACCACTGCAAGTACCGGGTGGACTTTGCTTGCCATGCGACTTCGTGGTGATGGAAATTAAGGAAGAAGGTGATACATCGTTGATTCTTGGACGGCCTTCCCTAGCCACTGTTGAAGGTGATACTATTTCTTGTTTTTGTCGGATTTCAGGAAATATGTAGCGATTTAGAGTATAAATGAGATCAAGAGACTTGCACGCATACCAGAGCGTCGTCCATGGCCCTATCGAAGAGCTAGCAGCGTTAGAGGATGAGCGGAAGAAGAAGTTCGATAGAATCGACGAGGAAGCAAGGAGGAGAAGATATGACTCCAGAAACAGGCCACTTAGCCGAGTACGTAGTCCACTCGGCCGAGTGAAGAAACGTACTCGGCCGAGTACAACTGATACAAAAGAGCCTGGAGTCACAGCCCACTCGACCGAGTGAATGATCCCACTCGGCCGAGTAGAGAATTCCACTCGCCCGAGTGAGTCAGCGCCTTCTGAAGGAAAACACGCCAGACTCTGGATTTCTGGGAAGCACATCAGAAGACTCACTCGGCCGAGTGACAAACTCCACTCGGCAGAGTGACGCAGAATGCCAAGAAGACCGGACCCCAACTTCTCTGTTTTATTTGGGTCTGTCACTCGGCCGAGTGACATTTTCACTCGACCGAGTCGCGCAGTCTGCCTGTGTCGCGAACTAGGGTTCTGGGCTGCGCCAGTGGCAAATCTGCCAGGATTTTTTAGCTGCTTTTGGCTTGTATTTCAGCCTAGTTTCATCCTAGTTTAGAGAGAGACCAGAAAATAGATTTTAGGAAATTCCAATTGTAATTCCCCTTTGGAGATTAAAGAACACGAATCTGGTTTGTTATTTCTTATCGAAATTTCGCATTTTTATGAATAGCTTTCTTCAACATCTTCATTTCTATATGTTTTCATTCATTTATTTTGTTATTGTTATGATGAAGCGTGAGTAGTTTCGATGTTCTAGGACACGGGGATGAACCCTATGGATCCAATTTTAGAATTGTGATGAATGAATTTCTGTGTTGCTAGAATTGTTAGAAGGTTAGGTTGTGATTGATTTATCACGGATAGCTAGGAATTTCCAGCGATTTGGTGTTTGCAAGAGATTGGATTTCTATCGATAGGAAGGCCTAGATATTCGATTTAGGTTTATAATCAAAATTCACTAGACTTGGTTTGCAAGAGATTAGACCAAAGCTAGCATTTTTATTATAAACTTATACCCATATTCGTTTGCAAGAGATTGGACGAATACGAGCTATCACAATCTAGATCATAAATTGAGTTTGCACGAGAGTGTGCTCGAGTAGCAATTGAACGACGATGTCAATCCTCATGCTAGTGGCTTAGGTTAGGGTTTGCACGAGAGTGTGCCCTAATACAGGTCTCTATAGACCGGCAATAGCCCGAGAGCGTGAGCTTGGTTCTCTATTTAGTTACGACTAGTTCACCTCAACACAAGTCTTGCAACATTGAGATTCTTGATTCATAGAGATAAATGACGATCCGTGGTGGGGATTTCCTAGCCCTAGACGCCTTTATTATATTGAATTTGAATTGTTAATTGAACGACTGTGACAACAACATCCGATAAAACATCCTTCCACCAACAGCTTAGTGATCAAAATAGAGTACCGTCATTAGTCCTCCTCGTGTTCGATACCCGCTCGCTACCACACCGTGCGCTTGCGGTAAGACTACGACTGTCTCCCGGGTGTGTATCCGGGGGCCAATCATGAGGCCCACGAAGACTCAATGCAGAGTTACATGCAAGTCGCAAAGGCGGAGCTCGCCGAGTTTAGATGCGTGGAAATCCATCATGTACCAAGGTCGAAAAATCATCGAGCCGACGCCCTGTTGAAGCTCACATCATCCTCCCAGCGGGGCTCGATCAGACAGTGTATGTACAACGTCTACCATACCCCAGCGAGTTGGAGCAGGAGCTGCTAAGTCTCGACCAAGGAATCACTTGGATGGATCCCATAATCCGTTACCTGAACACGGGAGAGAAGCCGACCGACCCAGTAGAGGCACGAACACTAGAACGGAAAGCCTACCAATTCGTCCTGCTAGATGGTTCATTGTACAAGAGGCAATAGAACAGGTATGACGTTTACCCCTACCCCAAATGTTTAGGCCCGCAGGAGGCACACTATGTGATCCAAGAGATCCATGAGCGCATTTGTGGAAATCATTGCGAAGGGAATGCTATAGCTTCGAAGGCCGTGAGACAAGACTATTTTTGCCAACGATGTTCAAGGACGTCGTCAAATACGTTCGAGAAAGTGCCCGACTTGCCAAAAATTCTCGAAGATCAGCTCGGCCCAACAAACTGATCTGATCCCATAATCAGTCTAGTTCCTTTCGCTAAGTGGTGATTGGACCTCGTTAGTCCCTCCAAACAAGCGAGCGGGCAACGGAAGTTCCTCATAGTGGCAATCGACTACTTCACAAAGTGGATCGAAGCAGAGTCCATGTCCCGAATCACCTGGAAGGAAGCTCGTAGCTTCGTCTGGAAGTCGATCGTCTGTCATTTTGGCATCCCACAATCCATTGTGACAGACAATGGGACAATTCGACAGCGCCGGTTTAAGAGACTTCTGCTCCGAGCTGAAGATCAAACTGCACTTCGCCTCTGTCGCCCATCCCTAGTCGAATGGATTGGCAGAGGCAGCCAACAAAAAGCATCCTCAGGCCCCTTTGGAAGAGAATAACCGGGCTCGAATGGACCTGGCCGGACGAAATCACCGGCATATTATGGTCGTACAGAACGACCCACAAAACCTCGACGGGGAAAACACCATTCGTGATGCCTTATGGATGCGAGGCTGTCGTCCCAGTGGAAGTTAATAAGCGACCGCTTCGTCTCCAATACTATGACAAAGAAAGAAACTCGGAGGGACTCGAACTTAACCTACAACTGGTAGACGAGGTCCGCAAACAGGCTTTAGCGATCCTCATTGAACAAAAAGGACTGATGGCCCGCTATTTCAACTCAAGGGTCCGCAAAGGCAGCTTCTGTGTAGGCGACTTGGTGCTGTGTAAGGCTGCTTTCACTCCCGAGATTCTCAAGCAAGGGAAGCTTGGTGCGAAGTGGGAAGGACCTCACACAGTGATCGATGTGCTCGGTCACGCCACCTATCTACTCGCTATGCTTGATGATAGAGAACTTCCTCATCCTTGGAACGATGAACACTTGCGGAAGTATTATCAATGATTGTATCAGCAATGGTAAATGATTGAAACCTATCTTTATCTTTTATCTCATGCATATTCATGATAAATACAAAGTCGAACGTCTTTCGATACTTGTCCAACAATTTTCTAACCATAGTCATCGGTCGTAAGTCGAAGGGGCCTCGTCCCTCGCCACCAAACGATCCTTGTCATCAGCCGTAAGTCAATGGATCCCTCTCGCCACTGAACGACCCACGACGCTCGTCGGCCGTAAGTCGAAGGGGCCTCGTCCCTCGCCACCGAAAGATCCTTGTCGTCAGCCGTAAGTCAAGGGATGCCCCTTTCCACTGAACGACCCGCAACGTTCGTCAGCCGTAAGTCGAAAGGGCCTCGCCCTTGCCACCGAACGATACTTGTCGTCAGCCGTAAACAAGGTTCTAAAAAACTCGCCACAGCGACGCCATTGCGGCAAGGCACGACCCACATGCCCCGTTAATGCCCATGTATGCTATTTGAGACGGCACGCCACCATGGCGCGCCAAGACGACACAAGGCACGCCACAAAAACATAAGGCGAGCCACAAAAAATGAAAAAAATATATAAATGGTACCGGATCCGCATTATAGGGCTAAAAGAACCCGACCCGTTCTCTATTATTTGAGGCTTTTCAGCCTGACCGCAGCCGCCCGCATTATTAAGGCATTATATCGATTCGATTCGCCTTCGACGATCGATTCCTCCGGTCCTCCCTCTAAGCGGCATCAGCGTCGTCGGCCGCCCTCGTCTCCACCATCAGGCCGACGGCCGACGGGTCTCCGACCGCGGCCACGTCAGCACTGCCCGCACTGACCTCGAAGACATCAACATCATCCACCGCGTCTAGCGATTCTGGTCGGAGATCTCCACGTCTTCTTCGTCATCGATCGGTGATCTCAGAGGTAAACTTGAAAATTTTCAATCTTGTGAAGGTGTATTGCTTAAAAATGTCACCTTTTTGAGCTATTCATGTTTAGATTTGTCCCTTTGGATTGTTGCAGCCATTCAATAGATTTATGGTGATAGGCAGAATTTTTTAGGAAGATGATGTTTTTTTGAGGAAGATGATAATGAAGTTGATGTTGATGGGGAAAGATGATAATGAAGTTGATTTAAAATTTCCTCTTTTTGAAATTTCCTCTTTTTGGATAATGAAAGTGTGAATTTTGGAATTTTTTGTATAGAAATGTATGAGTTTTAAATTATTAGTATTACTAATGGTTATAATTTTGTATTATATTTATCTAACGATTCATTGATTCTAATCAAATAGGAGTCTAATGGATAGTGGTGCTTCTAATTTAGATGGAAGGCTGTGGATTTGGTAGGATTTGGAAACTAATCCAAGTGGAGCATAGTCTACTGTCTACCTCTCTATATATTACACACATTTGCCGCCTTAAGCCACGCCTTGACAAACGATGTGGCTCTGCCAAGGCTCCTAAGGCTTGAGGCTTGGCCTCGTCGCCACGCCACACCTCATGCCATTTAGAACCTTGGCCGTAAGTCAAGGGATCCCATCGCCACTGATCCACTGAATGACCCACACCGCTCGTCGGCCGTAAGTCGAAGGGGCCTCACCCCTCGCCACCGAACGATCCTTGTCGTCATCCGTAAGTCAAGGGATCCTTTTTCCACTGAATGACCCACAACGCTCGTCGGTCGTAAGTCGAAGGGGCCTCGCCCCTCGCCAACGAACGATATTTGTCGTCAGCCGTAAGTCAAGGGATCCCCCCTTGCCACTGAACGACCCACGACGTTTGTCGGCCGTAAGTCGAAGGGGCCTTGCCTCTCGTCACCGAATGATTCTTGTCGTCAGCCGTAAGTCAAGGGAGCCCCCCTTGCCACTGAACGACCCACGATGCTCGACGGCCGTAAGTCGAAGGGTGATGGTTTATGGTTTGGAAGATTGTGTTCACCGATTAAATGTGCCTGATGTATCAACGACAAAACTTACTTTCGATTTCTACGAAATTAGAAGTTGAGTCGTTGAGGGGCCATACACATGCATATATTCAAGTAAAGAAAAATGGAAAATGCCAAAGTTCACCAAGGTTAAAAAAGTTTTTCATTTATTTTCATTTCATAATGGAAAAGTAGCGAAAACAGGAAAATTACAAGAAACCTAAACTAAGGCTTGCCGGTCTAAGAGGGAGGAGGAGCGCCCCCGGATGCAAAGACGCAGGTAAAATCTTTAATCGCCTTTGTAAGCCTGGCCGTGAGCTCTGCCTTCTTTGCAGCGGCCTCCTCCAGCTCGACGACTTTGGCCCGAGATTCAGCGGCCTCCGTCAAGCAAGCCTCCACCCACCTCTCGGAGTCGAAAGCTTTGGCTCGGAGCTCGAACGCTTCCTTCTTGAAAGCGTAAAGCTCCGTCTCGAGCTAAGCCTTCTTCGTTCTCCACTGGAGCTCGACGGACTTGCAGAGGTCCGACAGGGACGAGAGACTATTCTTAGCCTCTACAGCTGCCCACTCGGCCGCCACCTTAGCCGCAAGGGCTTTCTCCAGGCCCTCCTCAGTCTCCTTCGTTCGAGCCTCGAGCTCGAACGCCTTGCGCTCTACGTCTGCCACCCGCCGACCTCCTTCGATCAAGTCGATGGTTTGACAACGCAACATAGCACCGAGAACAAGCATCTGCAGAAAAGATTAGTCAGGGACGGCTAACTCGGGTGTCAATAGACAGAAGGCAGACGACGTACCTGGTATCCGCTCCCAACAAAGAAGTTGGCCACCCTTTCGAGATCCAACCTCTGAAGCAGCTCCAGGTCCCTGGGGAGAATCGAATTCTTTACCAACCGAGCAGTCGTCCCAAAATCCAGCAGGGCCGACTCCTCCCTTCCAAAGGCGAAGGGATGTTGGTAAAGGTCACCCCGTACCGGCCCAGAGGATGGGGACGAAAGCTGATTAAGCGGTTACGCTCGATCGAACTCCGCATGGATTGGGCCGACCAAATGAACGGACGACACAATGCTGCCTGAGGCCACTGATCCAGAAAGGACATCACAGGACCCTGAGACACCGAAGGAATCTCGATCGCCCCCTGAGACTCGAGAGGGGCGACCCCGTACCTTTCTCCAAGGGTGAAGGAGGAGGATCCTCCTATTCCACTCGCCTCCTCTTTCCTGGCTCCTCCTCCCCATGGGAGGGCATCTTCCGCTTCTGACTGACGGCTTCGGTCGGCTTAGCGACATCGACAGCATCGACGTCGACCACCACCAGCGGCTCCGAAACCACAACGAAGGCCAGGGGGACAGCAAACCGTACTGGGGCCTGACTCGAGGCCTCTTTTGAGAGGTCTCGAGAAGAGGCCTCGAGGTCTGCTTAACCTCACCCCATTGGAAGAAGAGCTTTGGCTGATTGGGAGGGGATATTGAGAGCTCGACCCATCAACACATGCACTCGACCTTTCAGCACGGGCACTTGTCCTTTCGGCGCTTCTTTTCTTCTTCCGATGCTCTCCAGACTCGGTCCATTCCAGAATCACCATTTCGTCGGTTTTCGTTAATCATACCTGCAGACAATGGATATAATTATCGTGAGTGGCAAAGATAAAGATATAGTCAAAATACATTACCCGGGCTCCACAAAAGGGTCTTCAACGCATATCATCCAACAGATACTGAGTCGACCTCTCTTGCCTCAATCGACCTAGAAGAAGCTTCACCACCTCAGCCTCGCCCGGCGACAACCTGGTTCTGACCTCCTCCGATTGTAACCGAGACTCTTTCGCAAGCTCAGAATTCGGAGAACTCCAACTATTGAGCAACAGGCCCAAGTCGGGAAGGACGACAAGCACAAAGGTGTCTTTCCACCTAGGGTCGGAAATCAAAAGGCCGTATATAAGCATCACTCCCGGACGAGCAGCGATATGGTACCACACTCGGTGAGGGTCGGGTATTATCAGGAATAAGTACATGAATAGTGCAAGGGACGGTCGAACCCCACAGAGCTCACACAGCACGATGATGAAGCCAACCAAGGGGGTGATAAGCTTGGGGAGCGAGTCTACAAATGGAAATCTCCGAAGAGCACAGGACATCTACGATGAAGGGATGAAGAGGAAACCTGAGTCCTAAGCATTAAAGCTTTAAGATACACCCCAACCTCACTCTCCAGTGGAAAACACACTCTCATCCGAATTAGGCACTCTTAACACTAAAAGGATGAGAGAAACAACCTCGCCAGACCTCAGCAGTCAGATCGAGGGAAAACCTAACGGTCATCTCTAAGATAACTTCAAGAACCTACAAGCTCAGATCCCTCCAACGAATGGGAAGGTCTGGTTCAATTCAAACTCCTTTTTCCTTTCCAGGAACTTTCTCGCATCGAGTGGGCCGAAGGGGCGCCATGAGCTCCTCGTATGTTGGCTCCTTCATTATAACTGGGACGAACATCCCTGACGGATCTAAAGAGAGTCAAAGTCGGTCAGGGGGGAATACATTAGGAAAAGCAAGCGATCTCTGGGAAGGCAACGCTGGAAGCAAGCTTTCGAAATAAGCAAGAAGGCGAAGCGGAAAGATCTCTTCTTCTTCCTCGCCTTTCTTTTTATAACCGACTGACGGTCGATGAACGACACGTGTCCGAAGCCTGCCACAAGAAGCGGTGGAGATCAATTCAAAGACGAAAGGGTTTTGGCAGCATAAATCAAATCAAATGTTTCGAAAATCGTGCGCATTTAAGGAGATTACTAATCATTCGGTCTCAATCAACGCAGTTTCTGAGGCACGAATGATGTAACCATTGTTAGTGCATGGGTACGGATCCTGCTGGAGTATCCATATACCCGACCCATTTAGCACAAGTAACCCGATACCCATCGCTCAAAGCGGTGTATTGCCGAGTCAGACGAACGGGTCGTTCGACCGTTAGGCTTGTGCTGATATTCGGAGGGAAGTTAATGAGGCCGAGTAAATGGGCAGCCGTTATCTCGAATCCCGGAGGAGATCGTGCCCAAATCAATGGGGACGGTTACAAACAATCAAAAAGAAACAACCCATAAATGGACGAAAGGACAAAGTTAAAGATGTTCCAATTCCAGGTTACGAGGTCTAAGACATAGAACACTACTTTCTCAGTTGATATTTCTTACACTTTAGAGCTTACGCCGCCAGTCCTGAGACGAACCTCCGTAGATCGATCTCAGCTGCACCAAGCTCCATCTCTTCCTTAAGTTCCCGTATTAACTTAAGCATCGGAGAGGATTTGGGTCGGAACCCAGATCCGACCCCCTAACGTGTCTCGATGGTGTAGATCGACGAGTCTCCATCTACCGCTAAGGTCGTTTCCGAGCATCCCAACCTCGAGTGATCGACGTACAAGCTGATTGAGGGTCGATCGAGCACCGCATCATCATCTACCTCCATCACTCGACCCAAGTTCTTTCGACGTAGGGTCTCACTTCATCTGCTGACGAGGCTCCAACTCAGCATCAAGAGCCTACGTCAGCTTGATAACTGTCTCGACCAATTTTGACCTTAACATCTATGACAATCAACTGGCTATTTATATAGCTAATAATCATGTCTTTCATTAAAAACCAAACACATCAAGCTGGACTATCAATTCATTAGAGATAACATTATAAAGAAAGCTGATTTGTACACATTCCATTCCATCAGCAAATAAACTAACTGCATCTTCGCCAGCTTCCTTATCTCTTTATAACAAGCTGCGTATAATAGATATCTACGCTTCAACTTGAGGGAAAGGTTTAGAATTAAAAAATATATTGAATATGAGTCAAGCATGTGCTTAATTAGCATAGTCTGGTTACAATATATTATATACACATATCCTTAAGTAGTGCATTGAATGGTATATCTATATTTGTGAGTACATGTAAAATTTTAATACTACATATAACGTATAAGGAAAGAGATCTAATCAAGCTCTACCTCTCCCTCCTCTTTATTTTTTCCTTTTTCAGACAATAACATTCTAGATATGACTATTTGCCTAAACACCATTATAAAAGACATCTATGAAATAAAATATTTATTCCCAGTGCAAGGATATTCCTTATAGTCCATCACTTCGGCACAGTCAATCTCAGTTTGTGTTCTTCACTTCATGGAGATTTGTGTGATGTTAAAAAATGGGAAAATTCTCAATTATTGACTTGGAAACATTCCGAGTGTTTCCACGTCAAAATATTTGCATCTTCCTGACAAGTATCAATAAAATTTCAATCCTTGTATATATAAAAGCATGGTATCCTACAGAACAAGGGTGCCGGATCATCATGTACTTCTCAAGATGTCGTGAAAACCAGTGTACAACAAAATAGGTCAGCGAAGACAAGGTGCTGTATTTTGTCGGCTAGCTTAATGATATTAAATATTTCAAACGATAACTTGAGGACTGAGAGGATGAGAGAAGAAAATAATAATAATAATAATAATAATAAAATTATATAAAACTAAATCCGACATAAGCTGGTTGGTCACTCTGATATTCACTAGCTATGCATAGATTAAATGAAGACTTGAATCATCAATCTTAAGTATTGTTCTTTATTTATTTATTTTTTGGAGAAGCAGTGTTCTTTATTTGTCCATATTTTTTGCGACAAATGCTATGATTTACCGATAAACTGGAGATTAGAATCCACATGTTGATAAAGATTAAAGTAACTTCAAGGAAAGCACAATAAGAAAGAAATAAAAGTACAAAACATTTTTTTCTAGTGCATCTACATCAAATCATTTTCCCAGTGAAGTTTATGTGTAGTACATTAGCAGACCTAATGATAGAAATCTTTGCAACGATATGTATGCTTTAGATAAAAGGGTTAACTTAGAAACATTATGTCTGTTAATGCAACTTACAAGCAACTTCTGCCAGTTCGCTCCAGGTGAAATCCACAGAGAACCATCCAGGTGTAGAAATGCCGTTGACAATATAAACATTATTCCTTTTTGGATAAACGAAGGTGATATCTGTGCAGTTGTTCAGTTTCACATTCGGTAGACAAACCCCAACACCATCCTTTGTTAATTGCACATCACACCATAGAATTGTATCAGGTGAACTAGCTATTAGTGCAAATGTATAAGCATTTAAACTGGAATCAGGAAACAACCCTGAGAAACCACCCTTAGCTACTACTGCAGGGGCATTACCTGCAGAATGAAATGACAGTTATTAGTATCCCACACCCACACCCACACCCAAAAAAGAAAATCAAAGTGTGCATGCATGCCCCCCCCCCCCCCGGCAAAAAACAACAACAACCCAAAAAAACAAAACAAAACAAAACAAAACAAAAACCCACACACACACACACACAAAAACACATAAAAAGAAGAATGTAAACAAAAACACGTGCATGCGCATGCAAAGGTTACCTTTTCGCATGTCCTAATGCAAACCATGAATAATATGGTTCTACAAAGTGCATACACTGGCACAAGACAAAAACACGATATGATATGAACACAACAACACATCAAATCCTTAAAAGGAGGATATATGGACATAGTGATGCAACCGTATATGTGGATGCATGAGTATCTATATATATAATCTCATCAGAATCAATTGTGATTAAGTTCTATTAAAATAATAATAATAACAATAATAATAATAATATATATGGGCAAATGTGCCTGCGCACGCACGTGCAGAGATACCAGCGAACACCGCCTCTGGTTGGGGTTTCCAAGTATTTTTTTAATTTTTTTTTGCAGTAGCTAGATATACTTGTTATGAAGCTCCCCACAAAATTTCAGGTCAATCCAACACCGTTTGAGCCTCCGTTCATCGATTTCAAAACCGTTGCACAAAACTGTCCAGAATTCTGGACAGATTTGCGCAACGTTTTTGAAATCGATGAACGGAGGCTCAAACGGTGTTGGATTGACCTGAAATTTTGTGGAGAGCTTCATAACAAGTATATCTAGCTACTGCAAAAAAAATTCAAAAAAAAATACTTAAAACAGCGAACAGAGGGGGCATGCGCAGGTAATTCTACCTGCGCACGTTCTTAGGTACATTTTTTGCATATATATATGTAGGGGCAAATGTGCCTGCGCACGTGTGCAGGCAGAGATACCAGCAAACACCCCCTCTGTTCGGGGTTTCCAAGTATTTTTTTGAATTTTTTTGCAGTAGCTAGATATACTTGTTATGAAGCTCTCCACAAAATTTCATGTCAATCCGACACCGTTTGAGCCTCCGTTCATCGATTTCAAAAACGTTGCGCAAAACTGTCCAGAATCGCAACGTTTTTGAAATCAATGAACGGAGGCTCAAACGGTGTCGGATTGACCTGAAATTTTGTGGGGAGCTTCATAACAAGTATATCTACCTACTGCAAAAAAATTCAAAAAAATACTTGAAAACCCCGAACAGAGGGGGCGTGCGCAGGTAATTCTACCTGCGCACGTTCTTAGATACATTTTTTGCACACACATACACACACACACACACACACACATATATAATTTAAATGACAAATATCCATAACTTATGATCAAGTATGAAAAAAGAAACATTAACAATTGTCTAATCAATACCAAACCTAGTTCGTGTGATGTTCTAGGCTTTATTGATATAATATCATTTAGTCAGATTTTTTTTGTTTTCTAAGTAATATGTAGTTTTAAAGTATTTGACGTGCTATCTGTAATTTTATTTTAAGCCATCATGACTTCGACATGCAAGTTTTGGGGTTTTTAAGATCTGAACGACTCCAAAATGTCTGACACATGTTAGACAAGTACCATGAAAGTGTTGCATCCGATGTATGTATGACTGGGACAACACTCATTTTTTTTGGGTGCTTCGGAAAATAACAACACTCATTTTGAAGTGTATGTGCTTATATCTATTATTTAAATTTTGCAAGTCTGCAAGGGGAAGAGATTAAGAGAGTTGCATTACATATTCAGAAATTATAGAAGCATCATCAACAGTTAACAAATAACATGCAGTTGGCAGCGACTAGACCGATGACAAAATATATGACATGAGTTTCTCAATTGAATTCTTCAAAAAAAACATAAACATCAGAATACACCTCAATTACAAATTTAGTGTTGACACTATGATTCTACTAAAGAGAATTGGTTCAATCAAAGTGGGATATCCTTGAGAATGGTGTTATTGTTAAAGTTTATGCTTCAAACTCAAAACTGAACTTACACAGCCACCAGACGTCTGATAGTATAAGACCAGGCATCCGGTTCTGCCACTCCAAGAGAAGCGTATCAGATAGATTAGACCAGACACCTGGCAACCTGCCTTTAGTCAGACGACTCGACTGTAGTAGGAGAAAAACTGTGCAGCTCTCGTGAGCTCTCGGGAAACTGTAGCAATATTTTTCCAGACGTCTGACAACCTTTGGTCAGACATATGATTTCTTGAAGATATGACTCGTCCCTTTATGGCACCAGGCGCCAGACGTCTGATGGCTACAATTACAACTTGGCGATTTCTAATCTCAGTCGTTTAATCAATTTTAAGTCAGATCGAACAACCATCATTACTGATGGCTCCTAAACCCTCTTTAAGGCTTTATAAGCCCTAGAAGCCCTACACTGAAGCTTTGAGAGGTCGGCTAAGAGAAGATAGAGAAAGAAGAGATTGCCTAGATCTTGAGAAGGTGAGATAGTCTTCTCTTTGAGTTTCTGATTGGGTTTTCTCCATTACTTGTATGCTTGATGTAGCGGGGTAAGAACCGCGTACAATGAATTTGTTTGTTTGGGGGAACCAAAGGCACGATGGTTGTAAAGGGGGATGAAGTCTATGTTTGACAGGTGGTGAGTGGGGTGACGAGGCAAAACGCCCTACAAAGGCCGGCCACTGGATCGACTTCGCGAGTACTCTGCTCGTCCGCCGCACAGCCGGGGACGGACGCTGATTGCTAGCTGCAAAGTGAAGCTCACCTGCGCACAGAGCAGCTCGTCAAAAAGGCCGGGTTGGGGTCCAACTCTTAGCCTCTCCGATGCCTAAGATAGAATTAGGGCTTAGAAACGGGGGCTATGCACGCAGGTCGGACTGAAAGTGAGTCGACATTCGTGACGAGCTATAGTGGAGAACAAAGATATGAGAGACCTTCGCTCGTGTGTGTGAGTAATGAGACTGAGAGTTAATTAGCCAACCACTCCCTCGGTGGAGGTGAAGGTGTATTTATACCTGATTGTGGCGGTTAGGTAGTGCTGACCTGTCGTGCTGAGCTGGCAGACCAGACAACGGAAGCTTCGACCGGGGATGTCAGATCTATATGTATCAGTCATACCTTTGTCAGGCGGCGCAACAGCCCAGGATGCTTTGTCAGAGTGTCAGAGCCAAAAGCACCAAACAGTCAAACGGAGCAGCGGCCAGGGGTGCTTTGTCAGGTTGTCGAGCGGCAGAAGTGGATGTGGCGTCCTTGTACTAGGTTATTTGTCGTGTCCGATGTGCCAAAGGGTCGTCGGGGTGCGTCTGCGTAGCGGGTCCGTGCTTGACTCATCAAGTCGCTTTAGGCGGACGACGGACGACCTAGTTGTTCTCCCGGCAAGCTCGGGGGGAATGGGCGCCCAAGGGACAGAGTTTGAGGCGACCCGGTGCTCTTCCGGTTGGTCGAGGCGGACTTTGAGCTTGACGGGCGATAAACGGGCTAAGGAGGGGGGAACCAGCGTCCCACTGGCGAGGTCAGGACGTAGAACGCACATCCTTCTTAAGCTGAGGTGTGACTTCTGCGAAGGCGGGACGAGCTGCTGTGCGCTCGGCGAGGTTAGGTAAAAAGTCAAAGTATCACAATCTTTAGGTCGTAACAATTGCCCCCGTCATTCGTGCTTGGAGTGGAATCCCGGCCAAGTTCGGATGACGCATCAGTCCTTCGTACCTCTTAGCTGGCAGTGAGCTTCATAAGCCTTGGCGATCTATCGGGGGCTCGGCTTGCAGGCTTGCGGAGGCCACCCCTGGCGATCATGTCGATCTTGAACTAAGTCATCTTATATCATAGAAACACATGATGCGTTAGTCGAAACATAGACAAGTGTCAGAGGTGGAATGGTGACCAGTTTGGGTGGCGAGCTGGCGAGCTGCTCCGGAGGTCTTCAAGAGTGCGGGCACAGATGGGCCAAAGCCTCCCCCGCATTTTCTTTCCCAGTTTGGGTGGCGAGCTGGCGAGCTGCCCCGGAGTTCTTCAAGGTCTGTCCGCGAAAGTCCGGACGTATAAGCGTGTAACCGACCTTCAAAATGTGGAGATTTGGATTCAAACAACATATTGAATGTACAAAGGCGAATATTTATTGAAAATATTAAGCAAGTGCTCGGCGTTCCATAGATGGGCTAGGTCACCGCCGTCCAAGGTAGCCAGAATGTGGATCGTTGATCCCACGACGTCTGTTACGGTGTAAGGGGCCTTCTCGTTTGGAGAGCTTTCCTCAGCGACCGTCCTCGGTCAGTCGATGCGCATGATCGGTTCGGGCATTTGATTGGCGACGTGGGCGGCGATCATGGGGGCATTGAGCTGCCTGTACTAGGTCCGATGTGGTCTCTCCGGCCTTTGGACCACCCGCGCGGGCTCTCTGGCGGCAGCAAACTCCCGCACCGGGCCGAGGCGATCCTGCGGGCATCGCCCCTCTAGGTCACATATCTACTGGGCTAGCTGGTCGCGACCCCTTGGTCTGTCCTCCTGCCTCGGTCTGGAGTTGGGCCGAAGCTCGCTGCGGGACGCCCCCGTCCTGGCGACCTCCGTCCTCGTTCCGATGGCCTCCTCACTCAGCATGTACATCTCCACCTGAACGATAAGCGCGTCAAAATCGGCAGGCGGGTCTCGGAGGAGGGACTTGTGAAGGATCCGGATAGTTAGTCCTGCCTTGAAGGCCGACATGGCTAACTCTTCCCCGCAGGTTACCACACCAATCTTCTCATCTTGGAAGCGGCGCAAGTACTTCCGGATCATCTTCCCTTCCTTCTGGACGATCGTGAATAGGTAGTCCGTGGGCTTCTTCCTCGTCCGTCCGGCCCGAAACTGCTGGCAGAATTTGTGGGACAATTCGTCGAAGCACTCGATGGTCCGGGCGGGCAGACTGTGGTATCATTCCAGGGCCGAGCCATGCAAGCTCTGCCGGAATCCCCGACAAATGAGTGCGTCATCCGCCCCCTGCATCTCCATCGCCCCCTGGTACTGCTGCACATGCGCAAGAGGATCGCCCGCTCCGTTGTAGGCCTTCAGCTGGGGGAGCTTGAACCTTAAAGGTCTCGGGCCGAAGTCACACATCTCGCCAACGACGTGGCTTCCTCGGGGTAAGCAGGACGCCCAGGGGTATGCTCCCTCCGTCTCTCGGAGGTTCTGCTCCGATCACGGCCTTGTTGGCGACGGTCATCACGCTCCGGGGAGTGGGGAGCCGCCTGGGAGGCTCCTCCTGCGTGGCGGGGATCCGACCGAGGTCGGGCTACGGACATTCCTGTGTCGTTGGCCTGAGGTAGACACCTCTAGGATCTCCTGGTTCTCCCGCCGAAGCCTTTGGCGTCAGCGATGATGAAGCAGAGCTGTTGGCGAGCGGCTTCCTCGTCGAGACGGGGTTGGTGAGCGGCCTCTACTTCGTTGTATTGGCGTCTTTTGTTGGCAACAACTTCTTCGTCGTGCTTCCGCTGCTGAGCAGCCTCCACTTCTTTATCCAGAAGTCTTTGCTAGGCCGTTATCTCCTCAGCGAGCCCTCTCCGCCCCGCTTCTTCTTCGAACTGAGGGCGAAGATTTCGCTTCAAGTTTAGGGGCTCGGAAGGACCGGTGGGTGCTTTGGCTACGACCGCCTCGAAGCCTTCCATCATCTTGGTGAAGGCCTTGAAGCTTTGTTACAAAGCTCGGGCTGAGGCCTGGATGGTCTCCGCCATCCCCTCAGGGGGAAGATCAGCCGAGGGAGTTCTCGGGTGAGATTGCAATTCCTGATCTGTGTGGGCTTTGTCGTGGTCGGGATTTCGGTAGATGTATATGGAGTTAAACATGGGTGTGACCCTTCGTACCCACAGACAGCGCCAATTGTTGTGGGGTAAGAACCGCATATAATGAATTTGTTTGTTTGGGGGAACCAAGGGCACGATGGTTGTAAAGTGGGATGAAGTCTATGTAAGCAGTTTAACAGGTAGTGAGTGGGGTGACGAGGCAAAACGCCCTGCAAAGGCCGACCATTGGATCGACTTCGCGAGTACTCCGCTCGTCCGCTGCACAACCGGGGACGGACGCTGATTGCTAGCTGCAAAGGGGAGCTCACCTGTGCACAGAGGAGCTCGTCAGAAACGCCGGGTTGGGGTCCAACCCTTAGCCTCTCCGATGCCGCAGGGTTGGAGTCCAACCCTTAACCTCTCCGATGCCTAAGTTAGAATTAGTGCTTAGAAACGGGGGCTAAGCACGCTAGTCGGACTGAAAGTGAGTCGACCTTATGTGACGAGCTATAGTGGAGAACAAAGATATAGGAGACCTTCGATCTTATGTGTGAGTAATGAGACTGAGAGTTAATTAGCCAACCACTCCCTCGATGGAGGTGGAGGTGTATTTATACCTGATTGTGGCGGTTAGGTAGTGCTGACCTGTCGTGCTGAGCTGGCAGACCAGACAACGGAAGCTTCGACCGGGGATGTCAGATCTATCGTGTCAGGCATACCTTTGTCAGGCGGCGCAACGGCCTAGGTGCTTTGTCAGAGTGTCAGAGCCGAAAGCACCAAACGGTCAGACGGCGCAGCGGCCAGGGGTGCTTTGTCAGGTTGTCGAGCGGCGGAAGTGTCAGTGGCGTCCTTGTACTAGGTTGTTTGTCGTGTCCGATGTACCAAAGGGTCGTCGGGGTTCGTCTGCGTAGCGGGTCCGTGCTTGACTCATCAGGTCGCTCTAGGCGGACGATGGACGACCTAGTTGTTCTCCCGACGAGTTTGGGGGGGAAATGGGCGCCCTGCGGATGGAGTTCGAGGCGACCCGGGGCTCTTCCGGTTGGTCGAGGCGGACTTTGGGCTTGACAGACAATAAACGGGCCAAGGAGGGGGAACCAGCGTCCCACTGGTGAGGTCAGGACGTAGAACGCCCACCCTTCGTAAGCTGAGGTGTGACTTCTGCGAAGGCGGGGCGAGCTGGTTGTGCGCTCGGCGAGGTTGGGTAGAAAGTCGGAGTATCACGATCTTTAGGTCGTAACACTTGAGATCTTGTAATCGCTAGAATGCTAGAATTATTTCATCAAGATAGCTACATATTGTTTGGAGAAGATTTGAGAGCCGGTGTAATCTCTTTCTGTAAATATCTCTGATGTAGTGGAAGCCGTGACAACGGAAGACTGGACGTAGGCCATAAACTGGGCCGAACCAGTATAAATATTGCGTCTCTGTGTTACTCTTGATTTTGTGGTGGTTGATTCTTATGGTTTCTATGATTCGTCACAAGATCCTAACTCTGTTTGCTTGAAGTTGGTGATATGTTATTATTAATTATCTGATGTGCACACATTGGTGTTGAGATGTGTGTCGGTTATTTCCCAACAAGTGGCTTTGTGATGTTTTAGTAATACTGCAAACGTATGGGTAGTCATAGCAAACGAGTAGAACTCAAGGATGCGATTGATTAAGCACCAAACAATTATGGATTTTGGTTAGCTGCGTGAATTCTTATCAGACGATGAGGGTTTATACTAAAATTTATCAAGCAAAATTGCTAGGGCTAAGTATCCCCACTATCATGAATTAATTATAGAATTGATTGCAGATATCAATTTATCAAATTAATGCATCGAGTGAGATTTTTAAACTAATTTCCAACCCTCGTTCTCACCATTTTTCATGAGAGAACTCGGATCAAAATTAAGGATCTCTAAACCAGGGCTCCAATTTCTCGTCGGTAACCCCAATTAAGTTGCTCTAATTAATCTGTTTCCTATTTCTCGTTGTAACCCTAAATAAATAGAAGAAAATTAAACTATCACCAATGTGCATCAAACCAAAACCTTGATTTCGCGTCGGTAATTAGGGTTGTATAGCAATTCAATGGATAAAATAATATGAAGTGCATCCAAGACTAAACCCTAGCAATTAATTCAATAAATCGATATAGGTCGATCATCCATACAATTAATCCACAATATGGATGCAAAGAAACTACTCACGAGCCATAGAAAAAGCAATCACACAACTCAATATATTGATCGTAGAAGTAATGGAGAAAATGAAGAGAAACTAAATATATAGATCATAGAATTAATGGAGAAAAAGAAGAGAAACTAGTTACTCAATTGATGAAAGCACAAAAGTTCAAGTCTTTAATCTAAATCGCACAATAGAAGTCTTACAAAATTCTTCGAGAAAGGAGAGAGGCCGCCCAAAGTACAAAAGAAAATCCATAGGAAAAACATGTTAAACTTAAGTACAAAGATGGGGTTAAATACCCCTCAAAAAGCCCTAATGAATTCGGGTCTAAAAACTGAAGCAGTCGAACGCACGGCCGTACAGTAAGTTGCACAGACATGTTGGTACTTTGTAGCAAATTGGTACATCTTCTGTCTGTTTTGCACAGCCGTGTCGGCTACTGCAGGAAAATTCCCAAAGTTACAGTTTCATTTGCATGTCGGTGTCACTTTGGCACAGGTTGGCTGATACTCTGATACGTCTGCATGGCCATGCAGGCTCCGTAGACGGCCGTGCAGGCTCCTTACACGGCCGTGTTGTCCTGTTTTATGCTCCAATATTCATCCTTTCTTCACCAAGATTCATATTTCTTCTTCCCCACTACTCCCATCACTCTCTTGCTTCGTTTAGTGTGAATTAGCCCTGAAAAGCATGAAATACTCTCCAAGAGTGAAATGAAACAAAATAGCTAAGAATACATGATGAATCGAAACAAAGCATGAATAATTTCTAGCGAAATGATACCGAAAACCATGCAAAATATACGCACAACAAAATACCACTAGCTAAATGCTTACTTGTCCTCAAGAAAGACAAAGTAACAAGTAAAACAAAAGAATGCGTCGAGAGCACAAAAGCAAGAGATTCAGATTTTCATACAAATCACACATCAAACTTCATCGTTATTCATTAGCATGGAAAATATTTCGTCATGATCTCATATCTAATATGCACGCTCATGAAATAGAACAAACTCGTGAATAATGTTTCAATTTGGCTCGAATCAGAGATATAACTAATGATATGCATTAACATGATTAGACTTAATTGTAAGGATCGCCTTACCCTTGCAATACTAACAACAAACACTCTAGAGGGGGTGAATAGAGTAATGGTAATAAATTGTGCAATTAAAATTTAACTTGCAAATGCAGAATAATAAATGCAAGAGGAATTAATCAACACAATCAATCCAAACACAAACACAAGATTTCACCATGGTTCCCCGAACTTGGGTACGTCCAGCCACACTAATATCCATTATAATTCTCTCACAGCAGTGACTACAACCTCACACAGAGATACCTCACACAGAGGATTTTGGATTCCCACAAAGAGATATCCTTGCTCTCACACAGAGAGACTATTGCTCTCACACACAGAGACTCAAACTCTCACACAGATAGATCACAACCAACCCCCACACAGAAGATTATACTCTCACACAGAGAGTAACTAGCTCTCACACAGAAAGCTAGGGTGTAACGGCCGATATTGATTAATACGTATTTTGTACGTATCATACTTTTTGTCTTGTGATCTTCCATTATCTTATAATACGTATCCGTATTTTGTACGTATTTTAATTAGTTATGATTATATAAACCTATAATTATATGATTACATATATATAATTACTTTTGATTATAAATTCAAATTCCTTCCATATAAACCTAGGAGACTTTTACAAGACAATAAATCCCTAATCTTAAATTGCAATTATATTCTTGTTCTTTCACTTCTTTTCTTTGCATTAATCCCTAATAAAACAAATGTCAAATGTAATAATTTACAATAAATAAAAGTATAAAACAATAAACCCAGCTAAACCCTAATTCCTCACGCCCCCTACAAAACACACGCACCTATCTCAGCTGTAACCTTCCTCTCTAAAACCCCTAGGGCCTCTCCCTCCGACAGCAGCAGCTCGCACCCCATCACCTCCACCTCCGACTCCTCCCGTCCCCAAGCACCCGCGCCCTACCCCACGTCAACGCCGCACCCCACTCCACCATCATCTTCGACCTTCACCCATTCTCTCCACCGCGCCCTCAGCCACCCAGTACCCGCAAACGACTCCTCCTTCGACCACCCTCGACCCCGCAACAACCCCACACCACCGCCATATCTTCGACCACACCAGCCTCTCCTCAGCCCTCGACAACTCATCCTCTGACCAGCAACCCCGACCTCCGACATCTCCACATCGAAACCCGTGGCAGCCTCCCCTCTCAGCACCGCCCCCAACTCCGACGATCTCCACGCAGCAAACCCAGCTCCACTCAGCCACCGTCCAGCCCCTCGCCGATACCAGCCTCTTCGACCAAGCCCGCAACACCGACGTCCGACTCCTCCACTACACCCCCCCATCAGCCCGTGCGCTCCACCGCACGCTGTTGTCGTCTCCCCGCGAGCTGCCACTCTCCTCCGACGCCACGCCATCGTGCGCCTCAGCCAAGGCCCAGTCGTCGCCGGGGCACCGCTGCCGTCTCCAACCTGCAAGCACCCGCGCCGACACCAGCCTCTTCGACCAAGCCCGCAACACCGACGTCCGACTCCCCCACTACACCCCCCCTTCAGCCCGTGCGCTCCACCGCACGCTGCTGTCGCCTCCCCGCAATCTGCCACTCTCCTCCGGCGCCACGCCGTCGTGCGCCTCAGCCAAGGCCCAGTCGTCGCCGGGGCACCGCTGCCGTCTCCAACCTGCAAGCACCCGTGGAGAGATAGCAAACACGTAAGTTGTTATAACAGTATGATTAGTTTTATAATAATATTAATTGTAATGTTAGTTATATGATAATAAATAGTATATAATGTTAGTCTTGTTAATAACAGTAATTTTGTTAATATATATAAGTTAATATATTAGTTTTATTAATAGCAATAAGTTAGTTGTTATATATATTATGATATAATATATGTTTTAAGTTATTAAATGTATAAAACAGTTATTATAATTAGTGTTAGTAATACAACATATAGTATATGATCTATGGATAGGTTAGTTATAATATCAACTAATTAGTTAAAGACTTTCAGTTTAATATCATATCCGTGATGCAGATACAACGCGCCTCACGCTACGACCGTCTGGACACCCAAAATCTCGCATCTACCAGGCAAGTATTTATCATCCGCAAATTTAAAGATAAAATCAAATGTTGTTGAAACTGTTAATAATAACAAATCATGTTAATTAATAACTTTTGAAGCAATTCAATTTATCTTATGATATATTTCATTTTTACATTTGCTTTCACTCCCAATGTTGTTGTTTATGATGTCCATAGTATAATGGAAGATATCAAATGTTTCTGTCATTGTTGCATGTCATACCAATTAATTTTGTCACTTATCCACGGATCGATGAAATGCGATATTGGGCCCTCGGTGCATTTACGGAATATTTGGCCTTCGGGGCATACATTGAACTATACGGACACACGACACTTTTTGGGTGAGATAGTTCATTGTAGTAGAGGTCGGAATGCTGGATTTCACCACACAGATAAATTTGACCGTCGCCCAGATGGGTCGGTAAGTACAGAGCCACGGGTAGCTTCTGTTGGTTTAGTTGTAATTGTAGTTTCTTCCGCCCTCGGACATTGGGCTTGTCACTAGATTAAATAATTAATTGGCACTCTCTGTACTTTCTGTTATTGCTATCATAAATTGTGTAAACTGTTAACCACACTTTGCCATACTTACTACACACTGTCATACTCTTTACACTTTACTATGTAAACTACACTTTACCATGCTCACTACACTTTACACTACACTTTGCCATGCTCACTACACATTGCTATTCTACTTACTATGTTCACTAAATTTTGTCATGCTTTCTTATGTTGCTCCTACATTTAATACTAAGAAAATAATGTGTTAAATCTTTTTCAGAATTTTGCAAATTATACATATTATATATCTTGCCGAGTGTCCATTTTTTATAACGTTTTAAAACTTGCCGAGCGACCCTCGCTGACGTATATTTCCATGTTCGTTATCTTACGAAATATGCGTCAGGTTCTGAGACACATCTTGCAAAGGAGTATACCTTGAGGCTGAGCTAGTTTACCAGAAGTACCCGGACGCTGAGATCCACTGCTGAGGAACGACGTACTTTTCGCAACGCCGATATACCTTTAATATTTGTGTTGTGCTTTATATATGTGTACTTTCTTTTTGTCTAACTGTCTGTAATGGCCATGTTAGGCCTTATTTGTGTACATATAATCTGGGCATTATAGTTGTAATAATGATTATCTGTGTTGTTTTGAGTATGTATGCAAGAAACTGCGAGGTTTAACACAGACGCTTATTGTGTTTAAGTCAATGAGGAAAGAAAAACAAAAGTACCTCCTCATTGCTTGCACATGCGGACCCACTCGCGTCCTCGCTCCCAAGTATAATGGAAAGCAGGGCGTGACATAGGGTTTCAATGAAATAACAAAATAAAATAAATACTCTTACATATGCCTTGATGATGAACTTACTTATTAATGAATGCAATGCATGGAAGAGTATCTCCAAGTGATGAGATTAAGCTTGATTGCACTTGGATGATTTTCCTTGAGCTTAACTTCAATACATGAAGGAGAGAATGAGCTTTAAGAGAGAAATAAGAGAGTGTGCGAGTGGCTTAATCAATCTACAATGATTTTCAATAGCATCAAGAAGTTCTAATGAACTTAGCCATCTCCTATATCAAGAAAGCCAAAAGAAACCCTCAAACCCAAAGAAAAACCCCAAAATATTAAATCTACAACAGCTATATTTTGGCAGTTTACGACACAGACAGTCGACTAATGAACAACTGACAGTCAACTAGTCAACGGAAATAAAAATCCCAACGGTTATAATCTGAGCCAGGACTGGCGACTGTAGAAGACTACACAGGCACATGTAGAAGACTGTAGAAGACTACACAGGTGCATGTACAATGGGCAGGCGCCTGTATATCCTTCAGCAGGTGACTGTCACATGGGATGGAAACGGAGCTGGAAGATGCAACTTTCGCACTAGCACCTTCAGACGATAGATGACCATTTCACATGCAACTGTAATTATACAGGCGACTGTAAATACTTCATCAGTCGACTGACTTGCAAATTGGGATGAAGCCCAGTAAATGCAAGTTGCGCACAGACGACTGTAGAACAATTCCCAGGCACCTGTTGGAAGACATGCGACTGTAAAAAGAACTTCAGTCGACTAAGGCGAAAAGCTCAAGTAAGAGTCAAGAAATGTTTAACTTGAGCTGTGCATATCAGTCGGCTGTAGAAGGCTGACAGTCGCCTGAAATCACCCAGTCACCTCTCATGCCTTCATCAGTCGAATGTTAGAGAGCAGAAACTCCAGTTTGAGTTTAAGGCAAGGTGGACATATCGGGTGGATTCTATGATAATCCTAAGGCTCACAAGATGGTTATATGCATATGCATGAATGAGTAGACCATCTATCAAGGTATTACATCAATCCTAGACTCAGAAAGAGAAAAGCAATAAATGAAATATTACATGGATTACATTGCTTCCCTTAGAGTCTATGGCTTCAACCTTGATGCTCTCCATCACCTCCAAGCTTTGGCTCCCCTTGAGTCGAAGCTTTGGCATAGCTCCTCTTGATGTCCATCCTTGCACCAAGCATATAGTCTCCAAAAGTGATATTCCTCAATTGTTAATTAAGAGACTAAAACATGAGAGACATTAGCAACAACATAATGTTGTGATCATCATCAAAATAACATTGGTATGAAACACCAATACTCAACATTAATGTCGAATCATAAAGTCGCAATTGTTAAAAATTGACCACGACACTCGTTTTATCCTAATTCGTAGAAATGAACGTCGAGGACGAGCAATTGGTGATGATATTGTTATGTCCTCTGACGGATGATTTCGACCCATTGGTTAGGTCCATGGTATATGGACGTGAAACACTATCTCTGGATGAGGTAGAGTCTGTGGTACACTTTGAAGTTCTTCGTGTTAAAGTGACTGGTTGAGAAAATAGTGATCAAGGGGATGCACTTTTCATTTGGGGACGTCGGGATTAGGGGACGTCAAGATTACAGAGGCGATCATTGTTCTAAGAAAGACAATGTCGTTCGAGATCTAAATCACGATGGCACACAGAAAGGTGTCACTTATGCAAGGAAACTGGACCTTGGGGAAGAGACTATCCTAAGCTAAAGAAGAATGGAAAAGAAAAGGAAGATGTTTTTAGTTCTGCTTCAGTAGGAATTAGTAGCAAAGACAGCGACGATAGTGAGATTCTGATGATGACTGCATCTGGAGATCTTGGGATCTTATGGCTTTTGGATTCGGGATGCTCCTTCCACATGATGCCGCATAGAAGCTGGTTCAGTTCATATTGTTCTAGCGAAGGCGATAACGTGTTGATGGGGAACAATATGACCTGCAAGACCGTCTGAGTTGGAGAGGTGAGAATCAAAATGTATGATTGAGTTATCAAAACACTTACAGCATGTGCCAGACTTGAAAAAGAGTCTAATTTCTATTGGTGCTTTAGCTGGACTTGGGTGCAGGAGGTTTGTCAAATGGTTCTCTAATCATGATCAAGGGAAGGAGAGTACAGAATTTGTATGCGCTGCAGGGGCACACCGTAGAAGGTGAAGCTAGCATCTCTCGGGGCACAGATGGTGAAGGATCAATAAAGTTATGACATCTTCGCATTAGACATCCAAGTGAGAATTCTTTGGATGTGCTTCACAAAAAGAAGCTGATAAAGGTCAGAGATGAGAGACTAGAGTTCTGCGAGAAGTTTGTAGAAGGAAAGCTGACAAAGACATACTTTGGGACCGCAGAGCATAGCAGTAAAGGGCCTTCTGTGCATACCATTGAGAGGCAAAGTATTAGTGTCCGTCATTGATTACTACTCAAGGAAGGTGTGAATCTATTTGATAAAATCTAAAGATCATGTCTTCGAGAAGTTTAAGGCTAAGAAAGCCTTTGTTGAAAAACAGTCTGGAAGAGCCATCAAGTTGTTGAGATCAGAAAACGAAGGAGAGTACACGTCGATGGTGTTCAAAGAATTCGGCAGATCACATGATATTTTGATGCAATACACTACACATGGTATTTTGAGGCACTACACTATACATGGGGATCCCATTCAAATGGTGTTGTAGAAAGACTAAACCATACACTAATGAAAATGTGCCGTTGTTTGAGACTGACTATTGGACTCCCAAAGGAATATTGGGATGAAGATGTGACTACCGCCGTGCAACTACCGCGGTGCATCTCATGAACAGACTACCATCATCGGCGATTAGTTTTAAAATTCTTGAGGTGTGGATAAGAAAGACTGGCGACTACTCGTACTTGAGGGTGTTTGGATGTCCTGCCTATGCTTTGCAGAAGGAGGACAAGCTAGATTCAAGTGCCAGAAAGGCCATTCTGCTTGGATACCTCGAAGGAGTATAGGGATACTGGTTGATAAATCATGCGTCCAAGAAGACGCTCACCAACAGACATGACAAATTTGATGAGTTGTTGATGTCAGGCTGGCGATGACTCATTCAAATTATGGACATAGTTCTAAGAAACCCGACATTAAAGTCGATCTACCTACCATGGAAATAGAGACACGAGATGCTGAGACAGGCCAGGACCCGACTGCTAAGGGAGAGCAATACAGACAGATCAGGTTCAGACTCATGGTGAGGTTCCTGCACAGGGTCAGTGATGTGTCATTATATTCCACGTTTTATCTATATGATTACACGTCAAAATGATTGCTCAATTACATATTTCATATGCTTTTACGCTCATAATTGGAACTATTGTACTTTAAGAGCGTTTGGTTGCATTTCAGGGAATATCGAGCGATTTGGAGTATATTGGAGGAGGGAGCGCGTGCTTCGACACCGGAACTCCTGAGGCGATGCGTTCGGTGACTTAAAGCTGCTGGGGAGCAAGGAAAGGGCAAGAGAGAAGGGGTAAAGAAGAAGAGAATGAAGAAATCATGGTTCTATAATACCATAACTCATGGACTCCATAGCACTCGATCAAGCTATGATGCGACGAAGGAATCGAGCGACCCGAAGTGTTGGAAACAGGACAGCTGTGCACTCTTTTCAAATATGCTATCACCTGATATTTTTCAGTATTTTTCTGATATTTTTCCCAGATAGTAGACTTCAAGACGGTTCCAACGCCACCAAGAAGCGCCAATCGGAGGTCGGATGAGCTCTGGTGAATTTCTGCAAGCTGATACTGCAGTGCTGAAATATGTTCTTGACCACTTACACGACCGAGCAACCACCTACTCGACCGAGCAGGACCCTACTCGGTCCGAGCAGGCAGAGCGATGCTTTGGGCAATGAATCCAGACTTCTGACGACTCGACCGAGCAGCCATTTACTCGACCGAGCAGCTACCTACTCGGTCCGAGCAGGCAGAGCGACGTTTTGGGTAATGGATCCAGACTTCTGATGACTCGACCGATCAGCCACCTACTCGACCCGAGTCGTCGTGTGCCCAGAACTTAAGTTGCGTCCGGATTTAGCTTTGGGCACAAATTTGAAAGGGGTCTTTGGGTTGTTTGCTAGGGTTTAGAGAGGGATATATATTGGAAGGATAGCCGTTATTAGGGGGACTTTTGGAGAGTTTTTAGAGAGTTTTTAGAGAGCTTTGGAGACGATCTTTTGGGAGTTAGGCTATGCCATATGCCCCTCCCTTGTATCAAGATAACTACTTTTGTCCTCTTTAATTCCACCGTTATTTCTTTGTGATTTCTTATTAAATATCTTTTTGATGCATGCTATGATGAATTCTCTTGCTATTATCGAATCTTCTATTGCTATCATGCATGAGTAATTCCATCTAGGGCTAAGGGATTAGCCTATGGATCTTAGGATTTAGATGCAAAGATAGGATTTTTATGATGCGTTGGATATAAAAGGGGTTGTATTTTGGTTGATCTAGCAAGATCCATAGGAGAACTCGTACTGAGATCGTGCCCACGGTCGGTGGAATCGATTAGCTTAAGGAGTATCCTATGGATTTAATTAGGGAGTTAGTGGATTCAACCGAGAATTGTGACCATGCCCGTCTCGTGCCTTGATGGGATCCACCGACGAACTATATCACTGACGGCTACCGTCATTGCGTCAATGAGAGCCACCAAAATACCTCGAAGTTCTAACCCACGAGAGTGGTACGAGTTGAGAGCATTCGGTCCCCGAGAGTGGTGAGATTATTGTAGATCCTTAATGCACGTATCGTATGCACCTATCGCGAGAGCGGGGTTAACACGGTATGTTAGATTCATGATGCCCAGACGCATGAATTCACTTTCTAGATGCTACAATCTCCCAATAAAACTAATGCAATGTAAGAGTACTAGCCTAGCGTCGACATCCGACGATCCTAGTGGCGAGTCCTAAGGCCTTAGTCTTTTTATATTTTATTCTTTTATATCGTGTGGAATCCCTTGTTTGCGATATCGATGACACGACCTTCGCATCCATCACCATTACAACATTCCATATTCCACATCCACCAATAAATCGCAAGTCCAACTCAACCTAGGAGTATATAGGTAGTATAGCACTGCTTCCCCGTGTTCGATACCCGCTTGCCACTATACCGTGCGCTTGCGGTAAACGACATCGTTTCAGAGTTAGTTCCGGCCCGATCAAGTTTATGGCGCCGTTGCCGGGAATTTATCTCCGTGTAATTCGCGCCATTACTAGGTCGCTCTAGGGTTACATTGCAGACGATCATGTTTATGGCGCTGTTGTCGGAGACACGTTCCGCCATATTATCTATTTACCACAATTAGGTTGATTAGATTGCGTAAAAAACTAAAACTAAAAAACAAACAAACAAACAAAATATAAAAAACGGAGAGATTTTTTTCCCCACCACCTGCTATTATTATTATTATCTTTATCTCTTTATACCACTGACGTCTTTTCCAGGTTGTCTACTTTGCTTGATCAGGTACAGTTGATGCGGCGATGGTGCTTCCAAATATGCAACTGGGTACTATACGATCATATACATATCTCGCTACATTCTATCAGGCTGATGGCGAGTCCTTCAGAGAAACCTTGTGCAAGTTCGAAAGAATGTTAGGAATGTTCCAGACGGAGTCAGACCATGAGTAGGATGGTTCCAAGCTATTTGATATCTTTGCTAGAAGGCTAAAGAGACCCTCACGTGAGTTTATGGAGAGGATGCAAGTAGAAAAGTTCAGTGGTCTGCAATTGGCAGCAACCTTAGAGCAAATGATAGATGATGCTCGATCTACCGGTTCGCTAACCGTTATAGTAAGTAATCCATCCGACCAAGTATTCATCGATTTTGTTATGGCTAATGTCTCTGGTGCAGGTACTATCATAGATGGAGTGTATGCTTTACTTGAAGGTGATCATATCCACCTTTACACCAACACTCCACAAATAGAGACATCCGAGATGACAGAGGACACATATATGGACATATTGAAAAGCATCGAGGACACAGTTCGATACACCGGTCCATTAACAATAACATCTTGTGATCCTCTTGAGCTTGGATTTCAAAACTTTATTACTCATCGTATCTCGTCAACAGGCACAATTGATGATTGAGTCTACGCTCTAGTTGAGAGGCACAAGACCTATTTTTATACCGTTGCCGAGATACAGGCGCCCATAGGGTCACCTGCACCTTCTATTGGGAAGGCCAACCCACACTATAGGGTGCCTCGTGTTCCAGGACGGAAAGGAAGAAGAAGGCATAGAAAGGAGAAGATTAAGTTTACATTGCCTTCTATACCTGAGGAGCCCGAGGAGGAGGCTGAGACAGTGCGTTGTGAGAATATAGACGCTGTCACCTCCGACGAGACAGTGACACCTGGCACGATTGCAGTTAGTTCTGATGAGATAACTGAGACGAGACAATCGGGGAGTATCACTGCAGAGCCGGAGGTTAATGTTTAGAAAAAGGCCACAGAGAAGATTGCACCACCCCCACCTTCTACAGAGGCTGAGCATCCCTCAGAGGATCACCCACCAGAGCTTATGGCTCCCCTCCAGGGAGATCTCTTCGCCTCCTTATTTCTTACATTTGATTCCCCTCCCATGTATGATGTTTATTATGATTCAGATTTTGATGACTCATTGCACCTTTTGCAGAAAACACATACATATGATCAAGAGATACGATGGGACGTATACGAGGAGAAGAGCGAGGAGTTAGCACACATGGATGCTAGTGAATATGATCAGTAGGTGCAATGGGATAAGTCTGACGATGATGAGGAGTTGCCTGATGAGATCCATGCTTATATGCCAAAGCTACCTGAACAACCTGAGGCGAACAACGAGGAGTTGATCGACGTGGTGCACGAGAGTAGAGATTTATTTCCAGGGAAGTGTCGTCAACTGTCTTTAATTTTAAATACTTATGTTGATGACCCTCTTTGGAACACATTTATTTTGGGGAAGAATTATCTACATCAGATTGATGCGGCTTATCTCTTACAGGGTACAGTTGGAGTCCTTGGAGAGATGCTGAGAGCCGCATTGCTGGAATCTGATGGAGTCTGTGGACACATGCACCTAGCATAGCCACGGAATGAGCAGTTGGAGCAGTTGCCTGCACCAGCAAATATATTGGATCCACATTTTGTTATAGGTGATATCAATCCAGTAGTGTAGTATTTTATGCTTTAAATAAACACGAATCCTCTCGACAGTGAGAGGACCATATATGATTTTATATGTTTTCTTAGTTTAATAAATTCACCCCATATGATGGCTAAATTATCTTTTACACCCAACCCATTATTTATCATCCACGCCCACCCTTATATTTGGCGCTTATTTCTCCTCTCTTCCCAATTTTTATGTGATGTTTAAGCTTGTGAGAGAAACTATTTTGTTGAGTAGCCCCCCTATCTTGTCGTTGTCCTCTATTTATATCATACACACATTGATGACAATGTGATGTTTAAGCTTGGGAGAGTGCATAGTGCACACATTTTGCTTCATCGTGAAACACACTTCTAAATTTCCATATGACCATGTTCACTTCTATATTTACATCTCATATGCTTCATTTTTTATGAAATATTGTGAATTTATTTTTTTTTGAACTCTGATATCTGTTAGATTAGAGTTCGATTCCGTGATTAGTGTATCTTTGTTAATATGCTTTTTAATAGTAGAATCCATAGTTTCACAACCATATTCTCGAAACAGTTAAGCTAAAAATGAATGAATCAAATTTGAAAATCATTTGACTCCTGCGTGATTTGATTGATAATTCTATTGCTTCAAGTATGTTTAATGATTCAAAAGAGATAGGATAACCCCACGACAACCAAAGTAGTGATGATTAGGATTCCTAAAACCGAGCCATGTCTAGATTCTATGCTTTTTCTTTTTCTTTTGTGAATAGCCAATAAATGATCTTTGATCATGTTTTGCATTCCATCGCGTTTACGTGAGTTTGCAAAAATCCCAAAAATGCAAAAATCAAACAAATATCCTGAATAAAAGGTCCTAGGGGTTCTTCGTAACCCACTGCCCTAAAACCGTCTGGTCTGGGATGCATAGGCCGCTTTTTGTATATATTGAGTTATCTCGTGTATATAAATAAAGAAAAATGTATATGAAATATTCATATAGCCAAAAACAATATAAAATTACAAAAATCACATATCCTTATCTCCATGTTTATATAGAACAAAGACATGGCAAAGTTGATGGGTTCTAGGAGTCTTGAAATGGTCGTAGTGTGGTGATGTCTTATCTTGATTGAATTTGCTAAATTCATTTCATGAAGTATAAAAAATACCACGCATGCTTGAAAACGTTTGATCATGACATATTATACTGCTTAGAGAATGAGTTGTGGACATTGGTTTCATTTCTGTGAACTTAGTATATGGCATGATAAACTATGATATGATATAACTCTACTCTCATTTTATTACTTATCAAGTTAATTACATTTATTGAAATCCACGTTATTTTAATTTGAGCGAGATTTAATTATTTGTTGTGTATATGTGTTCTAATTTCATATTGACGTGTGTTCACGAGATCTTGCATACCTTGGGTTCTTGTATTTTCTAAATTTATGATTGAACCCATTGTCTCCATTACACGCCACCGCCTCACACCTCCATTGTATCCCTCCCGTGTTAGCTTCTTACTAGTCTTCCTCGAGGACGAGTAAGAGGCAAGCCTGGGGGATTTTGATATGTCATTATATTCCACGTTTTATCTATATGATTACACGTCAAAATGATTGCTCAATTACATATTTCCATACGCTTTTACGCTCATAATTGGAACTACTGTACTATAAGAGCGTTTGGTTGCATTTCAGGGAATATCGAATGATTTGGAGTATATTGGAGGAGGGAGCGCGTGCTTCGACACCGAAACTCCTGAGGCGCCGCGTTCGGTGACTTAAAACTGCTGGAGAGCAAGGAAGGGGCAAGAGAGAAGGGGGAAGAAGAAGAGAATGAAGAAAGCATGGTTCTATAATACCATGACTCATGGACTCCATAGCGCTCGATCGAGCTATGATGCGGCGAAGGAATCGAGCGACCCGAAGTGCTGGAAACAGGACAGCCGTGCACTCTTTTCAAATCTGCTATCATCTGAGATTTTTCAGTATTTTTCTGATATTTTTCCCAGCTAGTAGACTTCAAGACGGTTTCAACGCCACCAAGAACGTGCCAATTGGAGGTCGGATGTGCTCTGGGAAATTTCTGCAAGCTGATGCTGCAGTGCTGAAATCTGTTCTTGACCTCCTACTCGACCGAGCAACCACCTACTCGACCGAGCAGGACCCTACTCGGTCCAAGCAGGCAGAGCGATGCTTTGGGCAATGAATCCAGACTTCTGACGACTTGGCCGAGCAGCCACTTACTCGACCGAGCAGCTACCTACTCGGTCCGAGCAGACCCTACTCGGTCCGAGCAGGCAGAGCGACGTTTTGGGCAATGGATCCAGACTTCTGACGACTCGACCGAGCAGCCACGTACTCGACCCGAGTCGTCGTGGGCCCAGAACTTAAGTTGCGTCCGGATCTGGCTTTGGGCACGAATTTGAGAGGGGTCTTTGAGTTGTTTGCCAGGGTTTAGAGAGGGATAAATATTGGAAGGATAGACGTCATTAGGGGGACTTTTGGAGAGTTTTAGAGAGTTTTTAGAGAGCTTTGGAGACGATATTTTGGTGGTTAGGCTATGCCCTAGGCCCCTCCCTCGTATCAAGATAAGTACTTTTGTCATCTTTAATTCCATTGTTATTTCTTTGTGATTTCTTATTGAATATCTTTTTGATGCATGATATGATGAATTCTCTTGCTATTATCGAATCTTCTATTGCTATCATGCATGAGTAATTTCATCTAGGGCTAAGGGATTAGCCCATAGATCTGAGGATTTAGATGCAAAGATAGGATTTTTATGATGCGTTGGATATAAAAGGGGCTGTGTCTTGGTTGATCTAGCAAGATCCCTAGGAGAACTCGTACTGAGATTGTGCCCACGATCGGTGGAATCGATTAGCTTAAGGAGTATCTTACGAATTTAATTAGGGAGTTAGTGGATTCAACCGAGGATTATGACCGTGCCCGGCTCGTGCCTTGATGGGATCCATCGACGAACTATATCACTAATTGACGGCTACCGCCATTGCGTCAATGAGAGCCACCAAAATACCTCGAAGCTCTAACCCACGAGAGTGGTACGAGTTGAGAGCATTCGATCCACGAGTGGTGAGATTATTGTAGATCCTTAATGCACGTATCGTATGCACCTATCGCGAGAGCGGGGTTAACACGGTATGTTAGATTCATGATGCCCAGACGCATGAATTCACTTTCTAAATGCTACAATCTCCCAATAAAACCAATGCAACGTAAGAGTACTAGCCTAGCGTCGACATCCGACGATCCTAGTGGCGAGTCCTAAGGCCTTAGTCTTTTTATATTTTATTCTTTTATATCGTGTGGAATCCCTTGTTTGCGATATCGAATGACACGACCTTCGCATCCATCACCATTACAACATTCCATATTCCACATCCACCAATAAATCCGCAAGTCCAACTCAACCTATGAGTAGATAGGTAGTATAGCACCGCTTTCCCGTGTTCGATACCCGCTTGCCACTATACCGTGCGCTTGCGATAAACGACATCGTTTCAAAGTTAGTTCCGACCTGATCAAGTTTATGACGCCGTTGCCGAGATTTATCTCCGTGTAATTCGTGTCATTACTAGGTCGCTCTAGGGTTACATTTCGAACGATCAGTCAGCTGGAGGTGTGGATATCATCGAGGACCAGGGAAGCACCAAATAGACTGGGAGAGTGAAGCTATTCTGTTTCTACATTTGCATTTAATGATATGCAAGTATATGCCCTAAACATAGAGCACGAAGAGCCATTGACATTTGATGAAGCCCAAACATCAAGCACAGTTGCAGAGTGGTGGCTAGCGATGGAAGATGTGATGGAATCCCTCTACAAGAATGACACTTGAGAATTGGTAAAATTGCCCAAGAATTGAAGGCCATTGGATGCAAATGGGTACACAAGGTCAAAAAAAGAGATGTCAGAGATATGAGATATAAAGCATGGGAGGTGGCCAAAGGATTTGTGCAGAGGAAAGGAGAAGACTATAGTGAGATCTTATCGCCTGTGGTAAAACACGCGTCCATCAGTGTGTTGTTGGCATTGGTAGCAGCTCAGAACTTAGAGCTGAATCAGCTGGATGTGAAGATGGCGTTCTTACATGGAGAGCTTGATGAAGAGATCTACATGCGTCAACCTGAAGGCTTCGTAATGGAGGGACAAGAGCAGAAGATATGCAAGTTGAAGAGATCCTTATACGGTTTAAAACAGAGTCCAAGGCAGTGGTATAAGCGATTTGATTCCTTCATGCTGAGTATTTGGTTTTGAGCAAAGTATAAAAGATCAGTGTGTTTATGTTCACACACATGATGCTGGATCAAGAATATACTTGCTGCTGTACGTTGACGATATATTGAGTGACAAGAAGGAAATCAATAGGCTTACGGGGAAACTTGCAGAAGAGTTTGATATGAAGGATCTGGGGCCTGCATAGAAAATCCTTGGGAAAATCAGTAGGGACAGAAAGGAGAGTTAAGATTGAGCCAGGAGAGCTATATCAAGAAATTCCTAACACGCTATGAATGGAGAAGGCAAAGCCTATCACCACGCTACTCGAAACTCACTTCCAGCTTTCTGTGAGAGTCACCGAGCACCGACAAGTAGACACACTACAAATGTGTCGTAGATGTATGACATGGTTTATACACGCCCAGACTTGGTCCAGACAGTTAGAGTCGTCAGCAGCTACATGACAAATCCAGGGAAGGAACACCGGCAGTCTGTGAAATGGATATTGAGATATCTAAATAGAACAGCTAGCATTCATTTATGCTATGACAAGTGAGATAGGTTGGTGATATCTGGATTCTGCAATACAAATTATGCGGGTTACTTAGTTAGGAGAAGATCTATGACTGGATATGTGTTCACATTGGACACTACTGCGATATCCTGGAGATCGATCCTTCAGTCCATTGTAGCATTATCAACCACGGTGGCGGAACTGATAGCTGCAGTTGAGATGATCATAAGTACATGCAAAGTCTGCTGAGAGACTTGGGTATTCCGCAAGAAGTGACGAAGGTCTATTGCGATAACCAGAGCACTAGAGAAGGTCTTGACAGATCATAATCTTGCAGATATGCTCACGAAGACAGACATTGCTTGAGCTTGACCTTTACTTGGTGAGTGGTTGATATTTTCCCGTTGTCATTGGTATTTCGGAAAATACCAGATCTGGGTAGAGATGATGTGAATTAGAGTATTGCCATGATGGAGAGCTTGGAGGTGTCTTGGTGATGTTTAGAGTGTTGCTGGTGTGTTGAAAAAAGTTTGAAGCATGGTAGAGTGTTGAAGTTTATGCTTCAAACTCAAACCTGAACTTTACACAGCCACGAGACGTCTGTTAGTATAAGAACAGCCGTCTAGTTCTGCCGCTCCAAGAGAATCATATCATACAGATATACTAAACATCTGATGGACCATCAGACGTCTGCCCGATAGACCAGATGCCCGACAACCTGCCTTCAGCCGTCTAAATGCAGGGTGAGGCTCTCGAAAAACTGTAGCAATATTTTGTCAGACGTCTGAGAACATCCAGATGTCTGATTGCTTGAAAATACGGCTCGTCCCTTTATGGCACCAGACGTCTGGCCGCTTGACGCCAAACGTCTGACGGCTGCGATTACAACCTGACGATTTCTAATCTTGGCCGTTTGATCAATTTTAAGTCGGATCGAATGGCCATCATTACTGATGGCTCCTAAACCCTCTTTTAAGGCTTTCCTAGGCCCTAGAAGCCGTACGATAAAGCTTTGAGAGGTCGGCTAGGAGAAGAAACAAAGAAGAGGTCGACTAGAGCTTGAGGAAGTTAAATAGTCTTCTCTTTGAGTTTTCGATTGGGTTTTCTCCATTACTTGTATGGTTGAGATCGTGTAATCGCTAGAGTACTAGAATTATTTTATCAAGATAGCTACATAATGTTTGGAGAAGATTTGGGAGCTGATGTAATCTCTTTCTGTAAACATCTCTGATCTAGTGGAAGCCGTGATAACGGAAGGCTGGACATATGCCATAGATTGGAACGAACAAGTATAAATATTGCGTCTCTGTGTTTCTCTTGATTTTGTGGTGGTTGATTCTTGTGCTTTATATGATTCGTCACAAGATTCTAACTCTGTTTATTTAAAGTTAGCGATATGTTATTATTAATTATCCATTGTGCACACATTAGTCTTCAGATAGCGTGTCGGTTAATTCCCAACCGTTATGTCACGTTCCACCATCGTTCCTCTTGTTTTTGAAATACCTCCCTTCATAATCCCTAAAAATGTACTTTAGACACTCCCCTTTCTAGTTAAACTATATACTATCATCAAAACACCCCCCCCAAGGATACCACGGTTATGGAAATTTCTAGTTTCACCAATGATTCATACATTTAAGGGGACAAAACATACCATTATTGCTTGCGGCTGAAAATAAAAAACCAGATATATCGACAAAATCTAAGCACCCTTCGTTGTCATGACCCACAATATATAATCCAGCCATTTGAATTAGTTTTCTCACAATTTGTCCTCAATTTCCAAAATTGTTGATGTACTCGTTCCTTAATCATTTCATCCAGATAGATGGCAAACCCATTTGTCATTTTTTAATGCTCTTCTATCGTACGTGCACAAGCCATCTTGATGCTAATGTTCTAGACAATTCCTGGGAACCTACTAGAACAATTCCCGTGAATCTATGACACATAGCAATCAAATGTAACTATAAAGAATATCGAACTCATAATACGCGACATTACGGGGCGTGGATACCATCCATTGGGCTCATATGCTTACTTGATATGCTTATCAAGCAGACAATTGCCCAATAAAATTTCTAAAAATCGTTGAACTAATGAACTAAGCTAATGACTTTCTTTATAAAAATCCACAGCACAATATATAAAAGTAAACACAAAACAAAAGGAAAACGCATACCTAATACAAACATTTATACTGATTCCTCTCAATTCTTTGTGTATTTGGAGAGATCACAAATGCTTTTAATAATTTTAGATTACAAAGTATTAAGTTGTTATTGTTGTTGACAAAATCTTGCTGACAAAATCCTCTCCAATATTCTCTGTATATATTCCTTCCCTCATATTAGCTAATTTGTTGTAACCTCTTAGCTAATTTGTTGTAACCTCTTCTCAGTTAGTTTAGGAATATAGTTACACATTCCCTGTATAAATACAACAGTGAATCAATGAGAACAAATCAACCTTTCCACAATACTTCTCTCTATTTTACATGGTATCAGAGCTTCACTGATCCACACCTATGGCTTCCGAAAACATCCAAATTACCTTCGCTACTCAGATACTTTTCACGGCATCAGGCGACGCCTCGGCCAACCTTCAATTCACGGCGCTCGCTGTCCGTCTCGATCGTACCAATTATTCCCTATGGCGAGGTACGATTCGTTCAGCTCTTGAAGCTTACGAGCTTACAACTTTCTGGTCTCCGGCAATGCTCCACCATCAACGCTGCTGCCCGCTCAAGGCTCTACTGAAAGGGCTTCAAATCCAGCATTTCCAATCTGGAAACGCACGGATCGTTTGGTTCTTCGCTGGCTTCGCTCCACCCTGACCGCACCAATGCTTGGTCTTGTCGCCCGCGCCACCACAACGTCTGAAGTCTGGCTTATGCTTGAGCAGATGTTTCACGCGCAGACTCGAGCACGTCAAATGCACCTCAAGCAGCAGCTTCAAATGCTTGCCAAAGGTTCCATGTCCGTCCTGGAGTATGTCGAAAAGAAACGGGCTATCTCTGATTCTCTGGCCGAGTGTTTAACAGTTGTTTCTGATGAGGATTGTGTCATTTATCCTCTTTGGACTTGGTGCTGAATATGGAGCCTTCAAGACTGCCCTTAGCATGCGACTAGAGCCCGTCACCTCTAATGAACTCGGGCTTCTTCTTCAGGAAGAACAGCGCCTTCAAGATTCTTGCACCGATGATGCATTGCTGCCGTCTGCAAATTATGCTACCAGAAAACACACGTCTACCTGATCATCATCTTTTGCCCTCTCTGGTGGTGGTGATCAGCCCAAATCAATCTGTCAGATTTGCACCAAGCCGTATCATAAAGCCCGCAATTGTCACCAACGCCTCAATCTCACGGCTTTTCCAGCCACAAATCGTAGAGCAACAGATCGTCAACGCCAAACTCAGTCGAGCACCAAACAAGCCTTGGCGGCCCACACCTACAGTCCGTCCACCTTGGTTGATCCATGGGTGGTTGATTCAAGCGCCACTCATCATGTGACTGGAGATTTCGACAACCTCAACTTTCAGTCCAAATACAAGGGTGGTGACAACCTCATCGTTGGAAATGGTCAGTCCCTTCCCATAACTCATTTAGGCAAATCTTTTTTTAACTTCAAAGCATGCCAAAGATTCTTTGGCTCTTGAAAATGTTCTTGTGGTTCCAAAAATTTCCAAAAATCTTCTTAGTCTCTCTTAATTATGCAAGGATAATAATGTGTTTGTTGAACTCCATCCTAACCATTGCTTTGTTAAGAGTTTGCAGGGCAAAATCATCCTAAGGGTCTCATTGAAAATGACCTTTATCGGCTTCCTCTTGGTCCCCAGTCCTCAACCCCTAGAGTTTTTGTGGGTGAACGTGCTTCTGTCGCTTGTTGGCATCATCGTCTCGCTCATCCGCATGAACCAGTTCTCCGTCGTCAAATTTCAGAATTTAGTTTACCTATTTCTGCAAATAAATCTTTACCTCTTTGTAGTTCTTGTCAATTAGGTAAAAGCCATAAACATCATTTATCGGCTTCGCATGTTCCTTCTAAAAGTCCTTTTGATTTGGTTTATTCAGATGTTTGGGGCCCTGCTCCTGTTTCTTCATTGAATGGCAATCGTTATTTTGTTCTATTCATTGATGACTGCACTAAATTCGTCTGGGCTTATTTTTTATCAACCAAATCTCAAGTCTTTTCAGCCTTTTCTCTGTTCAAAACCATGGTTGAGACCCAATTTTCTACTAAAATAAAAGCTTTTCAATCTGATTGGGGTGGCGAATATCGCAATGTATCTTCTTTTCTTGAAACTCAAGGTATTTTACATCGTGTTTCTTGTCCTCATACTCCTGAACAAAACGGTGCCTCTGAACGTCGCAATCGAATTGTCTTCTCTCTATTTTACACAAAGTATAACGATTGGTTTAAGAAAAAAACAAGTCCGATAAAACTTTGGTTTTCAATCAACCATCAAATCTCACTATTTTTACCGTGTGAAGATACATCAGGATCCTTAAAAATAGCCTCCATGGATTGACATTCACATCTTGAAAAAATCCTAACTGAAACACTCTTAAATAATCTTCAAATAGAACCTGAAACTTGTTGGTATAATGTTGTATAGTGTGTCAGGTTTGAGTCCTTATCATATTCAAAATCCATCGCATGCATGCATCTGCTATCGTGCCGTGGCCAGCTTCCTCTGCTCCGCCCGATCAAGGTGAGATCAGCTCGTGTCATGCCACGTGTCGTGCCTACAATCGATCGCGCCTCGCGCATGATCACCCTCTGCCTATCACGTGACCGATGCAACGCATGTGAGTCACGCATCGCATACACAAACCATGCCCGCAGGTCATAGGTCGCGCTCTTGTGGACTGGGTTGCATTGTGCGATTGATAAAAATGCTAAAGTGGGCTAAACTGCACTGTTCATTCATATGGGCCGCTAAAAATCTGAATATTGGCTGCAAAAATCTAACGTTTTTATTGTGTAGTGTGTGTTATTGGGTGTGTGTGTGTAAAGAAAAGAGAGGGTTATTATAAATAGAAGTGATAGCCATTCTTTGAAGGCTAATCACATTTTCCTCAAAATCAACATGGTATCAGAGCTCAAAAACAAAAAACCCTAAACCCTAGCCGCAAAAACCCTAAACCCTAGCCGCCGCTGCAACCGCTGCGCGCCGCCGCCCGCCACAGCCTCGCGCCGCCGCCGCTGCGCGCCCGCGCTGCCGCTGCTGCTGCTGCGCCGCGTGCTGCCGCCGCCGCCGCCGCCGCCGCCGCGCGCGCCGCTGCCGCCGCTCCTCTTCTCCTCTCTTACGTCCTCTTCTAGCTCCTACAAAGCCCTAACTAGCCACAAAGGAGAATCCCAAAAAACCCTAACCCTAGATCTATGGTAGAGTCATGAAAAGGACTCCATAGATTTACGGTTAGGGTATGACCTAGAAGAGGAGGAGGAGAAGTAGATCTGCGGATCTAAGGAGTGAGATAGGAGAGATCTGCGGATCTGGAGAGATGGGGGACAATCTTACCTCCGCCGACATGAAGGCCTTCATTGGAGAGATAACGAAGCTGCTTGCTTCGAAGGAGTTGGGATCCTCGAGTGGATCGATGCCTTCACGACCCGTGCAGAAGCTGGAATTGATGCCCAATGATGTGAAACTGGAAGGGACGAAGAACTACCTCAGTTGGTCCAGGAGGGTGCTTCTCATTCTGAAGTCGAATGGGTTAGAAGGCGTCGTTCTGGGTTCATGTAAGGAACCGGTGGATAAGACTGGGGATGATTGGAAAGTCTGGAGCACCACCAACTCACTGGTGGCTGCTTGGTTGATGACATCGATGGTTCCACCCATTGCTGGGATGGTGGAGGCCATAGAGAGTGCTGCGGGGATATGGAGTATGGTGGAGAAGATGTATTCTGGAGCAGGGAATGTGATGCTCATGATGGAGGTTCAGGGCAAGGTCGACACCTTGAAGCATGGGGAGATGACTATTCTAGCCTACTCTGCGGAGTTGAGAAGGCTTTGGTCAGAGTTAGACCACTATGACCCTATTGATCTGCCTGATCCTAGGAGCGCTGCGATACACAGGAAGTGGGTGGAGCGTAGGCGTGTGACACATTTTCTGAGGAACCTGAATGGAGATTTTGAGGTCAGGAGGGCGAGTATGTGTCACTTATCCTCCATCCCATCTCTGGAGGAGGCCATAGCTGCAATGGCACAGGAGGAGACCAGACTGAGAGTTATGAAGGATGAGGGTACTCAGGTCACTCGGGCTGCACTGGCTGTACCAGCAGTGGCAGCAGTGAGCGATGATCGAGAGTGCTACACCTGTGGGGTGAAGGGGCACCTGAGCTTTAACTGCCCACAGAAGGGCAGTGGACGAGGACGTGGCACAGGAGGCAGAGGAGGAGGTCGTTAGGGCCGTGGAGGTCGTGGACGAGGTCGCGGCGGCCCACGGGCCAACTTTGCTTCTGCTGATGGACGATAGGAGACAGTGATGATTGAGGCCACGCCAGCTGAGGCTTCAGATCTAGAGCAGCGAAGACAGTCCAGGTCTACTACTGAGAGCTCGGAGAGTCATGCAGACCAGACCAGGGATGTTGCTTCGCCATTCGGTAACTTTGCCCACTTCGCTCACACAGGATCAGGTAACCAATTAGCCCTTTCATGTAGAGATCATATAGAGTGGATTATTGACTCAGGTGCATCTAGTCATGTGTCAGGTGCATATAGACAGTTTTCCACGTATAAACCACATACCATTCATGAAACTGTTCAGACAGCTGATGGCACATCCCAACCCATTAGAGGGATTGGCACTATTCAGTGCACTCCCTCCATACGCCTCTCTTCAGTCCTTTACGTCCTATCATTTCCAGTCAACCTTTTATCTGTTGGCTCAATTGTTGATGATCTCGACTGTAGCATTACTTTTGACTCTACTCATTGTGTGTTGCAGGAAAGGAAGACTGGGAGGAGGCTTGGGATTGGCGTCAGGCGTGATGGACTGTGGTATCTTGACAGAGCTAGTGTGGATGCTGCACTGGCTGTCGTTGGTGGAGAGAAGGAAAGGGATGTACTTTTATTACATTGTCAGTTGGGACACGTGCCTTTTGATATGTTGAGAAAAATGTATCCCGATATTTTGAATAGAGTGAATGAAATGAATTTGAAATGTGATGCATGTGAATTTGGGAAACACACTAGGACATCATATCCTAGTGTGGGGATGAGGAGTGTAGAGAGATTTCATCTTATTCACTCAGATGTTTGGGGGCCCTGCCCAGTGACTTCAATAAGTGGGTTCAGGTGGTTTATCACTTTTATAGATTGTCATTCTCGGATGACATGGCTCTACATGATGAAAAACAAAAGCGAAACGTTGAAGTGCTTTCAGGACTTCCATAGAAGTGTCAGAAATGTGTATGAGGCCAAGATCCGTGTCTTGAGAACGGATAATGGGACAGAGTATGTAAACAAGGAGTTTGCATCTTATCTATCTGAGAGTGGGATAACTCATCAAACCACTTGTCCCAACACCCCTCAACAGAACGGAGTTGCTGAAAGGAAAAATAGACACTTGTTGGAGGTAACTAGGTCACTCATGCTCACCATGAATGTACCTAAGATATTGTGGAGTGAAGCAGTGATGACAGCCACCTATCGCATCAACAGGATGCCTTCGTGGATTCTTGGTATGAAGTCTCCATGTGAGATTCTTATGGGAAAGAACACTTTTGTAGTTCCACCTAAAGTGTTTGGGTGCACATGCTTTGTGAGGGATCATAGACCTTCTATGGGGAAGCTGGATGCTCAAGCAATTAAATGCATATTTGTTGGGTATCCTTCAAATCAGAAAGGCTATAGGTGTTGGAGTCCCTCAGAAAGAAGGCTGTTTGTGAGTATGGATGTGACGTTCAGGGAGACTGAGCCCTTTTATGGAGGACTGACAGACTCTACGTCAGTATTTGATGCTGGTGCCCCTCCAAACACAGGAGGAGTTGGTCGAGAGGGGGAGACTGATGACAGGAGGGTAGTGGTTGGACTTATACTGTGTCCTGTCGGGCCTACTGGTACCGGTCCTGATAGCAGGGAGGATGAAAGGACCTTGGTGGAAGAGGAGGAAGACAGGTTGTACGGCAGAAAATATAGCAGGAGACAGAGGGGTAGTCATGGCGATAGAGAACAACAAAAAGACATCTCCCCCACTGAAGAACCACTAGCTCCACAGCCACATGTCGAGATTGATCAGTCTATCACGCCTGCTCGAGTCCCGACTTTCTTACTACCTTTCTCTCCTATCTTGGATAGTAATCTCTCTTTACCTTCCTCTAGTTTAGATCTTCCACTTGCATCTCGTAGGGAGCCTCGTATCAATGCCGGCAGGCCTCCTGTACGGTATGGATATGAGACTGATATTGCTAATCATGTCTCCTATGCTTCTCTTACACCTGCATATAGGGCTATCATTGCATCCTTACAGTCTATCCCTATACCAAGTGATTGGCGAGTGGCAAAGCAACATCCCCAGTGGAAGAAAGCAATGCTCGAAGAACTTGAGGCACTGGAGAAGAACAAGACATGGAGACTTGTCTCACTTCCAGCAGGGAAGAAAGCTGTGGGCTGCAAGTGGGTATTCACGATAAAGCAAACTCCAGAAGGGAAGGTGGACAGGTACAAGGCGAGGCTGGTTGCCAAGGGCTACAGTCAGACTTATGGGATTGATTATGATGAGACCTTTGCCCCAGTGGCAAAGATGAGTACTGTGAGAGTACTGATATCCTGTGCAGCGAATTTTGGATGGAAATTGCATCAGTTGGATGTAAAAAATGCCTTCTTGCATGGAGACTTACAGAAGGAGGTATACATGGAGGTTCCACCTGGCTTTAGCACACAACAGACGATGGGAAAGGTGTGTAGACTGGACAAGTCTTTGTATGGGCTGAAGCAATCTCCAAGGGCATGGTTCGACAGATTCAGGCGTGCAGTCATCACTATGGGCTACAAGCAGAGTAATGGTGATCATACTGTATTCTATAGACATTCAGGACAGCGGATTACTCTTCTGGCTGTGTATGTTGATGATATTATTATCACTGGAGATGATGAAGAGGGAATCTCTCATTTGAAGGTAATGTTGGCGAGAGAATTTGAGGTCAAGGACCTTGGACAGTTGGGGTATTTCCTTGGACTGGAGATTGCCAGGTCCAGGAAGGGTATAGTTCTCTCACAGAGGAAGTATGCCCTGGATTTACTGGCTGAGACTGGTATGTTGGGGTGTCGTCCAGCAGTTACTCCTATTGATCAGAATCATAGGTTGCATTCACAATCAGGGGAGCCAGTAGACAAAGAAAGATACCAGAGACTTGTTGGACGCCTTATCTACTTATGCCATACCAGACCTGACATTACCTATGCTATCAGTGTGGTAAGTAGATACATGCATGATCCTAGGACTGGACATATGGAGGCAGTCTTCAGGATACTGAGGTATCTGAAGAATAGTCCAGGAAAAGGCATATTATTTGGTAGTCATGGTCACATGAATGTGACAGGCTACTGTGATGCAGATTGGGCCAGTTGCCTAGATGATAGGAGATCGACCTCGGGCTACTGTGTGTTTATTGGGGGCAACTTGGTCTCTTGGCGCAGCAAGAAGCAGGATTTGGTGGCTCGTTCCACTGCAGAGGCAGAGTATCGTGCTATGGTGCTTAGTACCTGTGAGATGATCTGGTTGAGATCACTTCTACATGAGCTACGCCTGCTGAGAGAAGGACCATTGCGGTTGTTGTGTGATAACAAGTCAGCAATTAATATTGCCAACAACCCGGTGCAACATGATAGAACGAAGCACATAGAGATTGACAGGTTCTTCATTAAAGAAAGATTGGACAAGAAACAGTTGGAGATCTCCTACATTACTTCTGGACAGCAACTAGCTGATTGCCTTACAAAGGGGTTGAACTCTAAAGGAGTAGAGGATGCTTGTAACAAGATGGGCATGATAAATATCTTTTGCTCATCTTGAGGGGGAGTATTGTGTAGTGTGTGTTATTGGGTGTGTGTGTAAAGAAAAGAGAGGGTTATTATAAATAGAAGTGATAGCCATTCTTTGAAGGCTAATCACATTTTCCCCAAAATCAACAGTTTTGGTCTCCAAAAATCTTTAAAAATCCTTTAAATTCTGAATTAATCTTCGATAATTTTGGGCGTTTTGTATCATATTTTTCAATTGCCACAACTAAGTTATAACCTCTCAGTAGTCTAACAAAAGGAAAAGTATCATATATGCAATCAACACTCAACAGATATAACCCATAGAAATTAGCTATAACTAGAAAGGAATTGACTGTTCAAAACTTGCACCAAACTTATTAATAAATGAACTCTTGAGTCGTCAACCAATCTCCAAAAAAGTCACATGGAAATAATTTCATTTACGTACCTTGAGTGACAGTGACATCACCGGTTTCAGTAGCCTCCAGTGATATGAAAATGGCACCCGTACTTTACAGACTAGTGGCAAGCTCGGCACATATTACTTGAACATGCCAACTTAAGCTCATGGGTTTCAGACCAAACAATGCATGCCAAGCAATCCTAAGAAGCTCCAAATCAGTGTGACCATTTATCAGCTTCCATCAAACAAACCTTCCCAATATAACTTGTTAGGACAGTCTACGGCCCTTTGGTGAGTTAAGTTAATGAAGACATAGTGTTTGTTGGGATCTTATCAAACCCAAAAGCTTAACATATCATGTAGAAGCCAAATTTCAATATATGTCCTATGTTTTCCCGCTCAAGTGGCACCATTCTAATGACACGTGAACCTAACAAATATTAAGCTAGTAATATTTTGCATTCATCCGCAAGGAAATTTCCCTTCTAACTCGGACAAGGGTCAGGATAATCATTTTATTAGTAACTCACAACAATATGAAGCTGTTTGTTTCCCAAGGAAATTAAAATATTAGTTACAGCATGTTTATACCAAGAAAACAATTATGTTTCTTACTTCTACCAATAATCAACCCGCAATGAGCAATTGTTCAGATGTCATTCTCACACACCCTCCTGAGAGGCGCGGGATCGAGACCTGGACGACACACGCTTTACTACTTTCTAATGTATTAAAACCCCCCACAAGAAAGGGGAATATTGGCATATGCTAAATATTAGCTAAAAATCCTCAAACACAGATCATATCAAGAACTGTACCGTTATGGCAATATGCTTTGCAACGTGATCTGTGAGAACCCATAGAAATCAATACCAACTTTGGCGAATTTACAACAAATAGTTTTTTTTTTAACGTATACTAGATTCCACCACCAAAGAACAAGCCGCTAATAAACGGACTTTTCATAGTTTCCCAATAAACCCACACTCTAAAATCCGTTAACGAATCTCCACATGCATTCAAATCAAAAGCCGCATAAATCAAAAGGAAGTAGTATATATCCCGTCGCAATAGAAAAAGTGTAAATAAATAAATAAATTTAGATCCCACCCGCCAAAGATTCAGGCCATTAACATGCTGAAGTTCTGCAATTGTAAGCAACCCGATTAATGGTCTTACCCCAAAAAAAAAATCCACAACCAACAAGGCGAACACGCATTTCGCTAAAACCCCGTGTACATGAATTCCATAATTACAAAATACCCATTAACAATCTTGCACTCCATTAGAAAGCCATTTCAAGAAATAAAGAATCAGAGCACCTCGTCCACAATTTCGACGTTTTCAAATAAACCCATCAACAAACTTGGCCTCTATTCCCACTTAAGAACAAGCCAAACATGCATTCCACACAAAAACCCACATGAAGAAATACAGATTCTCACCGTCCTCTACATCAAAAACCCATGTACCCAAACTCTAAATGATCCAATTTCTCACTAAAACCCAAGGAAAAAAAAGAAAAAAGAAGAAGAAGAAACAGAAAATGAGCAGAAGAGAATGGTACCACTCAAGGTCTGCCATGGAGAGGACGCCTTGTGCCTCTGGGCGGTGACCAGACCGCCAGGGCACTGCAACAGCAGCGGCAAGAAGAAGACGGCCACCCACATTTTGAGGGAAAAGAGGGGGGGGGGGAGAGAGAGAATGGTGGGGTTTCCCAGCTCTCAGAGGATGATGCTTTATAGAATGGAATAGTTTAATAATTTATTTGGATTTCGCTCTTCTTCTTATTTTTCTTTTTTAAAATTCTTAAGTTAATAATTACAGAGTCTAGATTCTAGAATAGGGACTCGTGCGGGGATATTTAGGGGAGGACTGCAATTAACGAAACTTTAGGGGGAGTTTTATGTTAGATTATTTTTACTTGATAAATTTTATTAAAGACCACCGGGCTTCGGACAGAGCCTAGGTATAGGGAGGGTCTGGGCACCTCCTTAAAGGAGGTGACCAGATCCTGGTCGCGTACACTGGGATCATGGTGTTAAAACGGCCCGAGGGCATGCCGGCCCGCCGGCCCGGCCCGGCCCCCCGGCCGGGCCGGGCCGGGGTACCCAGCCCACGGGCCGGGCCGGCCCGGCCCGGCCCCGGTTTTTTTTAATTATGCCTCATAGAGGTTATAATAAGAGGGGAGGAGCCGGCCCGGCCCGGATGGGCCCGGGCCGCCGGGCCGGGCTGGGCCGGGGTTCTCCCCGGCCTGGCCGGCCTGGCCCGGCCCGGATTTTCGATGGGCCCGGCCGGGCCCGGCCATTTTGACACCATGACACTGGGACGGACAAAAAGACAATAACGGCACTGTTCCAGTGATCATTATTTATCTGTCAATTATTAATGTAAAAACAGAATTAATGTCTCGTTTAATTATTTAAAAAAGGGAATAATGTTTCTCATGCTGGAACATGAGATTCCGAGTAATGATTGGTTGATGCCAATTTGCAAAAAAGAAACCTTCTACTTCAAAATTTAGAAACGACGCTTACTTTTGACCTCCAGGTTCATTTTGATAAAAATAGGTAGATTGTAATTCTTTTTATATCTTAAAGACTAACGTGATAAAAAAAAGTTAGACGGGTTCAAATAATCTCCCTCTGTTGTGAATAGATAATGCCAGAGTTAGTTAGGATCACGGCTATCTTATAGATAGACACATATTTTCTGTATCATATCTATGTACGCTCCTCTATACGGTATAAATAATGGGCTGGGGTTACTCCCCCAAATAATGATTCATAACACGTTATCAGCACGAGCCTCTAAACAAATATTTCCACAAAATCGATCGTTGTGAAAGCGAAGAAAAGCGGAAGATCCACGCGCGCGGCGTCAAGCTTCATCAAACGAGCATCGTCATCCGCGTAGGCTTCGTTCAACCGTCGCTATATCTGGAGGACGAATATAGAGGTAAATCTCGCTAAATGTCGTTTTTATCATACTTATGATAGTATTTTCCATCGATCTCGCAAGATCGAAGTGGAATCTGGACTAATCGTCCAAAAATCATGTTTTAAACATGTTTTAAATCCTGAAAATAAGAGAATAATAGGAGTTTTAACCCTATTCTAGCCCCGCCCACCGCCCGTCCCCTCTCACGTATCCCCCCCCCCCCCGTCATGAAGCAAGGGGGGATCGATGTCGGCGCACCGTCGAACCCCCCAAAACCCCCCCCCCCCCCCCCGAAGAGGGGGGCAGTGCCTCGCCGCAGTCGAACCCCCCCGGAGGGGAGGCCGCGCACCTACCCCCCCCAAGGGGGCACCGCCGTAAGCACCCCCCCGGAGGGGAGGCCGCGCACCTACCCCCCCCCCCCAGGGGGGCACCGCCGTAAGCACCACCCCCCCCCCCCCCCCCCCCCGCGAAGTGGGGGCGCCGCTGTAAGTCCCCCCCGGGCGCTGGGGGGCGCCTGCCCCTTTGCCGCCGCACTGCGGCAGTACCCCAAGGGGCGGCGCCGACTAACCCTAGCCGCCACCCCTCAACCCTATTTGCTTAATGGGCCCGAAGCCCAGACAAAAAATATGATCACAGCCTTGCGGGCCTGAAGCCCGCAGGCCTAATATTAAAAAAAATGTTAATGACTGCGGGCCTGAAGCCCGCAGTGTGGCTGCGGGCTTCAGGCCCGCAGGCCAGTTTCGTTTCGAAAAAAACAGTGAGGGAGGGGGCTAAGATATAAGTTTTAAAAAGGCTTCTTGGGGCTAAAAATTAATTTAAAATGGTGTTTAAGGACCTAAAAATTCATGAAAAATCATGATAAATTATGAGACTATAAGGGGACCTTTGGGGACATTCTGGGGATTAATTGTGGATGATTTAAAAAGGAAAATTTCTTCCTTTTATGAAGAACATGTCAAATATTGGGCTCTTTTTCAATCTTTTTGAATAAACCCATCTAGCACAATCTTTGCATTATATGATTTCCTTTGTAGGATCATTAATATATGCTTCGCATCATTTTGGCTTTTTCTGTGGATAAACTATGTTTGGTTGTGCATATTTTAAAACTTAATAATTAAGAAGATTCTGCGACCGCTCTGCCGTTAGTCAGCTAACCTAACGGTGTATGGCGTTGCCCAGTGGTCCAATAATTATTAAGTAATTAAATTGTTTATCCCTTTCTGCGAATATAAATGCATGTGATGCCTGTGATGAAAATGTCTGTTGAAAATGTTTAATGAGCACAAATTTTTGCATGGATGACTAATTACTGTTTTTGGATCGGCTGTTTAAATGCCACATTTTATTTTCCTGTACTTTTCTTTTCCTTTTAAGAGAAATTGTAGTGACGAATTCATGTAAATGTCCAAGACCGAAGACCACTTTCCATGGAGACGGAGGCCACATTGAAGCTGAAGATCTTATATGGGACCCACGGGGTTTCCAAAGTTGTAATTTCTTTTTAAAAGCTATCATTTGTTTAATATGGACTGTAATAGACTTTGGACTTTTTATTTATGTGGGACTGGCCGATCCACGCAATTAGCTCTTAATATAAAAATTGCCTCCGAATGAAAATGTTTATTGTTTAAATTATTAATTCTTGCAAATTTGTGATCGGCTAGATAAAATGGCTAAAATCGCAAGTGTCGATTTCGAAGTTCTGGATGCATCAGGAAGAAACTATCTGAGCTGGCAGCTCAATGTGAAGTTTCATTTGCAGGCTAGGTCCCTCATTTCCGATGTGCCTAATAATGAAAATGTAAGCGATATAGAAAAGACGCAAGCCATTATCTATATTCGCCGCCATGTGGACAAGACCCTAAAGGCTGAATACCTTACGGTCGAAGATCCATTTGAGATGTGGACGGCCCTTGAGGACATGTATAAACATCAGAAAGATGTTATACTACCAAGGGCACGATACGAGTGTGAGAACCTGAGACTGCAGGACTTTAAGTCCATAGCTGAGTACAACTCAGCTCTTTTTAGCATCACCTCACGCCTGAAGTTGTGTGGTGAAAAGTCTGAGAAGATCGCATGCTGAAAAAGACGTACACGTCTTTCCATGAGAAAGATGCGATACTAATGCAACAATATCGTGAACGAAAGTTCACCAAGTATTCTGAGCTCCTGTCATGTTTACTCATGGCTGAACAAAACAGAGAGCTTCTCCTGGCCAGTCACAACATACGCCCCTGGCACTGCCCCCTCCCAGAAGCTCACAATGCCTCTTCTTCTAGAAAGAAGAGAGACAACACAAGAAAAGAAAGACCACAGAAAAGGGGACAGAACAAAAGAGCTAGGGGCCAAGTCCAGCAGCGAAGAAATGAAAGTAAGCGGAAGTTCACCTGGCGCAGAAATGAAAACAATAGAAATGATGCATCCCCACCCAAGAGGGAATGGGAAGACCAGCGCCATAGCTGTGGCATGAAAGGCCACTGGTTCAGAGTGTGCCGAACTCTGTAACATCTCCAAGATTTATATAAAGATAACAAGAAATATAAAGCTGAAACAAATCTGGTAACCCCTGATGCTCCAGTCAAGTTTACAGCTGACGACTTCGAAAATAAAGACAAGCTTGATTAGCCTTCTATTTTTATCTTAGCTACTTGTTTTAAGAACATTTCATGTTATGAGAGCTTTCTGAATTATGTAATTTGATTCTGAATGAAAATGTTTCTCTGAAAATGTGCCTATATGATTCATCTTTTAATAGATGAACTGCTCTCATAACTGATTAGTAGACAATAAATAAACACATACGATACTTCAATACAAAGCTCAATATCAGGGCCATATTGAAGGTTCTGGGAACGCAACACTGTTGCTCCCAAATGACACAAAAATAAAGGATGCACTAATCTCTCCGAATTCCAACCGAAACTTACTAAGTTTCAAGGACATCTGTTTCAACGGAATCCATTTGGAAACAACAAAATGTAAATGAAAAACAAATTACTGTATGTAACGTCTCAAGAAAAAGGAGTAAAATCCATACTTGAACGTTTTGAGAGCTTTACAACAGGCCTCTACCATACAAAAATTCGGAGAGAGGAAGCGGATTTAATGGAGCACCTGAAATGCCCGACATCAACCAAGCTTTTACTTTGGCATGATAGACATAGACACTATGGACCAGTGTTGATGCACCGCATCTTATCCTATGGGGTATGATTTGAAGAACAAGAAGATTCTTCAGAAGGGAAAATTCCCTCGCATCCCTTGCTATAAGGGAAAACAAATTACAAGGTCATCTCTATTAAAATCTGACAAAAGAATCTCCACGTTGCCTCGAAAGAAAATAAGGAGATTGATGTGGACAAATCCACCCCCTAGTGGGCTATTTCGGTACTCTATAGTACTGATAAATGCATCCTAAAAATATTCATATGTGTGTCTACTATCGACCCGCAACTTAGCTTTTCTAAAGCTATTGGCACAAATAATAATGTGACGGGCACATTTTCCAGACAATCAAATAAAGAAAATAAGTTTGGTTAATGTTGGGGATTTTACCTCCTGGTCATTTCAAGAGTACTGCTATGCAACGGAAATAGAAAATGAACATACAGTGCCGCATGTTCATACCTAAAATGGGTCGACAGATTCACTGATAAGTAGACTCCAATGGATTGCACGTCCATTGTTAATGAAATCCTTATTGCCGGTGGATGCATGAGGACATGCAAATTCTGCATGCTGCATCGTAAATGAAAATAAGACCCTCTAGAGGTCAGAGTCTCCAATGCAACTTGCATATGGAATACCACCGAATATTTCTCACTTGAAAATCTTCGGTCGCGCAGTTTAAATCCTCATCGCACCAACACAGAGGACAAAAATGGGTCCTCAACGTCGCCTAGATATCTATGTAGATTTTGACTCACCCTCAATTATAAGATACCTAGAACCCCAAACGGGGGACGCATTTAAGGCATATCTTGAAGACTGTGATTTCGATGAGACGAGTTTCCCAAAATAGGCCCAGATACTGGAAAATCTGGCGCAAAGTAAATTATAATGTGGGATACAAAAAGCTTGACCCACTATGATCCGGTAACAATACAATGTGAAGATGAGATCCTGAAGATCCTCCACATACAGAACACTGTTCACCAATTACAGGAATCATTTACTGACAACCAGAAGATTATCAGATCACATATCACTGCTGCAAATACTCCAGCTAGGATTGACATCCTCGAGAATGGATGCAATCCACCAGCAGCAGAAGTGGCTGCTCCTCAAGAAAAAAGAGACAGACCACCAGGCTCCAAGGATGAAAATAAAAGAACAAAGAAACATACCTGGAGACCTTAAGAAAATATTACTACAGGACAATGAGCTCATGTCCACACCCTCACCCTTCCCGGAATCCACTGCAGAGGAAATGCCAGGAAAACTGAAATTGAAAATAATGTTGTACGTAATGGGGAGGTGTTGGACAGAAAGAAAATAATTGTCGACAATGTATTAACGTATCATATTGCCATATACATCGCAAAAGCAATGATGTTTATAAAATATCGTTCCATACTCCGTTGCTAAAATGCAAACGTAGAGATTGGCCAAATGTGGAACGAGGCAATAAAATATGAGCTGGACTCACTTATGAAATGTGAAATGTTTGGACCTGAAGTCCAGACACCAAAAGGTGTCAAACCTGTGGGTAAAATAAGTATTGCACACATAAGAAAAAATAAATACAAAATCGTATGCCATAAGGTACAACCTATAGCCCAAGGAAAATTTCGCTGAAACTCGGGATTGAAAAATTAAAATGAGCATGACTCATAAATGATGCATCAGACTCCCTAAGTTATTAGATGCAAATACCTTACGATTTGGCAAAGGAAATTTTGGATATGCTGTTATTGGATGTTGTGACGGCATACCTTTGTGGGTATCTTGGTAAAGATAAATTTCACATTTCCTTAAATGCCTGAATAGACTTCGGGACGTCTATTCTATTGAAGAAAAACAATAAGAATAACAAATAATGTACAACCAAGAGAATCACTTGACAAAGCAATGATTCCTACTTAGGGTTATCTTTGCATCTAAGCAAAGAACGGGATTTGAGATCATAGTTGTAAACGACTTAAATCTCATCGGATCTGCTAATGAGAAAACCGAAATATCTGTTCAAGCCTGAGTATTAAACATGAAATGAAAAACCTAGGCAAAAATAAATTAAGTCATGGCTCACAGATTTATTATCTTAATAGAATCCTGTTACATCCGCCCAGAAGTGTGTTAATGAACTTAAAAGGACCACTGTCATCCAAAGTACACCTATGGTAGTACACTCTATGGATGTACAAAAAGACCCCTTCCGATCGCTGGATGAGGGTGAGGATATAATTGGTCCTAAAGTCCCTTATCTAAGTGCAATCAGACACTCTAGCTAACTGCATGCGTCCCGATATAGCAGTTGCAGTAAACTCATTAGCCAGAGATAATTAGGCACCTAAAAGGGCCATTAGACTGGAGTTAAGCATCTTCTGCGCTTCCTCTAAGGGTCGAAATATTTGGGCTTACATTATAAAGTATCATCCTCTATGTTTATGCAAATGCAGGTTAACAGGTCTGATCAATATACTAAGAAATTACAGACTGGGTACCCACATTGAGATGGCCATCTATTGCAGATCTGTAAATCAAATTATGAAGGCAACATCATCCTATCATTACGAGATCCTCACCACACCAATGGTGTATTTGAGGGTGCCTGGTGGTACATCACATCCCAGTGACGATTGGGACAGAGGCTGGTATTGTGTAGCTGACCACATAGTCTGAAGACCACATCAGATGCGACGAAACTTAGCACCCCTCTCCAGAGTTTCTGGATTCAGCAACTTCTTAATGGTGATAATATTTGTAATCTGTGTATATCTTCGGAATGTTGTAAATAGGAGTGATAAGATAAGCCTAAGAGATCCGAAAGCCTAATGGCTTTTACAGATCAGTGGGAGTTGAGGGAATTTGTACTCTTTTCCCTTAGCTATGGTTTTTTCCATAGGGTTTTCCATAGCCAAAGGTTTTAACGAGACAAATCACATCAACTCTGGATCCTGAAGTATCCACCCCTTCGTGACGCTCAAGATCCCGAAGTGTTCATGAGCAGAGTCACTTGTACAAATCAGGGGGAGTTAGAGAGAGTCTGTACTCTTTTTCCTTAACTATGGTTTCTCCTACAAGGTTTTCTATAGCTAAAGGTTTTAACGGGGCAAACCTCACAAACTCAGGATCCTGAAGTATCCACCCCATGTGAGACTCCTACTACGCTTAGAATCCTGAAGTATTCATGAGCAGAGTCCACACCTATGGCTGGATAAGGGGGAGTGTTGTGAATAGATAATACCAGAGTTGGTTAAGATCACGGCTATCTTATAAATAGGCCCATATCTTCTGTATCCTATCTATGTACGCTCCTCTATACGCTATAAATAAAGAGCTGGGGGTTCCTCCCCCAGATGATGATTCATAACAACATCTTATTATTTTGACTCAAAGCGATATAGTTTGACACTAAATTATAATGTTACGACTTTTGCCAATTAAATCTTGATCATTTATTTCGAGCAATAATATTTCATTTTTATCATATTACATATCATCCATTCCTCTAAATTCTGAATTTTTTACTAGAATTTCAGTATGATATGTGCTCAATAAACATCCATCCTTCCTGTCTTTTCTATATTCTGAATTTCCTTCGACTAAAGATATTTTGTGGGAGGTGGGGTGCATGCATGTTAAGCAAGTAGAGATCCTTGTCCCTTCAATTAAGTTGGAAAATATGGGGCGGTAAGGAGCAATCAAAATCATAACGGTGCACCCTATTGATCGGTCCATATTTTACACCTTTTTCTGCATGTTTGCATGCCATTTCGATTGCTCATATCGCTCTTTTCATGATTATTCGACGATATTTTGTTACTTTTCACTATTTCTTGTTTTCTTCTGATTTCAGTAAATATGGAGCAATCGGGAGCAAAAATATGCTTAAGGAACTTTCACGCGTACCAGAGCGTCGCACATGGCCCTATCAAGGAGCTAACAGCGCTGGATGATGAGGGGAAGAAGAAGGAGTTCGATGGAATCGTCGAGGAGGGGAGAATGAGAAGAGTTGATTCCAGAAACATGCCACTCGACCGAGTAACGCAACCCACTCGCCCGAGTGAAGAAGCATACTCGGTCGAGTACGACTGATACGAAGACATCTGCTTGACCATGTGCCGCAATGTACTCGCCCGAGTGGTTAATTCCACTCGGCCGAGTAGCCACTCGCCCGAGTGAGGTCGCATTTTCTGAAGGAAAACATGCCAGACTCTTTGGAATTCTGGGGAGCGCAGCAGAAGATCCACTCGCCCGAGTACGAAGTCCACTCGCCCGAGTGATGAACCCCACTCGGCCGAGTTCCGCAAAGTGCCAGAGTGCCCAAACCCTCCACCGTCTCTATTTTTATTCGGATCTGGCACTCGGCCGAGTGTGATTTCCACTCGGTCGAGTAGCGCTGCCAGCCTGGGTTGGAAACTAGGGTTTTGGGTTGCGCAGGGGCAGTTCTGTCAGGTTTATTTTGACGTTTTGGGCATGTATTTAAGCCCAGTTTTTATTCCAGCTTAGGGAGATACCTGAGAATAGTTTTTAGATTAATTCTAATTGGAATTCAGCTGGAGATTGAAGAACTCAGATCTGGGTTGTCTATTCCTTTCGAATATTTGCACTTTTATGAATTGTTTCCTTCTAGATCTGAATTGCAATATGTTTTCTATCATTGATCTTGCTATTGTTTCGATGAATTGTGAGTAGATCCGTTGTTCTAGGGCAAATGGATGAACCCTATGGATCTAATGCTAGATTTGTGATGAATGAATTTATATGTTGCTAGAATTGCTAGGAGTTTAGTTTGTGATTGATTTATTACGGATACTTAGGAATTTCCATTGGCTTAGAGTTTGCAAGAGATTGGGCTCTGATCAATGGGAAGGCCTAGATATTCGATTTAGATTTATAATCGAGATTCACTAGGTTTGGTTTGCAAGAGATTGAACGATAGCTAGCATTTTTATTATAAGTCTATACCCATATTCGTTTGCAAAAGATTTGACGAATACGAGCTATCACAATCTAGATCATAACTCGAGTTTGCACGAGAGTGGGTTCGAGTTGCGATCGGACGACGATGTCGATCTTAATACTAGTGGCTTAGATTAGGGTTTGCACAATAGTGTGCTCTGATCTAGGTTGCTATAAACCTGCAATCGCGCAAGAGCATGTGCTTGGTTCTCTATTCAGTTACGACTAGTTCACCTCAATCCAAGTCTTGTAACATTGAGATTCGCGATCCACAAAGATGCATGACGATTCGTAGTGGGGATTCCCTAGCCCTAGACATTTTTATAATATTGAATTGAATTGATAATTGAACGATTGTGATACCAACATTCTAAAATCACCTTCCACCAATAGCTTAGTGAGTAAGATAGAGTACCGTCATTAGTCCCTCGTGTTCAATAACCTGCTTACCACTTAACCGTGCGCTTGCGATAAAACTACAATTGTTTGTCGGGTGTATATCTGGGAGCGATCAAGTTTTTGGCGCCGTTGCCGGGGAGGTGACGGTATTTTATTTTCCTCATCTGGCTCCCTTTTATCTTTTATCTTTCTTTAATTTTTATTTGACGCTCATATTGACGTGTTCTTCTAGATTTTTCGGTAGGTTCTTAACAGGTTACCTGGGAGACATGATGATGAAAACAGACTCTAGCTCGCAATATGATGACACCTTTGCACCCCTTCTGGCAGAACTTGTGGATGAGGTCCAATCCACAGGGGCCTTGGCCATCAACGTGGAGGACCCCCTTGAGCAATTGTTTGCTTATTTCATTATTGATCAAATTTCCCCAGAAGGAATGATCAAGGGCAACATTAGAGTCGACATTAGGGATGATAAGTTACATTTTGAAGTTGACGGGATCCCTCAGCCTAAAATAAAGGAAGGCATCGGAGCATGCACCAGAGAGATCGATGCGTGTGAAGAGTTTATTTGGCATACCGATGTATAGGGAAGAATACTTGACGATCCCTTCTGCAACACCGATGTATGCACTGACTTATTTTTTAACATCAGGTATGAACAAGAGGAGAATGGTAGTCCCATTGACCCGAGAGCAGAGTCATATAGCCCTTACTCCGATGCACCATCCTTGCAAAACAGCGATTCTGAGTCAGCATGCGAGAGCCTACCTTCTGAGGAGGAAGTAAACATAGGTGCGATCGAAGACGCCATGCTTTCACAGGAAAAGGAGGCAGGGGGCACATCGCCCCCTGAGGTAGAACTGAAACAATTACCTCTTAACCTAAGATATGATTTTTGGGGGATAAATTGACCTATCCGGTGATTGTCAATTCTAACCTTAACCACCATCAACTCGAGAGTCTTTTAGATGTCCTTAGGAGCCATAAGGATGTCCTTGGCTATAGCATTTCTGACCTCAAAGGGATTAGCTCTATGCTGTGCACCCATTGTTGAGTATTGGACTTCTCCCTACTTGGTGTTAATGATGAGCAAACATAAATACTTGTGTTTAATCCCCTATTTTGCAGTTAATCCATTGCCTAAGCTTATTATGAAGATCAACTAGCAATAGATGACTCACAAACGTCATTGAAGGTAAATGACATGAATTGGATGATCATAGATTGATGATTGAAGCTCCATAAAGACTTCAAGCTCATACGATGGAAAGAAGAGATTATTTGTCAATGTAATTTTTCTTTTATCTCTTCTAGTATGTAGCTTAGAAGTAGAACTTTGATGGAGCACTCACACACATCTACATTTTGTCATAGGACTTCTTTAGATCAGTTGTCCTTTGATCCAATTCAATTCTCTTTTGTTTATGCTAGGATTGTTTATAACAACCGACTGCTGAACAGTTTACAGTCGCCTGTCTCAAAAACAATCGACTGTGTTTTGTTCTACAGTCGCCTGTTATGCACAGACTATTACAATATAGTTTTGGGCCTTCTCTGAATATTTCGCACAGGCTACTGTTGAACGATTCACAGGCGCCTGTCCTAGTGACAGTCGACTGTGTATTGTAAACCAGTCGCCTGTCTATCCTTGTCCAAACTCTATTTGATCTGACTTCTATGGCCAGTCGACTAATGTTGTATATACAGTCGACTGTCTATTAGATCAGTCGACTGTCTATGCTGCAACAGTCGCCTGTCTGTAAGTCATTTCTTTGACTCAACTCTCTGGAAATTTCTCTTGCTTTTGACAGTCGTCTGTTTAAGGTTTTACAGTCGCCTGTTCTGATTTACAGTCGACTGTATTACTTGAATCAGTCGTCTGTCCTGTATCTTGTGAGATTTCCAGTATTTGTCTAACTTACTCTTCTCTCGGCTAGTCGCCTGTCGAAGAAATTACAGTCGCCTATTGTTTTAACAGACGACTGTCTTTGCTTCATCAGTCGACTGTCCACGTGGTAAGTTACCGTTATGAATTCTCACCTACCCTTGCTGACTGTGCAACAGTCGACTGTGGATTGTTCAACAGTCGACTGTCGCGAGTTCAGATTATATCCGTTGAGATTTTTCTCATGGATTCCAACTGGGTTTTTGCCTAAACTGTTTTGTGGATTTGAGAAAGCTATAAATAGAGCTTCTACTGTTCCATTGGAAGGTTACTCATTCATTGCAAAATCTCTCAAGCTTTCATTTTCCAAAGATCAAAGCTCTCAAATCCAAAGCCCTAAGTATTTCCAAATCTTGTTCTCTTGCTCTCCAACCTAGAACCAAAGATTGATCTTCTAGGCAATTGGTGCAGTCAAGAGAAAGGGCTTTCTCCTCTCTTCCAAGAGAGTTCTTCAACACACATCACACTTCTCCTTCAAGTTCTACTTCAAGGCATAGGTGATTGTAAGTGTTGCTGTCATATTTCATAACTTTCTTTATTTGATTTGTGCTCTCGATTGTGAGAGTGGTTTTGCTTGCTCCCTGGTTGTGGGAGTCAAGGACATCGATTGTATTCGATTGCACTTGTAGGGTTGCTACAAGTGGGCATTAAGGAAACCTCAAGTTAGGGCTCTAACTTGAGTATCTGGTGGTATCCGGGTGGTAGGGACGTAGGATTACCGGGAACAAGTCGGGAGTTGACTTGGGTAATCCGAACCCTTGAAACATCTCTGCGTTTGCGTGTGTTTCACTTTGGGTCGTTTTTATATTCCGCACTATTTGTTGGATTGCATTTTATTTGGCGTAAATTCCTTTTAAATTTGCATAAACACTATTCAATCCCCCTTCTAGTGTTTTCCCCATAGACAGGGTCCTTACACCCATAGGATCCATCTCGAAAACACTAAAGCCACCTCCATAGCACCTCAAAGGCGGTTAAACCCTAACATGAAAGAGGTGGTTAAAAAGGAGATCCTTAGACGGCTTGAATCCGATATCATCTATCCTATTTCTGACAGCAGATGGGTTAGCCTGGTTCACGTCGTCCCTAAAACGGGGGGAATGCCCGTAATAAAAAACGATAAGGGAGAATCTATATCCACACGGACCATCACGGGTTGGCGGATGTGTATCGATTACAGGAAATCGAATAAAGCCACCCGGAAGGACCATTACCCACTGCCCTTTATTGACCAAATGCTAGAACGCCTCGCTAAACATAAATATTTTTTGCTATTTGGATGGGTATTCAGGATTCTTTCAGATTCCCTTACATGAAGATGACCAAGAAAAGACTACTTTTACGTGCCCTTACGGTACTTATGCTTACCGTAGGATGCCTTTCGGTCTTTGTAATGCCCCCGTCACCTTTCAAAGGTGCATGCCGTCCATCTTTTCTGATTATATTGAAGACATCATGGAAGTATTTATGGAGTATTTTTCTGTTTATGGCAGAGAATTTGACTCATGTTTGGCTAATCTTACTAAGGTCCTTAAAATATGCCAACAAAATAATTTAAGGCTTAATTGGGAGAAATGTCATTTCATGGTCACCGAGGGAATAGTTCTAGGGCATCTTGTCTCATCTAGAGGAATCGATGTTAATAAGGCAAAAATTGAGGTAATAGAAAAGCTCCCCCCTCCTATTAATGTTAAGGGCATTAGGGGATTTCTTGTTCATGCAGGGTTCTATCGCCGTTTTATCAAGGATTTTGCCCTAATTGCCCGACCTCTTACAGCCTTCCTTGCTAAAGATGCTCCCTTTGATTTTTCAGGAGACTGCTTACAAGCCTTTAATACACTGGAGGAAGCCCTCATTTCCGCTCCAATCATACAACCAACGGATTGGGATCTTCCTTTCGAGTTGATGTGCGATGCTAGTGACCTAGCAATTGGGGCAGTGTTGGGACAAAGGAAGGATAAAAAGCTTCATGCAATATTTTATGCAAGCAAAACCTGGACGAGGCACAAAAGAATTACACTACCACCGAAAAGGAGCTTTTGGCTGTGGTCTACTCCATTGAGAAGTTTCGCTCCTACCTTCTTGGATCAAAAGTGGTTGTGCACACCGACCATGCGGCATTGAAGTACCTATTGAGCAAAAAGGAAGCCAAGCCAAGGTTAATAAGATGGATACTACTTCTCCAAGAATTTGATTTGGAGATCTGGGACAAAAAGGGCACGGACAACCTTGTAGCGGATCACTTGTCAAGGATAGTTCGTGATGGGAAGGACGATAGCTTGCCAATTGATGACACTTTTGCTGACGAGAAGCTATTCGCCATTAGACCCGGAGATATGCCTTGGTATGCAAATTATGTGAACTTTATGGCGTGTGGGATAAAACCGTATGGGATGGCCACCCAATAAAAAAGGAGGTTCATGCACGAAGTCCATAACTATTTCTGGGATGACCCGTACCTCTTTAAGGTATGCAAGGATGTGATTATACGGAGATGCGTTTCGAAAGAAGAGGCCACTTCTATCATTTCATATTGCCATGATATGCCCTGCGGGGACATCACGCCGCCTCCAAAACCACCGCAAAGATATTGCAATGCGGATTCTTTTGGCCGACCATGTTCAAGGATACACATGACTTCATCAAATATTGTGATAAATGCCAAAGGGCATGAAACATATCCAAACAGAATGAGATGCCGATGAAGCCTATTTTGGAGATGGAGCCATTTGAATGTTCGGGAGTAGATTTCATGGGGCCTTTCCCATCAAGCAAAGAAAACAAGTATATTCTATTAGCCGTTGACTATGTCTCGGAATGGGTAGAAGCTATCGCTACCCGAACCAATGATGCGAGAGTGGTTTCCAAATTCTTCAAGCAAAACATATTTCCCCGCTTTGGGGTATTGAGAACATTGATAAGCGGTGGAGGAAGCCATTTCATAGAAAGCAAGTTCGAAGCCATGCTAAAGAAGTAAGTGGTAAATCATAGAATCGGGATGGCATACCACCCTCAAACAAGTGGACAAGTGGAAGTGTCAAATCGGGAGATCAAACAAATTCTAGAGAAGATGGTTGATAGATCAAGGAAAGATTGGTCCATGAAATTGAATGATGCATTGTGGGCAAATCGCACGGTGTTTCGAACCCCCATTGGCATGACCCCATACCGGCTAGTTTATGGGAAGGCATGCCATTTACCGGTAGAGTTGGAACACCGCGCCTATTGAGCAATCAAGACTTTGAATTAGACTACAAGAGTGCAGCGGTTCGACGACTTCAGATATCAATGAGCTTGACGAAATTAGACGTGATGCTTACGAGAGCTCTAGAATTTACAAGGAAAGGACCAGAATCCTCCACGACGCCTACATCACCGTGACAAATTTCAAGGTCGGAGATAAGGTCTTATTATTCAACTCTAGACTTCGACTCTTTCCCGGAAAGCTACGATCATGTTGGTCGGGACCTTTCACCATTCGGAACATACAACCGGGAGGAGCTTTTGAGATAGAAGGAAAAGATAGCGCCACATTTAAGTTAAATGGACACAGGCTCAAGCATTACTCAGAAGGAGACCCCACCGGCAAAGTAAATAGCATATGCCTTATTAAAGGTTGGTCCCAAGATCTGTCAAACCTACTTGAGAAGGTCATTGACGACGCCATCCCCCATGCCATTGGAGCTTTGCACATAAATGGTCTTTATGAAACCTTAAATACCGAAGATGGCGAAATGATGGGAGACCCACCGGATCCTCTTACGGATGAAGAGAAGAACGACGCTGATGTCACTAGGATTAGAGAGCTCTGCAAGCTCTCTACGTTGAAGCACATGAAAGAAGCACCACCGACGAATAAATCTTCACTGCCGGTAAAGAAGAAGGATGCCAAGAGACCAAGCTTGAGGGAGTCATCCCCCACTACTATTTTTGATGAGGCGCAACCAGGGGAAGCCGGCGAAAAGCAACAACTGAACCCTCAAGGCCTCCTCGCAAAATTTGACATGTCAATCTCCTATGCTCCAAATATCACGCGCTAAATGTCATATCTTAAGGGGTCGAGCTCAAGACCTTAAACAAGCTGTAACGACCCGCTTCCGGGGGCCCGTTACTTATTTGATATTTGCGCAGGTCCTGCAGGTTACCAGTGAATTCAAAATAGCCATGATGCAGAGATGTACAAAAATACTCAAATAGTGTCCAATTATTACAATCCATACTGTACAAGATGTCCCAACAATATGAAAGAATAAAGTACAAAACACTGAAAATAACTCTGTAAGCTGCAGTGGAACTTTTGGCGCTATTAGCTCAGGAGCACCTATCTTCATCTGTACGTCGTCTGCGGTGCCACGGAAATGGAACCGTAGGTAAGTCACAACAATTCTAAATATAGAAAAGAAGCAGTGCACAAGTATGACAAAAGTAACTAGTACAAGCAGATCAGAGTGAAAAGTAAAGTACTGAGTAACAACTGTACACAACTGGAAAGTAAAGGCAAACTGAACTGAAAGGAGAGAACAACTGTACGGTGGTAGTGCAAGTGTAAAGCAGGCTAAGCAAGTGAAACGTACTACTGTTGTAGCTAAAAGTATGACAGGTAAAGTACTGGTGACGGTACAAGTGTAGTAAATAACGTGCATGTAAAGTAAAGTTGACTGTAGTGCGTAAAGTAAAAGTGACTGTGCAAAAGTAGCTACACTACGTGACTCAAGTCGGAGAGTACAATATGTGACCATCGAGTTCATCTCTTGCCTGGGCGCGACCCAGACGAATGCCAAAAACCCAGGCAGCTAGACAGGATGCTGACATGCAGCATTTTTATATTTGCCGAAACACAGGCAGCTAGACATGATTGCCGAAACACAGGCAGCTAGACATGATTGCCGAAACACAGGCAGCTAGACATGTAGATTGAACTCCAGTCACTCCCATACTCTCTCAAACTATGAGTTACCCCAAAACCCCAGTGATGTGTCAAGTGTTCTATGTACATTTCCTTTTCATGATATTCCACGAGATGTTCCACAAGATATTCCAAAAGATGTTCCACAACAAGTTTCACAAGATGTTCCGTACGGTGTATCACATGTTAGTCAACCCAAGTCCACTGGTTGACTTTCTCATTGAAAACCAGAGGGTGGTAACTCATTCCAAAACAGACTGTGCCAAGGCGAACTGAGGATAAGGACAAGTCCAACAACAGTAATATCAATTCCATGCTTCGAGCATGTAGAAGTATTGTTTAGCACACAATTTACTCAAATTGATGTTTGTGTTTAACAACCACCAAAGTTGAAAGTTGGCAAAGTAATCTATAGTTGATTACTTTCCTATTAGATTAGGTTTCTAGTTCGTTTCAAGTCAAGTAGCCGTTCGGAGGCTATAGCGGTGTCCTAAGTTCATACGGGTACACTTATCTAATTTTCTAACATTAGAATTAATCGTGACTTACTGATTTTGAGATCGACGTAGAAAAACCGAAACTGGTTCTAGGGTTTCTCCGGAAGTTGGTGCTCAAGAATTTGTACCTGCAAAATACAAGAACAATCGGTTACAGAACACCTATTTTCTACCTATTTAACTTAACGCGTTTGATTTTATAATCGATTGAAACATCGTCAAAAAGTGTTCTAAATTTTTCTATAGCCTAGATATAAGGAAAATAATTTTATCGCAGGAGGAAATATTTTTCTGAAGTTTATACTAATTTTTATAATTTTTAAAAGCTTAAAATCAATTTAAAAACTAATTTTCAATTTGTGACGTAATTATTCAAACATTTCTTCTGGGTGCAATCGGTATCAGAAAGTTGCAAATGAACTGTCAAAAATGGCCGTCTCGGAGAGTACTTTAACATATATTTTTATCACATACTAGTTTACGTGAAAATAACACGTTACTGATTTTTAATCGAAAATAACGTATTTAACTTTTAGGCTTAAAAATTAATTTTAGAAAAACTAAGCGTCGGATTAAGATGAAACTAGTGCCATTGCGTCCAGAATGTCGTTTCTGATTTTCTAGGCCTAGTCTTATATTTTTCCGGGCCCAATATTTCAAGTTATGGATTTTAAACAATTAAACCCTATTTAATAATTGATTAAATACGAAAATACGAAATAATCTTCGTATTTACAAGTGTGCCATCGCGACTTTACCATGCATCCGATGCCTACGCTCGTCGGAGGGGGGTTTCGCTCGTCGGAGGCGGGGCAGCGTGCGGTCGGGCGGAAGGCGACGTCGTCGGTGGCGACTCGGCGGCTTCGTTGGCGTCTTGGGATCTGCCGGAGCACGGGGACTTCGGGTCGAAGGCGTGTGCTCCCGTCAGAGACGAGGCCGGAGCTTGGTGCTGCGGGGTAGGCGACGTGGGCGGAGGTTGCTCCGGTGTGGGAGGAAGATCGGAGGTCGAGGGCGAGCTTCGGTGCAGTCGGACGGAGCAGCACGAGGGGAGCTCGACGAAGGTGGGGTTGACGTCGGAGGGAGGCGAGCGTAAGCAACAACGACGGCGACTGCTTCGCAAGCGAGGCTCACGGCGACGTCGAAGACGCCGTGAGAAGCGGCGAGGGCGAGCTGAGAGCGTGGTGACGCTCCGGTGGCTCAGCGAGGCGGAGATGGCATCCGGCGTTGCCGTGGAGAGCAGTCGGAGGCGGATGATACGTCGAAGCACGGCGAGGGCTGCTCGGAGGAGGCGGGAGCTCTCGGTGGCGGCGACTTCGTTGCTGGCGGGGTTTACGGGGTCGAGCGGGCAGTGACAGCGTCTGGGTGGGGAGTTCGAGCTCCGGCGATGGGTCGAGGCGATGGGAGGCTCCGGGCGGCTTCTCGGGGAACTCGGAACGGGGAAGAGTGGAGGAGAGAGGATCGGGGCTTCACCGTCGGAGACGAGGCGGAGGCAGCTGGCGATCGTGGGTTGGGGAATGAGAATGAAAGAGAGAAAGAGGGTTCGGCTGTGTTGAGTGAATGAGAGGTTGTGTGTTTATTGGAGAGCCTTGTGTTTGAGGGAGAACATGAGGGGAAAATGGGTTCGTTGACGCGGGCTTCGGGTTTTGGCTGTGAGGAAGGGAGAGAGGTTAAGAGGCTTAAATAGATTAAAAGGGGTTAATAAATAATTAGTATACTTAGTCAATGGGGGTTAATAATGTTAGGTAGTATTAAATGAAATTAGGTTCTATCTTAGACTAAGTTTAGAAAATGTGATAGGGTGTGGATCACATGTGTGCTTACGAGTAGGTTAGGTAGGGATTAAAGTTAATCAAAATAGGTAATAGGGTAATTAGTAATCAAGTAAAAAGGTTAAAACCTGATTAGTAGATAAAGTCAAAAATACAAAATTACGATTTTGCCCCTACTAGTAAATGTGTCCGAAAAATTACGAAAACATACCCACGGGATCGTATCGACGCGAGGATCGCGAATACGAGATCCGTTCTGGGATTTGAGCTACGGAAATACTAGTTTTAGGCCAAAACGTTTAGAAAGCGGGTATGTGGGTTCTAGGCTGAAATGATATCCGAAAATTACGAAATTAATGTGGGAAGCCCTAAATGATCATAGGATGCTACTGCAGAAGTTTGAAAACGTTTTGAAGACGGTTGTACAGAAAATAAATTCGTCGAATCAAAACGGTAATTTTGGAAGATGAATTTTAACAGAAATGTTACGGGGATTTGAGAAAATCTGAAATTGCTGAAATACTTTATAATAAGTGTAGTGTTTCAAAATATTTTTATAAGAATTTTTGAAATCCGTTTAAAACTCCTGTTCAACCATTACAAAACACAATTAAAAATGAAATTACTTTAAATATCTGGTTTAAATGTTTTGGAAAAATTCAGGTCGTTACACAAGCGCTTGTCAAGAGGTAACCCGACGGTTCTATCTTAGTTTTTAGTTGAATTTCACTTTCATTTTCTTGTTTTAGATCTGTATTAGTCTATAAAGTCAAGAGTTTAGGAAGAATCTGACGACGGGCTATGGGTTTCATTTCAGGAAAAGGATGATAGGAAGCTCACATGAACGGAGGACGGTCATGGCAATAGAGAGCACTCCAGGGACGTGCTCAAACGCAAAAGGGAGGAAGAAACAGACGGGAGAAAAGAAAACAGAAAGTGTCGCAAATACAGAGAGTCTGGACCTGAAAACATCTGACGGCCGAGTGACCTTTTTACTCGGCCGAGTGAGATTTTTACTCGGTCGAGTGAAGACCATACTCGGTCGAGTAGGGTACTACATAGGGAAGTCTTGAAAACCCCTCTCTGAAAATTATATGCCACTCGGCCGAGTGACTTTGTCACTCGACCGAGTGAATCTGTCACATTTAGCACTTAAAATGCTCTGAACAGCCTATCCTCTCGGTCGAGGACTTTCTCTACTCGGCCAAGTGATAACTTCTACTCGGCCGAGTCGTAACTTAACAAGAAACTTTAAAATATCCTAAACTGGTCTCACTCAGCCGAGTGATTACCGTCACTTGACCGAGTGATCTGACCGACCTAACGATATTTAACCAAAGGTCGCGACCGCTCGGATCCGAAATCCCCAATTTCAACTCTCTCTCTCCCCCCTTCCGATAGCCTTCCCCGATCGCGAGAACCTCCTCCCGTCTTCCACACACCAATGCCGGATCACTACCACCCTTCGCCACCCACCGTCGAGCATCACACTCCCTCGCCCAATTTCTCCCACTTCTTCTCCTATTTCTTATTTCGTAAGCCAAATTCCTGCCTCATGCATAGTTAGAACCCCCTTGCACTCATTTTCTTCGATTTACCCCATGATTTATAAAATTCACCCTTGAAATTGTGCTGAAGGAAAGCTTGGGAAGAAACAAATTCGACCGGGGAGCTAACTGTGAGCAGCGCATACTCGTCATCTTTGTGGAGCTGCCCCGATCTCAGGTACACTCATTCCTTCTCCTATTTTTGAGAACATCGCAGCTCCTAAACCACACCCCACGATCATGCCTACGCGTCGCAATACGAGGCTAGCCGCTCACAGGCGGGATAGGGCCGACGACCTGACCGGTGCCCCGACGCGGTGCGAACGGGGGCGCGGAAATCTAAATATTTATAACCGCAAGCGCACGGTGTTGTAGTGTGGCTTGGGGGTCGAACACAGGGAGGCGAGGATGTGCTTGTGTCAACGAGGACCAAAATCACCCCGTGGGCGAGCTAGCCCGGATCGAAAGATGGGTTGTCACGGTAAATGAATGCAAAGTATAAACAATATGAAGGAAAAATCCGGGACTTTGGTTTCCACCCCAACGAGCGACTCTCGCCGGTACGGCCTACGGGTAGGATGACGATCGGAATTAGGGTCTAATGGTGAGACGTTGCCTCTGAAAGTGGTACCGGCATCCAATGGGCCCGATATTCCGGTCGGTGCCCAGGATGATACGCCGGACTTACCGGGTTCGATCAGTGGGCACTCCCGTATCCATTAACACTGATCGACTCCGGGAGCACTAAGCTCGCAATGATAACTCCCAACGTCTCATCCTGCCGCTCCCACGCGCTAGGATTCGGCGTCTACGCTAAGGGCGTGAGCTATGGCTAGGGGGTCAACCGCCAAGTTTATTCCCCCTTGGCCCAACGGTCAAAGGCGGTCTTTTTCCCGCCGATGACAATAAAACACCCCGCGTAACCTTTAGATGCCTAATCCCTATCGATTTCCTAACCCTATGGACGCATCGGGAAGAGCCCCCGAAGGGGTTTCCGCCAAAATCCCAGATTTGGGAACTACTCACAAATATTCATTAAAAAGCGATCTAAACGAAAATGAACCGTCAAAATCATAATCAGACAATAGAAATGCAATGGTAGTAAAGCAATTAAGATAATACTAAAGTATTACAAAGATCCGAAAACTTACAAAAACTGGAAAATTACAGCCGTCACAAAATGAAGAAAACAATAAAAACTAACCAACTCCCGAATCTGGGAAACCTAGGGTTCTATTTATAGAAAACGACATCACCCGACCGGTTGACTTGTCAACCGGTCGGGTGAGCCGCTTCACAAAACTACAGCGCAAAGCGGGGTTTCACCCGGTCAGTATGAACCGGTCGGTTGGATCTTGGATGCGGTCGGTTGGATCTTGGTGCCGACCGGTTGAGGAGACCGGTTGGAACTTTGAGTCTTGGCTGTTGAAATTTAGCTACATGTGAACCGATCGGGTGAAGGTCACCTGATCGGTTGGCAATCAGCTTCGAATTCTAGAGACATTGAGCTTCTGACCCGGTCACTGAACCGACCGGGTGACTTCTCGCGAGCTCCAAGCTGCGTCCGGGGGTGCACGCGTGCATCACCCGATCGGTTGGAGATGACCAACCGACCGGGCGAGGGGCTGAAAGATGCAATCTTCGTCGTTTGACCCCCTGGATCATGCGTGACTCCTCCCGTTGCTCCGGGGACACATGATATCATCGTTTTATGCTCTAAATGCCAGCAAACTCCTGCAAAACACGGAAAACACGGAAAAGTGAAAGAAAACAAGAAAACACAAGAAAACATGAGAAAACGAATAAAAGACGGCGGTAAAATACGGAAAAACACGGAAGAAAACGTGCGTAAATGTATGAAATATAAACGCACGTCAAAATCCCCCAAGCTGAACTCTTCCTCGTCCTCGAGGAAGACGAGTGAGAGTAGGAGCTCGGAGGGGAAAAATAGAGAGAAAGAGAGAAAAAGAAAACTCTATATCCTAGATCGCCCGTCAGGGTCAACAAAATCAAAAACGACACACCAAGCAAGCAAACGCCAAATCACATCACTAAACCTAGGAATATGAGTCCAAACAAGTGCCGTGGGCCCACGCGGTGAAGCGCGAGTGAGTGTGGTCGTGCGCTAGTAGTCGGTGTCACTATGTACGATGTGTAATAAAGCTCGATATACACAAATCCAGGAAATGACCCAAATACCGATTCGAATTGAATAAAGCGGTGAATTTATAGTTCAAGCATGCATGAGAATAGAGAGAATCGAAACATATCATGCTTCGGGGACTCCACAGCTAGGGACAAGGAAATCACCACACTATAGCCTAGATAATAGCTAAAAAGTTCCTAAGCCAAGTGTTTTCGAAACCGATGGGGGTTGAGAAGATGTGGAGAAGAACACTCGGTACAAATTCTCGCCTTCCCTTTATTCTCGGCAAGTAGGAAAATATTCACACGGGAATTTTTTTTGGGTTTTGGGCATTTGTATTTTTTTTTACTTTTTGGCTATACAAAATTTTTCTTTTCTTTTCTTTTTGGGTTTTTCTTTTCTTTTCTCTTTTTTTTGGATTTTTGGGGTTTTGGCTATACACATGTGTACTCTCCCAAGTGGGAGAACGGTACACGACGAGGGGATTTGCACCAAGTAAAACAAAAAAGAAGTCGGAATCTAAACACTTGGGCAAAGGAAACTATTCTCGCTAAATAGAGCATGGGCTAAATGGGTTATCCTAGTCCTTAATTGTGGAATCCCGACACATGCGAAATGAAGCGTACGATATATATAGCATGCATACAGAAACATGCAAGAGAAGCAAATACCGCATTATTCATATCGACTCGTGATAATCTAGGGGTCATTCCTGGACAGGTATATAAAGTAAATCACAAAATAGAAGCACACCACACGGCTAGGCACGACACACGACTCACAAAAAGCTAAGTGGGCCCACGATGCGTGAAATGCAGGGGACTCGATATCCTAGGGTTAGTGAGTGTGATTATCGATGCTATGCTAGGTGTGTGTAATTTTGTGGCAATTCATCATAGGGTTCATCTCTAGGAGAAAGAGATAAAAAGAAGAAAAGAAAAAATAAAAACACGATGAAAACGACACAAAAAAGAAAAAGAAAGACTCAAATGACGCACAAAGTGCGACTCCCCCAAGCTAAAGCTTGCATTGCCCTCAATGCAATAAGAGTGAGTACGGGAGGGCAATGAAAATGGGGGGAATACGCACCGTTACAAAAAGAAATGAAAAACGAGGAAAACACAGATACAAAACTGAAAATAAAGAAAAATCACGATCAGACCAAACGACACGAAAATAAAAAAAAGAAAGAAGGAAAAAGAACAAACTACACGACACGAGACGACACGATCAAACCACACGACACGACACGACTAAAAGTAAAACAAGCACACACAAACAAAGAGAAAACAAAACACGACAACACAACAAAATAGACTTCCCCCAAGCTAGACATGACAGTGCTAGCAAATAAAATATGATCGTGAAAGTGCAGCGAAATGCAAGGGGGAGGTCAGAAAACACAAAGAGAAAAGAAATAGAAATAAAAAGGAAGTGATGCGACACGTGAATGGGTCCTCCCCCTGACAGAGACAAAGCAGGGCCCCGTAAAGACAGATGGGCACAAACATAGGGGGGACAAAAGCGGGATGTGAAAAATCAAGCGGGGGCACCACCCTCTGGGGGTGGTGATGGGGGCCTGTGCTGGGGACCATGAGTCGTGGGGGGTGGTATGTGGAGCTCGGAGGCATTGGGTGGGTCTTCACGGATGTGGCGGATGAAGCTTTGAAGGAAGGGGAGGTCTCGGTCGACGGACTCCTGGGTTACCCGACCGCTCTGTCCAGCTAGGAGGATCATGGCCGTGAATCGGTCGGCCTCGTCGTCGTCTTGGAATTGCATCCCGTATTCGGGATCGTCAACGTAAGGCGGGGGAGCGGTGCGTGGGGTGGTAGATGGATTGGTGGTGGTGGGTTGAGCGGGGGGTTGTGTGCGACGAGTACGACGGGTGGGCCTAGGGTTGGAAGAGCTGGCGTTGTTGGGCTTAACACGGCGGGGAGGCATTGTGCGGGAGTCGTGTGTGTGCGTGAGTATGCAAAATACAATGAATAAACACAAACACGACCAACGAGCAAATGGAATATTTGGGGCAAAATTAACATTGAGCTAAGGAGCGAGTTTACCCAAATGAGATGAAGATCGTTGCTCGTAGACGTCCCGATGCTACTCGATAGGAGCACGTTGTGAAGCCGTGTCAATTTCTTCAGCAAGTTTCGAAATTGGGGAGAATGGGTGAAAGTTAGGGTTTTGTGTGCGGGTGGAATCGAGGAGAATGGAGAGAAATCAATGGAGGGATGGATAGGGAGATTGGGGGGGTCGATTGGGGTTGATTTTGGGGAAGAACGAGGTCAGGCGCAAGAGGAGGAGGCGAAACGTCGGTTTGGGATTCGAAAATGGCGAGGGCGGAACGAACGGGCGGCGACGGCTATTTATAGGGATTTAAGTCGACCCGGTCGGGTGAGTTATCACCCGACCGGTTGACTTTAGGTCGAAATTTGATGCTGAAGAAAACGCTACAGGCGACCCGGTCGGTTGAGAACTCAACCGATCGGTTCGCCACTCCACACATTTTCCCGAGAACTCAGAGTTTCTCACCCAGTCCCTCAACCGGTCTCGCATATTGTCACCCGGTCGGTTGACGAATTCTGAGATTTTTCCGAGAGTTTCCCCTGGTCACCCGGTCTGTTCACCTGGTCTGTTCTTTCTCCACCCGGTCGGTTCATTTTGTGACTGATACGGCTGTTAGCTGATACATCCCAACCGATCGGGTGAGTTATCACCCGGTCGGTTGAGGCCTTGTTTTCTGCAAAAACCCAAAAATCGCCTAAGTTTCACGACGAAAGTTGTTGCGGCTGGATTTATTTATAAAAATAGATAAAAATAAAGTAGAAAAATTCCTAAAAAAGGAAGTAAAAGTTCATAGCATGGGTTGCCTCCCATGAAGCGCTTTTGTTTAACGTCGTTAGCTCGACGCCCGTTGATGATGTTCATGGTGGGCGATATGGGTGATGCCCAACATCCGGCATCTCTTCAGCTCCAGAGGTTGTGGCTATTGGTGTAGTCGGCGGCTGTAAAAAGATTTGCTCGACTACCCTCCCTTTGTTGACAGGATCCGGGGGCTTCTCCCTCAAATTGGCGTCTACCGCCATCTTTTTCAGGATCCGGACCTCATCACCGGTGAGGTCCATGGGTTCTTTTCCTTTTCTCCTCGTAGGAGGAGACTTAGGAAATCCGGGAGGGATCACTTGTCACGCGACCGCCTCATTAGCAACATCATTCTTTGGTGAGCCAACTTGCTCTCCAAGGTCCCCCAAGCTATCGGGGGGATTCCTCGAGAGCACTTCCCAGGCACTTGTTTCAACAGCTCTATCTTCTTCATTCTCTAGTATACTGATACTTGGATCGTCCGGGGGATTTGGATGCTTCATCGACAAGCCTAAGTCAAATTCGACTCTTTCTTGGCCCACATTGAGGGAAAGCTTTCCATTCTTCACGTCTATCAGCACTCCGGCGGTTGCCATAAAGGGTCGTCCAAGAATAATTGGGGTATGCTTGTCTTCCGGCATGTCCATTACCACGAAATCAACCGGTACATGTACTCCTTTCACATCGACAGGGAGGTCGTCCACTATTCCCACCGGATACTTGACCGAACGGTCAGCAAGTTGTAATGTCATGCCGGTTGGCTCTAAGTCTCCCATCCCTATTCTCTTGTACAACGATAGTGGCATTAAGCTGACGCTCGCACCAAGATCGACGAGCGCACTCTGGATTTTCACTTCCCCAATAGAGCAAGGGATGGAGAAACTTCCGGGGTCCTTGAGCTTGGGCGGATTTGCACGCTGAATGAGTGCGCTGCACTCCGCCGTTAACACGACCTTCTCTTTTATTGATCCCCGTGTCACCAAGTCTTTCAGAAATTTGGCATATAAGGGGATTGTCTCGATGGCATCGAGGAAGGGGATTTGTAAGCTCATATCTTTCACCATGGCAAAGAATTTGCCATACTTCTCATCGATTTTGGCCTTGGCAAGCTGTTGTGGGAAAGGCACAACGGGCTTGAACACTCTTGGGTTCCCTTCCTCATCCTTCTTCTTCTCCTCCATATGAACTCCCTCCGGAGTAGTTGTCTTAGGTGACGAAGCACAGTCGTCATTTAATTTCTCAGTTGGTCGTTCCACGACCAATGGTGCTTCCGGTCCTTTGGGGGGCTCTCTCGTAGGTATTTGAGTTCCACTCCTCAAGACGATGGCGGAAACGTTCTCATGCTCATGTGTGAGCGCCAAGGTCCGATTTACCCCCCTTGGGTTCACCTCAGGCTGTGGCGGTAAAAGATTCTGAGGTCTCTGAAGGTTAGCCACTTGCAACCCCGGCTGGGTCACCTGATCAGTGAGGACTCTTTGTCTCATCTCCAGCTTCAGATTTATTTTCTCCTGATTGGCGATGTATTGAGTCAGGAGGGACTCAACTGGAGAAATGGCCCTCTACTGGCCGTATTGCTGCTGGGTGGGCTGCTGATTCCTAGGAGCATACTGTTGATACTGCGGTGGAGGTTGTTGCTGCTGAAATTGCTGCTGCTGAAACTGCTGCTGGGGCCTAGCCGGCTGATATATCTGCTGTTGTTGCTGAGCCGGTTGTTGGTAAGGTGCCCGGTAACTGAGGTTCGGATGATTCCGGTTGTTGGGAGAGTAGGCCGGGTTTGAGTTGGTTCTCTCCGTAGGATTGTAAAACAATGCGCTCGCCTGATCCAACAGTGGTGAGATGTCACCACCGTCGAACTCTCCAAAAACTTCGGATTCTACCGCAGCAATCTGTTGTGAACCGGCGCCACCGGCGCCTACCATTAATGCGGAGATCTAGGTTGACAGCAAGTCAAACTTGCTTGACAATTTGTCGATGTCTTCCACTCTATGTATGCCCCCAGACCTTGGTGTGGCTCTCTCGTCACACCACTGTTCATTGTTGGATGCCATATTTTCCAAAATTTGCCCGGCATCTTCTTCGCTTCTTGACATGAAGGAACCTCCAGCCGCGGCGTCCATGGAAGATTTTAAATCGTCCCTCAACCCATTATAAAACAGATTTATGATCTGCCACTTGGGGAGCTCATGGTGGGGACATCTTCTCTGCATCTCCTTGTATCTTGTCCAAGCCTCATGCAAGGACTCGTGGCTGGCCTGGGAGAAGGAGGAGATCTCACTCCTCAGCTTCATGGTCTTCTCCGGGGGAAAGAACTTCGTCAGGAAAGCATTTGAGAGCTTCTCCCAGGTGTTGAATGTATTCGGGTCCTTCCCCCTAAGCCACAGCTTGGCTTTATCTCGCAAGGAGAAGGGGAACAGCTTCAGTCGAATCGCCTCAGTTGTGACACCGTTAATCCGGAAGGTGTCACATTTCTCCAAGAAGGAGTCTAGATGCTCGATCGGGCTCTCCATGGGTGCACCCGAAAACTGATCCTGCTGAATCCACGTCACCAAAGACGGCTTAAGCTCGAAGCTTTGGGCTGTAATAGCTGGAGGACAGATGGCGGAGGTGGACTCGATGGAAGGCATCGAGTACTCCAACAGGGACTTGTGAGGCGGTGTGTTCTCCCCCATGGCTTCAGGATCCTCTCTTCTTCGCTTCTCGGCGGCCAAACGCCTTAGGGTGGCGTTTATCTCTGGATCAACGGGGATCAAGTCGTCGAGACTTCTTGAACTCCTGCGCATGAAAAACAACAAACACCCGTGAAGCGACAAGTGGGAAAGAAACAGATAAGATAAGAAATAAAAATAAAGATAAAAATAAAAATAAGAAAAATAAAAAGGAAAAAGAAGAATGCGAAAATTATCGCGAGGTAGGGATAAGAGCTAGACACTAGAGTTCATGAGATCCTAAAATAACAAGCACGTTGCCTCCCCGGCAACGGCGCCATAAACTTGACTGGTGCCCCGGCGCAGTGCGAACGGGGGCGCGGAAATCAAAATATTTGTAACCGTAAGTGCACGGTGTTGTAGTATGGCTTGGGGGTCGAACACAGGGAGGCGAGGATGTGCTTGTGTCAAAGAGGACCAAAATCACCCCGTGGGCGAGCTAGCCCGGATCGAAAGAGGGGTTGTCACGGTAAATGAATGCAAAATATAGACAATATGAAGGAAAAATCCGGGACTTTGGTTTCCACCCCCAACGAGCGACTCTCGCCGGTACGGCCTACGGGTAGGATGGCGATCGGAATTAGGGTCTAATGGTGAGACGTTGCCTCTGAAAGTGGTACCGGCATCCCATGGGCCCGATATTCCGGTCGGTGCCCAGGATGATACGCCGGACTTCCCGGGTTCGATCAGTGGGCACTCCTGTGTCCATTAACACTGATCGACTCTGGGAGCACTAAGCTCGCAACGATAACTCCCAACGTGTCATCCTACCGCTCCCGCGCGCTAGGATTCGGCGTCTACGCTAAGGGCGTGAGCTATGGCTAGGGGGTCAACCGCCAAGTTTATTCCCCCTTGGCCCAATGGTCAAAGGCGGTCTTTTTCCCGCCGATGACAATAAAACACCCCACGTAACCTTTAGATTCCTAATCCCTATCGATTTTCTAACCCTATGGACGCATCAGGAAGAGCCCCCGAAGGGGTTTCCGCCAAAATCCCAGATTTGGGAACTACTCACAAATATTCATTAAAAAGCGATCTAAACGAAAATGAACCGTCAAAATCATAATCAGACAATAGAAATACAATGGTAGTAAAGCAATTAAGATAATACTAAAGTTTTACAAAGATCCGAAAACTTACAAAAACTGGAAAATTACAGCCGTCACAAAATGAAGAAAACAGTAAAAAATAACCAACTCCCGAATCTGGGAAACCTAGGGTTCTATTTATAGAAAACGACATCACCCGACCGGTTGACAAGTCAACCGATCGGGTGAGCCGCTTCACAAAACTACAGCGCAAAACGGGGTTTCACCCTGTCAGTATGAACCGGTCGGTTGGATCTTGGATGCGGTCGGTTGGATCTTGGTACCGACCAGTTGGATCTTGGTGCAGACCGGGTGAGGAGACCGGTTGGAACTTCGAGTCTTGGCTGTTGAAATTCAGCTACAGGTGAACCGATCGGGTGAAGGTCACCCGATCGGTTGGCAATCAGCTCCGAATTCCAGAGACATTGAGCTTCTGACCCGGTCGCTGAACCGACCGGGTGACTTCTCGCGAGCTCCAAGCTGCGTCCGGGTGGTGCACGCGTGCATCACCCGATCGGTTGGAGATGACCAACCGACCGGGTGAGGGGCTGAAAGATGCAATCTTCGTCGTTTGACCCCCTGGATCACGCGTGACTCCTCCCGTTGCTCCGGGGACACATGATATCATCGTTTTACGCCCCAAATGCCAGCAAACTCCTGCAAAACACGGAAAACACAGAAAGTGAAAGAAAACAAGAAAACACAAGAAAACACGAGAAAATGAATAAAAGACGGCGGTAAAATACGGAAAAACACGGAAGAAAACGTGCGTAAATGTATGAAATATAAACGCACGTCACGACCCTGGCCCCTCTTCCCCTGGAGCGGACTACGTGCCTTTTGGCGAGTCACAGCCTGCACCTCCCATTCGATCCTCCCTAGTATGCCTCCCTCCGCCCTATGATGAGAGGCCTTATGAGCTCACCTTTATAGATGAAGATCAGGAAGAGCGGTTCGTAGCTATGCTCCTTCTCATACCTCAGGGAGGAAGGCTCACCCCGGAGTCCATTAATCGTGACTTTCCAGTTATCCTTGACATTGTCAGGCACCAGCGCCCACCACCTCCTCTCTCGTAGCAGCGAGACCCACAACCTCCCAGCGGGTGGTGGTTCTGCTTGATTGCCATTGCTTCCGATACCCCCCTTATTTAGTGCCCATCTATCTGTTCGGGGCCCTGCCTTTACTCATCCTTAAAAGGGGGAGAACTTACTTCTTTTCATTTTCCATATTATCTTGCATGCATCCGCTCCCACCCGCCCCTATTATATATGTCCTTGTGCCAAACTTAGACATTAAGGACACTGTGCAATTTAGCTTAGAGGAGTGAGTGCACTCACTCACTTTTTATTTTCTTCATTTTTATCTTTATTTCTCCACCTTTCTTTATTTTCCACTTATTTTTACTCAATTTTTCATTTTTTATCATGCATCATGTTTTCCTACTTTCTTCCTGCGTTGCATTCGTATAGTTAGTTTTTTATTTTCCCTTTATCTTTATTTCTTTTATCCTTTTTTGCTAGAAATGAATTCTCTATGATGACGATGACTTGGAGTTAGCTTGCTCTTATATGCGTATTCTCTTGCCATGCCATTATTTTTATTTCAAATATCATATGCTATACATCGCTATGTATTTGAGAATAGGAACCTCCATCTCTATTATATGATTGTGAATGAATTTCTAGCATTAGCTGAGGTTGAAAATTTATATTGTATACTTTTCATAGAAAACACACCAAGCTTATCGCATTGATTGCCTAATCTTGTAGTACTGCTTTGTTATCTACTATCGCTTCTATTTGCATGAAATTGTATGCTCAACTTCCAGGTTGATTGAATGTATGCCTTTTTGATATGATTAGATTAGTTTACTTTCTAAAATCAAATTGAGTAGATTACATTACCCTGCTGAAAGTTGTCGTGCACATACAAAAGAGTGAACCGAGCGGTATACATACCTTGATCATCGATTCCATACTTATAGTCATTGGTGAATCTCTCCCTAGTGAATCATATACTTGCATCTTCCCCATGCCAAAAAGAATAAGCTCCTTCCAAAAGTGTGTGTGTGTATATATATGCATATCTCTCTATCCCTCTTTGATTTGGGATTGTTATGGTGTCTATTGCATCTATGAAAAAAAGAGCAAAACAAAAAGGAATCATTTGTACATACATGATCCCATTTCATTTCATTCATTCATTCTTTCTTCTTTTATTTTCCTTGGTGCTTCAAAAAATGGGAAAAAGCCCTATTGTTCTATTTGATGCCCCACCCTTATAGACAAGCTTGGGGAAGGGATCCAATGACGAGTGAGGGAGTAACCACTTTTATGTGCATAACGACCTAAGCTACGTAATTTTTGATACTTAGGGAGATTACTTAGAGTATAACGAAGTCTATGAATTGAAAATTTGGCATGCATTTCATGAATACCATCTCTTTCTATTCTTATTGCTTTATAATGTGTGATGCCTCTTATACTCTAAGCAGAAAGCGATCAATTGAAAAGTGTGCAATCTATGATTACATATATCATTTTAAATGCCTTAAACGATGCTAATTCTAAAATGATTTCATATTTTGTATCGTTTTGACGTTCTTGGTTTCTATATCGAATGCGCCTATATACGATGTAATATTAAGGTAAAAATCTTTAGCATAATTAATTCATCGTGCTATTTGAGTAAGCAGCTCCATGTCATGAGAGGATGATCTAGCACCTCCCTCCTCGTTTTCTCTTCTCTCTTTCTTTTTCATTTTCCTTATTTTTTTCCACCGGGTTCGCCTTTTTACTCATCTTCCTCGAGGACAGGTAAGAGGCAAGCTCGGGGGATTTTGATCGGTCCATATTTTACACATTTTTTCTGCAAGTTTGCATGCCATTTTAATTGCTCATATCGTGCTTTTCATGATTATTCGACAATATTTCGTTACTTTTCACTATTTCTTATTTTCGTCTGATTTCAGGAAATATGGAGCAATCGGGAGAAAAAATGAGCTTAAGGGACTTGCACACGCACCAGAGCATCGCACATGGCCCTATCGAGGAGCTAACAGCGCTGGATGATGAGTGGGAGAAGAAGGAGTTTGATAGAATCGTCGAGGAGGTGAGAATGAGAAGAGTTGATTCCAGAAACATGCCACTTGACCGAGTAACGCAACCCACTCGCCCGAGTGAAGAAGCGTACTCGGTCGAGTACGACTGATACGAAGACATCTGCTTGACCTTGCGCCGCAATGTACTTGCCCGAGTGGTTAATTCCACTCGGCCGAGTAGAGAACTCCACTCGCCCGAATGAGGTCGCATTTTCTGAAGGAAAACACGTCAGACTCTCTGGAATTCTGGGGAGCACAGCAGAAGATCCATTCGGCCAAGTAGGAAGTCCACTCGTCTGAGTGATGAACCCCGCTCGGCCGAGTGTCGCAGAGTGCCAGAGTGCCCAAACCCTCCAACTTCTCTATTTTTATTCGGATCTGGCACTCGGCCGAGTGTGATTTCCACTCGGCCGAGTAGCGCCGCCAGCCTGGGTTGGAAACTAGGGTTTTGGGCTACGCAGGGGCAGTTCTGTCAGGTTTATTTTTGTAGGAGAATATATGCCCATAAGGCGATTTACCCTAAGTGTACATCTTGTTAATAGAATATATGGTACCCCTTATCCTAAGTATGAATTCGGATGAATAATATACTTAGATAATGTCCATAGACTTACAGTTAGGTCCTTACGTATCCAGATAAGATCTCGATTATGAGTAGTAAGCGACCATATAGAAACTTAAGTCTTAAACGGTTCGTGGTCATAGATGTGTCGAGAACTGGATATCGACACATCGGATAGGCTACTGTGTCTTTGTCTTACCTCAGGGTAATGATGATCTCATAGTCATTCGACTTGGTGAAGTCGGAGACGAGACACATGTGCTCATTGGAAGATGAGTTCACTGAACGACCAACTTGGAGTTATTATATGGTAAACTTTAACTAAACTGTCTATAGTAACTCTAGGGTAATGATGGGTAAGCTGGTCCTTAAAGACATGAAGTCATTTGTACGAACCTGTAAGTGAACAGTGTCGCTTAGACCTATGATCTAGCTTCGAGGCTAGGCCTGCTGAAAGATCTTAGGTTGGGTTACACCTGCAACTCTCGCGGTGAGTAAATGACTAAGATGGGATTCGTCACTTTCGTTAAAGGGAAGTTAGTGTCACAGGTTCAGTACGGTCTTTGTGTTAAATCTCGACCGGGGTACGTTGTAAGACGTACAACGTGAATACAACAAAGACCGCCGTATACTGACCAATGTTGTCTAATGGGGTTGACAGTAAACCATACCCTAGGCCAACAGGGACACAATCTTGACGAAGGGACTATAGCTAACGGCATTCATCACTGACACAGCCAAAGTAAACCCAACGATACTTTTTTCAATGGGTTGATCACGTTATGATGATTCTGAAACAGGGACGACAACTACTGCTCGTGGTGACCGTCGTCTAGGGGTTTCGAGCCCCAATCTATAGTAAGGTCAGGCTGTAGGGTCTCACACCGAGTAGCATTCGTGTCTTAGTAATATGAAGATTAATAAGAGAAATTCATTCGTTGAAATGGAATAGTTAATGTTCATAAGCCAGTTGTAAGACTAAGTCGTAGATACAATAGGAACATTGTTGCATTTGATGCAAACAAAGATTAAACGTGTCGTCAATTGGTTATGACAATATTTATAGGAACAAAAGCTTTTGAAAGGTTTACCTAGTTAACGGGATCGTCCCGGTCTAAACACAGGTTCAAACCGTGTCCAAATCGGAGCTCAAATGAGCACAGAAATGCAAAAACAATTCAAGGCAAAGTGGATTGGACCCACTTGGGCTAACGGGCCCATCCGCAAGGGGAAACAGGCACAGCCCGCTGGAAATAGCAGGCACGTGCGCCTGTTGCTCGGCGGGCACAGCCCGTTGTCAGCAGCGGGCTTGGCCCGCTTATTGCAGCGGGCGCACGCCCAATGTTCGGTGGGCGTGACCCGCAGAAACAGCGGGCACGGCCCGCTGGAAACAGTAGGCGCGCCTGCTGTCCAGTGGGCCGGCGCCCGCCCGCCTTTTGCCTTGGGCAGGCACGCCCGCTAAGCCTAGCGGCGTGCCCGCAACTTAAGTGAAAATAGGGTTTTTTTGAAACCCCTTTTGACGGCTACAAAAATTGACTTTTTGCCCATCTTTGGACAATTGTTTGAGGGGTCAAACGAAGTCAAAATTTGTCGCCGTTTGTTCCTACGCGTTCACCATTCGAAGCCCTTCGAATTGATAGATTGTTTGGTGTCTAAAGTTTAATGGATAAGGAGAATTAATTCGTTGAAGTTGGCTTTTACGAAAAGCTTACTAAGCTTCAATTAAAGCTAAATTAGCTAAATTAATTTGTCCTCTATTTGTTTTTTGTCCCACATTGCTCGCAAAGAAAAGAGAGGTGCCGACTCCCTATATAATAGGGGTGCACTTGTAATGCCCTGATAGCTACTGCATAAGTACTAAAGGGGGGGGGGGGGTGAATAGTACTTTAAAATAATCAAGAGTATAATTCCTAATTATTGTGCAAACACAACCAACAATGCGGAATGAAAATTGACAACAAGAATTAAGCAATGAAAACAGGCGATTTAATGGGTTCGGATCCACCCAAGTCTCCCCGACTTGTTCCCGGTGATCATACGTCCCAGAACCGGATCCCCTCCGGCTACTTGAGCTAGAATCCTCTAACTCAAGTTTGCACTATGAAATTCTTGTAGAAACTACTACTAGATCAAATCATACAAAGATCGAAATGTGACTCCCACAAACCAGGATCACGATCTTCTCTCACAAACCGAGAGATAAACTGAAATATCAATTTAAATGAAACAATAAAACACTTACCACAAAACCCTATGCCTTGAGTAAAACTTACTGATTTTAGGGCAAGAAGGATTTTGAGGAAGAAGATAGTACCAAACCCTAGCTCCACTAAGATGAACAGCAATAGATGGCTAGGGTGAAGTTGGTTACTTGGATTCAAGCTCTTGAGTAGCTCACAATGAATGTGAATCTCTCTTGAGGAATTAGGGCTGAAAGAGTAAGGGAGAGATTCTTGTGAAATGAGAGAGCTAGAAATGAGAATTGAATGCTCTTCTTTTTGATCTCAAAATATCTCTAATAACAGCCTTGAATGCTAGCTTGAAGCTGATCAAGCTTATATAGGAAGAGACAAAAGAGTTCAGCAAAAATCGTGGCATTAAATGCCCAACGGATCTTTTTCTGAAGCTGCTTAATCGGTCTAAGAAGGATCACTGACCGATTAGTTTTGCAACTAGTCGGTCGGTGAAACTTCTTGGACCAACTAGATGGTTGACAGCAAAGATAGTGAAATCAAGCGATTGAACTAGTCGGTCTAAAAAGAAACACCAACCGACTAGTTTGACAACTAGTCGGTCGGTGAACCTTCTTGGACCGACTAATTAGTCAACAGTAACTGAGCTGAATTTCACAAGGAAAACTAGTCGGTCTGAGAAGAGACACCAACCGACTAGTTTGACAACTAGTCGGTCGGTGATTCTTCTTTGACCGACTAACTTGTCAACAGTGTATATGCTGAGTTGAACTAGGAGAACTAGTCGGTTCAAGAAGGATTTCCAACCGACTAGATTGTCATCTAGTCAGTTGGTTCTTCTTCTTGAACCAACTAAGATGCATAAGAAGCCGTGAAATGAAGCGATAAGCTTCGGGAAAGTTTCTAATGGCTGCTAAGGCAATCCTAGATCTAAGATATGAGCGTTATGAAGATTGTTAAGTAAGTCCTACTCAAGGCTTAACATTATATACGATGAAGCTAGAAGACAATAAAATAAACATGACGAACCGTCTTCAAAGCTTCAATCCGAATCCCTTGACTTCATTAATAACTCCTTGAGCTTCAACGAAGCTTCAGGCACACGATCACGCGCTTTAAGAAGTCTTGGGGCGTTGCTTGAGATGTACGAAGTAATTTGGTGATGATCTCCATAACTGCGCTCAAAGAGAATTAGTGCACGATATTTATGTTTGTTCATCATTAAAACCAAATCTGGGGAATCAATACTCAACATTCTCCCCCTTTTTGGTGATGACAAACTAACATAAATATAAATCAATAATAATGATACAAATGAAACTTACTTACTCCTCCTGCATTGATGACTCGTTAGTTCCGTATTAAATAATAAACATAAGCATCAAGCAGACGAGAAAAGTATAAAACTTGATCCAATTATTGAAATATAGGATCGAATCCATTTTTATATCTTCACTCCCCCTGAATCTAACATATCAAATTAGATTCACACTAAATTGCTTATCATTTAGTACATAGTCATTATTAATTCTCTCCCCCTTTGGCATTATCAAAAAGAGCGGGAGGAGATCAATGACAACAACCATGACTAAACAAAAAATCTAAACAAGAGAGTCGAAGAATACGACAACGGTCGAAATGACACCAAGGAAATAATATCGAAGAATTACAAAGCGTGCCAATGAGACCATAGTCGAAAAGAGAAATCATCTAAACACAAAATCAAATTCACGTATTGAGTAAAGGAACATACTCTCCAATATCAACATTTTTAGCGAATTGAGTGCATGGAAAACAATTCTATGTTTTCATACAAATAAAGCTATTTAATCAACATAATCGTCGAGCGACGAAGTAAACATCAGAGACATAAATACAATGTGCACACAGAAACGAATGGCAACACGATGTATATATATATATATATGATACAATAAAAATTATACATCCAGCCAACAAAAAATTATACATACAGCCAGCAGAGAAGTGCACATCATACACCATCAAATGTCACAACAGACATCACAAAGTAACACAAAACATACAAAAATACATCCACCCATCTATCATAACCCCACTCTCTCATAACAAGATAAATCATCCAAATGCTCAGTGGAGAGTGCTCCAATGAAGGTTCGGGAGGCGGAGGTAGGATCAACACCAGCAACAGGCTGTGCAGATGAAGTGGTGGTCTCTGGAACGACTGGAGTGTCCACCGAAGGGATGGTGGCAGTAGGAGTGCTCTCGGGAGTACGAGTAGAAGAAGTGCCAACAGAAGTACCCTCGGGGGCACGAACTGGAGAAGCAGCAATCTCCGCATCCTCAGCAGTATCCATGGCCTCCTCGTCAGAAAGTGTAGGAGGAACCTCAATGCCCAAATGATCACAGATGCGAGCAAGCATCTCCTCACATCGTGCAATACGAGCTTCCTGATGGCTCTGGGAAGCTGAAGAGTCAGGGCGTGAAGGCGGAGGAGGAACTGAAGGGGTAGTCCTCTGAACGTGACGTAAGGCCGCAAGAGACTTCTTGACGGCAGTCGCGTTCAGGGGTGGACCCAAGGGACGCTGATCATCAGGAGGGAGGGGAACGAAAAAGCGACGGAAAACTAAAGTCAACAAGCAAGGATATGGAATATGTGCTGACTTGGTGGACTTCCTGATGCACTCAAAGTAGTCCATCTTATCCAAGATGATGCGGGCCCAATTTATCTTGCTCCCAGCAAAAAGAGCGTAGATAAGCTTCAGGAATGGCTGTGAGGGCAAGCTAGAGGAGCCGTACTTCGGGAGAAGACACGACTTTAGAATCAAGTTCAGGACCCACACATTCGGTTTGAAGGATTTAGATGGAACACCAATCATGGCAGGAGGAATAACGTGGAACATGTCGGCAAGGATGGACTGATCGAGATCGTGGATCTTATCCACGGAGATATCTGAGGGGAGCAGACCAGAGGAGGAGACCCCAAGTAACTGTCCTAAGATCTCTGCCGTGAGGACAATGGGTGTCCCCAAAATAGTGGCCTAGATACAGTGCTTGTCATCATATTCTCCTCGAACTCGATTGGCATAAAAGAGTTTGACGAGTCTAGAGTAGGGATGAGGATTCGCCTTGGGATCGTGGCGAAGGTAATCTAGGAGGCCGCTATAAGAGAGGAGATCTACGAGCTGAGGAAAGTCAGAGAACTGAACGAAATGCTTGAGAATCAACAGACAGTGCTCGATACGGTTGTATACCGCAACACACAATGGGTCATCGCGACAAAGAGATATATCAACCCCACCCGAAGGCATGGGAGCCTTCCCCTTTGACTGACGGGAGGTAGGGCGAGGGGGATGGGTATGAGCCTGCTCAGTAGCATCTGTCTCCGAAATATAGTCAGCGTCGGAGTCAGAGGAGGCTGCGGGGGGAGTGGGTGCACGAAAGGTGCCCTGGGTCAAATGCTTGGTCCGGGGCATGGAAGAAGATCGGGCTGTAGGCCTAGAGGGAGCCGTCTTCTTCTTCTTGAGAGGAGGAGAAGAAGAGGATGGACGAGTGGTTTTGGTGCGACGTTTGGGAGGATTAGGGTTGGTTGAAGGCTCTACTGTCATGGGAGACGGAGCGGTAGGACGGACAGGGATGTGTGTTCTCGCCATAAGCTTGAGTCGAGACCGCACACAATCGAACAATATTGAAAGAGATTGAACGAAATCGAACGAAATAGAACCCTAAAACTGGAGTGAAAGTGAGAAATTATACCCTAGGAAGGAGGAGAGGTTAACTCTGGAGGAAGAGAAGGGGTCGGCGGCGGCTGACGGCGGCCGGAGACGGCGGCGCACGGCGGAGGAAGGTGATCGGGCTTAGGGTTTAGGGTTTTAGGAGAGAGGCCGCACCGATTAGAATGAATTCTAATCGGTGCGGAGGGGGAGTTATAATCGATTTACGAAGTCAAAGACACAAATGCCCCCACACAACTAGTCGGTCTGAGTTCAAGAGCTAACCGACTAGAATGTGATCTAGTCGGTCGTCAGATGAGCTTGGACCGACTAAATGCAGACAGCAAGTAAAGTCAAAAATAGGGCATGAATTAGTCGGTCTGAGTTCAATCACTAACCGACTAGAAGTGAAACTAGTCGGTCGGCAAGAGAACTGGGACCGACTAAGTGAGTCCAAAAATTTGAGAATACGAAATTTTGAGTTTTCTCCAAAGAACACTTGGACAAATCACCTAAACACTCTCATACGCTCTTATTCTACCCCGTAAATACCAGAAATTCATAAATCGATGCGTAAATCAAAAAACCAACCATAAATCCCGAATATCACAACAAATCTAGCATGAGCATATAAATATCATTATCATGCAAGATTATCAAAAATATGAATCCTAAATCTCGGATTCACCCATAATTCCCAATTCTCGACGTAACCGCACAAAGGAATCTTCCTTGAGTGGTTTCGTGAAAATATCGGCGATTTGCTTCTGGGTTTCAACGTACACTAAAATGATGTCCTTTTTAGCAACATGATCATCTAGGAAATGGTGACGGACATCTACGTGTTTGGTACAGGAATGGTGTACCGGATTCTTAGAGAGACATATTGCACTTAGGTTGTCCACCATGATATGGCAAGTATCACAATTTATACCGAAGTCTTTAAGTGTGTGTCTCATCCAAAGAACCTGTGCACATGCAGCACCGGTGGCAATATATTCTTCCTCGGTGGTTGAAAGTGATACAGAATTCTGCTTCTTGGAAAATCAAGAGACAAGAGAATTTCCTATAAAATGACAAGTGCCACTAGTACTCTTCCTATCGGATTTGCATCCAGCATAATCTGCGTCACTATATGAGATTAACTCATATGTGCTAGACTTTGGATAGAATAATCCGTAGTCGAGTGTATGACTTAAATAACGAAAAATACGTTTAACCGCTACTAAGTGTGATTTCTTAGGTTGTGACTGATACCGAGCACAAACACATACGGCGAACATTATATCAGGCATACTTGCAGTAAGATATAATAAACTACCTATCATACCTCGATATAGACGAATGTCTACATCGTTGCCGCCCGTATCTTTATCAAGGTGTGTAGTAGTGCTCATTGGAGTCTTCTTGCCAGAAGCATTATCCATTCCAAATCGCTTTAGCAGCTCCACAGTGTACTTGGTTTGGTGGAAGAAGATTCCATCGTGCATTTGGCGAATTTGGAGTCCTAAGAAATATTTGAGCTCACTCATGTGGCTCATCTCAAATTGGTCCTTCATGACATTAGAAAACTCTTCGCAAAGCGTGAAGTTAGTAGCACCGAAAATGATATCATCAACATAAATTTGAACTAAAATAATATCATGATTGGCATACTTAACAAAAAGTGTTGAATCAACCTCACCCATTTTGAAACCCAAATCCAAAAGAAAGTTCTTTAGGCGGTCATACCAAGCTCTAGGAGCTTATCTCAAACCATAAAGTGCTTTCTTAAGTTTGAAAACGTGATTTGGAATTTTTTCATTTATAAAACCCGGAGGTTGAGAAACTTAAACTTCCTCAACGACATCTCCGTTTCAAACCGCACTTTTTACGTCCATTTGAAAGAGTTTGAAATCTTTGTGGCATGCAAACGATAATAACAACCTAATAGATTCTAATCTAGCTACAGGTACGAAAGATTCCTCGAAATCTATACCTTCCTCTTGCCTGTAGCCTTGAGCAACTAACCGAACTTTGTTCCGGACGACGTTTTGGTTCTCGTCGGTCTTATTCTTGAAAATCCACTTCGTTCATATAACGGTGTGGTTCTTCGAAGGCAACAGAACTAGCTCCCAGACCTCATTCCTCTCAAACTGAATGAGTTCCTCTTCTATGTCTAGGATCCAAGAACTATCTTCGCAAGCCTCGTTGATATTCTTTGGCTCCACTGAAGAGGCAAAGGCACAATGAGCGAAGAAGTTGACTTGAGATCTTGTCTTGACACTATCTAGTATGTTGCCAATGACTTGCTCATGGGGATGGTCACGAACTGTATGAAGCCGTTTGGGAACTCCCTGATCACTAGGAACATTCTCAAAAGAATCATCAGTAGGGTTAGTATCAACAGAATCAATAGGATTAGATTTATCAATAGAGTCACAAACTACTTCTATAGAATCATCATCATTGATAATTCTAGGAGGGACAAAATTTTCATTGAATGAAACATGAAGAGATTCCTTGATCGTTGAGGTTCTTTTGTTGTATATCTGGTAGGCTTTGCTACGGGAGGAATATCCAACAAATATCCCCTCATCGGATCTTGGATCAAATTTGTCTAAACTACCATACATGTTTTTGATAAAATATTTTGCAACAAAAACTCTAAAATGTTTAACTTGAGGCAATCTACCAAACAACAATTCATAACAAGTTTGTTTGGTGCCGGGCCTCAAGAGTATCCTATTAAACACATAGCAAGCGGTATGTACCGCTTCTGCCCAAAATTGATGGCCAAGTTGGCTATCATCAAGCATCGTGCGAGCACATTCCACTAGCATCCTATTCTTTCTCTCAACAACACCATTTTGAGGGGGTGCGCGAGGGAAAGAAAAGGTGTGAGTAATACCAACTTCATCACAGAAATTTGAGAAAGAATCGTTCTCAAATTCCCCTCCATGATCACTATGAATAGTGACAATGGTGGTTCCAATGAGATTTTGTACTTTCTTAACAAATACTGTGAAGTTTTCAAAAGCATCATTTTTATTAGTTAAAGAAAATACCCAAGTAAATCTAGAAAAGTCATCAACGATGACAAGTCCATATCGAGCATTCCCTAATGAAGCAACTCTAGTTGGCCCAAAAAGATCTAGATGTAAAAGCTCTAGAGGCCGTTTAGAGGATATGCTCTTCTTAGGTTTGAATGACGATTTTGGAAGTTTGCCTCGTTGACACGAGTCACAAAAGCTTTTCTTTTGAAAGGCAAGCTTAGGGAATCCTTTTATAGAGTTTAACTTGGATAGTTTGAAAAGTGTTCCAAAGTTCACATGACCAAAACGTCGATGCCATAAGTGTTGGTCACTTGTGTTGGCAATGAGACATTGTTCATGTGATTTTGAAATATCTAGAATATATATATCCTTATGGCGTGTGCCAGAGAATAACACATTATTATTATCTTTACTAAAATATGACACATTCCTTTCGCAAAGCTAACTTTGTAACCCTTGTCACAAAGTTGGCTTATTTAAATAAGATTGTGATTCAAGCCTTTAACAAGGTAAACATCACTTATAAGGGGTTTAGAGGGGTTACCAACTTTTCCAACACCAATGATGGTTCCGCTCTCGTTGTCTCTAAAGACCACTCGGTTTCCATTTTCAATGGGCACCACTCCAGATAACAACTGAGCTTCATCAGTCATGTGTTTTGAACACCCGCTATCAAGTATTCACCCATCCTTGGAGCTAAATTTTGATTTGTTGCTCCTTTTCTTTTTCTTAAGTACCTGACGATAAAAAATATCGTAGCATGGTACCCATGGTCATTGGGTCCTAGAGATTAGACCTTTGGATGCCAAGTCCAATTGGACTTAGACTTCCCAATATAATCATCATTGTGCACTACATTCATGAAATAAGAATTAATGTATGCTTGGTTTTCATGCATGCTTGTGTCCTTCGGGCCTCAAATAGTGAATATCTTGGGAGCCCTATTCCTATTGGGAGCTTGCACATGTGGTTGATTTCTACGTGATGCATGTGGCCTACGAGGAAGTGGCCTAGGGTATGCATGACGTGGATAAGCATACGATACATAATGAAATGGTGGTTGTGACATATGATATGGTGCATGATGGTAATCATTCATATAGTAATGATGTGGTTGAACATATGCATGTGGAGGAACACGTGCATGAGTGTGTCTCACTTGGTGTGCACGTGCTCGTGGACGTGGAGCATAGAAATCATCATACGTGTGAACATGTGGAGTAGGAGGTGTGTTCCTACGTGGCATAGTATTGGTGTACATAAATGCATGACCCTTCTTTGGAGGTCCACCCAAAGTGGGTTTCTTTTCAAACAGGGGTGTGTACTTAGTGGAAGCACCATTGGTAGATGAACTACCCATGGGGTGTTTACTCCCACTAGTTGAGGCATCGAAAGTTGGCCTTACAAAGGTGGTGGAAGATTTGGATGAATTTTCCTTTTTATACCCCAAGCCAATACGATGATTGGCTGGAAGTAAATCATTTAGGATATTATCCAAATGGTCCTTGCCTTTGTTGAATTTGTCAATTCGGCCTAATCTGGACTCATACTTCTCGGTGAGAGAAAGTATTGAAGTATCCAAAGTGGACACTTGAGTTGTGAGTACACAAACACAAGACTTGAGATTCTCATTCTCAATACTCAAAGTTGAGTTTCGAGAAATCAAATCCGCTGTTTCACGTTCATCCGAATTCTCAATGTGAACATTCTCAAGTTGAGATTTGAGATTTACAATATCATTTCTCAAGCCTTCAATAACTGTGTCGTTGATGATGATGATAGGCTTAGGTGAGGTTTGGAGACTAGTTAGCTCATCTTTAATCTTAGTATATCTATTTACCAATTTAGAATACTTAGACCAAATTTGTTCGTTAGCTAATCTAAGTTCATCCATAGTTACCTCTTCGCCTTCATCCTCGCTTTCATCGAAAGAGGTCTCTTGATCAAGTTCCTCTCTTTCCATGAAGCATATGTGTGCTTGCTCCACTTGTTCATCATCCAACTCTCCACTTGAGGAGTCCTCTTCTGAGTCGGTGAATGTGTCGACAAGCCCTTTCTTGTACACCTTCTTGTACTTTCTTGACTTGTCGAACTTGGGTGCCTTCCACTTCTCCTTGTGTTTGTTGAGAGGACAATCCGCCTTGATATGTCCTGGCTTGTTGCATTTAAAACACAAAGGAGCAGATGCATTAGTGGAACTAAATTTTGATTTATTCTTGAAGTTACCTTTTCGGAAGAATCGGTTGAACTTCTTTGCCATAAGGGCAATGGATTCTATGTCAAACCCGTCTTCCGATTCTTCACCATCGGTAGATGTAGAAGGAGCGGCCTTGAAAGCAATTGCCTTTTTCTTTGGCTCTTCTTATTTCAAGTACGCCTTCATCTTGTCCTGCATCTTGATCTTGCTGTCCTTCCGTACCTCATAAGACATTAAGGTACTCATTAGTTGAACAACAGTATATTTATTCATATCGTTACCTTCCTCGATAGCGTAGGTTCGCTTTTCCCAACTCGAAGGAAGTCTGTCAATGATCTTCGTGACTTTCTCCTTTTGGGTATAGGTCTTCCCAAGGGCTTCCAACTCGTTGGATATGTCCACGAAACGAGCATAGTACTCCTTCATCTTTTCACCCTGTTCCATGTGAAATAACTCGAATTCTTTGTTAGCAACAGTGAGTTTGGAGTCTTTTACCCTACTCGTTCCTTCGTGCAAGATTAGGAGTTGGTTCCAGATTTGATATGCACTCTTACAGGGGCATATCTTGTTGAAGTCTTCAGGCTCCAATGCACATTATAAGGCATTCATTGCCTTGGCATTGTTCACCTCCGCGGCGACCTCCGCGGTAGTCCACTTCACGAAGTCTTCTTCAGCGGGCTCGACATACTCTGTTAGCGTGGCTCTCCAAAGTGAAGTGCTCCGGAGGAAGGTTTCCATCCGACATTTCCAGTACCCATAATTGGCACCGTTGAAGTGAGGAGGCCTAGTTGAGGAGTGTCCTTCCATCACTGAAGAAGCTCCTTCACGATTCTTGAAGGTGCTGTAGTCGGAAGGTGGACGAACGGTCTTGTTGTCGTTGGTAGTCATAGCTATGAACTTGGCTCTGATACCAAATGTAATGCCCTGATAGCTACTGCACAAGTACTAGAGGGGGGGTGAATAGTACTTTAAAATAATCAAGAGTATAATTCCTAATTATTGTGCAAACACAACCAACAATGTGGAATGAAAATTGACAACAAGAATTAAGCAATGCAAACAGGCGATTTAATGGGTTCGGATCCATCCAAGTCTCCCCGACTTGTTCCCGGTGATCCTACGTCCCAGACCTGGATCCCCTCCGGCTACTTGAGCTAGAATCCTCTAACTCAAGTTTGCGCTATGAAATTCTTGTAGAAACTACTACAAGATCAAATCATACAAAGATCGAAATGTGACTCCCACAAACCGGGATCACGATATTCTCTCACAAACCGAGAGATAAACTGAAATATCAATTTAAATGAAATAATAAAACACTTACCACAAAACCGTATGCCTTGAGTAAAACTTACTGATTCTAGGGCAAGAAGTATTTTGAGGAAGAAGATATCACCAAACCCTAGCTCCACCAAGATGAATAGCAATAGATGGCTAGGGTGAAGTTGGTGACTTGGATTCCGGCTCTTAGCTTGAGTAGCTCACAATGAATGAGAATCTCTCTTGAGGAATTAGGGCTCAAAGAGTAAGGGAGAGATTCTTGTGAAATGAGAGAGCTAGAAATGAGAATTGAATGCCCTTCTTTTTGATCTCAAAATATCTCTAATAACAGCCTTGAATGCTAGCTTGAAGCTGATCAAGCTTATATAGGAAGAGACAAAAGAGTTCAGCAAAAATCGTGGCATTAAATGCCTAACGGATCTATTTCTGAAGCTGCTTAATCGGTCTAAGAAGGATCACTGATCGATTAGTTTTGCAACTAGTCGGTCGGTGAACCTTCTTGGACCGACTAGATGGTTGACAGCAAAGATATTGAAATCAAGAGATAGAACTAGTCGGTCTAAGAAGAAACACCAACCGACTAGTTTGACAACTAGTTGGTCGGTGAACCTTCTTGGACCGACTAATTAGTCAACAGTAACTGAGGTGAATTTCACAAGGAAAACTAGTCGGTCTGAGAAGAGAAACCAACCCACTAGTTTGACAACTAGTCGGTCGGTGATTCTTCTTTGACCGACTAACTTGTCAACATTGTATATGCTGAGTTGAACTAGGAGAACTAGTCGGTTCAAGAAGGATTTCCAACCGACTAGATTGTCATCTAGTCGGTTGGTTCTTCTTCTTGAACCAACTAAGATGCATAAGAACCCGTGAAATGAAGCGATAAGCTTCGGGAAAGTTTCTAATGGCTTCTAAGGCAATCCTAGATCTAAGATATGAGCGTTATGAAGATTGTTAAGTAAGTCCTACTCAAGGCTTAACATTCTATATGATGAAGCTAGAAGACAATAAAATAAACATGACAAACCGTCTTCAAAGCTTCAATTTGAATCCCTTGACTTCATTAATAACTTCTTGAGCTTCAACAAAGCTTCATGCACACGATCACGCGCTTTAAGAAGTCTTGGGGCGTCGCTTGAGATGTACGAAGTAATTTGGCGACGATCTCTATAACTGCGCTCAAAGATAATTAGTGCACGATATTTATGTTTGTGCATCATCAAAACCAAATCCGGGGAATCGATACTCAATAGCACTCTCTTCGTTGAGAAATGCACCAAGTCTTCGATCGAGTAGCTCCGGATTTTAGAGCAAGCTCGATCTACGACTAAACTATCTTTCTCTCTTCTTCCTATTCTCCCGACTAGTCCTAGCAAGACTACGAAGGTGGTTTGGATTCGGATCCAGATGTCTAAGACGCGTGTATACTCAAGTGAAACCTTCTACCGTGTGTGATCGGCATGGAGGCAGGTGTCGGCTCGGGCAGATCGGTTCGAAGGTGCGAGGCGGCTCGGGTGGATCGAGTCAAGGCAGTTCGCCTACGAGGAGCGTTAGAAGCCGGTGCGGTACATCTTGCCCGCCCCCGAGTTGAGATTTCGGGTATGTTCTCTAAGTAATTTTAGTATAGTTTAATTTCGTCGCAGTAGGATAGATCCCTTTTGGGGTGGTCAGATCCACCCCAAGTTGGCATAGATCTGGCTAGGTTCTGGCTCTCTCAGGGCCTAGCTAAATTGTTTAGCTAGTAAGTTTTAATTTTCCGCTGCGCTTTATGCCTCTGTGGTCCGTTCGACTTAGGACGGACACAGATCTGAGCTCTGAGGGTCCGCCAAAACCCATACAGTGGTATCAGAGCCTCGTTATGCTTCTATATCTATATTTGCGATGATTTTAAAATTTTAAATTACTTGTTGAATATACAGATATTTTGACTTTATGTTAAAATCAGTTTAACATTTTTTTTGTGTTTTAAAAATTGTTTGTATAATAGGAAAAAAAATTTGGGGGCGTTTTAAGTTTTATGTGATAATTTAATAGGTCTTCTATGTTTAAGTGCCTTTTAAAATTTTATGAGATAAAATAATTTTAGTAAGGATTTAAAAGTTTTAAAATTTATGTAACATTAAGGAAACTTTTTGTTTTATGAGATGATATTTAATTTCTTTTAGTTACATAAAGGTTGAAAGTTTTAAACTTTATCTGAAAGTTTTAAAATTAATTTCAAACGATTTTAAAAATGTTTTAAAATTGTCTTAAAGTATATGTAATATAAAGAAAAAATTTATTCCCATGAGATGGAATTATAAATTTATTTCTTTTAATTACATATAGGTTTCAAGATTATTTTATGCGATATTTTAATCTTAGAAATGTTTCGTTAAATTTTAAAGCTTAGGTTTGAATTTAACATTATTTGATAATATTATGAAACCTAATTTTATGTGATAAAAGTGCTTCAAGCTTAAAAATTTTAGATCTTTAAATTTAAATGTTAAATTTTTAGATTTGTAAGTTATTTAATTATGTTGTAGATAATTTTAACTTGCATGTTCTCATTGTGTGTCACCAATTGAACCTTTAATTTACGTGATTAAATTAGTTGGTTTATGTTTTAATGGACACGATGAATAAAGTATTCATGAATCCTTTAGGTTAGCCATTAATTGATTAAAAGTTTATAAGATAAATTTTAATGGCTAGTGACATGCTACGTTTTAAATAAACAAATACAACATCAAAACCTAATACCAAATTAGGGTAGTCCCTTTGATTGACAATCATCATCATAAATTGTTTAAATAATGATTATCATTAAATGACTAAATTTGTAAAATGTTGTAATTGTTTTATTAAAATCCTAATAAGATTGGGATAGCACGATGAACAAAACGAACCTTATAGTTGATAAGGATCTAATAAAAGTTGTTCAATAAATCCATAAAATTTCGAATTTTAGGATCTACTAATTGATAAGGATTAACTAGTATTAATTAAAAGCCATTTAGGTGATGGACGAACATAGAATTGATGAACCTCCTTCAATGGATCATGATGTCGGTCAATGTCCTTGGTTATTTTGCTGGACCACCCTAGCTAGTCTAGGGGCCAAGTGGTCCTGGCTTAGTCAATTCCCTGGCCGCGTTCGTTGGACAGCAAGGAGTCGAATCATGACTGTGTAAGTCCATTGACTATACCTAAGTCAAATACGATAATAATCTTGTTTAAGATAAATCGTAGCCCTCCTTGTTTTAGGAGTTGGCAACTGTAAGACCCGTGTTACGGTTGTTGAGCTACACTCAAGCTGTGACATGGAAATCTTATAGAAACCGATTTCTTGATAACATCTTGACCTGACCCAAACCGTCGCCTCGTGCATACACCGAGCGCCGGCGTAAGTTTAACCAAAGATGTAGTCTAAGACCGACCCAAACCGACGTGTCGTGGATACACCGAGCGCCGGGGTAAGTCAGGCTAGACACGAAAACAAGGGTCCGACTAGGCTAGTCATTGTTGTCACACCCCGCTCACCCAAGTACGGAGAGCGTAGCAGATGAGGCCGTCGTAGTATTCAGACTCATGCTTCGAGCCCTCTTATCTAAATACTACTAGGCATTTTTTGTGGTTTAATATTAAACAATGAGCGGGCCACTGCAACACACTGGAATAATAGACAGAAAAGAAAGTGCTCCAATAGAAATAAAACACAGTACTAAAAAGAAATACATCAACACAGAAGTTACATTACATCACATTACATATGTTCATATACATACATACATCAACTGTACAAAGGGGGTACAAAAGTGGGTACAACAGAAAGTAAAAAACCCCCAACCTAAAAGTACAATAGTCCACCCGATACAACACACCCGCTAGTCTAAGCCCGGGAAGTCTAACTGAACAAAGTCGCCCGTAGGCTCCACCTCCGCTGTACTAGCACTGGTCTCTGACTCCGGGACACCTGAAGACTGCTCAGGTCTCACACCTGAAAACCACAGGATGGGACATGTCAACGCGTGACCCAGTAGGAACTCCTAACACCCTTGTAGAACCCAGTTTTAGAACTGGTCTTCCTAACTAACTTACTAACTACAAGTGTCACATCAATCTCAAGAATATGCAGAAATTAAAGACAGGGCGTAAGTGCTGAAAATAAACAACAGTAAACAGAACTAAAATAAATAAATGATTAAATTAATTAAAATTAAATGTTGTTCTGTTTTGGAACCCGGGTAAACCGTAGACTGCTAAGGAAGCGGACTTCACCCAGGGTGGGTGAAAATTGGTACCACTCCAGCGACATGAGCACTGGAGGGGCCTCTCGTAACTCCGTGCCCCAACGGGACGAGGCACTATAGCGAGACTCATCTCGGGTTTTCTGTGCAAAACGGAGAAACCCATCAATTACCAGACATGGTGCGACACGAGCACACCACCGGCCTCTCCAACTCTAGTCAACTCCCCCTTTCGGGAGTGACGTGGCGAGTGAGAAAAATAGCACTACGGTCCGCTCCTTAACACCTAAAGTTTACCCGTTTTCCCCCAAACCCACATCTGGAGTCTCACCCATTTCAAGAATGGACCGAGTACTCCCGATGTCAATTCTCTGCTCACAAATTTTCAAATTACAACATTGTTTTGACAATATTTCTTTAGCAGTTTCAACAACCGTTTTTACTTCATTTCATGCTTGACAATTTCTCATCATCAACATCATTCTTATCCACATGAATTATAACATATTAAACATCATCATTAAGACATAACTCAAGAGCATGATAATGAAGTATAATTAACATAATCAAAATTAACTTAATAAAAAATACAACTATGCAATTCCTAAGCAAAATTACAACATGAATCTGTCAAAAACTGTCAGTCCAGAAAGAATGGCTCTGTTACCTTATCTACAGTCAGAATTAGCTCTCGGCCCCTCTTCAAAGTTGTAGGAAATTTTCTGCAGTTTTCCGTCGTGTCCTCGATTGTATTTTTCTGATTTTTTGACTATTTTATATGATTTTTACAAGTTACTGTCCTGCTGCCAGAAATTTCCAGCAACTAGTTTTCCTAACTAAACTAGTTTCTAACTTATTGACTGCCATAATTAACTTAACTATACTATCATAATAATAAGTTTACATCATTTTCAAGATGTCAATATAATTCTAATTCTACAAAAATTTAATTACTATTAACCTACTTTACACAATTAAAACTATTACATGCAAATTACCACTTAATGAAAACAACATGAATGCTAACTTTCAAACATAAACAACCTACAATCTAGTACTCTTTAACTCATAATTCATACTATCAATTTTTCAACATGACATAATATTATTAGTTTTGAGCATTAAACCAAAATGAGAACAAAACATATTAATTTGATACTAAAAAGAAACCACATGCTACCAATTGAAATAATCATCATGGTACAAAATTGAATTTGCTAACATATGAATCCTATCACAAATTGAATTTGCTAACATATGAATCCTATCATGAAACTCAACATAGTTTTTAACACAAAAATTAATATGACGTACTAACTAACAAAAAAAACCAATCCTAAAACTAAGACTTACTAAAGTGATTAAGAGTTCTACCTGGTCCTCCAAATAATTCCTTGGCCTTTCTTATTTCCTTGATGAATTCTTGGGCCTCCTAATCTCCTTCTTCCACTCCTAGGCTTTTCCTTCAATCTCCAAATTGGTCTCTAAAATTTGGATTTTTGAGGTGATTTGGAGTTAATTTTTGGGGTTAGGATGATAATGGAACGTGGGGGAGCTTGGTGGTGGAATGGGAGGTGCAAGAGGTGGTGATGGGTGGTGCAAGGAGGAGCAAATGAGATGGAAGGGGATAGGAGAGAATTTTGGCCAGGTTTGGGGAGGTAGGGGTAGAGATTTATTCATTTTTTTCTTTTTTGTTTTTGTTTTTCTCTTGCATAAACTTTTGAACCCCCAAAATCCTCTCATCCCTTCATCAAGTCAAGATGAGAGACATGTGTTTTCTCTTTAATTCTTAGGATGACACATCACTTAGTGAGTTGTCATGGTTACAAAATTTTAGATTTGTATTTTATGAAAATTTAGAATACATAATGAAATACCTTATACATCTTAAATACAAGTATTCTTCTAAATACTCCTATTTACTAAATTCAAATGAGGAGTTTAAAATCTTTTAAAATTAATTCCTACACCAAATAATAAAAAGAAAAATACCGGCTTACTCCCGAAAATATACGTACGCATTACACCAAAATACATATCAATAAGCGTACATGGAAATTGAGGTCATTACATCCTGCCCCCCCTAAAATAAATTCCGTCCTCGGAATTTCAAATTAAGGGAGAAAACTTTCTATACATATTTACATACACAACAAAAATTACATCAGACAAACAAGTGAGGGTACTTCTCTTTCATCTCATCCTCGAATTTCCAGGTAGACTCTCCTGGTGACTCGCGGTGCCACATAACCCTCACTAGGTTGATCGATTTCTTCCTCGGCATCTTCTGTCTTTGGTCTAGAATGGCCACAGACTGCTGATCATAGGTCAAGTCTGGTCGCACTTCGATCTTAAAGAAGTCAACGACACGATCAGGATTTCCAACACATTTCATGAGTTGCGATATGTGAAACACATTATGCACTCCCTCAAGAGATGCTGGCAAGGTAATCCTATAAGCCACTTTCCCAACACGAGCTAAGACTTCGAAAGGTCCAATATAGCTTGGGCTCAGCTTTCCACGTCTTCCAAACAAATCAGCCCTCGTGTTGGCGAGATCTTCAAAAATACTACGCATCTGCCCAGTGCTTATAACGGTCCTGGGCTATGCGAAGATTATCTCTAATGACTCTCACAACATGTACGGTTTCAACGATCATATCAGGGCCCAACAATTCACATTCTCCAACATCATCCCAACTAAGAGGAGATCGAAACTTCCTTCCATACAAAGCTGCAAATGGCACCATGCATATACTGGCTTAATAACTGTTATTGTAAGCAAATTCTACCAGATGTAGATGTTCATCTCAAGAGCCCTTGAAATCCAGCATGCATTCCCTCAGCATATCTTCCAAAATCTGAATTGTCCTCTCCGAATGTCCGTCCGTCTGTGGATAGTATGCAGTGCTGAAACTCAGTTGAGTTCCCAAGCTAGCCTGCAGACTTCTCCAAAAGTGAGACGTAAACCTAGTGTCACGGTCGGAGACTATGCATACAGGCACTCCGTGAAGCCTCACGATTTCCTGCATACACGACTCAATCAGATTCTAGACTAACAACAAACAGAGAGAGATATAAAACAAGACATCTCACCTCCATATATCTCTTAGCAAGATGGTCTGTTGACTGGCCCACTCGAAAAGGTATGAAGTGAGCTGATTTGGTCAACCGGTCGACGATTACCCAAATAGCATCATTTCCTCGAGTAGTGCGAGGTAAGCCAGTTACGAAATCCATCTTCACATACTGCCACTTCCACTCTGGAATCGGAAGAGGCTGTAGAAGTCCTGCCGTTCTCTGATGCTCGGCCTTGACTTGCTGACATGTCAGACATGAAGCTACACTCCTAGCCACACTACGCTTCATGCCATGCCACCAAAAATGTTGCCGCAGATCACGATACATCTTAGTGCCTCCAGGATGGATAGAATAAGGTGAGCTATAAGTTTCTCTCAACAGTTCATCCCGAATGTCACCTGATGGCACACAAATCTTGCTCCAAAACACAGAGATCCATCTTCATGAATACAGAAATCATTACGAAGTCCGGCTTCTGTCTGCTCGCGAATCTTCTTCAACTTTGCATCTCTAGACTGAGCTGCCTTAATCCTTTCAACTAAATCAGATTGAATTTGCAAGTTCATTATCACCACTGATGAACCAGGTAAGACAACTTCAATCTCCAACTGCCGAATATCACCCCGAAGTTCTCTCTGCACAGTCAACATCATCACTGTTGGCATACGACTAAGAGCATCAGGCACTACGTTGACTTTTCCAGGGTGATATTGGAGGTCGACATCATAATCAGCCATCAACTCGAGCCATCTGCGATGCCTCATATTCAGCTCTTTTTGAGTGAACACGTACTTCAAACTCTTGTGATCTGTGTATATCTTTACACGCTCACCCAGAAGAAAATGCCTCCATAACTTCAATGCAAACACCACTGCTGCTAATTCCAAATCATGCATAGGATAGTTCCTCTCATGAGTCTTCAACAATCTAGCAGCATAAGCTACTACCCTACCATGCTGATGTAGAACACATCCCAATCCTCTGCCTGACGCATTACAGTAAATCTCATATCCACCTGAACGGTTTGGAATCGTCAGGACAGGTGCAATGATCAATCTATACCTCAGTTCATCAAATGCTTGCTGACATTCCTCTGATATCCACCTGAACGGTCTGGAATCGTCAGGACAGGTGCAATGATCAATCTATGCTTCAGTACATCAAATGCTTGCTGACATTCCTCTGACCAATTGTAAGCAACATTCTTCTTGGTTAGATGAGTCATCGGTGCAGCGAGCTTAGAGAAATCCTTGACGAACTTCCTGTGGTACCCGGCCAATCCCAAGAAACTTCTGATCTCTGTGACTGACTTAGGAACTGGCCACTTCTCTACTGCAACAACCTTCTCTAGATTTACAGCTATCCCATCTCTAGATACAACATGTCCCAGAAAAGCAACTTTGGTCAGCCAAAACTAACACTTGCTATACTTAGCATATAACTGGTGCTGCCTCAGAGTCTTCAGGACTATCCTCAGATGCTTAGCATGATCTTCCTCTGATCTTGAGTACACCAAGATATCATCTATGAAGACGACCATAAACTTATCCAAGTACGCATAGAAGACTTGGTTCATCAACCTCATGAATGTGGCTGGTGCATTAGTAACACCGAAAGGCATCACTAAGAACTCATAATGACCATACCGGGTTCTAAATGCAGTCTTCGGAATATCTGATCCTCTGACCTTCACCTGATGATACCCGCTTCTCAAATCCAGCTTTGAATACTCATGAGATCCACCCAACTGATCAAAGATGTCATCAATCCTAGGAAGAGGATACTTGTTCTTCACAGTAACTTTATTCAACTCCCGGTGATCGATGCACATCCTCCGAGATCCATCCTTCTTATTCACCAAAAGAACTGGCGCACCCCATGGCGAAACACTTGGCTGAATCAAACCACGCTCTGACAAATCCTTCAACTAATTACGAAACTCTGCTAACTTTGGAGGAGCCATACGATATGGAGCCTTTGCAATCGGTTGAGTACCTGGAATTAGATCGATGGTGAACTCCAAAGATCTATCTAGAGGAAGTCCATAGATATCGTCTGGAAAGACATCAGGAAAATCTTGGACTATCCTCGGCAATACAGGCTCAACATCCATCTCCATCATCATCTCTACTGGGCTGGCCTTAAACTTCAACGGTTCAAGGGAACTACTGCTACCAAGGAATTCAAATTCTGGATGATCAGGAATCTGAAATACTATCTTCCTGAGTCTATAATCTATGGTGGCGTAAAACATCTCTAGCCAATCCATCCTAAACACTGCTTCAAAATGAGGTATCTCCATCACTAAGAAATCTGCATACAGCTTACGTCCACAAATCTCAACAGGACACTGTCGGTATCCCGAAGAACTGCGGATCACTCCACTCCTTGTATGGATATTCCAACTAGAAGAAAAGGATTCTACTACTAAGGAATTCCTAGTCACAAACTGCTGAGATAGGAAGCAATGGGATGCTCCCGAATCAAAAAGTGACAAGGCAGGAAAGGAAGCAACCCTAATAACACCTAAGAGGATAAACATAAACTAACATAAGAATCTAATCATCCTAATCACAACCACAAACATAACATACTATAATAGAAATAAGAAAACAACCATTACTAAAAATAAATAGGTACCAGTGATCACTCGACCGGTGTCCTCTGCCTCCACAACCGACATGGTAAACGCCTGATGCCTCGACGCTGCTCTCCTGGGGTCTGCTGCTGCTGGGGAGGTCTAGGTGGTCCCTCCAGAGTCACTGTACCAGGTGGCGGCGGCGACGCTGGCGGCAGTGGAAGCCTCTGTGGAGCCGGCGGAAGGGTCCTCTGCTGCTGTACAGGCCGGACTGCGACTAGTGCCCCAGAACCTGAAGGCTTCCCCTGCTGAGGACACTGCCTACTAATGTGCCCAGACTGACCACAGGTAAAACACCACCTAGCCATAAACCTGTAATCCTTCTGATCATGCCCCGACTTCCCACAAAATCTATAAGGCAACTGCCGCTGTGACACTGGTGGAGCTCCAGGCCTCCAGAACTGTGTGGTCTGAGTAGGCCTCGGGAAACTCCTCTGCTGACCCACAGGGTGCCTCTCTGCTGCTGCTGCTGGACCTCTACCCACACTCTTCAGATGTGTCTCATGTATCCTGGCCGCCTCCAGCACATCACTATATGTAAGCAACACCTAAGTCGACATCGATGCTCTGAACTCGGGGTCCAACCCATCCTGAATCGCCTAGCTCTGGTGGCCTCCGACTGCACCAACTCCGGAGCAAACTTGCTCAATATTGAGAACTCTGCATCATAAGCATCTACGCTCCGGTGTCCCTGGGTCAGGTGCTCGAACCTCCAACGAAGCTCATCCTTCTTCATCTCTGGCAGGAACTGAGCCTCAAACAGCTCTCTAAACTTCTCCCATGAGATTGGCTTAGTCAAATGTAACTCCTGAGCATCCCACCAATCTCGTGCCTGATATGTTAGCTGTCTCTTTGCGGCATCCACCCATTTATCTCTCACGTATCCCATAGCCTACAGGTCATCCTCAGAATGCCTAATCCACTCGTCCACCTCCAGAGTTCTCTCCTTACCTGAAAAGGACTTCGGGTGTAAGGCTCTAAACTGCCTGATACCCACTGGCTTCGATGGCGCACCACTAGCCACCCTATCCTCCATCTGCTACATATGCTCCAGAATCCATATCAGAATCTTCCCTATCAGGGAAGCCTCAGACGATGCATCATCAGAAGCAGGGGTCCTGTTCTCGGACGATCCATTCCCCGGATCCATTCTGCAAGAACGAACAGGGAAAACAATAGTCAGTACCAACATTGCGAATTATAATATTGGAGCCCTACTTATACTATTCTTACGTGTATCGCAGTGTGAGCAGGCCTGCATGGGCCATCACAAAAACCTGTCACGCCCCGCTCACCCAAGTACGGAGAGCGTAGCTGACGAGGCCGTCGTAGTATTCAGACTCAAGCTTCGAGCCCTCTTATCTAAATACTACTAGGCATTTTTTTGTGGTTTAATATTAAACAATGAGCAGGCCACTGCAACACACTGGAATAGTACACAGAAAAGAAAGTGCTCCAATAGAAATAAAACGCAGTACTGAAAAGAAATACATCAACACAGAAGTTACATTACATCACATTACATATGTTCATATACATACATACATCAACTGTACAAAGGGGGGTACAAAAGTGGGTACAACAAAAAGTAGAACCCCCAACCCAAAAGTACAAAAGTCCACCCGGTACAACACACCCGCTAGTCTAAGCCCGGGAAGTCTAACTGAACGAATTCGCCTGTAGGCTCCACCTCCGCTGTACTAGCACTGGTCTCTGACTCCGGGACACCCGAAGACTGCTCGGGTCTCACACCTGAAAACCACGGGATGGGACACGTCAACGCGTGACCCAGTAGGAACTCCTAACACCCTAGTAGAACCCAGTTTTACCACTGGTCTTCCTAACTAACTAACTGACTACAAGTGTCACATCGATCTTAAGAATATGCAGAAATTAAAGACAGGGCGTAAGTGCTGAAAATAAACAACAATAAACAGAATTGAAATAAATAAATGATTAAATTAATTAAAATTAAATGTGTAACGACCAGTTTTTACGATGCGTTCTATCCGTGTGTTTATTCTTCTTCGTATCCGTAGAAGGCACATCTGTCCCCATACCCGTATCCAGTTCTTTTTCATGCTCCTTATTAGTATTAATATAACCCTTTATTATAATTATTTTAAATGCCCCTTCTTGAAATTTGTTTTAAATTTCAATTCAAAATTCAAATTCAGAATTTAAAGCTTTTTAAATGTTTGAAAACTTTCCTATTAAAACTCATTTAAACCCATAATTAAAATTGGTTTTATTAGCTCTTATTTCCTTGATTAAACCCATTTAATGCTAATCCTATCAATAATAATTTAAATACTCTTTATTAATAATTCAATCCCTTCCTATTATAACCTACCCACTTGTTGTAACCTCTAGCCCACGTTTTCACCATAGCTGAACCCAATTGTGCACGCACACACACAGACCTTAAACAAAAAAAAGAACTGAAACAAACTAAACTAAAACCTAAGCCAGGGCTTCACCATACTGCTCTTTTCAATTCCCTACACAGAAGCTAACCCAAGGCCTAGGCTTTGTACCGCCATTTCAAAACCCTAAAGCAAGGCTAACTTATAAGGCACAACAACCTAAAGCTAAAGACCCCCCTCATGTGCTACTCAGCCTATAAGAACCATAGGGACATTTTCTTTTCTTCACCCTACTATTATTATAATAAAACCCTAGAGACTCAAACTAAAGCAGCCGCCTTTCTTCTTTCTCTCAATGCGAGAAGGCCAGAGCCCGCGGCCTCTCTTCTTCTCCACGGCAACAACCAACGCCGCTGCACCCATCCTCATCCACGCACGCAACACCCTCTGCGATCCGCCCATCTTCTCTCCACCCCGCCGTCTGATCACCACGCAAACAACCCGTAACCACCCAGGCCACGTCTTCCTCTGGCCACCTCCCATCTCCACACGAAGCTGCAGCTCCCCCACACCTCGCAGCGGCCTCTTCCTCCCCTGCTCATTGCAGCAGCGTCATCGCTCATCCCCGTGTGCAACACGAGCGCCCAAGATGTCGGAACAGCGCCACGCAGCCTCTTCTCGTGAAACCGCCCAGATTCGACGTCGTCAGGCCGCACACATGTCGCCACCTTCAGACCTGATGATGTCAGCCCCGGGGACTCGCTGTTTCCCTTGCAACTACCTGCAGAGCCGCCAGACGCCGCGTCCATCGTCTTCCTCGCTGCCGCAATGAGTTCAGACCGTAGGCGTCGCCGTTTCGGAACCGTATCGCTGTCGCTGCATCCCAATCCTTCGCTGCGCTTCCGATTAGTAGATCTACACTTAAACAACTCACAACCCACACCGTAATTTAGAGAACATAATAAAACAGATGATTAGACGTCGTATGAGCTCTTTATAAAGCTGTTATGATCGAAAAACACTTAATCTGACTTTACGTTTTGTCAAACCAGCAAACCGTCATCACCGTAGCATAGTACCCGTTGAGACGTTTCCGACGACACCAAGAACGCCAAAAACAGGCAAGTGTACAATTAGATATGAATTTTTGAAGTTTCAGGACTTTTACGTCGCTCTTACTTATTGCTGTGTAACTTGAAAACTAGATGTGAAATGATGCATGAAAACGATGCCATGACAATCTGGACGAAATTTGTGATCCAACGACATATCACAGGTTATATTTTAGTTTTAAAAAATAAGGAAGAAAATTAGTTTCTGTAGCAGGTTCGACGAAAACCCATGTTCAACATCATTTTAAATTGTTATATAAATTGTTCAACCCACTCCTGCTTATTGAAAGTGTTGTAATAACAGATCAATATTGATAACATTAAATTTCTGCAAGTCTTGAAAAGTTTAACCGGTTGTGACATCGTGAAAATCGTGCGCCTCGAAGGCGGAATCATGAATTCGTGATGTCGTGTGAGTCGACTAGGCTGGCTCGTGTTCCAGCACAAAATTGGGGTGGGGTTAGGGTTGAGCGGTCACTAGGCGTATGAAGGGGTCCTCTCTTCAAGAGCACCACCCGCATGCGGTGGGTTAGCGTCAATCACGGTAAGCCCCCGTGAGAAGAATGACTTACTCATCACGACCTAAAGGCGAGAACCCTTTTGATAGATGTGAACTATTGACATGAAACTTGAAATGCTAACGTGATCTCAGTAACTTGACATGCTAACGAACCCAAGAAAACTTACTTTAATTCCTGAAAACTGCTTAGAACTGCATGCTAGGAATGTCTACTTCAGTCTCATTATAATTGTCTTATTAAACTTATTGCAGTCATCTCTTTTAATGTCTCCTAAATTCATATCGTTTGTACACTTGTCTTGTGTTGCTAACCTTTCTTACAGACCCATTGCTGACATACATTCATGTTTTTGGATGTATGTCAGATTCTGAGCTTGAGTACCCGGAGGATCCATGCGTGACACCTGATTTGGAGAGCCAGGAGTTCGCCCCTGACGCAGAGCCTCTCCCAGCGGAGGACTAGCGGACCCACACTTTACTGCTTTCCTTAGTTTACTTTCAGACGTTATTATCGCTTTGTGTACGTTTATTTCTGTTGCTACTTTAGCCCAGCTGTGGCTTATTGTTTTATTTCGTGTATGGAATATATAACTCTGGATGTGGTTTTTATCTTTTGAAAAGTTTCTGATTGTTCTGATACGCAAACGCAAGGACCTCCCCCATGTTTTTATCACAGACACTTATTGAACTCGAGCTTCACCGCTCCAGTTCAAGCGGACAGTGTAACGTTCTTGCTTCCAGTGTCTTTCGGGAAGCGGGGCGTTACAAAATGTTTTTTTGTTTTGGAACCCTGGTAAACCGTAGACTGCTAAGGAAGCGGACTTCACCCAGGGTGGGTGAAAATTGGTACCACTCCAGCGACATGAGCACTGGAGGGGCCTCTCGTAACTCCGTGCCCCAACGGGACGAGGCACTAGAGCGAGACTCATCTCGGTTTTTCTGTGGAAAACGGAGAAAACCATCAATTACCAGACATGGTGCGACACGAGCACACCACCGGCCTCTCCAACTCTAGTCAACTCCCCCTTTCGGGAGTGACGTGGCGAGTGAGAAAAATAGCACTACGGTCCGCTCCTTAACACCTAAAGTTTACCCGTTTTCCCCCAAACCCACATCTGGAGTCTCACCCATTTCAAGAATGGACCGAGTACTCCCGATGTCAATTCTCTGCTCACAAATTTTCAAATTACAACATTGTTTTGACAATATTTCTTTAGCAGTTTCAACAATCGTTTTCACTTCATTTCATGCTTGACAATTTCTCATCATCAACATCATTCTTATTCACATGAATCATAACATATTAAACATCATCATTAAGACATAACTCAAGTGCATGATAATGAAGTATAATTAACATAATCAAAATTAACTTAATAACAATACAACTATGCACTTCCTAAGCAAAATTACAACATGAATCTGTCAAAAACTGTCAGTCCAGAAAGAATGGCTCTGTTACCTTATCTACAGTCAGAATTAGCTCTCGGCCCCTCTTCAAAGTTGTAGGAAATTTTCTGCAGTTTTCCGTAGTATCCTAGATTGTATTTTTCTGATTTTTCGACTATTTTATTTGATTTTTACAAGTTACTGTCCTGCTGCTAAAACAACAACTAGTTTTCCTAACTAAACTAGTTTCTAACTTAATGACTGTCATAATTAACTTAACTATACTATCATAATAATAAGTTTACATCATTTTCAAGATGTCAATATAATTCTAATTCTACAAAAATTTAATTACTATTAACCTACTTTACACAATTAAAACTATTGCATGCAAACTACCACTTAATGAAAACAACATGAATGCTAACTTTCAAACATAAACAACCTACAATCTAGTACTCTTCAACTCATAATTCATACTATCAATTTTTCAACATGACATAATATTATTAGTTTTGAGCATTAAACCAAAATGAGAACAAAACATATTAATTTGATACTAAAAAGAAACCACATGCTACCAATTGAAATAATCATCATGGTACAAAATTGAATTTGCTAACATATGAATCCTATCACAAAATTGAATTTGCTAACATATGAATCCTATCATGAAACTCAACATAGTTTTTAACACAAAAATTAATATGACTTACTAACTAACAAAAAAACCAATCCTAAAACTAAGCCTTATTAAAGTGATTAAGAGTTCTACCTTGCAAGGTCCTCCAAATAATTCCTTGGCCCTTTTTATTTCCTTGATGAATTCTCGGGGGCTCCTAATCTCCTTCTTCACCTCCTTGTCTTCTCCTTCAATCTCCACATTGGTCTCCAAAATTTGGATTTTTGAGGTGATTTGGAGTTAATTTTTGGGGTTAGGATGATAATAGAAAGTGTGGGAGCTTGGTGGTGGAATGGGTGGTGCAAGAGGTTGTGATGGGAGGTGCAAGGAGGAGCAAATGAGATGGAAGGGGAGAGGAGAGAATTTTGGCCAGGTTTGGGGAGGTGAGGGTGAGAGATTTTTTTCATTTTTGTTTTTGTTTTTCTCTTGCATAAACTTTTGAATCCCCAAAATCCTCTCATCCATTCATCAAGTCAAGATGAGAGACATGTGTTTTCTCTTTAATTCTTAGGATGACACCTCACTTAGTGAGTTGTCATGGTTACAAAATTTTAGATTTGTATTTTATGAAAATTAAGAATACATAATAAAATACTTTATACATCTTAAATACAAGTATTCTTCCAAATACTCCTATTTACTAAATTCAAATGAGGAGTTTAAAATCTTTTAAATTAATTCCTACACCAAATAATACACAGAAAAATACCGGTATACTCCCAAAAATATACGTACGCATTACGACAAAATACATATCAATATGCGTACATGGAAATTGAGGTCATTACAATTGTGATTTGGATGAGCACACTCATGATCACAAATGACTAGGGGTAAAAATCGAAAGGGAATCATATTTAATATGATTGACGATGAGTTCGTCTACCGACTGCATAGTCGGACAATTTGTTGCGACACACTCAAGGTTGTCATACTCAGGATAGTCGGATCCCTCGCTCACAAATGTTATTGTATAATAAACTGTTTATTATTTTGGCTTTAATAAATTTAGTGGGAGAATATAGTTTTATTAAAAACCATTGAAACTATACAACGAACATATACTGACTATGTATCTACAAAATTGCAGAATGGATTCAGGTCTAAAGTATATGATAGAGGAGAATGTGCTCGATGGAACAAACTATAAGGATTGGCTCAGAAACATTAAGTTAGTCCTTTCTCTAGCCAGGATTGGATACATGCAGTTCGAGGACCCTCTGGAAAAGCCGGACAAGAGGGATGCAGAGAAGGCCAGGTGCCTTACTCTAGATTCTATGACAAACGATCTGCAACAGAAGCATGAACATATGGATGTTCAGTGCATGCTTCTGAATGCAGAGGAGTTGTATGGCAAGCGGTCCAGAGCTGCCAAATTTGAAGCCACGAGCAACCTCTGGGGCACAAAGATGGAGATTTTAGGGCCAGTACAAGATCATGTCATTAAGATGATCGGGTACGTGGAAGACGCCGCCCAGTTGGGTTTTGTCCTGGACAATGAGATGTCCGTGGACATCAACCTTAGGTCTTTAACCGTAACCTTCAAGCCTTTCATTACTGGTTTCATTATGAACATTATTGAAACGGATCTTCCTGGTCTCCTCAACATGCTTAGACAGTTTGAGGAAATCGAGAAGAAACCGACTGCGTTGGTTGTTGGCTCTGCTTCTTCAAGACCAGCCGAAAGGCAAGGGTAAGAAGAGGCAGGTCCCACAACCTGCCAAGATGAAGAAGGGGAAAAAAAAGATGTAAGGGACACCGTCGAAATCTGAGTGCTTCCACTGCCATAAGATGGGTGATTGGAAGAGGAACTGCAAGGTTTACCTTGCAGAAAAGAAGAAGGGGCATACTGATGCCTTTACCTCAGGTACAACAAATTAAATTCAATAAAGCATAATTAATTCCATAAATGCTTTATCACATAGTATAAGATACTAAAACATCTGTGTAATGTATACATGTGGCTGATATGAAGCAGAGGTTGGAAGAAGTTTTGAGGACGGTCGGCATCTGAGCAATCGTTGCTGCTGGGGCCGTGCGAGGACTTCAAGAGACATGAAGAAGAAGGAGCTGATACTTATTTCTTTGAATAAAATGGATCGTTCCTTAAAGTTAAAATAGTGATTGAGTGTTTAATACTCAAATTTTATTTGATAAACAAATTATGATTTATTTTTATGAATCTGTTGTTTGAATAAATGTCTCGAGAAATGTGCTTTCTTTTGAAATTGTGATTTGTTGCGAATGGCTTAAATTTCTGTGAATGTGGCTATCTGAGTTGGTTGAATAAATTCTCGAACTATGATGCAGAGCTTCAGAAAATTTTGATTGTTTGGAGCTGACTTAATGTTATAATTAGTCGATAGTTAAATATAAGTTCCAGGAGCGTATAAATTGTCTGTGATCACAATTATACACATATTAAGATTAATTCTTAATAAACTACATTTGATTCTTAAAGAGTTATTATTAAATGTAGTTAAAGGGAAAAGTACAGTGTAGGACATTTGACTGAGTAAGTCAATGTCAAGATTCCTTAAACCGATCTTGATATGATTCATTTGTTAAACCTAACTTAACACTGGTACGTTCCATCTAAGCACATATCAAATGGTTATGCTCTTCATATATATAGTTTAAATATGATTTAGATATATAATTGAAGTATTTAACCAGATAATTCCCTAACTTAACACTGGTACGTTCCATCTAAGCACATATCAAATGGTTATGCTCTTCATATATATAGTTTAAATATGATTTAGATATATAATTGAAGTATTTAACCAGATAATTCTTAAAGTCAGTGGGAGCTAGCTCATATACTTAGTTTCGGTTTCTTGGACTAAGTAAAAATGTTTTCCAACTTATTTGAATCATCTATATAAAACATTGAATCAAAATAGTTTTAATTCATTCGAATATATAGAGACTTAGGGTGTCATGTATGTACTTGACATATTGACTCAAGGAAATTGGAATGAGCTGAGACTGGCTTATAGAAATGTTAGACCCTACATCTAGATTATATGAGCTAATTGTTAGCTATACAAAGAAAGGAAAATTAATCCAAATCATTTTTCAAGGATCAACCTTGTGTGATCAAGAGATGTATAAAGAATAAATCCATTAAAATGCATTATAGATAATCGTTAGTAAATCCACTCTTAGGTTTGTCATATGAATGTCCAAAGTGACTGATATGCTATAACGGTATGAGATATCGATATACATAGCCTAAGTGCAAGTGGAAGATGCATGAGGATATATGCCCATAATGCAATTTATCCTAAGTGTACGTCTTGTTAATAGAATATATGGTATCCATTATCCTAAGTATGAATTTGGATGAATAATATACTTAGATAATGTCTATAGACTTACAGTTAGGTCCTTACGTATCAAGATAAGATCTCGATTATGAGTAGTAAGCAGCCGTATAGAAACTTAAGTCTTAAACGGTTCGTGGTCATAGATGTGTCGAGAACTAGATATCGGCACATCGGATAGGCCACTGTGTCTTTGTCTTACCTTAGGTTAATGATGATCTCATAGTCATTCGACTTGGTGAAGTCGGAGACGAGACACATGTGCTCATTGGAAGATGAGTTCACTGAACGACCAACTTGGAGTTATTATATGGTAAATTTTAACTAAACTGTCTATAGTAACTCTAGGGTGATGATAGGTAAGCTGGTCCTTAAAGACTTGAAGTCATTTGTACGAACCTGTAAGTGAACAGTGTCGCTTAGACCTATGATCTAGCTTCGAGGCTAGGCCTACTGAAAGATCTTAGGTTGGGTTACACCTGAAACTCTCGAGGCGAGTAGATGACTAAGATGGGATTCGTCACTTCCGTTAAAGGGAAGTTAGTGTCACAGGTTCAGTACAGTCTTTGTGTTAAACCTCGGACGCACGTCAGCAGCGGACGCACGCACGCTGCTCGGCGAGCGTGACCCATTGCAACAACAGGCACGGCTCGCTGATTGCAGCGGGCGCACGCCCGCTGCACAGCCTGCTGTCCAGCGGGTCAGCGCCCGCCTGCCTTTTGCCTTGGGCAGGCGCGCCCGCTAAGCGGGCGCGCCCGCAACTTAAGTGAAAATAGGGGTTTTTGAAACCCTTTTGACGGCTACGAAAATTGACTTTTTGCCCATCTTTGGGCAATTGTTTGAGGGGTCAAACGAAGTCGAAATTTGTCGCCGTTTGTTCCTACGCGTTCACCATTCGAAGCCCTTCGAATTGATAGCTTGTTTGGTGTCTAAAGTTTAATGGATAAGGAGAATTAACTCGTTGAAGTTGGCTTTTATGAAATGCTTACTAAACTTCAATTAAAGCTAAATTAGCTAAACTAATTTCTACTCTATTTGTTTTTTGTCCCACTTTGCTCGCAACGAAAAGAGAGGTGCCGACTCCCTATATAAATATGGGTGCACTCTCTTTGTTGAAAAATGCACCAAGTCTTCGATCGAGTAGCTCCGGATTTTAGAGCAAGCTCGATCTACGATTAAACATTTCTTTCTCTATTCTTTCTATTCTCCCGACTAGTCCTAATAAGACTACGAAGGGGGTTTGGATTTATATCCAGACGTCTAAGACGTAGGTCTACTCAAGTGAAACCTTCTATCGCGTGTGATCGGTATGGAGGCAGGTGTCGGCTCGGGCAGATTGGTTTGAAGGTGTGAGGCGGCTCGGGTGGATCGAGTCAAGGCGGTTCGGCTACGAGGAGCGTTAGAAGCCGGTGCGGTACATCTTGCCCGCCCCAGGGTTGAGATTCCGGGTATGTTCTCTAAGTAATTTTAGTATAGTTTAATTTCGTCGATGTAGGATAGATCCCTCTTGGGGTGGTCAGATCCACCCCAAGTTAGCATAGATCTGGCTAGATTCTGGCTCTCTCAGGGCCTAGCTAAATTGTTTAGCTAGTAAGTTTTAATTTTCCGCTACGCTTTATGCCTCTGTGGTCCGTTCGACTTAGGACGGACACAGATCTGAGCTCCGAGGCTCCGCCAAAACCCCTACAATTTTGACGTTTTGGGCATGTATTTAAGCCCAGTTTTTATTCCAGCTTAGGGAGAGACCTAAGAATAGTTTTTAGATTAATTCTAATTGGAATTCAGATTTGGAGATTAACGAACTCAGATCTCGTTTGTCTATTCCTTTTGAATATTTGCACTTTTATGAATTGTTTCCTTCTAGATCTGAATTGCAATATGTTTTCTATCATTGATCTTGTTATTGTTTCGATGAATTGTGAGTAGATCCGTTGTTCTAGGGCAAAGTGATGAACCCTATGGATCTAATGCTAGATTTGTGATGAATGAGTTTATATATTGCTAGAATTGCTAGGAGGTTAGTTTGTGATTGATTTATTACGGATAGATATAAATTTCCATTGACCTAGAGTTTGCAAGAGATTGGGCTCTGATCAATGGGAAGGCTTAGATATTCGATTTAGATTTATAACCGAGATTCACTAGGTTTGGTTTGCAAGAGATTGGACCAAAGCTAGCATTTTTGTTATTAGCCTATACCCATGTTCGTTTGCAAGAGATTGGACGAATACAAGCTATCACAGTCTAGATCATAACTCGAGTTTGCACGAGTGGGCTCGAGTTGCGATCGGATTATGATGTCGATCTTAATGCTAGTGGCTTAGATTAGAGTTTGCATGATAGTGTGCTCTGATCTAGGTTGCTATAGACTTGCAATAGCGCGAGAGTGTGAGCTTGGTTCTCTATTAAGTTACAACTAGTTCACCTCAATCCAAGTCTTGTAACATTGAGATTCGCGATCCACAAAGATGCATGACCATCCGTAGTGGGGATTTCCTAGCCCTAGAAATTTTTATAATATTGAATTGAATTGATAATTGAACGATTGTGATGCCAACATTCTAAAATCACCTTTCCACCAATGGCTTAGTGAGTAAGATAGAGTACCGTCATTAGTCCCTCCTCGTGTTCGATAACAAGCTTATCACTTAACCGTGCGCTTACGTTAAAACTACAATTATTTTTCGGGTGTATATCCGGGAGCGATCACCTATTTTCATTAAAATATCGAACATTTCAAAAATGTATAGTTGTTACACATTCGCATGCTCTAACTATAGGTGATGACTTCCTTTGCTTTTTGATCAAAACACACATTACTCTTCATTGTTTTGCCTACACAGTACTCTTCATTGTTATGGTATAAAATAAAAGAAACAAATATTGAAATGATATCCAACCTAATTTTGAGAGATAACAGGGAATGGGAAACTAAAATTAAAATTGGGATATGATCTAACTCAATTTGAGAAATAGATTGACGAGAAAAAAATTGAGATTGTGATGAAGTCCAACCCCAATTAGAAAAATGGATGAAATGTAAAAACAATTGGGAGTGCTATTAGTTTCATCCACATCCTTCTCATTCTTCTTCTACAATCTCTTTTCATCAGCCTTTTCAACAACTCAATAATGGTTGAATTATGCTTCCAAACTTCAAACAGGGCATGCCATGATAGTGTTATGCAAAGCCAAGTGATACGGCCCTTCCAGAATGGGCCAAGACCGAATGGCCCAAGCCCACGCCGCAGGCAAGCGGCCCCGAAGAGGAGCAGGCTCAGCGACGAGGCCCACACAAAGACTTGGAGTTTGGCCAGCGTCGGACCGAAGCGGGCGACACCACTAGCCTACGTCAGGAGGAGCTAACCGCTCCCCTTAAAGCGTGCCCCCTTAATCACCATTAAGGTGCCCCATTACATCCACCTTCATAACCCATAAAGGCACCATCAAAGTGGCGTATCGTCGGGGCAGAAGGGGGGACATCGAGGAGACGTGGCCATGAAAGACTCTTATAAAGAGACTTGAGGTACAACGTACAAAGGGATCACTTCCTGGATACCGAAAAGATAGAGGTATTCATCTCACATGACCTTGTCTTCCACCTTATATTTCTCCTCCACATCTCGGCCCGAGGATTCGCGTATCGGCCTCCCCGTGAGCCATACCGATCCCATTGAGTATCGATCAGACCCGTTCTGACTTAGGCATCGGAGGGGACTTGGTTGGAACTATGGTCTAACCCCCCTGACGAGCTTTCTTGTCTGTTCAGGTCAAGTAGATACAGCGACGTCGAGGCTACCCCTCAACGTCTTCCCAGCCAGAGCCAAGCACCCTCACCTCTGATCCCGTGCGTCTCCACTACAAGGAGGTTGTCGCTTTGCCGAGGCTACCCTTCGGCAATCTGACACAAGGATCTGTGCATCCCTCACCAAGCAAACACACCTTCAACTGATCCCGGAGGTCCCACGTGTCCCTTTGACCATGTTGACCTCCAGCTCTCTAGCCAACAAATCAGTGGTGAGAAAGCACCTAGAAACAAATGGCACCGTCTGTGGGAAACGAAGAAGCACCCACGTCAAACAACCACACCCGAAATGACGCGACCACGCGTCAACATGCGCATGAGTGCGACAGTGATAACATCAGTGCTGGGGCCAATCAACGGTCGCCTGGGCAAGATCACGGCTAACCGTCGCTTGCCCCGAGCCAAGGGGCCAGGCGCACCATGGGTAGGATCGATGGAGGTAGATTGTGGATGAGCCGAAAGCTACCCCTAGCCCATCTACTTCTCCGAGGAGGACCTGAAGGAAACAGAGTCGCCACACGATGAAGCGCTGGTTGTCTCGGCTGTCATTAACACCACCATGGTCCAACGACTCCTTGTTGACAACGAAAGCTCGTGCGACATCCTGTTCATGTCAAATCTAGAGAAGATGGGGCAGCGAGTCGAAGACCTAGGCCCATATAGGTTTCATGGGCCACTCCACACCCATCGTAGGGATAATCCACCTCTCGGTCATGCTCGGGGAGCCGTCCAACTCGACCACCTTGGCAATAGAGTTCGTGGCACAGAGGATCGGGTCGACGTACAACGTGATCATCGGCAGTCCGCTTCTCAAAGCATCCAGGGCCATGGTCTCAACCCTCCACCAGATGGTAAAGTTCTGGACCCCAAGAGGAGTCGGGAAGATCAGAGGCGACCCGGTGAAGCCCAATATCTGCTACCAACTGACCGACGCGAACCGCGAGGTGGGGCACTGCAACCCGATGGACCATCTCGACCCAAGGTATGGCCGAGACGACGCAAGAACCGTACCTGTGGAAGAGCCGGAGCTCATCCCTGTCACGGATGTCGGTGGTAGATTCCTCTCCATCAGGTCAGAACTCGACCCAATTCTGAAGAGTGAACTGGTCGAGTGTTTGGAGGCCAACCTGGACATCTTCGCCTGGTCGCCTGATGACATGCCAGGCATGAAATCCCAAGTGATCACCCACCAGCTACACGCCGATCCTAACTTCACGCCAGTCTGGCAGAAGAAGAGGAACCTGGGCGGCGAAAAGATGAGGGCCGCCTCCAAAGAAGTGGGGCACTTGCTTGACGCATGCTTCATCCGAGAAGTTTGGTACCCGAAATGGCTTGCCAACATCGTGATGGTGAAAAATTCTAGCGGCAAGTGGCAAATGTGCGTTGACTTCACCGACCTCAACAAGGCCAACCCCAAAGACAGCTACCCGCTGCCCCGAATCGACCACCTCATGGACAACGCCTTGGGCTACAAGATGCTCAACTTCATGGACACTTATTCCAGGTACAACCATATCCAAATGGACCCAGAAGACGAAGAGAAGACCTCATTCATCACCTACCAGGGACCTAATGTTCCAAGAAGATGCCCTTTGGCCTGAAGAATGCAAGGGCGACCTACCAAAGGATGGTCAATAGAGTTTTTGGCTCCCAAATAGGGAGAAACCTCGATGTCTACGTGGACGACATGCTGGTCAAGTCCAGGGACCCCGCCGACATATTACTGACCTTTGCAAGACTTTCGAGCAGCTGCGAAGGCACAACATCTGGCTCAATTCCACTAAATTCACATTCAGGGTGAGGTCTGAAAAATTTCTGGGCGTCATGATCACCAACCGTGGCATTGAAGCCAACCCTGATAAGATCAAGGCCCTGGTCAACATGAGGGAGCCAACGACGATTAAAGAGCTGCAGAGGCTGAACGTGCGGATCGCTGCTCTCGGGCGCTTCTTGTCCAAATCCACTGAGAGATCTCTCCCATTCTTCAGGACCCTGAGGAAGGCTCTCACCGAACCCGCCGAGAAGAGGAAATTTGTGGAGTGAGACGAAAGCTACACACGGGCCTTCACCGAGCTGAAGGAATATCTCCACAGCCCCCCACTCCTCTACAAGCCTAGGGAGGGGGAACCACTGAGCCTTTACTTAGCCAGCATCGGAGAAGCGGTGAGCTCGATACTGATCAGGGAGGACGACGGGGTGCAAAAGCCGGTGTACTATACTAGCCGAATCCTGAGGGACGCGGAGGGCCGATACAGCCCCATGGAGAAACTTGCATGCGATCTTGTGCTCTTGGCGCGTCGACTCCGCCCCTACTTTCAAGCCCACACGATCCTGGTCCTAACCGACTCCCAGCTTGAGCGAAACCTTAAGAGGTTCGATCGGATGGGGAGGATGCTGAATTAGGTAGTATAGCTAAGTGAGTTCGACTTTCGATACAAACCGCGGACCACCATCAAGGGACAGGCACTGGCGGACTTCATCGCCGAATGCACCATCAATGGAGGAGTGCCCCCCGAGGACGGGGACCCGAACATGGTAAGCCTTAACCTTTGTCTTTCCTTTTGGTTGACGTCATTCTTACCGATCAACCAGTGGACAAAGATGCATGGGTAGTCGATGTAGATGGTTCGGTGACCCGAGCAGGGAGCGGAGCTGACATAGTCATCCGGACCCCCGATGGACACATTGTCGAGTATGCGCTCCGGTTCGAGTTCCCAGCCACCAACAACGTGGCCGAGTACGAAGCTGTAATCAATGGCCTGAAGCTAGCCCAGGCCCTAGGAGTAGACTCTGTATGCCTCCTTAGCAACTCCAAACTCATCATCAACCAGCTGCAAGGGGATTACGAGGCTCGGGAGGAGGTGATGCAACGCTACTTGGCCTCAGCCAAGACCGAGCTGTACAGGTTCAAACATGCCAAGACCCTCCACCTGCCGCGATCAGAGAACGCCCGTGCCGACACCCTTCTAAGCTGGCTTCCTATTCTCTTAAGGAGTTGGGTCGCACCATCTATGTCGAGTACCTCCGAACCCCCAGTATGGAGGTGAAAGAGCTAATGGTCATCGACGCAGAGCCCACCTGGATGGATCCAATTGTGCGGTACCTATCCACAGGAGAAGTTTCGATGGACCAGGATGAACGTCGTACACTAGAACGGAAATCCCTCTGGTACGTGCTCCATGAAGGGGTCCTGTACAGAAGGCGCATGACAAAGACTGATGTCCTCCCCTACATCAAGTGCCTCGGGCCGTAGGAGGTCGACTACGTAATCCGGGAGGTCCACGAAAGGATCTGTAGGAATCACCATGGGGGCATGACGGTCGCCATGAAGATCTTGAGGCAAGGCTACTATTGGCCAAACTTGGTCAAGGACTCGACTGAGCACGTTCAAAAGTGTCTGAAATGCCAATGGTTCGTCAGGCTCGGCTTGGCTCCCCCTTCAGATCTCGTCCCGATAATTATCCCTGTCCCATTCGCCAAGTGGGGTCTGGACATCCTCGGGCCCTTCACCTCCGGGAGAGGACAGAGGAAGTACCTGATTGTGGCGGTGGACTACTTCACCAAGTGGATCGAGGCCGAGCCGTTTGCCACCATCACCTAGAAGAAAGCAAGGAACTTCGTATGGATCTCCTTCATCTCCAAGTTTGGGATTCCTCGATCCATCTTAACTGACAATGGGAAACAGTTCGATTCCACGGGATTCAAAGATTTCTATGGGCAGTGGAAGATCAAGCTTCTGTTTGCCTCCATGGTACACCCCCAAACGAATGGGATGGCCGAAGCCGTAAACAAATGCATCATCGAGCCACTTCGCAAGACAGTGACGAAGGCAGAGGAAAAATGGCCGAAGGAACTCCCTGGGATACTCTGGTCATACTGGACGACCCATAAGGAAGCCACAGGAGAGACCCCCCTTCATGCTTTCTTATGGCACCGAAGTGGTTGTGCCCGTCGAGGTGGGTGAGGAATCCCTTTGCCTCAGACACTTTGACGAAGTGAGAAACTCGAAAGGTTTGGAGCTCAACTTAGATCTTGTGGACGAATGACGAAACCAGGCCCTAGCTTCGATCGTCCGACAAAAACACAGAGTGGCCCGATACTACAACTCCCGGGTTAAAGGAAGAGTTTCCACTCAGGGGATCTGGTCCTCAGGAAAGCGATCTTTAAATCGGAGATCGCCCGGAAGGAGAAGCTTGCCGTTAAATGGGAAGAGCCCTACAAGGTCGCTGAGGTCCTCAGCCCTGCTACATACCAGCTTTCTACCCTAGGAGGACAGACGTTGACTCACGCCTGGAACATAGAGCACCTCAGTGAGTGCGTACAACGCTATCCCCTATCCAACAAATGTACCAAAAAACGACCATGAATAGAGAAGAGCCCCTTCCTACAGCTAGTCATTCTTTAGGCATGGCTGGGAACAACCCCAGTGGACGTGTCGTCGCTTGACCGTAAGGCTGGGGGCAGGTCCTCCAGCAAACCGATCACCGGATCGGCCATAAGACTGGGGACAACTCCCCCAGCAGGCCGACCAATCGATCGACCATAAGGTTAGGGCAACTCCCCCAACAGGCCGACCAATCGATCGACCGTAAGGCTGGGGGCAACTCCCCCAGCAGGCCGATCAATCGATCGACCATAAGACTGGGAGCAACTCCCCCAGCAGGCCGACCAATTGATCGACCGTAAGCCTGGGGGTAGCTCTCCCAGCTGGTCGACCGACCCGGTCGACCATATGGCTGGGGCAACTCCCCCAGCAGGCCGGTCACCAGTCGACCATATGGCTGGGGCAACTCCCCCAGCAGGCCGGTCACCGAATCGACCATAAGGCTAGGGCAACTCCCCCATTAGGCCGATCAATCGATCGCTGTAAGCCTGGGAGTAGCTCTCCCAGCTGGTCAACCGATCCGTTCAACCATAAGGCTGGGGCAGCTCCCCCAGCATGTTGATTATCGATCGACCGTAAGCCTGGAGGTAGCTCCCCCAGTCGGCCAACCAAACCGACCAACCGAAAGGCTGGGGGCAAGTCCTTCAGCAGGACGATCACCCGTTCGACCTTAAGGCCAAGGACAACCCTTGGCAAGCCAAACGCCCTTTCAGCCACGATCTGGGAAACATTCCCTTGGGCATCAGCCTAGTGGACCAATCGTGAAGTAGGGCGACCCGATTCCCCCAAACCTGTCCGCTCTAACATCCCGACCGGAATTGCGGGAGGGGGCATACCATTACAGTGCAAAAGTTAGAAAACCGAAAAACCGGATCTGTGCATTACAGAAGCACATTATAGCGCGAAAGAAAGAAAACTGGACAACCGAACCTGTGCATTACAGAAGCACGACAAAAAGCCAAAAAGTCATATATAAAGCGATAAAACAAAAGGGGGGAGCCGATGGGCTAAGCCTCTCCTCCTTCCTGGGCGATCGGAGCAACCGCAGGAGTGCCACCCGACTGATCAATACCCTTGGGACGGTCGGCATCGGCCTCCTCCTCACCCTCAGAATCCATCCGAAGCTCCTCAAATCAGACCTCGAAGTGCAGGAACCTCTGCTGAAACTCGGACCGACAACGTGCAAACCCCCTCTCAAATGCCTCATACATCACCCCGGCGATAAAGGACCTGGCATACTCATCCACGGCCTCCTTGGCAATGCGGCCGGTATCCACCGCTTCCAACTCTTTGATCTGGGCCTCGATAATGGCAACTTGGCGCTGGTGCTCCACCTGCTCTTTCTCACCCTCTCGGGAGACTGTGTTGAGCATGGCCAAGAGAGATCACTCCCGCTCCTCCACCACTCCCAAGAGCCCTTTGAGCTCCGTGACGTTAGCCTCCTCTACTGGACCACCGATCGCTCTTGCCTCGGTGGCCTTCTCCAGCTCGGCGATCCGGTCCTCGGCCTTCGACTTCTCCGCCAGTGCCAAAGCCCTCTCCTTGTTCGAACTCTCCAGGTCGTACAAGAGCTCGGCTAGTCAGGTCTCCAATGACCTGACATAGACCTCGACATCCTGGGCCGCCTCGTCAGCACCCTTCTTAGCTGCCGACTTCTGGGCACGACCTGCCTCTGCATCCGTGAGCACCACGAATCGGCGCCTCATCGAAAGACCGACCGAGGACAACTACGTCAAAGGGAAGGGACAAGTTAGAGGCTCCTACAAAAAGTGAGGCATGTTGCCATACAAGGTCCTACCTAATGGCCAGCCTGTATCACAAAGGCTGCGAGCCGGTCGCCCCTTACCCATCCAACACGGATTTGTCCTGAGGCAGGCAACAGTTCTCGGCCAGCCGTGTCGTGACCCCACAGTCAGAGAAGACGGACTCCTTTAGCCCCACCGAAAAACAAGGACTGAGTAACCCCACCCCGGACCGTGGTAGATCGGCCTCGACTGACCTGAACATGCCCAAGGACCACTCGTAATCCTCCGGGAGCGGCCCCGAGCGAGACAGAAAGGGCCCATGCCAGGGCCACCTGTCCTTCGACTGAGGAGGCTGGGCAGGAGCATCAAGGGGGAGCGTCCCTGACCACGACACGGACCCGAGCTTTCTTTTGCTCGCCCCGTTGGACCGGGGGAAACTGCTCCCTTGTTCACTTCGTGCCAACTCCGAAAGACCCAGTGCCTGGCTTCCTTCGAACCTCCAAAACATGATTCCCCCTCTGCAGGCTGGGTTTGGACACGGAGGCTGGAATGGAAGGCTGAGAAGGGCCCTGGCCAAACTCTTCTGCAAAAAAGGATAGGTCGAGGAGACAACCTTACTTAAGCGGGATCCCCTGACAAACACTCTGAACAAAGGGCTCCGAGAAGACTCACCGATGGGCCACACGGTTAGTTTGATGGCATGATCCAAGAAGAGGACGTCGATCTTCCGGTCGGCTAGGGGAACAGCCAACAAGGTATCGACCGCATTGGCCTATACGTCAGTGAGATCCCCCAACTCGAGGTTCAACAAGCTAGTTTCCCCCCATCGAACCGAAAAATCCACCTCGGAAGGAAAGCCCACGAAGACATACTCCCCCTTCCAGTGCTTCAGAGAAGATGGCAGCCCCAACACCAAGATCTTCTTCAGACGGGCACTGATGTAAAGCCAGGCGCACGACTTGTAGTGGCTTATGCAAAAAAATTGGGTGAAGAGGCGAAGGGTCGGCTCTATCCCATAGAGCATGATGAACCCTACTAGAGACCCGATCGCATTGGGGCAGAATTGGCATAGAGCAAGCCCATGGGCCCTCAGGAGCATGACGATAAAAGGGTGGAGAGGGAACCGTAGACCGAACTAGAAGCTCTACTCATACACCCCGACTTCGCAACGGCCCGGGAAGCAAACCATCTCATCCTTCTCAGGGGCCCGGGCGGAGCACAGGGGGAGAAGGTATCTAGAATGCAATTACCCGATCGAAGTAGCATAAACCGTCGATGGCCACGCCAACACCTCGGAGGGCACCCCGGAGAGATCGCCCCCATGACGATGGATCTTCGAGACCGATCCTCAGGGCAGAACGGGAGGGTCGACAGCGGCTGCTCAACCTACACTAAAAGAAGAAGAGGACGACGGGGACACATGATGTGGCGCTGAGAAGAGCTGGGAGAGGCATGGGGGACGAAGAAGAAGAAGACATCGTTGAAGGAGCAGAACCCTTATCCAGTGGGCAACCGCTTCCCTTTATACCACTCCCCCGAGGCCCTCCGCTCCATCACGGGCTGTCCACCTGAGCACACAGGGCGACATCCTGCAGGGCGCGACGCTTCAAATCCCGTTCCTCGGGGCAGGAGAATTTCAGAATGGCAACACCATGATGGCTTCCATTTAATCTCACTGCCTCGATTGACGCACCTGTCAAATCCACACAAATCACATCGTCCGAACCGAACCATTAAAATCTGAACGGCCCGAGCGATGTGGGTAATTGATACGGCCCTTCTAGAATGGGCCAAGACCGAACGGCCCAAGCCCACATCACAGAAAAGTGGCCACGAAGAGCGAGGCCCCACAAAGACTTGGAGTCAGGCTAGCATCGGACCGAAGCGGGCGCCACCACTGGCCTACGTCTGCAGGAGCTAACCGATCCCCTTAAAGCGCCCCCTAATCACTATTAAGGGGCCCCATTATGCCCACCTTCATGACCCATGAAGGCACCATCAAAGTGGCGTATCGTCGGGGAGGAAGGGGGGACGTCGAAGAGACGTGGCCATGAAAGACTCCTATAAAGAGACTCAAGGTACAACGTACAAAGGGATCACTTCCTGGATATCGAAAAGACAGAAGTATTCATCTCACACGACCTTTTCCTCCACCTTATATTTCTCCTCCACATCTCGGCCCGAGGATTCACGTATCGGCCTCCCCGTGAGCCATACCGATCCCCCGAGTACCCATCAGACCCGTTCCGACTTAGGCATCGGAGGGGACTTCGTCGGAACTAAGGTCCGACCCCCTGACGAGCTTCCTCGTATGTTCAGGTCAAGTAGATCCAGCGATGCCGAGGTATCAAGGCTACCCCTCAGCGTCTTCCCAGCCAGAGCCGAGCACCCTCACCCCCTGAGGCCGCTCGTCTCCACTACAGGGAGGTCGTCGCTTTGCCGAGGCTACCCTTTGGTAATCTAACGCGAGGATCCACACGTTCCTCACCAAGCGAACACATCTTCAACCGATCCCAAAATTCCCACGTGTCCCTTTTGACCACGTTGACCTCCAGCCCTCTAGCCAACAAATCAGTGGTGAGAAAACACCCAGAAACACCAAGTGTTCACACGATCGTGCAGACTTGGCAAAGAAATCTGGGCCAGTGACATGATCAGGTCAAATATACTATATGGTTAGTACAATCGTGTGGAGTTGGCAGAGCCTTCAGGTTTTGAACAGTACGGTTGACACGATCGTGTCATATTTGACATGATCATATTGCAAGCCCTGACCCAGGAAGCAGATGAATTCTACTCAATTTCGAATTTCTTTTGTTGAAAATCATACGGCCACGATTCCAGATGCCTCTAGTAGCTATTTAAACCCTTCATATGGTTTATTTTGAGTAGGAGAAAAAAAGAGGAGAAGCACGTGAGATATCTGTCATCAAAGTTGCTCATTCTTCATGCATTCTTGGAGATTGAGTGCATAGTTTGTGTTGGGAAATGTTTGCTCTCAATGTCAATTATTTATAATTGGGACATCTTGTTCAAAATGATAGTATGCTATTTGGTAATGTTTATCTGAGTATAATCAAAATTTTTGTCTTCATTTTATACTTAGATAAAGTCATGCGACTTAGTGTGAGGTCAAACATGTATCGAGATGGGGATCACGATCATGAAGAAGTGTTTCAACCGCTAGTAGCATAAGTCTAAAAATGTTCGTAGTCATATATACATCGAGAAAGGACATCGATGCATCAGATAGACTATTGTGTGCTCTATCTTCACCAAGTGTTGGTGGAGATGATCTCATTATCGTTCGATTTAGCGAAATCAGAGACGAGACACAGGTGTTCATTAGAGAATAAGTTCACTGAATGATCCAACGAGACATGCGACATGGATAACACATACAAAACTGTCAATGGTAGCGCTCAAGTGATGATAGGCTGATGTGTCCATATTTTCTACCTTTTTCATATCATCATGACATTGCATTCCATGCCATTTTCGCATCCAAATCCCATATTTCCTTACGATATCGCATTTCTGACGTTATATTCGAGTTTCGTAGTATTTTATGAGTTTTCATGGATTTTGGAGCGATTTGGGACCCGACTTGGGTATGGACACATCCGACACGTCCATGAGCTCATTGGTGAAGCCCTACATGTTCGCCATGTTTTGGGATCCTCGGGAGGAGTGGAGGAGAGAGAGAGCCGGAGGAGAGAGGAGCTTCAGCAGCCTCAGGAGATAATTTCCCAGGCTGCTCGGTCGGGCAGTACAGATGCTCGGACTGAGCAGATGCAAATGAGAAGAGGAAGCAGATACGGGGTCGCTCGGACCGAGCAGTGCATCTGCTCAGTCGAGCAATCCTTCATCCCAAAGCTGAAGCAATCCAGCGCATGGCCCGAGCAACTACTCAGCGACCGAGTCAGCCTCTGCTCGGACCGAGCTGGGCTGACTCGGCCCGTGCAGGCAGAGTGGAGATTTTGGAGATTTTCGATTCCCTGTCAAGCTCGGTCGAGCAGCATAGCTGCTCGGCCCGAGCGACCGACCGAGCAACGCATTGCTCGACCGAGTCACCTACTCGGCCGAGAATGCTGAGGCTATTTTTGGAAACATTTTTGGAAGCGGCTTCTGTGCGATCTGAGGAGTGTGAAGGCTGGGAACTAGACGTCGATTTTAGAGGCGATTCATTTTCTAAGTTTTTGAACACTTTTTGGAGCAGAGGTTAGGAGAAAATTCTTGTTAGTTTTTTAGATTAATTTTTGTTGAAGAATTCTGGATCGAAACTATTGGATATTTGTCTTGGGTGCTCTATCATTCTTGCATTTGGGAATCTGGAATCTTCTTGGATATATTGCTCGTCAATTTTCTTCATCTCTCGTTGTAAGTTTTTGATCTTTATTCCACTAATTGCTATGATGTTTTCTTCCATAAAAATAATGCTTTTATCCGCTAATATTGCCATGAGTGAGTAGTCCTTTCTAGGGTTGATGGGTTAGCCCTAAGATCCTAGGGGGAAGATGTAGATCTGGATCACTACGTTGAATTAGGGATTTAGGGTAGTATTTCAGTCGATCCCACCGAATCCCTAGATAACCTGTACTGAGATCATGCCCACGGTCTGTGGAATTGATGCGCTTAAGGGGTATCTTTGGGATTCGAATAGGGAAATCGGTGGATCCAACCAAGGCTCGTGACCATGCTCGGATCGTGCCTTGAGGGGATCCATTGATGAACATACCGCTACGTTGACAGCTACCGCCATTGCGTCAATGAGAGCTACCGAAATGCCTCACAATTCTAACACACGAGAGTGGTACGAATGGGGAGATTAATCCCCTAACCCTAATGCAACGTAAGGTCCTATTCCAACGTCGATCCTCGACGATCTTAGCGATGATCCCTAATGCCCTAGTTCTTTTTATTAGTAAAACAACAACAACTCCCAAATCAACTCTCTCAATCCGATATCTATCTCACTTCGAGATACAGAAGTGAACGGAGAACCCATATACACTATCACCATCCCAATGGGATTCGATATCATTTATACTACAACTTGACACCGTTCGCTTGCGGATCGAGCCCAGAATTGAAACCTAGGGGCCACACCATGCCTGGCGATCGTGACACCGTCGGGTGGAATCTAGGTGTAGGTTTCGGGTGCGTCAAGTTTTTGGCGCCGTTGCCAGGGACGGCAATAGTGTTTATCTCAGTTCATTTTTATTTTGAGAAGTTTGCTAGCACTCTAATCATTTCGCACCTTTCCACCATTTTTATTGTTTTATTTATTTCAATGCCACTGATGGTATTTGTTTGAGTTTTGTTGGCGCATGAACACTCGCTTCGGGGGATCTACTAGAGAACTATTATTCGATCCCGAGATCGAGAAAATGGTGAGGGCCTTGACGGCCTCAAGTAGAAGTTCATCTCCCTCTGCCCAGATGGCAGACAACAACAATCCTCCTCCTCCTTGCACCGGGTCCATCAGGGACCACATGAAGCCGACGTTTGGAAACAACTCCTCTATTCTTAGACCGCAACTGGCGGCGGCGAGATTCGAGCTGAAAATAGGGCTAATTAGTTTGATGCAACAGGATCCCTTTCACGAGCATCCCCATGAAAACCCCAACCACCACATCGATACCTTCCTTGTAAAGTGTGACACTTTCAAGGCGAAGGATTTGAGTGATGATGCAGTAAAGCTGCGGCTTTTCTTGTTCACTCTGAGGGATACAGCCTCGTACTAGCTTCGGGCACATCCTCCTAACCATTTCACCACATGGGAGAAGCTGGCACTTGCCTTCCTGGATAAGTTTTATCCACCCTCGAAGACGGTGCGGATCCGGGGAGCGATCTCAAACTTCAAGCAGCTCCTAGAAGAGCCACTCTATGAGGCATAGGAGAGGTTCAAGGACCTCCAACATTAATGTTCTCACCACGGGATTCAGCCTTGGGATTTGGTGCAGAGCTTTTACAACACACTGCAGTCTAGCACCAAGATGATTATAGATGCTGCGGCGCAAGGCGCCTTACTTGATAAATCTCCTGAGGAAGCTATAGACTTGTTGGAGCATATGGTGGCCAACAATCAACAATGGAGTGAAGAAAGAACAATTGTGACCCGGCCCCTCGAGGTCAAAGCTACTAGCCACTTAGACTGTCACATCGAGACCTTATACAAACAAGTGGCCAGGATTGAATAGCGTCTGGATTCCATCTCGGCATCACCCAGCACATCTTATCATCCTGCAGAGGAGTATGCAGAGCATGGGCTTATCACCAGTGAGGCACAATATGATGATGCCGAATTATCAGAATCTGTTTAGTATGTCCAAGGAGAGGGACAGAATCAATGTCAGCATCCATCTGCTAGGAATCATCCAGGGTTTTCTTACGGAAAGCCAAGTAGAGGGCTGCAACCTCCACAATTTCAGAGACCGCCACCCCCTCCTCAGCAGCAGCATGGGCAACAACAGAATCAGCAACAGGGCAGATTTAGGCCAGCTGGGCCTTACAGACCGCCGGGTTATCAATTCAGCCGGCCGCCTCAGCGGGCTATGCGCCAAATCTGCCTCGGTCCAATCTGGAGGCTACATTGGAGACCTTTATGAGTGGTCAAGCCCGGTTCAATCAGGACACCTCGACTCAGTTTAAAAGTATAAACACTTCACTAGATGAACTGAGGGGCCAGATGTCCCAGCTCTTGAGAACCAGGGGAGGTTGCCCTCACAACCGGAGACAAACCCAAGGGCCCAAGCTAATGCTGTGGTTTCTATTACCACACGTGGTGGACGGGTGACTGACCCCGTCATGATCCTGGTGTTGAATAAGGAGAGAGTTACTGTTGAAGATGCCGTTGATGATGTCAATAGAGAAAAGGCTGCTGAAGAGCCTATAATTATTGAGGAGAAGGCATACCCCCCATCCATCACACCTACTGCTACGCCGCCTCCCGTTGATGTTACAAAGAGTAAAGCTGCCCGACCTCCCCTCTATACCCACATAGGCTAGCCCTGGCCAAGATGGAGAAGAAATACTCCAAGTTCACGGAGTTACTGAAGGGAATCCAGTTGAAAATCCCGTTCATGGACGCTATCACAAAGATCCCAATCTATGCCAAATTTTTGAAGGATCTGATCACGGGGAAAAGAAAAACTGAAGAGATAAAGCTTATGGAGGACTCCACCTCCGTCATCAAGAATCATCTCTTCTGGAAGCTACCGGATCCGGGGAGCTTCACCGTGCCGTGCTCCATTGGAGGTATGCCCAACAGCTGGGCTCTGATTGATTTAGGGGCTAGCATCAGTTTGATGCCCCTTTCTATTTTCAGGAAATTGCAGACTGGAAGTGAACTAGAGCCGACAAATATGTCCATCCAGCTTGCAAATCATTCGATCACCTACACTGTGGGCATAGCCAGGGATATCATTCTCCAGAAACCCCCTGGGTTATGTGTTCATGTTGACTTCTCTATCATGAATATGCCCGATGGAGGGAGCTCCCAGCTTATACTCGGCCGCCCCTTCATGGCGACGGCCGGTGTTCTGATCGATGTACGATAAGGGACTCTCTCTCTCTGAATGTGGGGAACATCGAAGTTGAATTTCGGCTGCAGAAGCCGATGAGAGAGCATGCTCATAAGGAAGGAGCCAGCTATTTGGAGCTTCTGGAAGATGAAGCAGTTGAAGATTTCACTTCTGAGGGGGTCATGAAGGACCCAATGAAAACAGGAATAGACGATGACGGCGACCCAACCTACCACAAAGCAGTTGCCACATATATCCGAGTATTGGATGAGGAACTTCTACATCATTCTTCGAATCATGAAGAACCGGAGACCATAGGCTACTCAGGGGAAAGTCATGAGCTAGGCGGATACCAAATGCCGCCGGATTGCACCATTGGAAAGAACGACGCGCGACTGCTACGCGCACCAAACGACCATCGATAAATCAAAGGGAGTCGAGCTCATGACTAAAAATGAGCGTTTATTGGGAGGCAACCCAATTTCTTAGATTTTGGATTTTTCTTTTCAATTTCTTATTTTTATTTCATATTTTAGAGATAAAACTATAAAACCACAAAAATTGATGAATTCTTCCTTTGTACAGGTTGGATATGAGTGAAGCATGCGAATCGACATTTTAAACGGAAGGGAGCTGGAGGGGAGGACCAAATTAGAGAAGAAAACAAAAGAAAAAGGAGCAAAAGGAGACACGGCTGACTCGACCGAGCAGCTACACTGCTCGGTCAAGCAGTACAAGGACGAGGAAAAGGAGGAAAATGATCACTCTGGCTGCACGGCCTGAGCAACATCCTGCTCGGTCCGAGCAGACATCTACTCGACCGAGTAGTCAACTGCTCGATCGGATTGCCCAGGCTTTTGGAAATATGGAGAAATCATCACTCTGCCTACACGGCCTGAGTGGCATCGGCTCGGTCCGAGCAGAAGGTGACCCGACCGAGCAGCACACTGCTTGAGCGAGCAGATGAGAGAGTATTTACAACTCAATTTTAATGTGTTTCTCAGCATGATCGACTCAACCGAGCAGTCTCGCTGCTCGGACCGAGTCAATTTATCCTACATTCATGGGTCCCACTCGAGTTGGGTTTTTTACCAAACCAGTTTGCATTTTTACCCTAAACTCTAAAATTACCTAAGCTAAATTTTTTTACAAACCTAAAAATCTCCCGAGCTCTCCCTCACACCCCTACTCGTTCACCCCTCGTCGTCGTCGTCTTCCTCCTCCCGCACCGTCGCCTGCGCCACCCCTCCGGCCGCCCACCGCCGGTCAGACACACACAAACACTCTCTCTACTTCTCTCTCTCTCTCTCTCCCCCTTTCACCCCACCACCTTCTTCCCCCCTTCCAATCGCCGCCGCCGCCGCCCAACCATCCACCCCAAAGCCCCCCACCGACGCCTCATCCCCCTCCGCCCATCCCCTTTCTCATCGGATCGCCCAAATTCCCCCTAACTCTCGATCGCCTGTGCCCTAGGGCACGACTGCTGCTGCTCGGCCAGCTGACCGAGCAAGCTACTGCTCGGTCAGCACTTACCCTCGAGTAGCACAGCTCGGACCGAGCAGTATCACTGCTCGGTCGAGCACCCCAAACTCATTTTTAAAGCCTTATTCTAACGTTTTAATTGTTTCCATTGCAGGTATTCCTTGCCTACATTAGCAGCTGCTGCCAGGACTAGCTTGGGGGATATTTTGGCTCTCACATCTCTTACACATTCGGTACACTCTTCCCATTACTTATTTTTATACCGTAGCTTCACATTACCATCGATACGATGGTTTGCACACGAGGAACCACCACCCCATCGATTCGTGGGAAGAGGCCCGCTCCTGGCGCCTCTTCTTCCCGACCCCAATGTCATGCCCGTCTCACCACCACCACCACCACCACTACCACCCCTCTACTACAGCTTCCACCACAACCACTACCATCCCCACCACTACCACACCTATCACGGCCGCAACTATCCCTACCACCTCTACCCCCATCCCCACCGCTGCACCCACCGCCCATCCATCATCACCCCCACACCCAGTCCCCACCAGGGATGCTCTCCCTTCACGTCTATGGACCTATGGCATCACTTTCAGAGACGATGCACACCACGAACACTTCGTTAGGCTCTCGCATCGTCGTCTCATCCCCACACTGTTCATAGATGTGCCCACACTACGCTCCCTCGGACTCCTTCAGGGGGTCCATCATCTTTACCGAGCGATTGGTTTCGACCGCTTCCTCGGTGTACATGCCTCCATCTACTCCCACATTGCTCTGGAGGCTCTTGGTTTCGACCTCTTCAGGGGGTCCATCACCTTTACCTAGCGATTGGTTTCACCTCTAATTGACGCATCCCGCCCGACTGCTCCAAATCACCCTACGCATGCTAGCCCGCGTCAAGCGGGCCTTCTTTTTCGCTGGGTTGGTGTTCTAATCGAGATAGATAGAAGAAGTGAAACAACGGTTGAAGCGGACATTTCGAAATGACAGCATCGAAGATATTTAAATATACACAGTCACGGTTATCCTGGACTGCGTTCCGGAAAAAGTAGCCTACTTGACAGAAAGGGCGGGCACTCTCGTGTGCTCGCACGCCGGCGGGTGATGGCATCACCTTTCGCCTCCTGGATCACGATTGGACTATTACACATGCCATGATCCGGGAGTACTTTCACTTCCCAGCCATCCCAGAGCCCAGAGCCGCCTTCTCTCCACAATATGATGTTGACACATTTGATGCTCCAGCTTTTTGGCAGCGTATTTCAGGCCTCAATCAGTATCACCCTAGCCGGACGAAGGCATCGTGCGTCGTGCACCCATGCCTTCGTTACGCTCAGAGGCACTTAGCCACTACTATCTTCTGCAGGCCTGAGGTCGGGACCATGTCCCTACCAGAGCTTACCCACCTTATGGGTATGACCCGACCTCTACGCTTTCACCCTGATGGCTCACTTCGCCCCTTCATGCTTTCCGATGCGGCCCACTGGTTGTGTCACCGCCTTCTTCAGACTGCCACCACCTACTTCTTCACGAACATCTGCTGCAGTGGATTCTTTACTATTTTTGCCTGGATGCTCGATATCCCCATTCCAGATGATTTGGCGACCCCTGTAGGACCCATTCGCTTGACCCTTGGTGTCCTTGAGCATATGCATATCATCCGACCATACGGGGACCATCACTGGTTATATCTTGTCAGCACCCACCACACGCCTCACTTGGTGCTCCCCACCCCTCACCTCACACATATCCCAGCTATCTAGCTAAGCTAGATGAATCCTAGGGTCGACCCACTTCCAGCCCGCCACGTACTCGAGCCCTCTGGAGCACCCGTCGAGGCAGTCGCCGATGACCCGGTCCCACGCTCTGTTGAGTACGAGTTGCATGACATTGACGCCCTTGTAGCCGGCCTTCCATTACCACCATCACACCCACCACCCTCTGGAGGCACGTCTTCCTCCACCACTGTTTCTTCCACTTTTACCACCATAGAGACCTCGGGGACTGTCACCACCTCCTGCCCCGAGGCCACTGCTGTTGACTCTTCTGTGTCTGTGCCTGAGGGTACCGATTTTATCTCTGTCCGAAGACTACCGATCTTGACTTCCCTGACCACGATCCCGTCCCCACCCTTCCACATCTTAGTGACCTCATAGCTTCACTCCCGATCTCTTTAGGTCACCACTTTACCCTCTCTGGCACCACTTCGTCACCATCAGCGGCCATCTTTACTAAGAGCGTGTCGACGTCTGTCCACACTTCTGTGTCGACGACTGCTCTTTCTTCAGCCGCTGCTAAGATCCCCTCGAGCTCACCCTCTCCGACTTTCCACCCTAGGCACCGTGCATCTGCTGCACCTGACCGATTTACGAGAGTGGTGACTCACCGGCACATTCCCCGCCCTCCACTCGACTCCCGTTCCATCGATAGTCGTCTTGCAGCATTGGAGGAGTTGACTTCTCGCCTTCGGCGGGATTTCGACCTCTTCATACACTCGACGACGATTCACCGCGATAGAGTCGAGTTGGACCTGGCATCGATCATTGACCTTTTCAGGACACGTGGCCCACCGCCAGTGATCTTAGCACCTGCCCCACCATCTAGGCCAGCCACTGTGACCTCCACTGCACCACTCAGTGCTCCACTTTTCCAGGCTTCTACAGAGCCTGCTCCTACCACTTCTGAGTCAGTCGTCACAGTTAATCCTATGTCTGCCCTAGTTCTATATTCAGCTAAGCCTTCGACCACCACCACTGCTATACCCATCGACCCACTAGCTGAGTTCCAGCCAGATCCTCCCATACTATCTGCTCCACAGCAGAGGGACCCATCACCACCCCCAGAGGATGGTGCCTCTGCTTGATGTTGTCCTTACCCGTTTTGCATCCCTCACTTTTCATTGTGCCCATCTGTCTGTTCGGGGCCCTGCACTTATATAGCTTTGGGGAGGCCCCACGCATGCATCACTTTCTATTCAGCATTGCATCATGTCTTGTTTTTCCTCCTTTTTGCATAGTTTCTTACTTTATATTACCCCACCCAGCCCACCCTATTTAGGATTATCTCCCTCTTACCATCGTTTTCTTAGCAGTGAGGACACTGCTAGGTTTAGCTTGGGGTGAGCACTACCGCTTTATTTTTCATTTTTCATTTATATTTTCTTCACTATTTCAGTTTTTATTTCACCTTTTCACCACTTTTCCACTTTCTTATCCTTTTTCTCATTCTGCATCATATCTTCTGTTTTTACCATGCATGCATCTTTTTTTATTTATTTTTCTATTTTCTCCGCCTTTTCTCTTTTATGCTAAGGATGTTCCGCATGATGACACTTCTCGTAGACCTTAGTAGTTATTCATGATGCTCATTATCTGTTGACATGCTATTAGGGTAGTTTCAGTTTTGCTATCTATATGCGTGCACATTCTTTTGCTGATCTATCTGATTTAATGCTTGAAATGAATTGAAAATCAAATGCATGAATTAGTATCTAGTATCGCTATGTTGGATAATGCACCTAGGTTCACGCATCACTAGAGCACTGGAGCATCTGCTTTTTATATCTTTTTTGCTTCTGTTTGCATTCCTGATATTATTGTGCTTGTTACTGCATGCTTTTTCAGTATTCATCTAGATGAATGAAAATATCCCTGCTATTTATGAGTTTAGTTAGAGTATTATTTTATCAATCTGTTGTGCACCTCTTATGAGTGAACCGAGAGATCTATTATTTTCCTTCTCCACATATCTATATATTCTCTACATATCAGTTGGTTACACACCCACAGCTATCTTTACCGCATCTTACTTCCCAACCCCAAAAAGAAGAAGTATAGCTTCTAAAAAAAGAAAAGAAAAAAGAAAAAAAATGAGTGTATATATTCATATGTGAAAAAGAAAAGAAAAGGAAAGAAAATAAAGAAAAAAATCGTTTTTATATTTTCATTAGAAGCTATCATATATTCTGGGAAGAAGAAAAAAATATTACAAATCCTATTCCTTGATGCGACGCCTCAAGCTAAGCTTGGGGGGGGGGGGGGGAACCAACTGATCACATGAGTAAGGGTGACATTAGAGTGGAGACAATGCATAACGGAGAGATTTAATAATGCTTAAACTTTACGAAACACTTTAGTTTTTGGAGATTTTTCATAATCAAAATGAATAACTGAATAGCATGATTTTTTCCATTCTCTATTGCATGCTGCGTGATTTCTATATGCTCCATGTGTATCTATGATTGAAAAGTGCATTGCCAACTTTTTTATACTAGATTCTATGGATTGCATGAGATTGATATGAGTTGATGGTGTTATTTCAGTAGATCCCTATCTATTGCTTGTATTGCATATTAGACATATGATCTGTAAAACTAGAAATTGCTAGTAGCATGTATGTTTACCATTCAGAGCATTGTGATATACCACTTAGGCCTGAGATCTGACTGAACATCCTTAGCACCCTCCTTTCACTTCCATTCCCTCCTCCTCTTATTTTTATTTCTTATTTCTTTTTGTTTTCCTCCCGGCGTACCTAATATTCGTCTTCCTCGAGGACGAGTAAGAGGTAAGCTTGAGGGATTTTGATGTGTCCATATTTTCTACCTTTTTTATATCATCAGGACATTGCATTCCATGCCATTTTCGCATCCAAATCTCATATTTCCCTACGATATCGCATTTCTGACATTATATTCGAGTTTCATAGTATTTTATGCGTTTTCAGGGATTTTGGAGCGATTTGGGACCCGACTTAGGTATGGACACATCCGATACGCCCGTGAGCTCATTGGTGAAGCCTTACAGGAGTTCGCCAGGTTTTGGGATCCTCGGGAGGAGTGGAGGAGAGAGAGCAGGAGGAGAGAGGAGCTTCAGCAGCCTCAGGAGATAATTTCCATGGCTGCTCGGTCGAGCAGTCAGATGCTCGGACCGAGCAGATGCAAATGAAAAGAGGAAGCAGATACGGGGTCGCTCGGACCAAGCAGTGCATCTGCTCAGTCGAGCAATCCTTCATCCCAAAGCTGAAGCAATCCAGCGCACGGCCCGAGCAACTACTCAGCGACCAAGTCAGCCTCTGCTCGGACCGAGCTGGGCTGACTCGGCCCGTGCAGGCAGAGTGGAGATTTTGGAGATTTTCAATTCCCTGTCAAGCTCGGTCGAGCAGCACATCTGCTCGGCCCGAGCGACCGACCGAGCAACGCATTGCTCGACCGAGTCACTTACTCGGTCGAGAATGCTGAGGCTATTTTGGAAACATTTTTGGAAGCGGCTTCTGCACGATCTGAGGAGTGTGAAGGCTGGGAGCTGGACGTCGATTTTAGAGGCGATTCATTTTCTAAGTTTTCGAACACTTTTTGAGCGGAGCTTAGGAGAAAATTCTTGTTAGTTTTTTAGATTAATTTTTGTTGAAGAATTCTGGATCGAAACTATTGGATATTTGTCTTGGGTGCTCTATCATTCTTGTGTTTGGGAATCTGGAATTTTCTTAGATCTATTGCTCGTCTATTTTCTTCATCTCTCGCTGTAAGTTTTTGATCTTTATTCCACTAATTGCTATGATCTTTTCTTCCATAAAAATAATGCTTTTATCCGCCAATATTGCCATGAGTGAGTAGTCCTTTCTAGGGTTGATGGGTTAGCCCTAAGATCCTAGGGGGAAGACGTAGATCTGGATCCCTACGTTGAATTAGGGATTTAGGGTAGTATTTCGATCGATACTATCGAATCCCTAGATAACCCGTACTGAGATCATGCCCATGGTATGTGGAATTGATGCACTTAAGGGGTATCTTTGGGATTCGAATAGGGAAATCGATGGATCCAACCAAGGCTCATGACCATTCCCGGCTCGTGCCTTGAGGGGATCAATCGACGAACTATACCGCTACGTTGACGGCTACCGCCATTGCGTCAACGAGAGCTACCGAAATACCTCACAATTCTAACCCACGAGAGTGGTACGAATTAGCAGATTAATCCCCTAACCCTAATGCAACGTAAGGATCATATTCCAACGTCGATCCCCGACGATCTTAGCGGCGATCCCTAACGCCCTAGTCCTTTTTATTAGTAAAACAGTAACAACACCCCAATCAACTCTCTCAATCCGACAGCTATCTCACTTCGAGATACAGAAGTGAACTGAGAACACATATACACTATCATTGTCCCTGTGGGATTCGATATCATTTATACTACAACTTGACACCGTCCGCTTGCGGATCGAGCCCGGAATTGAAACATAGGGGCCACACCATGCCTGGCGATCATGACACCACCGAGTGGAATCTAGATGTAGGTTGCGGGTGCGTCATAGGCAAGCTGGTCTTTTGACTTGAGGTCATTGTATGAGCATATGCGTGAACGGTGACACTTAAATCTCTGAACTAGCTTCGAGACATGGCTTGTTGAAAGGTCTTAGGTTGGGTGACATTGAAGCGTATGAGGAGAATAATGGCCAAAAGAGGATTCGTCATTCCAATATATGGGGAGTCAGTCTCGCGGAATCAACACGGTCCTTAGCAAAATCATTGGCCAATGTGTATTGGATATGATCTAACAAATACAAGCTAAGACCGAATGATGCTAATCGATCACGAAGCTATTAGGGGTTGACAGTTAACCATACCCTAGTTTCGTAACGACATAGTGTTGATGAAGGGATTAAAACTACGAAATTCATCAATGACATAGCCAAGGGTAGTCCTGATAATGTTTATGTCAAGGGGCATGACATGTAATGATGATACCGAACCAGGGACGACAACGATTGCCCGCAGTCCCTGTCATCAGGGGCTATGAGTCCCACCTATAGTAAGGTCATGTTGTTGGGTCTCACACAGGCTGATATCATCGTCTAAGTAATAAGAGAAAAATGCACATGTTGCATGAGAATTAATATGGTTGCATATTGTTGCGAAGAGTATTTCGGTTACATATGATCTGACGCGAAAATTGAGCCTTGAAAATCATAGAAAATGCCTAAACTAGTGTCCCAAAATTTCCTATACCCATCTAGCCCAAGTATGACTCATGTAAAAGCCCAAAAATGGAATCATGTGCACCAAGCATCTACGTGGCAGGGGTCACCCCAGGCCTGGCGTCCACCCCAGATGCACCTGGGCTCGAGCCCAAGCCGCTGCAAGTTACCTGAGGACGAGCCCAGGTAGCCTGGGCTCGTCCCAAGCTATTTGTCCTTGGGTTAAGCTCACCTGCTTCGTGGGTGCAACCGACAGGCCCCCAGCCAACTGGCCCCCAACAGGTGCCTATCGGCAGCTGGTGCCCGCCCGCAGCTAGTGGGGCCCTCGGTGGGGCCCCGAGACAAATTCTGCAAAATGTGTAAATGTAGATTTTTGGGTAATTTTAGGCGCAACCTTGAGACATCGTTTGAGGGGTCAAACGAGCTCGAAATTGAGCATTTGTTTGTTTCTATGTGATCTCCATTTAATGCTCTTCGAAATGATATATCATTTTGATTCTTAGGCTTAACGGAGAGGGAGAATTAATTGCTCAAAGTTTAATCCCAGAAAGAAAAAATTTGGGTCAATATGAATTCTATTTATTTGTGCCACATTGGATGAGATACTCATCTGAAGGTCAGCTCTCCCTATAAATATGGAGCCCCACTTGTAGGACCTGAAATTATAGCAGAAACACTAGAGGGTGGGTGAATAGTATTTTATGATAATAAAAAGGAATTTACGCATAATTAAAATTCCTAATGCAACTATATGTGCGAAATAGATATTGTGATAACAACAACACAAAAATTGCAAGTGCAGACAAATTATGTACCCTGGTTTAGATTCCCCTGAGTCAATTCCCGACTCCCTGGAATTCTACTCCAGCAACCCACTATCAAATACCACTATTAATTAGTATCCACTAATATCCCACTTGCCAAAACCCAGCAAGTGTAAAACCAAGACACCATTTATTACCACTTTCCACAAACAGGGAATGGTCCACCCCCACAAACAGAGAGTAATCTCAACAATGTAAAGAGAAGAGAATTGATACAATTCAATATGAAACAAATTACACAACCTATGCCTTGAATAATGCCTTAATAGTATGAGGCAAAGAGGTGTTTGTGTTGTTCTCTAAATGATGATAGTATGGGCACTTACAACTTGTCTTAAAGTGAGGATTAAAGCTGGGATGAAGATGAGCTTTGAATGCCTTTAATGCTTTGGGAGACAAGTGTAGAAGATTAGGCTTGTTGAAGCTTTAAATGCTATTCAACGTATGGAATTTGATCTCTAAATGTTCCAAGTGTTCTGAATTAAATACCAACAAACCTTATTTTATAAAGCTCTAGGATCACACCAAAATCCAGCAAAGATCTCATGCATTTAATGCTGTAAACGACTATTAACGACATAAACCATAGTTACCAGTCGACTAGAGTAGACTAACCAGTCGGCTGAGACATTGATTGACAGGGTAATTAATGCAGTTAAACAGCTAGTTCCATACGACTGAAAAAGACTTCCCAGACGTCTGGGGTACCATGTAGTCGTCTAGATTAATAGCTTCAGATGCCTGGTCAGACAGTGTTCATAATATAAGTTACTGGAAATTCCAGTCCATCATCCAGCTGTTTGTGCCATTGTGTAGATGTCTCGATGTAACACTTCAGACGTCTGATAAGTCAGCATGTAAAACTAACAAAGTTACTGGAATTTTGCTCGACAAGCGTCAGACATCTATAGTTCATCACCCAGTCATCCCACACACCATACAGACATCTGGGATGATAACTTCAGACGTCTGATCAGACCAACTGTGAAAACAGAGTTACTAGACATTTGGAGCCAAACGACTGAAGTTCATTACCCAGGCGTCTGTCTCACTATGCAAACGTCTGGGATGTGAACATCAGACTCTAGTCAGTATGACTTAAGGAAATAGAGATTCTGAAGTTCATTTAGCTCAAGAGTGGCCAGTCGTCTGGAGTTCTTCACCCAGTCGTCTAACACACAGTGCAGATGTCTGGTATGAGAACATTAGACATCTGTTCTAGGTTAGGTTTCAGCTATTGAAGTATTCATGCATGCCAGACGTCTGGGGTTTAAGTAGAAGTCGTCTGGTGAGGCTGAAAAACTCTTTTTGAGCTTTTATGAGTTCTAACCCTCTGTGAATCAAATGATGAATGAACTCTGATTTTGTGAATGTTATGGAAATGGTTTATCAAGTCTATTCAAGGCTTAACATTCTATGTCAATAAGAAGGTGAAGAAATAAAACAATTGCATATAATCTCATTCACTTACTATTGAACGCCTTGAAGACTTTTACTTGATTTCCTTGAGTTCATCATTTGATTTTCTTGCATCATTGACTTTAGCAATAATCGTATTTTGATATTTCTTGAGTTAAATTGACGATGCTTTCATTAGCTATAAAACATGGGATTAATCACAATTAATTATGTTTGCTCGTTATCAAAACCAAATTGGGGGAACCAATACTCAACATTCTCCCCTTTTTGATGATGACAAACAAACATAAACATGGATAATAATTGTGCTTGAAAAATAAGATACTTACTCCCTTTGCATTGATGCCAAACAAATTGGTTCATGTAAAATAACATCAGACACACTTGTATGTGTAATACATGTAAAGTGTATTATGAACATATAAACATGAATGGACATACATGATATACATACTCATAGGAAATGATGCATAAGAATGGATTCAATCCATTTGATGTTAATAATACCAATTGTAAATTGCACAAAATGGAATGTGTGATTTAAAAAATCATCTTTATATTTCAATACTCCCCTGAATCATACAATGGTTTCAACCACAAGTTTGAAATGATATGCTTCATGGAAAATGCTTTAAATTCATAGCATATGAAGTATTATCTTGGTTATTTCTCTCCCCATTTGTCATAATCTAAAAAGTGTGGGAGGTAAAGAAACAACAACAATTAGTGCCAGAAAGCATATAAAACATATGAGTTAGAGATAAGGATAGACAATTGAGTGATACCAAGGAAATATTTCAAACTAAAAGTTAAATTATCAACCCAACTGTTTATCATAACAATCATTATAAGCAAACACATAATTGGGAAGACAACATCAACATTAACATTTGAAGTGCAAAAATAATATAAAGAGACACTTTACAGACACGTACCCAATGATAACAACCAATTCACACACACACACACACACACACACACACACACACACACACACACACACACACACACACACAATGGGTATCATACTCCATATGAGAGAGGGCCTCATATGCCCTCACACACGAATGGGGTACAAGCCCATGTGGGCTTGTACTTGGTTGCTTTATGTGAGAGTGCATATGCAGCCTTCTCTCATATGGCGTATGCTACTCATTATTTACACACACACACACACACACACACACACACACACACACACACACACACACACATCATGGTGACACTGATGTTAAAAGAAAAGTAAACCATCTTTGCTTAATCAAAAACTGTCACCAAGGTCACATGGAAGAAAAGTATCTTATGCCGCTATAAAAAATATACATATACGTCACATACAGTAAAACATGACGTCATGCATGCATATCAGTCACATAGAATAAAATGTGACAATTGTATACTCAAAGAGCATATCAACCATATCTCCAAACCCTATATAACCTAACAACCCTAAAAACCAAAATACAAAACATATCCTCATAAGGACTCTCTCAAACAGATTACAAAAAGAAACATATGTCTCTAACAAAGGGAGGCCCATGGTAGTCCTGAAAGTCATTAAACAGCATGAGGATGTTGTGATGACTGAGGCAGACTAGGCTCAGAAGGGGCAAGAGCCGTGATATCTCTAGGAGTGGGCAAGAGTAAGTCTAATTTCTCCTGGATGTTAAGAACCAATGAGAAAAGCTGACGGTTCTGAAGAGTCCGGTCACTTATTTGGGAGGTGACAGACCTAATCATGCCTTTAACCGAGGTAAGATCGTCACGAAGTATCGATACAGTGTTCCAAATGGCAGAGAGGCTGAACTCAAAATCGTTCAAACGACGATTAGATCCTTGGGAGACTGCGAGGAGGAAGGAGTCTGAGAACTATCTTGCATACGAACAAGAAAGTCAAAAATGCGCTAATAATCTTGAGCAAGTTCAGTCACAGAAGACTTAAACTTGTGCAGGTTGTCTGCAAATGAAATCTGACGACGTTTAAACGTAGGTAGCCTTCGATAAATGAGAGTATAGCCCCGATTTATTTGAAAGGATCTTCAAATTCTAGAGAAGCAGACCGAGAGGGGACATCCTCATTAGCTAGCGGTAGCTCTGAAGAGGAGGGGTCAACAGGTCGAGGAGGTGAGAAGTGGTAATCGAAATGAACTGAGGAGACGAAGGGGTTTGAGTTGATTCAGGTTGATCTCTAGTTCGGATGAGAGTCTTCTCGCTCTCTTGATAGAGCAATGGCCTCAGTAGGCACGATCGTCGACTTTCTCGCTCTCTTCCGTGGTGACATGATTAAATTTGAAACATGATCTACCAGAATTAAGACTAAAAATAGGAAAATAGATGATCGTTGAAGATCATGTGTGTTCGACGGACATAGAAACTGGCAGAGGATGATCGGACGAACAAAGATTTATAGGAGTTAATTGTCGATGTTTAATCAAAGTAGAAGATCGATCAACGATGAACTAATAAAGCATATGCCCTAATTGCGATGAAAAGAGGGTTATATCGATCAATCAAAATAATCTTAGCCATGGGATTAAAATTTGATTTGACTTAGTTTTCTCCGCCAGGCATCTGGAGTGAAGTATTCAGGCATCTGGATAATTTAACATAGAGAATGATATTTCATTGAACTAAGCGTCTAGATTAAGAGCATCAGACGTCTGGTCCAAAAATAAAATCGATGAGAATCATCAGTTATGATGATCAGGCGTCAGTAGATGATCGATCAGGTGCCTGATGAATTGTTCAGGCATCTGGTAAGAGGTCATCAAACATCTGATTTTGTGAAGTCAGAAGATGGTTGCTCTCGAGAAAGTTTGGTAGAATAAATGTTCTACTGATCAGGCGACTAGAGTTCAACAGCCAGGCAATTGAAAAACTGTGCAGTCGTTTTGACAGAGAACAACAGACGTCTGATCAGTTTGTGAAATTCTGATAGACACATATCTGATATGGTATACGACTGGATCAACTATACCAGGCGTCTGGGCAGAGTCAGAAAGCTTGGAATGAACCTAGACATATGTCTATGAGATTTTTTTAAGCCAAGAGTTATGAAATCTCTATAACTAAGCATAAAACAATACTATAAGCATACCCAAACATCAAATACATAATCTACTCAAATCAAATTCAGTAATGCTTAATCAAAGTATAAAATTCATATATATCTCATGAAGAAAATACTCAAACATGAAGGTGAGATATATATACCATTATAATTCGATCAAAAATATAATCTATTTAAATCAAATTCAATAATGCTTAATCAAAGTATAAAATTCATATATATCTTATGAGGAAAATGCTCAAACATGAAGGGGAGATGCATATACCATTATAATCCAATAAAAAAATAGCCAAATTATGACATATCATAAAAATAGACAATAAAGCATGATATGTCATGAAAAATATTTTCCTAGGGTTCAGATTTACACATTACCCATAATTCTCTCCTAAGCATCACAAAAGAATCCTCCTTGAGAGGTTTAGTGAAAATATCAGCAATTTGTTTTTGGGTGTCGATGTACTTTTGGATTACATCCTTTTTGAGGACATGGTCCTTAATGAAGTGATGTCTAATGTTAATGTGTTTGGTACGGGTGTGTTGTATCAGGGTTTTGGACCAACAAATAGCACTTTGGTTATCAACCATAATAGCACATATACCACAATCGAAACTATAATCTTTGAGTGTTTGTTTCATCCAAAGTACTTGTGCACATGCAAGACCCATGTCAATATATTCTACTTCAGTTGTAGAAAGAGTTGCCACATTTTGTTTTTAGGAAAACCAAGATATAATGGAATTTCCTAGAAAATGACAAGTGCCACTAGTACTTTTCCTATCGGATCTACATCCAGCAAAATCTGCATCACTATATGAGATAAGCTCATTTGAACATGACTTTAGATAAAATAATCCATAATCAAGTGTTTAGTTAAGATAACTGAAAATCAGTTTAACCGCAATCAAATGTGATTGTTTTGGTCGTGATTGATATCGTGCACATAAGCATAAAGAAAACATGATATTAGGTATACGTACGGTAGGATATAGTAAACTACCTATCATACCTCTATATTGACGAATATCAACATCTGTTCCTCGTTCATCTTTATCAAGATGTGTCGTCGTGCTCATTGGAGTACGCTTGGATGAAGAACTCCTCATCTCGAAATGTTTGATCAATTCCACAGAGTACTTTGTTTGGTGGATGAAGGTTACTTACTCCAATTAACAAATTTGAAGTCCTAGAAAATAAGTGAGCTCTCCCATATGGCTCATCTTAAATTCATTCTTCATAGACTTAGCAAATTCTTGACAAAGAAAAGTGTTAGTAGAACTGAAAATAATATTATCTACATACACTTGTATGATTAATATGTCATGATCAAATTACTTAGTGAAAAGTGTTGGATCAACTTCATCTATTTTGAAACCCAAATCTAAAAGAAAGGTCTTTAGGCGACTATACCAAGCTCTATGTACTTGTCTCAAACCATAAAGTGCTTTCTTAAGTTTGAAAACATGATTTCGAAATTTTTCATGAATGAAACTGGGTGGTTATGAAACATACACTAATTCATTGACATAACCATTTAAAATGCACTTTTGACACTCATTTGACAGAGTTTAAAATTCATGAAGGATGAAAAAGATACCAATAGTCTAATCGATTCTAATCTAGCTACAGAAGCAAAAGATTCTTCAAAATCTATACCTTCCTCTTGACGATAACCTTGAGCTACTAACCTTGATTTGTTCTGGGTGATGACTTCATTCTCATCCGTCTTATTTTTGAAGATCCACTTTGTCCCTACGACATTATGGTCTTCTGGAGGAGGGACTAGTTCCCAAACTTCGTTCCTTTCAAATTGGATGAGTTCTACTTCCATCGCAGTGATCCATGAGCTATCTTCACACGCTTCGTCAATGTTCTTTGGTTCTAATGTTGAGACAAAGGTACAATGTGTGAATTGCTATCCCATTGATCTTGTACAGATTCCATCTCCAATATTACTTATAACTTGTTCATGTGGGTGATGAGAGACCATAGCAAACATCTTGGTAAACCTGGATCACTTGGAACATCCTCAACAACATCGTTAGGAGGGTTATTCGCAATAGAATCATCTAATTTAACATCATGCAAAGAGTCACATAAGAATTCAATATACTCATTATCATGTGTAATAGAAGAATTAAAATCTTCATAAAACGATACATGAAGAGATTCTTCAACCGTTGAGGTTCGTGTATTGTATATCCGTAAGCCTTGCTATGTGTGGAGTATCCAAAATATATCCCTTCATCGGATGGAGACTTAAATTTATCTAAATTACCATATGTGTTTTTAATAAAATATTTTCCACCAAAAACACGAAAATAATTTTCTTGAGGTATCTTATCATAAAATAATTCATAGCATGTTTTGTTCGTATAGGGTCTTACTAGAATTCTATTTAGCATATAACATGTGGTATGGAGGTATGGATGGCTTCCACCTATAATTACGGTCCAAGCCGACTATCGCTAAGCATAGTACGTGCACAGTCTATTAGAGTTCTATTTTTTCCTTTCCACAACACCATTTTGAGGTGGGGCACTAGGCAAGGAAAAAGTGTGAGTTATCCCATTCTCATCACAAAATATAGAGAATAGTTCATTGTCAAACTCACCTCCATGATCACTACGAATTGTGACAATGTGTGTGTCTTGGATCTTTTGAACTTTCTTGGAGAAAATAATGAAGTTGTCAAGTGCCTCATTTTTTCTATGTAAGAAGCTAACCCAAGTATATCTAGAGAAGTCATCAACTATAACAAGTCCATAAAAGGCATTTCCTAAGGACTCAACTCTAGTAGTCCCACATAAGTCTACATGTAAAAGCTCTAGTGGCCTAGAGATAGAAGTTAGATTCTTAAGCTTAAATGATGATTTATGAAGCTTGTCATGTTAGCATGAATCACAAAAACTTTTCTTATTAAAAGAACGTTTTGGTAAGCCTCTAACTAGATTATGCTAGGATAGTTTGGAAAGATGTTTAAAGTGTACATAACCAAAGCGTCGGTGCTATAGAAGTTGCTGATTAGTATGTGATACCAAGCATTGGTCTTGTGTATGTGGCATACCTAACACATAAATATATTTATAACATGTGCCACTAAATAAAATATTTTAAAACTATAATCATATATACTACACAATTCATTACCAAAATTAACTTACAATGTTGACTAATGGAAATAAGATTATGATTTAAGCAATCAACTAAATAAACATTATTTATTAACGGTTTAGATGGATTACCGACTTTTCCAATACCTATGATGGAACCCTTTTCATTGCCTCCGAAAGCGACTGTTCCGCCATTCTTGATACGAATGATTTTCGAGAGCAAATTTGGGTCTCCTGTCATATGTTTGGAGCTCCCGCTATCGAATATCCACCCTTTATTGTTGCATCTGGAACAATCTTTACCTTTATTGCCCTTTTTCTTCGTCTTGGGTACATATAGAATATGGTACCCAAACATGTTGGGTCCAAGGGGATTATCCCTTTGGAAACCAAGTCCAAGTGGACTTAGGCTTCCCAACATAATTCACATTATTCACTACATCCCTAAAATAGGATTGCGTATACAATCATTTAGCATATGTGCTTGTGTTCTTAGGACCCCAAATTAAGTGAGACTTGAAAGTCATATGCCTAGAGGTGCATGCATTTGAGAAGAGTTTCTATAAGGAGCATGCGACATGTATGCATTTGGGTGAACATATGCATGAGGGTGAGTATGTGGTGATTGTATTTATTTATACCCATGATGTGATGCATGTGTGTAGTAGTAATGTGTGTGAGCATTACTAATAACATGTGATCTTGCACGTTGTGTGCACGGATTGTGAGAATACATACGTGCTTTCACATTCGAGTTTTGTGCATGTTACACATAATAATGTGATGCATAAGATGCATGTGGAATATGTGGACTAGTATGAGAAATGTTTGAAACATTTGAATGACTATGTGAGTGATTATGCATATGTGTATGCGGTGTATATGCAAAGTATTTACATTTTGGTGAGTGCAAACACATGTGTGTCTCATATTTGTGTTATTATGTGCACTAAGGTGAGGTGCATAGAATTCCACATATGTAGGAGCTTGATGTGTAGTTGCTCTCCTACGTGTTTAAGTGTTAGTGTACATGTATGCATAACCCTTCCTTGGAGGTCCACCATTGGTAGTTTCTTTCCAAATGAGGGTGGATCGAAATGGAGTTTGTCTTGGTAGAAGAAATACTCAAGAGGTTTTGGAATCCACTCATGGATGCATCAGAGGATGGCCTCACAAATTCTATCGTTGCTCCACTATAGGATGTGTGGTAGTTGGTTGCATTCTCTTTTGAATAACCAATTTCGCCGCGGTGATTTGCGGAAAGCTGGTTTCCAAGAAAAGTGTTCAATTTGGCCTTGCCTTTTGTTGAATCATTCAATATGGGAGGACATGAGTTCATATTTCTTCGTTATGAAGAGAAATTAGTATCCAAGGTGGATACATGTATGTTGAGCTCGTGCACTTGGGTTTTGAGAGCAATATTCTCATTACCCAAAAGCGTGTTTTGAGATCGAAGTGTTTCAATCTCAATATAATCACAATCATTAATTTGGACATCGTCTAATTGAGATTTGAGGTATTTAACCTCATTTCTCAAACATTCATTTTGAGAAAGAAAATTGGCTTTCTCCTTAACTAGTGTGTTATGTGTAATGTCAACATTCGTTGTGATAGCCATAGATGAAGAGGCGTTGCTAGCAAGTTTGTCCTTAGCAAGCATATAATAGTTAAACAATTTTTGATATTTATCAAATAATTTCTCATTTGCTAATCAAGATCATCCATGGTTACCTCATCCGTGTCATTATCACTATCACTTGAGGAGTCCCTTGGAGAGTCCCCTCACGCCATGAAGCACATGTGTGAAACCTCTCCCTTTTCCTCATCCGAGTCAACGCTACTCGAATCATCTCTAGAATCATCCCATGTTCCTACCAAGCCTTTCTTTTTCTTATTTTCTTTGTACCTATCTCCCGTTTTAAACTTGGGAGTCTTCCACTTTTCTTTATTTTTAATCATGGGGTAATCCTTCTTAATATGCACTGGTTTAGTACATTTGAAACACAAAGAGGAATTGTTAGTGGAATCAAATTTATTCTTATGTTTGAAGTTTCCTTTCCAGAAGAATCGTTGGAACTTTCGGGCCATGAGTGCCATGGACTCCAACTTCATCTCATCATCAGATTCTTCATTGTCCGATGTCGACATGAAAGCAATAGCTTTCTTCTTTGGTTTTGCTAGACCCCTTTGAGCATTCCTTTGCTCATGATCTTCCTTCCTAACATCATAAGACATGACGTTGCCAATGAAGTTTACCACCGTATATGTGGACATGTCATTACCTTCTTCGATGGCCATGGTCTTCTTCTCCCATTCTGGAGTGACCGCCATAATGATGTTGGAAGATGTGTATGCCCTCGAGGCAATTTATCTCTGTGTATGTATACAAACATCTTGTTCAAAATGACAGTAAGCTGTTTGGAAAGAATTTAGATAAGTTAATAATAATGTAGTCAATATTAGAGCTTAGATAAAGTCCTGAAACTTTATGCAAGGTCAAACAAGTATCGAGATAAGGTCTCGATCATGGAGAATGGATTATTGATACATTGCATAAGTCTAAAATCATTTGTGGTCGTAGATGTTTCGAGAAAAGGATATCGATACATCGGATAGACCATTGTGTCTTTGTCTTCACCATGGAGTGGTGACGATGATCTCATGGTCGTTTGACTTGGCAAAGTCGGAGAAGAGACACATGTGCTCATTAGAGAATGAGTTCACTAAATGACCCAATGAGAGTTATCATATGGTTAACTTAACTAATCTGTCAGTGATAACTCCCAGTGATGATATGCAAGTTGGTCCTTAGACTTGAGGTCAGTGTACGTACCTGTACGTGAATGGTGTTACTTAGATCCTGATCTAGCTTCTAGGCAAGACCTATCGAAGCGTCTTTGGTTGGGTGACACTTGAAGCGTGCGAAAAGAGTAATGATCAAGAGAGGATTCATCTCTCCCGTTTATGGGAATTTAGTGTTGCATGTGTTAGTTCGGTCTTTAGTGAAAACTTTGGCCAAAATATGTTGGAAGAAGTCCAACATTGATAGACTAAAGACTGATGTAGACTAACCGAGTTCAAGCTACTGGGATTGAGGGTTGACCATATATTAGGCTTGACTAAGCGACATAGTTTTGAAGAAGGGACTAAAATAGCAGCAATTCATCACGGACACTGTCATGCCCCATTCTCCAAAGACTAAGGAGATAGGGGTGTAATAAGGCTGTGATGCTAAGTACCAAGTGTATTTGTGGTTACGTTCAATCGCACAGGCCACTTCAACAGCTGGGATTATACAGACAATAAAAGTACTGAAAGGTTAAGTAAGTACAGTGCTCCAACATAGACAGAAATAAGTACTATCATCACAGAGGCAAACAACCAGTAGAAAAGTCTACAACCAACATACAGACAATAACTGTTAACATCATCATCACAGAACTGTATAAACAAAAGTAAATCTGATAAAAACAGGGGTATAAAGGTTAAGGGAGGTACAAAAGTGTCTATAACTTCTCTCACTCCTCCCAGGTGTCCAAAACCCACAAGGTCCCCACCCTCAACCTAAACTATCTCGAGGAACCCGGCTGAGTAGTGTTGCCCTTCAAGACCCCCCACTCCGGCTGAAGTCCTGTAGTCACCTGACCTGAACCTGTGGAGTAGGTGGACACGTCACAACGTGCACAGGAGGAAACTCAACAATACTATGAATTATATCTAAAGGGGGTACGGTGTCAATCACCACAGTCAATAGGTGCAACAAAGTAACGAACACAAAGGGAATTATTACTATAAGTTTAATTGTTTAATGCTTGGAACCTCAGTATCCAGTATGACATAAGGGGCTGGACCTCACCCAGTAAGGTGGGTGGAAGTTCTGACTCCCCCAGATACACTGTTACAAAAGGAGCCTTTCTTTTTCTTCCTTTTGATGCAACTCTGTCCACTCCCTGTCGTGCTAGCCCGTCAGGAGTGCGGGTGAAACTGACCCAAGTAAGTCCAGTCCTTATGCCCACCCGATACTTTGGTTTCCCCCACCCCTCACTACGGTGCCCACCCACCTAGAAGTGGAAAAATACATCCCCGTGAATGAATTAAAATGATTTCATGGTTTTTATTCAAGATAGACAAGTGCTGGAAATTTCAGAACTTCATCAAATAGTGCTGTTTTCTGAGAATTTTAGTTATCATATGAGAAAAGTCCCAACTACAATGTTGTAGATATGCAAGTTTTACATTGCCCCACCAATTTTCTAAAACTAATACCAAGATTGTGATTTATGGTGGCCAATTTAGTAACAGATATAAATTCTGCAGAAAAACAGGAAACTGCAGCAACTGAATCAATAAATTACTCATAGTTACAGTAGGATCTGGGTGAAGTACTGAGCATGAAAATTGTGTATTATGAAGAGTAGCTATCCAAAATGTACTAAACACCTAATTATGATAAGTGCAGTAGCAGATATAGATGATTTAGTGAATGTGTCCAAATTGGCCGATTTTGCTGCGTTGCAGTCCAGAGCCTATTACTCCAAAAATTTGGTCGAAACCATAAGTAACCCATACATGACTTTTGACTAGAACACTATGAGCTACATGACTATATATTTTTCAGATTTTTATTCAAACTAAAAATAACAGATTTGCATAGTTGAACAGAGGGCAGTTAGCTGGAAATTGGAGACAAGTTTGGAACAACAGCCAATCCATAGAAGTACTCAAGAAAAATGATCACAATTTGCATCACTCATGCATGAACCATATAGCTTTATAGAATCCCATAGAGTGTTGAGAATCCTACCTACAAGGAGCTTGAATGAGCTAGCTAGTTGATCTCCTAGCCTCTCCTCCTTCATCCTTCTTCTTTCTCCTTTTTCTTTCTATTTTCCTTTTGTTTTGTGTTTTCTTTTTCTATTTCTTTTTTTGTTATGGGGAATTTCGGCCAAAACAAATGGGAGGAGAAAAAAGAAAAATGCAAAATGAAAAGAAAAAGAAAAAAGAAGAAAGGAGAAGAGTGTAGAAGGAGGAAGAATTAAGTATCTAAAAAGATCTCTTCCAAAATTCCCATTATTTACAAGTATGTCATTACTCACATTTCTTTCATAATTACCCTCCAACTTGATTTCTTTATTACATAGCATGCCATTCTCATCCTCACTTCATATGTGCCCCCCAACTTGTTCTCTTAATTTCATAGCATGACTTTTTAGGAATCTTTGCACAAAACCCCCTATTTATGCCCAAAATTGGAAACATGCCCTAGTTGGGTATAAATGCAAGCCATTGTTGGGAATAAATGCAAAGATAACCAACACTTGAAACTATTACACTCATTTACATAAGAAAATAGGAGCTAAAGTAGTATTTTGCACTTAGTGGTGTTACAGATTGATGTGTCCATATTTTACATGTTTTTATCGCATCATTTCATGTCATATTCACCTCCAAACTCCATATTTTCATATATTATCGCGCTTCTAACACCATATTCGAGTTTTGTATAGCCTTTTGGATTTTTAGGAGTTTTGGAGCGAATTGGAGCTATTTTGGGACATGGACACATCCGACACATCCGAGACGTCATTAGCAAGGCTCCATGAACGTTCGCCGAGGAATGGAAGAAGAATGGAGGAGAAGAGGAGAAGAGAACGAGAGATGTCAAAGTTCAGTTTAGTTTCCCAGTTGACTCGATCGAGTAGCATCAGCTACTCGGCCGAGATGACACGCAAAAATCGCATAGGAAACGGCCTCACCCTACTCGACCGAGCAGACATCCGACTCTACCCGAGTCGCACCAAACAGATGAAGATTTTGAGCTTTTCTCCAAGGCACTCCAGCTCGACCAAGCAGCAAAGAAACTCGACTGAGCAGCTTACCTACTCGACCCGAGTCGTTAAGAAACAGAGCAACATTTTGGAGGAAGTTTTGATCTACTGTAACTCGACCAAGTGGGGGGGGGCTACTCGACCGAGTAGCCCGTGTCATCCAGAAGCAAAAGCAGCAGCAAGCGGAGCCTAAAGCCGACTCAAACAAGCATGATCTGCTACTCGGTCGAGTAGCGTGACGCGACCAGCCTAGTTGGTGGGCCCAAGTGCCCAGGTTTTCTAAGATTTTTTAGGATTTCTACCCAATGCATTTAAGCACATTTTAAGCTTTATTTTTATAGAGCAATTTGGAGAAACTTTTAGTTTAGTTTTAATTAGGTTTTTGAGAGTTTGTACCGTCGCTATTCTTTGTGAAGTAAAGCTTGGATTTTTATTGCTATTTCCGCAAGGAATCTTATTTTCTTAATTCTCTTTGGATTGATATTGCTCCACAACGTGTTGGTAACATTTCTCTACACTTTCTATTGATTTTGATGTTTTCTATTACCATGATGAATTCCATTACATCTATTGAATCTTTTGTTGCTATTTCTATGATGCATGAGTAGTTCTATCTAGGGATAATGGATTAGCCTATGGATCTTAGGATTTATATGCAAAGTTAGGATTTTTAGGTTGCATTGGTATAAAGGGACGTATTTTGGTTGATCTTACAAAGGTTGTAGGAGAACTCGTACTGAGATCGTGCCCACGGTCGGTGGAATCGATTGGCTTAAGGAGTATCCTATAGGCTTAATTAGGAAGTTAGTGGATTCAATTGGGACTCGTGATCTTGCCCGACTCGTGTCTTGATGAGATCGACCGATGAACTATATTACTAATTGACGGCTACCTCCATTGCGTCAATGAGAGCCATCAAAATACATCGAAGCTCTAACCCACGAGAGTGGCATGAGCTGAGATCATTCTGTCCATGAGAGTGGCATGAATATTGTCGATTCTTAATGCACATGTCGTGTGCACCTGTCGCGAGAGCGGTGTTAATGCGATACGTTAGATTCATGGTGCTTAGAGCCATAAATTCCATATCTTGGATGCGACCATCCCTAATAATGCCAATGCAACGTAAGAGTCTTAACCAAGCATCGACATCCGACGATCCTAGTGGTGAGTCCTAAAGCCTTAGTCTTTATTAATTGTTCACAATCCTAAACAAACATTCTCTTGAAACCGACTGCTACCTAAATTCTAAGATTTAAAAATAGCCAAGACAATAACATCTTTACCTTCACTGTGGGATCGATATCTTTTATACTATTAATTGACATCGTACGCTTGTGTAAAGTGCCGGGAATTCGCATTTGGGATACATCTAGCACTTGGCGTTCGTACTATTGTTAGGTGGCATCTATGTGTTAGTTTCAGGAGCATCAAGTTTTTGGCGCCGTTGTCGGGGAAGGTGACAGTGTTACTTGGATTATTTTTCTATTGAAGAATTTGTTGGCAAATCTTATCATCTCTTATCTTTCCATACTTTCTATTCCTTTATTACTTTGCTACTGACAATATTTTTCTGAGTTCTTGTTGTGTATGAACACTCGCATTGGGAGTCTTGACAAAGAATTATTATTTGACACCGAGATCGAAAAGACCGCAAGAAGACTCAGAGAAGATAAAATGAGTTAGAGTACTATAGATCCAATTGCAATGGAAAATGCTTCTCCTCCACGCAAAGGGTCCATTCTGGACTATATAAAGCCAAATTTTACTGGTGCTTCTTCCATCTTGAGGCCGCAGCTGGCGGCAGGAAGTTTTGAGCTGAAGACTGGGTTGATAAATCTCATGCAGCAGGACCCCTTTCACGGGCATCCTCAAGAAAACCCGACCCACCATATAGACATATTTTTGGCAAAGTACGACACATTCCATGCCAAGGACGTGAGTGAAGATGCTGTCAAGCTCAGACTATTCCCATTCACTCTGATGAACTAGGCCTCCTATTGGTTGCGAGCGCATCCTTTGAATACATTCATGACTTGGGAGTAGCTGGCTACCGCCTTTGTGAACAAATTCTATTCACCGTCCAAAACGTTGAGGATTCGAGAAGCGATCTAAAATTTTAAGCAACTTCCTCAGGAGTCATTGTACGAGGCTTATGAAAGATTTAAAGACGTGCAGCGCCAATGCCCGCACCATGGAGTCGTGGAGTGGGATCTTGTTCAGAGTTTCTATAATGGGCTCCAACCAAGCACAAAGAGGATTATAGACGCCTCCGCTCAAGGAGCTCTTTTGTATAAGCCATCCGATGAAGATTTATCTTTGCTGGAACAAATGGCTGCAAATACTCAGCAGTGGAGTGACACACGCTCATCTACTAAAGGCCTCGAGGTAAAAATCGCTACCCATCTTGATAGTCATATTGAAACTCTTTGCAAACCGGTAGTGAGAATTGAACAAAGGTTGGACGCTATTCCAACCACTTCTAGAGCTCCAGCTTATCCCACACATGAAGGCTATGCAGAGTAAGGCTATGCTCATAATGAAGGACCCTATGATGGAGCAGCCATACAAGCTGACTAGGTACACTTTATAACGGGAGAGGGGAGGAATCAATGGCAACATCCGGCGACGAGAAATCATCTCGTATTTTCTTATGTCAATCCCAATGGAGGATTGCAACCTCCTCACATCAGAGACCTCCACCACCTCCTCAGCAACAAGGGTCGCCTCCACAACAATATGGGTTTAGGCCATCTGGGCCTTACAGACCATCGGGGTACAATTACCGCCAACAACAACAATATGCATCGGTGGATCCAAGACCCAATCTCGAGGCAACATTGGACACTTTCATGCACGGGCAAGCCAAGGTAAATGCAGATAATTCTGCTCGTTTCAAGTCTATCAACGATTCCATCGATGAGCTCAAAGGCCAAATGTACCAATTTATGAAGATGCAAGGGAGATTACCTTCTCAGCCGGAGCCCAATCCTAGGGCCAAGCAAATGCAGTGGTTGCATATACCATAAGAGGAGGAAAGACTACCGACACTGTCATGGTGCTGGTTTCTGGCAATGTGAGCCAAAAGTTGTCTATTCAAGTTCAAGATGTTGATATTTCCGCTGAAAAGGACATGGAAAAGGCTACAGAGGAGCCCCATGCTATTGAAGAGAGGAAGGCTTTGCCTTCTACTTTGCCTACCACCACCACGGCACTGGCGGATGCTACTACTACTTCCAACAAATATATTCCAAAGTATGCCACCAAAGACAAGGCAAGTCGACCTCCACCTCCATATCCTCAAAGGTTGGCACTGGCAAAGATGGAGAAGAAATACGCCATGTTCTTCGAGCTCCTCAAAGGTATCCAACTGAACATCCCCTTTATGGACGCTATCACTGAAATCCCCACATACGCTAAGTTCTTGAAAGATCTTATTACGGAGAAGCGTAAACAATAAAAGGTGAAGCTCTTGGATAATTGCACCTCAGTCATTAAGAACCATCTACCGAAGAAGTTACCGGATCCCGGGAGTTTCACGGTGCCGTGCTCCGTCGGTGGCACCCCTATTAGTAGAGCATTGATCGACTTGGGAGAGAGCATTAGTCTGATTCCGCTCTCTATCTTTAAGAGGCTAAACACCGGGACAAAACTTGAGCCTACTGATATGAGCATTCAATTGGCGGATCACTCTATTACTTATCCGGTAGGTAGGGCACGCGACATCATCCTGCAAATACCGCACGGGCTATGCGTGCCAGTAGATTTTGTGATTATGGACATGCTAGAGAAAGGTATATCGCAGATCATTTTGGGTCGTCTATTTATGGCGATGTCCGGAGTGTTGATTGACATCCGTGAGGTGACGTTATCTCTGAACGTGGGAAATATTGATGTCCAATTCCTCTTGCAAAAGCCTATGAGGGAACACCCACCACTGAAAGACGCTAATTACCTTGATCTCTTGGAGGACAAAGCTACCTATGAACATACCATGGAGGAGATTTCCAAAGATCCAATGAAGATGAGCTTAAATGACGATGGCGACGTCGTATACAACAAAGTGGTGGTCGCCTATCTACGAGTTCTTGATGAAGAGACACTGGACATACACTTGCATCACAAAGAACCGGAGGCTACTATCTTCTTGGCCGCTAAGGGCCGACATGGAGAGGCACGCCAACTTCCGTCGCATAGGATCATTAGGAAGCATGACAGACGTATTTCGTATGCGCCCAACATCATTCGTTGAAAATCTTGAGGGAGTCGAGCTTACGACTTAAAACAAGCGCTTTTAAGGAGGCAACCCGATTTTCTTTCCCTTAGTTTTCGTTTTTCGTTTTGTTTTTCTTTTCTTATTCAAAAACAAAATAAATACGTTTTTAATTCAATAAAAATACAAAAACATAAAAAACTGATGAGTTCTTCCTTCTATAGGTTGAACAATGAGGACAGCGTGACAAACGATGAAATGAAGGAGAAGGAATCAAGGGAAGAGCACCTTAGAGAAATACAAGCTTGTGGGAAGAGTTCCAGGTGACTTTGCCGAGTAGATACCCTAGCCGAGCTACAGAGAACTGGAGAAAGAAGGCAAAAATGCACTCTGGAAATCAAACTCGACTCGACCGAGTAGCACCCTACTCGGTCGAGCTACAGTCAGAGTTGCAGAAAGCTGGAGGAACAGGCAAAAAATCGATCTGGAAATTATTGCGACTCGACCGAGTAGCACCCTACTCGGTCGAGCTACAGGCAGAGCCTAAAAACGTCGAAAAAGAGCACTCTGTTTCTAATTCTACTCGACCGAGTAGCTACTCTACTCGGTCGAGCTGCAGGGAGAGTCCCAAAAGTGTTAAAAGGGCGCTCTGGAAAGCTTGGACTCGACCGAGTAGCTACCCTACTCGGCCGAGCTGCATGGAGAGCAAAAGAGAGCTGAAAACTACACTTTGTTTCAATTCAGCTCGACCGAGCTGAGTAAGCAGATCGATCGAGTACTAGGGCTCAATTTTTGAGCTTAATATTCAAATTTTTATATTTTATTACTCGACCGAGCAGCTATCGTTGCTCGGCCCGAGCAGCAACTTGTTCAGCTGAGACCCACAAGTCAAATCAAGCTCGAATCGGTTCCTATATTAATACAAACCTTACTCGGATTAAACCCTAATCCTATTCGAATTACCCCAAGAACACCCGAGCCATCGTCGTCGCTGTACTCTGCTCGAGCGACACCCACGGCCATCGTCACCGTGCTCTGCTCGAGCGCCACCCACCGCCGACGCCTGGTCCGCTCTACCCCCATCTCTCTCTCTCTCTCTCTCTCTCTCTCTCTCTCTCTCTCTCTCTCTCTCTCTCTCTCTCCGCCCCAAATCACCCCCGTCACCCTAGCTCCGGCAACTAGCTGGAGCAGCATCGCCGGTGCCACCCAGCATCAGCGATGGTTCCCCATCCCCTCCCCCCTACCCATCTCTACCCCCATCTCTCTTCCCCCCTTTCATTCCCAATCCCCCCCGCCCCTTGCTCCGACGACTTGCTGGAGATATGCACGCACGCGCCGCCCGAGCACACATCGTGCTCGGGCCGAGCAGCCCCCCACTACCCCCTTCTTCATCTCTCTTCACCCCCCACCACCACCGTAGAGACATCGGGAACTGTCCACACCTTTACCCCAGAGGTCACTACCTCTGTCTCTGACGTGCCCAGACATAATGGCACGGTTGTTTCTACTGCTCTTGATATCACTTCTTCCACCCCTTCGGAGCCAGCCAGTTCAGTCGCTCCCGAGCCCACCGATACACCTATCTCAGAGCCCGTCGCTGCCTGCACACTTCCCGCACCTGTGGACCTCCTCACTTCCCTTCCTACCACTCTAGGGTCCACAGTTTCTCTACCTGGCACCACTTCTGCATCAACATCAGTAGTTTTCTCTGAGAGCGTCGTGGTGTCTGTCACCATTTTTGTTACCACGACGTCACCCATTTTTGATGATGCTACTGCTTCTGTTCTGCACTGTATCTTGGATCCATTCCACTCACGTCTTCTTCCTCCAAGATCCCCGCTAGACCGCCATCACCTGACTTTCAGTTCAGACCTCGGGTATCACCTGCTCGTGGACACCCTACGAGGGTGGTCTCTAGCAGTTCACGACCATCTCTTAGCTCACACACCACGAATACACGTCTTTCTACGATGGAGACCAAGGTTGTCACCCTAAGGCGTGCCTTTGACACCCTCGTGACCTCGCTCTCCTCTTTTCAGCAGTACGTGGAGTGGGGGACCTCACGGCCATTCTCGACATTCTTAGGCATCAGCATGCACCCACTGTCATACTTGCACCAGCCCCTCCTCCCAGGCCAGACCCTGTCCCTTCTGTCCCTCCTGCACCACTCCTTGTGCCCCACTATCAGGCTTCTGCAGGGCCTGTCACTTCTTCCATTGAGTCGGTTGCACTGTAGTTGGAGACTTCTGTTGTCAACACACATGTTCTCACACCTGTTGACACTCCAACTGTTACACTATCTTCCGAGCCTGTTGTTTCTTCTGTTTCCTCACCGGTCGACACACCTGTCGAGCCTACACATTTTATGCCTGATGTTCCTACCTTTGGTCCCCATCAGCCGGACCCATCATCATCATCCACTCAGGGTGATGCCGCTGCCTGATCTTTACTCTATTTTTGCTCATGTCACCCCTTATTTATTTTTGTGCACATCTATCTCTACGGGGCCCTGACCTTGCATAGCTTGGGGGTGACCATTTTTGCACCACATGTATATATTCCATTATTTTGCATTTGCATATATTCCACCTGCATCATTTCATCATTTACATCATATGCCTGCATGTTCATATTTTTGCATCTTAGACGTTAGGTCATGCACTTCTTCTTTTATTTGCATAGTTTCGCTTTTATTTTTCTTTATTTTCCTTCTTTTTACCACCCGCCCATCCTTGCCTCATTTTCCTTCTTATCAGCGTGTTCTCAGCAGTGAGGACACTGCTATATTTAGCTTGGGGGATGAGCGCTACCGCTTTTATTTTCATTTTCTTCCATTTTACGCCGTTTCATTTTTATTTTCCACCACTTTTTCACCGTTTCATTTTTAGCATCATATTTTCCATGTATGGTATGCTTGCATGCATGCTTTTATTTTATTTCTCCGCCTTTCTTTTTCCCTTTTGCTAGATATATTCCGAATGATGATATCTCTCTTAGCCTTAGTAGCTATCACGATGCTTATTACTTTTGCCATGCTACTTAGAGTATTTCAGTGTCTTACTATTCATATGCTTGCATATATATTCTATTGACGATCTCTCTATCTGAATGCATGAAATTAATTGAAACCGAATGTATGCAGTAGTATTTAGTATGCTCATGTTGCATATGCACCAAGATTCACGCATCTCTAGAATATTTGAAGCATCTGCCTTGTTATCGTTTTCACTTCTTCTTACATGCCTGCAATTATTGTGTGCCTTACAGCTGACTTCATTATTCGTTGAAATGAATGAAAATATCTGTGCTTGCTTATGAGTTTAGTTGGAGTATTATCTTATTGAACCATTGTGCACATCTTATGAGTGAACCGAGTGAAACATTATTTCCTTCTCCACATATCTTATTATTCTCTACATATCACTTGGGTTCACCCCTTTTGCAGCTACATATACTGCATCATATTCCCAAAAATCCTAAAAGAAAAAGTTAGCTTCAAAATGCCCCAAAAAGCCAAAAAGCCAAAAATATATGTATATCCTATTACTCCTACAAAAGGAAAAAACAGATAGAAACAAAAACTTCAAAACCCAAAAGAAAAGAAAAATACTTCCTATATCTTGTTATTTGGAGCTACACAAATACTTGGGAAAAAGCCACAAAAATTCCTTTATTAATCCTTAGATCCGATGCCTCAAGCTAAGCTTGAGGGGGGGGGGATGTGAATCCATTTGATTATACGAGTGAGTATGCCATTATAGTGGAGTTGTGCACATTTGGGGACATTTGATAATGCTCAGACTTTGTGAAATATATTAGCTATGGAGATTTTCATGATTTGAGATGAATATATGAATGCCATGATCCTTATTCTATTCTCTGTTGCATGCTTGGTATGACTCTTATATGCTTCATTTATTTCTATTGATGGAAAAGTGCGTCGCCAACATGTTTTTACTAAACTCTATAAATTGCATGATGTGGATATGAATTGATTGCATGAATTTAGAGGATCACTTCCTTGGTTCTTAAATGCTTGCAAGTAATATATCTAGCTAAGATATGAAATTCTTATTAGCTTGTGATCCATGTTCGAAGTATTGTGATATGTCGCTATGGCCTGAGATCTGACCGAATACTCTAGCACTCCCCTCCATCTTCCATTCTTTATCTATTTCTTTATTTTTATCGCCAGGTGAGTCTCGTATTCGTCTTCCTCGAGGACGAGTAAGAGGTAAGCTTGGGGGATTTTGATGTGTCCATATTTTACATGTTTTTATCGCATCATTTCATGTCATATTCGCCTCCAAACTCCATATTTTCATATATTATCGCGCTTCTAACGCCATATTTGAGTTTTGTATAGCTTTTTGGATTATCAGGAGTTTTGGAGCGAATTGGAGCTATTTTGGGATATGGACACATCCGACACGTCTGAGACATCATTAGGAAGGCTCCATGAGAGTTCGCTGAGGAATGGAAGAAGATTGGAAGAGAGGAGGAGAAGAGAACGGGAAATGGCAAAGTTCAGTTCAGTTTCCCAGGTGACTCGACCGAGTAGCATCAGCTACTCGGCCGAGCTGACACGCAGAAATCGCATAGGAAACGGCCTCACCCTACTCGACTGAGCAGACATCTGACTCGACCCAAGTTGCACCAAACAGATGAAGATTTTCGAGTAGCGCGACACGACTAGTCTAGTTGGTGGGCCCAAGTGCCCAGATTTTTTGAGGTTTTTTGTGATTTCTACCCTATGTGTTTAAGCACGTTTTTGCTTTATTTTCAGAGAGCAATTTTGGAGAAACTTTTAGTTTAGTTTTAATTAGGTTTTTGAGAGTTTGTGCCGTCGCTATTTTTTTATGAAGCAAAGCTTGGATTTTATTGCTATTTCACGCAAGGAATCTTATTTTCTTAATTCTCTTTGAATTGCTATTGCTCCACGACGCGTTGGTAACATTTCTCTACACTTTCTATTGATTTTGATGTTTTATTGCCATGATAAATTCCATTGCATCTATTGAATCTTTTGTTGCTATTTCTATGATGAGTGAGTAGTTCTATCTAGGGTTAATGGATTAGCCCATGGATATTAGGATTTAGATGCAACGTTAGGATTTTTAGGTTGCATTGGTATAAAAGGATGTATTTTGGTTGATCTTGCAAAGTTTGTACGAGAACTCGTATTAAGATCGTGCCCACGGTCGATGGAATCGATTGGCTTAAGGAGTATCCTATAGGCTTAATTAGGGAGTCAGTGGATTCAATTGGGACTCGTGACCATGTCCGGCTCGCGTCTCAATAACAAACTATATTAATAATTGACGGCTACTGCCATTGCTTCAATAAGAGCCACCAAAATACATCAAAGCTCTAACCCACGAGAGTGGCGTGAGCTGAGATCATTCTGTTCACGAGAGTGGCATGAATATTATCGATTCTTAATGTATGTGTCGTGTGCGCCAGTCGCCAGAGCAGGCAACGTTAGATTCATGGTGCTTAGAGCCATGAATTTCACATCTTGGATGCGACAATCCCTAATAATGCCAATGCAACGTAAGAGTCTTAACCAAGCATCGACATCCAACGATCCTATTGGTGAGTCCTAAAGCCCTAGTCTTTATTAATTGTTCACAATCCTAAACAAACATTCTCTCGAAATCGACTGCTACCTAAATTCTGAGATTTAAAAATAGCCCAAGACATTAACATCTCTACCTTTCCTGTGGGATCGATATCTTTTATAATATTACTTGACACCGTACGCTTGCGTAAAGTGCTGGAAATTCACATTTGGGATACATCTAGCACTTGGCGTTCGTGCCATTGCTAGGTGGCTTCTAAGTGTTAATTTCGGGAGCATCACAGATACAGTCATGGTGGTCCCGACAATACTCATGTCAATGAGTTAACCACATATTGATGATACCGAAACATGGACGGCACCTGTTGCTCGTGGTCACTGTCATATGGGGTTTCGATCCCCACATGTAGTAGGGTCAGGCTGTAGGGTCTCACTCAGAGAAAAATCTTTGTCAAGTAATAGGAAGTTATAATGGAGACAATACATCGGATGTATGGGAATTATTTGTGTCACAAAAGATTTGCGATATAGCCTAAAGTATTTTAATGATGTGAGATTATTGCATGAGAGTAAAGGATTTAAATATGTCATAAAGTGTTTGTGAGCATATTTTAAAGGCATAGAAAGGATTCGGGAAAGTCCCGGACCAATTCGTTTTGGTCCAAGTCCAATGAGATTGGAAAAAGACCAAAAGGGATGAACGAAAGTCAATTAATAAGCCACAGTTTTTTAAGGAAAAAGGGCACAAAGCCCTTTTGGCCTGGCCCACTGGCCTATGCTGTCTGGCGCCCATAAGGGGGCACCAGTAGCCATAAGCCCTCTGGGCGTGTCCCAGTCACGCGCCTAGAAAGTTGGGCAGTGGGGCCCACCCCGTGGGCCCCACCAGCAAGGGTTTCAACATGGATTATTTTTGACGGCTGAGTTATTTTAGAAACACTAATTTTTTTGGCAAACTTTGGACATACGTTTGAGGGGTCAAACATAGTCAGAAGTGAGCCCCGTTTGTTTCTATGCGTTCACCGTTCAGTGTTATTCGATTTGATATCTGATATCAGTTGCGAAGCTAAATAGCGAGGGAGGAAAAATTTGCTAAAGATTGGCCTTCGTGGAAGGTAAACTTTAATTGTTTTTTCCTCCAACCTTTAGTCCCACATCGAAAATAGAGAAAAGGGGAGGGGTCAGCCACTAATATATATATGGGCCAACCACCCTCCTTGAAATATACACCAAGCTCCAGATCTGAGTATCTCCATTAAACGTGAGCAAGCCCGGATCTAAGCTTAATTAATATTCCATCTTTCTCCCTTATTCTTTCTTACTCCAGATCGGGCTCTAGCAAAGCTACGAAGGAGTTCAAATCGGATCCGAAAATCTTGACTGAGGATCCACTCAAGGTGAAAATTTTTGGAGCGCGTGGTTGACTCGGCGACAAGGGTGTTGCTTTCCTCGGGACACAGTTCGGCTCATGACGCGGTTCGGCTAGGAGAATCAGCTCAGCCCAATGCGGGACATCTTTTCGGAGGACAGGTTGTTGAAAATAACGCTTCGCACGGTAGCGAAGTGACGTGTATGTCTTTTATTTTATGCTTTCGTATAAGTTGCAGTAGTTTAGATCTTTCTTTGGGGTTTGTCAGACCCACCCCAAGGTAGTAGATTTTTCTAGCTAGGGTTATTAAATCCTTAGGGTTGACATTAAATAGTTTAATATATTTTATTCCGCTATCTTTTATGCTTATATCGTCCGTCTGACATAGGACGGACGTAGATTTTATGCCCTAAGTGTCCATAAAAACCTAACATTGGTATCAGAGCATAGGTCTACTTTGATCTAATTTCTCCAAATGATATAATATCATGAGAAACATGATCATAATATGATTATTTAGATTTAATAATTATGTGATAATATTAAATATGTTGCATCTTTAGTTTATGAGATAAATTTTTAAGTTGCTTGTTTCTATGCTATTAATTATGATATGATTATTAATAATTGTTGTAACTTAATTATGTGATAATTTTAAGTTGCAATAGTTCATGCTAAAATTTTATGTGATAAAATTTTTGTATTTTTAATGGTTATGCAATTTCTTGTTCATTACATGATAACATAAGAAAACCTATTAGGTTAGCCATTAAAAGCTTTCTAAAAATTATAAGATAATTTTTAGATAGACATGCTATGGTTTAAAAATTGTTGCAACAATTAAATTCCTAATACTTGATTAGGGTAGCCCTCACCAATAATTATTATTTTAATTGTTCTAATAATAATTCTAAAAAAGGCTACACTTTAAATTGTTGCAGCTTGGATTTTTAAATCTACAATACATGATTAGGATAGCACGCTAAAATAAATAATTCCTTAAAGTTGATAAGGACTTTAATAAAAGTTATTAACAAATCCTAATAATTTTGAATTTTAGGATTCAATTAGTTGATATGATTAACTAGTTTAAGGAAGCCATATTAAATCGTTGTTACACATATAAATAATTTGTATACTTAAAGGATCATGAACCGTCTAGTGTTTTTGTGACTAGTGTTGTGGATCACCTTAGCTCGACTGTGGATAGTGATCCTGCCTAGCCAAATCTTCTAGCCATGTTCCGCTGGACCATGAGGATACAAGTTAATTTTATATGACACCATCGATTACATCTAGTCAAATACATTTAAAATCTTCTTCAAGATTAGTTGTAGCCCTCCTTATTTTAGAGGTTAGCAACTATATGTTCCATATTGTAGTTATTGAGCACACTCAAGCTATGGCATGGCTACCTTATGAAAACCAACTTCTTATTACATGTGATGTAGTATAGACTTAACACAAACCTTCGCGTCGTGCATACACCGAGCGCCAACGTAAGTTAGGCTAGAAACGAAAACAAGGGCCCGACTAGACTAGTCATTGTGATTTAGATGAGCACACTCATGATCATAAGTGGCTAGGTGTAAAAACTGATAAGGGAATCACATATGATGTGATTGATGAAGAGGCATTTACCAATCGCAGAGTTAAGCAATTTGTCGAGAGCACACTTAAGGTTGTAAAGCTCGGGGTGGTTGGGTCCATTTCCCCTAATTTTAATTTAATTATTAAAATAGTTCATTATTATGGCTTAAAATGATCGTTAAAATAGTGGGAGGATATAGTTAGATAAAAACCATTCTATCTATATTTAAATTAAACATATGCTAACTAGGGTAGTTCTATGTTTACAAAATGGAATCCAAATCATAATATCCGAAGAGAATATGCTAAATGGTCTAGAAGATTGATTAAGGAATATAAACTCAAATTCGATTTGATAGACTAAAATATGTTCTCACTGACATTAAAGTGTGCTTCTTAACACTGGCTTAAGGACAATGATTTCCTTGAAGCCCTAGACCCAATACAATTCAATCCGCAAGGTGTGGAACTTCGTGCAAATTGTTTGGCTCCAAGATTAGTGCATGAACGGTGCAAGACTGTGTATCCCAACCGGATCTTGAGACGACCAACTTGTTGAGTACACTCAAGGTTGTAAAGTTTAAGCGTTTGGATACATGAGATGCTTGCACAGCTATTATTTGTGTTGGAATGTATAATGTCTAAATGTGATTTAGAAAAGAGAACTCACTAAGGAAAATTCAATGAGAAAGAAAGTTTTATCTATCATAAGAAAAGACAAAAGTAGGAGGAACTAAAATTGTGACATATTTGATGTCACAATTTTAGAATAATTGTTATACAAAAGGAATAGATTGTCCTACGTGCTGGAAAAGGAGCAAGAGTTTTTTCTTGGACCATAGAGGACGTCTAACACATTTTGGCAAATGTCGTCTCCTTGCTTCTGAAGCAATGTTTCGGTGTGACTGTTTTGTATAACGATATTGTATTAGATGTTAATACATGAATACACAAGTTATAGAAAACTTATCTATGGAAAAATAGCCTAGGCCATACCTAAGAGAACAGACCTGACAAGTCACATAAAGAGAGGGTTCTTGACCTCTCGTATTATGAGTCGAAAGACACTTGTGAGCCTTGTCTCAAAGGTATGATGTCTAAACTCCTTCTGTAAGACAATGTGAGGATGAGTTGAAGAACTCGTGGTCTCGTACATACAGATGTATCCAGACTCAAGTCTAAATTAGCCCAGATATAGTATACTTATTTTATTACGACATGTGTTCTTGATGAAACACAAGTCTAATAAAATGGAGAACACAAAGACAGAAGTATTTGAACTACTTCGATCAGATCGAAGAAGCAAATACTTAGATGTGTAATTCTTGTGTAGTTAAAAGAAAATGAGATTCTCTCAGGTCAAGTCTCTTAACATGTCGGTGTGTTTGATAGCATGAATCACACTTTGTTAGACATGATGAGATAATTGGCAAGTGACTTTGAGTTACAATCCTCCTTCTGGGTTAAGCCCCAAACATTAATGCCTAGGTTCTTGATAAGGGTTTGTGAGGACATTATCAATATGATATTCCTCGAATCAATCGTTAGGAAGTCACATGATTACTTGAGTCTCGTGAGACAAAGGAGTCGAGTAAAATGTCGTAGTTGATGATGGCCTAGACAACTTCCAAGATCCTATTTTGAGTAGTGGCTCTAAGAAATGGCTTGATGCAATCCGGAAAATATCCTTGCACGCAAATAAGGTATGTACATTAGAAGACGTGCCAAAGGGAAGTGTTCCCTTTTGGCTGCAAGTGAATCTTCAAGCCAGAACATTAGTGCAGATGGAAAATAGTGAAGTACAAGTTATGCTGGTTGAGAATGGTTATCATCAGAACTCCTATAAACGGATTGTGATGAAAATTTCTTGCCAACAACAATGTACAGATCTATTCGGATCAGACTCGATGTCAATGCTCATGATGACCATGAAAACTGGAGTATGCCTGTAAAGTCTGTTTCCTAAATATGATCTAGAAGAACGAATTAAATGAATCAGCCAGAGAGTTTTCAAGGTCAGTATGAGCAAAGAAAAGGCAAGCGAGGTATTAATAAGCCGCAACATATGTTTTGACAAAGTGGTCAAAGAGTTTGACACTTTATCAGAAATGATTATAAACCATGCATATGCCCAGTGACTATTTTGGAGCATTCTCGTAAGGTGCGTAAGGGATATTGATTTAAGTCTCAAGTGAGGACGATGAACTGGATGAGATCCAGATAAGACAAATGTTATGGATTCCAAAAAGGTCAAGAAAGTTATTTGGATGAGATTCAAATGTGTGGCCTAGCATGAACATAGAAACTCCCTAAGTTTATATTAAAGACGGTTTAGCAGATTCACTTACGAAGGCTCTACCACATGAAGTCTAGATAGACTTATGTGTAAATGCGGTATGAGATACCAGGATAAATGGGCCAGAGTGCAAGTTGGAGATGTAGGGAGATATGTATGTACTCGAGGCAATTTATTTCTGTGTATGTGTACAAACATCTTGTTTGAAATGATAATAAGCTATTTGGTAAGAATTTATCTAAGTTAATAATAATATAGTTTACATTAGAACTTAGGCAAAGTCATGAGACTTGATGTGAGGTCAAACAAGTATCGAGGTAAGGATCTCGATCATGGAGAATTGTTTGACCATTTGTAGCATAAGTCTAAAATTGTTTGTGGTCATAGATGTTTCGAGAAAAGGATATTGATACATCGGATAGACCATAGTGTCTTTATCTTCACCATGGACTGGTGACAATGATCTCATGGTCATTCGACTTGGCAAAGTCGGATACGAGACACATGTGCTTATTGGAGAATGAGTTCACTGAACGACCCAACAAGAGTTATCATATGGTTAACTTAACTAATATATTAGTGATAACTCTCAGCGATGATTGGCAGGTTGGTCCTTAGACTTGATGTCATTGTACGAACCTGTACGTGAACAGTGTCACTTAGATCCTGACCTAGCTTCGAGGCAAGGCCCGTCGAAGGGTCTTTGGTTGGGTGACAATTGAAGCGTGCGAGAAGAATAATGACCAAGAGAGGATTCGTCTCACCCATTTATGGGGAGTTAGTGTCGCACGTGTTAGTTCGGTCTTTAGTGAAAACTTTGGCCAAAGTATGTTGGAAGAAGTCCAACATTGATAGACTAAAGACCAATGGAGACTAACCGAGTTCAAACTATTAGGATTGACAGTTGACCATATCCTAGGCTTGACAAAGCGACATAGTTTTGACGAAGGGACTTAAATTGCTGCATTCATCACGGACACATTTAGGGTGGTCCCGACAATACTCATGTCAATGAGTTAACCAAATAATGTTGATATCGAAACAGGGACGGCACCTGCTACTCTTGGTCACTACCGTCTGGGGTTTCGACCCCACCTTAGTATGGTCATTTTGTAGGGTCTCACACAGAGTGAGACATTCGTCAAGTAATATGAAGTTTTAAGGGAGACAATACATCGAAGGTATGTGAATTAATTACGTCGTAAAAGGTTTGCGGTATAGCCTAAAGTATTTTAATGATGTGGGATTCTTGCATGAGATGCAAAGGATTTAAATATGTCACAATGTGTTTGTGAGCATATTTTAAAGGCATAGAAAGGCTTCGGGAAAGTCCCGGACCCATTCGTTTTGGTCCAAGTCCAATGAGATTGGAAAAGACCAAAAGGGATGAAACAAAGTTAAATAATAAGCTACATGGTTTTTAATTAAAAAAAGGCACAAAGCCCTTTTGGCCCGGCCCAGTGGGCAGGGCTTATGCTGTCTGGCACCCACAAGGGGGTGCCAGCATCCTGGCACCCAAAGTGCATGCGCCTGGCATGTGCCATGCGCCCAGAATGTTGGGCAGGTGGGGCCTACCCTGTGGGCCCCACTAATAAATGTTTCAGCGTGGATTATTTTGTAAGGACCGTCTACATTACAATACTAAACAACACACACTAGTTAGAGGGGATGAATAGTGTAATGGAAATAATTGTGTAATTAAAAATTAAACTTGCAAATGCAGAATTATAAGTGCAAGAGGAGATTAATCTACACAATTAAGCAAACGCAAACACAAAGAGTTTTTACCCTGGTTTTCCAACTTGGTTACATCCAGCCACACCATTATTCACTATTATCTTACACAAGATAGTAAATACAATCCCTACACAAGGGATACCCTACACAAGGGATTTTTCCGTACACAAGGACACACCAAACCCTACATAAGGGTTAGTCCTACATAAGGACGAAAACTCCCACAAAGGGAGAAGCTAACTCTCACAAAGAGAGTTAGGGTTTCAATCACGAAGATGAAATAAAAGACTCTTACCTATGCCTTGATGAGATGAACTTACTCAATAATTAATGCAAGGCATTGAAGAGGATCTCCAAGTGTTGAAATATGCTTTGATTGCACTTGGAGGATTTTCCTTGAGCTAGCTTCAATGCATGAAGAGGATTAATGCTCAAATGAGGGAAATGAGAGAATTAGGAGTGGCTTATTGATTCTCTATGATATTCAATGTTAACTAAGAGTTCTAATAGAACTAACCCATCTCATATATATAGGAAGCCAAGAAAACCCCTAAATCCCAAGCAAAAATCCAAACAACAAAATCTACATCGGCTAGTTTTTGGCTGAAAACGTCAAGGACAGGCGACTGCCGACAAAGAAGAAGGCGACTGGTCTAACAGCTAGATTTTCCCAACAGATATAATCTGAGCCAGTACATGCGACTGTAGAAGACTACACATGCGCCTGTAAAGGTTTCAGAAGGTGATTGCCGCACATGATGGATTTGAACTGAGAAAAGACAACTTACGCCCATATGCATTCAGCCGACTGATGAACAATGTCCAGGCGCCTGAAGGTTGATAGGTGCATGACTAATGTATTTCAGTCGGCTGTCACACAAGATGAATATGAGCTCAAAAATGATAAGTTACGTACATTGACACACTAGGCGACTGATGAACAATGTTTAGGCTCTTGGTGGTTGACAGGCGCATATATTCTGCACTTCAGTCGCATGTACCAAAAGCTCAAGTATGAGTCAAGAAAAGTTGACTTGAGCTAGTGCATACCAGCTGTTTGTTGAAGGATTGCTAGGTGCTGGTGATCACCAGTCGCCTGTCATGCCTTCAACATGCGCCTGTTGGAAGTTCAATAACTCCAATTGAGTTATTGGCATGTGGAACATATTGTATTGGTTTCTATAATGATCCTAAGGTTCATTAAGATGGTGAATGCATATGCATGAATTAGTGACCATCTAATCAAGACATCCTAACTCACACATAGAAGTAAAAGACATAAATGTAAATATTACATGGATTACATTCAATTACTTCTAAGTGCACCACTCTTCAAGCTTGAGTAGCCTTGATGCTTCCCATCATCTTCCAACCTTTAGAACCTCTTGATGAGCTTCCTTTCATCAAGCTCTAAGCTATGGCAATGCTCCACTTGATGTACATCCTTGCACCAAGCTTTTAGTCTCCAAAATGCCATGCTTCAAATGTTAAACATGAGACTAAAACATTGAGAGTCATTAGCAACAACATAATGTTGTGATCATCATCAACACTATATTGGTCTAAAAAGCCAATACCTAATATGTTTTTGATGGCTGAATTGTTTTACTAAAACATTGAGAGTCATTAGCAACAACATAATGTTGTGATCATCATCAAAACTATATTGGTCTAAAAATCCAATACCTAATATATTTTTGACGGCTGAATTGTGTTTCGAAACACTGATTTTTGGCAAAATTTGGACATACGTTTGAGGGGTCAAACGGAGTCGGAATTGAGCCCCGTTTGTTTCTATACGTTCATCATTTAGTGCTCTTCGATTTGATATCTGATATCACTACGAAGCTTAACGGTGAGAGAGGAAAAATTTGCTAAAGATTGGCCTTCGTGGAAGGCAAACTTTAATTGTCCTTTTCACTCGAACATTTAGTCCCACCTCGGAAATGGAGAAAAGGGGAGGGGTCAACCGCCTATATAAATAGGGGCCAACCCCCCTCCTTGAAACCTGCACCAAGCTCTAGATCTGAGTAGCTCCATTAAACATGAACAAGTCCGGATCTAAGCTTAATTAATATTCCAGCTTTCTCCCTTATTCTTTCTTGCTCCTGATCGGGCTCTAGCAAAGCTACAAAGGAGTTCGGATCGGATCCGAAGTCTTGATAGGGATCTACTCAAGGTGAAACTTTCTGGAGCGCTTGGTTGGCTTGGCGACAAGGGTGTTGCTTGCCTTGGGATGTTGTTTGGCTCAGGATGCGGTTCAGATCGGGAGAAGCGGTTCAGCCCTAACGCAAGACAGCTATTTGTAGGTAAAGACATGTTGCTGAAAACGATGCTTCGTGTAGTAGCGAAGTGACAAGTATGTCTTTTATTTCATACTTTCATATATGTTGCAGTATTTTAAATCTATCTTTGGGGTTTTTCAGACCCACCCCTTGATAGTAGATTTTCCTGGCTATTGTTAATGAAATCCTTAGGGCTGGCATTAAATAGTTTAATGTATTTTATTCCGCAGTCTTTTATGCTTCTATCGTCCGTTCGACGTAGGACGGGTGTAGATTTTATGCCCTAAGGGTCCATCAAAACCCAACAGATGAGCTTCCTAACCTTTTTTACTTGGGTGTATGCCTTTCCAAGTGCTTACAAGTCATTCACAATCTCCGTGAATCATGCGTACATGCTTGAGATTTTCTCTTTATCCTGCATTTGAAACATCTTAAAGTGTTGTACACAAACATAGAGTTAAGAAAGTTTCACCTGAGTGGTCCCTTCGTGTGTGACTAGGAGGTGGTTCCATATTTGGTTTGCAGACGTGCAGTTCGACACCTTGTTGAACTCTGATGTCGTCAATGTGCAAATAAGAGAGTTAATTGCTTTTGCATTATTTGCCTCCGCAGTCACTTGAACGGGGGACCACTTGTTGAAGTCTTTTTCTAGGGGACCTTTGTACTCAACTTGCACAGATCTCCATAGGGAAATGCTCTTGAGAAATATCATAATTCTAGCCTTCCAATATCCAAAATTGGATCCATTAAATAGAGGAGGCCGAATAGTGGATTGTCCTTCGACAATGGATGAAGCACTATCACGGTTATTGTTGTTGTTGTCTTTAGTTGCCATAGTTAAAACCTCACTTTGATACCAATTGTAGGACTTGAAACTATGGGGAGAAATACTAGAGGGTGTGAATAGTGTTTTATGATAATAAAAAGGAATTCACGCCTAATTAAAATCCCTAATGCAACTATATGTTCGGAATAGATATTGTGATAACAACAACATAGAAATTGCAAGCACAGACAAATTATGTACCCTAATTCGGATCCCCCTGAGTCAATTTTCGACTCCATGAAATCTTACTCCAGCAATCCACCAGCAAATATTGCTAGTGATAAGTATCCACTAATGTCCCACTTGCCAAAACCCAGCAAGTGTAAAACCAATACAACATTTATCACCACTTTCCACAACCCAGGAATGGTCCACTCTCACAAACCGAGAGTAATCTCAATAATGTAAAGAGAAGAGAATTGATACAATTCAATATGAAACACAGTACACAACATATGCCTTGAATAATAACTTAATAGTATGCAGCAAAGAGGGGTATGTGTGTTGTGCTCTACATGATGAGAGTATGGGCACTTACTACTTGTCTCAAAGTGATGATCAATGCTGGGATGAAGATGAGCTTTGAATGCATTTAATGCTTTCGGAGACACGTGTAGAAGATTGTGAGCTTGAAGGCTTATTGAAGCTAAGAATACAATTAAATGTATGGAATTTGATCTCTAAATGTTCCAAGAGTTCTAAATTAAATGCTAACAAACCCCATTTATAAAGCTCTAGGATTACACCAAAATCCAGCAAAGATCTCATGCATTTAATGCTGTAAACGACTATTTTTGAGTATTGGACTCCCCGGATTTGGTTTTGGATGATGAGCAAATATAAATATATCATGAGCTAACAATTTGTGAGCGCAGTTATGGAGATCGTCAACAAATTCATGTGAACATCCAAAGCGACGTCTCAAGACTTCTCAAAGCGCGTGATCGCATGCCTAAAGCTTCGTTGAAGCTTTTGTACCTTCTTTGAAGTCGAGAATGAAGATTGAAGCTTTGAAGACGGATCGTTAAGGTTTATTTTATAGTCTTCTTGCTTCGTTTTGTAGAATGTTAAGCATTGAGTAGGACTTACATTATATTCTTCATATCGCTCATATCTTAGAGCTAGGATCTTAGTAGAAGTCCGTTCGATCTTTCCCGAAGCATCGCGCTTCGATTCGGGACTTCTAGTGCATGTTAGTTGGTTCAAGAAGAAGAACCAACTGACTAGATGGTGATCTAGTCGGTCGGCAAAGCTTCTTGGACCGACTAGTTTGCCTTCTCTATTCTAAGCTCTTTACTGTTTACAGTTAGTCGGTCTACGTTGACTCACAGACCGACTAGTTGGTGAACTAGTCGGTCAGTGATCCTTCTTGGACCGACTAGTTGAGCTTTCCAAATTCATGCCAACTTACTGTTTATCGTTAGTCGGTCTAAGAACGTTTTGTGACCGACTAGTTGTTGATCTAGTCGGTCAACATTTGTTCTTGGACCGACTAAATCATTTGTATTCAGACTATTAGTTTTTGACTATTAGTCGGTCTAAGTTTACTGACCGACCGACTAGTTGTGAAACTAGTCGGTCAGAAAGTCTTCTTGGACCGACTAGTTATCTAGGTCTGAAATCTTCATCTGTTCACTGTTCACCTCTTAGTCGGTTCATGTTGTTTCACCGACCGACTAGTTGATGAACTAGTCGGTCAGTGGTTATTCTTTGACCGACTAGTCTGCTTCAGATTTAGTTCCGTTGGAGATTTGAAAGCGACGTTTCTTTCTCTCTTTTCCCTTGATCCTTTAAATACCTGGAGGGGTTATTTCATAGGATCCAAGGCTGCTATTTCCAGAGTTCGATTGATTCAAAGAGAAGCTTTCAACTCTCATCTTCAAGCTCTCCCATTCTCAAGAATCTCTCCCTCACTCTTATTCCTCAAGAGAGATTCATTGGTTGTGAGCCTTTCAAGCCATTGGCTTGATTCTAGGTCATCATCTCATCCCTAGGCTTCCATTGCTGGTCATCTTCTTGAAGCTAGGGTTTGGTGACTCTTCCTCCATCAAAATCCTCTTTGCCCTAATTTGGTAAGAAATCTCAAGGCATAGGTATTTTGTTGGTAAGCATTTCATTTCAGTTATATTTGAATTGTATACTCTCTGTTGTGAGAGGTTTTGCGTGATCCCGGGTTGTGGGATTCACGGTCATCGATTGTAGGTCGATTGCACCTGTGAGGTTTTCGCAAGTGGTCATATTGGAAATCTTGGGTTAGAGGTTTTCTAACTCAAGTATTTGGAAGGGATCCGGGTGGTTGGGACGTAGGATCACCGGGAACAAGTCGGGGAGACTTGGGTGGATCCGAACCCATTAAACCATTTTGTTTGCGTTTGCATTATTTCTTGATTGTAGTTATTCCACATCGTTGTTTGTTAATTGCACGATAATTAGGAATAACACTCCTCGTTATTTTAAAAGTACTATTCACCCCCCCTCTAGTACATGTGCAGTGGCTTCCTAGGGCACTACAATTGTTATCAAAGCCAAGGTTCAAAGCTACACATAGCCAAAGTTCAAAGCTATGACGAACAACGACTACAACGTCTTCAAGAACCGCGATGGAGCTTCTTCAGTTATGGAAGGACTATCCTCAGTCAGGCCTCCACACTTCAACGGTACCAACTATGGGTACTGGAAATGCCGGATGCAAATTTTCCTCCGGAGCGCTTCACTATGGAGAGCCACCATGACGGAGTATGTCGAGCCTTCCGAAGAAGATTTCGCGAAGTGGACTCCCGCGGAGGTCGCCGCGGAAGTAGCCAATGCCAAGGCAATGAATGCCTTGAATTGTGCGTTGGAGCCCGAGGACTTCAACAAGATATGCACATGTAAGAGTGCATATCAAATATGGAACCAACTCCTCATATTGCATGAAGGATCGAGTACGGTAAAAGATTCTAAACTCGTCGTTGCTAATAAAGAATTTGAGTTGTTTCATATGGAGCAGGGCGAAACCATGAAGGAATATTACGCTCGCTTCATGGATATATCAAACGACTTGGAAGCTCTTGGGAAGGTCTATACCCAAAAGGAGAAAGTCGCGAAGATTATCGACGGTCTTCCATCATATTGGGAAAAGCGTACCTTCGCCATCGAGGAAGGTAACGACATGAATAAATATACCGTCATACAACTACTGGGTACCTTGTTGTCTTACGAGGTACGCAAGGATAGTAAGATCCGAATGAAGGAAAAGATGAAAGCGTACTTGAAGCAAGATGAGCCAACGAAAAAGGCAATTGCCCTCAAGGCCGCTCCATCTACTGATGATGAAGAATCGGAAGACGAATTGGACATGGAATCCATTGCCCGTATGGCAAGGAAACTCGATCGATTCCTCCGAGAAGGTATATCTTTGAATAAATCTAAAGTTAGTTCGACTAATGCTTCTACTCCCGTGTGTTATAAATGCAACAAGCCAGGACACATCAAACCGGATTGTCCTCTCTACAAACACAAGGAGAAGGGGAAAGCATCGAAGTACGACAAGTCGAGAAAGTACAAGAAAGGACTTGTTGGCACATTCACTGACTCCGAGGAGGATTCCTCAAGTGGAGAGTCGGATGTTGGACATGTGGAGAAAGCAAAACTTTGCTTCATGGCTAATGAGGCAAAAGATCGAAAGTCCTCATTCGATGATAGCGAGGATGAAAGAGAGGATGGTAGCGAGGACGAAAGCGGAGAACCTACTATTGATGAAATGAGGTTAGCAAACCAAGAAATTTGGTCTAAATTTACTAAATTAGTAGATAGATATAATAAGACCAAAGATGAACTTGTTAGCCTCCAAACCTCTCCTAAGTCTACCATCACCAACAATGACACCATTGTTGAGACACTCGCCAATGAGAAAGCAAGTTTGCTTACTCATAATGGCTTGTTGAGAAATGAGGTGAAGTCCCTCAAATCTCAACTTGAGCATGTTCTTGTTGAGGATTCAGATGAACATGTGATAGCGGATTTGACGTCTCAAAACTCAACTTTGAGTATTGAGAATAAGAATCTCAAATCACGTGTTTATGCACTCACATCACAAGTATCCACTTTGGATGCTTCTTTGCATTCTCTCGAAGAGAAGTATGAGTGCACGTTAGGCCGTATCAATGATTTCAATAAAGGTAAGGGCCATTTGGATAATATCCTAAATGACTTACTTCCGGCCAAACACCACATTGGCTTGGGGTATAAGATGTGAGACTCATCCAAATTGCCTACCACCTTTGTTAGGCCGACATCAGATGCCTCGACTAGTGGGAGAAAACACCCCATTGGTAGTTCTCCTACCAATAGTGCTTCCACTTCGTACACACCCCCGATTGGAAAGAAACCCACTTTGGGTAGACCTCCAAAGAGGGGTCATGCATTTTTGTACTCACATGCTATGCCACGTAGGAACACACATCCTACTCCACCGGTGCATGCAAATAATGATTTTTATGCTCCGCACCCACGAGCATGTGCAAACACTCATATGAGACACCCACATGCACATAATCATGCTCATGCTCATCCTAATGCTTATGTTCACACATCTAATCCACATGTGAATGCCTTCTCTCATAATCATCCTCATGCATACACACCTCATGCTTATCCACGTATGTATGCTACACCACATCATGGATCTCATGCTCATCATAATGCTATTGCTAGATCTCATGCTCCTAGGCCACATGCACCACATAGAAATCAACCTTTTGTGCATGCAACCACTAGGAAGAGGATTCCCAAAATTTACACTATTTGGGGTCCCAAGAACACTAGCAATCATGATATGAATGTTTATGTGCAATCCTATATTAATGATGTTATTTTGAATGATGATTATGTTGGAAAGTCAAGTTCCGCTTGGACTTGGTTTCCGAAGGGTTAGTTCCTTTAACTCTTCAATGCTTGGTACCATGAGTTTATGATCATGTTATGGATACCAAGGCATTTGTTTATAAAATTGATTTTGATTACATTAACTCATAGGTTACAATTATTTTAATTTCGTATTTCAAATTTGTTGTCTAACCCATTGGATCCAAAAGGGTTTTTGGATACCAAAATGAAGTTTTCTAGGTTCAATCCACCGTGGGATACCAACCCTACCAACTCCTCGATTTGCGAAGACTTTCATTCAAACGGAGTTGATGGTGCTTAGGTAATGCACCAATGTAGGGGGAGCTTAATGTTGTAAGTATGATATTACATTTGGTATCCATGAGGGTTGAATGCATGCTTGGTTAGAATCTATTTCTTTACATTGGTATCATTTTGTTTCTCCTAGCATGATAGAATTGTGAATGCCATAAATGCTTTGAAATTCATATCTATTTTTGGCATGACATGTTTTAAAAGTTATTATGATGATTTTCGTATTACTTTTATCACCTTGTCACTTCTCATCGCACACTTCACTTAGTTTTGATGTGCTTTTACTTTATGTTCATTTTCGATCGATATTGTGACATTTGATATTCTATGATGTGCACCACTCTTCTGATGGTTCATTCTTTTGTGCACATTTTATGTATGTCTCTGATATTGATTTCGTCGCTCGATGATTTATTTTGATTCAATAGCTTTAGTTGTATGAAAACATAGAATTGTTTTCCATGCACTAAAATAGCTATAAATGTTGATATTGGAGAGTAAATTCATTTCATCAATAAGTGAATTTACATTTGATATTTTGATAATTTAAGTTTTCGATTTTCGACTATGGTCTCATTGACACGCTATGAAACGTGGTCGTATTCTTAGACTCCCATGCTTAATGAATTATTTGGCCATGATTTATTGTCATTGGCTTCGTCCCGCTCTTTTTGGATTATGCCAAAGGGGGAGAGATATAATAATAATGGCATGTGCTAAATAATAATTTACCATGAATCTAATTTGATATGTTAGATTCAGGGGGAGTTAAGATATAAAAAAGGGGATTTCAAATCCGAATTTTTACTTTCCTCGTCTGCTTGATGTATGTGCTTATTATTTCATATGGAACTAATGTGTCATCAATGCATGGGGAGTAAGTATATTCCATTTAGTTCATTATTTTTTATTATTATTTATGTTGGTTTGTCATCACCAAAAAGGGGGAGAATGTTGAGTATTGGACTCCCCGGATTTGGTTTTGGATGATGAGCAAACATAAATATATCATGAACTAACAATTTGTGAGTGCAGTTATGGAGATCGTCGCCAAATTCATGTGAACATCCAAAGCGACGTCTCAAGACTTCTCAAAGCGCGTGATCGCATGCCTAAAGCTTCGTTGAAGCTTTTGTACCTTCTTTGAAGTCGAGAATGAAGATTGAAGCTTTGAAGACGGATCGTTAAGGTTTATTTTATAGTCTTCTTGCTTCGTTTTGTAGAATGTTAAGCCTTGAGTAGGACTTACATTATATTCTTCATATCGCTCATATCTTAGAGCTAGGATCTTAGTAGAAGTCCGTTCGATCTTTCCCGAAGCATCGCGCTTCGATTCGGGACTTCTAGTGCATGTTAGTTGGTTCAAGAAGAAGAACCAACCGACTAGATGGTGATCTAGTCGGTCGGCAAAGCTTCTTGGACCGACTAGTTTGCCTTCTCTATTCTAAGCTCTTTACTGTTTACAGTTAGTCGGTCTACATTGACTCACAGACCGACTAGTTGAACTAGTCGGTCAGTGATCCTTCTTGGACCGACTAGTTGAGCTTTCCAAATTCATGCCAACTTACTGTTTATCGTTAGTCGGTCTAAGAAAGTTTTGTGACCGACTAGTTGTTGATCTAGTCGGTCAACATTTGTTCTTGGACCGACTAAATCATTTGTATTTAGACTATTAGTTTTTGACTTTTAGTCGGTCTAAGTTTACTGACCGACCGACTAGTTGTGAAACTAGTCGGTCAAAAAGTCTTCTTGGACCGACTAGTTATCTAGGTCTGAAATCTTCATCTGTTCACTGTTCACCTCTTAGTCGGTTCATGTTGTTTCACCGACCGACTAGTTGATGAACTAGTCGGTCAGTGGTTATTCTTTGACCGACTAGTCTGCTTCAGATTTAGTTCCGTTGGAGATTTGAAAGCGACATTTCTTTCTCTCTTTTCCCTTGATCCTTTAAATACCTGGAGGGGTTATTTCATATGATCCAAGGCTGCTATTTCCAGAGTTCGATTGATTCAAAGAGAAGCTTTCAACTCTCATCTTCAAGCTCTCCCATTCTCAAGAATCTCTCCCTCACTCTTATTCCTCAAGAGAGATTCATTGGTTGTGAGCCTTTCAAGCCATTGGCTTGATTCTAGGTCATCATCTCATCCCTAGGCTTCCATTGCTGGTCATCTTCTTGAAGCTAGGGTTTGGTGACTCTTCCTCCATCAAAATCCTCTTTGCCCTAATTTGGTAAGAAATCTCAAGGCATAGGTATTTTATTGGTAAGCATTTCATTTCAGTTATATTTGAATTGTATACTCTCTGTTGTGAGAGGTTTTGCGTGATCTCGGGTTGTGGGATTCACGGTCATCGATTGTAGGTCGATTGCACCTGTGAGGTTTTCGCAAGTGGTCATATTGGAAATCTTGGGTTAGAAGTTTTCTAACTCAAGTATCCGGAAGGGATCCGGGTGGTTGGGACGTAGGATCACCGGGAACAAGTCGGGGAGACTTGGGTGGATCCGAACCCATTAAACCATTTTGTTTGCGTTTGCATTATTTCTTGATTGTAGTTATTCCGCATCGTTGTTTGTTAATTGCACGATAATTAGGAATAACACTCCTCGTTATTTTAAAAGTACTATTCACCCCCCCTCTAGTACATGTGCAGTGGCTTCCTTGGGCACTACACTATTAACGGGCATAAACCATAGTTACCCGTCGACTGGAGTTGACTAACCAGTCGGCTGAGACATTGATTGACAGGGTAATTAATGCAGTCAAACAGCTAGTTCCAGACGACTGAAAAATACTTTCCAGATGTTTGTGGTTCTATGTAGTCATCTGGTTCCATAGCATTAGACGCCTAATTATACTGGGTTCAGAATATATGTTATTGGAAATGCCAGTCGATAATGGATAGATTTATGGAGTTCATCATCCAGTCGTATGTGCCATTGTGCAGATGGTTGGATGTAAATCTTCAGATGTCTGATCAATCAACATGTAAAACTAACAAAGTTACTGGAATTTTGGTCGACAAGCGTCAGACGTCTGGAGTTCATCATCCAGTCATCCTACACACCATGCAGACGTCTAGGATGATAACTTCAGTCGTCTGATTAGACAAACTATGATAATAGAGTTACTGACATTAGGAGCCAGATGACTAGAGTTCATTACCCAGGTGTCTGTCTCACTATGCAGACGTCTGGGATGTGCACATCAGACGTCTGGTCAGTATGACTTGAGGAAACATTGCTACTGAAGCTTATTTAGCTTAAGAGTAGCCAGACGTCTGGAGTTCTTCACCCAGTCATCTGACATACTATGTAGACATCTGGTCTGGGTTAGGTTTCAGCTATTGAAGTATGCATGCATGCCAGACGTCTGGGGTTCAAGTACCAGTCGTTTGGGGAGGCTGAAAAACTCTATTTTGAGCTTTTATGAGTTATAATGAATGAACTCTTATGTTGTGAGTGTTATGAAAATGGTTCTATCAAGTCTATTCAAGGGTTAATATTCTATTTCAATAAGAAGGTGAAGAAATAAAACAATTATATATTAATCCCCTTCACTTCATATTTAATGCCTTGAAGAATTCCACTTGATTTCCTTGAATTCATCATTTGATTTTCTTGCATCATTGACTTTAGCAATCGTCGCATTTTGATATTTGTCAAGTTAAATTGAGGATGCTTTCATTAGCTAAAAACAGTGAATTAGTCATAATTAATTATGTTTGCTCATCATCAAAACCAATTTGGGGGAACCAATACTAAAAACTTACACAAAGTCTAGATCAATGAACTTATCCAAAGTTAAAAGTAAGCAAACATAGATCTAAAGGCAACCAATTTTTTCTCTTTTCCTCTTTATTCCCTTTTCTAGTTCTAGTAAACTGTGAAGGGAGTTTGGATCTGATCCGAAGCTTGAGGTATGGATTCGGTTAAGGTGAAACTTTTTGGAGCAAGTGGTCGCTGATGGGAAATCTAGTCACATCCCTAAGTGGTTTTGATGATGAGCACACCAAATGGTGTTAATGTACTAATAACATTATTCAAATGTGTATGTTGTGCATTAAGCTAAGTGAAGCTCGAAGCATACGCCGAAAAGAAGAAGCTCGACCACACTTAGAAGATGAAGATGAATGGAGTAGCTCGCATTCTACGCTAAGCACAGATGAGCTCATAAATGAAGCTCATAAAACGTGCTCAAGCTTAAGATAAAGAGGAGCAAAAATTCAAGAGAAGCATGCATTTACAATCAAGATCTTATCAGCTTCAAAGTCTTCATTAAGTCTAGTGTATGAGTTATTTATTTTTAGGAATATGTTAAAGCCAAGAATATTTTCACACACACAAAATGTTTTTCGAAAACAATTTTTAAACTTGTTTTAAAAACTTCTTGAGAGCTAAAGCAATTGATTCAATTCTTGCAGTCAATCTCCAAACACCCAGGAGTTGATTACTCATTTCTATAGCTGAGTTTCACAGAAAATCTGCTCTGGGAGTCGACTACCAAAGGAGGGAGTCGACGACCTGCTGTAGCAGAGTTTTCATTGAAAACTCTCTGGGAGTCGACTACCTTCCTTGGGAGTCGACTACCAGCTGTGCGTTTTGACTTCCCTGATTTCCTCTCCCATTTATTCTTTGCTTGATTTGTGGGGAGTCAAACTCATTTTGAAATTCGAATTGTCTTTTGAACTATATAAAAAGGTACCCTATGAGAACAATTCAAAACACCAATTCTTTTATTCTTGAGCTAAGCAAAAACTCTCTTGAAATCTCAATTGTTCTCATCGCTCTCAAACGTTTATCATAGCCAAAAATAGTTTTTCATATTCGTTGATCTTATTGTTTATATATAAATTCTTTTTAAGATCATATTATTTTTTGGCTATTGAAATTGGTTTTTCAAAATCCTCTCTTTGATTTTCATATTCTTTAAAGGATTTTTGAAACTCAAGATTCTATGTCACGTCGAATTCATTCATAATCTTTGTGTGATCTAAGAACGCTTTTTAATTCTTTAGCCATATAAGCACAATTGCAATATTTTCTTGGCTATAGGATTATTTTGGTGTAAACCAATCTCCACTAATCTTTGTGGTGAATTGGATTATGATTTTTATTTGGAGTCCCTTGGTGATAAGGGATTGTAGATCCTAGTCAAGACTAGGTTATTGGAAATCCTGGTGGTGATACTAGGTCGTTGGAAATCCTAACGAGTGAAGTTAGATAATTGTATTGCTAAGGTAATAGTGGATTAAGTCTCGATCCGTGTTGGTCGGGAACTAAACATACCCAGGTTGCGGGGAACCAGGATAAATCGCTTGTCTCTCTCTGTGTGATTTTCTCTGTTTGTATTTATTGTTTACTTTGTTCTAGTTATCAATTGTTGTTAATATATTCTCATTTGTAAATCTCTTGTTAATAATATTGTTAATTCAATGATTAAATTTTTATTCTGCTATGAGATCTCTCTGTTCATTGTAATTAATATTTGTATTCTTTTTCATCGTGTTGATTAAGGACCATGCGTAGATCACTCTACTTGGTTCCTTAGGCAACATTGGAAGAGATATTTGTTGTGTTCTAATAATCGAAGAAAAAGTTTTAACTTATACAACACTATTCAACCCCCATTTCAAGTGTTGTTTGCCATCCACAAGATTCAACACTTGGTATCAGAGCGGGTACCGAGATGTCGTCAACAATGGTAGCATCCACCCTCCAACGATTTGATGGAACAAATTATGCGGATTGGAGAACGAGCACATTGAGAGACATTGAATCCCTTGGACATATGGCTTGGAGTTTCATCGAGTTCCCGTACATCACGCCTACCACTCCAACACCCCCAATGGATAAACTGAGACGTGGACGTAGCCGTTCTTCATTCCAAGGTAATGCGTTTATTATTATTTAATATTGACGATTTTATTTTCGAGTTTGTTTCAGAAGCAACTACGGTATACCAAATTTGGAACATCCTAAAGAACAAGTTTGGAGAAGAGAAAAATGATGATAAATGGATTTTTGACATCACCATCACCAACGAAGAAGAGAGCGAATTTAACGAAGATGAGAACGCTTCGAAGTCGGATGACTCAAGTGATGAAGAAGAGGAAGAGCAACCCACAAATAAAATGTGCATGATGGCTCATTAAGACAACAAGGATGAGGTATGTGAATCTAGTTCTGATGATGAAAATGATTTTGACATTGCTAGTGCACATGAAAATTTGTATTGAGAATAGAAAGATTGAAAAAGAAATACAAAAGTTTAGATAATTAGTACAATGCTTCGCATGATGAACATGACAATTTTTAAGACAAATTTAATTCTCTTGCAAGTGAGTATGATTCAATAAAACATCATTGTAATATTAACACTGATTGTGAAGATTTGAGAATTAAATATGATAAATTAGCTTGTGATCATGATTTATTGAAAAATGGACATGCTTTGTATGTTCTTGTTTAAATGATAAGATAGATTCACTTGCAAATGTTATTACTTCTAGCCGTTGTAACGCCCCGCTTCCCAAAAGAGGTGGAAGCGAGAGCGTTACAAAGGTCCGCATAACTGGAGCGGTGAAACTCGAGTTCATTACGCGTTTGTGATAATAACTTGCAGGGTTCTTGCTTGCTTTCCAGAACAATAAAAAAATTATCAACCCAGAAGTTCGCACACAAAAATAAAAATTACAAGACAAGGCCTCAGCATGGCCGAAAGAAATACAACAGAGACATACACCAATGCAAGATTCAAATAGCAAATCCAGAGGGGGAACATCAATATCCCAGGCTCTAGTCCTCCGCGGGGAGTGACTCAGCGTCAACGGCAAATTCCTGACTCTCCAAGTCAGGTGTCCCGAACAGATCCTCCTTGTACGCAGGCTCGGGATCTTACATACATTCCAAAAACACGAATGTATGTCAGCAAGGGTCTGCAAGAAAGGTTAGACGACACAAGGCATGGTGTACGAATAAAAATGAAATATGAAGCATTAAATGTTTGCGCAAGATGTCAGCAACATGGTTATAACAAATTTAAAGGAAAGTAAAGTAATTTTTAAGCATGGCAGTTCTACGAAATTTAAAGCAACTTCGCAATTCTAATGTATTTAAAACAAATGTGACAGTTTTAAAGTACGAATAAATTTGTGACAATTGTTTCCATTCTCATGCAATGTTTCTCTAACATGCTTAGAGTTCTCGCCTTTAAGACATGATGAGTAAGTCATTCTTTTCGCGGGGGTATAATCGTGATTGATACTAACCCGTCGTATAGGTGGTGTTCTTAAAGACATGACCCTTTCATACGCTTAGCGGCCGATCAACCCTAACCCCACCCAAAAATGTGCTGAAACACGGGCCAGCCTAATCACGAATGCACATGTTCATGAAGTCGAGATGTTTGCCTTGAAGCAAACGATTTTATGAGTTCAAGATGTTCAAAGTGTTCCGTCAATGCCATAATACTAAGCAATTCAAGAGTGCGTTCTAATCACGTGTGTGTATGGCATGAAGTGAAGCGTATTGAGATTTAATGCATTCTAAAGCAAGGGAATTCAGCTTTTAAATGGAGTAACAATTTAAAAGATTAACAGTTCAAAGTAGCACACTTGCCTGACTGGGATGATTTTGGGTGTCCAAGTAATTTATGAAAAATATGTGACGTATCTGCGTTATTAAACATACGACGATAAGCTAGTCGAACACAAATGATTAAGCTAACAACATATAGTACATATATTAATAACAACCTAGGTTAACTTACTAGTTTTAATACCCAACCCAATAACATGGTTTGAACCCAATACCCATTTTAAAACCCAATAAGTTAATTTCATTTGAATCATACCATACAAGCAACAATTTACACCCCAAAACCCAATAAGTTAATTTCCAAACCCATTTTATTTAAAACCTGAAAGGCTATACCCAATACCCATTAACAATTCAGCCCAAACTTAATAACTAAAGTTTAAACTCAATAAGGGTTATTACCCAATACCCAATAGCACAAACAGCCCAAACCCAATAGCACAAATTAAACCCAATAAGAAATATTAAAGCCCTATAATTCACCTCTTCTCCACCTCCTCTTATTCTTATCTTCTGTACTGTTCTTTTATTTCTCCCCTTCTCTTCTATCTTCTGTTTTCTTCTCTTGTTTATTTTTTTTCCTTCCAGGGTTCACGTGGCAGGGGGCTCGGCGGCTTGAGGGATGATGGCGGCCCGAGGGAGGGGCGGTGCGGCTGGCAGGATGCGACGACAAGGGCGCACGGCTGCGGGCGTAAGGGGCGGCGGCGACTGCGGGCAAAGGGGCGGCGGCACTCACGGCAATGGAGAGGGTACGAGAGAGAGGAGGGTTTGAATGTATTTGGATTTGTAATTGATTTGATCTGAAATGATTTCAGATCTCTCTCTTCTCCTCTCAATTCTGTTTTTAGTTTGATTTTCTGATTTTTGGTTTGATTTTGGATGTGGATTTTGTGGCTGATTTTGATTTTGGTTGGATTTGAAATCAGAATTGGTGGGTTGATTTGGCGTGGATTGTGGCTGATTGGGTTGTTTTGGTGTGGATTTGTGGCTGATTTGATTCTGGTTGGGAATTGAATGTTGAATTTTGGGTTGAATTGGCTCAGCAGGGGAAGAGGGTTTGAAGGAATTCTGATCTTGCTCCTGCCATCGTTGTTTTCTGCTATAGAAATACAATCAGTGAAGGGGGTGACAAATTAAAGAAGGGAGCTGGATGTGTGGGAAGGGGATTGAAGGTGTTGGTTGGATCTCACCGAAACAATTGGTGGGATTCAACTAATTAATTAGTCAGGGGTAACTAATTAGGGTTAAAATTTAATTAATCATGCCATGGTAAAAATTAAAATCCGAGAGCGCTCGCATCGACGCGTAGGAATAGGACTCACGCACGAAAACATTTGGACAATCAAAACAAGGCACAGGCACACAACAAAATCAAGACGCCTAGAATTATACTGGCCGTTACATCCTACCCACCATATGAAAAATTCCGTCCTCGAAATTCTTATCAACTAAGGAGCAGGAAACAAATATGGATAACGCTCTCATATCTCATCTTCCCGCTCTCAGGTAGACTCTCCTAGCCAGTCATGACGCCACATCACTCTCACTAGATCAACATTCCTATTCCTGAAGACTTTCTAACATCGATCTAGGATCTCCACCGGTTGTTGTTCGTATGTCAGATCAGGTTGAACTGTAATCACAGAGTAGTCCACAACATGAGAAGGGTCGCTGATATAACGATGCAGCTAGGATACATGGACGACGTCATGAACTCCCTCTAAGGACGGCGGCAGTGCTAAGCGATAAGCTACCTCTCCAACTCGCTCTAGCACATCAAAGGGTCCAATGTATCTCGGGCTAAGCTTACCTCGCTTCCCGAAGCAGATCACTCCTCGATTCGGAGAGATCTTCAGGAATACATGATCTCCCAGTTGAAACTCCAAAGGATGCCGTTTAGCATCTGCCCAATGCTTATAACGGTCCTGGACGATCCGAAGCTTGTCCTTGATATCTCGCATGACATTACCAGCTTCCACTATCATCTCTGGCCCCAAGAGCTCTCTATCACCGACGTCATCCCAACTCAGTGGCGATCGACATTTCCTCCCATAGAGAGCAGCAAATGGTGCCATGCCAAAGCTCGCCTGATAGCTGTTGTTGTAGGAGAACTCCACCAGATGCAGATGATCCTCCCATGAGCCTTTGAGATCCAGCATGAAGGCTCTCATCATATCCTCCAAGATCTGTATGGTACGCTCTGACTGTCCATCCGTCTGTGGGTGATACGCAGTATTGAATTTCAGACTGGTACCCAGATTGGTCTGCAGACTCTTCCAAAATTGAGAGGTGAATCTCGTATCTCGGTCAGATACAATGCTCACGGGAACTCCATGCAGTCGCACGACCTCCTACACGACATGTTACACATCACAACTTATACTAGAAAGAATTATAAAGGTATGAGTTAGATCATTACCTCCATATACTTTCTCGCCAGTATCTCCGTGGATTGGCCTACTCGAAAAGGTATGAAGTGCGCAGACTTGGCCAATCAATCAACGATGACCCATATTGTGTCGTTTTTCCTGGTGCTCCGAGGTAATCCAGTCACGAAGTCCATCGTGATGTGTTGCCACTTCCACTCTGGGATCGGCAAAGGTTGTAGCAGTCCAGCAATGCGATGATGTTCAGCCTTCACTCGTTGACATACAAGACACTTGGCAACACTCCGTGCCACACTTCTTTTCATCCCATGCCACCAGAAATTCTGACGAAGATCCTTGTACATCGTCGTACCTCCAGGATGAATAGAATAAGGCGAACTGTGAGCCTCATTCATCAACTCATCTCTGATATCCCCTGCAGGTACGTAGATCCTACTGCCATATCTCAGGGATCTATCTTCATGGATAAGAAAATCAGTCCGGAGTCCTGCTTCAACCTGCTCTCTGATCTTCTGCAACTTAACATCTCCAGCTTGACCCGTCTTGATCCGGTCTACAACCGTCGAATGAATCTGCATGTTCATCAACGATGAGGTGGCTCCTGGTAAAACAACTTCTATGCACAATCCTCACAGATCTTGCTATAACTCTCACTGAGCTATGAGAATCATCACCTCAGGTAGATGAATCAAAGCGTCAGGTATGACGTTCACCTTCCTGGATGATATTGAAGGTCGATGTCGTAGTCTGCCATCAATTCCAACCATCTGCACTGCCTCATATTCAGCTCCTTCTGAGTAAATATATATTTCAAACTTTTGTTATCAGTGAAAATTTTCACTTTCTCACTCAGTAAGAAATGCCTCCAAATCTTCAAAGCAAAGATAACGGCAGCCAACTCCAAGTCGTGAGTCGGATAATTCTTCTCGTGGATCTTCAACTGTTGAGAAGCATAAGTGACTACATGATCGTGCTGGTGTAGAACGCATCCAAGTCCCTTGCCTGATGTGTCGCAGAAAATCTTGAAGCCTCCGCTTCTGTCTGGAATAGCTAAGACTGCTGCAGAAGTCAGTCTCTCATTCAAAGTAGAAAAGGCTTGCTCACAAGAGTCTGACCAACTGAACTTAACATCCTTCCTCGTCAATCTCGTCATCGGCTCAGCTATCCTCGAGAAATTCTTGATAAATCTGCGGTAGTATCCAGCCAATCCAAGGAAACTCCTGATGTCCGACGCCGATTGATGTGTAGGCCATTCACTGACTGCTCTGACCTTTTCTGGATCCACTGAGATGCCAGCTCCTGATACTACATGCCCAAGAAATGCAACTCTGTCCAGCCAAAATTCGCATTTGCCGTACTTGGCATATAGTATATGATCACGGAGCGTCTTTAATACCATCTTCAAGTGTTCTGCATGCTCCTCCTCGCTCCTCGAGTACACCAGGATATCATCTATAAAGATCACCACGAACTTGTCGAGGAAGTCGTAAAAGATAAGGTTCATGAGATTCATGACCACAGCAAGAGCATTGTCACACCGAACGGGATGACAACAAACTCATAATGCCCGTACTTAGTCCGAAAAGCAGTCTTGGGCACATCTTCCGTCTTGAATCTGACTTGATGGTATCCGCTCTGAAGGTCCAACTTTGAAAATACTCTCAATCCACCAAGCTGATCGAAGATATCATCAATACAGGACAGCGGGTACTTGTTCTTCACTGTGATCTTATTCAGCTCCCGATAATCAATGCACATCCTTCTCGAGCCATCCTTCTTCTTCACCAGCAAGACGGGTGCACTCCAGGGAGATACGCTGGGATGAATAAAACCCTTCTGCATTAGCTCATCCAACTGCTTTCTCAGCTCTTCTAACTCTGCAGGGGCCATACGGTATGGTGCCTACGAAATTGGTTCAGCTCCTGGCATAAGATCGATGCTGAACTCCAATGCTCGGTCTGGCGGCAATCCAGACATGTCTTCAGGGAAGACGTCTTCAAAATCTCACACTACTACAGGCTTCTCCGGTTTGGCTATCAAAGATGCAATAATCGGTCCACTCGGCTGGGCCCGGAATCTGACTGGTCCAAACGAACGACCTCGACTAACGAACTCAAACACCGGGTGATCAGGAATTTCAAATACCACCTTCGTCCAGTGAGTCAATCGTGGCATAGAAAGCTCCTAACCAATCAATGCCGAGAACAACATCAAAGTTGGGTATATCGTGGACAATGAAGTCAGCATATAACTCATGTCCACTAATCACCAATGGACAAGGTCTACATCCCAGAGCAACTTTCACTACACCATTCCCAGTGGTGATATTCCAACACTTGGGGAGAGTGAAGGTGGGAATCGAATGTTCACATACAAACTTCCGGGATATGATGCATATGGAAGCCCCAGAATCAAATAGGGTCATGGTTGGGTGAGAGGAAACTAAGATGACACCTAAGATATAATATAACTAAGTTAAGCATGGTGATCTAATCAAGCATGAATGTATAAAACCAAAGACTAGGTATAGAAGTTACCTGCGATCACGTCAGCCCCAGCTTCCGCCTCTACAGCGGTCATGGTAAACACCCGGTGCCTCGGCTGATTGGCCTGCTGAAAGGCCCGATTCTGTGGAACTAGATGTGGTCTACGCTACCCAGGTGTAGGTCCCGTCTGCTAAGCAGGTCCAGGAGCTCCAGCGGGTGCGGGTCGAGTGCTAAGGGGCCAGTCTCTAGCAGTATGATCGAGCGATCCACAGACTAAGCACTGATTCAACATCCTCCTGCATTCTTTCTTCATATGTCCCAGCTTGCCGCAGTAGTTGCAAGTCATCTGAACTCGACTGGGCCCAGGTGCAGCTGGCCTCTTAAATTAGGTAGTCTGAACAGGACGAACTATAGGCCTGGGTGCACTCCTCTACAGCTCTATCGGGCGCTTGCCCGCCTGGCATGCTTTCTTCTAATGAGCTACCTGCTCGTGCGTCTTTGCAGCTACCAGTACTTGCTCATGAGTGGTAAAGATGTGCCCAGACAACACACTCTGTATATCTAGGTCTAAGCCCTGTAGAAAGCGGTGTGCACAGTCTTCCTCGTCTGCTATCAGAGTAGGGGCGAATCGACTCAGCATGGTAAATTCAGCCTCATACTCGTCGACTGTCTTAGTGCCCGGCTCCAAGTTGATGAAGTGCTGCTGCATCTCCCTCTTTGCAGCCTTCGGGAAGTACTGGGTGTCAAACCTCTGATGGAAAGTAGCCCAAGGAATCGGCTTGATCAGCCTAGCCTCTTCAACATCCCACCAGTGACGAGCATTATCGGTCAGCTGTTTCTTGGCGAGTTCCACCCACTCGTTCGAATTGACTCGGGCAAGACCCAAGTTATTTGTAGTGTTGCGAAGCCATTCCTCGGCCGCTAGTGGGCCCTCTCGTCCAGAAAATTTCGTCAGATGCATCTCTCGGAACTACTTGGCTCCAGGATCATAGCGAGTTGGTGGAGGAGCTGGTGCAACCTGATGTCCCTGTTGGACCAAATGGTGTTGAACCTCAAGCATCTCCTTCATGATTCCAAGGATCTGGTGGATGTCACCATCTCCGACTTTGTCGGCACCGGCTCCACGTCAAGGGTTGCGTCTTCCTGCCATACTGAGACAAGAAAACCTCAAATCAAGCTCATATACATGGTTGCTATAGATGTTTGGCTAATAATAACATTCTTATTGTTCTGAATTTTCACAAATGCTGACCTGCATGGGCCATCACTAAAACCTGTAACGCCCTGCTTCCCAAAATCGGTGGAAGCGAGAGCGTTACAAAGGTCCGCATGAACTGGAGCAGTGAAACTCAAGTTCATTACGCGTCTGTGATAACAACTTGCAGGGTTCTTGCTTGCTTTCCAGAATAATAAAAACATTATCAACCCAGAAGTTCGCACGCAAAAATAAAAATTACAAGACAAGCCTCAGCAAGGCCGAAAGGAATACAACAGAGACATACACCAATACAAGATTCAAATAGCAAATCCAGAGGGGGAACAGCAATATCCCAGGCTCTAGTCCTCCGCGGGGAGTGACTCAGCGTCAACGGCAAATTCCTGACTCTCCAAGTCAGGTGTCCCGAACAGATCCTCCTGGTACGCAGGCTCGGGATCTTACATACATTCCAAAAACACGAATGTATGTCAGCAAGGGTCTGCAAGAAAGGTTAGACGACACAAGGCATGGTGTACGAATAAAAATGAAATATGAAGCATTAAATGTTTGCGCAAGATGTCAGCAACATGGTTATAACAAATTTAAAGAAAAGTAAAGTAATTTTTAAGCATGGCAGTTCTACGAAATTTAAAGCAACTTGGCAATTCTAATGTATTTAAAACAAATGTGACAGTTTTAAAGTACGAATAAATTTGTGACAATTGTTTCCATTCTCATGCAATGTTTCTCTAATATGCTTAGGGTTCTCGCTGATTTCAGCATAATATTACATTATTTCCCCCTTATTGGACCCCAATTTGTGCATACGTAAGTGCTAAAATAGCTCTAGTATAGTTATATTCAGAAGATCATATAATATTAGAGCCTAATCTCATAGTTTGCACAATTATTAATTTTTGTGAACTAATTTGTGCTTCTTTATATTTTTCAGGGTTAGAGCTCGAGCCCACGATTCCAACGGCAGTTCATTCATATTTTTCGGAGCTCGGATGAATTTTCTACAATTTTTAGAAGCCAAACAGTTCAAGAGAAATAGCAAAAAGAAAAAAAAAGGAAATTTAAAAAAACCCAACGGGCCGGCCCGCTTGGCCGGCCCGTGCGCTGCTGAGATATTATAAAAAAACAAAAAAAGGGGGGGGTTTCAGCGGGCCGGCCCATGGCCGGCCCGCTTCTAAATTGCTGGGGCATTTGCGCCCCAGCGGACGGAACGCGCCCCGCTCTTCTGAGCGGGGCGGGCGCCTGCGGGTCGGGCGGCTAAGCCGACCCGACCTACCCCGATTATCACCTAGCAGGCGCGCGCGGGTTTTTGATGCGGTTGGCGGGCGCGCGCCCGCCCAGATCCGACCCGATAGCACAGTCCAGACCCGCAATGTTCTTTAAAGCTTATTGGATGCGTTTCTTGATGGATTTTGATGAATTTGGACTCGATTTTGATCAGAATTCGAAGCTGAATGTGACTCTTCATCTTATATTTATGACCAGCAGCTCAAGGGGCAGAATTTGAAGGGTTTTGGAGTTTTATTTACATTCATGAAGGGGAAGATGAAGAGCCATGCACCATTAAACCCAAGAAGAATGTGAAGCCTATAAATAGGTGTTTTCTCTTGAGCTATTGGCATCAGATTTTGTAGAGTTTTCTCTCATATATTTCTGATTTTAGAAGCTATTGTGAGTGAGAGTATTGAGTTATTTTATAGGAGGAAGAAGAAGTTTCATGTGCAAAGCTTGAATGGTGTAAAAGCGGTGATATTTTCTCCAACTTATTTGTCTAACTTTCAAGTCTCTTTTCTTATAAATAAAAAATGTTTTCTTTGTTTATATTCTCTTCTACTATCAACATGAATAGCTAATTTTTAATTGTACATGGTATGACGTAATTAGGAAATGTGATTTGTGCTACTTTGGGTTGAATTCCTTCGCTTTTAAGGCAAACGTTGTTAAAGTTTTTATTTTTTATTTGTTTAGCTTCTCATTCATCTTCCAAAAGATTATGAATGAGTTGATAATCACCCCACAAGGGTGAGTTTTGATCTTCCCAAAAGGAAGTTTCATCTATTGTTTAAAAGATAATTATTTTAACAACTACTTCATCGATTTTGAGTTTTAACCCCTAAAAAGACATCTTCCGATGACTTTCTCCCAAAAAGAGAAGTCATTGAGTTATCTCAATTCAACCAAACTAGTACATATCATGGATCCTAATGAAATCATATCATGTGCTTATTTATAAATATTTTCTAAAACAAAAACTTTCTTCACTTATTTTTCCATAAACTTAAAAACAAATCACTAGCAAAACCATTAAATCATCACTATTCAAAGTAGTTAGTTTCTCTAAGATGATTTTCTAATTGATTGCAAGGGGTAAACAATATAAAGGGAAAACCCGGGACTCTGGTTTCCACCCTATCGTGCGATTCTCACCGATACGGCCTACGAGTAGGATAACGATCGGAATTAGGGTCTAATGGTGAGACGTTGCCTCTGAAAGTGGTACCAGCGTCCCATGGGCCCGATATTCCGGTCGGTGCCCAGGATGATACGCCGGACTTCCCGGGTTCGGTCAGTGGGCACTCCCGTGTCCATTAACACTGACCGACTCCGGGAGCACTAAGTTCACAACGATAACTCCCAACGTCTCATCCTGCCGCTCCCGCGCGCTAGGATTCGACGTCTATGCTAAGGGCGTGAGCTATGGCTAGGGAGTCAACCGCCAAGTTTATTCCCCCTTGGACCAACGGTCAAAGGCGGTATTTTTCCCGCCGATGACAATAAAACACCCAGCGTAACTGGTAGATTCCTAATCCCTATCGATTTCCTAGTCCTATGGATGCATCGGGAAGAACCCACGAAGGGGTTTCCACCAAAATCCTAGATTTGGGAACTACTCACACATATTTTGTAAAAAGCGATCTAAATAGAAATCGACCGTAAAAATCATGATCAGGCGATTGAAAAGCAGTAAGAGCAATGCTAATAACACTATATTAAAGTTTGACAAAGATCGGAAAACTTACAAATATCTGAAAAATTACAGCCGTCAAGAGAGAGAAAAAACAGTAAAAATAACAACTCTCGTTTCTGGAAAACCTAGGGGTCCTATATATAGAATACGATATCACCCGATCGGGTGAAAGGTCACCCGATCGGGTGACCTGTTTCGTTTATTCGGTAGCTCAGAATAGGACTTCACCCGGTCACCACGGCACGGTCGGTTGAGGTTGAAGCTGATCGGTTGGATCTTCGTGCCGTCGGGTGAACCGGTCGGTTGATCTCTCCGTGTCGTGGCTTCGGAGAATCGGCTACAGGTGAACCGATCGGGTGAAGGTCACCCGATCGATTGGCATTCAGCATCAGAATTCCAGAGAGTTAGGGAGTTTGAACCGGTCACTGAACCGACCGGGTGACTTCTTGGCCGCTCCAACTTGTGTCCGGGTGGTGCACGCGTGCATCACCCGATCGGTTGGAAGTGACCAACCGATCGGGTGAGGGGCTGAAAGATGCGATCTTCGTCGTTTGACCCCCTGGATCACGCGTGACTCCTCCCGTTGCTCCGGAAACTCTTGATATCGTCGTTTTATGTCTCATACGCCGGTAAACTCCTGCAAAATACAAAAAACACAGAAAAGTGAAAGAAAACAAGAAAACACGAGAAAACGAATACAAGACGGCAGAAAATACGGAAAAACACGGAAGAAAACGTGCGCAAATATATGAAATATAAACGCACGTCAACTACCAAATGTTTTCTTATGTGAAATTGATGCTTTTGTCTGCTGCTATTACGATGTGTGAGTAGATTTATTCTAGGGTTGATGAGTTTGCCCTAGGATTCCATGGGGAAAATGTAGATCTGGATCCCTACGTTGAATTGGGGATTTAGGGTTGTATTTCGGTATATCCTACCGAATCCGTAGATTACCCGTACTGAGATCATGCCCACGGTCTGTAGAATTGATGTGCTTAAGGGGTATCTAGGGATTCGAATAGGGAAATCGTTGGATCCAACTAAGGCACGTGAGCATGCCCGGCTCGCGCCTTGAGGGGATCCATCGACGAACTATACCACTACGTTTACGGCTATCGCCATTGCATCAACGAGAGCCACCGAAATACCCCGCAATTCTAACCCTCGCGAGTGGTACGAATTGTGGGATTAATTCCCTAGCCCTAATGCAATGCGAGGATCCTATCCTAACATCGACCCTCGACGTTCCTAGTGGTGATCCCTAAAACCCTACTTCCTTTTTATTGATATTACCACAACAACAACCAACCCAATTCTGTTCCCCCGACTGCTATCTCACTCCTACATTTAGAAACAGACTGAGAACCAATAGACACTATCACCGTCCTTGTGGGATTCGACATCTTATATACTATTACTCGACACCGTCCGCTTACGGATTGAGCCCGAAATCATAGCCTAGGGGCCATACTACGCCTGGCGATTGTGACACCGTCAGGTGGAACCTAGGTGTAGGTTACGGGTGCGTCAAAAACTCTCTGGGAGTCGACTACCAGCTGTGTGTTTTGACTTCCCTGATTTCCTCTCCCATTTATTCTTTGCTTGATTTTTGGGGCTGAAGTCAAACTCATTTTGAAATTCGAATTCTCTTTTGAACTCTTTAAAAGAGACCATATGAGAACAATTCAAAACACCAATTCTTTCATTCTTGAGCTAAGCAGAAACTCTCTTGAAATCTCAATTGTTCTCATCGTTCTCACACATTCGTCGTAGCCAAAAAATGGTTTTTCATATTCTATGATCTTATTGTTTATATTCATATTCTTTTTATGATAATTTTATTTTTTGGCTATTGCAAATTGGTTTTTCAAAATCCTCTCTTTGATTTTCATATTCTTTAAAGGATTTTTGAAACTCAAGATTCTAGGTCACATCAAATTCATTCATGATCTTCGTGTGATCTAAGAACGCTTTTTAATTCTTTAGCCACATAAGCACAATTGCAATATTATCTTGGCTATAGGATTATTTGGGTGTAAACCAATCTCCACTAATCATTGTGGTGAATTGGATTGTGATTTTTATTTGGAGTCCCTTGGTGATAAGGGTATTGTAAATCCTAGTCAAGACTAGGTAATTGGAAATCCTGGTGGTGATACTAAGTCGTTGGAAATCTTAACGAGTGAAGCTAGGTAATTGTATTGCCAAGGTAATAGTGGATTAAATCTCGAGCCGTGTTAGTCGGGGTCTGAATGTAACCAGGTTGTGGGGAACCAGGATAAATCGCTTGTCTCTCTCTGTGTGATTTTCTGTGTTTGTATTTATTGTTTACTTTGTGCTAGTTATCAATTGTTGTTAATATATTATCATTTGTAAATCTCTTGTTAATAATATTGTTAATTCAAAGATTACATTTTTATTCATATATGAGATCTCTCTGTTCATTGTAATTAATCTTTGTATTCTTTTACATCGTATTGATTAAGGACCAAGCGTATATCACTCTACTTGGTTCCTTAGGCAACATTGAAAGGGATATTTGTTGTGTTCTAATAATCAAAGAAAAAGTTTTAACTTATACAATACTATTCAACACCCCTTCTAGTGTTGTTTGCCATCCACAAGATCCAACAGTCGCCTAGCCGAGGTGTTGGATCGCTTTGGGGCATCGTTTTAAGAAAATGTTTTTGTGACTGCAAAAATTTATGGTATGTATTTATTCTTTATATTTTACTAACAGAATTAGTTAGATCTATCTTTGCGAGATAGGTTCGTCCTTCTTCTTAGATGGTAATAGATTCTGCAACGGAGCTTTTTGTCCATAGGACGTTTTCATAAAATCATTTTATGATTTCTTTTTCTTCTTCCGCTGCTTCCATATAGCTGCTTTGGGCTAGACGATCAAAAAGCCACATGGAAGCTTGCTCAAACCCCAATCGTTTGGTGTGAGTTTTTCATTGTAATATTCTTCTAGGGATCTTTCTTTTAGGGTTGAGAGAGTTTTGAGAGAGCTTAATGTTTCTTCTCTTTTGGTAAGGTTGAGCTTAAGTTGGGTGTTGTTTAGAGCTCTCATGTGTTGAAGAAGATTGAAGAAGTCGGGTTTATTTGCTCTGATAATAGTAGTGGAACTACCATCGAGAAAGCTGGATGTATGTGCCATATTAGCGGGTCGAACCAGATAAACTCTGTGTCGTTCTATGCTTGATTTGTTTCTTTCTTGATTAGTTACTTTTATCTTAACTTGGTTGGTTGGATATATGCTATTATTGATTCTCTCTGTAAGATCGAGTCATAGCGATTTGTTAGGTCGCTATTCGTTATTTTTATTGCACAGGGCTTGAAGGGCTAGTCCGTGATTTCATGCACGAATCCCCAACAGTTGGTATCAGAGCGTTCAGGTTATCAGAGAGATCATAATGACAGAGACATATTATTCAACCGGGTACACGATTGAAAAGTTCACAGGAAAAAATAGCTTCAGTCTCTGATGCTTGAGGGTAAGGCTATGCTCAAGCATGAGGGGCTATACAGTACAGTCTTTTGACAAGAAATCTATTGCAGGCACTGTCACATATTATGTGAAGTCAAGGCTAGAGATGAAAGCCAACGGTGTTATCTAGATGGCCATATCGGACAATGTCTTTTGCATGATCGCTAAAAAGAAAACTACAGAGTTGCTATAGAAGAAACTCAAATCTCTTTATTTGACGAAATCTCTCACAAGAAGGTTGTATCTACTACATAAATTGTTCATGCTCAGGATGAAAGAGGGGACATCGCTACAGGATTACCTAAATGAGCTAAATTAATTGGTCTGCAACCTATGGAAGAGAACATAAGTGATGAGTACCAGGCAATTACATTGTTATGTTCCTTAACTGCAAAGTATTCACACTTCATCAAGACCATGACGCATGGAAAAGATAAAATCTCTTTGGAAGAGGTTGAGACAGCTCTACACATTTATGAGCTTAGGAAGAAGGTGTCGAGAGGCGACACAAGTTTTGGTGATCGGGATGTAGCTTTCTTTGGGGATCACCAGGGTGGACGATCCAAGCCAGGATCCTAGACAAGGAGGCCTACATGAAGGGGGCTAAGGTGGTGGTGATGACCAGTTATGATATCACTACAGGAAACCAGTATATTGGGGGTACATGTGCCAGCAGTTGAAGGCTAAATGTAAAGAGGTTGCTTAGCCTGAAGCAGCATTTGGTGGTGCATGCACAAATATTGATGATGGTGAGATATTAGTTGTGTCTTTCTTGAAAGAAAAACATGCTTCATGAATTCAGATGTTATAACATATACTCCTCGAGACGATTCAGATGTTATATGATCATATTAGTGGAAACCATCATTGGGAAGCTTGACGTAGGTGCCGTTAGCATGTCGAACCAGGGTAAACTCTATGTCATTCTATGCTTGATTTGTTGCATTCTTGATTAGTTGCTTATATCTTGATTTGGTTGGATGGATATCTGCTACTATTGATTCTCTCGGTAAGCTAATGACATAGCGATTTGTTGGGTCACTATTCGTCAGTTCCATTGTGTATGACTTGAAGGGCTAGTCAACGGTTTCATGCACGAATCCCCAACAGTGAATTTGTGAAGATAAATATAAGAATCATCTAAAATTGATGGATTTTGAAATATTTATATTAAAATAATTAGGAATCTACGGCTTCAAGTGAGAGTAACTTAGAAGAGAAGTAAAAACATTCGAGATTGAGACGTGATTCAACTTACTTTAGAGATAGAAAACTAAAAAAAAATTATTAAGGATGTAACGAGGTACGAATAGAAGATGTTTTTTGCAATTTAACACATGCTTTCTCCCCTCGACGCTACCCATATACACACCCACACTTCTGACTCCATCTCGGTTGCAAGCGTGCATCTCATTACTTTTGGAAAAAATAAATAGTGTTGTGAAGGGAATTTAGGGAGAAATAGGTGTAAGGGGTTAAGAGCCCCCTACCCGTGTATTTATATCTTTCAATAGTGGGTTGGATACCCAATTGGCCCAATGGGCCTATTCATAACACTTCCCCTTATCCAATCAACATTGAAATAAGAGGTGGATTCTTCAGGATCCGAGTTAGGGTAACTGTCTTGTTAAAGAAAGAACAGTTAACACATAACTTCCCCTATTTTGGGGATGTGTCAAGGGGTGGATACTTCAGGATCCAGAGTCAACGAGGTTGCCTCGTCAAAACCTTGACTACGGAAAACCCAGTGGGAAAAAACCTGTAGCCAAGGGAAAAGAGTACAACTCTGCAGTTGACTCCCCCTTATCTGACCAAGCTTCAGGCTTGCAGATTTCCTATGAATCTATACATCAGTCTCCTATGTATCTATGAGTTCATAGTTCTCTCATCCTGACCCAGTTTACATTTACTCACTATCCTCATCCCAATCCCATATACAAGTTTCTCAAAGATACTAGTAGGCAGGGATTTGGTAAGCAAATCCGCCAAGTTATTGCATGATTGGATCTTCTGTACCTCAATCTGCTTTTGCTTCTGAAGGTCGTGCGTCCATAAGAACTTGGGGGAGATATGCTTCGTCTTGTCGCCTTTGATGTAGCCGTCCTGTAGCTGGGCTATACATGCTGCATTGTCTTCATGGAGTGGCGTGGGTGCAAGAGCGCCGGTCGTAAGTCCGGTGGAGGTGAGTATGTGCTGGATCACCGAGCGTAGCCAGAAGCATTCCTTGCTTGCTTCGAAGATCGCTAGTAGCTCTGAGTGGGTGGATGAGACGGTCGTCATGGTCTGCTTCACAGATCTCCAGGATATGGCAGTGCCGCCATATGTGAACATGTATCCGGTCTGAGACTTCTCTGTATGAGGATCGGACCTGTAACCTGCGTCAGCATAACCAACTAAACCAGTTGATGCCCCTTTCCTGTAGAATAGACCTAAGTCTATGGACCCTTGGAGGTAGCGCAGAAGATGCTTAACTCCGGCCCAGTGCCGCTGAGTAGGTGCAGCACTATATCTGGCTAGTAAGTTTACTGCAAACGCTATGTCAGGGCGAGTGCAGTTAGCCAGGTAAAGGAGTGCACCGATAGCACTTAAATAAGGCACTTCGGGGCCTAGTACTTCCTCCCCCTCTTCCAGCGGCCGGAAGGGGTCTTTGTGAACATCCAATGATCTGACGACCATCGGAGTGCTGAGGGGGTGGCACTTATCCATCTGAAACTTTTTCAATAAGTTCGATGTGTAAGTTGACTGGTGTAACAGGATCCCATCTTTAAGATGCTCTATCTGAAGGCCTAAACAGAATTTTGATTTTCCGAGGTCTTTCATCTCGAAAGTTTCTGTCAGGCTTCTAGAAATCTTTGCGATCTCTTCAGGAGATCCGATGAGGTTTAAGTCGTCTACATAGACGGCTATAATTACAAATCCTGTTGCCTTTGCTCTTATAAAGATGCAAGGACAGACTGGGTCGTTTTTAAATCCTTGCTGTGCAAGGAAGTCGCTCAGTCTATTATACCACATCCTTCCAGATTGTTTTAGACCATATAATGATCTTTGCAGTTTCACTGAGTATATGTCACGTTCTCTCTCTTTTAGTGCTGCAGGCAAAGAATAACCGTCAGGCAATCTCATATAGATGTCTCGGTCTAGGTTGCCATATAGGTATGCAGTAACTACGTCCATGAGTTGCATATCTAAACCCTCTTGTGCTGTTATGCCAATGAGGAATCGGAAGGTGATCGCGTCCATGACCGGGGAGTATGTGGCTTCAAAATCCACCCCAGGACGTTGGGTAAAACCCTGCGCTACAAGCCTTGCTTTGTAGCGTACGATCTCATTCTGTTCATTTTGTTTTCTAACAAATACCCATTTATAACCCACAAGTTTTACACCTTTTGGTGTCTGGACTATTGGTCCGAAGACCTTGCGTTTGGTGAGTGAATCCAACTCCACTCCTATTGCCGCTTTCCACTTTGGCCAATCATCTCTGCTTTGACATTCTGTCAGAGAGCGTGGTTCAATATCATCGTCGCAGTACGCGACGTTGATGGAAATATTACACGCAAATGTGTCATCTATTGTTGTGCTTTTTCTGTCCCAATACTCCCCAGTTCGTACATAGTGTATCGATACTTCATTTTCTCCCGGTTTTTCCTCTTCATGAGAGTTTGGGAGAGATGGGGTAGCAGGTCTTAAATTATCATCCTGTGGTGGTATTTGTTTACCATTGCCAAGGGTCCTACTCTTTCGAGTGACTTGGTCCTTGGATCCCGGTGGTCGTCCTCTCTTTTTGAGAGGTCCAACCATTTCTGCTGCAGGCGGATTGCATCCATTTTGTGGTATGTCAATCCTAGCTGGAGTGTTAGCAGCAGGGACGTGTGATTTGACAATCTTCTGGTTGTCAGTAAATTTGTCCGGCAAGAGATGGACAGTGTTTTGGATGTGGAGAATCTTCAGGACCTCCTCCTCACACTGGCTTGTTGGCAGATCAAAGTGACATAAAGTTTTTGTATCCCAAGTGATACTTTCTGAAGCTTCGGACTTCTTTGTCTGTGAGCCTAGTCTTGGGAACGATGTTTCATCGAATTCACAGTCTTCTAGACGTGCCTTAAAGACGTCCCCCGTAAGGGGTTCTAGGAATCTAATTATGGAGGGGGTGTCAAACCCAACATAAATGCCTAGGCGACGTTATGGACCCATCTTTGTCCTTTGTGGTGGTGCTATGGGGACGTATACTGCACAACCAAATATTCTCAAATGTGAGACAATTGGTGGGGCTCCAAGTGCTAGTTGCATTGGAGAAGATGACTGACCTCCAGAGGGTCTTAATTTTATTAAAGATGCAGCATGCAAAATTGCATGACCCCACGCATTCACTGGCATCTGGGATTGAAGTAATAATGGACGAGCGATCCATTGCAGTCTCTTAATTAGAGATTCTGCTAACCCATTTTGGGTGTGAACATGCGCTACAGGATGTTCGACTTCAATTCCCTGAGCTTGGCAATAGTCTAGAAAGACTTGTGACGTAAACTCCCCCGCATTGTCCAGACGAAGTTTCTTTATCTGGTGGTCGGGGAAGTGGGCCCGTAACTTTATTATCTGAGCTAAAAGCTTAGATAGTGCTAGGTTACGGGTGGACAGTAGGCACACATGTGACCACTTAGTTGATGCGTCTATCAGGACCATAAAGTACCTGAACGGACCACTTGATGGGTGAATCGGCCCACAAATGTCTCCGTGGATTCTTTCCAGAAAGCTGGGAGACTCCACATCCACTTTCAGTGGAGAGGGTCTCGTGATCAGTTTACCCTTGTAACAGGGTGGACATGGGAATTTGCCTTTTTGAAGAATCTTCAGGTTCTTCAGGTCAATGCCCCTGGAGTTCTTTATGATGCGGTACATCATAATCGAACCAGGGTGTCCCAGTCGACTGTGCCAGAGTTGGAATTCTGGTGTTTGGGGGCACTGCAGGTGCTCCACCATGGATGTTTCTGGAGTTTGTATACTTGTTTGGTAGAGTCCCGAAGGGAGTCCCTTGAAACGTTCCACAATGGTTTTTGAACCATTTGTAAGAGCCGTTACAAGCAAGTATTCCCTTTTATCTTCCTCGACCGTCTCTAAGTGATATCCGTTTAAACGGATGTTTTTAAAACTTAGGAGGTTTCGGATGGATTTTGGGGAGTATAACGCATTTTTAAGTGTTATTTGTGTGTTGCCGGGGAGCAATATAATTGCTTCCCCTGATCCTTCGATTATATTTGCTGGTCCTGAGATTGTTCTCAGTGGGCCAGAATAACTACTTACGCTCGTGAAATAGTCTATGTTTTGAAGGATCGAGTGCGTCGATGCACTGTCCACTAGGCAGATAAGTTCCATATCTAAAAAATGGGGAAAGACATTCAAGCAATAAATATAGATAAAAGATTCACTTTCATAAATAAATGCTAAAAAGATATTGTTTGACATGGAAAATAGAACTAGATACGATGCATAAAAATTTAAGATATATTGCTAATTGCATAAAAGTGGTCCAGATCTAGAGAGTATCATCTCCCATGAAATCTTCGGGAGTCCATGAGGTCTCTGCCAACGCTGCGCTCTCCATCAGGTTTGTCTCAGCTCGAGGCTTGAGGCTTGCCTGGTAGAGGTCCTGGAGGTGTTTTGCTGTGCGGCAGATTCTGGACCAGTGGCCCGTCATCCCGCATTTTGAGCATTTGTCCTCCCAGTCTTTCTTGGGAGTGCCTCCTTTGTTGGGAATCCTCTTCTGCTTCTTGTCCACGAACTTCTGGTTCTGGAGAGGAGCTGGGTGAGTGGCCTTCTTCTGTTGCTTCTGTTCTTTCCATTTCTGGAATTTTGCCTTTTTGTCCGTCTTCTTCTTCTGGGAAGACTGGAAGTGGGCCTCTGCAGGAGGTGGCAATGGAGCAGAGCCAGGAGGGCGCAGGTTGTGGGTGGCAACCAACAGGTCTCTGTTCTGTTCAGCCATAAGCAGGCATGAAAGAAGGTCAGAGTACTTTGTGAACTTCCTCTCTCGATATTGTTGCATAAGGATCATGTCCTTTTCGTGGAAAGACGTAAACGTCTTTTCCAGCAACGTTTTCTCCGTCACTGGTTCACCACACAACTTCAGGCGTGAGGTGATGCGGAAGAGAGCTGAGTTGTACTCCGCTACGGATTTGAAATCCTGTATGCGGAGGTGAGTCCACTCGTACTGTGCACGGGGGAGTATGACATCCCTCTGATGTCGGTACCTCTCCTCGAGTGCATCCCACAGCTCGTAAGGGTCCTCTACAGTGAGGTACTCGTCCTTTAAGGTCGAGTCTAGGTGTTTCCTGATATATATATAATGGCTTTCGCCTTTAATATATCGGAAACTTCCTCTGTATGAGGTGCTTCCACTGAAGCCTCCTTGTTAGCTGGGGCAGTACTAGTTGTTGCCTTTTCAGTCTGTGTGAGACTGAAACCATGAGAGCGCAGATGGAACTTCAGGTCCAACTGCCAACTCAGGTAGTTTGACCCATCAGCCTTCAGGACTGAGAAGTCTACATTTGCGAGTCTGGCCATTTTATGATCTAGCATGTACGGAAAAAATAGCATGTATCATTAAGACTGAAAATAAGACAGACATCCACGCATGTAATGTAGTTATTATCATGGCATGAATTTAAATTACTGTGGTTTTAACATACATGCTTTTTTCAGGTAATGTGAATAATTAATTACTAAAAATTAACAATCACGCATGCTGTTTAAGGGTTTTCATTGTGACATTAAAACATGGTATTAAAGCTAATTAATCAACCACGCAGTTTAATGCAAAACAATGAAAAACAGAAATAATGACCTTAGGCTATGGGGATCAGCCAGCCGACACCGAAAAATAAATAAAAAGTCCAGTCCGAAGTTACATCAAAAATAAAAAGCATGAAATTAAATTACAACTCGGGAACTTCAGAGAGAAGCCCCTATCTTCATTGAGCGAAACGCCTTCAGCTTCTTTTTGGTGTCCTTCGGTCTTCTTTTTACATTTTCATCCTCACATACAAAGTTTCTCTCAAAAAAAAGAAAAATTGCGGGAATTTAAAACGGTGTCGGAAACCTGGCTGATCCCTAAAAACATAGCCTAATATTTGCACATCCACGCAGATAATATTTTTGCAACATACAACCACGCAGATAATCAAAGAGACACAGGCATTTAAAGTAATTAAAATTGTGTGTCGTGCAAAAAACATTTTTTTTTGAAAAACTTTTTGCCTTTTTGATCCATAATATAATGTTTTATTTTACCGCTTTCAACCCTTTTAAAAATTTCTTTTAACTATTTTGGGCTTTTTAGGGCCAAAAATAAATAAAATAATTTCTGTGGATGGGCTAATTTTCTGGCCTTTTGGGCCATGAAAACAACCCATTAGGGTTAATATTGGGCCTCCCCCGAAAAATAGCCCGTTAGGGTTAGGGTTTCTGGAAACCCTAGGGGGGCCCGCGGCGTGTCGCCGCGGCGGCTGGCCGCGTAGGGCGCGGCCGCCGCGGCGGCTGGCCGCGTAGGGCGCGGCCGCCGCGGCGGCAGGCCGCGGCCGCCGCGGTTTCAGGTCGCGGTAACTGGCCGCGGCCTGAGGCCGCGGCACAGGGCCGCGGCTTCAGGCCGCGGCTTCAGGCCGCGGCACTTGGCCGCGGCCTGCAGGCCGCGGCGACTCAGGCCGCGGCACAGTGCCGCGGCGTCAGGCCGCGGCTACCGCGACCTGAGGCTGCGGCTGCTGGCCGCGGCCTCAGGCCGCGGCCACCGCGGCCTGGGGCCGCGGCGATTGTTCTCCGACGGCGGCGCAAAGAGCGCGCCGCCGTTCCGTCCTACGGGCGTGCGGATTTTTATTTTTGGATCAAAGGCGGGGGAGGTAAAAATCGGATTTTTCAACAAATTTGATCGTTAAAAAACAAGTTTTTATTGTTTTAAACATGTAGATCTTATTAAAAATGTTGAATTTTACCGAGTTTATCAACTTTTTGATCCTAAAACATGCAGATCTAATGAGAAAAGCAAGTTTAGATCTAAAAGTTTGGATTTTTACCTACTAGATTCGACGAGGAATCTAGGCGACGGTTGGTGAAGGATGCCCTTTTCGCTCCCCGTTGAGAAGATTACGATCTTCTTTTTCTGAGCGATTTGTGGATCTCCTTTCTCGCGAGCCGCCGTCTCCTCCAACGAGCGTGATCGTGCTGATAACGTGTTGTGAAGGGAATTTAGGGAGAAATAGGTGTAAGGGGTTAAGAGCCCCCTACCCGTGTATTTATATCTTTCAATAGTGGGTTGGATACCCAATTGGCCCAATGGGCCTATTCATAACAAATAGTATATTTTCCAACTTTTTGAGTAGTATTTTGTAAACCGTATGAAACTCTTAAATTAAGTATAGACCATTATTAAGTTTGTAGACAGCACAGTGGTAGCATTGGAGCAACCTTGCCCCATTTATTATGAAACAAAAAACATGGGGCCTCACATTGCGTTCAGCCAAGCTGGAAGCAAGCATGCGTCATCGGAAGCATCAGTTGAGTGCAACTGTGAAAGCGACAACTAATTCTTGAGATGGATTAACTAACGAAAACAGTGGAGCTTTCGCAATTATCCAAGTCGTTGATTTTTCTGGTGGAATATTATCTCAACAAAGGAGGATTTTTCTAGTCCGCTGAAAGCCCAAACTTTTTGGGATCATCACATGCAAAGAAACGAAAATTGAGGGTGACGAAAAAGGATAATGCTTACCCTTCTGTGACGAGAAGATACGTTGACCCGTCTTATTATTATTATTTATTAATTTACAAGTCATTGCAGTTAGAAGGGGGGTGACCGCGTGAGCTTACCGCCTGTTGTTGACGCCGGCCTCGTCAACCTGCCGGTGGTCCAGCATGTCCCTCCAAATGGCGCGCAGCCAAAACTGCACACATGTCGTTGCTTTATTGGACGCTGCGGGTCCCACCGCTTTTGTCCTGCCCCGATGGGCATTCGTATCTTGGCTGTTGGCGGCCGGCAGTTTTCGGTAAACCTATTACATTTTATTTGCAAGTTTTGCCATATTTTAATACCTTTTTTTTTCCTTCCTCGTCCCTCAGCCGCCGTCGCTATCGCCTCCTCCTTTCCACCATGTCACCTCCATTGCAATGCAATATGATTACATTATTCTACAAGTTTGCTATTGTCCTCGACAAATTTACAAAAAAGGAATGGAAAGCGGGTAAATAAATGTAATATGTTTAGTAAAAAGTGTAATGTGAATAGCATAAATCCATTTCTGTCGATCCTCCACGAATTCGGCACACAATGTGGCCATATTTACAACAATGCCATCCTTGTACTTTCTAAGAAAACCAAAGAACATTACCTTCACCGTACTAAGAAAACCAAACAAATGCATGCATGGAACATCACAGATTCACGTGTGAGCATTTGGCTATTGAAACAGTGGCATCATCCGTGTTTCTACGTGCTTTTGGCCCCAATGTTAACTAGCCTCACGAGCAAAACTTTTAGATGGATTCCATCGCATCACATCACATGAATTTTTTTCGATTCATCGAAAAGCAGTAAAGAACACTCGAACTCACAGAGAGAGAGAGATGCGGCACATGGGTCGCGGAAACACGAGGACTTTCCAGAAGGTCACACATCTTAGTACTGTTCTTGCCCCCGAACGCTTAACTTCGGAGTTTCTATGAAACCGGAAGAAACTGCAAAATCCTACGGAACCCACATGAAATTTATAAAGAGGTGGTTAACTTAGTCCCTTTCTTAACTTTATGTTTACTGTTGGAAGTGGGCTGCGGTTGGATAAGAAAAACATAGATTAGAGATACTTTGTTTAGAGAAATGGGTCATGTTTAAACTAAAAAAAAATAAAGACCATGTTAATTCGAGCTGGCCCAATAGGCACGGCCTTGGCCCGATCAGTGTTCGGACTCACGGGCGGAGCCAAAGGGGGGCATGTGGAGGCCATTGCTCCCCTAAGGTTTTCTTATTTTAAAAACCCAAGTATGCCCAATCCTCTCTCCAATAGCCTAATTCGCTCTACCATTTGTTCCATTGCTGCCCCCGTGCCCCAGCGGAGAAACTTAAGAAACCCCAACGGTCCTACCCTCTGCTGCTGGGAGACTGCAATTGGCACCACTCTAAATACATCTGACGCCCCCATTAAAGAAATCTCCAGCAGGCAGCCACGGCAGCTCGATCCGACTACGCCTCCGACGGTTCACTGCCCCACATTGGCCAATACATGCGAGCCGCGGCATGCCGGAAGCCTCACACGACAATTTTTTTCTTCGATATTTTAAAATTAATCATTTTTGCTGATCTATCATCAAAATTGCTGGTATTTCCCTTCTTGATCAATCTCGTTCACTTTTTTTAATCAAGTAGTATTTGCCCTCAATTTCAGCGTTAGGTATAATTATTGGAAAATTTGAACCTATGTTGTTAATCAGTTGATAATTGATCAAAAAAACTGTAATCGATTTAATATGTGCTTGATCCACGAACGATGGAAGGAAAAATTGAAATTTTACATGGTTATTTGCAGATATTTGAACCAATTGGATGATTGTTTAGGTCTAACAAAATAATTACTTTATGTGTTTGTATTATTGTGTTATGTTGAATATTTAGAATCTTGTGATTAGCATTTGTATCTGATCGATTTTGTTCTATAGTAGATACTGTAGAGTCTGTAGAGGTAATTAACTTTAAGTTTGGAGAACATCATTAGCTTGTTTTGTATAACATCTTTTAATCATAAGTATGTTGTAAAACATTAAAAAGTTTTCAAAAATGACTCGATCTCCATTTATTTATTTATTTGTGCGTATAGATGATGTATTTATCAACCGTAATGTTATAATATATTAGTGCAAATGACAATATTTGAGTATTGTGATCAATATGCTAGTTTGGCCATTTTGCTGTTGATTATAATTTCTAATTTTTGCATCGTTCAATATTGTGCAAGTATTATCACTTTAAGTTATCGCTCCAACTAAAATTTTAGAACTCAAAAAATAATTTTACTTTTTGACTTTTAATTAAATCTTTGTGTTTCAGAGTGTTTTCTCACTACTAAGCGTTGACCGTGATGGACCCGGTCAACGTGGTCAAGGGGCCCGCTTGGGGTCCCTCGGGGGCTTCGAATCGGTGCAGAAAGGGTGAGGGGAAGCCTCGGCCCTGGTTGAGACGCTCGGCCTCGGACAGGTGTGCTCGGCCTCGGCTGGAAGGGGGACGAGGGGTAGCCTCGGTCCCCCGGGTAGATGCACGACCGACGGGTGGCGAAGGAGAGTCTCGGACCCGATTCGATGACGCTCGGCCTTGGTGGGGTGTGCTCGGCCACGGCAGGCAGACGGTAAGGGGAAGCCTCACTGTCCGGTTGATCGAGTGGTCGGTGAGGGGCGAGGGGTAGCCTCGGCCCGTTGATCTGCTGTCCACCTGCGCAGACGAGAACGCTCGTCAGGGGGCCGGACCTTGGTTCCGGCCAAATCCCCTCCGATGCCTAAGTCAGATAGAGATCTGAGACAGGAGGCCCGGCGGAGACGGTCCGACTCGTGAGGAGATCGTAACGTCGTCTCTCGGCGCGAGCGGGGGAGGAAGGAGATTAATTGGGGGAACGAGGTCGTTGATGGAGTACCTTAGGTTTTGTTACCTGAGATGCGGTCCCTTGCTTCGTCGTCTTCCTGACCCTTTTGTAGAGCTCCCAGCGTGATTGGCTCTGGCCCACGTCCCACGCCCGCCATCGATCGTGCCCCATCAATCCCCCCAAGCCGCCGCCCTCTCCGCCCTGCCAGCACCTCACCATTATCGCCATTTAGTGGTCGCGTGTCCGGGGGAGCGGTTTTCGCAGGAGCGGGCGTGCGACCAACGGGTTATTGGGTCCGGGTCGGATCGTCGTTTCGAGAAGATCCCTTGTAGGGCCTTTGTCGAATGGGCCTTGAGGATGCAGATGGGCTCTTGGGCTCGTGCTCTATGGGTCTCGGTCAAATAGGCGAAACAACTGCCCCCATCGGTCGGGTTGACCGGCCTCGGCCGGTTCGGCTCGGCCGATGTGACCTCTGTCGATTTTGACAAGCTCTTCAGTCGATGTCGACTCATTTATTAGTCATCATCATGAGTCCAGCCCGTTCGACGTTTTTAAGGCGTGGGTTCCGAAGCGCCGTCGGCCTTCAGATGTTGCCACGTGTAGCGGCAAGCTTATCCTTGCCGCTCGCGGAGTCGTCTTAAGTGGGGAAGCCGAGGGATTCGTGAGCCGCCATTGGCGGGGTCGATCAGCCTCGGCTCGCTCGGATCGACCGTTGTGCCTCCTGGGTTTCCGAGAGGCGCTTCAATCGAGGCGAGGCCATAAATGTAGGTCATGATGAGGCGGATCGATTGGACTTCGACTGGCGCCAATTTCGGAACGCCGCCGACTCTTTGAGCCTCGCCACACGTTCTTGTCAGGCGCTTCGAATTCTTCCCTGGCATATAAGATCCCCGGTTGTGTTGATTTCCACTTCTCCCTTGCTCCTTCCGGTATTCGAAGCCTTCAGCAACTCGGAATTCCCCGTCGCCTTCGCTTCTTTGCATTTTCCGAACTAGTTGATAAATAGGTAATTCCTCTCTTGCTTTCATCTTATGGCTGCTCTTAGGATAGGCGGTTCCGGTCGGAGGGCGAGGGGTCCTCCGGAGTCCGGGCGGGGCGAACCCCTACCAGGGGAGTCGGGTTCCCCCGCCGGGATTCGTTCTCTTCAAGATAAGGGGAAGGGGAAACTTTTTCCAGACTACGCCCGTGACGATGTCGCGTCGGCCGCCGTGCGGCTCAATGTCCCCCCGGTCGTCCTCCGTACTCAGTCGAGGACTCCTCCTTCGGTGGCAGCGGAGATCCGGGAAAGATATCTCTGCTTCCCATACGAGGTTCGAGTTCCCTTTGTCGACGAGCGGATTTGCCTCCCGAGGAGCAATGAGGTCGGCGCCTACGTCGAGATGTTTCGCCTGGGTCTTCGCTTCCCGCTCCATCCTTTTTTCATCCAGGTCATGGAACATCTCATGGTGTCCCTGTGTCAGTTCACCCCGTGTTCGATCGCGGTACTGACGGGCTTTGTTACGCTCTGTTGCATCCACGGTCTGGAGCCGTCTCTCCCCCTCCTTTTCCACTTTTATCAGATCCAGGCGGTCGGGCCGGGGTCCTGGCTGCACCTCCGTGCCCGTTCGAGGAGGGAGTGTCTGATAGGGCTTCCCCGCTGGTCGGGGGATTGGAGCTCGGACTATGTCTTTGTGGTATTTTTGGGTGATGCCCAGATCCTGACAAGCTGGGGCGCGTCCGTCCAGCCTTGCTCACCGTTAGCTCTTTCCGACGCTGACCGGACAGCTGTCGCGATGCTGTCGGCTCTTCCTTTGGAATCGAAGTCCATTGGCTCCTTGTTGGATGACCTACTCCTGAAGGCCATCTTGTGGTCCCCGGGTAGGTCGCTTTTTCTTCCTCGGACTGCCCTGTGACTCATCCTGATTTCGGTTTCCTTTGCAGGGATGGCAGGCCGTGAGTTCGTTCGTGACGTTGATGAGCTGATCCGTCGTGGAGCTGCTCGGAGCCGAGGTAGTACCTCCGGAAGGGCGCCTCGACGGGCCATTGAAGAGGAGGTGCGTCGAGCCGAGCCCTCCGTGGGGAAGATAATGGCCGTGCCTCCCGTCTCTTCTTCTGGCGATTCCCCCCCGGGGGAGTAGTAAAAGCCGGATCTGCCCCCCCAGCCCAGGTGGCAGGGGGTGATGACGGGTCTGGTGTAGTCCCCCCCGCCCTCGGAATGTCCCCTCCCGTCCTCGAGAGTGGAGATGGGGCAAAGCGGAGGCGCTCTCCTTCGGCGCTCGCGAAGCCTCACGGGAGGAAGAAGAGGAAGGAGGACGCGGGGTCCCCCAGCCCGGCCAGTTCTGCGCCTTCTGCAGACACCACCGGGGATCTTCAGGTGATTCTGACGACCACCCCCCTCGCAGCGTCCCCGCTTCCGTCCCCGGGAGTCGGAGCGCTATTGGCGAGCCATATGGCTTCCCTCGATGTGGCCCCCGGGAGTTCGGTGTTCGTCGACCGAGCCCTGGCCCAACAGGTAGCCGAGAGCTCTGTCTTCCCCCGGGACCGCAGCACCCTTGAGAAGATTCCCGCCGACAAGGTGTCGGATTCCTTGGTTTGGGCCCTTCAACAGGTTCGGCCCTCTCGTCGTCCTTTCTTTCTCTTCATATCCTTCCTAGCTCATGCCTCGTACTTCAGGGGTCGACGCTTGCCGTGGAACTGCAGCGGCGAGCCATCCTCTTGAGGAAGCTGGATGAGTCCACCATGAAGGCTCAGGAGCGGGCCGGGGCGGCCGAGGTGGCCATGATGGAGGCCCAGATGGAGTCTCGGCGCCTCATACTCCGTGTGGCCGCATTGGAGGGACAAGTGGGTGACCTCGAGGGGAAGCTGGAGGATGCTCATCAGTCGGCTGAGGAAGCGGCGTAGTCGTTCCGCCTGGAGAGGGAGGAGCTTCAGAGGGAATTGTCGGATCGGCGCCAAGTGACGCGGCTTACAGAGGAGGTGGAGAAGGGCGTCGTCGAGACCCTGGGGAAGAGGATCTTCGAGGTCCTCAGGGAGGCCTTCGGTAAATATGTGGACCTCATCGCCCCTCGGATCGTCGAGGTCGTTCAATCTTCCTTCCGGGAGTGTGCAGAGCGTGTCCGGGAAGCCCCTCCGCCGGCCGAGTCTACTCGCTCCGAGCAGGGCGAAGTGCCTGAGGACGCGACCTCTCGGGTTCGGGCTCCCTGAGCTGTCTCTCCCGGCCTTATCCTCAAATTTTTTAGCATCCGCTTCGCTTTGGGCCAGTCTACTTGAAATGGATCCCTGACCCCCGCCGTCTCCTTCAGCCCCGCGACCAATAATTGCTGGTTGCATGGCCGTTAGCTTGGGCTACCTACTTTGGGTCTTTTGTCAACCAACCTTGCTTTGTCGGTGCTGAACCCTGTCATTCGTCGTGAGTAGATTGTTTGTAGGGTGTGTCCTTCGTCTTGATCCCCTGTAAACAAGACGCATTTTTGTACTCTGGTTAACTATTATAAACGAAATCGACTTACTTGGATCCTTTGTATACTTTGCGTTGTCGCCCTGTTCATGACTTTAGGAATGGACGAAGTTGGCGTTGGCTGGGGGGGATTCTCCCCAGACTCTTGGGCGCAGAAGTCGGTCAGCGAGGGCAGAGCTCCTCGGCTTAGGACCGGTCGGCGTCCGTGCCCGCTGGGGGAATTGCCCCCAGACTTATTTGTGCTGGTGTCGGTCGGCGGGGGCAATGCTCCTCGGCTTAGGACCGGTCGGCGTCTGTGTCCGCTGGGGGAATTGTCCCCGGACTTATGAGCGCCGGAGTCAGTCGGTGAGGGTCAAGCTCCTCGGCTTAGGACCGGTTGGCGTGCCTGCTGGGGGAATTGCCCCCGGGCTTATGGGCGCTGGAGTCGGTCGGCGAGGGCAGAGCTCCTCGGCTTAGGATCGGTCGGCGTTCGTGCCTGCTGGGGGAATTGCCCCTAGACTTATGAGCGCTGGAGTCGGTCGGCGAGGGCAAAGCTCCTTGGCTTAGGACCGGTTGGCGTCCGTGTCTGCTTGGGGGGAATTGCCTTCGGGCTTATGGGCGCCGGAGTCGGCTGGCGAGGGCAAAGCGTCTCTTCCTCCTTTAGTGAGGCGGCGGTCCCCACCCTTTCGTGATATTGGTGTCATGTCAACTCCGTCAGGGTTTTAAATAAAGACAACAAAAGAAATGCATTTGTACTCTCAAGAGTCCTGTCGGACCGGTACATTTGGAGGAAACGGAAAAAAGGAAATGAAGCTAGACAGAGGGATAAAACTAGATAACTCCCTCACACTAGGCTGCTACCGGGGGGAGAGACGTTGCCTGCTCACTCTATGATGCGGAGGGGGCCTTGGATGGTGTTGATCTTCTTCCCCTTGTCTGGCTGTGTGGATGTCCCTTCTCCGTGGGCCGGCTCGTCGACCTGATTCCGGGCGTGCCCTCGGCTCATCAGCTTTTCAATGTCCCTCTTCAAATGCCAGCAATCTTCTGTGTCATGACCATCGTCTTTATGGTACTTACAGTACTTCTCCCTGTTCTTCCCGCCTCTTTTAGCCTTCGGCGGGGGGTGGTCAGCTCGCTCTTGTACTTTGGCGAGAATGGCGTCCGGGGTGGTGTCCCTCGCGCTTTCTCCCCGCTGCCTGTTCCTCTGCCTCTTCTCGGCCCGGTGCCCTTCGGGGCTAGCTCGTCCGCCGTCACCACGCTTGGTCCCTCGAGCGGCTTTTCCGGCATCCTCGGCCAAGGCCTCCTCGGTCAGCATGAAGCGTTCGGCCCTGGCCATGATCCCGGGGAGGTCCTTCGGGGGGTCGGTGTGTAGGGACTTCTTGAGGCCCCTGTGGCGAAGCCCTTTCTTCAGAGCCGTCTGGACCACCAGGTCGGGCGGGTTGTTCACGTTCAACCTTTCCGCATTGAAGCGACGCATGAACTGTCGGAGTGGCTCGGCCGGACCTTGCACTATGTTGAACAGATGTTCAGCACCAGGTTTGATCAGCCTCCCCGCCATGAACTGTTTACAGAACAACTGGGCGAGTTGCTCGAAACTGTCGATGGAGCGGCCGGGCAGGCTGTGGTACCAGATCCTCGCCGCTCCCCTGAGTGTGGAATAGAAGCCTCGGCAAAGCAGGTCATCATCAGCTCCCTGGAAGGCCATGTCTCCCTCGTAGTCCATCACGTGGTGTGCCGGGTCTCCTATTCCGTCGTACTTTCCCAGCACCGGGATCCTAAATCGAGAGGGGACCCGTGCGTCGGTTATTCTCCGTGATAGGGGACACCGGTCTCCATGGATGCCTCCGGGGATACGGTATTCGCCTGCTTCCGGGTCGACCGGGGGTGGAGGTAGCACCGGCGCCGGCGGGATTGGTTCTGCAGCCTTCGCCACGCTGGGGGCCGGGCTAACCTGACGCTCCCGACTCCTCCCGCGGGAACTCCTGCTCCGCCGTGATCGGTCTCGCGAGTGGTGTCGTTCGCTTCTCCTGCGTCGGGACGACCGTGATCGACGAGACGATGCCGTCATCGATTCGCCGTTCGTCCCTTCGGTCTCTCTTCGGCTCCTTTCACGGTAGGGTGAGGAGGCGCGCGACCTTGCTTGGCGAGAGCCGGACTGCGTGAACCAAGGTTCCGTGCCCGGTTTCTGGGTCCCGTGGTCATCGACCACAGCAGACCGCAAGTGCCGGGGACCCCCTGTCCATCGATGGCTCTCGTCCCACGTGCCTCCATTGGGCGGCGCAGGACCGACGAGTTGCTGCACAGTCGCGACCAACGTCTGGAGGCTTGCGTTGGTCTCCTGAGCCAGGGCGCGGAGCTGCCCTTGTGTGGCCAGTTCTGTGCCGTTGGCCTCGTCGGTTGAGTGGGCAGGGCGGTCACCGACGGGCATGTCCTCGGGGTCGCCGTTTGACGCGCCATTCCCCTCCTCCGGGATGGGGGGCATGCGCTTCCTTCCATTGCTGGCTCGCGCCATTGGTGGTGTGGTTTTCTGCTTCGTGGGATGACGTTCGTTTCCCACAGACGGCGCCAGATGTTTCAGAGTGTTTTCTCACTACTAAGCGTTGACCGTGATGGACCCGGTCAACGTGGTCAAGGGGCCCGCTTGGGGTCCCTCGGGGGCTTCGAATCGGTGCAGAAAGGGTGAGGGGAAGCCTCGGCCCTGGTTGAGACGCTCGGCCTCGGACAGGTGTGCTCGGCCTCGGCTGGAAGGGGGACGAGGGGTAGCCTCGGTCGCCTGGGTAGATGCACGGCCGACGGGTGGCGAAGGAGAGTCTCGGACCCGATTCGATGACGCTCGGCCTTGGTGGGGTGTGCTCGGCCACGGCAGGCAGACGGTAAGGGGAAGCCTCACTGTCCGGTTGATCGAGTGGTCGGTGAGGGGCGAGGGGTAGCCTCGGCCTGTTGATCTGCTGTCCACCTGCGCAGACGAGAACGCTCGTCAGGGGGCCGGACCTTGGTTCCGGCCAAATCCCCTCCGATGCCTAAGTCAGATAGAGATCTGAGACAGGAGGCCCGGCGGAGACGGTCCGACTCGTGAGGAGATCGTAACGTCGTCTCTCGGCGCGAGCGGGGGAGGAAGGAGATTAATTGGGGGAACGAGGTCGTTGATGGAGTACCTTAGGTTTTGTTACCTGAGATGCGGTCCCTTGCTTCGTCGTCTTCCTGACCCTTTTGTAGAGCTCCCAGCGTGATTGGCTCTGGCCCACGTCCCACGCCCGCCATCGATCGTGCCCCATCAATCCCCCCAAGCCGCCGCCCTCTCCGCCCTGCCAGCACCTCCCCATTATCGCCATTTAGTGGTCGCGTGTCCGGGGGATCTGTTTTCGCAGGAGCGGGCGTGCGACCAACGGGTTATTGGGTCCGGGTCGGATCGTCGTTTCGAGAAGATCCCTTGTAGGGCCTTTGTCGAATGGGCCTTGAGGATGCAGATGGGCTCTTGGGCTCGTGCTCTATGGGTCTCGGTCAAATAGGCGTAACACTTTGAATTAAATTTTAGAAGATAATTGATGACTTTTGCTTGTTGGTTTTTATTGTACATAGAAATTATTTTGCAGTATTAGCTTATAATTTGCCCCTAAATGAAATCTTCCTGGCTCCGCCATTGTTCGGACTGATCGAGGTATGGAAAAAATCATACTTAAAGAACTCGAGATTCATTACAATTATTACTAGTTTAATCCGTGACCATATGTCATCGTAAAGTTGAAAATATTTCTCGAAAAAATTCAACATATTCAAAATCACTCCCCTAAAAAATTTTGCAGACTCATTCAAAATATCATATCCCAAAATTCAAACCCATTCAAAATCTCTCCCAAAAAACTTGCAGCCACCTTCATAATATCCCTCCAACAGAAAATTAACCAAGTCCCTACCCAGGAAAATTTTTTTAGTCCACCCTCCCAAATTTAGTTACCTCTAGATTTAGTTCCCGTATGTCTTTACCCGGATCCGGTGAAAAAATTGATCTTATAGATTCGTTGAGAATTACTCTGATCTAGTTCATGGCATTTTAAAATTTTAGTTTCCACTCAAAATTTAGTTCCATCCCAAACTTGAAAGTTTCCATCCAAAACTTTCGCAAACTTGCATAATAACCATTGGTTCCTTAAGATTAAATCGTAATAGTCTTTCTATCGCCACTTGTCCTAGTCAGCAAACCCATTCAAGGACATCCCTTATTTATACAATAGATGTTTTAAAAACTATGTGCTTGATCCATTAGTCCCAACTCTTTAATCTACTCTCCAGTCTCTTTTAATCCTCTCAATTTGCGAGAATTAAAGATGATACAACCTTTAACGCATTCAAAAAGTTGTGTTATTTTATAGTTACTTTTAATGATTTTAAATTAGCACATACATATCCAACAAGAATGGATTGGTATGATACATCATGAATTGGCTGGCAGGATACAAAATGAATAGCTAATACGATATGATATGACATGTGGGATAACACTATACCTAATGGATCCATACATGGATCCATATATAGCTTTGGGCATGAACACGCTCTCAACAACACCTAGGCCTAGGTAATTTTGTGTTGGTTGAACTTGGGCTTGGTCTAGCACGTCACACCCTCATCTAACCTTATTTATATTGGAGTAACTAGGCTAACAGGGTTGATCTTGGTGTACATGAAGTGGATCCAACCCTAACCACTTGCCATTAAAGCAAGTCGAAATCTAATATGGTTCAGTAAAAGGATTGGTCTCTAAATATTGTATTTATCCTTTATTAAGTACTGATAAATATCATATTCGTAATAGAACACTTGAGCATTTTGTTGGGATAATCTATATTACAAAAGAGGGAGGTTTTTGAATCTTTGTCCCCATGTGGCAATGTCACATCGCCACATGGGACAACCTTCTTAAACCCAAAACCTAAAAAACACAAAACTCCACCCAACCTCCAAAAAACACACCCAAAACTAAACACCCAAAATCACACCACCAAGCAAGAAAACCAAAAAACCCAAGACACTACACACACTTAAACCCACCATTCTCATTTTCACCCGTTTTTGCACTCATCGAAACACCCGTCTAAAAAAATTGAAACCCAAAAAAACACAGGGAATGTGCAATCAAAGAGGCGGGCTGAGCTTTTTTGGGCGTCCGTTTCAATTAACCCCTCAAGCACAGATCCGAAGGCGCCCGCGTCGAATTTATTGTTCCTCGCCGAAGGCGGTCGTGCTTCTAAATTTTTTTACGCTAATTTGTTGTTCTTTTAAATTTTGGCTGTAGAAATATTTTTTTGGGGACAGATTTTGCGGCAAAAAATTTTGAATGCACCGTGCCCGCGGGCACGGGTTATGACTATATATTATACATTAGAAGGTGGTGAATGGGGGAGAAAATTGGCTAACTAGCATGGGTCAACCCTCTCTTTTAACTTCTACCACCCAATTTAAAATCTTTACTAGAATACCACACCCACATGTGAAAAGACTAAACTACCTCCCATTAATTATTTTCAACATATACTAGTGTATATTAACGTATATTAACGTATACTAGTGTATGTTAACGTAGACTAAAATACCCCCCATAAAATACACAGGCCTGAATATGCCAACATATACTAATGTATATTAACGTATACTAGTGTATATTAGTTTATGTTAACGTATATTAGCATTTTCTTTACCACATACTTATTAGTTCATTTTTCTTGCAGTTGGCTTTCATGAGAGTAACCCCTGAAGCCGCAAAGTTGGAAACGGACTACTACAAGAGTGTACGAGCATACCTTCATTATAGACCGACTCATCAATGATATCCAATGCTTAGTGGAGGAGCAGATGATGAGAACGTCCCCGGGTTTCTTAACTTGACTTTGGCTTTGAAGAAGCTAGATAGGAAGATAGCCGTGAGCATCCAGAGGTTGGGAGATCGGCTGACCGTGTTGGAGGAGAGGGTGACATGTTTAGAGAAGGACATGCCGGATGCCAAAAGGGTTGAGCTCAATGTTGCGAAACATGTGCGAGACATGTATTCCTATCAGTTCGGACTGGCTACGCATAAAATGGAGAAGCAATTAAGGGCTGAATTGAACCTCCCATCATCTGAAAATGAACCCCCTAAAGTGATTGAGCTCAATGATGCTGGGAAGTTTGTTGATGTTGAGGCGGATATTGGGTCATTTTCATTCGAACTAATAAGTGGTAAAGAAAATGCTAAGATACGTTAACATACACTAGTATACGTTAATATACATTAATATACACTAGTATATGTTGAAAATAATTAATGTGGGGGTATTTTAGTCTTTTAGCGGGGGGATGTGTGGTATTCTAGCAAAGATTTTAAATTGGGTGGTAGAAGTTAAAAAAGAGGGTTGACACATGCTAGTTAGCCAATTACCTCGTGAATAGGGTATGTGGCCAATTTAAGAAATTTCACAAGTATTTGAAAATAATCCACAATCTCAAAATTACAAGTAGAGATAAGTATAAAAGGATAAGTGCAGAAGGCAAATATCAATATAAAAAATATGGAGATTTACACAAGTTCAGCAAAATGCATACCCTCTTGCCGCTAAAACTATGACTAGTGATAATTAGGATGCACACCTACAACATGTATGCGAAACCAATCATGCCTCCATATACATACACTCAATAAATCATATCTACGTTATCTACCACTAAAATAGTAGTTTTGCCTTTTGATTGATACCACATAATCAAGCAGCTTGATTGTTACCCATGTAAGTCCACCAGGCTGGGATCCCTAATCTCATTAGAAAATGCGTAATCAGTAGAAAACAGAAATTTTTCTAGCTTAAAATTATCATAATCTATCTGCAGATTATAATTAATCAATACTAGAAAAATAAAGGATATAAATAAAACCAGACATTGTGCTGATATATTTAAGCATGGCTGTATTTATGAATTCAATGATTTAAGGATATTCGAAGAAAACTTCTCCAAGAAAGCATGCTGATTGGTCTAGTTATCGCCATTAAAGAGGTCGGGTGGATGTTGGTTCAATCTTACTGATTCTGCTGAGAGAAGTTTTTATTTTAAGAATGAATTATTACCTTTCTCTGACCCTTTAAAGACAAAGAGCCAGTACATTACTTTTTTGAATGACTTCCTTCAAGCGGTCCTGTAACACTAACCACATGCATGCCTTTTGGTGCGGCTGGTAAAGAACTGCTTATACACTAAACAACTGCTTATACACCCTTACTAAAAGACTGACTAATAGTCAACTTGAAGACCAATAGCATGCCTCCCTCACTGGTCTCATTATACGTGCTTAGTCCTCCACAGTTCAAGCATGTTGTATACCCACAATCCTAATTCAGAGTCGGGACTCTGATAAATAGTTTGCTGCGATCTGAAACAGGTCCTTGCACGTAAATAAGGTATGGGCCTTAGAAGACGTGCCCAAAGGAAGTGTTCCTTTTGGCTGCATGTGAGTTTTCAAGACAGAAGATTGGTGCAGAAGGAAAATAGTGAAGTACAAGTTATGCTGGTTGAGAACGTTTATCATCAGAACTCCTATAAACAGATTATGATGAAACTTTCTCACCAACAGTTGTGTACAGATCTGTTCGGATCAAACTCGATGTCAATGCTCATGATGACCTTGAATGCTGGAATATGTTTGTTTTCTAAATATGATATAGAAGAACAAACTTATAGAGTTTTCAAGGTCAGTGGGAGCGAATAAAAGACATGCGACGTATCAAGGAGCCGGAACATATGTTTTGACAAAGTGGTCAAAGAGTTTGACACTTTATCAGAAATGCCTATGAACCGTGCAGATGACCAGTGACTATTTTGGATTATTCTCATAAAAGACGATAAGCTGGATGAGATCCAGGCAAGACAAATTATATGGATTCCAAGAAAACGATTTGGATGATATGCAAATCTGTGATTTAGTAGAAATATAGAACCCTTTAAGTCTACACTAAAGATGGTTTAGTAGATCCACTCATGAAGGCTCCACCACATGAAGTCTAGAGAGTCTTATGTGTAAATGCGGTATGAGATACCGAGATAAATAGGCCTGAGTGCAATTGGGAGATATTTACAAAATATCTTGTTCGAAATAACAGTAAGCTGTTTGGTAAGAATTTACCTAAGTTAATAATATTGTAGTCTTCATTAGAACTTAGGTATAGTCCTAAGACTTAATGCGAGGTCAAACATGAATCAAGATGGAGATCTCGATTATGAAGAAGTGTTTGACCGATTGTAGCATAGGACTAAAAATGTTCGTGGTTATAGATGTTTCGAAAAAGGGATACCGACACATCAGATAGACCATTGTGTCTTAGTCTTCACCTTGGAGTGGTGACGATGATCTCATGGTCGTTTGACTTGGCGAAGTCGAAGACGAGACACATGTGCTCATTGGAGAAAGAGTTCACTGAACGACCCATCGAGAGTTATCATATGGTTCACATTGACTAATCTATCAGTAATAACTCTCGGTGATGATAGGCAAGTTGGTCCTTAGACTTGAGGTCATTATACGAACCTCTACGTGAATGATGTCACTTAGATCGCTGATCTAGCCTCGGGGCAAGCCCCATTGAAAGGTCTTTAGTTGAGTGACACTTGAAGCGTGCGAGGAGAGTAATTTACCAAGATAGGATTCATCTCTCCCGGTCAAGGGGAGTTAGTGTCGCACCAATATTGTTTGACTAAAGATCGATGGAGACTAATCGGCTTCAAGCTATTGGGTTGACAGTTGACCATACCCCAGGCTTGACTCAGCGGCATAGTTTTGATGAAGGGACTAAAACTGTGGTATTCATCACAAGCACAGTCAGGGTGGTCCCGACAATACTCATGTCGATGAGTTAACCACATAATTATGATACTGAAACAGGGAAGGCACCTGCTGCTCGTGGTCACTGTTGCTTGGGGGTTTGAGCCCCACATATAGTATAGTCAGGCAGTAGGGTTTCACACAGAGTGAGACCTTTATCAAGTAATAGATAGGATTAGGGAGAAAATGCATTTGATACAAGAGACATAAAAATGCAAAGAGGTTGTAGTTAGCTTCTGGATCTAGGATAAATGATCCTGAGTGCAAGTGGGAGATGTTGAGAGATGCCCTCAGTTCATTTATATTTGATGCAAATGGATTTTAATATTAAATGTAAAATTAATGTGTCGCAAATAGTTTGCGATATAAGTTTTAAAAAATTAAGGATGTGGCAAATTGCATATGATGTAAAGGTTTTGAATATGTCGTAAAGTGTTTACGAGCATATTTGTTGGATCGTGATATAAGACTAGAGGGGGGGCGAATAGGATTATAAAACTTTTCACGAATACAAATAAAATATTCCTACTCAACCAATCAATCATAGTAAATAATGTGCAAGTAAAGATATCACAGAGCAATCACAGAGTGCATGAGAGATTTACCCTGGTTCGGTCGTCCCAACGACCTACTCCAGCCCCAAAGCAAATACTAGATTTAATAGTATCAAGGTACAAACTATAAAGAGCTGCGAGTCCCAACTCTACTCTCACCAAGTACTGTACGACATTCACCAAAGTGCCAAACATTACAAATCTAGTACAAGCTTTCTCTTTACTAGCCCCAACTAATCAAGAGCCCAAAGCCCCCAAAAACGAAAGTGTAAAATAATACAAAGATCTATCAACTCAATCACAAATAATAATAAGATGAAGATTTTAGAGCGCTCAGTTTGTGATGATTGAATATTCCTTGTCCATAAGCTCATCGTCAGCTTTGCGTTGGCGTAAACGGTGTCTCAATCCGATGTCTGGATCTCAAGATATTGCCCTCCGAAGTTCACTGCGCAAATCTGCCCGAATCTGGTCTGTGCATAAATCAATTATCTGTTCTGCAGAATCGGCATCAGTCTGTGCCTAAAGTAATCAGATAGCACATCTTCCAGAAAATACAGTAAATCGCCCTGAGCTCAGAAAAATCAGAAAAAATACTCGTCCTCTTCGATTGAAAAATAAGAAAGGACAGATTTGTTGGGGAGATTTGGCCGTGACATGCAGATCTTGAAGGTTGACGCTTGGAACTTGATCTCTTAGAATTTGCTTCTTCAAAGATAGTGGCTTTGGTTGCTTGCTCCTCTAGGTTAAAGATGGCTTGTGCTTGGAGATGCAACTTGATGATGGATGGTTCCTTATGCTTGCGACAAGGCTTGAAGATGATGGAGAACTTTGGCCTAGGAGATGTTGAAGACTATGAAGCCTTTCAGAATACAACTCACGCTAAAATAAATACTACTGATTTACTACAGAGATTAAAATCAAAACAATATCACCATAGCATAGAGCGTTGAGTTGTGATCATTCTGGTGTAAACGGTTCATCAATCTGAGTTCTGTGGAAAAAGTTATGCACTTTTCAGCGTCGTACGTCGAGCTCCTTCTTCTTCCTGTGAATTTGATAATCTCTTTGAAGTTTGGAGGAGAAAAAATTCGGCCAACATGAATGAAAATAAGTCTAGGGCCGGCATTGTTTGCTTGTTCTCTCTCCTTTCATTGTAGAGATAGGTCTCCTATTTATAGTACTTGGACCCCAAGAATTTGATTGAATCAAAACTCTTTTAAATTGATTTGGTATGATTTGATTTCATCCTTTTTCTTTGGTCCAATGAACTTGGTCAATATCCTATTCAAAATAGAACTCCTTCTCTATCCAAATGAGATCTAATTTGAATCCAAATTAAACCATAATTTGACCAAGTCAAATCCCCTTAACCCAAATTGATTTGGACTTGATTTGATTCTCTTTTTGAATATAGCTTCTTATCCATCCACGTCATATTGACCAAGTCCAATTCTCTTAATCACGTAATTTCCATCTCTCCATATTTTGTTTGATTTATGTTCTTGCCAATTCTCCTAATTTGCAAGATTGCCATTTATCAATATCCACAAGTTTGCCATTAATTGCTCCATGTTTATTTCCACCTGAAAACACTTAAAACACATCAAAAATATTCATGAAGATTTGTTATCATCAAACAAGAAATCATAGATTGTTGTACCAACTACGTTGTATCCAAAAATATTTTATATAGAATGGACACATGATATGTGTACCTGGATGACGGAAACGTCTTGGTGTAAACCCAGGTTCAACGACGTCCAAAACAGACTTCAAATGCGAAAAATAGAGCCAAAGCAGTGCCAATAGCCTAAAATTGGGCATTGCGGGTCTGGCACCCGCAGGTAGGTGCACGACCAACCTGGAAGGCGGGCGCTCATGCCCAAAGGGCGGGCGAGTGCTCGCGCCTGCCCGAGCGGGTTGGGGCCAGCCTGCTAATGCAGGCGGGCGCCCAGCCCGGGGATGTCCAACCCGCGGGCGCCCAAGCTGGGTGCGTGGTGCCCCGTGTGGGCCCCACGCCTTGGGTTTTGAACTTAAATTTCTGGCAGCTGCGAATTTTAGTGCAGTTTGTGTTTTTTGGCCATTTTGAGATGATGTTTGAAGGGTCAAACGACGTCGGAATGAGTCTTCATTTTTTCTACGTGTTCACCATTCAACCCTCTTCGCAATGATGTATAACATCGTTCTTGGAGCTCAACGGTGATGGAGAGAAAATTCGTTATAGGTTGGCCTTCGTGTAAGGAAAACTAAATTTATTTTTCTTCTCCAAAAAGTTTAGTCCCATGTCAGTAAATGAGAAAGTGGAGGGGTCAGCCACCTATATAAATAGGGGCCTACCCCCATCCTGGAAACTTGCACCAAGTCTTCAATCCGAGTAGCTCCAAAACATTTTGAGCACGCTCAGATTAAGACTTAAATTAATATTCTCTCTTTCTCCCAAATTCTTCCTTATTCCTGATCGGGCTCTAGCAAAGCTACGAAGGAGTTCGGATCGGATCCGAAGTCTTGACGGAGGATCCACTCAAGGTGAAACTTTCGTCGATGCATGGTTGGCTCGGCGACAAGGGTGTTGCTTGCATCAAGACGCGATTCAGCTCGGGACGCGATTTAGCTCGGGACATGGTTCGGCTTGGGAGAAGCAGATCGGGGCATCGCTTCGGAGTCAAAGAAATGTTGCTGAAAATGACGCTTCGTATTCTGCAGAAATGAAGTGAAAGGTTTGAGTTTATTAACATGCATTTATAATTACAATAGGTTGATAGATCTATCTTTAGGGGTTGGTCGGACCTAACTTCGAGATAGTAAAGATCTGGCTAGGGTTTAACTCTTTAGGGTTAGACTTAAAAATAGTTCTAAGTTGGTTTTTCACTGCTTTCATATTTTCATCGTCCGTTCGACTTAGGCCAGACGTCGATTTTATTGCCCTAAGGACGCACAAAACCCATCACACCGATCATCTTCATTTTTGACAAAGCCAAACTCTTTGACTGTTTTATCAAATCAGATGTTCTAGTTCATTGATGCCTCCTTCAGTACATAAATAGATCTATTCAGCCTACATTCCGACTAACCTCGAAACCTTCTAGCTAGGTCATGTAAATTTGTTCTTCTAAATCACCATTTATAAAAGCAGTCTTTACATCCACCTGTCAGATTTCGTAGTCATAATAGGCAGTGATGTCGAGTATGATCCGAATAGATTTGTGCATGGATACTGGTGAGAAAGTCTTGTCATAATTTATTCCTAGAATCTGACAATAACCATTCGCAATGAACCTAGCCTTGTACGTCTCTATCTTTCCATCTGCACCGATCTTCTTCTTGAAGATCTATGTGAAGCCAATGGGAACACTTTCCTTGGCCACGTTTTCTAAGGTCCATACCTTATTAACGTGCATGGACTCGATTTCGGATTTCATTGCAACAAGCCATTTCTTAGAGTCTATACTCTGAATGGCTTCCTGAAAGCTAACATGGTCATCATCAACTATGATGCTATCCTCGACTCCACCGTCTATGAAAAACCCATAGTACATCTCAGGGGCTCGAGTTGTTTTGCTAGACTTCCTTAAAATTAGTTGAGGAATATTAGGTTCTGCCTCTTCCACTGGCTTGAATCCTGTTCATGTGTAATTTTCCTTCTGAACATTAGTCCAGATCTACCACTTTGCCAGCAGCTTCCTTCATAAGGAACTCTTTTTCCAAAAAGGTGGCAAATTTGGAGACAACAATCTTTTGTTGTTCCTAGTGGTAGAAGATGTATCCCATCGAATGTTACGGATACCTAATAAATCTACACATAACAGATCCATCTTCCAGTTTATCTAGATTATGCCTTTTGAAATACGCAGGACAACCCCATACCCTAATATGTTTAAGGTTGGGTTTCCTGTCGCTCTATATCTGATATGGAGTCATCAACACAAATTTAGATGTGACCATGTTGAGAATGTAGGCAGCAGTTTCTAAGGACATAGCCCTATAGGGAGGTCGGCAATTCATCATCATTCACCATGGATCGTACCTTATCTAACAAAGTGTGATTCTTTATCTCTGACACATAGTTATGTTGAGGTGTATAGGGAGGCAGACTTGAGAGAGAATCTCATTCTCTTTTAGATACGTAAGAAACTCATGTCTTAAGTATCTCTTCTTCGATCTTATCGAAGGATTTTAATACTCTTGCTAGTTTGTTTTTCTACTTCATTCTGATACTTCTTAAATCGCTCAAATGTATCAGAGTTATGCTTCATCAAGAATATGTGTCAATATCTAGAGTGATCATATGTACATGTAACAACTTAAGAATAACATTCTCTGGTTAATTTAGACATGGTTGCACAAATATCTGCATGTACGAGGCTCAAGAGTTCAACAACTATCTCCGCTTGTCCCACAAAGGGAGTTTTGGCCATCTTACCTTTGAGGCAAGACTCGCAACTGTCATATGACTCATAATCCGAGAGGCCTAAAGACCCCTATTTATGTAACTTGCTACGTCTCTTCTCTCCAATATGACATAGTCTACCATACTAGAGATATGTGTCATTATAACTTGATTCTTTGTGTTTTCATGTATTAACATTTAATACTACAGCAATAGACAAAGTATACATGCTATTATTTAAAATTCTAAGTCCATTTAAAATTCTAAGTCCAATCAATTTACCATCAAACAAAATGTTTATAAATTTTTCATTGATTGTAAAAGTATAGCCATCTTTAGCCAAAGCAAAAAATAGATTACATTGCAAAGGAAATTAGGAACACAATAACATTGATTCAGAAGAAAGATGGCACTACTCGCTAAGGTGTGTTGGACGTCTCCTATGGCCCTAGCAGCAACGCTTGTTCCATTGCCAACAGGTTGGATGGCCTCTTCTTTTCTAAGGCTTCTATTTCTTCTTAGCCACTGAAAATTATTATAGATGTGAGAACCCCCACCGGTATCTAATACCCATGCATTAGAAGTCACGAAAAGAATAAAACTTGTATAACAATTATACCCGAAGCTGAGACATCAACATACCCCTTCTTTTGTTGAGTAACTTCTTGCAGTTCCTCCTCTAGTGCCCCTTCTTATGGCAGTAAAAGCATTCTACCTCAGCCAACACCCCCTTCTTCTCATTTACCTTTCCCTTCTTTATCCCCTTTATTGGTTGAAGGACCATCTTTTTCTTTCCTTTGCCCTTGATCTTGGAAGAGGAAGAAGAGCCGACAACCAACCCAGGAGGCTTGGCCTTCAAGCTTTCCTCAAATTGCCAAAGAATATTGAGGAGATCTAGAAGTTTAACCTCCAATTTGTTTATAGTAAAATTATTAATGAACGGGGCGATCGTAGGGGTAAGAGAGTGCATGATAATATTTATGGATAACTCATGTTCTAGCATGAATCCTAGCTGTACAAGCTCCTCAATGTACCCAATCATATTGAGCACGTGGTCTTGCACTACTCATTCACTCATCTTTGTGCCAAACAATTTGCACGAAGCTTCAAACCTTACGGCTCGAGAATGGTTCCCTTACAACTCATTTGCATTGAGAAACATGCTTTGAACATCCATATGCTCATGCCTCCTCTAGAGCTCATTGCTCATAGCTCATAGAGGCGATTATAAGGCATCTGCCTTCTCATTGTTTAGGAGCCAGAGCTTATAGAACTCAATGTCCTCAGCACTGGCATCCTCAGTAGGTTCCTCAGGAACAAGTCGGTGAGGACTGATGTGTCCATATTTTCTATACTTTTACTGCATGATTTCATAGCATTTTCATCGTCCAAAGTTCACTTTTATATACATTGTCACGCTTTACACGATATATTTGATTCTCATGGAGATTTGTGAATTTTCAAGAACTTTGGAGCGATTCGGAGAAAATCTTAGACATGTACACATCCAAGCTAGCCAGAGCATCAATGGCAATGCCCACTAGGTGCTTGACGAAGTGGAGAAGAAGATTGGAGGAGGAGAAGAGAGAGAGAGAGGAGAAGGAGAGCTTGAAGATGGAGCCTTCACATAGATTATCAGCCTTTCCAGCCAACTCGACCGAGTGGACTTGTCCACTCAGGCCAAGCAGCTGCACCTAAAAGAAGGAGCTCCAGCACTTAAAGAATTGTGTCACTCGGACCGAGTAGCCATGCTACTCGTTCAAACGAAGTCGACGACAGCACTTAATCCTACTCAGGCCAACATAGAGTCCAATACTCGACCGAGCAAGGATGCTACTCGGTCGAGCTGAATATGAGACAGAACGACAATTCCAAGGCCCTCTGCAACACCTGTTGCTCGACCGAGCAGATGTGACAGCTTGAATGAGTAGTTGAGCTACTCATCCGAGCTAAATGGAGGATATACCGAAGATTTAGAGCCTAGCATTAGCTCCTGCTGCTCGACTGAGTGGGACATCCACTCGGTCGAGTAGGGCGACGTAGCAGCCAGAGATTGGGTCGAGTTGGGCCTTTTTGCAGAAATTTTTGGTGGGACCCATCCCACTTGTATATAAACCTATTTTAATTCCTAGGTTTAGAGAGCTTACTTTATTATTCTAGTTTTAGTTTTAGAGAGAGTTTTGAGCCGTCGTTATTGCTTTGAAGACGAAGATTGGATTTTTATTATTGCGTTTGCTGTGGAATTTTTGGATCTTAATTCTCTGAGTTTGGTTCTTCGTCTCTATTAGTTTGGTAACGATTTCACGTCTCTCTTTATCAGTTTTGATGTCTATTGTTGCGATGTTGACTACTATTTCTATTGTTATTGCTTTTGTCGATATTTCCATGAATCGCGAGTAGTCGTTTCTAGGGCTAAGGGATAAGCCCTAGGATCTTAGGATTTAGATGTAACGTTACGAGTTTTATGTTGTTTTGGTATGAAAGGGATGCGATTTGGTTGATCCATCCAAATTTATAGGAGATCCTAATTAGGTTTTGTGATCCATGATGATGGCACACATCCTAGATATATTATCCTATGGACTTAATTAGGCTATTTAGTGAATTCAATTGGAGTTGGTAATCCACGATATTGGAACGCACTTTGACGGTTTCCACCAACATCCTATATTACTAATTGATGCTCTACGATAGTAGCATCGATGAGAGCCACCAAATCACAGATCGAAGCTCTAACCCACGATGGTGGCATGAGTTGAGATTGAGAATAGTTGTCATTTGTAATGCACGAATCGCGTGCAAGGCCATCCACGATGGTGGGACTAAGCACGTGATACGTTAGATGAGTGGTACAATGATAGTTGGCCATGAATTCCACATTTTAGATGCGACAATCTCTCCCTTAAAAACCAATTCAACATAGAAATTATAACCTAGCATCGACATCCGACGATCCTAGTGGTGACTCCTATTGCCCTAGCTTTCATTATATTGTTAATCTGAGATAGAGAATACTTGTGACAACCTTCAGAACACACCTATAACTGACACTATTTAACGACTTTGAATAGACCCACGACTTTAAACCAATTGTCTCCCTGTGGGATCGATATCTTTCTATATTTCAAAGCTTTGACACAGTGCACTTGCGGTACATTTCTGAAGTTGAAATCCGAGACGATCAAGGACCTGGCTTAGTCTTTCAAACGAGAGTGTAAGCTTGATTTTCCTAAGCCAATATTCATAATTTGCACTAGTTAGCTTATTGTAACGGCCACTTTCTGTTGTATGTATTTCGTACGTACATTAATGATGTATTGAATTATGTGATTATTTGAGTTACGATTTTATTGATTAAATTGATGTAGCTGGAACACGTGATCGGACCCCGTTTCGTGATCCACTTGACTTCACGATCGCGCTGATACTAATTTTGTCAAGTTTGGATATCGTTAATGTGTAGCGGCACAATCGTAATAATTTGAATATTTTTAACTATATTGATTTTCCTAAATCCAATCATATCTTATATATATTAATAAATCATAATAAGTCTTTAGAGATCTTAATTAAATCCTAACTAGTTACCCCCACGTTAATCCCCTCGATTTTCATGTAGAATATCCCAACCCCCCCAAATCTCTCCCACGATCGTAACTCACGCACACCAAAATCGCACACAAATCTCATATCTTAACAACCAAACCCACGTAACCCATGCATGCAACCTCCCTCTCCTTGTTGCGGCAGAAAATATCAACAGCAAATCTCTAATACATTGGCAACAACCCATGTGTGATAAATCCCTCCATGCATGCAATATCCAAATCGTTCTCACTCTCCCTTTCTCCATCAAAAAACCCAGGTAAGCCACAGCTTTCTTAAACTCTCAACACCCCGACGACTCCCTCTCAAAACCCCAATCAGCCCTCCGACCCTCTCCCAACCCTAAACGTAACCTTAGCCGTCTTCCATGCTCCTTCCAAAACATGACAACCAAACTCCGGTGACCACCCTCCAAAGGAGACGTCCGCCAGTGCCACCTCTCCTTCTTTGCCGTTCACAACACCTCCGGCACCCTCATCTCTCCGGTGCCCTAGTCGAGACCTCCGAGCCTCCCTCGGCTGCATCGGAGCCATCTTTCGTCTACCTCCCCTCGTAGTGACCCTGCCTGCAACGACAAACCGTCAACCCCAGCCTCTACGACTCTGTCGCTGCCTCACACCCTCGGCAGCACCCTCCGCGACCACCACCACCCTCCTCCGACAACACTGATATCTTCCACAACCCCCTCAACTCCCACTACTCTGTCACAACCCCAGTAACCCCCCAAACACCTCCTCATCGAACATCATGCAACTCTGGCCAACAGCTCTGCCAACCGCTCTCCGTCAACCCCACGAGCAGCTGCCATGTGCCGCCGCTCCACGCCGTCACCTTCAGCGCCGACCTCCGCCGCCAACACCACCCGTCGCTTCTGCCATTGTCATTCGTCGCAGTCCCAAAGCCACGCCATCGCCTGCAAGCGTTGCAATGGCAACGAAGTACGCAATACTGTGAGTTACTCATGCAAATATTAAAGTTCTCATGCAAAACAGTATCCTATGTTAATTCATAAAACATAGTAAGTATATAAAGTAATGTGTATTACATATAAACCATAGTATATAGACATTATATGAACAGTAGCACCATGTGAACAAGTGTACTATATTAGAGTACTATATTTGGTTGAACAGTATATTACATCATGTTTATATCATATTATATAAGACCGTGTATTGTATAAAACAGTATAACTATATCATAATGTATAAATAGTTTATATAAAGTGTATTATATAAGTAAAACTTAATATTATGATTAATTCATTAAGAATCCTTTAGCTGATATTAAAAATCCATGGCACATATATATCGTGCCTCTCATTACAATCGTCTGGACACCTAATATCACCTCGAGACAAGTATTTTATCGTAAATGAATTGTAAGATGAACTGTTCAAACTTTAGTGCCAAAATCTTATTCTAATGTGCTTGTCAACTTTAGTAACTGAATTGTATGTTTCCATTATGCTAGTTGCCTTCGGATTAACAATGGACACATTATATTGATGTTTCTTGTTGGAACAATTCATTCTCTGCATGCTATCAAATTGAACTATATTGGATTGAGAGTAGGACATAACTCTCGGGGCACATATGTGATACCATTGATTACAGATGGGATGAAACCTAGTCAAAGACTAGACAGACACTTTGGGGTGGGGTTGGTTCATGTAGTAGAGTCTGTAAATGTGGCTTGAACATCTTACGGCTACCTCCATACCACACTAATGGAGGTAAGCATCTTGACCATTTTCCAGGTTAAGGATGGCAAGAAGCGTCACGGTAAACCCCCGATGATAAGGTGTATCGAGAACATATTTTCCTACTCGGACATGGACTTATTCATTAGAACAAACAACTGAAAAATATTCAAATTTGCAAACTATGTTAACCTCATTTAAAATGCCAATCATGTATTCATTGTTGACGAACCTCATGCCTTAATTTTCATCATGTTCTCATTTTTGGCTATGCACCTTCTCTTATATGTTCTAACACTCTTTGTTTCCTTAAATTACAAGTTTAATACTATAAATACTTTAAAATCTTGTCGAGCTATCGCTGACATATATTTCAATGAACTTATGAAATATATGTTAGGTTTAGAGATGGAGTACAATGAGGACCCTGCTTTTAAGGATCCGAACCTGTAGGTAGACCCCGCAGAACAAAGTTATGAGGACGCTGAGATCCTCACTACTGAAGACTAGAGCATCATTGCAGTCTTTATTTGTTTAGATATATCTATTGTTTTGGGGTGTGTTGCATTCGGCAATAATTTGTACGGCCATGCTTGGCCTTAATTCGTTGTGTACTTTGTTTTAAACTCTGGAATAAAAGCTGTAATGACTATTTATGCTGCTTCTGAGAATTTCACGTGCATGGACCTGATTGCTAAATACAAAACGCTTATTGTGCTTAAGTCAAATAAGAAAGAAAAAAGTACTTATTCTTTGCTTTAAGCACATGCGGACACGTTCACGTTCTCGCTCCTAAGTACAATGGAAAGCGGGGCATGATAGATTTTAGTGGTGGCCCATGCATGTCCTCTTGCATTCTACGAGACACTTCAGAAACAGTATAGATATTATTACTAACCAGATTGTTTAGATAAACTTGTACACAAATGTTTACTTTGTTTGTTTTGTTGGATATGGAAGACGTTTGTACACCCTTGTGGGGGATGTACGAGGGAATACGGACCTCAAACGTCGCGCACACGAAGTCGTGTGCAAAGGGAATCTGTTCCCTTGCGGAGAGGATCTCTGTATGAGTGGGAAAGTCACATTATATATGCATAAATGCATGCGACATATGGCTAATAAAGGGGGAATATCTTAAGCTTATGTTGTACCATGCATATGGTACAACTTAAGCTTATAATGTGCCATGCATCATGGTACACCTTAATTAAGTTGTTCCAAAGGAACAACTTACCCTAAAATAACTACCTTGGGGGCTATAAATAAGACCCAAGGGTAGCCATTTTCCTTACACCTTTTGCATGAAATTCATGCATGCATCTTCTTCATAGCGAAGCTCTGCAGAAATATTTCCTCTCCCTCCATCCAAGTTCTTAATCTAAAATAGAGATTTAGATTGTGGATTAGTAGCCTTACTCCGTTCGTGAGAAGACTCGATCCGTCGTGGCGAATCCGAAGGCAAAGTTCAGAGACTACCGTTCCGCATACGCTAGCGTAAGTCTCGACTTTAATTATCGATCCTAACTCTGTTTTGGCAGGACCCCACATTGGTATCAGAGCCATATGGGTTCGCCCCGGTCAATCCACCGCCCCATCGAAACTACGAACGAGTCGTTGTCTTTTTCACGAATGGGTCTCCTACTATTACGGATATAGTAGGAACGCTTCGTGACGGAGAGAACGCAGCGGTTGTTCTTTTCACATTAGGGTCTCCTATCATTACGGATATGGTAGGAACTCTCCGTGACGGGAAGAACCGACCATTCACGTAGTACGTTATTCATTTTTGGCACACGGCCATTAGGAAATAACTAATTTCTCGACGAACGGGTGCTTCATCGACGAACGGGTGCTTCATCGAGGAAGATGATGGAAGTTATTTCCATCGGGTAAGAGGAAAATTTGGTGCATGTGCACCATGGCCAAATGGGCTATGAAGGCCATGCACCCCCTCTCCCCATGCGGAGGGGGTTGGCTACGGCCAATAACTACCGGCGACCACCCCATCAAGGGGGTGGAATGTGTGCGGCAACCCCATCCAAGGGGGTGGCCGGCCATGGCCAAAGGGGCCATGGTCGGCCAATGCCGAATGGTCTTGGCCATGACCGGCCATGGCCAAGCCATGGCCGGCCATGGCCAGGCCGGCAGTGGCTGGCCTTGGCCAAGGCCTGCCGGCCAGGCCGGCCCTGGCAGAGGCCAGGGCCGGTGCCCTGGCCACTGCCAGGGCCAGGCCGGCCCTGGCAGAGGCCAGGGTCGGCGCCCTGGCCTCAGGCCAAGGCCTGGCCGAGGCCAGGGCAGGAGCCCTGGCCCCGGCCAGCGGCCAGGCCGCCCTGGCAGAGGCCAGGGCAGGAGCCCTGGCCCCGGCCAGCGGCCAGGCCGCCCTGGCAGAGGCCAGGGCGGCGCCCTGGCCTCAGGCCAGGGCCTGGCCGAGGCCAGGGCAGGAGCCCTGGCCCCGGCCAGAGGCCTGGCCGGCCCTGGCCGAGGGGGCCAGGGCCCCTGGCCGGCCAGTGCAGAGGCCCTGGCCGGCCCTTGGCCAAGCCCCGGCCAGGGCAGAGGCCCTGGTCGGGTGAATTTGCATTTCGAAAATTGGTCGACCAATTTTGTGTTTTTGGTCGACCAATCTGGCAGAAGGTCTGAGTCGGCTGCAAATTTGTCAACTAACCCATACGGGGTGATAAAGGGCATTGGTCAAACTCGAATGTGTCAATTAGCCCATACAGGGCTAACCACAGTGCCGACTAGTTCATACGGGACTAACGTTTTTAATGAAGTTTTTCATTGGGCTCTACTCCTTGAAGATTAGCCATAGTGCTCTACTTCATGCGAGATTAGCCATGTCATTGTGCTCTACTCTACGGAGATTAGCCAATGTACTTGTGACGTTGTGCTCTACTCTACGGAGATTAGCCAACGTGCTTTCAAATTTTTTGGAAAAGATGTTTTCAAATAGGTTATGTCCCGTCCTTAATCGGGATAGCGCAATTTAGAATTCCAAGTCCTACCACGATCCGGCCATGGTTATCTAACCCATGGGTGTGTAGAACAGGTCTCGTGGCTTGGCAATTGTTGCGTTAAAATTCTTTGCGCTAATTCTCACCTATTCTATTTTGAAAGATATGTTTTTCAAAGTAATTTTCCGCTGCTAATACCATACGGGTATTATTTCTGATTTCTTTTTACTTAAGATAAGTAAGAGGGATACTTTGAAAGTTACTTCTAGATGGTAGTTGGGAACGTAGTGAACTTCTCGATTCTAGAGTAACATTTCAACGCATCCAAGGAACTTATCAAGTGTTTAAAGAATCGAAACTTTATGCATTGAATTTTGATCGTGTTTTTTTTCATTTTCTTTGCAGTTTTTTGAATCGAATATGTCTACCGCTTCTAAGAATATTGTCGCAGAGCTTAACAAAGGTGAAAAGCTCAACGACGACAATTATAAACTTTGGTCAATTAAAATCCAATATGTTTTGGAGGAGCAAGATGTGCTCGAAACACTCCAAAACATAATGGTAGAACCTGAGTTGGGCAATACGGCCCAACACAAGAGGGACCGGGAAGCTTATGACACTTGGACTCGAAAGAACAAAATAGCACGTATTACGTTACTGTCCGCAATGGACAATGACATAATGCGTCTATTTCAGGAATTCGATCTAGCCAAAGACATATGGTCTGAGCTAGAGATAAAGTTTGGTGGAACTTCGGTTACCAAACTCCGCTCCTTGAATATTCAATTTGATTCGTACAAGATGCGGCGAGATCATTCTATGAAAAAGCATCTCCGCCACATGGCGAATCTTATATCTGAATTAAAGGATGCGGGAGTCACGCTGTCTGACGAACAACAAATCCAAGCAGTCATTCGTTCACTCCCAGATAGCTGGGATAACATGAAAATGCATCTCACTCATAATGAGTGCATTAAAACTTTAAGCGATGTATCGAAACACCTCGAACTCGAGGAAGAGCGGATTCAAGCCTCAAAACCAAGTGCAGAAGTGCACGTGGCCGCTAGTTCCTCACATGGAGGAAATAAGCGGAAGAATAAACGCTTAAGGTTTGTGAACGAACGTAAGCAAGAACCGGAGACCTCAAAGAAGACAAAGAACAAAAAGTGGCAAAAGAATGTGCACTCAAAGAAGAAAAACTTGAAGAAGATCAAGTGCTTTAAGTGCAACAAGTACGGTCACTTCGCCCGTACATGTACGGATGGAAGTGATAAGGTAACTTGTAGGACTAGTTACATATGTGTTTCTAGTTCCATGTTTCTTGCTGAATCTAACTATTTTTGGTTGATTGATTCAGGGGCCACAGACCACGTTGCGAAGGACAGAAGGTTCTTCGTAGAGTATCGAAGGATAACTCAAGGAACAAAGTGGATATACGTCAGCAACAACACTCGTGTTGAAGTCAAAGGCGTCGGAACATGTAAGCTAGTTCTCGACAACGGCCGGCCATTATTATTGCACGACGTCCTCTTTGCTCCAGATATTAGAAGGAATATCGTTTCCGTGGTCATGTTAATGTCTTTAGATTATGAGTGGAGGTTCTATAAACAATATGTTGACCTTGTTTGTAATAATTCTTTGATTGGTTCTGGTAATGTTTGTAATGGATTAATTGTTTTAAATACAATGTATGATGATTCTTCTTCCATTAATGAAAGTTTCCATTTGACAAATGCTTCTAACTCTGAGTCTGAGATCATTTGTTGGCATGCAAGACTTGGTCATATTGGACCAACTAGAATGGATAGACTTGCCAAAAGTGGCTTGCTATCTAATGTTTCAAAAGTTGAAATGTCAACTTGCGAACATTGTCTTGTAGGGAAAACTTGTCGCAAGCCGTTTGGAACTGGCACAAGGGCCGAAGTTCCATTACAGCTTATCCATTCGGACATTTACGGTCCAATGAATGTTAAGACAAGACGCGGGAAGTCCTATTTCATCACATTCATTGATGACTTCACCCGTTTCGGACACATCTATTTGATATCCCACAAAAGTGAAGCTTTGGCTTGCTTTAAAAACTATATGAGTTTAGTGGAGAATCAATTAGATCGCAAGATTAAGGTTTTGCGAACCGATAGGGGCGGTGAATATCAATCAATAAGTTTTAAGGAACTTTGTGATGAAAAAGGCATAGTACATCAGGTAACTATGCCTTACACTCCGCAACAAAACGGTGTTGCGGAAAGAAGGAATAGGACATTGATGGAAATGGTCCGATCAATGATGTCACAGGCAAATTTGCCTATCACCTTTTGGGGTGACGCATTATTGACGGCAGCATTCATCTTAAACCGTGTACCCTCGAAGTCGGTAAGTTCCACTCCTTATGAGTTGTGGAACAATAGAACTCCAGACTTAAACATTCTAAAACCTTGGGGTTGTGCCTCTTACGCACACTTATCCTCTCACAAATATGGCAAACTTGGGCCACGTGGGAGGAAGTGTATCTTCATCCGATACGCTGAAAACTCCAAAGGATATGTTTTCGTCGGTCAAGAGGACAATGGGGGTCTAATAGAATTCGAATCGAGGGATGTTGTCTTCTTGGAAAAAGAGTTTCCAAGACAGGGTGAGATAAGTCAAGACTTATCCTTGTTTGAGACTTGGGATCAAGAAGGATCGGAACGTTCGAGTGGGAGAATTCTTGGTGAAGAAGAAAATACGTTTCAAACTTCACCAATGGATGATACGAACGATACCAATCCTATTCCGAGTGGGAGTGATGTTATTCCAAGTGGGAGTGATGTCATTCCAAGTGGGAGCGATCAAACTCAAACAAGATGTAGTAATCGAACGAGGATAACACCTCTGAGATTTGAGGATGAATTTCCTCAAACATTCATGACATTACTACAAGATGATGACGAACCTGCAAATTTCAAACAGGCCGTCACATGCCCTGCTAAAGATAAATGGATAGCGGCAATGGAAGAAGAACTTCAATCCATGAAAACAAACCAAGTCTGGGACTTGGTTGATTTACCTAAAGGACGTAGAGCCATTGGGAACAAGTGGGTTCTCAAAATCAAGCATAAGGCTGATGGCTCCATCGAGAAATATAAAGCTCGCCTTGTTGCGAAAGGTTTCACGCAACAGGAAGGAATAGACTACGAAGAGACTTTCTCTCCTGTCGTGCGTTTTACCTCGATTCGCTTAATTCTGGCAATGGTGGCTTGTTTGGACCTCGAATTACATCAGATGGATGTAAAGACTGCCTTTCTTAACGGAGAACTAGATGAGGAGATCTACATGGAACAACCAAACGGGTTCGTACAAGAAGAAAACAAACATAAGGTTTGTAAACTTCGTAAATCCATATATGGTCTTAAACAATCCTCAAGGCAGTGGTATATGCGCTTTCAAGAAGTTGTTTTGTCGTATGGATTCTCCATGCTCGACGAAGACAACTGCGTATATATTAAGAGGATTAAAAACAAGTATGTAATTATGTCTCTTTATGTAGATGACATACTTATAGCCGGAAATGATAAGCGTCTTGTCGTGGATATCAAAGCTTGGCTTTCATCCGTCTTTGAGATGAAAGACATGGGTGAAGCTGCATATATCCTTGGGGTTAAGATCTCAAGGAATCGTTCCAAGAAACTTCTTTCTCTCTCTCAAGAGACATATATAAAGAAAGTTTTGGAACGGTTTAATATGCAGGACTGCAAGCCAATTGATACTCCAATAAGCAAAGGCGAGGGTCTATGTTTGGAGATGTGTCCCAAAGATCCAAAAGAAAAGAAAGCTATGGAAAAAGTTCCATACTCCAGTGCTGTCGGGAGTCTGATGTACGCCATGATGTGTACCAGACCGGACATTTGCTATGCTGTTGGTATGGTAAGCCGTTACCAATCCAACCCAGGACAAGCACACTGGAAAGCGGTGAAGAGGATATTAAGATACCTCAAAGGGACTGCGGACTATGCGTTATGCTATCAAGGCAATACCTTGAGACTCGAAGGCTATACCGATGCTGATTGGGCGGGTGATCTCGACGAGCGTAGATCTACCTCAGGCTTTGTTTACTTACTCGGGAATGGTGCAATATCCTGGAGCAGCAAGAAGCAAACCTGCATCGCCTTATCAACCATGGAAGCCGAATTCGTAGCATTCAGCATGGCGGTCCAAGAAGCTGTTTGGCTTAGGAAATTCTTAGACAGGCTGACGAATGCCTCTGACTCGAGCACTGTTCCTATATACAGTGATAGTCAAGCTTCGATTGCCTATGTCAAAGATCCTAAATTTCATTGTAAGACCAAACACATTGACATTCGATTCAAGTTTGCAAAGGATTATGACAAACGGAAGGAAGTAGACATAGGATACATATCCACGCATGAGATGATAGCGGATCCCCTTACTAAGGCGATCCCCAGAGATGTGTTTTTCAAACACTTATCATCTATGGGAATGCGTAGGTGCTGAGCTGTATCATGTAATATTTCCCGTGTCTATAGAAGATCAAAGTTTAATAAAAGAAAGAAGTTCTTTTATATATTGCATACAAGTTTCTTACAAATGATTTTAAACATTTGTGTTTAAGTCTCAGCTATTTTATTGTGTGTATGTCGGACAGATTAAGGTTGGCTCTCTCACATGAGCAACCGCCTTATCTTATCAGATGGATAAGATATAGATGAGACTAGTTTAAAGTCAAAATCATTAGACAAATGATTTAGAGTCATGACTTAAACAAGATAGTCGAATAAAAGATCTGCATCATACGGATGCTTACAAAAGATCTGAGATCTGTATCACAAGGATATAAAGATCTCATTGGATTTTTTAAATCCTACCTGTCTTATGCAGGATGAGAGTCTGTGAATATTTCACGAGTAGTAAGGGGACTCAAAAAGATAGGCACTGTGGTGTCTGATCTTTCATCCGTACAACATCATTAAGACATACTCTCCCTGGGAAAGGAGTGATGTTGTAATACGTGTTCATACCACGTATGCATTTCGACCACTGAGTTAGTAGCAATAGTGTTTGCTATTATGTGAGACTCAAAGGCCATACGGGTCTTAACTCTTACCCTCAAGGACTCCAATTGGTTCCTTTAGATTTGACGAGATGATCGCTATCTTAGCGTGTTACTAATGGGCTATGGTAATTCGGCTCGGCGAGGCACGTTAGAAAAGCGAATCAAGTCAAGATCAGAAGGTTCGCAAGAAGAGGAAGATTGATTTCATATTCGCATTTGGACTTTAGTGATTCAAAGCTGGCCAGCCAATTGTAATCCAGATGGGATTCAATTGTTGAATATAAAGTACAAGAAAAAATGTGAAGAAATAATCTAGGGTAAAGCATGCGTTGAACTACTCAACTTTGCACCTTCGAGGTCGTTGTGTATCTCTAACAAGTGCACAACAACAGACTCTACGCGCATGACGGTCGCACGGTCTATTTCTCGGTATGATAGATGAAGGAACTAAGGGAAAGACGTTCTCTTACAATCCCCTCAAGTGTGAGTGGGAGATGTTGGATATGGAAGACGTTTGTACACCCTTGTGGGGGATGTACGAGGGAATACGGACCTCGAACGTCGCGCACACGAAGTCGTGTGCAAAGGGAATCTGTTCCCTTGCGGAGAGGATCTCTGTATGAGTGGGAAAGTCGCATTATATATGCATAAATGCATGCGACATATGGCTAATAAAGGGGGAATATCTTAAGCTTATGTTGTACCATGCATATGGTACAACTTAAGCTTATAATGTGCCATGCATCATGGTACACCTTAATTAAGTTGTTCCAAAGGAACAACTTACCCTAAAATAACTACCTTGGGGGCTATAAATAAGACCCAAGGGTAGCCATTTTCCTTACACCTTTTGCATGAAATTCATGCATGCATCTTCTTCATAGCGAAGCTCTGCAGAAATATTTCCTCTCCCTCCATCCAAGTTCTTAATCTAAAATAGAGATTTAGATTGTGGATTAGTAGCCTTACTCCGTTCGTGAGAAGACTCGATCCGTCGTGGCGAATCCGAAGGCAAAGTTCAGAGACTACCGTTCCGCATACGCTAGCATAAGTCTCGACTTTAATTATCGATCCTAACTCTGTTTTGACAGGATCCTACATGTTTGCAGTATGGCAGGAAGGCCCAACACCCGCAAAAGGAATGGAGTCAATGGGAACGGTACTCCCGACATCCACGAGCTCATGGGGGTCATGAGAGGCATGTTAGAGATCCTACATCTACTGATTCAACAAGGACAACAAGCTATTCAACCTGCACCACCTCCTCCTCGAGCTAATCCTGGAGCTAAGCCATTTCGGGAGCTGAACTCGAAGAGTTTCTCTGGAAGAGAAGGGCCACTGGAAGCTGAAGAATGTGCCCGAAGTATGGAAGACGACTTGAGTATTTCTTGTATTGACCAGTCAGGCTGGGTGGAAGTAGCCAAGAAGCCACTGATGGGGAATGCTCGAAACTAGTGAGACGTTGAAGAAGCTCGTCTAGTCAAGCCCATCAACTGGATCATTTTTCGAGAGCGATTTGACGATCAGTATTTCCCCAGATCAGCTAAGAGGGAGATACAACAACGCTTCGTTAATCTAGTCCAAGGCAATTAGACCGTTGACGAATACGAGGTAGAATTTTCGATGCTTAGTCGATTCGCTCCCTACCTGGTGGAAGATCCCAAAGACCGTGCATATCAGTTTCTCCCGGGCATGGACCTAGACAATCAAGCTTCAATGTCTTCGACGAAACCGAATACACATCAGGAAGTGTTGGATGCATCTAGGAAGCATGAGAACATCATGAAGCGTAAGAAGGCACTTCAGATTGGAGGAAACAGATGCCCACAGGAGCCGTCCAGGAACAATCTCCGGCCTACTCAGACTGCACAATTCAAGAGGCCTACTGCTCCTACCAACAACCAATCCTAGATGGTGTGCTTACATTGCAAACGAATGGGACATGTCAAGAAGGACTGCCAGGAGCTGCTGAACCAATGTCTTATATACGGAGCATTGTACAAACTACCAGAGACTTCCCTCGTCGCACCAACAAACCGACCGTTGGACCTTCTGGACTTACTCAGTGTGGACCACCCCTGGTTCCACAATAGAAGGCTTATGAACAAGCGAGGCAGAACCAGCCGAGGTGACAAGCATTCACTATGACAGCCGCTGAGGCTAAGACTGATGAGTAAGTGATCTTAGGTAATACCTAAACCCTTCTCTTATAATTCTTATGGTATATTTATATATGTGCATTTGATTTTTTACCCTTAGCTAAGGTATTTCTCCTATATTTTGGTGTTATCTTAGTAGCCTCTCACCCAGCTCTATCCCTGTTTGATTCTGGAGCCTCACATTGTTTCATATCCTGAGAATTCTTAGAAAAGCACTCTATTCATGTTGACTCTCTACCAAATTATTGGAGCATCAATACCGGGAGTGGAGTAGTGAAAACTTCTAGTGGCTGTCGATCATGCCCCATATTGATCTGTGGGCATGAGCAATTTGCAGATTTTATGATAATCGACATGCCAAACTTAGATACAATATTCGGCAAGTATTAGTTAGGAAATTTCTACGCTACCATCGATTGTCACAAGAAGAAGGTAGTGTTCGAAATCCCTAACCATCCGATGTTTGAATTCGCAAGCAGAGACCGTTCACTTGGACCTATTAAGTTTCGGGCCAAGTCGAATGAAATGATCATTGAATCGATGTTAGTCGAGCATGAGAAGCCTAAAGTGGTTTGAGACTTTGCAGACGTGTTCCCTGAAGATTTTTCGGGACTACCACCTCACCGAGCTTTGGAATTCACCATCGACCTTCTGTCGAATACTCAACCTATTTCGAAGGCACCTTATCGCATGGCTCCTACTGAACTGGAAGAACTTCGAAAATAGCTCGACGATCTATTGCAGAAAGGATTTATACATCCCAACGTATCTCCTTGGGGTGCGCCAGTCCTGTTGGTCAAGAAGAAAGATGGATCAAGAAGGATGTGTGTGGATTACCGAGAATTGAACAAGTTGACCATTAAGAACAAGTATCTAGTGTCACGTATCGATGACTTTTTCAATCAACTTGGCAGATCTCGAGTCTTCTTTAAGCTGGATCTCAGAAGTGGTTATCATTAGGTGAAGGTCAGAAGTGAAGACATACCGAAGACGACATTCCGTACCAAGTATGGGCACTATGAATTCGTAATCATGCCATTCGGTGTGACCAATGCTCCAGCTGTATTCATGAATCTTATGAACCTGATTTTAAAGAGTACTTGGATAAATTCGTAGTAATCTTCATCGACGACATTCTGGTCTACTCGAGGAGTGAAGAAGAACATGACAAGCATCTGCGGATTATATTGGAGACCATGCGACATCATCTGTTATGCGCCAAGTACCACAATTGTGAATTTTGGCTAGATCGAGTCGCCTTTCTTGGGCATGTGGTATCAGGTGACGGTATTTCTGTCGATCCGGAGAAGGTTATTTCAGTCAGGAATTGACTGACCCCTCGGTCAGCTTCAGATATCCGAAGTTTTCTAGGATTGGCCGGCTATTACGGTCGATTCATCAAGAACTTCTCGAAGATTGCTGAGCCTATGATTCGCCTGATGAGGAAGGATATCAAGTTCATCTGGTCTGAGGCTTTGGTTGGACCGAAAAGGTGCTCTCTCTCAAGCGCAAGAGTCCGTACAAGTAATATAATCCGGGAGTCCAGATGTCGAATCCTCAGGAGGAAATCTGTTGCAACCACAACTCAAATCAAATAGAAAGCCTACGAAAATAAACTAACCACTTCAACAATGACGGTGATGGTGTGAATATACGTGATGGTGACGTGCGAACAATACGAACAAAGAAAAATCGTGTATGAAAGTATCGACGAAAAGTTTGCACATGGTATGGGTTCGTTAGGATCAATGATTCGTATTAATTTGGTTGACAAGTATAACGCAATGAATTCTCCTTTTAGGAGTAATTCACTGGAAAATACCCAATATAACTCAATGAATTCTCCTTTTGGGAGCAATTCATCGGAAGATGCCTTTTTCGGGGTTAAATCACAATATTCAATAAGATCGTCGCTAAAGTTATAATACTATATGAAACTCTTTTGGAGAGATCAAAGCTACAATATGAATCTCCCTTTTAGGGAGATCAAAACTCACCCTTTTGGGGCGATCATCAACTCAATCACTTCTTTTGGAAGATGAAAAAGACGATTTACGAACAAAGATTACAACTTTAACGATGTTTAACGATTTAGCACAAGGAATACAACCAAATAAACACAAATAATATCCCCTAACTATGCCATACCATGCATAATAACAATTTAGCTACTCATGGTGCAAGAATAAACAAGTTTCATCACAAAATACATTGATCTAATAGCAAAATACGATGAAAAACACCAAAATACGGAGTTTAAGTTAAGAATTCATCACCAAATCTCCAAGATATACACCAAAACTCTCTGGAAATAATAAAAATAGCCTCTGGAATTTTACAGAATTTTTCCCTGGCGAAATACGGCTCCTAGAGCTTCCAATACGCTCAAAATACGCCAAAAATCTGCTTGTCTCCGCCCAAAAACCCTAGGAATACCTTATATAATAGGCATTGTGGGTTTAATGGGCTTATCGGGTTCAGATTCGCATCCAATAGCAACCCAAACCCGATCCGTGACCGCCTCATATATCAACCGTTGATCTCGGGCGTGATTGAACGTGGACGTGACACGTGGCCTTTATGATTCGCGCGCGCCCGCTTCGCACTCGAGTTCGATTCGAACTCACTGTCGATTTTCGACCGTTGGATCAACCGTGGGCGGCCGAGATTACGCCGCGTCGTCGCATGGATTCGCTCGCTTGCGAGCCGTTGGATCATGGATCAAGGGTGCACAGTGGGCCACGTCGCCCGCTCTTCGAACTCAATTCGAATTCGAGCGGCGTGCATCGCGACCGTCTGTTCGAGCTGCAACCCGTTAGGATCATGCCACGTGGCTCCTATTGCGCGTTCTCCGCTCCGTTGCGATGAGCCGTCGCTGCCCGTCCGATCTTAATCGCTCGGTTGCAAACTTGCCACGTCGCCCCGTAAGGAGCCTGCGACTTCGCTTCTTCTGCTCGGCATCGGGCCGTTAGATCTCGATCCAACGGCTAAAACAATCGCCGCCCTCGTCATCTGCTCTTCGAATGCGTGGCCGTTCGATCTGCGATCGACGGCCACGATCTGGATGCTCCGCTCGCGTATGAGGACGTGCCTTGGATAGCTCTCGACCGTTGGATTGTCGATCTAACAGTGGATAGTCGCCTACGTCGCCTCTTAGCAGCGACCGTTCGATGCGGGCAGAAACCATTCCAATGCTGCCACATGACAGCTTATGATTCGCTGGCGGCCATATTTTCGTATTTCCTTGAGTATTTCCCCATTTAATTGGTATTCTGCATTCAAAAATACACAATAATTAGCACAGATCTCAGAAAAATACAAATAAATAGTCGTTGGAATCGTGTGATCGAGAACAAGCTAGGAAAAATATAAAATGTGCAGAAATGCGTCGTTAATTGCTGTTTTGTGCTCAAATAGTGTGTTTTCTCTAATAAATAAATGTGTAGAAAATACAAACATATTAGAGAACAATATAGCATCACATGAGCACAAAATAGGGCTAAATAGGAGGTTAAATATGTAATATTGAATCCGAATCACACCCCCCAACTAGCAATTTGCTAGTCTCTAGCAAAAAGAGCGATTAATACGGATGATTAATAGAACAATAAGTTCTTTCAAATTGCTCATGGCATGGCTCAATAATACGCATTCCAACATGATCTTGACCATCAATATACACATCCCTGAACAAAATCAATCACATGATATTTTCTCTAATTTAGTATGAATAAATAGCATGCAATCATCGTTTTGCGCAAGCGAAAGTATAACACGTCGTTTTGTTCTAGTTTTCTTGTTTCCAAGGAATTGGCCTATCAAAACAATCATTCAAGACATGGGTATTGAAGTTGCTTAGTATATTCACCATTCTTTTCTTTTATTAGTTCTGTGTAACACGCATCAAGCAACATTCGTAGAAAAAAGTATAACTTGGATCGCTCCATCAAATGAGTGAGGTTCCGGTCAATGGCTCCCAAATCAGACAATAATAGGGCATTAGGCCAAGAAGGACCCCTCAGACTGTACTACTCGAGCCAACCAAGTTATTTATTAGTGACATACTTATTCATTCATTTTTCATCATTCATTTTTCATTCATTTTTCTTTTCTTTCTTTCTTTCTTTTTTTCTTTTGTAAGCAACTCAACACCCATATTTTCGAACATGAACATTAATGACCATGGCCACATTCCTCTTCAACTTGAAGACTATTCCAATAAATCGTGTATACTTAAGCTTTTTCATCACATTAGCATGCATGAAATAAATTCAAACTATTTCGAGATATTAATCAAGGAAATTGAAAGTTTTCATGAATAGCATATTAACGGTAATTCCATGAAGGAAAAATAATTTAATCAAGCCATAAAGAAACTTTAGAACTCAATTAATGCGTAATCATCCGTATTTGAGGCATATGAAGGAGTTTTTAATGATGAGATTTGGTGATTTATTCTTCTCAAAAAAAATCCTAAGGTCTCATACACACCCCCAACTAAAGATGGACATTGTCCTCAATGTCGAAAGGTGCACGAGTTTATTCAAGCCAGCAACCTAGAAAGCATATAAAAATCTACACTACTGGAAAGAACACACCGTGATCAAATGGTGGATCCCGAATCTTTAATTATGGAGGAAGTTGTTCAATTTGCTCCTTGCGCTCCTCGGCGATTATTCTTCCTCCAAAAACTAATTTAGACCCCAGCAACACAACTCCAAGCATCTCTATAAGCTGTTTGCCAATGTCCTGCGAGAGATGAGTTATGTCAGTCCAAATTGATTTAAGATTCCTTTCAACAAAAGTATTCCAAATGTAGTCATCAAAATAAGTGAAATAAATTAAAGCGAGTTGACGACTACTCCCTGAAAGATATGCACTACTCTCCGTACGATGCTCGATCAATGGAGAGAGGGGTAAATGATTTTGGGACAAAACTGGAGGAGGGCATGGTTCTGACTTCATGGAAGAAATCTCAAAACCCTTGTCCCTAGCTGTCTCCTCCTCTCGTTCATCCAAAATTGCTAGCTCTTCCTCTCTTTTGCACACACTTTCTGCCATGTGGATATTTTTATTCGTGTCCTCAACGTGACATGGCTTGCTCGATTTTCCTGCAATAGAAGATAAACTCGTATTAGATTCTTTAAGTTGAATATCAAAAGAATTATTTTCTTCTAAGCAAGTGGCAATCAAATTAAGATCTTCAATGGATTTCTGAATCTGCCGACTCCGAGCAAGGAAATTCTCATGGAATTGAAGGGATGCGGCCTCCTGTGTCTGAATAATCAGGTAAGCTTCCTCTTTCAAGGATTGCAAAGGTACGTCTACGCTTTGATCTTCTTGATCAAGGCTCGAAGGCTCCGTTGAATCGCTTTCTGAAGTCTCTTCCATGGTTTCTTCATTTTATTGCAGAGACTCCATGTATTCCCACGCCACTGTCGGCGTCATGCCTCCCAATAATTCTTGCAGCTGTGGTCGTAGTCCATCTAAGAAGGACACCATAAGCTCTTCATTTGTGTACCCATGCTGCGGATAGCTCGATACTATGTTTGTGAACCTCCTCCAAGCCTGAAAGAAAGTTTCACAATCAGTTTGATTAAAATTTACAATCTTGAGATTTTCCATCCTATGTTTGTGTGCATTAGCATACCGTGCATCATACAGATTGTTTGTGCAATAGAAATTCATATAATCCATTTTTTAAAAAAACAAAAGTTTATGTACAAAAAATTAAACAAAAATTTATATACAGTAAAGTGGAAAGATCTCACCGAAGGTCCTCTAAACGAAATAAACCGTAGTCACAAACCATTCCTCCCCAGCAACGGCGCCAAAAACTTGGTGGGACCGAAAAGGTGCTCTCTCTCAAGCGCAAGAGTCCATACAAGTAATATAGTCTGGGAGTCCAGATGTCGAATCCTCAGGAGGAAATCTGTTGCAACCACAACTCAAATCAAATAGAAAGCCTACGAAAATAAACTAACCACTTCAACAATGATGGTGATGGTGTGAATATACGTGATGGTGACGTGCGAACAATACGAACAAAGAAAAATCGTGTATGAAAGTATCGACGAAAAGTTTGCACATGGTATGGGTTCGTTAGGATCAATGCTTCGTATTAATTTGGTTGACAAGTATAACACAATGAATTCTCCTTTTGGGAGTAATTCACTGGAAAATACCTAATATAACTCAATGAATTCTCCTTTTGGGAGCAATTCATCGGAAGATGCCCTTTTGGGGGTTAAATCACAATAATCAATAAGATCGTCGCTAAAGTTATAATACGATATGAAACTCTCTTTTGGAGAGATCAAAGCTACAATATGAATCTCCCTTTTGGGGAGATCAAAACTCACCCTTTTGGGGGCGATCATCAACTCAATCACTTATTTTGGAAGATGAAAAAGACGATTTACGAACAAAGATTACAACTTTAACGACGTTTAACGATTTAGCACAAGGAATACAACCAAATAAACACAAATAATATCCCCTAACTATGCCATACCATGCACAATAACAATTTAGCTACTCATGGTGCAAGAATAAACAAGTTTCATCACAAAATACATTGATCTAATAGCAAAATACGATGAAAAACACCAAAATACGGAGTTTAAGTTAAGAATTCATCACCAAATCTCCAAGATATACACCAAAACTCTCTAGAAATAATAAAAATAGCCTCTGGAATTTTACAGAATTTTTCCCTGGCAAAATACGGCTCATAGAGCCTCCAATACGCTCAAAATACGCCCAAAATCTGCTTGTCTCCGCCCAAAAACCCTAGGAATACCTTATATAATAGGCATTGCGGGTTTAATGGGCTTATCGGGTTCAGATTCGCATCCAATAGCAACCCAAACCTGATCCGCGACCGCCTCATATATCAACCGTTGATCTCGGGCGGGATTGAACGTGGACGTGACACGTGGCCTTTATGATTCGCGCGCGCCCGCTTCGCACTCGAGTTCGATTCGAACTCGCTGTCGATTTTCGACCGTTGGATCAACCGTGGGCGGTCGAGATTACGCCGCGTCACCGCATGGATTCGCTCGCTTGCGAGCCGTTGGATCATGGATCAAGGGTGCACAGTGGGCCACGTCGCCCGCTCTTCGAACTCAATTCGAATTCGAGCGGCGTGCATCGCGACCGTCTGTTCGAGCGGCAACCCGTTAGGATTGTGCCACGTGGCTCCTATTGCGTGTGCTCTGCTCCGTTGCGATGAGCCGTCGCTGCCCGTCCGATCTTAATCGCTCGGTTGCAAGCTTGCCATGTCGCCCCGTAAGGAGCCTGCGACTTCGCTTCTTCTGCTCGGCATCGGGCCGTTGGATCTCGATCCAACGGTAAAAACAATCGCCGCCCTCGTCATTTGCTCTTCGAATGCGTGGCCGTTCGATCTGCGATCGACGGCCACGATCTGGATGCTCCGCTCGCGTACGAGGACGTGCCTTGGATAGCTCTCGACCGTTGGATTGTCGATCTAACGGTGGATAGTCGCCCACGTCGCCTCTTAGCAGCGACCGTTTGATGCGGGCAGAAACCATTCCAATGCTGCCACATGGCAGCTTATGATTCGCTGGCGGCCGTATTTTCGTATTTCCTTGAGTATTTCCCCATTTAATTGGTATTCTGCATTCAAAAATACACAATAATTAGCACAGATCTCAGAAAAATACAAATAAATAGTCGTTGGAATCGTGAGATCGAGAACAAGCTAGGAAAAATATAAAATGTGTAGAAATGCGTCGTTAATTGCTGTTTTGTGCTCAAATAGTGTGTTTTCTCTAATAAATAAATGTGTAGAAAATACAAACATATTAGAGAACAATATAGCATCACATGAGCACAAAATAGGGCTAAATAGGGGGTTAAATATGTAATATTGAATCCGGATCAGGCTTCTGAGCAAGCATTTGAGGAATTGAAGAAGAAGCTGATGACTGCACCAGTGCTAGCTATACCAGATAGAACTGGGGGATTTGAAGTTTTCTGTGACGCATTTGGCAAGGGTCTTGTATGTGTCCTACACCAACATGGTCATGTGGTTGCATATGCGTCCCTGCACTTAAAGCCTCATGAGAAGAATTATCCAACCCAAGACTTGTAGTTAGCCGCTGTCATATTTGCTCTGAAGATTTGGAGCCATTTTCTATTAAGTGAGCAAATGAAGATCTACACTGACCACAAGAGTTTGAAGTACATCTTCACCCAGAAGGAGCTCAATATGAGGTAACACAGATGATTAGAGCTCATGGCTGATTATGGCGTCGATCTTCAATATCATCCGAGGAAAGCGAATGTTGTACCAGATGCATTGAGCCGATTACCAGCGATTATGACTCTCAGCTCAATGTAGACTACATAAAGCTATGCGAGAGATGTAGATTGAAGTTATCTTACCTGGGCCTCCAGCATCATTGATGAATATGCAAATTCAGTCAACTATCGTGGATCGAATTAAAGCTGCTCAGACCGGAGATGCAAAGTTGCTGAAGATCAGAGAGCAAGTCGAAGCTGGATTTGGACGGATTTTTTCATCCACGAGGATGGTTCCTTGAGATATGGTAGTAGGATTTGTGTGCCTTCCAGTGATATCAGAGGTGAAATACTGAATGAAGCACACAACTCTCCTTACTCTATTCATCCTGGTGGCACCAATATGTACAAGGATCTTCGTCTGAACTTTTGGTGGCATGGAATGAAGAGAAGCGTAGCTCGTAATGTTGCCAAATGCATCGTGTGTCAGCAAGTGAAGGTATAACATCATCGTACTGCTGGATTGCTTCAACCTCTACCTATTCTGTGTTAGTTCTTAGGTTCAAGACTAACGTTGTTTTGATGATGATCAATACATTATGTTAGCGTGCTAATCAATCTTATGTTTTAGTCTCAGTTTATCTAAATGATTATATGTTGATGAGACAAAGCTTAAAAGCTTGGTGCATGATGATGGATGGACATCTAGAGGAGCAATGCCAAAGCTTGGAGCTTGATGAGGGGAAACTCATCAAGGGGTGCCAAAGCTTGGATAATGTTGGGGAGCATTAAGGTATCATGAGCTTGAAGACTTAGATTCTAGGAGATGCAATATGTAATCCATGTAATTTCTATTACTTGCATTTCTCTTTTTGAGTCTAGGATTATTGTAATGCCTTGATACATGGTCATAGATATGCATTTAACCATCTATTACCATTATTGTAAAGCCTCATTTCTATTACTCTCATGCATATGCATTTAACCATCTTAGTGAGCCTTAGAATTATCATAGATATCATCCCAGTAGGTTCACCATGCCTTAAACTCCTACTTGAGTTTTTGGCTCTCCCACAGTAGACTGATGAATGCACGACAGGTGGCTGGATAACTTCCAGGCGCCTGCCCGGCCTTCTACAGTCAACTGGCATGCACAGCTCAAGTCAACATTTTTATTGACTCTTCTTGAGCTTTTCGCCTCAGTTGCCTGATGTTCAATTTACAGTCGCCTGTGTTTCTACATTCGACTGGGAATTGATCTACAGTGGTCTGTGCGCAACTTGCATTTTCTGGGCTTCATCCCAATCTGCAAGTCAGTCGACTGATGAAGTATTTACAGTCACCTGTAAATTTATAGTTTCCTGTGAAATGGTCATCTATTGTCTGAAAGGCGTAAGTGCAAAAGTTGCATTTTCTCAACTCCTTTCCATCCCAAGTAACAGTCGCCTGCTGAAGGATATTCAGTCACATGTCTATTTACAGTCATCTGTGAATTGTTCTACAGTCGTCTGTGCGCAACTTGCATTTTCTGGGTTTCATCTCAATGTGCAAGTCAGTCGACTGGTGAAGCATTTACAGTCGCCTGATTATTTGCAGTCGCCTACGTAGTCTTCTACATTCACCTGTCCTGGCTCAGATTATAGCCGTTGGGAATTTTTTAGCCGTTGACCAGTCGACTGTCAGTTGTTCATCAGTTGACTGTCTGTGCCGTAAACTGCCAAAATCTAGCCGTTGCAGATTTCTTCTCTTTGGGTTTTTGGTTTGTTTTATGGGCTCTTCTTGGCTTCACATATATAAGAGATGGCTCACTTCTTTTAGAACTCTTGGTTAATATTGAATATCTTTGAGAATCAATAGCGACTCCGAATCTCTTCTATTTTTCTCTCATGAGCACATTCCTCTTCATGCATTGAAGCTAGCTCATAGGAAAATTCTCCAAGGGATCTAATTCACATTCCTTTTTCTTGGAGAACATCTTTCTTCTCTTCATTTTATACACTCAAGTGAGAAGTGTTAGGATTCATTCTTAGAAGAGAGAAAGATCATCAAGTGCAATCAAAGCCTCATCTCAAGCACTTGAGTTTCATTTGCATGCCTTCTTCATCAAACTGGTAAGATCATATCAAGGCATATGTAAGTGTTGTCTCGTTTCATTTTACGTTCAAAACCCAAATTATCTTTGCGAAATTAATTACTCTCTTTGTGGGAGTTACTCTCTTTGTGATAGTTTGGTTCGTTCTATGTGAAAGAACAAATCCTCTGTGTGAGGTCTCTCTGTGTGAGAGTAAGGATTTCTCTGTGTGAGAATCCAAATCCTCTGCATGAGGTATCTCTGTGTGAGATTGTATTCACTTCTCTTTATGAGAATCATAGTGAATATTGGTGTGGCTGGACGTACACAAGTTTGGGGAACCAGGGTAAAATCCTTTTGTTTGCGATTGTTGTTGTTGAGCACTCTGTTTAATTTCTGCTGCTTATTACGCTTTAATTTTAGTAAATTTTAATTTAGCACTTTTCTTGCCATTACACTATTCACTCCCCCTCTAGTGTGTGTGTGTAGCCCCGTAGGGTCCCTTACATTTTGGAATGGAAGTGGCTGCACATCACTATGGATTTTGTAACTGGACTGACTCGGAGTGCTAAGCAGAATGATGCGATTTGGGTGATCGTTGATCGATTAACCAAATCAGCACACTTTATACCATTCCGAGTGGGGTAATCTACGGAGATACTTGCGAAGACGTATATGAGGTAATGATCTATCTTATGCCTTTACGACTTCTTCTAGAATACATTGTGATGTAATCGATTACCATGCAGGAGATTGTTCGATTGCATGGAGTTCTAGTGAGCATTGTCTCTGACCAAGATACCAGATTTACATATCAATTCTGGAAGAGTCTGCAGACCAATCTGGATACTAGTCTTAGTTTCAGCACTGTGTACCACCTGCAGACTGATGGTCAATCAGAGCGTACTATATAGATATTGGAGGACATGTTACGAGCTTGCATGCTGGATTTCACAGGCTCGTGGGAAGATCACCTACACTTGGTAGAGTTTTCCTACAACAATAGCTACCAAGCCCGCATTGGCATGGCCCCGTTTGCTGCACTCTATGGAAGGAAGTGTCGGTCCCTATTGAGTTGGGATGACATTGGGTCATAATATAGAGTGCACCAGAGATGATTGTTGAAACGATGGATGTAGTGCGTAATATCAGAGACAAGTTACGCATTGCACAAGATCGGTACAAACATTGAGCTGATACCAAGCGTCTGTTGGAAACATAAAGTTTCTCTTCCCATAAATTTTTTGATGATACAATCATTTATATATATGTGTGTATACTAACTTTTTGGATGCCGATTATCAAGCTCAAACTATCACATATGACAATCGTCAAAGTTACGTTGCAAGAAAAAGCCTCAGATTGCACAATGAAGCTCAAGCAATGAATTCTTATATCTTGAGAAAGATGATGTAATTTTACTTTTTATTCTTGCAAAACTTTAGATTGTTAAAGCCTTGATAATACTCTATCTTAGTTCTTTAGGACTCAGCTTCAAAATCCAAATTTCAGAAAAATTAGCAGACAAGCACTTCCCCTAGTCAACTAATAGACTTTTTCTTATTTTATTAAGAAAAACAAAATAATTTTTTGTCAAAATATAGGGTTATTTAGTACCGACCCCCTGTGTTTTCTACGAAATTAGCAACACCCCCCCTATGGTTTCAATAATTAGTAAGACCCCCATATTGCACCCAATTTTGGACCCCCTCCCCCTGTTTAGGGGGGTCTTCCTATAGGCGGGGGAGTCCAAATTGGATACAATAGGGGGGTCTTACTAATTATTGAAACCATAGGGGGGTGTTGCTAATTTCGTAGAAAACACAGGGGGTCGGTACTAAATAACCCCAAAATATATTTTTCAATCATAAGGATCAAATTCTGAAATTTTCTCAAAATTTTGTTCCTAGTAGACTAATAGATTTCGCTAGTCTGCCAGACAGTTTTTCATATAGTTATAACGTCAGTTTTTATAACTGATTTCTATTAAATAATTTTTATAATTATTTAATGGCAGTTACAAACTACCTTCCATCGTCACTTTGGCGGTTCCTAGCCATTTTTGGCAGTTTTTGGAAGTTTTATAGCCGTTCTCCTTCAAATGACACTTCAACAGCCATTTTGCAGCCCAGTTAGTCAACTAACAAAACTACCTAGGCGACTAATTTTTGGAAAAACGGCTCAGAATTTTTTGAAAATTTAGGCAGTTGTTCAACGTTCGAAAACTAACTTTTTGGACTATAAATAGACTCCCAGACCCTTGCCTAAAACACACAAAAATTCTCACACTTTCTCTTTTCTTAAGTTTTCTTTCACTCTAGAAAGTGTGTGATTTTCAGATTTCCATAGGGGAACCTCTGCAGAAATTCTGCCCCTTTAGGAAGTCCAATTTCCAAGAGCGTTCTACCATAATTCATATCTTGAACCTTGGAGATTCCATCACCAACCTTGCGCTATAATTCCGAGATTATCAAGGCTATAGGTGATATTGTTTCATACTCTTTTTTGGTGAATCTCTTGTTGAAGAGATTGTACAAGTTTGCAACACGGGGATTGTTGACATCTTTGTATGTTGATTTTGTAGAGAGCAAGTGTTTTAGTGGATTCAAATCTCTACGGGGTAGAGGACTGGACGTAGGATCACAAGGATCTGAACCAATATAAAAATCTCTGTGTTTGCGTTTGGAATATTCTGGATTGTCTTTTTTTATTTCAGCACTCTTATTGCAATTTTTTATTAACTTTTAATTTTGCATTCACACTATTCACCCCCTAGTGTATTTGGTATACCAGGAGATCCAACATTTGGTATCAGAGCTTCATGGTGAAAATGGCCTACACCTATTCGACGAACACTTCAACGTCTTCATCACAAATTCTAGAAGGGCACTCTACTACAAGGACTCCACTATTCAATGGTTCCAACTACTCCTATTGGAAGGCAAGGATGGCAATCTATCTTCAATGCATCGACTACGAACTTTGAAACATGTTGGAAACTCAGTACGAGAAGCCTACAACTCCATATGCCCAATGGACCACTAATGACAAATCTGCTGCAACCCGCAACTCTAAAGCAATGAATGCAGTATTCTGTGCTATGAACAAGAATGAGTTCAATCGTGTCTCCCAGGCCAAAACAGCATATGATATTTGGCATACACTCCAGGTAACACATGAATGAACTAATAAAGTTAAGGAAACAAAAATCTCTGTTCTTGTTCACAGGTTTGAGTTATTCAGAATGAAGGAGAATGAACCAATTGGAGAAATGATTACTCGTTTCATCGACATTGTCAACTCCTTAATAGCCCTTGGCAAGACTTATACTCAAACGGAACAAGTACGGAAGATTCTTCTGCCTTAACGTCAGAATGGGAGAAGAAGACTACAGCTATAGAAGAATCCAATGACTTGTCAACTCTCACCGTTGAAAGTTTGGTTGGTAACCTGATGGCCTATGAAGTACACCTTTTGGATCACAAAAAATAAGCAGATACAAAGAAGAAAACTCTTGCCTTCACCGCTTCATCAGACATCGATAGTTCAGACGTAGATGATGAAGACATGGCACTGAGAACTAGAAACTTTAAGAAGTTTCTTCGAAGAGGTAAGTTTAAAAGTTTTAAGACCAAAATTACTGATGCTTCTTTGTGTTTTCAATGTAACAGGCCAGAACATATGAAAAAGGATTGTCCACTTCTTAAGCCTAAAAAAGGACATTTAACAACTTCAGAAAGGATAAGAAGTTCGAAAAGAGAAAGAAGGCACTAGCAACAACATGTGACTCTTCATCTTCAGAAGAAGAAGAAGAAGTCAACGATCAAACTAATGAAGAGAATGCTCATATATGCTTTATGGCACAAAGTGATAATGAGTTAAGTAGTTTAGATATTGAAGAACTACGTGATGCTTTTAATGAATTATATACGAGATTCAAGAAATTGAATTCTCAACATAAGGCATTAATTCTTTATCATCAAGACCTAACCTCTTCTTTTTCTTCATTAGATAGTTTTAAAATTTAGAAGGAAACATTATCTTCTCAAAATGATAAACTACTTCATGAAAATGAGATTCTCAAATCTGAGAATCATAATATGATTTCACGCATTTCCATTTTGGATAAAGATATCTCTTTCTCTAAAATTGAAATATGATAATATGTCTTTTAACATTAATAAGTTTAATAAAGGAAAGAATAATCTTGATGATTTACTTAGAATACAACATCCTGCTAATCATAGACAAGGTTTGTGGTATAAGAATACTTCCAAATCCAATATTTTTGGTAATGTTATTTTAGAAAAGAAAATGCATGTATTTATTAAATCAAAGAAAACTTATTCTTCTAATAGTATGAAAAAGGATACTATTCAGATGCCAAAGAAGACCAATTTTCTTACATCTTCTAAGAAAACTATTATGCATAAAATTTGGGTTCCCAAAGACATTTGCTTATATAATAAGGATTTATATATATCTAATTTTATGCAAAATATTTTTCTTTCTTCTAACTATTTAACGAAACCAAATTCCACTTAGGTTTGGTTTCCTAAGAACTAATCCTAAGGACCCATATAAAAAGGGTACCAATATTTATTGTTTATCTTTCAGGTACCCATAAAAAAGATGGATACTAGATAGTGGATGTTCTAAACACATGACCGAGAACATCAAACTTTTATCAACAGTTCAATTCAAAGATGGTGCCATCGTTACTTTTGGTGATAACAACAAAGGTAAAGTGATTAGCATTGGAATAGTTCGTGATCCAACTAAGCCAATCATCGAAAATGTGCTCCTCGTTGATGGTTTGAAACATAATCTCTTATCCATTCCTCAAGTATGCGATAAAGATTTTAAAATAGTTTTCGAAAAGAATGCATGCATTATATATGATCTTAATATGACTAATATTTTATTTCAGGGTAGTCGTAAGAATTATATATATATATATAAGAGAATAATGGCTATCATACGCCATATGAGATAGGCTCTCATATGCCCTCTCACATAAAGCAACCAAGTACAAGCCCACATGGGCGTGTACTTGGTTGTACTTGGTTGCTTTATGTGAGAGGGCATATGAGAGCCTATCTCATATGGCGTATGATACCCATTAATCCCTATATATAATGCATGAAAGTATCTTCAAATGATCATTGTTTACTAGCATTTACAGATAACACATTATTATGGCATAAACGTTTTGGACATACTAATTTTAAGCATTTAGCACGTATTTCAAAACAAAAGTTAGTTTCTGAAATGCCGACTATATCTTTCACTCATACACAATTTGTGATGCATGTCAACAAGGCAAAATGCATAAATCCTCTTTTAAATTGAAAGATGATATCTATACAAAAAGACCACTTGAACTTTTACATTTAGATTTATTTGGTCCTTCTAGAATAGCTTCTTTAAATGGTAATAAATATGCATTTGTGATTGTTGATGATTTTTCAAGATATACTTGGGTTTTATTCTTGAAACATAAAAATGATGCATTTGAATAATTTACAATATTTTGTAAAAGAATTCAAAATTTAAAATCTTCATCCATTATTACTATTTGTAGTGATCATGGAGGAGAGTTTAAAAATGAATTATTTACAAAATTTTGTAATAAACATGGTATAACACATAACTTCTTTTTTCCTCGAGCCGCACCACAAAATGGTGTAGTTGAAAGGAAAAATAGAACTTTACAAGAATGTGCTAGAATCATGTTATGTGTTGTGCTTTACCAAAATACTTTTGGGCAGAAGCCGTTGCTACTGCATGTTATGTTTTGAATAGAATTTTGGTAAGACCACAAATGAATAAAACTTGTTTTGAATTGTGTTATGATCGTATACCTAGTGTGTCTTATTTTAAAGTATTTGGTTGTAAATGTTTTATTCTTAATACTAAGGATTCACTAGATAAGTTTGATTCTAAATCAAACGAAGGTATTTTTGTAGGATATTCTACACGTAGTAAAGCATATATGATTTATAATAAAAGAACCTTATGTATTAAGGAATCTCTTCATGTAAATTTTGCTGAGAATTTTACACATATCACACATGTAGATGAAGAAGATTCTACACATGTCACTAGTTCTTTAGAAAATACTAAGTTAGATGACGATAATACTACTAATTCCATTCCTGAGATTATCCCTGAAAATACAAGTCTTCCTAAAGCATTTGATGAAATTCCTAATCATCCACATGATCTAGTTATTGGAAATATTTCTGATAGAGTAAGAACTAGATCTCAAATAGAACAAATGACTAATTGTACATTTACATCATCCATCGAACCAAAGAATGTTATTGAAGCATGTAAAGATAGTTCATGGATTATTGCAATGCAGGAAAAACGTAATCAATTCAAAAGGAATGATGTATGTGAATTAGTACCTAGACCTTCAGATCATCCTATTATTGGAACAAAGTGTGTATTTAAGAATAAATTGGATGAATCTGATCAAGTAGTTAAAGATAAGGCTAGATTAGTTGCACAAGGTTATAATCAGGAAGAAGGCATAGATTATGATGAAACCTATGCTCATGTTGCAAGATTAGAATCTAATAGAATGCTTTTAGCATATGCATGTTATAAAGATTTTAAGTAATATCAAATGGAAGTTAAAAGAGCATTTCTTAATGGTATTATAAAGGAAGAAGTCTATGTAGAACAACCACATGATTTCAACATGAAAGTTTGGATAATCATGTTTTCAAGTTGAAGAAAGCATTATATGGATTAAAACAAGCACCTCATGCTTGGTATGAAAGATTGAAAATCTTTCTGTTAAAATCTGGTTATTCTATTGGAAAAATAGATTCTACTTTATTTACCAACATATAGATTCTGATGTTATCATTATACAAATATATGTAGATGACATAATTTTTGGTTCTACTAATGATTCTCTTTGTCAAGAATTTTCTAAGGAAATGCAGAATGAATTTGAGATGAGTCACATGGGTGAATTGATCTATTTCCTTGGACTTCAAATCAAGCAAATGAAGGAAGGTATATTTATACACCAAAGTAAATATACAAATGAACTCATCAAAAGATCAGGGTTAGAGAATTCTGTAGAAAAGCGTACTCCAATGGGTACTTCATCAAATCTTGATAAAGATCCACATGGTAAGAGTGTTGATCAAACGCTATATCGAGGTATGGTTGGATCATTACTTTATCTTACCGTAAGTAGACCAGATATTATGCTTTATGTTTGTATATGTGCAAGATATTAGTCTGATCCTAAGGTATCACATTTGACTGCTGTCAAAAGGATAATTAGGTATGTCAAACACACATCTGATTTTGGTTTATATTACCCAAAATCAGATTCTTTTGATTTAGTTTCATATAGTGATGCAGATTTTGCTGGTTGCAAAACTGATCGTAAAAGTACAAGTAGAACTTATCACTTTTAGGATATGCATTAGTATCATGGTTTAGTAAGAAACAAAAATCTGTTTCTCTATCTACTACTGAAGCGGAATACATTGCCGCTGGTTTAGCATGTGCACAGATTTCATGGATGAAACAAACAATACTAGATTATGGCATTAAATGTAACACATGTCTAATAGTGTGTGACAACACTAGTGCTATAAATTTATCCAAAAATCAGGTACATCATGCACGTACTAAGAACATATATATACGTCACCATGTCTTGGATGATCATGTCCAAAAAGGTGATATTACTCTTAAGTATATAGACACTAAGATCAAATTACCGATAACTGACTAAGCTACTTAAAGGAGAGACTTTTCTTAAACTTAGAAGAGAACTTGATATAGTCAGTGAATCGGAATTTTAACTATAGATTATAGTTATATATTATGTTAATATCAATATAGAATTTTTCTGGAATTTTCAGAATTATTTTATGTTTTTATTAGTCGACTAGCTGATAGTTCTGGTCGACTAACCCGCTAGATATTTCTATATCACACACACACATTATCATATTAATATATTTCATCTAAACTGATCGGTCAAATGTTTTAATTCCACTAGAAACAAAAAGAACCACCTTTTTGTTTTCCATCCACTTTTCAAAGCTCCTTGGAAAGATAACATGTCAAGTACACTTTTCCTTGGAAAGTGGCCTTTGTTAAGTCAAACTAGTACAACCCTTGGACAGATGTCAGGCCCTTCTTTTGACTGGCTATATTAGTTAAAAATCCACAGTTTTCGCGTCTTTCCTTTACAATATTCCATGAGTCTGGATTAGTCGACTAGACGTTTCGACTAGTAGACGAGAAAATTACAATTATCCTAAAACTGCGATTTTGACCGTTTTCTTCCACCGTTTTTCGCACCAATCAGTTCTTCAACATTTAGAATTGAAAAGGGAAGTTTACACTGTTTTTTCAGTTTTTGATGATTCAAATTTTCGAATTTCCCTCCTCCAATCCTTATTTAAACACCATATGATCTTCATTTCTTCAGGAGAAAAACCAACTCTCAATATTCTGAATAAACCTTTCCATTTCAGAGAAAGAGACCACAGATTTCTCACAGGTACTCTTCCTTCTTCTCTAAATGATCCCCTTTTCAAATCACCGTTCTTCTCATAGATTCACTCTGGCCGAAGAAGCCCGCGCAAAATATGCCGCCATAGAATTCACCCCGTTCTATCCCGAACAATCAATCGATTTTAGTGATCCGAAAATTCAGAACTTCAATCTCCATCATCTTCTACATACCATTTCTCTCTTCCATCTTTGGTGTGAAGACATTCCATACTTCCTCTTCTTGTAAAACAATTTTACTCTAATATGATTGTTTATCAAGATGACGAAAACATTCATTTCGACACCAAAGTTCAATGTGTAGAAATGCATCTAACTTTTGAAAATCTTGCCGAATGTCTTAGATTCCCTCGATCAAATGATCAAACTCTCGAATTTTCCATGGATCATCAACCCACTCTTGATTTAATTTGTTTCGATTTTCGTCCTTCCGGCATGATCACCATGAACTTACATCCAACTGCTCGCCTTCTCCTCAAGATCATAACTAACGACCTTCTTCCAAAGGTTGGTTCTTTCAATTACATTGTTGACACTCGCCTTCGCATTCTCAATACCATCATGCGTGGCATAAAAGTTGATTGGTCCGTTTCTTTCATGTTAACCTTAGTGAAACCCGTTTCAAACCACATCATCCTACCTTGCACGATCACTCGTATTCTTCAACATTTTGAAGTTCCTCTTGATGATGAAGTGGCCGTTTATAATCCACGTTGCTTTGATAACTCCATCTTGAGTCACATGGACCTTCAACCAACTCCACATATTGAAGAAGAGCAACCGATCGATTCACACCCTCGTTGTCGCAAGATTCCCATGTCCCCAAATGTTTGCCCTCACTCATCTCGGTTCTTCCTCCTAGAACAAGTTGATCATCTTCAAGATGATATGCATATCAGTTTTGCGGGAGGCCAGGAAAATTTGCGTGGTTTTGAGAATAGTATTGCACAAGTTAGGCATGACAGGCATGCAAGCTTTGACGGCATACAAGGGACTCAAGCCCAGATTATGAGTCTTCTTGCACAGTTGACACCTTATTCACCATCAACCTTTCACCGACCACCTAGGCCCCCTCCATCGTTTTGAGCGATTTCTGGAAAATTTTGCTTATTAGTTGACTAGGAAAATCAGCTAGTCGACTAATCATAGTTATCCGTGGTTGTTTTCATTTATATGGTTTGTTGTGTTGTTTGATGTTTGTTGTTCAGGGTAGCCCAGTCAGTTAGTTTGGTTTAGGTTTCTTTCGGTTAGTATGTGTTGCTTCACCATGTACTGCTTATGTTATTGTGTGTTGTATTAATGAAATTCAGTTTGGTTTAGTTCATATACCTCCATGTTTTGAAAAATTCTGCACTGATTAGTTGAACAGAACTTTTCATTACTCAACTAATTTGCTAAATTGGCTGAAATTCTTCCCATTTTTGATAATTTCAAAGTGGGAGAAAAATATGAAATGACATATGAAATGACATATATAAACATTATTAAATATGCATACATATACATGTTTTACTACCATTCCCAAAGTTTTAAATCTCTCTTTTACCAACATTCAAAATTTTATGATATATGCATTTGCTAATTGATATTAATTTATTACACAATCATTAATATTGGCAAATTGATTATTTTCTATCAAGCATATATTCAGGGGAGTTTTACAATTACAAGTATTTTGTTACAAACACATATTTTCCTATTATCTTAAGATATATTGTAATCATAAAAAATGGGGGAGAATGTTAGAAACATAAAGTTTATCCTCCCATAAAGTTTTTGATGATACAATCATTTATATATATGTGTGTGTATACTAACTTTTTGGACGCAGATTATCAAGCTCAAACTATTGCATATGACAATCGTCAAAGTTACGTTGCAAGAAAAAGCATCAGATTGCACAATGAAGCTCAAGCAATGAAATCTTATATCTTGAGAAAGATGATGTAATTTTACTTTTTATTCTTGCAAAACTTTAGATTGTTAAAGCCTTGATAATACTCTATCTTAGTTCTTTAAGACTCAGCTTTTAAATCCGAATTTCAGAAAAAATAGCAGACCAGCACTTTCCCCTAGTCGACTAATAGAATTTTTCTTATTTATTAAGAAAAACAAAATAATTTTTGGTCAAAATATATTTCCAATCATAAGGATCAAGTCCTAAAATTTTCTCAAAATTTTGTTCCTAGTCGACTAATAGATTTTTCTAGTCTGCCAGACAGTTTTTCATATAATTATAACGTCAGTTTTTATAACTGATTTCTATTAAATATTTTTTATAATTATTTAATGGCAGTTACAAACTACCTTCCAACGTCACTTTGTCAGTTCCTAGTCATTTTTGGCAGTTTTTGGAAGTTTATAGCAGTTCTCCTTCAAAGGACACTTCAACAGCCATTTTTGGTCTAGCAGCCCAATTAGTCGACTAATAAAACAACCTAGTCGACTAATTTTCGGAAAAACGGCTCAGAATTTTTTGAAAATTTTGGCAGTTGTCCAACGTTCGAAAACTAACTTTTTGGACTATAAATAGATGCCCAGACACCTGCCTAAAACACACGAAAATTCTCACACTTTCTCTTTTCTTAAGTTTTCTTTCTCTCTCTAGAAAGTGTGTGATTTTCAGATTTCCATATGGGAACCTCTGCAGAAATTCTGCCCCTTTAGGAAGTTCAATTTCCAAGAGTGTTCTACCACAATTCATATCTTGAACCTTGGAGATTCCATCACCAACCTTGCGCTATAATTCCGAGATTATCAAGGCTATAGGTGATATTGTTTCATACTCTTTTTTTGGTGAATCTCTTGTTGAAGAGATTGTACAAGTTTGCAACACGGGGAGTGTTGGCATCTTTGTATGTTAATTACTTGCGGGGTGCAAGTGGTTTAGTGGATTCAAATCTCTACGGGGTAGAGGACTGGACGTAGGATCACAAGGATCTGAACCAGTATAAAAATCTCTGTGTTTGCGTTTGGAATATTCTGGATTGTTTTTTATTTCCGCACTCTTATTGTAATTTTTTATTAACTTTTAATTTTGCAATATCGTCGTGATTTACACTATTCACCCCCCTCTAGTGTATTTGGTGTGCCAGGAGATCTAACAGCGTCACTTGGAGTTTCAACCAGGAGATCATGTTTTCCTGAAGATATCTCCAAACAGATGGGTGATACGTTTTGGGAATCGAGGAAAGCTTAGCCCAAGATTTATTTGACCATTTGATGTGCTAGAGCGAGTTGGAGAAGTTGCTTATCATTTAGCTCTACTGTCTTCATTGGAGAGAGTGATGGGAAATCGAATCCCACCCCTAAGTGGTTTTGATGATGAACACACCAAATGATGTTAGTGTACTAATTACACTATAACTTAAGCGTGCAGGTTGTGCGATTGATAGCTTTTTGCATACTCCGAAGAAGCTCAACCACACTCAGAAGACGGAGACGAAATTTGCAAGGTCTACGTCAAGCACAAGTATAGCTCAATGTTGAAGCTCATGCAAGTGCTCAAGCTTAATGAAAGAGGAGCTCAAATTCAAGAGAAGCACGTGTCTACTTCAAACATCTGATCGGCTTCCTGAAGGTCTCGTCTGAGTCTAGTGTGTGAGTTGGTCTCTTTAGGATTATGTTAAAGCCAACTAATATTAAACACACACAAAAATGATTTCGAAGCAAAAACGTTTTAAATCTTTTTAAACTCTTGAGAGCATTAGCTAGTTGATTTAAATCTTAGTAGTCAAACTCCAAACACCCAGGAGTTGATTACACATTTCCCTAGCCGAGCTTAAGTGAAAAAGTGCTGTGGGAGTCGACTACCAAAGGAGGGAGTCTGTCAACTACCAGCAGAGAGAGCAGAATTTTCAATGAAATTCTCTGGGAGTCGACTACCTCAGTAGAGAGTCGACTACCAGCTGTCGATTTCTCCTGCGATTTGACTTCCTGATTTCACTCTTCTTTCCTCATTTGTTGGATTGAAAGTCAATCGTTTTGAAATTCAAAATCACATCTAAAACTCTATAAATAGAACCCTTGAGATCATTTCTAATACGACCAATCTCTCTATTATTTCTTGAGCTAAATTCTATTCTAAAGATCTCATCGCTCTCATTGCTTTCAACGCTAATAGCTAACTACTGTTTTTATTTTCTGATCTCAAGTTCTAATTTTGGAATTCTTTTTGAGATCCATTTTTATTTTGGCTATTTTAAACTGTTTTTCAAAATCCATTCTTTATTTTTCATTCTTGAAAGGATTTTTGAAAACCAGAGATCTAGATCACAACGAATCATTTCATATTCTTTGTGTAATCTAAAGATCCATTTAAAATTCTTTTAGCCACGTAACGCATAATTGCAATATTTATCTTGGCTATAGAATTTTTGGGTGTAAACCAATCTCCACCAATATTGTGGTGAATTGGAACTTTGTTTCTTTGTGGATTCCCCTTTGTGTTAAGGGACGACGTAAATCCTAGACAAGTCTATGTGGTTGGAAAATCGTAGTTAAGGCTGGGTCATTGGAAATCCTAACAAGTGGAGTTAGGTAATTGTATTGCCAAGGCAATAGTGGATTAAATCTCGTACCGGATTGGTCGGGGAATGGACATACCCAGGTTGCAGGAAACCAGGATAAAAATCGCGTGTCTCTGCGTTTGCTTTTCTGTGATTTTCTATATTCTTTGTACAAGCTTTTTTATTCATTTATTAATATTATATCTTTGTAACTCTTCATTTATTATTACAAAGATCATTCTTTTAATTACGTTGTGTAATAATTCTCTTTGTGTATAAAGATTTATTTGCTTATAACTTATTATTTTTAAGATTATCTTGTTGATTAAGAACCAACGTAGATCACTCTACTTGGTTTCTTAGGCAACATTAGAAGGTTTATAATTGTGGTATCATTAACGATCAAAAAGTTTACTATTTGTACAACACTATTCAACCCCCTTCTAGTGTTGTTTGCCACCCACATGATCTAACGCTTGGTATCAAAGTCAGGCTTAAAAAGCGATGGCGTCAACATCGTTCCACTCTGAATGTCTCAATACCGTGCGACCACCGTTGTTCAATGGAACAAACTACGCAAGCTGGAAGATCCGTATGAAGACTTACCTAGAGTCACTAGACATTGAAGCTTGAACCGTCATCAAGAACCCTTACAAAGTGCCTACGGAATTCGACACCGGAAAATGGTCAACCGACAAAAATAAGAAGGCCAACCTCAACGCCAAAGCGATGAACACATTATTTTGCACTGTGACAGGTAATGAATTCAATCGTGTCTCTCAATGCGAGATGGCACATCAGATATGGCATACTCTTCAGGTAAGTCATGAGGGAACCGAAAAGTAAAAGAATCCCGTATTAATGTTTTGCACTCTAAATTTGAATCTTTTAAGATGGAAGAAGGAAAGAGTATCACCGATGTGAATACTCGTTTTACTAATATCACCAATGAGCTCGTAGATCTAGGTAAGAAATTATTTGAGTATGACCAGGTAATGAAGATACTAAGATCTCTCAGACCCGAATGGATTCGACGACCAAGGAAGGAGCTTATGCAGCCTTCGATCAAAGCGATGATTCTGCATCAGACGAATCTTCATCAAATGATAAGAGAAGAGAAGAGAAACAGCCCATACGTGTTTCTTAGCCTACACGTCATCAAAGGTAAGTTCTTTGCATGACTCATCATCTAGTTATAATGATACATCATCAAAGCGATGATGAAGACATGTACTACAGAGGAGGATATAAGGAGCTGTGCTCAATGCATGAAAAGCTCATAAAAGAACATAGGAGAACACTTAGAATAGTTAAAACAGATACTAAAGAAAAGGAAAAACTTATTAAAGAGAATACTGTTTTGAAAGAAAAGAATGATTCTTTAGAAAAGAACATTCTATCCATGAAAGTGAAAATTGAAAGCTTGGATAATCTTCTCGTATCTGTTAAAGACAAATACGATTCTACGATGAAGATTGTTGAAAATTTCAATAAAGGAAGAGAGAAGTTAGATAGCTTAATAAATAGTCAAAAAGCGTCATCTAGCAAGACCGGACTTGGCTATGATTCTAATCATAACAAGAAAAGTGCTAAGCATACTAGGATGCATCACACTAACCAAAATTTTCTGAGCATTTGGATACCGAAGAACCTGACAGATCAAAAGCGAAAAAGGTACGCAATCAATTTTGTCCAGAAAGTCCATTTGAGCAAAGATTACAAATATGTTTCTAATGAAGGAACTAAACCTTATTGGGTTTGGTTTCCTAAAGGCTAACCCCTTGGAATCTATGAATAAAGAGTACCATAAACGATCATACTTTCAGATACTCTAAAACCAAGAAAGAGGAACAAAATTGCATCAACGCTTTCCAAGGAAAATATAATTACTTCGCTATATGAATGATAATATGATTTGCTTAAATTTATTTGTGCTTCGTATAATGCATATAAATGCTTAGTATGTTTTCATGTGAAAGATTTTCTGTAAAACACTCAACCTGTGCGTCAAACCCCCCGGGATGAGAAAACAACTCAACCCAGCAGGGAGTCGACTACTACCCATAGGGAGTCGACTACCAGAGTGCTGTTGCGAAAATCTGTGTTTGACTTCTGATTTTTTTCTAACTCATATTGGGTTTCTTTGAGCTTATTGGGTTCATATCCAAAGAATGACTTAAACCCATTAAGAGAATAGATCTCAACCATTCATCCTCTTGATCCAATGACCACACATCATCACTTCTCTTCATCCAAAACATAAAAACCCAAGCCCAAACCCTAAGGTAGCCTACTACCACCTTGTGTTCATCTCCTTGAATTTCTCTTGGGTGCTTGATCTCTCTTGGTAGGAATCCTCATTTCTTCATCTTCTTTCAAAGAAAATTTCAAATATCAATGTATAACTCTATCTCCTGTCTCGAGTACTTCATTTTGCCTCTTTGAAATCCTTCATACTTTAGCTTACTATCAACATGTCTTTTAAGAAAGTGATTGGAAAGAGGAGGAAGATCAATGATCCCTGTCTAAGTGAAAGAGAGATCATTGAACATGCCTTTTAAGAAAGTGATTGGAAAGAGGAGGAAGATCAATGTTCCCTGCCTAAGTGAAAGAGAGATCATTGAACCATATCTCTTTAAATCAACTAGTTATGATAAGTTTATCAATATCGCCAAAAGGTAAATTCTCCATGAGAGATTTGTCAAACTTGAGGATGTTGAAAACTATGGCATTGACAGTATTCTATAGTTCCAAAATCTGTTTAATCTGTTTTCATCTGATAACATGTATTTCTGCTACCCAAGACTTGTCCACTTATTCTATGCTAACATGGACACTGAGCTTACTAAATTTCATTTCATCACTAAAGTCCTTGACACCAGCTTGCTATTACCGTTAAATCATTAGGACAGGCTTTATGAATTCCTTTTACATGAAAACTGCTAGATGAGATAGAAATGACCGATGGGGATACATTGGATAAAATGTACTTGCCTGGAAAATTTTTCTTAACTAAACTACCGTGTGGGGCTCTTCGTTATCCTGGTAGAATTCTGGCAAATATTTTATCATACAGTATAACCCAAAAGTCTGGCAGTCACTCTGTTCTGTCTGAGAAACAAGCTAGGTGCATCTATTCTATGCTTGGAAATATTCGAGTCAATTAGTCTAGAGTTATCAAGGACTCAATTCTTTCATCTGTTGCTTCCAATTGACTTGCATCCCTTCTAGCTCATGGTCACTTTCTCACCATCTTCTTTAATACATATGAAATTCCATTGGATAATGAAACTGAGGTTCTGGAACCTGCCCGTGTGTTTGATGCGCATGCACTCAGCCGAATGGGTCTTTTCAAAGACCTCGATCAAAATGTTCCAAAAGAGAAACAAGTCGGAGGAGCTAGCTCAACCTCAAGGAGGAAAGGTAAGAAACCTGTTGTTGTTGATTCAGATGAAGAAGAGAATGAAAGTGAAGAAGAAGAAGAAGAAGAAGAAGTGCCACCCGAGGATGTGCCTGATTACATCATTGAACTTCAAGACATGCTCTTGAAGAAGATTGGAAAATTAAAAATTTCTCAAGGAAAAGGGTTTGAAGAACTCAACCAGAAGGTGGATAATCTTAAAGACTTTGTGGCGTCAAGCAATGAAATGACCAAAATGACTTTGAGTTTAATCCTTGATGAGATTAAGGAACTGAAGAAGGAAAAGAAGAATGGAGGAACATCTTGAACTCGTTTGAATTATTTGTTTTTAACAATGGTTTTTGAAAACAATGCTCTTGGTCTTTAATAACTCTTATTGTGGTGTGACGATTTGAACTTATGCTTATGGTATGACATGCTTTGAATTATTAGTATATTATTAATGTCATATATCTACTAACTTTGTTTTGCAGAAAATTATCTTGAATTATTTTGAAGTATCTTGAATTACCTTGAAGTATCTTGATTGAAGAATTTTGCGTCTCTCCTACTCTTAATGTGTGCTTTGTTTGTTGAATAAACTTAACTATCTATGTTCAACTTATTATTTTTTGTCATCTTTTTGATTGATGACAAGGGAGAGAAAAAGAGTAAATGCAAAAATGAGAATGAATATCTTGTTATGATAACCAGCTTTGAAGCAGGGGGGAGTACCTCATCTAAGCAGGGGAGTAAGTTATCTTACTCGGTAATTTATTGAGCTAATATTCATTCTATTTTCTCATTTGGGTGTCATCATCAAAAAGGGGGAGAGTGATGGGAAATCGAATCCCACCCCTAAGTGGTTTTGATGATGAACACACCAAATGATGTTAGTGTACTAATTACACTATAACTTAAGTATGCAGGTTGTGCGATTGATAGCTTTATGCATACTCCGAAGAAGCTCAACCACACTCAGAAGACGGAGACGAAATTTGCAAGGTCTACGTCAAGCACAAGTATAGCTCAATGTTGAAGCTCATGCAAGTGCTCAAGCTTAATGAAAGAGGAGCTCAAATTCAAGAGAAGCGTGCATCTACTTCAAACATCTGATCGACTTCCTGAATGTCTCGTCTAAGTCTAGTGTATGAGTTGGTCTCTTTAGGATTATGTTAAAGCCAAGTAATATTAAACACACACAAAAATGATTTCGAAGAAAAAACGTTTTAAATCTTTTTAAACTCTTGAGAGCATTAGCTAGTTGATTTAAATCTTAGTAGTCAAACTCCAAACACCCAGGAGTTGATTACACATTTCGTTAGCCGAGCTTCAGTGAAAAAGTGCTGTGGGAGTCGACTACCAAAGGAGGGAGTCTGTCGACTACCAGCAGAGAGAGCAGAATTTTCAATGAAATTCTCTGGGAGTCGACTACCTCAGTAGAGAGTCGACTACCAGCTGTCGATTTCTCCTGCGATTTGACTTCCTGATTTCACTCTTCTTTCCTCATTTGTTGGACTGAAAGTCAATCGTTTTGAAATTCTAAATCACCTTTGAAACTCTATAAATAGAGCCCTTGAGATCATTTCTAATACGACCAATCTCTCTATTATTTCTTGAGCTAAATTCTATTCTAAAGATCTCATCACTCTCATTGCTCTCAATGCTAATAGCCAATTTCAGTTTTTATTATCTGATCTCAAGTTCTAATTCTAAAATTCTATTTGAGATCCATTTTTATTTTGGCTATTTTAAATTGTTTTTCAAAATCCATTATTCTTTATTTTTCATTCTTGAAAGGATTTTTGAAAACCAGAGATCTAGATCACAACGAATCATTTCATATTCTTTATGTGATCTATATATCCATTTAAAATTCTTTTAGCCACGTAACACACAATTGCAATATTTATCTTGGCTATAGAATTTTCGGGTGTAAACCAACCTCCACTAATATTGTGGTGAATTAGAATGTTGTTTCTTTGTGGATTCCCCTTTGTGTTAAGGGACGACGTAAATCCTAGACAAGTCTAGGTGGTTGGAAAATCCTAATTAAGGCTGGGTCATTGGAAATTCTAACAAGTGGAGTTATGTAATTGTATTGCCAATGCAATAGTGGATTAAATCTCGTACCGGATTGGTCGGGGACTGGATGTACCCAGGTTGCGGGGAACCATGATAAAAATCGCTTATCTCTGCGTTTGCTTTTCTGTGATTGTTTATATTCTTTGTACAAGCATTTTTATATTTGTTAATATTATATATCTGTAACTCTTCATTTATTATTACAAAGATCATTCTTTTAATTCCGATGTGTAATAATTCTCTTTGTGTATAAAGATTTATTTGCTTGTAAATTATTCTTTTTAAGATTATCTTGTTGATTAAGAACCAAGCGTAGATCACTCTACTTGGTTTCTTAGGCAACATTAGAAGGGTTATAATTGTGCTATTATTAACGATTAAAAAGTTTACTATTTGTACAACACTATTCAACCTCCTTCTAGTGTTGTTTGCCATCCACAGGATCCAACAGAGATGACATAATGTCTTCCATGTCTCCCAACTGCGTCGTTACTTCAGTGACCCTACTCATGCGGTTAAGTGCTCTGAGATTACTGTTCGACCAGATCTGACCTACGAGCAGCAGCCAGTTCAGATCTTGGACCGACGACAGAAGACCCTCAGGAATAAAGTCGTCAATCTTGTTAGAGTGATGTGGCGTCACGAATCACCTGGGGAATCCACCTGAGAATGGAAAGAGGAAATGCATGAGTGCTATCCTTATTTATTCTCTATACACTAGCTGATAGAATTCTGAGGGCGAAATTTTAATAAGATGGGTAGGATGTAACGAACACTTTCTGTCGTACGTATTTCGTACATACATTAGTGATGTATTGAATTATGTGATTATTTGAGTTACGATTTTATTGATTAAATTCATGTAGTTTGAACGCGTGATCGGACCTCGTATTCATGATCCACTTAACTTCATGATCGCACTGATAATAATTTTGTCATTTTTGGATATCGTTAATGTGCAGTGGTAAAATCGTAATAATTTGAATATTTTTAACTATGTTGATTTTCCTAAATCCAATCATATCTTATATATATTAATAAATCTTAATAATTTTTAAGAGATCTTAATTAAATCCAAACTAATTACCCCCATGTTAATCCCCTCGATTTTCATGCGGAATATCCCAACCCCTCCTAATCTCTCCCACGATCGTAACTCACGCACACCAAAATCGCACACAAATCTCATATCTAAACAAGCAAACCCATGTAACCCATGTAACCCACTCATGCAACCACCCTCTCCTTGTTGCGGTAGAAAATCTCAACAGCAAATCTCTAATACATTGGCAACAACCTCCGCGTGATAAATCCCTCCAAGCATGTAATATCCAAACCGTTCTCACTCTCCCTTTCTCCTTCAAAACCCCAGGCAAGCCGCAGCTTTCTTAAACTCTCTAACACCCCGGCGACCCCCTCTCAAAGCCCCAATCAGCCCTCCGACCCTCTCCCAACCCTAAACACAACCTAAGCCGTCTTTCCTCCTCCTTCCAAAACTCGACAACCAAACTCCGACGACCACCCTCTAAAAGAGACCTCCGCCTATGCCACCTCTCCTTCGTCGCCATTCACAACACCTCCATCACCCTCATCTCTCTGGTGCTATAGTCGAGTCCTCCGACCCTCCCTCAGCTGCACTGAGCCAACTTCCGTCTGCCTCCCCTCGTAACGACCCCGCCTGCAACGACAAACCGTCAACCGCAGCCTTCAACGACTTTGTCGTCACCTCACACCCTCGTCAGCACCCTCCATGACCACCACCACCCTCCTCTGGTGGCACTGCTATCTTCCACAACCCCATCAACTCCCATTGCTCTGCTGCAACCCAGCAGCCCCCCAAACACCTCCTCGTCGAACACCACGCAACTCCGGCCAACAGCTCCGCCAACCTCTCTCCGTCAACCCTGCTAGCAGCTGCCACGCACCGCTGCTCCACACTGTCACCTTCGGTGCCGACCTCCACTGCCAGAACCACCCGTCACTTCTGCTGTTGCCGTCTGTCGCAGTCCCAAAGCCATGCCATCACCTACAAGCGTCGCAACAGAAACGAAGTACTCAAAACAGGTGAGGTTCTCATGCAAATATTAAAATTCTAATGCAAAACAATATCCTATATTAATTACTAAAACATAAGGGTTATTATGATGACAATAAGTATATAAAGTAATGTGTGTTACATATAAACCATATTATGTAGACATTATATGAACAGTAGCATCATGTGAACAAGTGTACTATATTAGAGTACTATATTAGGTTGAATAGTATATTACATCATGTTTATATCATATTATATAAGACTGTGTATTGTATAAAACAGTATAACTATATCATAATGTATAAACAATTTATATAAAGTGTATTATATAAGTAAAACTTAATATTATGATTAATTCGTTAAGAATCCTTTAGCTGATATTAAAAATCCATGGTGCAGATATATCGCACCTCTCGTTACGATCGTCTGGACACCCAACATCATCTCGAGGTAAGTATTTTATCGTAAATGAATTGTAAGATGAACTATTCAAACTTTAGTCCTAAAATCTTATTCTAGTGTGCTTGTCAACTTTAGTAACTGAATTGTTGTTTCCATTGTGCTGGTTGCCTTCTGATTAACAATGGACACATTATATTGATGTTTCTTGTTGGAACAATTCATTCTCTGCCTGCCATCAAATTGAACTGTATTGGACTGAGGGTAGGACATAACTCTCAGGGCAGATATGTGATACCATCGATTACAGATGGGATGGAACCTAGTCGTAGACTAGACAGACACTTTGGGGGTGGGGTTGGTTCATGTAGTAGAGTCCGTAAATGTGGCTTGAATATCTTACGGATACCTCCATACCACATTAATGGAAGCAAGCAACTTGGCCATTTTTCAGGTTAGGGATGGCAAGAAGCGTCACGGTAAACCCCCGATGATAAGGTGTATCGAGAACATTTTACGTACTGGGACATGGATTTATTCACTAGCACAAACAACTGAAAAGTATTCAAATTTTCAAACTATGTTCACCTCATTTAAAATGCAAATTATGTATTAATTGTTGATGAACCTCAGGTCTTAATATTCATCATATTCTCATTTTTGGCTATGCACCTGCTCTTATATGTTCTAACACTCTTTGTTTCCTTTAATTACAAGTTTAATACTATAATTACTTTAAAATCTTGTCGAGCTATTGCTGACATATATTTCAATGAGCTTATGAAATAAATGTTAGGTTCAGAGAAGGAGTACATTGATGACCCGCTTTTGAGGATCCGAACCTGGAGGTAGACCCTGTAGAATAGAGTTACGTGGACGCTGAGATTCTCACTGCTGAAGACTAGAGCATCGTTGCAGTCTTTATTTATTTAGCTATATATATTGTTTTAAGGTGTGTTGCATTCGACAATAATTTGTACGGCCATGCTTGGCATTAATTCGTTGTGTACTTTGTTTTAAACTCTAGAATAAAAGTTGTAATGACTATTTATACTGCTTTTGAGAATTTCGCATGCAGGGACCTGATTGCAAAATACAAAACGCTTATTGTGCTTACGTCAAAGAAGAAAGAAAAAATTACTTCTTGTTTGCTTTAAGCACACGTGGATTCGTTCACATTCTCGCTCCCAAGTACAATGGGAAGCCGGGGGTGACACTTATTCTTTTCTAGTATAAGTTTCAATCTGGACAACATGCTGCAAATCATAGAACAACCTTTACTTAGCATGCATTCATTATTTAAATATAGATAGAATGTCTTTTATCTAACTATATCATCCCATTACTTTAGTGATCATCTCAACCCAAGTGATTGACCAAATTGTGACATTTAGTTGGAGAGGGACCTAACGGCCACCTTGAGTTTTACACTTGGGTACACCTAACAAATTGTTCGACTCTACTGTCTGTAGATGAACTCTTCATCAATCACATTACATGTGATTCCCTTTATACTTTTACCCATAGTCACTTATGATCTTGGGTTCGCCCAACAAACCATAAAGACTACTCTAGTTGGACCCCTTGCTTTCACATCCAACCTAATTTACATGCTTGTTTGTATTCATGACATGAGTGCTTGGGTTAGGGGGTGGACTACATCATATGTATGGTGGAATTGGTTCCCAAAAGATAACCATGCTATAGCTTGGGTTCTCCCAACAACCATAATAGAAATCCCTGGTTGCCTAACTCCAAAAGCAATGAGGGCTATGACTAATCTTGAAAAGTATTATTAATGTAATTACATACAATATAATCAATGTCTACATTAACAATAATTGGGATTCTAAGTTGATCCAAGTGAACACGACCAGTTAGGTTTGGCCAGGTAGGATCACTATCCATAGAGAGGGCAATCCCTACTAGGGTGGTCCACCCTAAGACACAAAACGATCCTAGACACCTGCTCGAGGATATCTTAAGAACGTCGATTATCAAAATTATGCTCCATCAATATAGTTATGGGTGCATCGATTTAGTTAATCCTTATTAACTATGTGATTCCTAAAACTAGCTTTTTAAGAATCAATTTTTATTGCTAAATAGTACACAACATCCGACATCTTAGGCAATTATCATATAACAATGAGAAACCTAGTTTTCAAAAACAGATTTTTAAAAACTCAAACGTACATATAATTACTGCAAGAGCTACTGGACCACGTCATTTGATACGTCATAAGTTAAATAACTATGGTAGAGTTGCGGTAGGACCCTTGCAATATAAAATTATAAGTCATTTTACTTTTACCGTGAAAACCAGTAATCAGAAACAAAACTATCCATCGAATGAAATAATTTCAATCATCACAGATTCATGTAAACTCTCTAGTATACAACCGTAATTACTATAGCAACTCCTATAAGTGTGGAGTTATGTCGCGGAATCAATACGGTCCTTAGCGGAAATCCTTGGCCGAGGCATGTTGGATATGATCCAACAAAGACAAAGCTAAGATCGAACGATGCTGATCTCACGAAGCTATTAAGGGTTGACAGTCAACCATATCATAGGATTCAAAGCTGTATAGTCTTGACGAATGGATTAAAACTGCAGAATTCATCACTGACATAGCTAAGGGTAGTCCCGATAATGTTTATGTCAAGGAGAAGACCACGTAATGATGATATTGAACAAGGGACGTCAACTGCTGCTCGAGGTCACTGTTGTCAGGGTTTTGAGTCCCACCTGTAGTAGGGTCAGGCTGTAGGATCTCACACAGGCTGAGATCCTTATCCAAGTAATAAGAGGTACATGCATATCATGCATGTGAATTAATATGGCCGCAATTGGCTATGAAGAGGATTACAGTCATATAGGATGTGAGACAAATATGGAGCCTACTAAAGCATAGAAAATGCCTAAACCAGTGTCTGGGAATGTCCCGGACCCATCAGTCTTGGCCTGAGCATGGGCTCAGGCTAGACCCGAGTGCGACTCAGGCTAAGCCCAAGTGCAGCTCGGGCTATGCCTGATCTTTGGGCTCGGGCACACCCAGGCATCAGCCTGGGCATGCCTAGGGACAAGCTCGGGGCACTAGCCTAAGTAATGCTCGGGCTTAGCCTGTTTCTTTGGGCTCGGGCAGCCCAGGCCTCTGCATGTGCCCGCCTATGCGCTGGGTCGGGGAAGCGCTCGAACCTAGGCTCTAGCCCGTTAGGGCAGGCCCAGACTTCAAGTGTACGCCCAAACTCGTGTGTGCCCAAACTCGGGCGCTTGCCCAGTTCGAGGGTGCCCGAATTACGGGCACATGGCTGAACCTGGGTGCGCCCAGGCGTGTGGGGCCTACGATTTGAGAGTGAACATGCCCAAGATGTGGCATTTTGGGCACATTTTGGCGAATTTTAAGGACTTGTTTGTGGGGTCAAATGACCTCAAAATTAAGTGCCACCAATTTCTAAGCCCTTTCTGTTTGAAGCTCTTCAAAATTATGTGTCACTTTGCCTCTTGGGCTTACCGGAGAGAGAGAATTAATTACTCAAAGTTTAGTTCTTAAAGGGGAAAAACTTGAGTTAATTTGGATTCTAATTTTTAGTACCATATTGGTTATGTTACTAGTCTGAAGGCTCAGCTCACCCTATACATAGTGTCATCCTCTTCCTCCTAAATTTACACCAAGTCTAGATCAAAGGAGATCATCCTAATTAATTGAGTAAACCTAGATCAAAAGGTGACCAAATTTTTCCCTCGTTTTCTTCTTTATTTCTTCTTTCAGGTTCTAGCAAAACTTGAAGAGAATTCAGATTTGATCTGAAGCTTGAGGCATGATTCTAGCTAAGGTGAAACTTTCTAGAATAAGTGGTCGGCTCTCCGACTAGGCGTTGCGAACGATTCGGGAAGTTGTTCTAAGGATATTGTTTTTGCGACTGCAAAAACAAAGGTTTATTCTTTTAAGTATTTTATTTTTAGTAGTTAATTTAAGATCTATCTTTGCAAGGTCGGTTTGTCTCCCTCCTTATATAGTAATGTACTTGCGAAGGGTTTTTATTCCGTAGGGTTTGTCATAAAAAATGTTTATTATTTTTCTTCTTTCATTGCATCCCACATCTTCTAAGCCTAGGGCTAGACGATGGAAAAAGCCATATGGAAGCCTATTCAAAATCCGTAAAGACGTGGGAAGAAAAGCAGAAGCAAGCAAAACATAAAGATCACATTTTTGTGAAAAAGCCCATGGAAAAACAAAACATATGTAAGATTTATACTATCCAGGAAGTGGGCAAACCATCCTCACATGGATAGACCTATAAAACTACTACTAAAATTTATCTACTCAAATGAAGAACGTACCTTTTCCTTTAGGAAGATTGTCTCGAAGAGATCCAAGGCCTCGTCACTGAGCAACTACTTGCCCTAGAAAGTTTCACCTTGGCTGGAATCTCTGCCAAGTTTCGGACCAGATCCGATCTACATCCAAGTCTGGCTAGAACTTGAAATATGAGTAAAGAGAAAAAATAAGGAGAAATGACTAAAATTTTATCGTCCTAAGATCTAGGTTTGCTCTCTCAAATATGAAGAGCTACATTGATCTAAAGCGTGTATATCTTGGATGAAAGGGATAGACCCATATTTATAGTGTGAGCTAAACATTTCTCCCATGTCCCATCCAATATAGTACTATTCAGACTGTCCTTGTAAAGTTATCGCTTCTTGGGGGAGCAGACCTCGTGGAGGTCATTCTTATGGAGCTGAAGGGGCCGACCTCGCAGAGGTCGTCCCAGTAGATGTTGTAGAAACTAAAGATCTAGACATGCGTTCAAGCCAAACAACACAGATCTAGATATATATAACATGCGGAATTTTAAATCATTGCATACTCTGATTTAGCGGAAGCATACCTGAGTCCATCGCTAATAATCTAAAAAAGATCCTGATGATACCGCAACGGACGATCTTCCAGAATAGCACGAATCAACCGGTTGGAGAATCTCTTTAGCCTTCTCCCGGTTTCTCTTCTAGCGACGGGACGTAGAAAAGACGGCTCAACTTTGTTCGTGTATTCCGGGGACCATGACCGCTAATATTTATAGGCTAGCCTCCATAGCCCTAGGGTTTCCAACTCGGCTCATCAACGAGTTGAAGCCCAATAGTCACCACACATAATGGCCCACAACCTATATGACTCATTTAAGCCCACTTAAATTAATAAATGAGATCACTTATACATTGGGCTTTAATATGACAGTTAGCACCATATAATTATTTATCGCATATAAGTCCAATGTTGGATTAGGATCCAACATTAGTTGGATAAGTTCCAACAATCTCCCTCTTGGGCTATATGCTAAACTTTATAATTATATTTCGTTGTGCATACAACCGAATAAGATCTTAACTTACTGTCATTTATTTAATGAGTCAAAAACCAATCCGGTCCATCAATTATATTAGCTAGGGATCAAAGAGATCTTCGCCGCAGCAATTGCAGCTCGACCCATCAGTGGTCACCGTGCTAATACAAAAGAATGACATGGATTATGAAGTGGATGTGTAGCATGGAAATTACATGTAATGTGATCTAACATGTCTATTTCCAACTGATCCTCCTTAACCTTAGTGAGATCATAAACAAACCAAAATCGGAGTGAAGCCGAACTGAAACCAAAAACTTTATTTCTGATCAGAAAATAACCTCAAGATTAAGCTGGAGACTTAATTTTTTCTATCATATGAGCACCCAAAAGAACAAACTCCCACAAAACTGAATGTTCTTAATGAAATGACATCCATATGAGTAGCTAGCTCATAAAACCTTTTGGATGACATTTCCTTACTATAATGGATCCGTAATTACATGGTTTGTTCCGATGTGCTCATTAGACAATTATACACTCCTATTATTAATCAACAATCTAGGAACTTGATCTATGAATATCTAAACTTTGTCGAGTTCTTGTTGTTGCTGAAATATAAAACTGCAGACTTCATTGTCACTAAATAAACTGTGTGGTGTTTCAACACCATCCCTAATTTGCAGCATAGTGACAAAATTGCAGATATATTTCATGATTCGGATGTCACATAATATGATATGAAATCTAAAGCCATGTCAGAAGAGACTATATAAAGGGGACCATTTAAATCACTTCTAGTAGATGGCGCCTAACATAGATTTTCATACATTCTTTGCATCCAATAAATGATCAGAGTCAGTATACCAAAATGATCTCAAACCTTTTTGACTACTGATCCTTGAACATGTAACCCTTTTATTCTCCATAAATACCGTAAGACACATTTGGCTGCTGTCAAATGGCCAACTCTTGAACTTAACAATCTGCCCAACACACCTATAATATATGCAATAACCAAATGCATATCAAACTGAGCATACTTTAGGCTCCCTATTGGTGAGATATAGGAAATCTTCTGAAGATTATTCTCAGGGCAATTATTGAGACTAAACTTGTCTCCCACAGAACTTAGCATTCATTACCACATAGATATTATATAAATTACATGCTTCCACAGAACTTAGATAACATCATTAAATATCATCTCAAAACCGAATGAGGTGATCACTTAATGAAATTTAATATATCAGTAACGATATTGAAATGCTCTACTAATGCCATTATAAACATTATAGAGTCTTTCATAAAAACTGAATAGAAAGTCTCTTTACAATTAATGCATTCTTTTCCGTATAAAGTCTTTGAGTGATACGCTTTAAATCTTTTCTTAATACTCTTTTGAATTCCTTTTGATTATAAAAAACTATTTACAATAAATATGTTTCAAACCGTATGGCAACGAGAAAAAGATTTTAAGTATCATTCAAAGGCTTTCTTAATTAATGCATTAATCCATTTTAGAGATGTAGAATTTTTATGACTTGATGTAAGTCGAACTTCCATTATCCTAATGTCACCAGTGAACTTGTCATCTCTTTAATGTATTTCCTGAATGGCAATTAGTGCTTCAAGGGTGCTAGAGTTTGTCCTTATGAACAATTTTCCGAATGAGAGGAATTACAACATTATCTTGAACTTATTATGTCTTGAACAATGTCAGGAATACCATCCTGAACAATGCCAACAACACATGTGGGGATATAATCCTCTTCAAGAATAATGTCACTAACTAAATTTCCCTCCTCAAACTCAGCATCCTCAAATAGGTGTGCATTTTCTAATTCGTAAACTAACTTAATAGTGGGATTATGTAAAATCATACAAAATAATATCAACTTTAAAACTATTCAACAAAATTAGAAAATCATTAGCATTATGTCTTATTACGTTATTAGGCTTATAAAGCCTTACCTTAATTGGGCATCTCCAAACATGCAAGTGATTCATTTGTTGAAACTTTATTAAGGATATAAGCTACAATCAAAATATATCTGAATTCTAAACTGTTAATTCTTTCATTACAACACATGTACTTAAATGCAGGAATTCTATAGATGAAGCAACATTTCCAAATAAATGAAGATTATAATGACTTTTTAAAGAACTAGAATAAACTAATTTTGAATCAAGAGACAACCAAATTTTCCATTCATAATTGAACACTTATAACCAAATTTTTTCAAAAATAGAAATGAAAATCCAAATTCCGTTAAAACGGTACATAATAGTCTCATAAAATTCAAATACAATCTAGCCTTTAAAAGAAATAATCTAAATTTAATTTGCTTCTACTGGAACCATCTTGCCATTGCCCATATCGATGTATCTTTCACCATCATTTGGCTCTTGGCATCTTAGGCAATCCTGCATAGACACAATGATGTGAATGGTTATACCAAAATCTTTCCATCACGTGTCTATAAGTACCAAAGGTTGCATGAAAAGAAATTAACTTAGAATCAAACCAAACTAAAGAAACATACCCTTTTTCGCACGCCAAGCGTGATCATTTGAGCAATTCTTCTTTACATGCCCTTCAGCTCCACAGAAGAAACAACCATGACCTTATGAACTTTTCAGTTCCCTTTATTGTTTCTTTTGAGAAGCTGTATCTGCAGCTTCAGTACCTTCTTCCTCTTGTTGAAGGTGGATGTCAGGAGAGGGCTTTTTGTCATTTCTTGCTCAAACCTTTCATCTTCCTTTACACAGTTTGAGATGAGCTCATCTAGAGACCAAGTCTCATACTTCATATTGTAGCTCATCTTAAACTGGTTAAACTGAGATGGAAGAGATATCAAAACAAAATGCACTAGCAGAGCCTCAGAGAGGTCTAACTCAAGTGCTTTCAACCTTGAAGCAATATTAGACATCTTTAATATGTGCTCCATGATGTTTCCTTTACCTTCATATTTCATTGAAGTTAGGTTTGTCAAGAGTGTATTAATCTCACCCTTTTCATTCTTGACAAACCTCTTTTCAAGCTCAATGAGGAACCATTTTGCAGTGGCAATTTTCTCTGAAATAGAGCCCCTGAGATATTCTGGAATGGCATTCTTTATAAGCATTAGACACATGCGATTTGATCTCTTCCACTCTTTCATCTCTCTCTATTCAATAGAGGTACTCTCATCAGTGAGTGGTGGAGGACTATGAGTCCTCAATGCCAGATCAAGATCCTTGACTCCGAGGATTATCAAAAGATTCTCCTTCCATGCCTTGAAGTTAGTGCCATTAAGTACTGGAATAGATTTGAGGTTGGCAGAAAAATTTTCAGGAATAATAGCTGAAAAAGAGAACAAGAAAACAATTTTAACATGTTCATATGAGTATTAAACAAAGCAACATCAAATTCAAATTAATGATATTTTCCCATCTCAAGACATCCCCCACTAGCCCAATATTTATCTTTGGATAATCTATTGACTAGTCACTGACATCTTGTTGTAGCAATCAGACAATGACAATAATAACATGCCAAAAATAAAACTTCCTTTGGGCCGAATTAAATTTGCATGCATTGATCTCACTAATCATCACCTTGTCTATTGCCACAGGTGCGCATGAAATGGTATAGAACAGCAATCTTCCTTTGGGCCGATTTAGCATTCTTACGAAAATCATTGGCACATTAAATTCTATTTATATTTATGAAATGAAATAATGCAAATCAACAGAGCCCACTTTGGCGAGATGATGATTGCACGAAGTCATTTCAAAAATACATACCTTTGCAAAATTTGAATCTAAGTCGTAATTTAATGCATGAATTTATACTTTAAGTGGAGATATTCAAGTCCACTTTTATTCAAAAACAAATTTAAGGCAACCAAAATTTTCATACAAAAGTATGTATTCAACTTGTTATATTTTGAGATTAAAACTAATCTTCACAAGAAAACCCACTTTGGTGAATTGATGATCCAATCAATTTATATTCGAAATATATAATTAATTATGCCAAAAATTGAATTTGAAACTAAACTGAATTTAACAAAAAAATGATTACACTAAGTGGAAATATATATAAGAACCTTTTATTCTACCCTTCTAATCATTTATATTGAGTTAAATAAAAATCCATAGATTCAACACAAATTTTCTTCTTAAAAATGAGGAATATATGTGTACTAATGTGTATATGAACATACATAGAAAGATATATATATAAATATACACCATATCCCATTATATATATAACTTTAAAATGTGTCAAAATTCCTTAAGGCCATTTAGTCGATGGTTAGTGCACAAAATTCTTTAAGGCCTTTTAAACTTATCCTTGAGGAGAAATATATGTTAAACCTTTTTATTTGCTCCCGAAGAAAATACTTGAATTTTGTGTTTTAATTTAAATCTAAATTTAGGCAAATTGAATTTTTCATACCAATGCATGAAGTCAACTTGTTATTTACCGAAGTGTATATATATTGTTTTATGCCATAAACTTCAAATTTAAATCTATTTTGCACAATTAACACAAAATTTATCTTTAAGGAGGGATATACATAAAAGCTTTTTATTTCCTCCTTCAATCCAATCAAATTCAATATAGGGCAACCAATCATACAAAAGTATGTATTTAACCGTTTATGTTCCAAAATAATTATAATTTAACTTTAGAGCCCGCTTTGGTGTGATCCCGTAATAATTAAAATTATTTTGAAACATATAATCTAATGTGCCCAAAAATTGAAATCAAATGAAACTGAACTTAAATGTAAATGTACAGGAAAGCCTTTTATTTACTCCTTCGATCCGTTTAAAATTCATACATGCAACTGATCATACTGTGTATGTATTTTTATCCGTTTACATTCCGAAATAATAACAATTTTAATAGTGGAACCCACTTTGGTGGAATTTCACAAAAATTAGAGTTATTTCGAAATGTATATTTAACTGAATTTTGCCTAAAGAATTAAAATTGGAATGAACTTAAATTTAACATACAAAATTGGGCCTAACGGAAATATATATACACAACCATTTATTTCCTCCTTTTAACGAATTTAAAATTAAAATTTTAGGCACCAAATTTACATACAAAGTGTGTCCGTAACTTTTTATATATCGAAATAAGAGTAATCGTCATGATAAAGCCCACTTTAGTGGTGTGTTGATTACAATCATTTCGAAACATATATATATATATATATATATATATATATATATATATATATATATATATATATATATACAAAAATGCAAAAAGCTCGAATTTAAATGAATTAAACTATTTTAACACAAATTTATTCCTTGGTGAAATATATAAACATGTCCATTTATTTATTCTTCCCTTAGTGTTAAAATAAATCCAAAACAGGCCCAAATTTGTGTCCAAATGACCCAAAAATTGGGTCCAAAATTAGCCATGAGGATGCCCAAAAATGTTTTGCAATAAGCCTAAAAGAAAGCCCAAAAACTGGTTTGCAATAATCCTTACAAGAGGCCCAAAAACAACCAAATAACCCAAACAGGCCCACTGTTAAAAGCCCAACCCCCTCTCTTTAAAACATCAAAAAAATTTTAAAGACTGTGTGGGCCGGCCCATGGGGGGACCGGCCCACGGGGCTGTAACCTACGCTGGGGGGGATAGAAGTAGGGTTTTCTGATGGGGGCGGCGGCCGCCGCCGCAGCCCCCTACTGTTACGCATCGGGCGCCGGCCAGTGGCCGGCGCCGGATTCCCCAGAGGGGGCGGCTTCCGCCGCCCCCTCTGATGTCGATGGGGGCAGCGAGAGCCGCCCCCTTTGACGCCGACGGGGGCGGCTTTCGTCGCCCCCTCCCCCCTTTTTTAACGGCAGGGGCGGCTGTGCCGCCCCTTGCTGTTCTGCGTCGGCACCGGTGTAGCCTGCGCCGATCTCCCGACGGGGACGGCAGAGCCGCCCCCCTCTTTCGCCGTGTCGGGCGGCGGCCGGCGGGCCGCCCTGATTTAGGGTTCGTGAAAAATACTTTTTATACTGGAAAAATCAATCAAAAAACCCAATTTTTCACAGATTCGAAACTTAAAACTGATAAAAAATGAATTTTTAACAGATTCGAAACTTAAGACAGATAAAAAAATCTGATTTTTATCAGATCTACTACTAGCAGGCAAAAAATTTAAGATCCACAGCATGCAGGCTCTGATACCACTTGTAGAAACTAAAGATCTAGACATGCGTTCAAGCCAAACAACACAGATCTAGATATATAACATGCGGAATTTTAAATCATTGCATACTCTGATTTAGCGGAAGCGCACCTGAGTCCATCGCTAATAATCTGAAAGAGATCCTGACGATACTGCAACGGACGATCTTCCAGAATAACACGAATCAACCGGTTGGAGAATCCCTTTAGCCTTCTCCCGGTTTCTCTTCTAGCGACGGAACGTAGAAAAGACAGCTCAACTTTGTTCGTGTATTCCGGGGACCTTGACCGCTAATATTTATAGGCTAGCCTCCATAGCCCTAAGGTTTCCAACTCGGCCCATCAACGAGTTGAAGCCCAATAGTCACCACACATAAAGGCCCACAACCTATATGACTCATTTAAGCCCACTTAACTTAATAAATGAGATCACTTATACATTGGGCTTTAATATGACAGCACCATGTAATTATTTATCGCATATAAGCCCAATGTTGGATTAGGATCCACCATTACTTGGATAAGTTCCAACAGATATGTGCTGGGGTCAGGTCAGGCTGGCCTCCGAAGTCAAGGTCAGGTGGTACTCGACTGGGCTCCACGGTTGGCGGTTCCAGTCAAAAATGTCATCTACAGTGTACGAACTGTTTTAGTAATTTTTAGAATGGTGTGCGTGTTGTATCTCCTTTCACTCTTCCTTTTTTGTCCTTTTTCCCTCAAAAGGGCGTTGGAGAAAAGATTTGAACCTGCACCCATTTTAGCGGTTGCAGCTTTAGTGGATCAGCGATACAATTTAACACATGCCCGCGGGCCTTATCTAGGGGAGAGATCTTGCATGAAAAACCTAAACGACATGGTATGACAATCTTGACGAGCACCTGCTTAGCTTATCCTTGGCTTCATCCCCAGCCAAACCGAAATTAACCTGAAAACTTCTGTTTGCGTCAAGAAACTGACATGTTTTCGTTGGAAATGGCAATGTGCTTAGAGTTCAAGAAGGAACGTCGTAAAAAGCATATTGTCGTATATAAACAAATCGTACAATTAGCCCTGAACGCAAAAATTATGACCACTGACTTAGAATACTCGAGGCATGCAGCAAGATAAGATGTCAATGGTTTCCAGCCCATGCCAGATGGCATGGTATCTTGGCTCCTTCCATTCCATGGTGAGAATGAGGACGCAATTCCCACGGTGTCCACGTCAGCAAGACCAGCTTGGTTGGGTGGTTGGGTGGGTCCATGTTTTAAAAGTTGCAAGGCGCACAAAGCCGCACCAAGCCACCAGGAATTGGTCTGAGTGAAAGGGAAAAGGATGCTTCCTTTAAAAATAATAATAAATTACACATATAAGGGGATTTTCTGGAGAGATGCTATTGTTGTTCATTCGAGTTTATAGGAAAGGATCATTCATTTTATGGAAAAATTATATATAGAAAGGGATGCTTTGATGCCCTGCTTTTTCGTTAAGGTCGCATTCGCACAAGTAGCACGCACCCGGAGCCGCGCATAGTTGAATGGATGGAGACTGGTTGGCTGAAAACGAACGAGAGCAAAGCGCCATCAAACATTTTATTTTTAATTTATAATAGAAATTAGAAAACAACAACCAAACATTATTGAAGACCGTGGTTTCATCCTCGTTGTCCTCAGTGGAACATTTCTAATAATGACGAAGATATGTCTGCGCAAGGAAGTTTCTTCGCAAGAAAAAACGAAGATCATGGAGCCTAGCAAGTTGCACGTATTTCTTGACTACATTTTCATACATAAAAGTAATAAAGGTTTATTTTTAAACTGTTTTAATATATTTTTTTTTAAGCATACCTGATGTTGTAGTGTGTGGCTGGACCTGCATGACTTGCCCACGACACATCAGTGGATAGTTACATAGTCTGCACATAACAACAGCCAATAATCGTTAACCACCCAAATTCGAAAGGGGTCTCCAGCTCCGGCTTTGACTCCTCTAACACTCTACTGAGAACATGAGGGAGAAATATATATAATGTGGGAAGTGGGGGCATGAGGAAGAGCTCACCTCCTCCCAAATGGGAGAGGAGCTATATATAAGGCTTTGAAGATGTTGGATATTGGATTTCTCCACTATATGTTTTGATGATGATCTAAAATAACGATTTCACTAATATGTTTATGAAGTTTGTAAGAAAGCATTAGCCAAGGTCTAAGTATCAACAAAGAACATGTAGATCACAGACCACGTTGTTTCGGGATGTTTTCTCACCACTGAAATTGAAGGAGTATGAGTTGGACGCAGGAGCTAATGTGAGGGTGGCATGGACTGTTGACTGGACACCGAACGAGCTAACCGCCAGTTGAATACGCTCCGATCCGAGCTAGGTGAGTCGGGTCCGAGCTATCTCCGGGCTGCCGGTAACACAAGGAGCTTGTCAGGGGTCGGATCTGAGGTCCGACCTAATCCCTTTCGATACTTAAGTCAGTAGATGACTCAAAGAAGGCTAGGTGGAACTATGTCCGAGCTGGTGGGAGGTCGTCTGCTAGTTCTCAGGCTAAGTTATGGATGAAATGTATAGTTAGGTGGACCAGATACTGAATGTGAGAGTACCTGCGTATGGGTTCTCAGGTAGTTGTCATGTCTCTCGTTGTTAGAGAGACTATTTATAGGCGATTGTCTTGTGAATGTCATCCGACTATAAGGCGCGATCATTTATGACACTCTATTGCGTTTGGCCTGAGTTGTCGCCATTAATGACGAGCTAACGGTCAATCATTGAATGCCCGGATTATGAGTTGACACATTGACTGAAGGAGCCCAATGGTCAATCGGGCTGTCACTGTGAGTGGGGATGTGATGGGCCGCATATGAGGGCTTTGGGACTGCTGAGTTGAAGTTGTGGGCCTTACTGGGCTCATCGACTGGAGATAAATGGCTGAATGGTCTCTAGGTCGGCCCAATGTTGTATCAATGGCCCTCCCTGTTATGAGCTTTAATACTTATAACCGCAAGTATACAGCTGTCGTCGTAGAGATAACGGGCCGTACGTATGGAGGTTGGATAATCGAGTACTAGTTCTACACTCGGTTATTGTTAGCTACGTGAAATCAAATTATAATCGCTAGAAATCAATGGAATCACAGAGAATAACAAGAAGAGCAATAAGAAAACAATAATAAACTGCAAAACATAAATAAAACACAAGATAGAAAGCAAGGATATACTTATCTTAATGATATCGAACATAGAGTCGTCCATTCCATGTTTACATCGATGGGAAAAGCATCTAAAACCTAATCTAATTCTAATCTACTCATAAAACTAAGAAAAGAAGATGAAAAGGGATGAAAACGCATTCAATGGTTGGCCCCCCTCAAACCGTCGCCCCAAACGCTTAAATAGAACCCGGAAAATCCTAATGGGTCATGGAAACCCTGGCCCGACGCGGCCGCGTGGGTTATGACCGGCGCCCGCGAGAGTCGCGGCGGCGCGGTGTCGTCTACCGCAAGTTTCACGGTTAGTGAAGTGGTGCGGGAATATCGAACTCAGGAAGGCGAGGTTGTGCTTGGGTCAGGTAGGACCTAAATCACCCCGAGGGGCGAGCTAGCCCGAATCGGTGGTTGGTTGTCACGAAAGGAAATGAAAGCGTATGAACAAAAAGAAAGTAAACCCGGGACTTTGGTTTCCGACCCGACGAGAGACTCTAGCCGCTACGGCCTACGGGTATGGATAGCGATCGGGATTAGGGTCTAATGGTGAGACGTTGCCTCTGAAAGTGGTACCGGCGTCCCATGGGCCCGATATTCCGGTCGGTGTCCAGGATGATACACCGGACTTCCCGGATTCGATCAGTGGGCACTCCCGTGTCCATAAACACTGATCGATCCCGGGAGCACTAAGTCCGCAACGATATCTCCCGACGTCTCATCCTGCTGCTCCCGCGTGCTAGGATTCGGCGTCTACGCTAAAGGCGTGAGCTTTGGCTAGGGAGTCAACCGCCAAGTTTATTCCCCCTTTGCCCGACGGTCAAAGGCGGTCTTTTTCCCGCCGATGATAATGAAACGCCCCGCGTAACCGTTAGATTCCTACTCCCTATCGATTTCCTAACCCTATGGACGCATCGGGAAGAGCCCCCGAAGGGGTTTCCACCAAAATCCCAGATTTGGGAACTACTCACAAAAATTCATGAAAAAGCAATCTAAATGAAATTTAACCGTTAGAATCATAATCAGACAATTGCAATGCGGAAGTAAAGGAGTAATAAAGACAATACTAAAAAATTAGAAAGATCTGAAAACTTACTTAAGAGTAACAATTACAGCCGTCACAAGGAAATAAAACAGTAAAAAAATACAACTCTCCCGTTTCTGGAACCCTAGGGGTCATATATATAGATTTTCGGATCAACCGATCGGGTGACAAGTCAACCGATCGGTTGATCCGTTACAGATGAATTACAGAAAACGGCGAGTTTTCACCCGATCTCACGAACCGATCGGGTGAGTTCTTGAGCGACCGGTTGGATCTTGGAGCAGTCGGGTGAACCGGTCGGTTCGACGCCCGTGTCTTCAGCTTCTTTTTCTCAGCTACAGATGAACTGATCGGGTGAGAGTCACCCGATCGGTTGGAATTCTGCTCGAAAAAACAGAGAATAGCCTCCCGCAGAACCGGTCTGTGAACCGGTCGGGTGACTTCTTTGTGAGCTGCGGTAAAGACCGGGTGGTGCACGCGTGCATCACCCGATCGGTTGAAGATGATCAACCGACCGGGTGAGGGGCTGAAAGATGAATTCTTCGACGTTTGACCCCCTGGATCACGCGTGACTTCTCCCGTTGCTTCGGGGACTTGGGATATCATCGTAAAACGTCCCCTACGTGGTCGAACTCCTGCAATCATGGATAAACAAAGAAAAGTGAAAGAAAACGGGAAAATATACGAAAACGAATAAGAGACGGTGGAAAACACGGAGAAACACAAAAGAAAACGTGCGTGAATATATGAAATATAAGCGCACGTCAAAATCCCCCAAGCTGAACTCTTCCTCGTCCTCGAGGAAGACGAGTGAGAGTAGGAGCTCGGAAGGAAGAAAAAGAAAACTCTAAACCCTAGATCGTCCATCAGAGCCACCAAAATCAGAAACACCACACAAAGCAAGCAAACACCAAATCACACCACTAAACCTAGAAAAACGAGTCCAAATAAGTGTCGTGGGTCCACGCAGTGAAGCGCGAGTGAGCGTCGTCGTGTGCTAGCAAACGGTGATGCTTTCTACGATGTGCAGTGATGCTCGATATACACAAATCCAAGATATGACCCAAAATATCGATCCGAATTGAAATAAGCGATGAATATAAGTTCAAGCATGCATGAGAAGAGTTAGAATAGAAGCGTATCATGCATCGGGGACTCCATAACTAGGGTTAAGGAAATCACGCCACTATAGCCTAGATACTAGCTAAAAAGTTCCTAAGCCAAGTGTTTTTGATAACGACGGGGGTTGAGATGATGTGGAGAAGAACACTCGGTGCAAATTCTCGCCTTCCCTTTATTCTTGGCAAGTATGAAAAAATATTCACACAGAAATTTTTTTGGGTTTTGGGTATTTGTATTTTTTTTGGATTTTGGGCTATACAAGATTTTTCTTTTCTTTTCTTTTTGGGTTTTTCTTTTCTTTTCTCTTTTTTTTGGATTTTTTGGATATTGGGGTATATACATGTGTACTCTCCCAAGTGGGAGAACGGTACACGACGAGGGGATTTGCACCAAGTAAAACAAAAAAGAAGTCGAAATCTAAACACTTGGGCAAAGGAAACTATTCTCGCTAAATAGAGCGTAGGCTAAATGGGTTATCCTAGTCCTTAGTTGTGGAATCCCGACGCATGTGAATTGAGGTATACGATATAAATATATAGCATGCAAACAGTGGAAACATATACCGCATATTCAAATCGGAGCATGACAATCTAGGGGTCATTCATGGACAGGTATATAAAGTAAAATCACAAAGCAGAAGCACACCGAATGCTAGTCATGACACACGACTCACAAAAAGCTAAGTGGACCTGCGATGCGTGAAATGCAAGAGGACTCGAAATCCTAGGGTTAGTGAGTGTGATCATCGATGCAATGCTAGGTGTGTGTGATTTTGTGGCGATTCATCATAGGATTCATTTCTAGGAGAAAGAGCTAAAGAAAGAAGGAAAACAAGAAAAAATAAAAACACGATGAAAACGACACAAAAAATACGAAAAACAGCACAAATGACGCACACAGTGCGACTCCCCCAAGCTGAAGTTTGCATTGCCCTCAATGCAATATGAGTGAGTACGGGAGGGCAATGAAAATGGGGGGATACGCACTGACACAAAAAAGAAATGAAAACGAGAAAAACACATAGATAAAACTGAAAAAGAAAGGAAAATGAAAGTCAAAGTCAAACAATACGAAAATAAAAAATAAAAATAAAATAACACGACACGACACTCAAAAAATTAAAAACAAGCACACACACAAAAATGAGAAAAACAAATAAAACACGACAGCCCACCAAAATAGAATTCCCCCAAGCTAGACCAGAAAGTGCTAGCGAGATGATGTGATCAAAGAAATGCAGAGATGTGCAAGGGGGAGTCAAAAACAAAAGAGGTGAATCAGAAAGCAGGAGGAGCTCAGTCCTCGTCCTCCTCGGAAGAGGGAGTGGATGGGTGGTCGGGGGAGGCTGGGGGTGTGCTGAGAAGTGGGGAAGGATGCGAAGGAGTGGGGGCAGTGGTGGTGTGAACAATGGAAGGAGTGTCGGTGGTGGTGGGTGGTGGTGGTAGGGAGACGATCAAGGCGGTGGTGAGAGGAATAGAAGTGGAGGAAGTAGATGCGGTGGTGACGGTAGTGGGGTGTGGTGGGAGGGATCTGGAGCGCACCGGCAATTTCCTCCGGCGCACGTATGGAGTGACGGAGGAGGAGGGATGTAGCGTGGGTGCGGTGGAAGTGGTCGGGAGGGATGAAGTGGATGCCGGGGTGGGGTGTGAAGAGGAAGGAGAAGAATGTGGTGAGGGTGGTGATGGATGTGGAGAAGTGTGGGTGGGTGGATGAGAAGATCGCCTGGGTGGTGAAGGTGGAGGTGGTGAAGGTGGAGGTGGTCCGTGGATATGAGTAAGAAGGCGGAGAATGGCGGCCACGTTCCTCTCAAGTGCGAGGAAACGTGGGTGAGTAAGAAAGGAGGATGGTGATGGGTCCGAGGAAACAGAGGACATGGCGAGCTCACGAAGGGCAGCGACCTCCCTCTCAAGCCCCAGACGGGCAGATACCTGACGGCGACCAAAAGATGTGGACTGACGCGAGGCAGAGGTGGTGCCGCCAGGTAAGGTCGAAGAGGTGCCGGCGGCAGTGGTCATGCCGGCACAGGAGACAAGGCCAGAAATGGCCGCAAGGAGGTGCTCAGACGTGATCGGTCCCGGAGCAGAAACAGGACGACTCGGGCCAGCCCCTAAATCTCCCGCAGACGCAGGGATATCCTGCTCGCCTAAGTGGGCGGCAGGGGACGGTGATCTGCGTGCGCCTGCGGGGAGAAAAGGAAGATTCAACCCCGCAAAGAAGTCGGGATCAGGTGGGAAAGTCCAATCTCCCACGAGAGGAACGGCCATGCGGGCGGGGTTGGGTAGAATGGTGTAAGGGGCTGGGGGGTGGCCATAGTTGAAGATGTAGTGGCCAGCTGAGTAGGGTCTAATCATGTGAATGTGCCGCAGGACGTCAATATCAAGACGTGATGGTCCTGCGGCAACAAGAAGATTATTGGGGAGGGGGATATTGAATTGGGGGTAAGAGCATATGATAGTGATGATGCCCCCACAACAAAACTTTCCCTTACCGGCCCGGCTAATCTCGAGTAGCTTGTAAACAAGCCAATCGCCGCCATGAATGGGGACGGTAGGGGCCCTGAAGCTAACTCCATCATCATCCAGGACATAAGGAAAAGTCATGGCCCAAAGGATAAAAAGATCGGGAATAGTCACAGTGCCTGACTCGTCCCTAGGAAAGAATGTGGAAGAAATGATCCTGTGGGCTAGACGAAACACGGGATGAATGATGGAGGAGGCCTTGGCTCGACCTCGGGGGTAGTCACGGATCAATGTGAGGCGGAACCAGAATTGATCGACATTAAATTCGGGCGTGTACCCGTGGTGTCGGATAGAATCATCCCCAAGATTAGGGAAACCAAATATATCATTAATCGTGTTCAGGGTTGTGGTGACACTACGGTTACGCACCCGGAATCTAACGATCGACCCGGACTCTAGAACAAGTGTGGAGAGGAATTCGAGTGTGAGTGCCGTGTAGGAAGTGGCAGATGCATTAAGGAAGGCTAACCATCCTAAGTTGCCGAAAAGATATTCGATCTCGGTGAAGACACCGAGATCGAGAAGTGTTTGTGCATGCGGGAACTTAGTAGAAAGATGCCCTCGAGCATCAAGCCTACGGTAAAAATCTTTGTGCTCCTGGTCCCGAAAGATATACCCATGCGGGCCCAACATTGGGTCCACAGGGGGGATAATAGGTGGAGGAGGGCCAAGTGTAAGTGCTCGTGTACGGGAAGGAGGGCGCGTTTGTTTTCGCCTCTTTCGAGGCGGCTCCTCTTCCCTCATGATTCCCTTTCCCTTATCCTTATCTTTAGCCATGTGTGTGTGTACGAGCAAGAATTAGTGCAAAAATCGTGGATGCACACTAACACAAGCCAACAAGCAAGCACAATAAACAGGGCAAATATATAAAATAAGAATAGGAGCGAGTTTACCCAAGCGGAGTGATGGAGCTTGCTCGTTGGTGCCTCACACTGTTCAGCGAGAGTAGCGTGGAGCCGCGGCGAACTCCTTCGGCAAAAATTTTCGAAATGGGGGTGGTTTGGGGAAAACTAGGTCAAAAATTCGGAATGGGAGGAGAGAGAGTGTGTAGATGATGGAGGGGTTGATGAAGGAGGTGGAGAGTGGGAGTAATGGAGGAGTAGAGGGCGTGGGGGAGTGAAGATCGGTTGTTGGCGAAGAGGGGAAGGCGAAACGACGGCGGGTTTGGGGATTTTTGGCGATCGGGCGAGATGGAAACGAGCGGGTGTCGGGGGGGGGGGGGGGGGGGTTTATATAGGGTTTTAAGTCGAACCGATCGGGTGACTTCTCAACCGATCGGTTGACTGTTAGGTCGAAAATTTTGCCGAAGAAATGCTACAGGCGAACCGATCGGTTGACTTTTCAACCGATCGGTTGGCCGCTCCACACAATTTCCCGAGAACTTAGGGCAGCTCACCCGGTCAGGTCAACCGATCGCGCTCGAACTCAACCGATCGGTTGATATTCCCCAAAATTTTCCGAGAGTTCTCCCCAGCTCACCCGGTCTGTCACCCGGTCTCCTCGTTTGTTCAACCGATCGGGTCATTCGGGCACAGTTCTTGGTTCGTATCTGACATGCCCCAACCAATCGTGTGGGAACCCACCCGATCGGTTGAGGCCCTTTTTCTGCAAAACCCCAAGAAATGCATGAGTTCCTTCATGGAAGTAGATTCGGCTGGATTTATTTATAAAAACAGAGAGAAATAAAGTGGAAAAACTGCAAAACGAAGTATAAGTTTAGAACATGGGTTGCCTCCCATGAAGCGCACTTGTTTAACGTCGTTGGCTCGACGCCCGCAGCGGTGGTCAATTAGGATCCGGAGGGTTGGAGGAAGAGTTGTCGCTCGTGGGGGATCCGACCGGAGAGAATTCTGGTTCTCCTACTGCATAGTGTTTCAGCCGCTGCCCGTTTACTTTAAACGGCTCATCCCTTCCCATTATCTCGATAGCCCCATGAGGGAAAACCTTGGTGACGCGGAACGGTCCCGACCACCTTGACTTGAGTTTCCCAGGAAAGAGCTTCAGCCGTGAGTTGAACAGGAGAACTAAGTCCCCTACTTTGAATTCCCTCCTTAAGATTCGCTTATCGTGCCACCGCTTCAGCTTCTCCTTGTAGATCTTGGCGTTCTCATAGGCATTGAGCCGGATTTCGTCGAGTTCGTTGAGTTGTAGTTGCCGGTGCACCCCTACCTTCTTGGTGTCGAAGTTCAGATTCTTAACTGCCCAATACGCCTTATGTTCCAATTCCACAGGAAGATTGCAAGCCTTACCATAGACGAGCCGGTAGGGAGTAGTGCCGATAGGGGTTTTAAATGCTGTCCTGTAAGCCCAAAGCGCGTCAGGGAGCTTTGATGACCAGTCCTTCCTGGAATTGGCCACAGTCTTTTCAAGTATGCTTTTAATCTCCCGGTTAGAGACTTCCGCCTGACCGCTGGTCTGCGGGTGGTAGGCACGCCCCACCCGGTGTTGTACCCCGTATTTTTTTAAGAGGGCCTCAAATTTCTTCTCTATAAAGTGGCTCCCTCCGTCACTGATCAGGACACGAGGCACACCGAACCGCGGGAAGATGTTGCTTTTAAAGAACTTGGCCACCACTCTCGAGTCATTGGTAGGACTGGCCACCGCTTCAACCCATTTCGACACGTAGTCAACGGCCACCAAGATATACTGGTTCCCCGAGGAAGAAGGGAACGGTCCCATGAAGTCTATCCCCCATACATCGAAGATTTCTATCTCCAGGATGTAGTGTTGAGGCATCTCATTTCTTTTGGAGATATTCCCAGCCCTTTGGCATCTATCGCAGGCTTGGACATAAACATGGGTGTCCTTGAAGAGTGTAGGCCAGTAAAATCCGCTTTGAAGAATTTTAGCGGTGGTCTTGTAAGTGCTCGCGTGCCCTCCACATTGCTGCCCGTGGCAGTGGGAAATGATGGACGTCGCCTCAGTCTCAGGGATGCATCTTCGTATCACCCCATCATTGCAGGTTTTGTATAGGTGGGGGTCATCCCAATAGAATTTGCGGACCTCATGGAAAAACTTCTTCTTCTGCTGAAAGCTCACATTGTGGGGAACGACGGCACAAGCCAGATAGTTTGCGATGTCGGCGTACCAGGGGGTCCAGGAGGAAGAGACAGAGAAGAGATGCTCATCAGGGAGTGAATCATCGATCGGTGTAGCATTCAAATCGAGAATGGGCATCCTGGACAGGTGATCGGCAACAACATTCTCCGCCCCCTTCTTGTCTCTGATTTCCAGGTCAAACTCCTGGAGGAGAAGAATCCATCTAATGAGTCGTGGCTTGGCTTCTTTCTTGTTCAATAGATATTTAAGAGCCGCGTGATCCGTGTGTACGATCACCTTGGCGCCAACGAGATATTGTTGGAACTTATCCATGGCGTAGATCACCGCGAGCAATTCCTTTTTCGTGGTAGTATAATTTCTTTGGGCGGCATCAAGGGTTTTGCTCGTATAATATATGACATGAAGATTTTTATCTTTCCTCTGCCCTAGGACGGCACCAACCGCGTAATCACTAGCGTCACACATCAGCTCAAAGGGGAGTTTCCAGTTCGGTGGCTGTATTATGGGTGCGGAAATCAATGCTTGCTTCAAAGTGCGGAAGGCATCCATACACTCCTCGCTGAAGACGAAAGGAGCGTCTTTTACGAGGAGCTGGGTCAGAGGCCTGGAAATCTTCGAGAAGTCTTTTATGAAGCGGCGATAAAATCCCGCGTGTCCCAAGAAACCACGGACTCCTCGAAGATTGTGCGGTGGTGGAAGTTTTTCAATCACTTCGACTTTAGCCTTATCGACCTCGATTCCCCTCGAAGAGATGATGTGTCCCAGCACAACTCCCTCTTGGACCATGAAGTGACACTTCTCCCAGTTTAGGACTAGTCCCTTTTCTTGACATCTCTCCAGGACCTTAGTGAGGTTATTGAGGCATGAGTCAAATTGAGTTCCGTAGACTGAGAAGTCGTCCATGAAAACCTCCATGATATCTTGGGAGTAGTCGGAGAAGATAGCAGACATGAGTCTTTGGAATGTAGCAGGGGCGTTGCAAAGTCCGAACGGCATCCTTCTGTAGGCATACGTCCCGAACGGGCAAGTGAAAGTTGTCTTCTCTTGGTCATCGTTATGAATAGGGATTTGAAGAAATCCTGAATACCCGTCCATGAAAAAGAAATAATTATGCTTCGCCAGCCTCTCGAGCATCTGGTCAATAAAGGGGAGGGGGTAATGATCCTTCCTTGTAGCCTTGTTCAGCTTTCTATAGTCAATGCACATCCTGTACCCCGTGACGGTCCTCGTTGGTACGAGCTCGTTCTTTTCATTGCGAACCACCGTCATCCCTCCTTTCTTGGGTACAACGTGCACCGGGCTAACCCAGCGACTATCGGAGATAGGGTATATAATACTGGCATGCAGAAGCCTAACAATCTCTTTCTTCACAACCTCCATCATTATGGGATTTAACCTCCGCTGTGGCTCGATCGAGGAGGCTTGCTCATCTTCAAGCAGGATTCTGTGTGAGCAGAGGCCCAAGCTAACCCCTTTTAGATCCTCAATTGCATATCCGAAAACCCCTTTAAACTTTTTAGAACTCCAAGAAGTTTGTTCATTTGATCTTCGGGTAGTGAAGAGTTGACTATAATCGGAAGGGTCGAGCCTGCTCCCAAATATTCATATTTAAGCCCCGGCGGTAATTCTTTCATCTCAACTTCTTGAGGCCCTGACGCGTACTTTTCAAGCTGAGCATCCTTAAGGGAAAGGAGTTCTCCGTGGATTTCGCTGAAGCCAACATCCATAATCTCTCCCTCGGCCGTGGCTCCGCACGGCGAAACTTCGCAGGGTATAGTGGGAATGATCGAGGGATGCACCGGGTCTTTTCCGAGCTCATCATAATTATCTGGGAAGAAGGCTTGTAGGTGAAAACAGGTTTCAGTCATCGACGATTCTCCACAACCATTTCCAGCTTCTCCATTGTCCAAAGACCGGGGACGCTCGATAGAGGTCTGCAAGTGATAGATTGATTCCTGTTCAGCGTCCCCTCCACTCCTGGGCGGGTGGCTCTCTTGGCACAACCCTGCGGTTAACTCTTCTTCACTACATTCGAGACCATGGTTGTCGATACACGCCGTTTCTCCGAGGGGAAAGGGAGTTGCCATGGTAAGGTGCTCCTGCGCATCTCGACACCTCTGGCCCTCCACGGTGGCAGACAGGAGGTATAGTATATTCGAAGTATTCAGTGACTCTGCTAAGCTCTGCGCCAAACAGCGGATATGGTGAGAGTGATCCCAGATGTCTCCTGAAACTGCATGCAACATATTTGCCAGGGGGCCGGGATCTTCTCTTCTTCGCTTCTAGACGGCCAAACGCCTAAGGGTGGCGTTAATCTCTGGATCGAGGGGGATCAAGTCGTCAAGACTCCTTGAACTCCTGCGCATGAAAAATAACAAACACCCGTGAAGCGACAAGTGGGAAAGAGACAGATAAAATAAGAAATAAAAATAAGAAAAATAAAAAGGAAAAAGGAGAATGCGAAAATTATCGCGAGGTAGGGATGTGAGCTAGACACGAGGGTTCTCAAGATCCTAAAATATCAAGCACGTTGCCTCCCCGGCAACGGCGCCATAAACTTGACCGGCGCCCGCGAGAGTCGTGGCGGCGCGGTGTCGTCTACCGCAAGTTTCACGGTTAGTGAAGTGGTGCGGGAATATCGAACTCAGGGAGGCGAGGTTGTGCTTGGGTCAGGTAGGACCTAAATCACCCCGAGGGGCGAGCTAGCCCGAATCGGTGGTTGGTTGTCACGAAAGGAAATGAAAGCGTATGAACAAAAAGAAAGTAAACCCGGGAATTTGGTTTCCGACCCGACGAGAGACTCTAGCCGCTACGGCCTACGGGTATGGATAGCGATCGGGATTAGGGTCTAATGGTGAGACGTTGCCTTTGAAAGTGGTACCGGCGTCCCATGGGCCCGATATTCCGGTCGGTGCCCAGGATGATACACCGGACTTCCCGGATTCGATCAGTGGGCACTCCCGTGTCCATAAACACTGATCGATCCCGAGAGCACTAAGTCCGCAACGATATCTCCCGACGTCTCATCCTGCCGCTCCCGCGTGCTAGGATTCGGCGTCTACGCTAAAGGCGTGAGCTTTGGCTAGGGAGTCAACCGCCAAGTTTATTCCCCCTTTGCCCGACGGTCAAAGGCGGTCTTTTTCCCGCCGATGACAATGAAACGCCCCGCGTAACCGTTAGATTCCTACTCCCTATCGATTTCCTAACCCTATGGACGCATCGGGAAGAGCCCCCGAAGGGGTTTCCACCAAAATCCCAGATTTGGGAACTACTCACAAAAATTCATGAAAAAGCAATCTAAATGAAATTTAACCGTTAGAATCATAATCAGACAATTGCAATACGGAAGTAAAGGAGTAATAAAGACAATACTAAAAAATTAGAAAGATCTGAAAACTTACTTAAGGGTAACAATTACAGCCGTCACAAGGAAATAAAACAGTAAAAAAAATACAACTCTCCCGTTTCTGGAACCCTAGGGGTCCTATATATAGATTTTCGGATCAACTGATCGGGTGACAAGTCAACCGATCGGTTGATCCGTTACAGATGAATTACAGAAAACGGCGAGTTTTCACCCGATCTCACGAACCGATCGGGTGAGTTCTTGAGCGACCGGTTGGATCTTGGAGCAGTCGGGTGAACCGGTCGGTTCGACGCCCGTGTCTTCAGCTTCTTTTTCTCAGCTACAGATGAACCGATCGGGTGAGAGTCACTCGATCGGTTGGAATTCTGCTCGAAAAAATAGAGAATAGCCGCCCGCGGAACCGGTCTGTGAACCGGTCAGGTGACTTCTTTGTGAGCTGCGGTAGAGACCGGGTGGTGCACGCGTGCATCACCCGATCGGTTGAAGATGATCAACCGACCGGGTGAGGGGCTGAAAGATGAATTCTTCGACGTTTGACCCCCTGGATCACGCGTGACTTCTCCTGTTGCTCCGGGGACTTGGGATATCATCGTAAAACGTCCCCTACGTGGTCGAACTCCTGCAATCATGGATAAACAAAGAAAAGTGAAAGAAAACGGGAAAATATACGAAAACGAATAAGAGACGGCGGAAAACACGGAGAAACACAAAAGAAAACGTGCGTGAATATATGAAATATAAGCGCACGTCAGGTTACCCCATGCGGTCGCATCAATTCTAAACTCCGAACCAATTTTTACGCACTTTTGAACTCCATATTCACGTGGTTACGTCGTTTATTACGCGATCGAGTCGTTTGGTCACGTCGCCAATTCTGCACTGCAGCCTCGTCTTCCAGAAAATATATAAAATCGCTCCGATCTCGGAAAAATACAAATAAATATGTGTTGAAATCGTAACGAGACGCTCTTCGATGGAAAAATAAGATGGAGTGAAGATAACCATAGAGTTGTGAGCAGATCTTCAGTCTTTGCAAGACTTGTGTATTTTCTTGTGGCATCTCCTCCACGCGGTCGAGTGTAGTTCATACGCGACCGCGTGGCTCCTCTTCTCTTTGTCTTGGGATGAGCTCTTCTACATGTTCACTTCGATATTAACATGGTTGCGTCGATGTTGTCTGCAAAATTCTAGAGAGTTGACCCCCTCGACGCGGTCGCGTCGTTAACTTCACACAGTCGCATCGATCGCTCATAGCTACTTGCTTTGGGCTTCCCTTAGCTTCCTTCGACGCGGTTATTTGGCGAAGCCATGCTACTGCGTTGATATCCCTTCAGCTCTATTGAAGATGGCTTGGTTTTTAGGCGACGCGACCATTTGTGTCAGTTCAAACGTTCGCGTGGAATTGGATTTCAACCATCGTTTCATCTATTGATCTCATTTCTCTGTCTCGCTTCTTTTTTCCACTTCTTTGACTCCAATTAGCTATCTTTTAGCACGAATTCCACCTGAAACACAAATGAACACCCAAAGAGTGAAAGTCAATGAAAATATAATAAAGTGGCGTATAGAATGGAGGTTTGAGTAATATGGATAACCCCCGCTAAAAACATACAAAATAACCCTTCATCAAAATTCTCCAAGCTAAACTCTTCCTCATCCTCGAGGAAGACAAAGAAAGAGTATAAAGCGGGGGAACGCATGCATTCAACAAATGATATCAAGAGTTTCATAACGACCAGCATATATACATGGAAAATGAAATATTTCAGATTATAGAACTTATAAGCATGTCAACCCCCATCAATATATCGAGACATAGCCTAGAGCATTTCCAAAAGCATAACTCAATATATAATATACATCATCATGGTTATGCTCAAATTCTAAAATATTTCCTCTATCCCGCATAGGTTATTAGAATGGGAATCGAAATCATGCGATGATCGAGGAGAGTTAGTATTGTATAATGGGTTGCAAATCCATCAAGAAAGTGGCACTCACGACACGCTAGCTTTCTGGGATTTGTGGAATTGTTAGCTTCGTCCATGTTCTTATTTTCATCTATTTTTTGGATTCTTAGTTGGTTTTTGTAAGGAGCGTTAGATTAATGACTCTTAAATCAGGCGACCTTATGGCATTAGATCAAGAAGGCCCCCTCGGACCTACTACCCAAACCAAATAAAAATCTTTATTCATATGCACTCCTCCAAGCCAAACCTTTCGGCGCGAGTCCTCAATGCTTCCAGAGGCACGAGAACCCGGCTACTCGATGTAGCTGGAGGAACGGTGCATTATTATTCTTTTCCCTTTTTTCTTTTTTCTTTTTCTCTTTTTTTAGAACATGAACAAGTTAGGTAACCCACTCCTCATTACTAGATAAGCATGCAGTTAATCCAACTCCTATGAGATCACTAGCCATTATTCTCAACTAAGTTATCCATGATACATGCATAAGATGGGTTCCCAATAAAAAATAACATATGCATGTTTCAAGTACTTTTATTCTAAAGATTATGAGCATAAGCATAATAAGCATATTAAAATGAGATCTAACACTAAATATATCCCCTAAGCATATATCACGATTAATGATAAGAGATCGAACAAATAGAAGTGTAAATCTGCAAAATTTTCACTAAATTACCCATGCATATAAAAACTAGGCACAATGGAATTCTTAATATGAAATATGCAAACGTGATGCACGAAGTGCACCTCCCCCAAGCTTGCATCAAGCATTGTCCCCAAAGCTAAAAAGTAGAAAAGTGGGGGAATGTGAATGGTGCATGCATAAAAATGCCTCCCCTAAGCTAGCATAAAAGCATATCTTAAAAGGAAAATGAGAATAACAACTAGGGTGTATGTGTGGGGGAGGGATGGGTGTTGGAGTCACAAAATATGAAACAAAGGTGGAGAACGAGCATTAAACCATATGATGGGCTTTGGGATCATGAAAACGCATGAAGGTGAGATTTATTCAAAGAAAAACAACTAATTCTAATATGCTCCCCTCGTTGTCAAGAGGAGGCAAGTCTATTCAATATATTTAGAAAACATAAAAAAATATCTACACTACTAGATTTGGATGCACCTGCGCAAAGGATGTGATGAGTGTTTATTGTATATAGCTTTTCCTCCTTTTCATACACGTTTTGTATAGTTTATTTATCCATTTTCCCCGGTTATCCCCGTTTTTGTTTCCTATTATGTTTTTATGGTCCCTTCTGTGATTTGCAAGAAATACATGTCGATTAGAGACCATATGGCATGAATAAGGCACGAAAGGGCAAAAGGAGCAGAGCCGGGAGATCAAAATGTGCAAACGGGGAAAGTGAAGAAGCAGTGTGATACACACGGACGCATCGATTCGACGCGGCTGCCTGATAACTACATATTGGAGTAGAACTCAATTCCACGCGGCCACGCGGACATGCACCAAATGGCCACGTCAACAAGCTCCAGAACCTAACTCCACGCGGCCGCTTAAAAGATCTCCAAACGGCCGCATCACTGAGGAGAAGATTTGAATACATGCAATCGACGTGGCCCACATGACTATAGATGACGCGGCCATGTAATCCTGAAGAACCGAAGACCAAACGGTCGCCCCATGCAACCGTTTATATGCTGACGTTGTGTCAAAACCTAATTTGACGTGTCCGCGTCCCTAGAGACGTGACCGCATCGTTGTAGCCTCTGCACCCCCGATTTACGCACTGGGACGACGTGACCACGTTATTTTCGACGCGGTTGCGTCGAATAGGGTTTCTGCACAGAATCTGGGCGCCGCCAGTGAGCAGTTATGGTCTTTTAGGTCTTTTGGAAAGTTGTATAAAAGCTCATCTTCTTCCCTAAGCGAACCCATCTTCTGTTTTAGCTATTTTTGGGGGTTTTGGAGTTTTAAGGGTTTTCTAACTCTTTTATTCTGCAATCTTAACTGTTCTAGTTAGTTTCTTATTGTAAAAGACTAGATTTTCTTAATAGAAACTTTTCCCTTGTTATTGCTATTATCTAATTGATATCTATTATGTTTATTTCTTGAATCTATGGCTTTCATCACTTACCCAATGGTCGAAATCACTTCTATTGTAATGGGTAGTGAGTAGTTTTCATCTAGGGCAATGGGTTGGATGAACTTTTGATTAATTGGTGGGTTAATTGAGAAATTTGTTGGATACAACGATCGATGACTTCGTGTTTGATGATAACAAACGTATGTAAATGATTTAATGTGTGTGCTAAGTGTTTTCAGGAATGACACTCTCACGAATACTGAAAGAGAGACTAGCCAAAAGTGATGGAGGAATTGCTATACACACTTCACGTGGACTAAGTCAAAGATGGAGAATATGGCTACAACAATTGGACTAAGTCAAAGATGAGAAGATAAGGAGCAAATCAATTCAAATCCATATTTAAATTGATTCAAATCAATTGGTGCAACATTCAGATCCTAATGCCATGCAAATTGGAGACTTGGTCAAAGATGGAGAGAAAAGGAGAATCTCATGCAAATCAAAGGTGATTAAATGAGATCTAATTCAAATCCTATAGCTACACAAATTCAATTCCATAGCCATTCATATTCAAACTCTATATCCTAAGAGATTCACTCAAATCCTAATCAAATTAGGATTCCTTCCAACCTCCATCAAATATGGCATTCTAATTGATCCTATTATATCCCATACTCTCCTATATAAATACATATTCAAAGAGAGGGATTTTAAGAGAGAGGAAACCAAATAAATTCGGCCACAACCCTAGAGGAAAGCTTCATGGCTGCAACTTTGCAAGGAGCTCGACGAACGATGCTAAAAAGTGCATAACTTTCTCCACAGAGCTCAGATCGACGAACCGTTTGCGCCAGGATGATCACAACTCAGTGCTCTACAACATGGCCAAAGTTCTTTATCTTCTCCAAGCTCTTGGCTGCAAGCTACATCTTCAAGTTACTCTCCACATCTCATTGTGCAACTCCATAGCCCAAGCACACATCAAGGCTGCAACATACTTGAAGTCTTCAAGCCTTGGCCGCAAGTTCCATTGGAGAGAGCTTCAACACATTGTGCAACACTTCAAAGAGGTCCTCAACACATTGCGCAACAATAGAAGACAAGGAGCATCAAGGCCGCAAGTTCTCATGGTGGGAAATCATCAAGGCCGCAAGTTCTCATGGTGGGAAATCATCAAGGCCGCAACTTCCAGAGGCAAGGACGTGATGTTGGCGACAACATCCAATCAGATATGATCTGACCTGAGCTGATTGACAAAGACGACTGTTGCTACACAAACTGAGATTTTCTAAACTCTTTACTACTATTTTGTGTAGTTGTATAGATCTCTGTAGAGAAAACTTTACCATTGCTACGTTTTGGGGTTGTGTCTAGTTGGTCTAGACATGAGGGCTTGGCTCGTTGGGACTAGCCAATAGAACGCTTTTACTAGGATTAATCTTGTTGAACACGTGTGTTGTGGGGTACTGAAGAGACTGTCGAGTGTAGAGATGCATAGAGATGCTCTAGTCATGCTCTAGCTTGTGGTTGTACTTGGTACATTATTAATACTAGTATCTGCTTTGGGAGCTGGACATAGGTCGTTGGGACGATCGAACCAGGATAAATCTGATGTGCATCTGTGTTTGCTTATTATTTACTCTACCTATGCTTATAACTGCGTGTGATTGTTCGTACGTTGCACGAATATTTTTATTGGCCTATTCAACCCCCCTTCTAGGCTGCGATCCAGATCCAACAAAGTTGGGGTATATTAGAAAGCCAATTATCGTCGTAGATTCGATCCCCTCCCTTTTGGGCAATCGGATTGACCGTCGGTGAGAGTCAGGACCAATCCGAGGTTTCGATCCCTACGAGGATCCATACTATCGGTGTGACCGACAAGAGTCATGCACTGATTAGTGCCCTCCTAATATAGGTCCAATCCTCGAATGCCACTGTGGTTGGGAAGAAATTGGGGACCTTCGTCGAGCGTAATGTGCCTGACGTATACTGATGTATCGATGAGAGTCAGCATCAGTATAGGTTAGGATATGCCTATCATTGCATCGCGAGAGCGGGGGGATCAGATAACATAAGGGAATACCATATCATGCACCATGAGAGTGGGGGGGTAGGTGAATGCCCTTAGGTTAGACGACCTCTCCTGAGTCCCAATGAACCCAACAATCGGTCATCTATTAATCCAACATTAACCCTAGTTCAATGACAGGGATGCATTAAGCCATAGAGCTTTTATCGACTTCACACTTTTTATTCCCTTGCTCAACCACCATTCGATAGCGTTGCTTTCAAACAACGAACAGAAATCTGTACTCAATGAACGCCTCCCTGTGTTCGACCCGTTAGCGCTACAATTGACACCGTGCGCTTGCAGTTTAAATTTATTAACTCTGCGAGAGCGGACAAGCTTTTTAGTGCCATTGTTCGGGGAAAAAGGTTTCATATCGATTTTATCCTTTGTTGATAGACTACGTATTTCTTCACCTTATATTCACTTTTCCAATTTTTCTTGTATTGCAGTGAACATAGGTTTGCACGAAGATGTTGACCACTACGAGAACCGCACTAGCTCTTGCCAGTAAAATGGATAGTCTGACACAACATATAGCTCAATTAAGGATGGTGGCATCTTCCTTCAATCCAACCGTGTCAGTAAGCCATGGAATATACCGCATGCAAGAGCATATATATGTCAATTTGGAGTTCATCCCTATGATCCACTTCTTCACGCACCCTACCACCATTGGACGGACTACTCCACTCCTTCCTACCAAGATTTTGGGCACGCCATATTCTTTTTTGCAGTTGACGCCATTTGAATTGCTTGTGATGGATAGTCCAGCTACAAAGGCCACCAGTAGCAATAAGTATCACCCTCCACTAATAGTACAGCTTGATGGTGACCAAGAAATCGTTGCATTCCAAGAAGAGGCACCGCAGATCATTGAAACATGCTATCGGATTAGCACAATCATGACATCGCTAGAAGAGGCCTTAACTTTAAGAGCTACGGGACATCAGGAACACCAACCCCTTGCCTGGAAAAATTTATCCAGGTGGACCATGAGGATGAGATCATGTTACCTGAAGGACTTCATGAGATTCTCTAGTGCCAAGACATTGAACCTTCGAGAGACACGCTGCGACCCAAGGTAATGGAGGTAGAGGAAATCAATTCTCCTGAGGTAGAACTCAAACCTCTTCCCACCAACTTAAAATACGCATTTTTAAGGCAGAATTCCACATACCCAGTCATCATTAATGCTTCATTGACTAGCACTGAACTTGATGACCTTGTAGCCATTCTCAAAAAGTTTAAAAATGTCATAGGTTACATCATCGACGACATAAAAGGTCTTAGCCTTGGTAGTAGCACTTATATGATTCTTCTTGAGGATGAGAGTGCCACCTCTATTGAGCCTCAAAGGCGACTTAACCCCAATATGAAAGAGGTGGTTAAAAAGGAAGTTTTGAAACTACTTGAAGCAGGGATAATCTACCATATCTTTGATAGTAACTGAGTTAGCCCAGTTCAGGTAGTTTCAAAGAAGGGAGGAATGACAGTGGTTAAGAATGATAAGGAAGAGCTCATCCCCACCAGGACTGTCACCGGGTGGCAGATGTGCATCGATTATAGGAAGCTCAATAAAGCGATCCGAAAGGACCATTATCCCCTCCCTTTCATTGATCAAATGCTTGAGCATCTGGCCAAGCACTCACACTTCTGCTTCCTAGATGGGTATTCTGGATTCATTCAAATACCCATCCATCCCGACGATCGGGAAAAGACCACATTCACATGTCCCTACGGAACATTCGCCTATCGAAGAATGCCGTTTGGACTATGTAATGCCCCTGCAACATTCCAAAGATGTATGACTACTACATTTTTTTTGACTTCGTTGAGAATATCATGGAGGTGTTCATGGACGATTTCTTCGTCTATGGCATAAGCTTCAACGCTTGCCTAAAGAATTTAACTAAGTTGCTCAAAAGATGCCAAGACGTGAACCTAGTTCTCAACTGTGAAAAATGTCATTTCATGGTTCAAGATGGTGTAATCCTAGAACACATCATCTCACCTCGTGGAATAGAGGTCGATAAGTCTAAAATTGAAGTCATCGAGGGATTACCACACCCCCCTGAATGTGAGAGGAATTAGGAGCTTTCTTGGACACGCGGGATTCTATCACCGTTTCATTAAGGATTTTTCCAAGATCGCACGACCCCTAACCGAGCTGTTAGCTAAGGACACTCCTTTCGTATTTTTTGATGATTGCCATGCAGCTTTCAAGAGGTTAAAGAAATAACTCACCTCTGTGCCAATCATCCAACCCCCCAGACTGGAGCTTACCATGTAAGCTAATGTGTGATGCAAGCGATGTTGCAGTTGGGGTAGTTGTGGGACAAAGAAATGACGACAGACTTCATGCTATATACTATACAAGTAAAATCCTGGATGAGGCTCAACGAAATTACACCACCATGGAGAAGAAGCTGCTCTCCGTTATCTTTACCATTGAAAAGTTCAGATCTTACCTCGTTGGGTCGAAGGTTGAAACCCACACCGATCATGTTTCTCTCAGATGCCTGCTGAACAAGAAGACTGCCAAACCACAGCTGATAGATGGATCCTTCTGCTTCATTAATTTGATTGGAAATCAATGATAAGAAGGGTGCTGAGAATGTGGTCGCCGACCACCTGTCGTGCCTTATATATGATGATCTAAATCCTTTCCTACCGATTGACGACTCCTTTTCGGATGATCACCTTGTTGGATTGGGATCTAAGCCTAGAGGAGGGTGAATAGGCTTATAAATATTTTCACGAGTACACAAGTAATAGTCTACTCAACCAATCAATCACAGAGTAAGTAAAGTGCAAGTAAAGATATCACAGAGCAATCACAGAGTGCACGAGAGATTTACCCTGGTTTGGGCGCCCCAACGACCTACTGCAGCCCCAAAGCAAATACTAGATTTAATAGTATCAAGGTACAAACTATAAAGATCTACGAGCCCAAACTATATGCTCACCAAGTACTGTACCACACTCACCAAAGTGCCAAACACTACTAACTAGTACAAGCTTTCTTTTGACTAGCCCCAACTAATCAAGATCCCAAAACCCCCAAAAATGATGGTAAAGCACACTACAAAGATCTACTAGCCAATATCACAAATGTAAAGGAGATATAGAGTTGAGAATGCTCAGTTTGTGATAGTTTCGTAGTCTCTGTCAATCAACATCGTCAGGTACGCTCTGACGCAAATGTAGTCCCGATCTGATGTCTGGGTCTCTATCTGTGACTCCACAAACTTGAGAAGCAATCAGGTCTGTGTGTATAGCAATTCCAGCTCAACCTGAATTTGAAGAAGGGCTATGCGCAAAGTATTCTCTACAAGATTGCATGCATACGTCCACGTCAGCTAAGCTGAACTTCACGTTCATGGCACACATATGAATACTAACAATATCTTGGCAGCATGAACACTCCACAGTAGTGAGGGGATGTACGGTAACTAGGTTTAACCCTCCATGGCAAGAACAAGGAAACAGGCAAACACACAGCAGCAAGGAGACCTATTCACGGATAGAAGAGGATGCTTCAACTTTTCACAATGGAGGCCTTGAGAGTTATTTGCATGGAGTTGTTGGCTTGAGGACTGCGGCTGTGAAGATGACCTTTTTGTCTTTGAGAGTTGCGGCAGTGGATGAACAAAAACAGGGCGACTACAAGGATCACGACAGCAAAGATGATCTGCTTCTCATTCGGCAGCAAGGAAGATGAAGCACACAGTGAGATGTTCTTCATGGCAGCTCTCGGTAGCTTGTCGATCTTGTTGATGGCGAGTATAAAGCTTCAGAAGCAGTAATGGAGATTTCCGGCGGTAACATGGAGATCACGACGGTGACTCACGGGAACCACAAGATCTCAGCGGCAAGAAGAGGATTAGGTTGTCGACAGTAAAGGTTCACAGTATGTATGACGTCCCCTAGATTTGGCACTATATGCAGTAGGATCGGGGATACCAGATTTAAATATTTGTAACCGCAAGTGCATGGTGTTGTAGTGTGGCTTGGGGATCGAACTCAGGGAGGCGTGTGTTGTGCTTGTTTTCAAGAAGGAACCAGATCACTCGGTGGGTGAGCTAGCCCTGTCGATCGGTTGGTTGTCAAGAAATGAGCTATGAAGAATGTAAGATATAAAAGGGAACCTAGGACTTGGGTTTCCACCCTATCATATGTCCTCTCTATTACGAGCGACTGATAGGAATAAGATCAGATTCTAGGGTTTAGTTGTGAGACGTTGCCTCTAAAAATGATACCTAGCGTCCCATGGTCCCGATATTCCGGTCGATGCCTAGGATGATACGCTAGGTCTACCCAGGTTAGGACGGTGGGCATTCCCATGACCATTAACACCGACCGACTCCAAGAGCACTAAGCTCGCAACGATTGCTCCCGACATTTCATCCTGCCGTTCCCACACACTAGGATTCATTGTCTACGCTAGGGGTGTGAGCTGTGGCTAGGGGATCAAACGCCAATTTTATTTCCCATTGGCCTGACGGTCAGAGGCGGTCTTTCTCCCTCCAATGACAATAAAACACCCCGCGTAACCATCTAAATTTCTAGGTCCTATCGAAATCCTAATCCTATAGTTGTTCTAGGGAGAACCCACGAAGGGGCTTCCACCAATGCCCTAGATTGGGGAACTACTCACGATTCATTGCAAAAATAGCAACACAACAAAATTTAACCATTGGAAACAAGATCAAGCAATAAAAATATGGAGCAAAGAGTATTAAGAACTAAATGTTAAAGTATCAAGACAATCAGAGAACTTACAAAACAAAATAAAATTGCAGCCGCCAAAATCCCAAAAAGGCAGTATGGAAAAAAATGGGGGTCTGGTTCTGGGAAAAAACTTAGGGTTATATATAGGATACACGACCACCCGATCGGTTGAGGCATCAACCGATCAGGTGAGTCGTCGGTTGACTTGGCGTTCGGTTCTTCAGACACTTCACCCGATCGCTGAACCGATCGGGTGGGTCATCAGGTCATGAGTTGGAAAAACTTTGGCTACAGATGAACCAATCGGGTGAGATTACACTCGATCGGTTGGAATTCAGCTCCAAAAGACAGAGAGGACTGCGGCTCCACCCGATCACTGAACCGATCGGGTCAACTGATCGGTTGGGAAGCAGCTCTAAAAACAGAGAATACTGCGGCCACCACCCGATCACTGAACCGATCGGGTGGGCTCTTCTTCATTGCTGCTTCTGTCCGGGTCGGATACGCATGCATGAACCGATCGGGTGGGTTTGTCCACCCGATCGGTTGAGTGCTGAAATATGATACTCTTCGATGTTTGGCCCTCGGGATCGCGCGTGGCACCTCCCGTTGCTCTGGGGACTCATGATATCTGCCTGGCAATCTCCTGCAATAGTACAGAAACACAAAGAAAGTGAAAAGATACAAAGAACACAAAAGAGTGGATACAAAACAACGGAAAACAACGGAAAATCACGAAGAAGACGTGCGTGAATATATAAAATATAAACACACATCAAAGTCCCCCAAGCTGAACCCTTCCCGTCCTCGAGGAAGACGAGTGAGAGTAGGAGTTTGGAGGAAAAAATAGATAGGAAGAAACAGAAAGAGAAAGCAAATTCCTAGATCACCCGTCAGAGCCAACAAAAACTAACTCACCCCACTAAGAAAGCATGTGGTAAACACATCACTAAACCCAGGAATATGAGTCCATACAAGTGTCGTGGGTCCACGCGGTGAAGCGCGAGTGAGTGAGGTCGTGAGCTAGCAGACGGTGTTACTATCTAAATTGTGCAATAAAGCTCCATATACACATACCCAAGGAATGACCCAAATATCGATTCAATTCGAATTAGCGGTGAAATATATCTCAAGCATGTATGATAATAGAGTAGGAATAGAAGCATACCATGTATCGGGGACTCCACTGCTAGGAACTAGAAGTTCACCGCACTATTGCCTAGATAATCGTTAGAAAATTCCTATGCCAAGTGTGTTCGAAAACGAAGGAGGTTGAGAAGGTGTGGAATAGAACACTTGGTGCAAATTCTCGCCTTCCCTTTATTCACGGTGGATAGGAATGGTATTCACAACGGGAGTTTTTTTGGGTTTGGGTATTTGTATTTTTTTGGATTTTTGGCTATACATATCTTTTTTCTCTCTCTTTTTTTCTTTTTGAATTTTTATTCTCTCTCCTTTTTTTCTTTTTGGATTTTTGGATTTTGGGCTATATATTTGTGTACTCTTCCAAGTGGAAGAACGGTACACGACGAGGGGATTTGCACCAAGTAAAACAAAAAAGAAATCGAATTCTAAACACTTGGACAAAAGAAAAATTTTCTCGCGAATCAGAGCATAAGCAAAATGGGTTATCCTAGTCCTATTGGTAGAGTCCCGACACATGCGAATTAAAGCGTAGTATGTATGTATGTATGTATGTATGTATGTATGTATATATATATATATATATATATATATATATATATATATATATATATATATATTATTCATGTATAGAGAAGCAGACAGTGGAGGCAAAATACAGATATTCCAAATTGAAGCATGATAGTCTAGGGGCAACCAAGTACATGCATATAAAACAAAATCACAACGTAGAAGCACACCACTAGCTAGTCACAACAAACAACTCACACAAAATCAAAGTGAGCCCACGAAGCATGAAATACAATATAACTCGTCTTCCTAGGGTTAGTGAAAGTGATTATAGTAGCTAAGCTAAGTGTGTGTGTAGTTCCGTGGCAGTTCATCATGTGGGGTCATCTCTAGGAGAGGGAGAATAAAAAGAAAGAAAGAAAAAGAAAAACACGATGAAAATGAGTCAAAACGGTGAAAAAGACACAATTGACGCACAAAGTGCGACTCCCCCAAGCTGAATCTTGCATTGCCCTCAATGCAATAGTAGTAAATATGGGAGGGCAAAGAAAATGGGAGGGAAGTACACACCGATAAATAAAAGTGAAAAACATGAAACACATACAAAACACACTAGAAGAAAGATAGAAAAATAAAGAAAATAATTAACAAAACGAAATGTACAAAACACATATACACAGACACACAAAACAAACACACATCAAACAAGACACGACTACAAGCACAGAAAATAGATTTCCCCCAAGCTGATCTTAATAATGAAAGAAAAAAGATATGATCAAGATGATGCAGAACAAATGGCTACGGGAAAATCAGAAAAAAGGAAAATCAAGGTGCAGGAGAGGTAGGTTCCCCATCCTCCTCGGAAAAGAGTGGAGGGGCGCGGCATGGAGGCAAATTTTATTCAAAGAAAATCGATTAATCCTAATACGCTCCTCTCGGTGTCGAGAGGAGACGAGTTTATTCAAGTCAAGACTAGAGATCGGTAAAAAAATTTACACTACTAGATTTAGATACACCTGAGCAAACGGTGGATTTACGATCTGAAGAGGAGCGGGAAGCCGCTCTTCCTGTTCTTTCTGTGGCTCCGCCAATGTTCTGGTGCCACGAATACAACAAACTCTAGCAATGCTCCCCAAAGCTTCTCTCGATGATGTCCACCTAAATCATTTGAAAGAAAAGGAGCATCAGTCCGTGATGAAAAATTCTTTCCCGCAATAAATGTATCCCAAAGAGTATCGTCAAAGTGAAATGTAAAGCGTGGAAAAAGTTGACGATGACTCCTTGAGAATGTGGTGCTATGCCCTAGTGGTGACGCGATGATCTCCTGTCTGCGTTCAGCGACGAGCTCGTCAGGTGCTGACATGCCCTGACATATCTCCGTATAATGCGAATCTGGATCCTTTGGAGGGTATGTCATGTCAGTAGTATTTGAATCTAAAAATATGGGGAATGTAATATGAGATTCAGAAATAGGGTCTAAAAGATCTCCCTGAGTGGGAGCAGTAAGCTCTGGTGGATGTGATGCCTCTGATGGAGTGAGGGTAAGCTGTGGAGATAGTGGTAGAGGCAAAGGAGCATGAGGCTCCATAGAATGAGTCATAGTGTTCACGGCTCCACGCTCTCCCTCCTCGTCGATATGGACATCCTCCATGGCCTCTTCGGTACCGTGTACCTCAAAAATAGTACCTACATGGGGAAGGGGACTCGTATCAAAATTTTCAAATTGTAAACCATAAGAGTTACCTTCCGTGGTGCAAGTTGTCGATGATATACGAGACACGACTGCTTCACCCTCAAAAGTAGAAGTGGTAGGTGGAAATGGAATTGGTGAATCCACCTGGCCCTGGGTTACCATGGAATCCTCTATCAATAACTTAAGGATGGACTTCTAAGATGGAGATGAGGGTGATGGTATTGTTGGGCCTTGATTTACAAAGGAATTCGCCACTAACAACTCAAGATCGGTCCTAGGTGGTGGAAGTGAAAGTGGTGATGGACGTGAAAGTGATGGAGTCATCTGGCCTTGGTTTAAAATATTGTCTTCTAATAATAATTCAAGGTCAGACTTCGGTGGGGGGGGAGTGGTAATGGAAGTGGAGGTGATGTCCATTGCATTTGAGTTGCAATGGATTTTTCCAAGAATAATTCAAGGATCGATTTTGGTGGAGGATGGGGTGTGCTAATTTGGAGGTAAGGATGGGAGGGTTCTTGATGTAGGTTATGGGTATATGAGTGTGGGGTGTAGGGTTGAGCACTGAATTAGCAATGGATGGCCGTATGTCCCTGCAACCCACAAGCTTCGCAAACTGCGACGACATACGGATAATTCTTATATCCCCCATCTTAGCACCGTATGGCATGTAAGCATAAAAATTCCTGATGTATGATCCATCGGGCATCCACATAATTCACCTGACAAACAAAAATTTTGGCTACGACAAGCGCGTTAGTGGTACAAGGAATAGCACAAATTGATAATGGTGGTAGAGAAAGAATCTGTTTATTGAAATTTTTATAATTTTTGGATAAAACGCAGTCTAGTGATCGCGTTCATGAGCTAGTCTCAAGGATTACTAGGTCCTAAATGAAAACAAGCACGTTGCCTCCCCGATACGGCGCCATAAAGCTTGGCATCCCCTAGATTTGGCACTATATGCAGTAGGATCGGGGATACCAGATTTAAATATTTGTAACCGCAAGTGCACGGTGTTGTAGTGTGGCTTGGGGATCAAACTCGGGGAGGCGTGTGTTGTGCTTGTTTTCAAGAAGGAACCAGATCACCCAGTTGGTGATCTAGCCATGTCGATCTGTTGGTTATCACGAAATGAGCTACGAAGAATGTAAGATATAAAAGAAAACCTAGGACTGGGGTTTCCACCCTATCATGTGTCCTCTCTATTACGACCGACGGATAGGAATACGACCGGATTCTAGGGTTTAATAGTGAGACGTTGCCTCTAAAAGTGATACCTAGCGTCCCATGGGCCCGATATTCCGGTCGGTCTACCCGGGTTCGAAAGGTGGACATTCCCATGACCATTAACACCGACTGACTCCGGGAGCACTAGGCTCGCAACGATTGCTCCCAACATTTCATCCTGCCGTTTCCACGTGCTAGGATTCATTGTCTACGCTAGGGGTGTGAGCTGTGGCTAGGGGATCAAACGCCAATTTTATTTCCCCTTGGCCCAACGGTCAGAGGCGGTCTTTCTTCCGCCAATGATAATAAAATGCCACGCATAACCATCTAAATTCCTAGATCCTATCGAAATCCTAATCCTATAGTCGTTCTAGGGAGAACCCACGAAGGGGCTTCTACCAATGCCCTAGATTGGGGAACTACTCACGATTCATTGCAAAAATAGCAACACAACAAAATTTAACCATTGGAAACAAGATCAAGCAATAGAAATACGGAGCAAATAGTATTAAGAACTAAATGTTAAAGTATCAAGACAATCAGAGAACTTACAAAAAAAAATAAAATTGCAGCCGCCAAAATCCCAAAAAGACAGTCTGAAAAAAATGGGGGTCTGGTTCTGGGAAAAAAACCTAGGGTTATATATAGAATACATGACCACCCAATCGGTTGATGCATCAACCGATTGGGTGAGTCGGCAGTTGACTTGGCCTTTGGTTCTTCAGACACTTCACACGATCACTGAACCGATCGGGTGGGTCATCGGGTCATGAGCTGGGAAACTTTGGCTACAGATGAACCGATTGGGTGAGATTTCACCCGATCGGTTGGAATTCAGCTCCAAAAGACAGAGAGGACTGCGGCTCCACCCGATCACTGAACCGAACGAGTCAACTGATCAGTTGGGAAGCAGCTCCAAAAACAGAGAACAATGCGGCCACCATTCGATCACTGAACCGATCGGGGGGCTCTTCTTCACTGCTGCTTCTGTCCGGGTCGGATACGTGTGCATGAACCGATCGGGTGGGTCTGTAACGACTGGTTTTCATGTATCCGGATTTATTATATTATAATATATGTTTTGGTGGATTTTCTCCTCATGTGTGGTTATCGTCTCCGTAATTTTCATTTCGATCGTTTCGTTGTGTTTTCTCGTTTCTTCCTTAGGATCGTCGATTTCGGAGTAAGTCATTCATGACGGGCTTCATAACTGTCGTATCTTATTGTTAGATCAAGCCTAGGAGTCTTAGGAATTGATCCCGGAGCTTCGCGCTCTGTATCGGAACTTTTGGTGCTAATTAGCCGGTGTAAGAAGGGCCACCGACCGACTAGATGACGATCCAGTCGGTCGGCAAACCTTCTTGAACCGACTAGTTGGCTTTCTAAATTATTCTGAAGTTACTGTTTATCGTTAGTCGGTCTAAGAACGTTGGTTGACCGACTAGGTTGCAAACTAGTCGGTCGGCAATGCTTCTTTAACCGACTAACTCATCAACTATTTTTGACACTAGTTACTGTTTACTCTTAGTCTGTCCAAGAACGTTCATCGACCGACTAGATGCCAAACTAGTCGGTCAGTTATTGTTCTTTGACCGACTAAATCTAAATCCTAATTTTCGTCTGGGTTACTGTTTACACTTAGTCGGTCTGCGTTGTTCAACCGACCGACTAGTTCTCAAACTAGTCGGTCAACAGTTGTTCTTTGACCGACTAAACAGTACAGGAAACCCTAGTTTTGCCCTAGCCGCCACCAAACTCTATAAATACCCCTCCAAACATTTTCTTCTCCTCCCTCACGACCTAAAACCCTAATTTCTCCCCCATTGAGCCCCCATCTTCCTCAAGCCATTGATCCTTCATCCCAAGCTCATCCTCCATCATCCAAACCCTCACTCTACTCTTTCTACCTCTCATCTTCCCCAAATCCCCATCAAATCCCCAAAATCCCCCAAAACCCTAATTCTCCAAACTTCTCCAGTCATTTCCAGATCTGAACCCTAGGTTCCCCGGAGCGTTTCTTCCGTCGCCGTGGTTGCTCGGCGTTATTCTCCCGTTCCCTACGCGGTAATACTCGATTCCTTTAGTTTTAGCATAACCCACATTGACATTGTAAAACCCTAATAAAATGGATTATTAGATGATTAGGGTTCTAATAAGAAACCTATTTAGAATCATTGCACTAATGAATGTTTTGCCATAATAGTGATCCATTCCGTAGTTAGCTTGTGTGACGGTCTTCATTGCTCATCAATCCTGGTATCAGGCAAGTGAAACTTGCATCTCTTGACTTGGGCCATGTCTTAGGCCATTTACCTTGCTTTAGCGTAAAAGAGACTAGACGGTGAAAGGATAGCCGTCTAGACGCCATTGACCTAGCTTGACAACGAAGCTTGGTCCGTCGCCTTCATCATGCTTGCATGTCACGTTTAATTTCACTTAACGGTACGCGTATTAACTGTTCATGTCATCCATGCATCCTTAACTGCTATTGCATTTTAACTGTCACGTTTAATTTCACTTAACGGTACGCGTATTAACTGTTCATGTCATCCATGCATCCTTAACTGCTATTGCATTTTAACTGTCACGTTTAATTTCACTTAACGGTACGCGTATTAACTGTTCATGTCATCCATGCATCCTTAACTGCTATTGCATTTTAACTGTCACGTTTAATTTCACTTAACGGTACGCGAATATGTTCATGTCATTGCATTTTGCCTGTCACGTTTAAATACAATTAACGGTACGCGAATATCTGCTCATGTCATTGCATGCTTGAAATACTCATCGTGATTGCGTAGCTTCGCTACACTCTTGTACTATTTGTCCCGGCTAGGCACCCACCTTGCGTGGGCACAATCCTACGCCAAATACACTTTCTGGCTCGTGTTCCAGAAGACGAGCTCATCACAGCCTGCGGGCAATAGGGCACTCGTTGAGTGATCCCTTGTACTTGATACTTGAACACAGCCTGAGGGCAATAGGGCACTCGTTGGGTGATCCCTTGTACTTTACTTGCTACTTTACTTGTTACTTGACATTACATGTCACCCCTGCTACTTGATACTTGCTACTTTACTTGTTACCACCTTACCTTACTTGCCATGCACCATACTTAATTGCTAGGTTGCTAGTTTACCTTTCTTTCCGTTTCCTTGCACAAGTCTTCCGACTTGCTGACATGTGCCCCTTTTCTCTTTTGGGTGACACATGTTAGAGCCCGAGCCCGAGTTACTTGCTGAGGGTGAGGTGTTTGCGGACGCCGAGCTTGCGCCCGTGTTGATCGAGGACTACGTTGACACTGGAGATCAGTCTTAGTGTCCTCGTTTAGCTTTTGTTAGGCTGCTTAGTTGTCGGTGCGTGGCACCTAGTTTGGTACTCTGTTATGTTTGTGTTGCTTTTGTTTGGCCTTGTTCTGGGCCTTAGACTCTCTCCCGTTAGCCTGGTGGCTTTTCTGTGATGTTGAATATTTTGTGGACAAACTTTGGGATTGGTATTTCATATCTGTCTCTTATTATTATTATTGTTGTTGTTCCTCTTGCGATTACAGGGACCTGCTTATACTAAATTGACGCTTATCGGGTTTGGGGCTTCACAGCTCCACTCTCGTGCGGACCTTTTCACGTCTCGCCTCCATTTTAGGAAAGCGGGGCGTGACAGGGTCTGTCCACCGGATCGGTTGAGGGCTGAAATATGATATTCTTCGACGTTTGGCCATCGGGATCACGTGTGGCACCTCCCATTACTCCAGGGACTCATGATATCTGCTTTATATGTCCCCAACGCTGGCAATCTCCTGCAATGGCACAGAAACACAAAGAAAGTGAAAAGATACAAAAAAACACAAAAGAGTGGATACGAAACAACGGAAAACGACGGAAAATCACGAAGAAGACGTGCATGAATATATAAAATATTAACGCATGTCAATGTAGTTGAAGATGTCGCCTTGAGAAGATGATGTCGCAGCCAATTGATGATGAATCTTGAAGATGACTCCACAGCGATATGTATTGCCTGCAGCTTGTAGTCACGACTTCACTTGAGGATGATGCGACAACCTAGAGATGCAGTCTTGCTTGGATAAAGAGATCTTGGAGATGAAGTCTTGCGACAACTTGCCTTGAGGATGCTTACTCCCAAGAGATCTTCAGACGATGCTTGCTACTAAGGTGATTGGAGCTCTTAATACTTTGATTATTGCTGCAAGATGATGGGATCTCTTCGAAGATGATGAGGGCTTAGAGTTTTAATTGTGGCAGCAACAACAATGAGCTTGTTTTGAATTTTGTTGGCATGGAAAGCTTACGGCCTTGTGTTTTGCTTCAGGAAAAAAATGTTGCGGCTGCCTTGTGAACTTGTGCAAGGTGAAAAGCTTCTTTACATCTGTGGAAATTTTGGACTAGGATTTTTAGGGTTTGTAGCTTGCGGTTAGAGGAGTTTTAGTGCTAGGGTTTATTTCAATATTTAGCCGCATGCATATTCTGATTTTTGAGGAGGTATTTATAAGAGAGGATGGATGAGTTAAATTCAAAAACAAATTACCAAATAATAGGGATTTGATTGAGATTAGTATGGGATTTGAATCAATCAATTTAGATTTGTTTTTTACTTTGAAAAATGATGTCATTATCCCTCCATCAATTAACCAAGTCCAACTTGATTATGAATTCCTTATCTCTCCATCAATTTGACCAAGTCCACCTTGAGTATGCTTGCCACCTTCTCCGTTCTTCCCTGCATTACACCATTCCCACTCCTGAAACACTTAGCAAACACATCAAAAACGTTCACACGAGTTTGTTATCATCAAAAACGAAGTCACCGATCGTAACACACCTTTTCGCCGTCACTCTAACCGAAACCCATTGGTTTACAGACATCGTCAATTACCTAGCTTACAGCATCATGCCATATGACATAACCTCGAATTAGCGTAAGAGGTTCTTACACAATACCCGAAGTTACTTTTGGTATGATCCACTTCTCTACATGACTTGCAATGATGTGATCATTAGGAGATGCATTCCGGAGAGTGAGGTGGCATCCAGAATATCACATTGTCATAGCCTGCAATGTGGGGGACATGCAAGTACGATGAAGACAGCGAAGAAAATGCTTCAATGTGGGTTCTATTGGCCCACGTTATTCAAGGATGTAAATGCCTTTATAAGGGAGTGCGACAGATGTCAGAGGGTACATTTCCAGGAGGAATGAGATGCCGCTAAACAGTATCCTGGAAATTGATGTGTTCGATGTCTTGTGGATAGACTTTATGGAACCGTTTTTGTCCAGTCAAGGAAACCAATATATACTGGTTGTAGTAGACTATGTCTCTAAATGGGTTGAAGCTATAGCCTCACCGATTAATGATGATCGGGCAGTCGCTAAGTTTTTCAAGAAGAATATATTTCTCGGATTCGGGGTCCCGATAGTTCTCATTAATGATGGAGGAAAGCATTTGATCGAGAACAAGTTTGAAGCCCTTTTGAGGAAATACGGGATACGCCATCGTATCGGGCTCACCTACCATCCTTAGACAAGCGGTAAAGTGGAGATCTCCAACAGGGAGATAAAGAGAATCTTGGAGAAGACCGTAGGGAGTTCGATGAAGGATGAAATTAGATGATGCCTTATGGGCTTATACGGGCTTATCGAATTACCTATAAAACCCTGATTGGAACTTCACGTTATCGATTAATCTATGGAAAGGCGTGTCACCTTCCTATAGAACGTGAGCACAAAGCTTATTGGGCCATCAAACACCTAAACTTTGATAACAAGAGTGTGCAAGCATACCGACTTATACAGCTGAACGCGTTAGATGAGTTTAGTCTCGATGCCTATGAGAATTCCTGCATTTACAAAGAGAAAACAAAACGGTGGCACGACAAGTGCATCGTAAGGTGCGAGTTCAAGGAGGGTGACATGGTTCTCCTCTTCAATTCGAGGATAAGGCTATTCCCAGGGAAGCTATGATCAAGGTGGTCTGGTCCGTTTAAGGTCATTCGAGTTTCTCATTACGGCTCCGTCGAAGTGATCGAAAAAGGGGATTTGTTTTAGGTCAACGGACAGAGACTAAAGCACTATTTTATGGGAGACCCCATTGGAAAAGGGCATGTCTTAATGTTGTCACCTCAAGAAGAGCCCCCGGAGGACATCCCTGACTTCTCCACCCTTAAGTCACCATGAAAACATTTCGATAGGGAGTCGAGCTCACGACTTAAAACGAGCGCTTCTTGGGAGGCAACCCAAGGGTTTTTGTTTAGTTTTAATGCTTTGATTTGGCTCTTAGTTTTGGTTCTAGGATAGCTTAATTTTGCATTTTGAATAAACCCCAAAACCAGAAGAATTTGACTAAGTGTTTGTTGCAGGAAGAAGCATTTAGAAGCTGGAAGAATCATTCAATATGGCCGCATGGTGCCAATCCATGCGGCCGCATGGATGAAAGAAGTAGAAGAGAAAATCAACATCTTAGATGATGAACGATGCGACCGCGTGTGAGAGGCACAAACGACCACGTCATAGAGGTAATTCCTTAGGCTCAGAAGTTTCCAATTCCACACGGCTGCATCGCCAAATTGACGCAGCCGTGTACCTTTTTGTCAAATGAGCCCAAATTTCTACCTTATACAGGATCCAGGCAGCCGTTTCGTATCAATTGAAACGACCACGTCGATCGTCATTTTCAAGCCAAAGTACACGGCCGTTTAAACCAATTCGAAATGTCCACATAACTCTCTGTTTTTTGGCCCAAAATGCACTTTTTCCAGGGTCTACGCGGCCGTTTCACATTAATCGAAACAACCAAGTTGATCCCCATTTTCAAGCCAAACTACACAGCCATTTAAAATTAAACGACGTGACTTGTCGAAGAGCTTGATTTTTCATCAATTCGACGTAGTCGTTTAATCAACTTTACGCGGCCCGCGTAACTTGCTGTTTTTAAGCCAAGAGCTCCACATTCTGCAGGGACGACACGGTTGTTTCATTTCAACCGACGCAATCGCGTCGCTACCCTATAAATATCCCAAAACCCCTAAACAGTCGTGTGCTTCATTTCTCTCAAAACGATCCGACTCTCTCGACTTCCTCTCTCCACCCATTCAACTCTGATCACTCTCAAACCCTCTCCAACTCTCCTAAATCACTCACCAATCCCTTTTTCTCCATCATTCCTCCATTCCACTGCCCTCGTCCGCTCGATCGACCATCTCGAGGAAGCCCTAGCGACCGTTTGTGAGGATTTTACAGATCGAAACCCACGCAGGCGGTGCAAGTTCAGTTGCTTCAACTCGGGGGAGCCATCTCTTGCATCAGTGAGATCGATTTCAGCAAGGAGCTTCGACATTTCGTAACCCCTTTCCTAGCTCATTATATTTTCGCATTTTTCGCTGAAATCAACCAAAATTTCCGTGAGTCTGCACACACTTCACTCCACACACTTTGCATCACTCACTTCTTCACACAATGCCTCCGAGAGAGTGCAAGAAGAAGTCCACCGCTACTGACCTCACCCAGGACAAGGGGCAAGCACCCTAAGACTCAAAATTTACAAGCTGATATTGCCCAAGCCCAAGCTACCATTGAGAGGGGAGATGCACATCTCTCTCCCCCTCATGTTGACACATTAGAAATTAACTTCGTTGGCGAGAGTCATTGAACCAAATTCATATCACTTAACTCCAGACCCATAGTGCCGACTAAATTTCTGAGCATCTCTGCTCTTTCTGCACAGGTCTCCTAGATGTCGTCAGCACCCTCCTCCGAAACATCGGATGGGATGAGTTCTTAATGTGTGAGGCTAGGACATATCAGAGGCTCACTTTAGAGTTTCTCTCCACTTTCAAATCTTATCCATCGGGGTTCTCTTTCTGTATTATGAACAAGGAATACGACATGTCAATTGATTCCATCAACCACCTCTTTAAGTGGCCTCGAGCACTAGAGCCAAAAGCCTGCCACCACAATTACCAGTATCCTCCAGAGTATGAAGCCAATGTCTTTTAGTTGAGGATCATTAGCATTTCACCCTTCCCCATCACATGGGCGAAGGCATCTTGCATCATCCACCCTGGCCTCTGTATCGTACACTGCATCTTAACAAACTTTCTTTTCTATCGATACAAGACTGGCCAGGTCTCACAATATGAGCTCTTCTTCCTCTGGTATACTACCCAGCTTCGTGTCCTCCGTGAGAGCACCATCATTGTCCCACATTATATCATTCACATTGGATCCTGGCTGCACTCAAGATTTCTCCACACCCTCGACAGCCCCAGCTCTCGTATTTGCTGTAGAGGGTTTATTGTGATCATAGCCCAGCTTCCTCCCAACAACCTCAAGATCCTTGACTCCATGACTCCCGTCCCAGGCCCTACAACTATCGATCTCTTGGTGCTCACTAACATGCATATGATCAGAGCTTTTGAGCGCGAGAGATATGTTTGGCTTCATGGGCCCAATTTCATCCCTTATACCCATCTCCCGAATCTTGCATGCTTCGAACCTAGCACTTCCATGCGATGGATCTTCCCAGCTGATTCCAATCTTGCCCAGGCAGCTCAAGCACCACGTGTATAGCCCCAGTCTGACCCTGCCTAACCCCAGGTCCAGCCCCAGTATATCCAGGACCATACTATCCCGTCTACATCCACTTCAGTCTCATTGTCAGGCCCCCACTCTGCCAGTATAGTAGATCTCGACACCACGTCGAGGGTAACAGCTGCACTCCTCCTCCTCCACTTTCCGATTCCGAGCGTATGACTCGATTGGAGAAGTTTAGAGCTTTTAGGTCTTCCACTGTCACCACCCTGACTAAGTTCAAAGCCACCCTCTCTGCGTTCAGGATATCGATTGATAGCCTCACTGCCACTGTCTTGACCCTTCAGTCAAAATTCGACCAGATCTACCAGCATCATTTCAGTCGGGCCATTACTCGGCTGCTGCACATCATCTCCTACCCATTCGTATCCCACCTCATCCATCTCAGACATCTCAGCCCCCTCAGCCATTGCATACTCCAGCTGACCCATCCTCCTCTACTCCTCATGTGGACACCATCGCACTATACATCTCCTTTCCATCCCAGCCATCTCAGGAGCATGTGGACACTACCATTACCACACCTCGCATCATTACCATTCCTTCCCCACCACCATCCCCACAGACCGAGAGTGTGACCAATCCCCCTCCTCACCTCGCCCCGACCCCGTAGCTTCACCCATTTCATCACCACACGCCACAGAGGCCACAGACATACCCTCCTCTGGAGCATCACCTTCCCCAGCTCCATCCACAAATATTGCATCCCCTACACATGCTTCCACACCTCCTCACACATCAGCACCACCTGACGATACCATAGTCATCATCTCCTCGTCCACGGAGGACTCATCTCCTTCTCCACCTCCACCTCCACCTCCACCACTCAAGTCTGAGTTAGTTCATTCCACCCCATCCCCACCCCACATTGACACCGCAGCTACAAACGTGGGAGCTCCATCCATCCCATCCACTCCATCCACCCACCCACCCAGCCACTACCTGATGGTGACTCTGCTTGATTGGATGACATTTCTTTGCACTCCCTCTCACCACATGGCCAATGTATCACACACTCACATTTTTGGGCCTGTTTTTCCTTAGCTTGGGGGAGATGCACCTGGATCTCCTTCCCCTCATTCTTTATTTGTCCTCCCGATATATTTTCTCTGATTTTCTCGCATTGAGGACAACGCTTAGTTTAGCTTGGGGGAGGAGCATTTTCATGCTGATTTTCTATTTTTTTTCTCTGTTTCCTCTCTTATTTTCTTGTTTTTATCGTTTTTTTCGTTTTCATCTTATTTTTCTTCCTCATTTTTCCATTTCCATTTCTTTTTCATATTGCATCATGTTTATATTCATTATATGCACTCAAAAAGCCAAAAATGAAAAAAAAATCAAATACTCCAAAAATATCTGTATTCGTATCATGCAACTTTGCATCATCATGCATCCATTTGTACATATTTGCATTCTCTTCGAGAATTTTTCGAAAACGAGTCTTTATGTGTGTGGAATCTCGAGTTGAAATTCGTTTTTCGAACTTTTATGCTCGATTTCCACAATGTCGATTTGGGAGTATGAATAGGACGTCTCCCTAACTCTAATCCCTCGTAATATCCTAGCTTTGGTTGTCCTCATTATCCCTAAGATAGGAGTACTTGAAACCGACCTGGGTTGATACTTAGGGACACATCATATGCATGTACCGTAGAGGCGATAGTTGTGTATAATGGCTTATAATCCCTCGAAACTTGGATAAATTCACATCACCTAGTACCGAGGATTGATTTTGCTTAGCCTCACCCATGCTTTTCAAAAAAAAGAAGAAAAAGGAAAAATTGTGAATAGAAAAAATTTATGCACCGTTCTCCCAGCGAATCTGAGTAACCAGATCCCCATGATAGAAACCATTGGGGCCTCGCGTCAAAAGGTCTATCTTGGGGGAGTGCATACGAATAAGGATCCTATTTGGTTTGAGTTAGTAGGTCCAAGGGGTCCTTCTTGGCCCGGTGCCCTAAGGTCGTTTGATCTAGGAGTCGTCGACCCAACACTCATTGCACAACCAATCATAGATCCCCAAAAAAATTTGTATATATACGTGTGTGTGTATATATTTGATAGCAGGAATAAAACTCAGCAATTTCGAGAATCAAGGAAGCTTGATGTGTCATGAGCGTCACTTCTTCGATCGATCTATATCCCATTACCCATGCTTATCCCCCTCTTCGACCATTGCATAGCTTAGATTCCTATTCCTTCGATCTAAGGAAGGGTTAGAGGAAATGTCTTAGGATTTGATCGTGGCCATCATCTAGTATACTACTTGGAAATTTGGGTTAGAGACGACGTCCTAGGAGTATACTCTTGTCGACGGAAAGAAATTTGAGCGTTTTAGTTTCGTGAATTCGAATTTTCTATTTGCCCACGTATATAAACTCGACTTTTGAAAATTTTCGAAGTTCATGTCATCATTTGTTTGTTTGTTTGCATACCTCCAAATTACGATCTACCTTGTCTTCTTTGAGGACAAGAAAGAGTTTAGCTTTGGGGATTTTGATGAGTGTTTATTGTATATAGGGTTTTACCCCCTTTTCATACACGTTTTACCTCGTTTATTTCTCCGTTTCCCTATTTTTGTTTCCTCTTTTGCTTTTATTGTCCCTTCTATACTTTACAGGAAATACATATTGATTAGGGACCATATGGCATGAATAAGGCACGAAAGGGCAAAAGGAGAATAGCCGGGAGATCAAAATATGAAAGGGGAAAGTGAAGAAGCAATGTGATACACACGGCCGCGTCGATTCGACGCGACCGCGTGATCACAACACATTGGAACAAAACTCAATTCCACGTGGCCGTGCAGACATGACCAATCGGCCATGTCAATGAGCTCTAGAACCCAACTCCATGCGGCCGCATAAAAGATCTCCAAACTGCCACGTCGCTGAGGAGAAGATTTGAATACATGCAATCGACATGGCCCGCATGACTACAGATGACGCGACCGCGTAATCCTGAAGAACCGAAGACCAAACAGCCGCTCCACGCGAACGTTTAGATGCTGATGTGGATGTTGAAACCTGATTCGACGTGTCGCATCCCTAGCGATGCGACTGCGTCGATGTAGCCTCCATGTCCCCGCTTTACGCACTGGGACGACGTGACCGCATCGTTTTCGACGTGGTCACATTGAATAGGGTTTCTACGTAGAATCTGGGAGCCACCAGGAATCTGTTATGATCTTTTGGAAAGTTGTATAAAATCTCATCTTCTTCCCTCCCTGAGCGAACCCATCTTTTGCTTTAGCCATTTTTGGGGGTTTTGGAGTTTTGTAATGGTTTTCTAACTGTTTTATTCTGCAATCTTAATTGTTCTAGTTAGCTTCTTATTGTAATAAATTAGATTTTCTTAATAGAAACTTTTCCCTTGTTATTGCTATTTTCTATTTGTTATCGCTTGTGTTTATTTCTTGAATCTATGGCTTTCATCACTTACCCAATGGTAGAAATCACTTCTATTGTAATGGGAAGTGAGTAATTTTCATCGAGGGCAATGGGTTGAACCCCATTGGATTAGGGCTATGGGTTGGATGAACTTTTGATTAATTTCTTAGTTAATTGAGGAGTTAGGGTATATTAGGATGCCAATTATCATCGTAGATTCGACCCCCTCCCTTTTGGGCGATCGAATTGACCGTCGACAAGAGTCGGGACCAATCCGGGGTTTCGATCCCTACGAGGATTCATACTATCTGTGTGATCAGCGAGAGTCGTGCACCGATTAGTGCCCTCCTAATATAGGTCCAATCCCCGAATGCCACTATGGTTGGAAGGAAGATTGGGGACACTCGTCGAGCGTAATGCGCCTGACATATACTGATGTATCGGCGAGAGTCGGCATCGTTATATATTAGGATAGGACTATCATTGCATCACGAGAGCGGGGGGTAGAAGATAACATAAGGGAATACCCTATCATGCACCACGAGAGAGGGGGGGTAGGTGAATGCCCTTAGGTTAGACGACCTCTCCTGAGTCCCAATGAACCCAACAATAAGTGTAACGACTGGTTTTCATGTATTAGGGTTAATTATATTATATATATATGTTTTGGTGGATTTTCTCCTCATGCGTGGTTTTCGTCTCCGTAGCTTTCACTTTCGATCGTTTCGTCGTGTTTTCCTAGCTTCTTCCGTTGATCGTCGATTTCGGAGTAAGTCATTCGTGACGGGCTCCATATCGGTCATATCTTCTTGTTAGATCAAGCCTAGGAGTCTTAGGAATCGATCTCGGAGCTTCGCGCTCCATTTCGGAACTTTCTGTGCACGTAGCCGGTACAAGAAGGGGAACCGACCGACTAGATGACGATTTAGTCGGTCGGCAAACCTTCATGGACCGACTAGTTCGTTGAATCAATTGTACAGGATTTACTGTTTATCGTTAGTCGGTCTAAGAACATTTGTCGACCGACAAGGTTGCAAACTAGTCGGTCAGTAATCGTTCTTTAACCGACTAGCTCTATGATCATTTTTGATACCAAGTACTATTCATTCTTAGTCGGTCTAAGAACGTTCGTCGACCGACTAGTTGAGAAACTAGTCGGTCAGTAGTTGTTCTTTGACCGACTAAATCTAAATCCTATTTTTGTACAGGAGTTACTGTTTGCACTTAGTCGGTCTGCGTTGGTCAACCGACCGACTAGTTCCCGAACTAGTCGGTCAGAGGTTGCTCTTTGACCGACTAATCAGTGTTAAAACCCTAATTTCTGGGCAGCCGCCAGCTCTTCCTATTTAAACCCCCTCAAACGTTTTTCTTTTCTTCTTTCATTTCTCCTGAGCCTCCTTCTTCCCCAAATCATCATCCATCTTCCCCTAGCCTTCCTCCTTCATCAAGAGCTCCTCCCCCTCTCCATTTTGGCCGGCCACCACCTCTAGGTCGCCGGAAAACCCCCAAAACCCCCAAAATCTCATTTTCTCCAGATTTCCCCATCCATTCCAGATCTGAACCCTAGGTTCCCCGGATCGTTTCTTCCGTCGCCGTGCTTGCTCGGCATCATTCTTCTGCTCCGATACGCGACCTCTTCCCCGTAGATTAGCGTCTGTGAGACGAACCTTCGTGATCGTCATCCTCGGTGCTAGGCAAGTGAAACTTGCATCTCTTGATTTGGGCCATGTCTTAGGCCATTGCCTTGCTTTAGCGTAAAAGAGACTAGATAGTGAAAGGATAGCCATCTGGACACCATTGACCTAGCTTGACAACGAAGCTTGGTCTGTCACCTTCATCATGCTTGTATGTCACGTTTAATTTAAATTAACGGTACACGAATCTCTGTTCATGTCATTGCATTTTGCCTGTCATGTTTAAATTCAATTAACGGTACGCGAATATCTGCTCATGTCATTGCAGGCTTGAACACTCATCGTGATTGTGTAGCATCGCTACATACTAGTGCTACTTGTTCCGGCTAGGCACCTGTTTTGCGGGCACAACCCTAGGCCAATTACAAATCTGGCTCGTGGTCCAGAAAACGAGCTCAATACAGCCTGCGGGCAATAGGGCACTCGCCTGTGTGTGGGTGATCCCTTGTACTTGAATACAGTTTGCGGGCAATAGGGCGCTCACATGTGTGTGGGTGATCCCTTGTACTTGTTACTTGACAATACATGTCACACCTACCACTTGTTACTTGCTACTTGTACTTCACTTGTTACTTACATACGATACTTGCCATGCCATGCACCATACTTTAACTGCTAGGTTGTTAGTTTACCTTTTTTTCAGTTTCCTTGCACAAGTCTTTCGACTTGCTGACATGTGCCCCTTTTCTCTTTTGGGTGACACATGTTAGATCCCGAGCCTGAGTTTGTCGCTGAGGACGTGGTGTTTGCTGACGCTGAGTCAGAACCCGCGTTGATCGAGGACTTCGTGTACACTGGAGATCAGTCTTAGTGTCCTCGTAGAGCTTTCCCTTTTGTTTTAGACTGCTTTTAGTTATCGGTGCGTAGCACCCATACTATGTTGGTGTTTGTTTTGTTGGCCGTGTGTTAGGCCTTTAGACTCTTTCCTTTTAGCCTGGTGGCTTTTCTGGATGTTGAACTTAATTTTTCATGTTGGACAAATTCTGAGATTTGAGATTTTATTTCTGTCTCTCCTTGTGTTATTATTGTTGTTCCGTTTGTGGTTACAGGGACCTGCTTATGTTTTATTGATGCTTATCGGGTTTGGGGCTTCACAGCTACACTCTCGTGCGGACCTTCTCACGTCTCGCCTCCATTTTAGGGAAGCGGGGCGTGACAGGTTTTGTTGGTGGCCCATGCATGTCCTCTTCTGTAACTGTGAATATCGGAATAACGATAATAATATTAGAATGTCCAATAAACTAAGTTCGACATTCGAGTCATAAGCTATGAGTCTAATTTGTTTCGTTTTCTGTGTCATTAGATGGCAGGAAGGAGATTCACCCGTGGTGGTGGTAGTGGTGCGCCCCCTCATGACGAGGAGCCTGAGCGGGAGCCCACCAATGGAGAGATGATGCGGATGATGCTCCAGATGATGCAAGTGCAGGGCGTGCTCCTGCAAGTCCAGCATGCTCCACTTGCTCGAGCTGGTCGGGCAATCCAGGATGCCCCTCGCTCCGAGCCAGGAGCGAAGCAATTTCGGGAGCTGGGTCCTGCTTATTTTGATGGTTTTGAAGGTCCTTTGGCTGCGGATGAGTGGATGAGGAACATTGAGGATAACCTGGCGATGGCAAAGATTAACCTGGCTGGATGGGTTGATTTGGCTAAGAGGCAGCTGAAGGATAATGCCAGAAACTGGTGGGATGCTGAGGAGAAGATGTTGGAGGTGCCTATAGTTTGGGCTACCTTCAAGACCAGATTTGATGGAGAGTTCTTCCCGAAGGCTACTAGGCAGGTGATGCTGCAGCGCTTCATAGATCTGAAGCAAGGGAGCTCGTCGGTGGATCAGTACCACCAAGAGTTCACGAGGCTTAGTCGGTGTGCACCAAAGATGGTGCAAGATGCCGATGAGAAAGCTCAGGGTGTAACAACCCTAGTGTGCAAATACTAAGTAACCGTTAAATTGACCCAAGTTTCTCGTACATGTGCACACCAATCCCGGGGAATGGAGAGATTTGCAATTTGCCCCTCGATTTTTCATTTATACCCAAATGAGGGTATCATTGTAAGATTGGGTTTAAGGCAAATTTCTTAAAGTGAAGGGTTATTGTGAAAAAGGGAAATGAGATATTTGCAATGGCAAACTTGTAATAAAATCAAGCATTTGGATGGCTAATTTTGAAAAAAAAAGAAAGAAAAAAAAAAGAAATGAAAAGAAAAATAGAGTATGGCACTAAGTTGCCATACCTAGTACACCTAACCCCCCATCTCTCCCCTCACCCTACACCATAACCCCCCCACCCCTCTCCCCTCTCCTAGGTCCCTTTCTCTCCCCCTCTCTCCATTATTTTCAGCCCATGGTTGAAAATAGCTAGGGAAAAAAAAGGGAAAAGAAAAAGGAAGAGAAGAAAGAAGAAGAAGAAGAAGAATAGGAAGAGGAGAAGGAGAAGGAGAAGGAGAGGGCTACTACTCAAACCATCAACCATTCTTGAAGCTCCAAAGAGGTAGGAACTCTTAACTCTCCTACTCTAATTATAGATGATGGAAAGTACCTTATATGTATGAGTTTTCTCTGAAATTTTGGGAAGAATGTTGTAGAACTAGGAATCTTGATGCATGCCTGAAATTTGCTGAAACTTTAGCTGAGTTCTGGGATTAATTGGCTATTAGGAATGATCTGAAAATTTTATATAATATTTATCTCGTAGTTATGAGTAACTTTCATGTTCATCACGTTTTCTGATTCGAACTGAAAGTTGGGGTAAAAATTCGAATTGTGCAACATGCCAGGAACTCTGTCTAGCTGTACACATTTCAGTAAAACAAGCACAACTACCTGCACACATCTTGGATTTTGTTGATTTTGGTCTTGTTGGAAAGATAACAAGATTTTCTCAAAGTCCATCGAGACTTTTATGTCGAAATCATAGCTAGAATATGCCCAACATTGGCTTTGAACACAGACACAGAAATTTGTCTGCAGAACAGTTTTGACACCCTTTACTAATTAATTCACCATAAATCACATACTCCATAGTTTTGCATGAAATTTTATATGTGAACTCAAAACTGCCATATCTACAATCTTCATTCAGTAAGTTTTGTTAAATTATCACTGGAAATGGCTGTTAATCATTGATGTTGTGACTGTTGACGAAATTTCAGCAAATTGCATTGTTTGCTAATGACTAGATTATTGTTTTGGTTTACTTCGGAACATAACGCTAATGTGGATTCATCGGTGATTAAGTGCTGTCTATGGGTATGCTACTTTATGTTGCATGTTTGGGAATGGATGTTTATGTTCATGAAGCTCGCAAGTTGTTGTGAACATCCCGATGAAAAGAATGCATTGGATCTCATTTTACATGCTTCATACTCTAGGTTTAATGATTAGTTAAAAGACAACCTAGGGTGTTCTCGTTCCACTCGAAGTGGATGAGTGCCCTAGGAGGGGTTGGGGAAACCAAGGTAACGAGTGGACATGCGGGGATGGACTGCTGGGTTGTGGACCACTCCTGACGAGCCCTCAGCGGCGGGGAGTTGGTGCGGTTGTGGTTGAGTTGGTTGTGTTGGTGAACGGCTTCTTTCGTAAGAGCTTGTCTCGGGAAGTCGTAGCATTCCACCCACCTTACCGGGTGAGGTCCAGTCCCCGATGTCTGACCCATTACTGAGGTTTCGAATTCATGCATGAAAACTAACCTATAAAGAAAAAAACAGTAACTCTGGAATGTGATGCCTTTTCCTTTGTTGTGATTCCTTGTTGTTCACTATGATTAGAGTAGTAGAGTTGTGGAGTTCCTACTGGGCACGCTGTGACGTGTCCTCCCCCCTACAGGTCCAGGCACTGGTTCTCTGGCGGCGGGCCCGGGAGTGGAGACCCCGGAGGGCAGCTCGTCTCAGCAGGGTCCGTAGTGTTGTGTTTGGTGTGGGTCGCGTGGTGTAGGTTTGGGTTGTGTGTGTGTGATGAACGTAGTGTTGTACCCCTGTTCCCTTTGTACCCCATAGGGTTGAGTTGTACTTTTGTGGGAGCTTTTGCTGTTGGGGCTGTACAGTGGACTTGTGCAGTACTGGCCATGTAGTAGCGGTGCTCTGTGACTCTTGGATGTTCTGTTCGTCGTATTTTACCTTACTGCCTGTGTTGTAGCGTCTTGTACTATCCTTCTGTGTTGGAGCTGTACTGTTCTGTTAATCGTTCAGTCTGTACTTTACTGCCTGTGTTTCCTCAGTGTTTGCAGTGGCCTGCGAGACTTTGGTGTGTACTTTAGCGCTGGGTACTCTAATACCGCGGCTTGTCACGCCGACCCTCCCTATTTTGGGCAGCGGGGCGTGACAGGTTTTGTGGTGGCCCATGCAGGTCCGCGCCCACTGCGATACGCGTAAAGGAAACACCGGTAAGGCTCCAATATTTCAGTACACGACACTAATGCATTGTTCTGTTTCTCGTCTGCAGATGGAAGGTGGGAACGGGAGTTCCGGCGGGACCGGAACATCTGATGGTGGGATTGGCCCAGCTGGTGATGTGCAGTCTTCGGGTGACAGGACCTCAGAGTCAGCCCTGATGGCTAAGGTCCTGATGGGCATTTTAGAGCACATGGGTCAGATGGAGGAGAGGGTAATGGCGCCGAAGCCGCCGAGCTACAAGGAGTTCAGGACACTGCGTCCGCGATACTTCTCGGGCAGGGAGAGTAGCCTCGAGGTAGATGAGTGGTTGCGGCACACTGAGGATGATCTGACGATGTGTCGGTATCCCCGAGACGGTTGGGTAGAGTTGGTGAGGCGCCAGTTGACCCATCAAGCTAGAGACTGGTGGGAGGCTCAGGAGAGGCGACTGAAGGGGAACATTGCTTGGGAGACCTTTCGGGAGTTGTTAGAGGCCAAGTTCCTTCCAGAGGCAGCGAAGGACGAGTTGAGGCAGAGATTTGAGCATTTGACTCAGGATGGGAGGACGGTGGATGAGTATGATGCAGAGTTCTCGTTGCTGAGCAAGTACGCGCCAGAGCTTGTAGCGACAGATGCCATCAGAGCCAGGCAATTTCGCAAGGGACTAGACGTAGAGTTTCGGGCGGCCATGTCTACTCAGGAGTTATTGACTCAGGAGGCCATACTGCGGGCTGCCAGACAGCATGAGACCCACCTACGGAGTGTGGGGAGGCCACCAGCCAGTGGTGGGAGACCAGCTGCTCAGCAGAGGACTGCACTTGGCCCAGTTCAGCGGGTGACATTCAAGCGACCGGGGGCTCCACCTCCGGCACAGAAGGGACCTTCATGCTACAGATGCGGGAAGCCAGGGCATGTGCAGAGAGACTGCCGAGTTACGAATGCCAGGTGTTATACATGTGGAGAGCCGGGACACATCAGCAGATTTTGCCCACAGTCGGGTCATGCCCCGGTGCGGCCGGCGTCAGCAGCTGTCCGGCCTACACAGCAGAGACCTCTTCCACCACCGCCGCAGCGGCTTGCCCTTCCGGCACCGTCAGGATCGAGACCTTCTGCACCGAGAGGACCCCCTCCACCTCCCCAGCAGCGACGAGGGAACCAGGGGGCAGTTCCTCCACCGAGGCGGCAGCAGTACACCATGACCCCAGTAGAGACTTCGGAGGGTGCTAGTCGAGTGATCACCGGTATGAATCTTGCCCCTATGCAGTCTATTAGATTTGAGCCTCAGTTATTCTATTTAGCTAGTTGGCTGAGTTTTATTGTTGTGATACTTAGGTATTGTTAGAGTAGCCTCCTACCCTGCTATGTCCTTATTTGACACTGGAGCGTCACATTGTTTTCTGTCGAAGAAGTTTGTGACACAACACTCCATAGTAGTTGACACCTTTGCTGCTAGTTGGAATGTTCACACCGGAAATGGGGTTATTTGTAGTGTCTCTGGGATACGGAACTGTCCTGTTGAGATCGGGGGACGAGAGTTGTATGCAGACTTTTTGGTGATTGAGTTACCCGACTATGAGGCAGTGTTTGGAATGGATTGGTTGGGAATGTTCTATGCTAACATAGACTGTAGACTAAGGAGGGTAGTTTTTCGGATCCCTGACCATCCAGAGTTTGAGTTTTGGGATGGTAGTAGCGAGCTTGAGCCCTTGAAGTTTCGAGCTACGGTCGTGGAGTATTTGGACATGGAAGTAGAGCCCGTATTACCAAGGGTTGTTGAAGAATTTCCTGACATCTTTCCAGATGACATCTTTGGATTACCCCCAGATAGGTCCCTGGAGTTTACTATTGATCTGATTCCAGGCGCTCAACCGATAGCGAAGGCTCCATACCGTATGGCCCCATCGGAGTTAGCTGAGCTCCGCAATCAGTTGACCGATTTATCAGATAGGGGATTGATTCGCCAAAGTGTGTCACCGTGGGGAGCACCAGTGTTGCTTGTGAACAAGAAGGATGGATCTCGGAGGATGTGCATTGATTATCGGGAATTGAATAAGGTGACGGTGAGGGATAAGTACCCGCTTCCCCGGATTGATGATATTTTTGATCAGCTTGGTGGATCCCGGGTGTATTCGAAGCTAGATTTGCGAAGTGGGTATCACCAAGTGAAGGTGTGGGAATCTGATGTTCCTAAAACCGCATTCCGTACCCGATACGGTCAATATGAGTTTCTGGTGATGCCTTTTGGAGTGACGAATGCCCCAGCTACTTTCATGAGGCTGATGAATCAGGTCTTCTTCGAGTATTTAGATAAGTTTGTGGTGGTATTTATCGATGACATCCTGGTTTACTCGAAGAATGAGGATGAACATGCTGAGCATCTGCGGATGGTTTTGAATACCCTCAGGCAGCACCGATTGTACTCTAAGTTCAGCAAGTGCCAATTTTGGTTGACCAAGGTTGTGTTTCTTGGACACATAGTCTCTGGAGACGGAGTGTCTGTTGATCCTGAGAAGGTTGCCGCAGTAGAAGGTTGGCCTATACCTCGGACAGTCACAGAGATTCGAAGCTTTTTGGGGTTGGCTGGGTACTATCGGAAGTTCATTAAGGATTTCTCGAAGATTGCCTCGCCTTTGACTCATTTGACGAAGAAGGATGTTGCGTATGTCTGGTCGAAGGAATGCCAGCGTGCGTTCGATGAGCTGAAGCATCGGTTGACCACTGCTCCTATCTTAGCTATCCCTGACCGTTCGGGTGGATTTGAAGTTTTCTGTGACGCGTCTGGAAGAGGACTAGGCTGTGTCCTTCATCAACACGGGCGAGTGGTGGCATATGCTTCCAGATTGTTGAAGGAGCATGAACTAAACTATCCCACTCATGACCTGGAATTGGCAGCAGTGATCCTGGCTTTGAAATTATGGAGACATTTCTTGCTAGGTGAACACGTGAAGATATACACTGACCATAAGAGTCTAAAGTATGTGTTCACTCAGAAGGAGCTTAATATGAGACAACGACGATGGTTGGAATTAATGGCTGAATATGACGTTGATCTGCTATACCATCCTGGGAAGGTGAATGTGGTGCCAGATGCTCTTAGTAGATTACCCGCCGTAATGAAGCTAACCTCTCGACCACAACTTCGGTGGGCAATCCGACCGATGAGAATAGAAGTTGTACTCCCAGGAGAGAAAACTGTTATGATGGGGCTGCAGATCCAATCTGATTTGGTGAACAGGATTAAGGCAGCTCAATCAGGGGATGCCAAGTTGAAGAGGATCCGAGAGCAAGTGGAAGCTGAACTTCGTACCGATTTTCGTATTCACGAAGATGGGTCGTTGAGATTTGGGAACCGGGTTTGTGTGCCAAGTGGCGAGATTCGGGAAGAACTATTTAAGGAGGCGCATAGTTCCCCATATTCTATCCATCCTGGAGGGACCAAAATGTACCGAGATTTGAAGCAGTATTATTGGTGGTCAGGAATGAAGAAGAGTGTAGCCAAGAGTGTGGCGTCCTGCTTGGTTTGCCAGCAGGTGAAGGTTGAGCACCAGAGAACTGCAGGATTGTTGCAGCCTCTCCCCATTCCAGAATGGAAGTGGGAGCATGTAACCATGGACTTTGTGACTGGGTTACCTCGGACTCCCAGGGGCAATGATGCGATTTGGGTCATCATAGATCGATTGACCAAGTCAGCACATTTTATTCCGTTCCGAGTTGGACAGTCAACAGAGAATCTGGCTAAGAGATACATGGAGGAGATCGTGAGACTGCATGGAGTCCCAGTGAGTATAGTATCCGATAGGGATAGCAGATTCACCTCACATTTCTGGAAGAGTTTGCAGGCTAGTCTGGGGACGCGTTTGAATTTCAGTACTTCATATCATCCTCAGACTGATGGACAGTCGGAAAGAACCATTCAGATTCTTGAAGATATGCTGCGAGCGTGTATGCTTGATTTCAAGGGTTCGTGGGAGGACCATCTGCATCTAGTCGAGTTCGCATACAATAACAGTTATCAAGCAAGTATTGGCATGGCTCCCTTCGCAGCTCTGTATGGAAGGCAGTGTAGGTCTCCTTTAAGTTGGGATGACGTTGGAGACAGGGATTTTTTAGGACCAGACTTGGTGGCGGTAACAACAGATGTGGTGCAGACAGTCAGAGAGAATCTGCGCATCGCGCAGGACCGTTATAAGCACTGGGCTGATACAAAGCGGAGACCCTTGGAATTTCAGCCAGGGGATTACGTGTTCCTAAGGATTTCACCGGTTCGTGGGACCATCCGATTTGGCAAACGTGGGAAGCTGAGTCCTAGATACATTGGTCCGTTCGAGATTTCCGCTAAGGTCGGTGAAGTTGCGTATCGGCTAGCATTGCCACCGGCCCTCGAAGGTGTGCATAATGTCTTCCATGTGTCTCAACTCAGAAGATATGTGGGAGATCCCAAACATGTTGTAGATTTTTCAGAGATAGAAGTACGGTCGGATCTCACATATGAGCAGCAACCAGTGGCTATCTTGGACCGGAGGCAGAAGACGTTGAAGAAGAAGACCATTGACTTGGTGCGGGTCATGTGGCAGCAAGAGTCTCCGGGAGAGTCAACTTGGGAGCGAGTAGATGAGATGCAAGAGAAATACCCGTACCTGTTTGAGCAATGACTGTTGTATCTTATATTTTCTGCAGTTGTTGGGTATTGTATATAAATGACTGCTCTCCTGATTTTGTTAAATTTCCGAGGACGGAAATTTTTCTAAGGAGGGTAGGGTGTAACAACCCTAGTGTGCAAATACTAAGTAACCGTTAAATTGACCCAAGTTTCTCGTACATGTGCACACCAATCCCGGGGAATGGAGAGATTTGCAATTTGCCCCTCTATTTTTCATTTATACCCAAATGAGGGTATCATTGTAAGATTGGGTTTAAGGCAAATTTCTTAAAGTGAAGGGTTATTGTGAAAAAGGGAAATGAGATATTTGCAATGGCAAACTTGTAATAAAATCAAGCATTTGGATGGCTAATTTTGAAAAAAAAAGAAAGAAAAAAAAAGAAATGAAAAGAAAAATAGAGTATGGCACTAAGTTGCCATACCTAGTACACCTAACCCCCCATCTCTCCCCTCACCCTACACCATAACCCCCCACCCCTCTCCCCTCTCCTAGGTCCCTTTCTCTCCCCCTCTCTCCATTATTTTCAGCCCATGGCTGAAAATAGCTAGGGAAAAAAAAAGGGAAAAGAAAAAGGAAGAGAAGAAAGAAGAAGAAGAAGAAGAATAGGAAGAGGAGAAGGAGAAGGAGAAGGAGAAGGAGAGGGCTACTACTCAAACCATCAACCATTCTTGAAGCTCCAAAGAGGTAGGAACTCTTAACTCTCCTACTCTAATTATAGATGATGGAAAGTACCTTATATGTATGAGTTTTCTCTGAAATTTTGGGAAGAATGTTGTAGAACTAGGAATCTTGATGCATGCCTGAAATTTGCTGAAACTTTAGCTGAGTTCTGGGATTAATTGGCTATTAGGAATGATCTGAAAATTTTATATGATATTTATCTCGTAGTTATGAGTAACTTTCATGTTCATCACGTTTTCTGATTCGAACTGAAAGTTGGGTTAAAAATTCGAATTGTGCAACATGCCAGGAACTCTGTCTAGCTGTACACATTTCAGTAAAACAAGCACAACTACCTGCACACATCTTGGATTTTGTTGATTTTGGTCTTGTTGGAAAGATAACAAGATTTTCTCAAAGTCCATCGAGACTTTTATGTCGAAATCATAGCTAGAATATGCCCAACATTGGCTTTGAACACAGACACAGAAATTTGTCTGCAGAACAGTTTTGACACCCTTTACTAATTAATTCACCATAAATCACATACTCCATAGTTTTGCATGAAATTTTATATGTGAACTCAAAACTGCCATATCTACAATCTTCATTCAGTAAGTTTTGTTAAATTATCACTGGAAATGGCTGTTAATCATTGATGTTGTGACTGTTGACGAAATTTCAGCAAATTGCATTGTTTGCTAATGACTAGATTATTGTTTTGGTTTACTTCGGAACATAACGCTAATGTGGATTCATCGGTGATTAAGTGCTGTCTATGGGTATGCTACTTTATGTTGCATGTTTGGGAATGGATGTTTATGTTCATGAAGCTCGCAAGTTGTTGTGAACATCCCGATGAAAAGAATGCATTGGATCTCATTTTACATGCTTCATACTCTAGGTTTAATGATTAGTTAAAAGACAACCTAGGGTGTTCTCGTTCCACTCGAAGTGGATGAGTGCCCTAGGAGGGGTTGGGGAAACCAAGGTAATGAGTGGACATGCGGGGATGGACTGCTGGGTTGTGGACCACTCCTGACAAGCCCTCAGCGGCGGGGAGTTGGTGCGGTTGTGGTTGAGTTGGTTGTGTTGGTGAACGGCTTCTTTCGTAAGAGCTTGTCTCGGGAAGTCGTAGCATTCCACCCACCTTACCGGGTGAGGTCCAGTCCCCGATGTCTGACCCGTTACTGAGGTTTCGAATTCATGCATGAAAACTAACCTATAAAGAAAAAAACAGTAACTCTGGAATGTGATGCCTTTTCCTTTGTTGTGATTCCTTGTTGTGCACTATGATTAGAGTAGTAGAGTTGTGGAGTTCCTACTGGGCACGCTGTGACGTGTCCTCCCCCCTACAGGTCCAGGCACTGGTTCTCTGGCGGCGGGCCCGGGAGTGGAGACCCCGGAGGGCAGCTCGTCTCAGCAGGGTCCGTAGTGTTGTGTTTGGTGTGGGTCGCGTGGTGTAGGTTTGGGTTGTGTATGTGTGATGAACGTAGTGTTGTACCCCTGTTCCCTTTGTACCCCGTAGGGTTGAGTTGTACTTTTGTGGGAGCTTTTGCTGTTGGGGTTGTACAGTGGACTTGTGCAGTACTGGCCATGTAGTAGCGGTGCTCTGTGACTCTTGGATGTTCTGTTCGTCGTATTTTACCTTACTGCCTGTGTTGTAGCGTCTTGTACTATCCTTCTGTGTTGGAGCTGTACTGTTCTGTTAATCGTTCAGTCTGTACTTTACTGCCTGTGTTTCCTCAGTGTTTGCAGTGGCCTGCGAGACTTTGGTGTGTACTTTAGCGCTGGGTACTCTAATACCGCGGCTTGTCACGCCGACCCTCCCTATTTTGGGCAGCGGGGCGTGACACAGGGGTTCCTCCAGGGACTTGCCTTGGAGCTTCAGAGTTTTGTGACCTCTTCTGACCTGGAGACATATCAGAAGGTTCTGATTGCTGCGAGGCGTCAGGAGTTGAATTTGAACCAGAGGAAGGGGCATGTTTCAGGAGCTGGGAAGAGGCCTGTGGAGCAGGTCAGAGCGGCGGTTAGACCTGGATTCAGGCCTATCCAGCCTGTTCAGTTCAAGAGGCCAGGAGGGCCTATTCTGAAGACTTGCCATTTCTGCGGTAAGGCCGGGCACCTCAGGGATCAGTGTAGGAGGTTCCTGGGGCAGTGTATTGTCTGCGGAGATCCTGCTCATACCATCAGGGAGTGCCCCAAGTCGAAGCAGCCTTGGCGGGCACCTATTGCAGCACAGCCGTTGCAGCAGCGAGCTCCTGTGCCCACTGGACGTGGAGCACCCCTTGTTCCACAGAGACAGGCCTTTCAGCAGGCTGTTTTGCCGAGAGGGCAGGCTTTCCTGATGACTGAGGAGGAGAGCATGGCCATGGATGAGGTTATCACAGGTAACTTCCCTCCTAGCTGTTTCTTCCTTAGTTATGTTTGATTGTTAGATTATGTTTGGTTGCTTGCTCATGTTTGTTTACTAGACTAGGGTTTGATTGTTAAATTGCTTATTAGGTGTGGTTTTAGTGTGCACATTTCCTGCACGAGTCCTCTTTGACTCTGGTGCATCGATGTGCATTATTTCTCGGAGCTTCGTGGAGAAGCATTCCTTGTCGACGTCCCCTCTTTCCAAGAGTTGGAATATCGTTACAGGGAATGGCGTGGTCTCGGTGCATCTTGGTTGCAATTCTTGCCCGTTGGTGGTTTGTGGACATGAGCTTTACGCTGATTTCATTGTCCACGACATCATCAACTATGATGCGGTCCTTGGGATGGATTGGCTTGCGAGCTTCTATGCTACGATCGACTGTCGGAGGAAGAAGGTGGTGTTCGAGATTCCCGGACATCCAGTATTTGAGTTCAGCCGAGGTAGCAGCTCGCTTGGTCCTGTTAGGTTTCGGGCCAGGCCGGTGGAGATTGTGGCTATGCAGATGGAGCTGGAGAGGCCAGCTGTGGTGCGAGACTTTGATGACGTCTTCCCCGAGGAGATGTCTGGTTTGCCACCTGATCGAGCTCTAGAATTTTCTATTGATCTTGTTCCGGGAGCGCAGCCGATTTCGAAGGCGCCGTATCGTATGGCACCCGCTGAGTTGGAGGAGTTGCGGAAGCAGCTGGATGAGCTTTTGCAGAAGGGTTATATCAATCCTAGTGTGTCTCCGTGGGGAGCACCGGTGCTGCTGGTGAGGAAGAAGGATGGTTCGCGTCGCATGTGCGTGGATTATCGGGAGTTGAATGTGGTGACCATCAAGAATAAATACACGTTGCCTCGCATCGATGATATTTTTGATCAGCTTGGAGGTTCGAGGGTGTTTTTGAAGTTGGATCTGAGGAGTGGTTATCATCAGCTGAAGGTGAAGAAGGAAGATGTTCCGAAGACAGCATTCAGGATGAAGTATGGACACTACGAGTTTGTGGTTATGCCTTTCGGTGTAACCAATGCACCCGCAGTTTTCATGAATTTGATGAACCTGATTTTCTACGACTTTTTAGACAAGTTTGTCGTTATCTTTATTGACAACATTCTGATCTATTCGAAGTCGGAGGAAGAGCATGCCTCGCACTTGAGGACAGTGTTGGAGATTTTAAGGAAGCATCGGCTGTATGCTAAGTTTTCGAAGTGCGAGTTTTGGCTAGACAGAGTTGCTTTTCTCGGGCATGTGGTGACTGGAGATGGTATTTCAGTGGATCCCGAGAAGATCAGGGCCATCAGGGAGTGGCATGTTCCGCTGTCAGCATCTGAGATTCGGAGTTTCCTTGGGTTGGCGGGATATTATCAGTGCTTCATTAAGGACTTTTCCCGTATTGCGGAGCCGATGACCAGATTAACGCGGAAGGATGTACCTTTTGTTTGGTCGGATGATTGTGAGAATGCCTTTGGTGTTCTGAGGGAGAGATTGACGACTGCCCCTATTCTTGTTGTGCCTGATCGCAGTGGTGGATTCGAGATCTTTTGCGATGCTTCTAGCAAGGGTCTCGGTTGTGTTTTGCATCAGCATGGACATGTGGTGGCTTATGCTTCACGTCAGCTCAAGGTTCATGAGAAGAATTACCCGACGCATGATTTGGAGTTGGCTGCTGTTGTGTTTGCTCATAAGATTTGGAGGCACTTCCTGCTGAGTGAGAAAGTGAAAATCTTCACTGATCACAAAAGCTTGAAGTATATTTTTACTCATAAGGAGCTCAACATGCGGCAGCGTCGATGGTTGGAGCTCATGGCGGATTATGAGATTGATTTGCAGTATCACCCTGGCAAGGTGAATGTGGTTCCTGATGCGCTGCGTAGGCTTCCAACGGCGATGATTTTGACTTCGCAGTGGAGATTGCAGCAGGATTTTTGCGAGTCTGGTGTTGAGATTGTTCTTCCTAGAGAGGCTTCTTCATTGATGAGTATGCAGATTCAGTCGACGATCGTGGATCGGATCAAGGCTGGCCAGGCTGAGGATCCGAAGCTGGTGAAGATTCAGGAGCAGGTGGAAGCCGGTCTGCGGACTGACTTTTTGATTCATGAGGATGGCTCGCTGAGGTTTGGAGCCAGGTTGTGTGTGCCAGCTGGGGATATCAGAGAGGAGTTGATGGTGGAGGCACACAGTTTGCTGTATTCTGTGCATCTGGTGGCACCAAGATGTACAAGGATCTTCGTCTGAACTATTGGTGGCATTGTATGAAGAGGAGCATGGCTCGGAGTGTAGCCAAGTGCTTGGTTTGCCAGCAAGTAAAGGCAGAGCATCAGCGTACGGCCGGGTTGCTACACCCGCTTCCGATTCCGGAGTGGAAATGGCAACACATCACTATGGATTTCGTGACTGGACTACCTCGGAGTCTGAAGCAGAATGACACGATTTGGGTGATCGTAGATCGATTGATCAAATCCGTGCACTTTATTCCATTCCGAGTGGGACAGTCCACTGAGGCGCTAGCGAGGAGATACATGGAGGTAAATTCTTTTGCTCTCCGTTTCTATTTCCTTTTCCTAGTTTGGATAGTGATGTAACGTGAATTGTGCAGGAGGTCGTACGACTTCACGGAGTCCCTGTGAGTATCGTGTCGGACAGAGACACGAGGTTCACATCTCAGTTCTGGCAGAGTTTGTAGAAGAGTTTGGGTACGCGTCTGAGTTTCAGCACGGCATACCATCCGCAGACGGATGGCCAGTCCGAGAGGACGATTCAGATCTTGGAGGACATGCTGAGGGCGTGCATGTTGGATTTCAAGGGTTTATGGGAGGACCATCTACATCTGGTAGAGTTCTCTTACAACAACAGCTTCCAGGCGAGTATTGGCATGGCGCCTTTCGCCGCGCTGTATGGGAGGAAATGTCGATCACCATTGAGTTGGGATGACGTTGGTGATCGGGAGCTATTGGGACCTGAGATGATTGTGGAGGCCGTGGATGTTGTCAGGAACATTCGGGAGAGGTTGAGGATGCTCAGGACCGTTTTAAGCATTGGGCGGATGCTAAACAGCGTCCTTTGGAGTTTCAGCCGGGCGACCATGTGTTCTTGAAGATTTCCCCGAATCGTGGTGTGATTCGCTTTGGGAAGCGAGGGAAGTTGAGCCCGCGATACATTGGACCGTTTGACATTCTGGAGAAAGTTGACGAGGTATCCTACCGCTTAGCCTTGCCGCCATCTTTGGAAGGAGTTCACAATGTTTTCCATGTATCGCAGCTTCGTCGATACATTAGCGATCCATCTCATGCTGTGGATTTCTCGGAGATTACCATTCGCCCTGATATGACGTATGACCAGCAGCTAGTGCTGATTCTGGACAGGCGTCAGAAGTCACTTCGGAACAAGGTTGTCAATCTTGTGAGGGTGATGTGGCGACACGGCTCGCCTGGAGAGTCTACTTGGGAGAACGAGGATGAGATGCGAGAGCGTTTCCCACTTTTGTTTCCGGGCACGTGAGTGTTGGGAAATTCCGAGGACGGAATTTTTCTTAAGTTGGGAAGGATGTAACGACTGGTTTTCATGTATTAGGGTTAATTATATTATATATATATGTTTTGGTGGATTTTCTCCTCATGCGTGGTTTTCGTCTCCGTAGCTTTCACTTTCAATCGTTTCGTCGTGTTTTCCTAGCTTCTTCCGTTGATCGTCGATTTCGGAGTAAGTCATTCGTGACGGGCTCCATATCGATCATATCTTATTGTTAGATCAAGCCTATGAGTCTTAGGAATCGATCCCGGAGCTTCGCGCTCCATTTCGGAACTTTCTGTGCACGTTAGCCGGTACAAGAAGGGGAACCGACCGACTAGATGACGATTTAGTCGGTCGGCAAACCTTCATGGACCGACTAGTTCGTTGAATCAATTGTACAGGAGTTATTGTTTATCGTTAGTCGGTCTAAGAACATTTGTCGACCGACAAGGTTGCAAACTAGTCGGTCAGTAATCGTTCTTTAACCGACTAGCTCTATGATCATTTTTGATACCAAGTACTATTCATTCTTAGTCGGTCTAAGAACGTTCGTCGACCGACTAGATGAGAAACTAGTCGGTCAGTAGTTGTTCTTTGACCGACTAAATCTAAATCCTATTTTTGTACAGGAGTTACTGTTTGCACTTAGTCGGTCTGCATTGGTCAACCGACCGACTAGTTCCCGAACTAGTCGGTCAGAGGTTACTCTTTGACCGACTAATCAGTGTTAAAACCCTAATTTCTGGGCAGCCGCCAGCTCTTCCTATTTAAACCCCCTCAAACGTTTTTCTTTTCTTCTTTCATTTCTCCTGAGCCTCCTTCTTCCCCAAATCATCATCCATCTTCCCCTAGCCTTCCTCCTTCATCAAGAGCTCCTCCCCCTCTCCATTTTGGCCGGCCACCACCTCTAGGTCACCGGAAAACCCCCAAAACCCCCAAAATCTCATTTTCTCCAGATTTTCTCATCTATTCCAGATCTGAACCCTAGGTTCCCCGGATCGTTTCTTCCGTCGCCGTGCTTGCTCGGCATCATTCTTCCGCTCCGATACGCGACCTCTTCCCCGTAGATTAGCGTCCGTGAGACGACCCTTCGTGATCGTCATCCTCGGTGCTAGGCAAGTGAAACTTACATCTCTTGATTTGGGCCATGTCTTAGGCCATTGCCTTGCTTTAGCGTAAAAGAGACTAGACGGTGAAAGGATAGCCGTCTGGACGCCATTGACCAAGCTTGACAACGAATCTTGGTCCGTCACCTTCATCATGCTTGTATGTCATGTTTAATTTAAATTAACGGTACGCGAATCTCTGTTCATGTCATTGCATTTTGCCTGTCATGTTTAAATTCAATTAACGGTACGCGAATATCTGCTCATGTCATTGCAAGCTTGAACACTCATCGTGATTGCGTAGCATCACTACATACTAATGCTACTTGTTCCGGCTAGGCACCCGTTTTGCGGGCACAACCCTAGGCCAATTACAAATCTGGCTCGTGGTCCCGAAAACGAGCTCAATACAGCCTGCGGGCAATAGGGCACTCGCCTGTGTGTGAGTGATCCCTTGTACTTGAATACAGCCTGCGGGCAATAGGGCGCTCACATGTGTGTGGGTGATCCCTTGTACTTGTTACTTGACAATACATGTCACACCTACCACTTGTTACTTGCTACTTGTACTTCACTTGTTACTTACATACGATACTTACCATGCCATGCACCATACTTTAACTGCTAGGTTGTTAGTTTACCTTTTTTTCAGTTTCCTTGCACAAGTCTTTCGACTTGCTGACATGTGCCCCTTTTCTCTTTTGGGTGACACATGTTAGATCCCGAGCCTGAGTTTGTCGCTGAGGACGTGGTGTTTGCTGACGCTGAGTCAGAACCCGCGTTGATCGAGGACTTCGTGTACACTGGAGATCAGTCTTAGTGTCCTCGTAGAGCTTTCCCTTTTGTTTTAGACTGCTTTTAGTTATCGGTGCGTAGCACCCATACTATGTTGGTGTTTGTTTTGTTGGCAGTGTGTTAGGCCTTTAGACTCTTTCCTTTTAGCCTGGTGGCTTTTCTGGATGTTGAACTTAATTTTTCATGTTGGACAAATTCTGAGATTTGAGATTTTATTTCTGTCTCTCCTTGTGTTATTATTGTTGTTCCATTTGTGGTTACAGGTACCTGCTTATGTTTTATTGACGCTTATCGAGTTTGGGGCTTCACAGCTCCACTTTCGTGCGGACCTTCTCACGTCTCGCCTCCATTTTAGGGAAACGGGGCGTGACAATAAGTCATCTATTAATCCAACCTTAACCCGAGTTCATGTATTGGGGATGTCCTAAGCCCTAGAGCTTTTATCCCTTGACTTCACACTTTTTATTCTTTCACTCAACCACCATTCGATAGCATAGCTTTCGAACAAAGAACAAAAATCGGTACTCAACGAATGCCTCCCTATGTTCGACCTGTTAGCACTACAACCAACATCGTTCGCTTGCAGTATAAATTTTATTAGCTCTACGAGAGTGGACAGGGTGGATCCAAGATCTCCAGCTGAGCAGGTAGATGTTCTTCCTGCTCCTTTCGTGGCTCTGCTAATAGCTTGGTGCCATGAACTCCATCGAACTCCAGCAACGCTCTCAACATACCTCCATGGAACGTAAACCTGCATTCTGCAGGGAATGCATCATGTCAAGATTATCTGAATCTAAATGATTATATAATGAAACATGAGATTTATATCTAGCGTCTAGAATATCTCCCTGAGTGGGAGCATTGAGCTCAGGTGGATAAGATGACTTTAGTGGGGTGCGGTGGTCCTGTGGAGGTGGTGGTGGAGGCAAGGTTGTGTCAAGCTTGCTGAAATGAATCATGGTGTCTGTGGCCTCACCTAAATCCTCCTCATCGATATGGATATGCTACACGACCTCCTCGGTGCTCTTACGTGGTACGAAGCGGGGGATGCGATCAAGTGGGAGGAGTGGCTTGGGCTTTTCGATGTCTCAAGTTCTGCTTTTGCCCAAGTACACCTCACTTCCATCTATGATGGAATAGGAATGCATTATGTTTCCATCAAGTCGTACAAAGGTCACATCATTCATCTCATCGTTGAAAAGGGAGTGGTGTAGGATGTGGTCTTCGGCAACTTGCGTCTCTGAGGTGGTACCTGCATGGGAAAATAAACTCATATCAAAATATTTAAATTGTAAATCGTATGAGTTACCTTCCTGGTGCAGGTTGGCAATGATTCGTGAGATGTGGCTACCGTCCACATATGTTCTCCCTCAAGCTGTAGTGTAGGCTCAATGATCGAATCCATGGCATGTGTTCCTGATGCCCTTGTGATTGGGAGATTTGGCTCAAGTTTTGGACAGTCTCTTGAATGTAGGTATCGATCATAGTGGAGAGGGAAGGTGAAGTCTGGACTTGGTTAGAAAGTGTATTTTTCCAGAGAAGCTCAATTCTAGACTTTGGTGGAGGTGGCGAAGGTGGTGGATTCCATTGGCATTGGTTTAAAAGAGAGTTCTCAAAAAACAATTCAAAGCGAGACTTTAGTGGAGGTGGGGGTGTGTAAATTTCGAAGTATGGATGGGACAGTTCATAGGGTAGGTTGTAGGTATATGTATGTGGGTGATTGGACTGGGCACTGTGTCACGACCCGCTTCCCTAAAATGGAGGCGAGACGTGAAAAGGTCCGCACTGGAGTGAAGCTGTGAAGCCCCAAACCCGATAAGCGTCCATATTACATAAACAGGTCCCTGTAACCACAACGGAATAACAATAATAACACAAGCAGGGACATGAATTAAAAATCTCACATCTCATATATTGCCCAACATGAAAATAAGTTCAACATCCAGAAAAGCCACCAGGCTAAAAGAAAAGAGTCTAAGGCCCAGAACAAGGCCAACAAAAGCATTGACATAACAAGTATAGGTGCTACGCACCAATAACAAAACAACTGTCTAACAAAAGTAAAACACGACGAAGACACTAGGACTGGTCCCCAGTGTCCACGTACTCCCCGTCAAACACAAGCTCGGGCTCGGCGTCAGCAAACACCTCGTCCTCAACAAGGTACTCGGGCTCAGGATCTAACATGTGTCACCCAAAAGAGTAAAGGGGCACATGTCAGCAAGTCTAAAAGACTTGGGCAAGGAAACTGAAAGTAAGGCACTAACAACCTAGCAGTTTAGTATGCATGACATGGCATTTATAACATGAGTGCACAATTAAAACATGGCAAGACAATTTGTACAAGAGGTCATTCATCGGGTCAAGACAAGACAAGACATGACAAGAGTAGCCACGCTACTATCAATCTCAATCAATTCACTATTCACGTTGTTTTGTAGATTTTTTACGCCTTACAGCTGAATGGTTTTACATTCGCTGATTGGCCGCTTAACAACTACCCCAAACCCAAGAGTTTACGCCTTACCACTGCAGTTGCTGATCGGGCAGACTCCCAGTTGATTGGTCGCTTAACTCTTACCCCCAATACCCACACGTAATGGAGCCAGGGTCCCCGCACAATGAACTCAGCTAGTGAGTCTGGGGTTGCCCCGCACATGAGCTCGCATTATTAAACATTTGGCGTAGGGGTGCACCTAGCCGGAAACACGCAATTCGGGCATTGGCTATCAACCAACACATGGCCCGCTTCTGGAACACGAGCCAGGAACACAAGCATTTGTAGCAAAGCTACGCATTCACAGAAACACTTAAAGAATGCAATGATATGACAATTAATTTGCGTACCGTTAATGGAAAGTAAACATGACATGGAAATTGTGCAACATGCTATATGTGTTGGAACTAGCTTCGTTGTCAAGCTAGCACCCAAGTTTGCGCCTAGGCGAGTATCATTTCGTCGCCTAGCCTCTTTTACGCCTACTATAAGAAAATGGCCTAAAACATGGCCTAAACCCTAAGTGGCAAGTTTCACTTGCCTAGCACCGGGGATGACGACCACTTCGTCACACGGATGCCAATCTACGGGGATATCGCTGTTTTGGGGGAACAATCATCAAACAACATAAAATTATATTAGGGTTTCATAAAAATATAAATAAGCTATGAAAACAACGGTAGATCGATTTCTCACCAAGAGAAGACGGAAGAAATGCTCCGGGGAACCCTAGGATCAGATCTGGAAAAGATTGGGGAAGTTTGGAGAATTAGGGTTCTTGGGTGATTTTGGGGATTTTGATGGATTTGATGAGATTTTGGGGAAGATGAGAGGTAGATGGAGTGGATGGATGGTTTGGATGATGGCTTTAGGGCTTGGAATGAAGAAATGGAGCTTGGAGGAAGATGGGGGCTCAAGGGGGAAGATTTTAGGGTTTTGGGTCGAGTTGGAGGAGAAGAAAACGTTTGGGTTGGGTTTAAATAGGTTAGGCTGGCGGCTAGGGCAAAACTAGGGTTTACTGCACAGATTAGTCGGTCAAAGAACAACCACTGACCGACTAGTTTGGCAACTAGTCGGTCGGTCAATCAACGCAGACCGACTAAGTGTAAACAGTAGCTACAGGCGAAAACCTGAACTAAGAGTTAGTCGGTCTGAGTACAAAACTTAACCGACTAGTTTGACAACTAGTCGGTCGAAAGATGAACTTAGACCGACTAAGGGTAAACAGTAACTCAACTGAAAATTAAGATGATGTGTTAGTCGGTTAAAGAAGCATTACCGACCGACTAGTTTGCAACCTAGTCGGTCAACCAACGTTCTTAGACCGACTAACGAGAAACAGTAGCTACAGATTAATTTAGAAAGCCCACTAGTCGGTCCAAGAAGGATTGCCGACCGACTGGATCGTCATCTAGTCGGTCGGTGCCCCTTCTTACACCGGCTAATAAGCACCAAAAGTTCCGATACGGAGCACGGGGCCCCGGGATCGATTCCTAAGACTCCTAGGCTTGATCTAATAGTTAGATACGACCTTTATGAAGTCCGTCACGAGTGACACACTTCAAAATCGACGTTCCTAAGGAAGAAACGAGAAAATACGACGAATCGATCGAAAATGAAAGTTACGGAGACGAAAACTACACATGAGGAGAAAATCCATCAAAACACATATTATATTATATTAAATCCAGATACACGAAAAGTGGTCGTTACATCCTCCCCAACTTAAGAGAAAATTCCGTCCTCGGAATTTCCGAATACTCACGAGTCCGGAAACAAAAGTGGAAAACGCTCTCGCATCTCATCCTCATTCTCCCAAGTAGACTCTCCAGGTGAACCGTGTCGCCACATCACCCTCACAAGATTGACAACCTTGTTCCGAAGCGATTTCTAACGCCTGTCCAGAATCTGCACTGGATGCTGGTCATACGTCAAATCGGGGCGAACGGTAATCTCCGAAAAATCCACCGCATGAGACGGATCGCTAATGTATCGACGCAGCTGCGACACATGGAAAACATTGTGAACTCCTTCCAAAGATGGCGGCAAGGCTAAGCGATAAGCTACCTCGCCAACCCTCTCCAAAACGTCAAACGGTCCAATGTATCACGGGCTCAACTTTCCACGCTTCCCAAAACGAATCACACCGTGATTCGGGGAAATCCTCAAGAACACATGGTCGCCCGGCTGAAACTCCAAAGGACGACGTTTAGCATCCGCCCAATGCTTAAAATGGTCCTGAGCAATTCTCAACCTCTCCCGAATATTCCTGACGATCTCCACAGCCTCCACAATCATCTCAGGTCCCAACAACTCCCGATCACCAACGTCATCCCAACTCAATGGCGATCGACATTTCCTCCCATAAAGAGCGGCGAAAGGCGCCATGCCAATACTCGCCTGGAAGCTGTTGTTGTAAGAGAACTCCACCAAGTGTAGGTGGTCCTCCCACGAACCCTTGAAATCCAACATGCACGCCCTCAGCATGTCTTCCAAAATCTGAATCGTCCTCTCGGACTGGCCATCCGTCTGCGGATGGTACGCCGTGCTGAAACTCAGACGCGTACCCAAGCTCTTCTGCAAACTCTGCCAGAACTGAGATGTGAACCTCGTGTCTCTGTCAGACACGATACTCACGGGGACTCCATGAAGTCGCACAACCTCCTCCATATATCTCCTCGCTAGCGCCTCCGTGGACTGTCCCACGGAATAAAGTGCGCAGATTTGGTCAATCGATCTACGATCACCCAAATCGCGTCATTCTGCTTCGGACTCCGAGGTAGTCCAGTCACGAAGTCCATAGTGATGTGTTGCCACTTCCACTCCGGAATCGGAATCGGTTGTAGCAACCCGGCCGTACGCTGATGCTCCGCCTTCACTTGCTGGCAAACCAAGCACTTGGCTACACTCCGAGCCACACTTCTCTTCATGCCATGCCACCAATAATTCAGACGAAGATCCTGGTACATCTTGGTGCCACCAGGATGCACAGAATACGGCGAACTGTGTGCCTCCACCATCAACTCCTCTCTGATATCCCCAGCGGGCACACACAACCTGGCTCCAAACCTCAGCGAGCCATCCTCATGAATCAAAAAGTCAGTCCGCAGACCGGCTTCCACCTGCTCCCGAATCTTAACCAACTTCGGATCCTCGGCCTGGCCAGCCTTAATCCGATCCACGATCGTTGACTGTACCTGCATATACATCAACGACGAAGCCGCCTCAGAAAGAACAATCTCAATCCCAGACTCGCAAAAATCCTGCTGCAGTCTCCACTGCGAGGTCAAAATCATCACCGCGGGAAGCCTACTCAAAGCATCAGGAACCACATTCACCTTACCAGGGTGAAACTGCAGGTCAATATCATAATCCGCCATGAGCTCCAACCACCGACGATGTCGCATGTTGAGCTCCTTCTGAGTGAAAATATACTTCAAGCTTTTGTGATCGGTGAAAATCTTCACTTTCTCACACAGCAGGAAGTGCCTCCAAATCTTAAGAGCAAACACAACGGCAGCCAACTCCAAATCATGCGTCGGATAATTCTTCTCATGAACCTTAAGCTGACGAGACGCATACGCCACAACATGTCTGTGCTGATGCAACACGCATCCGAGACCCTTGCCAGAAGCATCGCAAAAGATCTCAAATCCACCGCTGCGATCAGGCACAACAAGAATAGGGGCCGTCGTCAACCTCTCCTTCAGAACGCCAAAGGCACTCTCACAATCATCCGACCAAACAAAAGCAACATCCTTCCGCGTCAACCTGGTCATCGGCTCAGCAATACGAGAAAAGTCCTTAATGAAACGCCGATAGTAACCAGCAAGTCCAAGGAAACTCCGAATCTCTGACGCAGACGACGGAACAGGCCACTCCCTGATGGCCCTAATCTTCTCGGGATCCACAGAAATTCCATCTCCAGTCACCACATGCCCCAGAAAAGCAACGCGATCCAGCCAAAACTCGCACTTCGAAAGCTTAGCACACAAACGATGCTTCCTCAAGATCTCCAACACCGTCCTTAAGTGCGAGGCATGCTCTTCCTCCGACTTCGAATAGATCAGAATGTCGTCAATAAAGATAACGACAAACTTATCCAAAAAGTCGTAGAAAATCAGGTTCATCAGATTCATGAAAACTGCGGGCGTGTTAGTTACGCCGAAAGGCATAACCACAAACTCATAGTGTCCATACTTCGTCCTGAAAGCGGTCTTCGGAACATCATCCTTCTTCACCTTCAACTGATGGTAACCACTCCTCAAATCCAATTTAGAAAACACCCTCGAACCTCCAAGCTGATCAAAAATATCATCGATGCGAGGCAACGGGTATTTATTCTTAATGGTCACCGCATTCAACTCCCGATAATCCACGCACATGCGACGTGAACCATCCTTCTTCTTTACCAACAACACCGGTGCTCCCCACGGAGACACACTAGGATTGATATAACCCTTCTGTAAAAGCTCATCCAACTGCTTCCGCAACTCTTCCAACTCAGCAGGTGCCATACTATACGGCGCCTTCGAAATCGGCTGCGCACCTGGAATGAGATCAATAGAGAATTCCAGAGCTCGATCAGGTGGCAAACCAGACATCTCCTCAGGGAAGACGTCACCAAAATCACGCACCACAGCTGGCCACTCCAGCTCCATCTGCATAACCACAGCCTCCACCGGCCTGGCCCGAAATCTGACAGGACCAAGCGAACTGCTACCACGACTGAACTCAAAAGCTGGATGTCCGGGAATCTCGAACACCACCTTCTTCCTCCGACAGTCGATCGTCGCATAGAAGCTCGCTAGCCAATCCATCCCAAGAACCGCATCATAGTTGATGATGTCGTGGACAATGAAATCAGTGAAAAGCTCATGTCCACAGACCACCAACGGACAAGAATTGCAACCACGATGCACCGAGACCACGCCATTCCCAGTAACAATATTCCAACTCTTGGAAAGAGGGGACGTCGACAAGGAATGCCTCTCCACGAAGTTCCGAGAAATAATGCACATCGATGCACCAGAGTCAAAGAGGACTCGTGCAGGAAACGTGCACACCAAAACCAAACCTAACAAGCAATTAACAATCAAACCCTATTCTAACAAACAAGCATGTTCAAGCAATCAACACAATCTAACAATCGAACCAGCTAGGAAAATAACAGCTAGATTGAGGATTACCTGCGATAACCTCGTCCACAGCCTCGTTCTCCACAGCGGTCATCAGAAAAGCCTGCCTCCTCGGCGGAACAGCCTGCTGGAAAGCCTGCCTCTGTGGAACAAGAGCTGCTCCACGTCCAGCAGGAACAGACGCTCGCTGCTGCAACGGCTGTGCTGCAACAGGTGCCCTCCGCAGCTGATTCGCGTGCCGACAATCCTTCGCGGCATGGGAAGCATCTCCACAAATCAGACACTGGCCCAAAAACTTCCGACACTGATCCTTGACGTGGCCAGGCTTGCCGCAGAAATGGCAAGACCTCAGAATAGGCCCTCCTGGCCTCTTAAACTGAGCGGACTGATTAGGCCTGAAACCAGGTCTAACCACAGCCCTCGCCTGTTCCACAGGCCTCTTCCCAGCACCAACAACAGATCCTCTCCTCTGGTTCACGAGCAGCTCCTGCCTCTTGGCAGCGACCAGAACCTTCTGATACGACTCCCGGTCAGAGGAGGTCACAAAGCTCTGGAGCTCCGAAGCAAGCCCCTGCAGGAACCTCTGAGCCTTCTCCTCAGCGTCCTGCACCATCTTTGGTGCAAACCGACTCAGCCTCATGAACTCCTGGTGGTACATGTCCACCGACGAGTTCCCCTGCTTCAAGTCGATAAAACGCTGCAGCATCTCCTCCTTGGCAGCCTTCGGGAAGAACTCACCCTCAAATCTGGTTTTGAAGGTAGCCCAAGCTATCGGCTCCACCAACATCTTCTCTTCCGCATCCCACCAATTTCTGGCGTTATCCTTAAGTTGCCTCTTCGCCAAATCAACCCATCCAGCCGGGGCGATCTTGGCCATCTTCAGATTGTCCTCGATGTTCCGAATCCACTCATCGGCAGACAGAGGACCCTCAAAACCATCAAAATACGCGGGACCCAGCTCCCGAAATTGCTTCGCTCCTGGCTCAGAGCGAGGAACATCAGGAAGAGCCCGGGCAGCTCGAGCAAGTGGAGCATTCTGGACTTGCAAAAGCACGCCCTGCTGCACTTGCATCATCTGCAGCATCATCCGCATCATCTCACCGCTGGTGGGTTCCCGCTCAGGCTCCTCATCATGAGGGAGAGCACCACTACCACCACCACGGGTGAAACGCCTTCCAGCCATCTAATGACACAGAGAACGAATCGGATTAGACCCATAGCTTATGACATCGGACGTCGAACTCAATTTATTGGACATTCTAATATTATTATCGTCATTCCAAACATCGCAGTTACAGAAGGACCTGCATGGGCCACCACTAAAACCTGTCACGACCCGCTTCCCTAAAATGGAGGCGAGACGTGAAAAGGTCCGCACTGGAGTGGAGCTGTGAAGCCCCAAACCCGATAAGCGTCCATATTACATAAACAGGTCCCTGTAACCACAACGGAATAACAATAATAACACAAGCAGGGACATGAATTAAAAATCTCACATCTCATATATAGCCCAACATGAAAATAAGTTCAACATCCAGAAAAGCCACCAGGCTAAAAGAAAAGAGTCTAAGGCCCAGAACAAGGCCAACAAAAGCATTGACATAACAAGTATAGGTGCTACGCACCAATAACAAAACAACTGTCTAACAAAAGTAAAACGCGACGAAGACACTAGGACTGGTCCCCAGTGTCCACGTACTCCCCGTCAAACACAAGCTCGGGCTCGGCGTCAGCAAACACCTCGTCCTCAACAAGGTACTCGGGCTCAGGATCTAACATGTGTCACCCAAAAGAGTAAAGGGGCACATGTCAGCAAGTCTAAAAGACTTGGGCAAGGAAACTGAAAGTAAGGCACTAACAACCTAGCAGTTTAGTATGCATGACATGGCATTTATAACATGAGTGCACAATTAAAACATGGCAAGACAATTTGTACAAGAGGTCATTCATCGGGTCAAGACAAGACAAGACATGACAAGAGTAGCCACGCTACTATCAATCTCAATCAATTCACTATTCACGTTGTTTTGTAGATTTTTTACGCCTTACAGCTGAATGGTTTTACATTCGCTGATTGGCCGCTTAACAACTACCCCAAACCCAAGAGTTTACGCCTTACCACTGCAGTTGCTGATCGGGCAGACTCCCAGTTGATTGGTCGCTTAACTCTTACCCCCAATACCCACACGTAATGGAGCCAGGGTCCCCGCACAATGAACTCAGCTAGTGAGTCTGGGGTTGCCCCGCACATGAGCTCGCATTATTAAACATTTGGCGTAGGGGTGCACCTAGCCGGAAACACGCAATTCGGGCATTGGCTATCAACCAACACATGGCCCGCTTCTGGAACACGAGCCAGGAACACAAGCATTTGTAGCAAAGCTACGCATTCACAGAAACACTTAAAGAATGCAATGACATGACAATTAATTTGCGTACCGTTAATGGAAAGTAAACATGACATGGAAATTGTGCAACATGCTATATGTGTTGGAACTAGCTTCGTTGTCAAGCTAGCACCCAAGTTTGCGCCTAGGCGAGTATCATTTCGTCGCCTAGCCTCTTTTACGCCTACTATAAGAAAATGGCCTAAAACATGGCCTAAAACATGGCCTAAACCCTAAGTGGCAAGTTTCACTTGCCTAGCACTGGGGATGACGACCACTTCGTCACACGGATGCCAATCTACGGGGATATCGCTGTTTTGGGGGAACAATCATCAAACAACATAAAATTATATTAGGGTTTCATAAAAATATAAATAAGCTATGAAAACAACGGTAGATCGATTTCTCACCAAGAGAAGACGGAAGAAATGCTCCGGGGAACCCTAGGATCAGATCTGGAAAAGATTGGGGAAGTTTGGAGAATTAGGGTTCTTGGGTGATTTTGGGGATTTTGATGGATTTGATGAGATTTTGGGGAAGATGAGAGGTAGATGGAGTGGATGGATGGTTTGGATGATGGCTTTAGGGCTTGGAATGAAGAAATGGAGCTTGGAGGAAGATGGGGGCTCAAGGGGGAAGATTTTAGGGTTTTGGGTCGAGTTGGAGGAGAAGAAAACGTTTGGGTTGGGTTTAAATAGGTTAGGCTGGCGGCTAGGGCAAAACTAGGGTTTACTGCACAGATTAGTCGGTCAAAGAACAACCACTGACCAACTAGTTTGGCAACTAGTCGGTCAGTCAATCAACGCAGACCGACTAAGTGTAAACAGTAGCTACAGGCGAAAACCTGAACTAAGAGTTAGTCGGTCTGAGTACAAAACTTAACCGACTAGTTTGACAACTAGTCGGTCGAAAGATGAACTTAGACCGACTAAGGGTAAACAGTAACTCAACTGAAAATTAAGATGATGTGTTAGTCGGTTAAAGAAGCATTGCCGACCGACTAGTTTGCAACCTAGTCGGTCAACCAACGTTCTTAGACCGACTAACGAGAAACAGTAGCTACAGATTAATTTAGAAAGCCCACTAGTCGGTCCAAGAAGGATTGCCGACCGACTGGATCGTCATCTAGTCGGTCGGTGCCCCTTCTTACACCGGCTAATAAGCACCAAAAGTTCTGATACGGAGCACGGGGCCCCGAGATCGATTCCTAAGACTCCTAGGCTTGATCTAATAGTTAGATACGACCTTTATGAAGTCCGTCACGAGTGACACACTTCAAAATCGATGTTCCTAAGGAAGAAACGAGAAAATACGACGAATCGATCGAAAATGAAAGTTACGGAGACGAAAACTACACATGAGGAGAAAATCCATCAAAACACATATTATATTATATTAAATCCAGATACACGAAAAGCGGTCGTTACACACTATATTGGGAATAGATGGCCATATGTCCCTGCATTCCACATGTCTCGTAAAACGTCTCAACCTACAAAAAGTTGTCGTAATCTCCTATCTGAGCACCATAGGATATTGAGGCATCGAAATCTCCACTATACGATCCATCGGGCATCCACATAATCTCCAAAATGGACCTGACAATGAAAAAAATAGCACTAAGAGAAGCGTGTCAGTGGTACATGAGAATAGCACAAATGATAATTGGATGGTGGGGGAAAATTTGTCTATTTATTTATAAAAAAATTTGTAAGCACATAGTCTAACGAACCAATCGACTAAACTAATATCGATCAAGTGCAACTTCTCGACAATTGTGCCATAAACTTGTTGTGAGCTTTCATACTTATAACCGCAAGCATACGGCTGTCGTCGTAGCGCTAACGGGTCATCCGCAGGGAGATTGGGTAATCGAGTATTATTTCTGCACTAGGTTATTGTTAGCTATGTGAAATCAAGTTCTAATCGGTAGAGATCAATGGAATCATGGAGAATAACAAGAAGAGCACTAAGAAAACAATAATAAACTGCAAAACATATATATAACACAATATAGAAAGCAATGATATACTTATCTCAATGATATCAAACATAGAGTCGTCAATTCCACATTTACATCGATGAGAAAAGCATCTAAAACCTAATCTAACTCTAATCTACTCCTAAAACTAAGAAAAGAAGATGAAAATGGATGAAAAACACCTCCAATGGTCAACCCCCTCAAAACGGCGCCCCAAACGCTTAAATAGAACCCAAAAACCCTAATGGGTCATGGAAACCCTGACCAGACGCAGCCGCATAGGTTAGCCCACGCAGTTGCGTCAATTATACACTCCAAAACAATTTTTACACACTTTCAAACTCCATATGCATGCGGTCGCGTCGTTTATTACGCGGTTGCATCGCCAATTGTGCACTACAGCCTCGTCTTCCATAAAATGTATAAAATTGTTCCGATCTCGAAAAAATACAAATAAATATGTGTTTGAATCATAATAAGACGCTCTTCGATGGAAAAATAAGATGGAGTGAAGATAACCATAGAGTTGTGAGAATATCTTTAGTCTTTGCAAGGCGTGTGCACTTTCTTATGGCATCACCTCCACGCAATCGTGTGGAGTTCATAAGCGACCGTATGGCTCATCTTCTCTTTTTCTAGGGATAAGTTCTTCTATACGATCACTTTGAGATCAACACAGTTGTGCTGATATTGTCTATAAAATTCCAGAGAGTTGACCCATCGACACGGTCGCTTCGTTAAGTTCACACGGTCGCATCGATCGCTCATAGCTACTTGCTTTGGGCTTTCCTTAGCTTCCTCCGACGCGGTCATTTGGTGAAGCCACACAACCACATCGATATCCCTTCAGCTCCATTGAAGATGGGTTGGTTTTAAGATGACGCGACCGTTTGGGTCATCCTTTCATCAATTGATCTCATTTCTCCGTCTCGCTTCTTTTTCCCACTTCTTTAACTCCAATCAACTCTCTTTGAGTAGTAATTCCACCTGAAACACAAATGAACACCCAAAGAGTGAAACTGAACAAAAATATGATAAAGTGGCGTATAGAATGTGGGTTTGAGTAATATAATGCATGGATAACCCCCATTAAAAACATACAAAATTACCAATCATCAGCCAACATCTCCCAAGCTTACCCAAGTGGTAGTTGAGGTCGTGTGATGTGATACATATGGATTGGACTGGGCTCAACAGTCGAGACGACACATTCACTATTTGTCATTAGAGTGTGAAACATTAAAAGTCTCCTGCCAGTAGAGCACGAAATTTGGAGGGTCACTGCTTTGTGATATCGACACACTTCTGAGATTAGACGGATGAGCTCGCCTCAAAGATAATACTGCCTTGTATATATAGGGAACGAGGGCCGAAGAAAACCCCTTCCCTTGGTTTCTGAAGAATTTGTGCCTCTTCTTGCTTCTGTTTTCTTTCTCTTCTTCCGAGTTCGTCGTCATTGGTGCAAGGTAGCTTTTCTTTTTTATGCAACCTTCATTTTCTCCTTCTTCAGGTTCTGGAATAGCTAGATTGATGGCTGAGATATATCATGTTGAAATGGAGCAAGCTGATAGCCTCCTTGATGCCTCCATTAACAAGACAGATTCTTGGGCTGAGGAGCCTCTATGCTCCGATGATGTACCAGAAATTACTCAACCCTCGGGGTCTAAGAGAACCCTTAGTAAAAGGAAATTCTTAGCCATTGAGGCTCCCAGCTCAGAGGCTGTGATCTTACGAGCTAGGAAGGATCTGTTCTTGGTGCTAGAGAGGATCAGGAATCTGGTCTCTATGGATTCTGCTTCCTCGATCACCATGATTCGGTCTAAGTACCCCTGACCTCCCTTCAGGCCCAGGATCCCTTATCATAATGAACGGATCTGCCTCCCCGACAAGCGTTAGTTCAGAGTGTATATAAAGACTTTCTTGCATGGGCTCTGCTTCCCCCTTCATCCATTCATTCTCCTTGTTCTTTATTTTCTTGAGCTTTCTCTTTGTCAACTTACTCCAAACTTTGTTGGGGCTTTGTTCAGTTTACTCGTGCTCTGCTGGCTTAATGACGTGGAGCCGACCTTAGTACTTTTGTGTCACTTCTTCCAGTTGAAGCTTCACAAGTCTGGCATGTGGTCTTATTGTTGGCCTAAGTTAGCCCACTAATTGAGGTCAAAAATTAATTTTTATAATGCCAAACAAGTCATATGGGTCTAATATGTCTATCTAGTGAGTTTCAGATCAATCAGAAGTCAAACAGAGACGAAACATGCAAAACAGAGGTTGCACGGATGTACGTGTCAGTTGGCAACAGCTGTGCGTATTAGAAAAAGTCATAACAATGAAGGGTCTCAGCCACACGGTCAAGCAGGAGCAGACACAGCTGTGTCAGACTTGCATATTCATGGCTATTTGCTAATCGGCCATGCTGAATTAGCACACTGTCGTGTTACATTTGTAAATAGTTGGCTGAGTCTAGGCAAGAGCCAACACGGCCGTGCAGACGTGCACACAGCCGTGTCTCAAGTGCGAAAACTAAGAGGGAGCCACTGTTCAGCTGACACAGTCGTGCAGAATCAGTACACTGCTATGCCTCATTTGTGGAAGTCATGCTAAAGCCAGAGTTCACATGACACAGACGTGCCAAATTGGCACATGGTTGTGCCAAGTATGCAGAATCCTTTTTCAACCCATATTTGACCAGTTTGACCAGTCAAACGTCCAGATTTGACTTCCATAGATTTAGAGCAGTTTTAATTAAAGATGAATACATATTCTATAGGGAGTTTCTAATTAAAGGAGATCTACTCAAATCAATGCAAATTAATTGAAGATTTGAAGATTGATTTGGAGATTAAGAATTCTAATTGAAGAGAAACTCTTACCTCTATAAAAGGAGAAGACCCCTCCCTTAGAGAAGCATCCAATCGAGTCAAAAATATTCAGAGATCAATCATCCTCCTATCAGGCCGAATTCATCCTCCTCATCCAAGCTTCATAGAATCATCAAGTTAGAGGAGGAGGAAGAAGCTCTACAGACAATGCTGAAAAGAGTATACCTTTCTCCACAGAGCTCGGATCGTTAAACCGTTTGAGTCAAGATGATCACAACTCGGCGATTTATGCTAGGGTGCTATTATTTTGATTTTAATCTTTTTATTAAATTAGTATTCTTTATTTTTAGCATGATTTGTATTCTGAATAGCTTCATTCGGGAGCTACAAGTGGACGTAAAACTTTTGGTGTTATTATTGTACGGTTCAATCACCAGCCGCAAGCGTGATCAGAGTGGTTTACCTTTTGGTTATAAAAGGGGTTGAAATCCTCAAGGATTTGGGGTCGGAACAGGGGCAAGAAGCCTACGTTGGGCGGAGAATGGTTGGAGTCCACCCTTTTGCGAGAGGACCCATGGTCAGCTACTAATCTCCCACAGGCCTATTCTGTGGCTATGTATTCATTGATTCGTCCCATAAGGAAGAAGACGACAGCGTCGAAAAAGAAAGTCGAGCAAAAGATGCGGACCTTTGCTTGCAAATTTCAAACTTCAAGGCAGACCCGTCTCGGAGGCATGCTTGAAGGGCCAGCATGGCAATGGTAGACATCAATTGCCATATGAGCTCGGGTGAACTGAGCCATGAAAGCCAATTGGATTCTCTGGATCCCTGTTTGATGAAAGCCAGAGATTCGGCATACTTCTTCGTCACTCTTTGGGCGGCAAAGTGAGTGAAGAACCTCTTTCAGAGGTCAGCAAAAGAGTTGACTGATCCCCTAGGAAGGTGTATGACCTGAAACTATGGGGGAAACACTCTAGGGGTGAATAGTGTTTTTTGAAATTAAAAATGAAATTATGCTTAACTAAAAACCCTAATGCAACCATGTGTGTAGAATAGAAATAATGAATACAACAACACAGAAAATGCAAATGCAAATGCAAACAAATAATATACCTTGGTTCGGATTCCCTTGAGTCAAATCCCGACTCCCTGGAATCCTACTCCAGCAACCCACTAGTAAATCCCGCTAGTGATTAGTATCCACTAATATCCCACTTGCCAACTACCAGCATGTGTAAATCCAATACAACGTCATCACCACTTCCCACAAACCAGGAAGATACACTCTCACAAACCAAGAGTAAAACTCACAAGAGAAAATAGAGAAATTGAAATTCTTTAATGTGAAATAAATACACAACCCAATGCCTTGAATATGAACTTACTTAGAAGGAAAGGCTAGGTGTATGTAGTGCTCTAATAAATGAAGTGTGAGCACTTACTACTTGTCCAAGGAGAGAAGCAATGCTTGCTTGAAGATTTAGCTTGAATGCTTGATGGACAAGTTTAAAGAATGAGAGCTTGAATGCTTGAAGAGCTCTGAATGCACATGTAAGAGAGAAATAAAAGTGTCTAAGTGTTCTAAATGAATGCATCAATACTCTCTATATAATCCGAGAAAATCCCATTGAAATCTGAAGCGAATCAATATCATTAAATGCTGGAAACGACTCCAAACGGGCAAAAATTCGTGTCACCAGACGTCTGGAAAAGACCTACTAGGTGCCTGGTTCACTGTGCTGATAGGACAGCTAAAACAGGTTAACGGCTAGTAACAGATGCCTGCTGAAGGGTGACCAAAAATTTGGTTTCTTATGCAAACATCTAGATATAAAGCTTCAGACGCCTGATCAGTCAGAATGAAGAAAATGGGCTACTAGAATTTTTGTCCATAAATGGACAGACATCTGAAGGTCATCACCCATGTGTCTGTTACACTATGCAGATGTCTGGGTAGATAATAACAGACTTCTGTCTGGGTTAGGGTTGAATAGAATACTAAAATATGCATGCCATGCATCTGGTGGCCATGCAACAGGCTCTTGATTGAGGCTGAAAAACTCAACTTTAAGTTTTAATAAATTCTAACCCTATGGGACAGATTTATGAATGAATTAAGGTGTTGTGTGTGACATATATGTGCTTCTAGAACGTCTATTCAAGGCTCAACATTCTAATTTAATAAGGAAATAAAGAAAATAAAATATTACACATTAATTCCCGTCACTACCTATTGAATTCCTTGAAATCTTCTATTTGAATCCATGAGTCCATCACTTGATTTCCTCACATCAATGGCTCAAATCATCTCCATTTTTGATATTCCTTGTATTACATTGACGATGTTTTAATTAACTACAAAACATGGGGTTAATCACAATTAATTATGTTTGCTCATAATTAAAATCAAATTGGGGGATCCAATGCTCAACATTGTCCCCCTTGTTGATGATGACAAACAAACATAAACAATAATAATAATTGTGTATAAAATTAAATACTTACTCTTACTGCATTAATGCCAATTAAGTTAGTCGAAATAAAGAATTATAATTTATGGCATCAATGTGTTGTAATGGTGTGTGTGTGTCATAAGGAAAGTGAATTATAGGCATTAAAGCTCAAACATAAAAGAATACACATGATCATGATATAATAATGATACACAAAGAGGAAATGAAGCATGAGAGAATGGAATCAAAATATTCAATAATAATGACAATTAAAATGAAATGTGGGATAAACATACAATTCATATATCATACTCCCCCTGAATCATGCAATGGTTCAAAAATAATTTTGGAATGCTATGATTCATAGAAATGTTTTAAATTCACAATAGCACATGAATTATTATCTTGTATTTTCTCTCCCCTTTGTCATAATCTAAAAAGAGTGTGAGGAAGAGAAAACAACTAGTGCTAAGAGAAATATAAAACATAGGAATGTGCGATTACGATAAATAGTGAGGTGATATGAAAGAGAAAACGAATAAAAACAACGAGTATCACACCCACCTATTTAACTCATCAATCATCAAAAGCAAGCATATGGAGACAATATCAACATTTACATTGGATATGCATATGAGAAAGTATAAAAAGTACACAAAGACACATTTCCAATGACAATAAGCTCCATAAATATAAAAGAGGCGATGATACAAAACATCCAAAAATACATCGCTCATCGATAAAAGAAAGCATAGGCCACATACAAAACATAATGTGACATATAAAATCTAAACATCCCATACAACCATCATTACAAAAAAATACATAATATCCAACCCACAAAACTCTCAATCAAAAACAAAATACATATCATATGCATGAGAGTCTTCAAAACAAAGTCATATCACTGCTGGGGAGGAGAACGTGAAGAGCTGGGTCATGGAACATCTAGAGGGGCAATGTCCCTAGGAGTGGGCAAAGCCGAGTCCGATTTCTCCTCGAGCATCTGAACCAAGTAAAACAACTGTTACGACTGCTAAGTGTGTACGAACATTGGATCACATAGAACTCATCATATCCCTGACATGAGTTAGATCCTGACACATTATAGAGACCTCAGTCAAAGCACTCGAAAGATGCAACTCAAGCTGAACCACACGATGCAGGATATCGTCAGAATGCTCTGAGGAAGAAGCAGAATCAGCAAGAAGTTGTTACAGACTTGTATGATCACGATCGACAGAAGGTAGGATGCGAGTATGATCCTGACCAAGACCAAGGACAAGAGACTCAAATCTCTCTAGATCGTCACAGAAAGCAACCTGACGAGAGTTTAAGCATAGATATCCATCGATGAGAAAGGAAACCCTAGCTCTAAGTGCCTCGAAATGTTCATCATGACTAGGGAAGTCATCATGAACTGGAGGGTGCTTAGAAGAGGATGGATCAATAGTTGGTGGATGAGTTTTACTATGAATAGACAGAAATTGAGGAAAGGGGGTGAATGAGTTGATGATTCGGGAAGATCTTGGGATGGAGGAGAATCGACACGATCCGAAGATTGGGAAATGCATGTAGATTCATTAAATGAAATTGTAGATTTTCTAGCACGCTAAGGCGGAGGCATTATGAAAAATACAACGAGGAAGATGAAACCCTAAGCCTTAATCAGAATTTCTAAGCTAGAAACACAATCGAAACTAAGTGATAATCGAACAGAAATATACCTAATAGGTCAGTGACCCTATGAGAGATCGATTGGAGGTAGTCGAATGACAGTCGCACGGCCAACGTCGGTCGAAAAAACGAAGAGAGAGTCTAAGGAGAGAGGGTCAGAGGCTAGGGGAGACGGTCGAGAAATGAGATTAAGCCCTAACTCGAGGGAGAAGAGAACTTAATTGAATGAATGAAATGATTTGGGCGTCATATCAAACAAAATCTGAGTTTTAAACCCTCGACAGACGGCTGGTGTAGAATGGCCAGGCATACGGATATTTTAAAAATAAAAAAATATCGATAAGCCAGACGTATGTATGGAGAGCTCCAGACATCTGGTAGGAAGAAAAAATAGGTTGGAAAAATTTGAGGGTGCCCAGATGTCTGTTAAAGACAGACCAGGCGCCTGACCAACTATGCAGGCGTCTGGTCAACCTTCATCAGACGACATGGTTAATGAAGAGAGAAAAGACTTGCCCTCTGGAAAATTGTCACAACAAAAACTTTACTGATCAGTTGGTTGAATTTCAACAGCCAAGTGCCTGGACCACTGTGTAGGCATCTGGTCAGAGAACTACAGACTTCTGGGAAGTGAGAATTTTTTAGAGACACAAAGATCAGACATGGCAGTGTCTGGTTCGACTATACTAGGCCTATCCTGTTTCAGAATGCTTAGAATGAATCTAAGATTAAATCTAAGAGATCTCCCAAGCTAAGATATAATCACTCTAACTAAGCACGACATAATCTCAAAAACATGACCAATTATCAAAATCTAAAACTAATCAAATCAACTAAACATTGCTCAACCGTGGCATGGCATAAAAAATCACATATATCTCATAAAAGAAATACTCAAGTAATGAACATGAGATTTATAACTCTAATCAATTTAATATAGCAAGAAACATGATATAGCATATGAAATGAGATGTAATATGGTATGACATAAGAAAAATGATCTCCTAGAGTTCAGCTTCACCCATAATCCCTAATTCTCTCCTAAGCCTCACAAATGAATCCTCCTCGTGTGGTTTAGTGAAAATGTCCGTGATTTGTTTTTGTAACGGCCGCTTTCCGACCATTCGTATTTCCTGCGTGCACGTGCCTTATCGTGCACGTATTCTTTTTAGCTATTTCTGAGCTCCGGCATGAGCGATGCGATATACCGTTGCGATCGTTTGGGAGTGTAGAATTTTATAGTAATTTTTGGGAACGTCTTTTCACGGCTCGTTTTCTCGCAAAACGATTTTGAAATATATGGGTGTTTTAGTCATTTGACTCAAAACGCCGTTTCCAATTTTACGTAAATTCTTGATAGGCGTTATGCATGATCGGGCTCCGTAGATCTGTGCGTCTCGTCTCCACGATCGTCTCTATATTTTCGGATTATTTTTCTGATGCCCGTAGTGGAAGATATCCCCTAATCAATTTCAACCGTTGATTAGCCTCTAACCAACATTCAAATTCAAATCCTAATCTCAATCTTCATGAGATTCTTACGTATGATGATAGGGATTCTGGGTCTATTTTCACCTAGCTTTTCCCCGATTTGCACACCCCCTCACTCACCCTCTCTCCAAGTCATCACACAACTTATACCCTTTTTTACTCTCCTTAGCAAACTCTTCTCTTTAAAATCAAACCAACTCTACCCTAGAGCATCTCACATTGGAACCCATCATGCAGCCGCATCTTCCCCTTTTTGTGCCCCTCCTCGCCGCCGGCGAGGCACCACCGGCCTCCCCCAACTCCGGCCATCCCTCCTCCTCCATCTCCTCCCATTTTCCCTCTAAAAAGCTATCAAAAACCCATCACAAGACACAACCCAGGCCAAACTTTGACAGCCCAGATCTGACCGTCGGAAACCTCCACACTCGCCACCGCAGGCAAGTGTACCCACTTGCGTTTTTGACCGTGCCTTGGTCTTAGATTGCTAGAACTGTTAGACTGTGAATGTATAGAACCGGACGTGAAATGATAGCGTCCGGGACGACCCCTGACGGCTCAGACTTGACGACGAAGTCTGAGCCCGACAACAAAAACTTTTGATATCATAGGGCTATCATGTGTGTGCATGTGTGTGGACACCCTAGAATAACCCTTCCCATCTTGTCACGTCCCGTCTCGTCTTGCACAGCCCGCTGGGCAATAGGGCACTCTCCGAGTGATCCCTTGTACTGATTCACAGCCTGCGGGCAATAGGGCACTCTCCAAGTTAGAGAGAGTGATCCCTTGTACTGATACATAGCCCGAGGGCAATAGGACACTCTCCAAGCTAGAGAGAGTGATCCCTTGTACTGATTCTTAGCCTGCGGGCAATAGGGCACTCGCCAAGCTAGAGCGAGTGATCCATTGTACTGGTGTCTTGTCTTGTCTTGTCTTCCTTGGGGTTTGGGGCTGGGTTGAGCGTGTGCACGGCAAGAGGGTCTGATCCCCCTCGAACCGTAAGGCGTGAACCCTTTCGTGTCTCACTTGTCTTGTCTTGTCTTGTCTCATCCCGTCCCGACTTGTCTTGACACCTGTAGGTTAGTCCCGTAGTTGGTAGCACACGCTACGACTACTACTTGTCCCGTTTTACTTTCTTGCTACGTTACTTCTTGTTATGTTACTCTGTTATAACCACAGCATGCTAATCAACCAGTAAACTGTTGTGTAATAAAACCTCAGCATGCTAATCAACCAGTAAACCGTTGTTTAAAGTTCGGTGCACTTGCAGTAAAGTCTAACCCTTCTTGTAGACTTTACCTCACATACAGTTCCTTTCTCTTGGGTGTTGTACGTCAGGTGTTCAGCCAGAGTTCGTGGACGAAGCAGATTTACTAGAGTACGAGGAGCCGAGGACGTCGACCCAGAGTACGTGCCCGACGAGGACCAGACCTAGAGGTCTTTTTAGTCGACACCTTCAGAGGTTACTACTTTTAGGTTTGCCTTTAAATCTTTTGTTGCCATGTTTAGGCTTCTTGTTAGACTTTGTACTCGTTGGATATTATATCTCTAATTTAATGAATGCAACTTCCTTTCTGTACTTTCTGTTGTTTCGAACTTTATAAATGCAAGAACCTGAAAATATTTTAAAATGGTACCCCTACAGACGCTTATTGGGTCTGAGCTTCGCAGCTCTGGCCTAAGCGGGCCTTAGTCACGCTTCGCCTCCGTTCGTTTTGGGAAGCGGGGCGTGACAGGTTTTAGTGGTGGCCCATGCAGGTCATGCAAAAAGTTCGGAACAATAAGAGTACTGCATTCATTTAATATCCATGTACAAGTATAAATTAGGTAGGAAGACTTAGATAGACGTCCCAGTTTGATAGTCAGACGCCTTGGTTAAGAATTAGTCATCCTCGTCTCAGGATACCCTAGTGGCCTCTCGCCCGGTTCTGACCATGTTAGTTCCTAGAGTTATTTTATTAGTCGTTCGCTCGGTCCATCGACCTTGGGCCCATCAAAACGTAATCTTGATTCTCTTAAGGCCCTTCCCTGATATCTCTCTACTACAGTATAGTTCATTATGGAGTCTTAGTGCTGAGCTCCCCTGATCTTTAGACGGCTCGATAATTAGGATCTCTAATTTCTAGCATCTTTCCAATCGTCACACTCCTGTGTCATTGACCGTAGGTTTCCATCGTAGCTTTTCTCGAAGCATATCTTAGGCGTATTCATCATGCGATCATGTTCCTTGCCCTCGATTCACGTGATCGCTTCATGATGATTATCGATAATTCTTCGAATCTCTCCATTGCAGATCCTGCTCCTTTAAAAGTATTTTTGAAATTCATTATTGAATTCTTCGCTCAGTTTAACTTCTTTGAAAACCCTTAATTAAAATTTTAAATTTCTTACTTTCCGTTGAGTTAAGATTCTTTCACCGATTTTGAAACCTTCTTGGCCGTAATTTTTTAAGTTACCATCTCGTACTTATTTTCGAATCGGTATCCTTCGTATTTTTAGTTTTAAAACTTTGTTACCATTTTGGAAATTCAATATATCATTTCTCTAAACTACAAAAATTATTTTGACTCCTTACCGTACGTACTTTTAAAATATTTTCTAAACTAAAGTGAACTTTAATTTATATATATATATATATATCAGTTCTATGTTCATCGTGCTCATATTTCAAAAAAAACTCTTTGTGTAAACTTATTTTATTCGGAGAACAATTTACTACCTCATCCTACTCTTCATTTCTCCGTCTAACTCTTTTTCCGAATTGAAATTTTCTACCATCTGCTCACTTTTTCTACATAATTTTTATGAGTATAAAAAATATATGATACCGTATTCTACACGTGATCTTTTTGTCTGTTTCAATATTTTGAGCAATACCTTAGTTCCATCCAACCAGTTATCTCCTTATCCTCGCTTTATCCAAACTCGCTTCTTCCGATCTTGTTTCATTTCGCTTTTGGTTATGGTCCCTTTCTAGCATGTAGACATGGTGCTTGTAGTTGTCTGTGTCATCTAGTTTTGTAGTGGGCCCTTGTTTTTTTTGTAATGTTGTCGTGATGTATGAGTATAGGTAGAGTGTGTAGACCTGTGTAAGTGTGTATTCTTTAGAATCCCGATGATTGCCTTTTTGTGTCTTGAATGTGTACTCAGTGTTAACCATGATACGATTGAAGTTGTCTGAATGACGGTATTCATACGTATATGAATAGGGTCATAGCAGGCAATTTCCTTAGACGTAGTTTTCGTGATTATAGAATAGCTTATCTTTGACTGCATGCGATTGTATCAAAACTTTGTTTTTCTTTTAAACCAACCCTTTAAAGTTTTTGAAATTAGCTCACAAGATCACAAATCAATTATCCTTCCTCATCCATTACCACGACTCCACACGTTTTTCCAAATGTTTTAAAAATGTGACACTGGTTTAAGTTTCCCTTTCTCTTCTCTCTCTCCATTTAGAAATGTTATGTTATGGTTGTTATAGTTTTGGGACTAGCTATTATTGTTGTAGGATTTTGTTTGCAGGTAGGCTCAGGGAGAGATGAGATTCGTTATAGCAATGATTAATTGGTTTTGGAAAACAAGGATGTTGGATTAGAATTTCCTTCAGATATAAAGGGTGAGCTGTCCAAGACTTATTTATAGAACCGAAGTGTGGCGGACTCAATGGAGAACTCTAATTGGATGAAATTATGTATAGGGAGATGAGTACTTAATCGATCTGAAACTTGGACGAGTGATAGATAAGAGTAGCTAGGACGAGATAGTATGATTTAGAGTGATCATGAGAATGAGTAGAACATTTAAAGCATCGGGATTTGATTATTAAGTTGAGACGAGAAGGCATTGGAGATAACGCGACACGTTGAGATGAATGAGATGTTATGAAGATTGATTTTATATGATTAAGAGATTAGATGATAGGGGTAAGGATAGATGTAGTTCGATGGTTCATTGAATTCGGAGGATAAACTTGTGAGTCGATATGATGGAGAATGTATTGGGGGCGAGATGATTGAAGACTGGTAGGCAATGGCGTGGATCTATAATCAGGTGCTAGAGTGTGATTCTAGTAGTAGCATTATCCAGTGGAGAGACGCGTTATGATGGATTATTGAGGAACGTCGTTTGAAGTTATAAGATTAGCGATCTATAGGCGTAGTCATGAGAGTTTTGGGGTATAAGGTTATATAGATGTTATTATTGATAGTATGAGTGATTCCGAGGACGGAATCATTTCTAAGGTGGGTAGAATGTAACGGCCGCTTTCCGACCATTCGTATTTCCTGCGTGCACGTGCCTTATCGTGCACGTATTCTTTTTAGCTATTTCTGAGCTCCAGCATGAGCGATACGATATACCGTTGCGATCGTTTGGGAGTGTAAAATTTTATAGTAATTTTTGGGAACGTCTTTTCACGGCTCGTTTTCTCGCAAAACGATTTTGAAAGATAGGGGCGTTTTAGTCATTTGACTCAAAACGCCGTTTCCGATTTTACGTAAATTCTTAATAGGCGTTATGCACGATCGGGCTCCGTAGATCTGTGCATCTCGTCTCCACGATCGTCCCGGTATTTTCGAATTATTTTTCCGATGCCCGTAGAGGAAGATATCCCCTAATCAATTTCAACCATTGATTAGCCTCTAACCAACATTCAAATTCAAATCCTAATCTCAATCTTCATGAGATTCTTAAGTATGATGATAGGGATTCTGGGTCTATTTTCACCTAGCTTTTCCCCTATTTGCACACCCCCTCACTCACCCTCTCTCCTAGTCATCACACAACTTATACCCTTTTTTTACTCTCCTTAGCAAACTCTTCTCTTTAAAATCAAACCAACTCTACCCTAGAGCATCTCACGTTGGAACCCATCATGCAGCCGCATCTTCCCCTTTTTGTGCCCCTCCTCGCCGCCGGTGAGGCACCACCGGCCTCCCCCAACTCTGGCCATCCCTCCTCCTCCATCTCCTCCCATTTTCCCTCTAAAAAGCTATCAAAAACCCATCACAAGACACAACCCAGGCCAAACTTTGACAGCCCAGATCTGACCACCGGAAACCTCCACACTTGCCACCGCAGGCAAGTGTACCCACTTGCGTTTTTGACCGTGCCTTGGTCTTAGATTGCTAGAACTGTTAGACGGTGAATGTATAGAACCGGACGTGAAATGATAGCGTCCGGGACGACCCCTGACGGCTCAGACTTGACGACAAAGTCTGAGCCCGACAACAAAAACTTTTGATATCATAGGGCTATCATGTGTGTGCGTGTGTGTGGACACCCTAGAATAACCCTTCCCATCTTGTCACGTCCCGTCTCGTCTTGCACAGCCCGCTGGGCAATAGGGCACTCTCCGAGTGATCCCTTGTACTGATTCACAGCCTGCGGGCAATAGGGCACTCTCCAAGTTAGAGAGAGTGATCCCTTGTACTGATACACAGCCCGAGGGCAATAGGGCACTCTCCAAGCTAGAGAGAGTGATCCCTTGTACTGATTCTTAGCCTGCGGGCAATAGGGCACTCGCCAAGCTAGAGCGAGTGATCCCTTGTACTGGTGTCTTGTCTTGTCTTGTCTTCCTTGGGGTTTGGGGTTGGGTTGAGCGTGCGCACGGCAAGAGGGTCTGATCCCCCTCGAACCGAAAGGCGTGAACCCTTTCGTGTCTCACTTGTCTTGTCTTGTCTTGTCTCGTCCCGTCCCGACTTGTCTTGACACCTGTAGGTTAGTCCCGTAGTTGGTAGCACACGCTACGACTACTACTTGTCCCGTTTTACTTTCTTGATACGTTACTTCTTGTTGTGTTACTCTGTTATAACCACAGCATGCTAATCAACCAGTAAACTGTTGTGTAATAAAACCTCAGCATGCTAATCAACCAGTAAACCGTTGTTTAAAGTTCGGTGCACTTGCAGTAAAGTCTAACCCTTCTTGTAGACTTTACCTGACGTACAGTTCCTTTCTCTTGGGTGCTGTACGTCAGGTGTTCAGCCAGAGTTCGTGGACGAAGCAGATTTACTGGAGTACGAGGAGCCGAGGACGTCGACCCAGAGTACGTGCCCGACGAGGACCAGACCTAGAGGTCTTTTTAGTCGACACCTTCAGAGGTTACTACTTTTAGGTTTGCCTTTAAATCTTTTGTTGCCATGTTTAGGCTTCTTGTTAGACTTTGTACTCGTTGGATATTATATCTCTAATTTAATGAATGCAACTTCCTTTCTGTACTTTCTGTTGTTTCGAACTTTATAAATGCAAGAACCTGAAAATCTTTTAAAATGGTACCCCTACAGACGCTTATTGGGTCCGAGCTTCACAGCTCTGGCCTAAGCGGGCCTTAGTCACGCTTCGCCTCCGTTCGTTTTGGGAAGCGGGGCATGACAGTTTTTGGGTGTCGATGTACTCTAGTTTAACATCCTGCTTGAGGACATGATTATTAATGAAATGATGTCTAATATCAATGTGTTTGGTACGAGAATGTTGCACCAGGTTCTTCGATAGACATATAGAACTTTGGTTATCGACCAGGATAGCACATGTGCCACAATCGAACCATAGTCCTTAAGTGTTTGTCTCATTCATAAGACTTGTGCACAAGATAGACCTACTGCAATATATTCTGCTTTGGCCGTAGAAAGGGATGTTGAATTTTGTTTTTTTTTTTTGGAAAACCAAGACACCAGAGAATTTCCTAGAAAATGGCATGTGCCACTAGTACTCGTCATATCGGATTTGCATCCGACAAAATCGACATCGCTATATAAGACTAGCTCATATTTGCATGAATTTGGATAAAATGCCATGTAGTCAAGTGTTTGGTTAAGATAACAGAAAATCCGTTTGATCGCAATCAAATGTGATTGTTTTGGTCGTGATTGATAACATGGACACAAACATGTCAAACATGATATCGGGTCTACTTACGGTAAGATAAAGAAAACTACCTATCATACCTTGATATTGACGAATTTCAACATCCGTTCCATGCTCATATTTATCAAGATGCATCGCCGTGCTCATTGGAGTATGCTTGGATGAAGAAGATCCCATCCCGAAGTGCTTAATCAACTCCACTGTGTACTTCGTTTGGTGGATGAAGATCTTTGAAGACCTAGGAAATAGGTTAGCTCTCCCATATGGCTCTTCTCAAATTCATCCTGCATGGATTTAGCAAAATCTTGACAAAGTGAAGTGTTAGTAGAACCAAATATAATGGCATCTACATATACTTTTATAATGAGAATGTTGTGATCAAAATACTTCGCAAAAAGTGTTGAATCAATCTCACCAATTAATCCAAATCCAAAATAAAATTCTTTAGGTGATCATACCAATCTCTAGGAGCTTGTCTCAAATTATAAAGTGCTTTCTTAAGTTTAAAAACATGATTTGGAAATTTTTCATGAATGAAATCGGGTGGTTGAGAAACATATACTTCTTCATTAACTGGCCATTTAAAATGCACTTTTAACGTCCATTTGAAAAAGTTTGATATTTTTAAATGATGCAACTGATAATAATAATGTAATAGATTCTAATCTAGCTATCAGGACAAAAGATTCTTCGAAATCAATACCGTCCTCTTGCCAGTAGCCCTGAGCCACTAACCTTGCCTTGTTCTCAATGACGACTTCATTCTCATTCGTCTTGTTCTTGAAGATCCACTTTGTTACAATAACATGGTGGCCTTCCTAAGGAGGCACAAGTCCTAAACTTCGTTTCTCTCAAATTAGATGAGCTCTTCTTCCATCGCCATGATCTACGAGCAATCTTCACAAGCTTTGTCGATGTTCTTTGGCTCAATCGTGGAGACAAAGGCACAATGAGCGAAGTGCTCCACCATAGACCTTGTACAGACTTCATCACTGATATTACCTATCACTAGATAATGCGATGATACTGGACCATAGTAAATGCCTTGGGTACACATGGATCACTTGGAACATTCTCAACAATATCATTAGTAGGGTTAGTCTCATTAGAATCATCTAATTTAACATTATGCAAGGTATCACATAGAAATTTCAAGCTATCATCAAAATCATAAAAGGGGGCATCAAAATCCTCATAAAATAAAACGTGGAGAGATTCCTAACCGTTGAAGTTCTTTTATCGTATATCCGGTAGGCCTTACTACGATTGGACTATCAAATAAAAATTCCTCCATTGGAATGAGAATCAAATTTATTTAAATTATCGTGTGTGTTTTTAACAAACCATTTTAAGCCAACAATACGGAAAGACTTTACTTGAGGCATTTTATTATAAAATTGTTCATAACAAGTTTTGTTCGTATGGTGTTTCATAAGAATCCTATTTAGCACATAGCACGCGGTATGGACGGCTTCCATCCAAAATTATGAACCAACGCATCTATCACTAAGCATAGTACGTGCACACTCAATTAGAGTTCTATTTTTCCTTTCTACAACACCATTTTGTGATGTGGCATGAGAGAAGGAAAATGTGTGTGTGATCTCGTTCTCATCAAAAATATTAGAGAATAGTTCATTATCAAATTCACCTCCATGATCACTACGGATAATGACAATGGGTGTGTCTTGGATTCTTTGAACTTTCTTAGATAAAATAATAAATTTTTCAAGGGCCTCATTTTTACTATTTAAAAATCATACCCAAGTAAATCTAGAATAGTCATTAACTACAACAAGTCCATAAAAGACATTCCCTAAGGATGCAACTCTAGTAGGCCCAAATAAATCTAGATGTAAAAGCTCTAGAGGCCTAGAGGTAGAAGTTACATTCTTAAGCTTAAATGATGATTTATGAAGCTTTCCACGTTGGCATTAATCACAAAAACGTTTCTTATTAAAAGAACGTTTTGAAACCCCTCTAACTAGATTATGCTTGGATAGTTTGTAAAGGTGTTTGAAGTGCACATGACCAAAGTGTCAGTGCCATAGAAGTTGCTTGTTCATGTGGGCAACCAAGCATTGGTCTTGTGTATGTGATATGTTCAAAATATAAATATCTTTTTGTCGTGTGCCACTAAACAGAACATTTTTATTAGAACTATCAAATATACTACAACACACATTACCAAAGTTGTAACGGTACGTTTTCGTTGTACTTCGTTCGTGCACGTGCTTTTGGCCGTGCACGTGTTTATTTTAGACTTTGTTTGATTTTGAACACTTTTGTGTGATATGCCGTTGTGAACGTCTCTGAGAGTATTAAATAGTGGCACTATTTTGGAACGACACTTCTCGAGTCGTTTTTCCACAATTTAAACTTACTCGATGAGACGTGACGATTTTCACTTTTGACGGGAGACGTTTCTATTTTTAGTTTCGTCGTCCGACGTCGAATTTGAGATCCGTCTTCTTAGTTAGCTCACATTCGTCACCACGATCACCCCGATATTTATTTTATAATTTATGGAGTTTATTTGACCACCTTTATAATTTTTACAAGTTTTAAATTATTTTTAATAATTAATTTATAAATTATTTTCGGCCAAATAAAATTTATTTGAGTTTTAAACGTTTTAAATAATTTTTGAGCCAATTTCCAGCTCATTTGGACCAGGTCAAACCCTTGGATGAGTTGGAGTAATTGAATTTCAAATTTTAAATCTTTTTGAACTTCTAATCCTATTAGATTTAACCCTAGACCAAGTCAACCCATCTATACTATATAAGAAACCCCTAGCAAGACCTATTTTCGCAAGAAATTAGCCCTAGCCTCTTCCAAACTTGAAATTGGACGTTGCGACGATTCGTCGCAACGTTGCGACGTTCAGCTGCCGCACGACCGAGGAAAACACCGCCGTTCCCCCACTCCGACCGAAGGCCAACCCCGCATCCTAGCCGCTCCGCACCGTCGCAGCAAGTGCCGCTCCGTTCCATCGACCTGACCGAAGCGCTCCCCCGCATCCGCCTTGTCGCCCCGCTCCGCACAGCGCTCCGCTTGTCGCCCCGCTCCGTACCCCGCACGACTGACGCCCCCTATCGGTCTGACCGAAGGAAACGCCCGCACCCGCGCTGCTGCACGCCCCCAATCGCTGCACAGCGCCGTTCCCCAGTGTCTGACCGAGACAAGTCCCCGCACCGAGGCTGTACGACCGAGAGCCACTCGTCGCAACCCCGCATCCGTCGCACCACTTGCCTCCGTGGGCCCCCCAAGTTCTCCAGAGTTATTGTGGGTTCCCCAAAGGTCCCTAGGACTACTGTGGGCCCCATCTTGGTGCGTTCTCTTTGAAGACTTGCCGCGAACGACGTCGTCGCACGTCGTAGCCGTCGTCGCACGTGCTAGCTTTGGAATCTGGAATCGTCACCCGGGTTGATTGCTCTGAAATTTCCAGCGAGGAATCTAATTGGAATCTGGACTTGGAGCGCGATCTTTTATTCCAACCCCCGGCGTCGCTACCCGACGCCGGTGTAGCTTTCGCGTCGTGTTGAGGTAACGTTTTGCACCCCTAGGACCCCCAACCCAATTGCATGCTAACCAAGACTAAAAATCAGTATTTTAAAGTATTTTAAATGTTTTATAAATCACTAATCAAGATTAATAAAACGGATGTAGGCCGGTGGACTTGTGCACATAGGAATCGTGACTTTGGACTCGTTGGACGGTGTTTTCTTGACGTGATAGTTGCAGGCAAGTGAAACTTGCCAACTCTTGTGTAGGGCCATGTTTTTAGGCCACTTCCTTGCTTTTAGCGTAAAAGAAACTAGTCAGTGAAATGATAGCTGGCTAGACGCCTACTTGATCTAGTTTGACAACGAAACTAGATCCGTCACTCAAATGATCTAGCTTGACAACGAAGCTAGATCCAACCCTTAAACTTGTCATTCATGCATGCTAAACTGTCACGTTTACTTTTCTTACCTGTACGCTTTACTACTTGTCATGCCATGTCATCCATGCATTGATTGTTGCATCGTAGCACACGCTACAAAACTTGTCCTCGTACTACTTGTCCGGCTAGGTGCACCCCTACGCCATACTTGTTTAAAACACTTCCTGGCTCGTGGACCAGAAGCGGGCCTCATGTGTTGGCTAGAAACCAATGCCCGATACACGTGGAGGTGTAGGGATAAACGGTTACTTGAGCTTAGGAGTTGGCCCGCGCAGCCACTCTAGCCAAAAGACGGAATCTCTGTGCACGAGGTGCTTACTTTACTTGTCGTGTTCTTGTCTTGTGAATGTCATGGCATGCTCGTACTTTACTTTACTTTTCTTTACCTGTTGCACTCATTACTTAAACTGCCATGTCATCGCATCATGCTAGAACTGCTAGGTTGCTTTACTTTTCCCACTACCAGTTTCCTTGCACAAGTCTTCCAGACTTGCTGACATGTGCCCCTTGCTCTTTTGGGTGTCACATGTTAGACCCTGAGCCAGAGGCAGTTGCTGAGGACGAGGTGTTTGCTGACGTTGAGCCCGAGCCTACGTTCGTTGAGGAGTTCGAGGACACCGGAGACCAGTCTTAGAGACTGATTTTACTTGCTTTTGCTTTAGGTTGTTGTTAGATGTCGGTGCTTGCACTTTTTCTTTGTTTTGTACTTTGTACTTTTGTTGGCCATGCTGGGCCTCTTTTAGACTCTTTTATTTTTAGCCTGGTGGCTTTTCTGTGATGTTGAGATTTATTATTATGGATATTTTGATATGTTCTTTTTGTCTCTTTCGTTATTATTATCTTTGTTTCGTTTCGCGTTGCAAGGACCTGCAGTTTAAAGTGATTGACGCTTATCGGACTTGCGGCTTTGTAGCTTCAAGTCTGAGCGGACCTTCTCACGCTTCGCCTCCACGTTTTTGGGAAGCGGGGCGTGATAGGTTTTGTTGGTGGCCCATGCAGGCCCTCTTCTTGCGATTGCGAACTAACGGAACAACGATAACAAACGGAATATCCATTAAATAAATAGCAACATCCAAGTCATTAAGCTATGAGTCTAATTTGTTTGTTCGTTTTCTATGTCATTAGATGGCTGGACGACGACAGACCCGATCTGGCAGTGGGCCCAATCGTGCCGAGGTACCAGATAGAGAGCCCACCAATGCTGAGATCATGAGGATGATGCATCAGATGATGCAGGTGCAGCAGGGCATGCTCCAGAACACTCAGAGTGCTCCTCGCCACGAGCCAGGAGCGAAGCAGTTTCGGGAGCTGGGCCCGACGTACTTTGATGGATCTGAAGGACCGATGGCTGCAGAGGAGTGGATCAGAAATACCGAGGATAATCTGAAGATGTCGAAGGTCAACCCGGCTGGATGGGTTGATCTGGCAAAGAGGCAGCTGAAGGATAATGCCCGAAACTGGTGGGATGCAGAGGAGGAGTTGCTGGTGAGCCCTATACCTTGGGCTACTTTCAAGTCTAGATTCAATGAGGAGTACTTTCCGAAGGCTGCTAGGAGGGAGATGTTGCAGCGCTTCATTGAGCTGAAGCAGGGGAGTCTGACGGTGGACCAGTACCACCAGGAGTTTACTAGATTAAGCCGCTTCGCGCCGAAGATGGTAGAGGATGCTGAGGAGAAGGCTCAGAAGTTTCTGCAGGGTCTTTCTCTAGACTTGCAGAGTCTGGTGTCTACGTCGGACATGGAGTCATATCAGAAGTTGCTGGTAGCTGCTCGGAGACCGGAGAAGATTGCGAAGCAGAAGAGAGGACTGATTTCTGGAGCTGAGAAGAGGCCTATGGAGCAGGTCAGAGGAGTGGTTAGGCCTGGGACTAGGCCTAATCAGACGGTGCAGTTCAAGAAGCCAGGTGTGCCTCCTGAGAAGACTTGCTACTTCTGTGGCAAGACCGGGCATATCAAGGATCAGTGTAGGAAGATGTTGGGACAGTGCCTGATTTGTGGAGATCCTACTCATGCTATGAAGGAGTGCCCTAGGTCTAAGGTACCCTGGAGGGATCCCGTTGCCGCACAGCCGTTACAGCAGAGAGCACCTGCAGGTCGTGGAGCGCCTCTTCCTCCGCAGAAGAAGGCTTTTCAGCAGGCTGTGCAGCCGAGGAGGCAGGCTTACCTGATGACGGCAGTGGAGAACGATGCTACGGATGAGGTTATCGCAGGTAATTCTCAAACTAGTTGTTCCCTTCCTTAGATAGTTTTGATTTTAGTTTATGTTTGAATTGAATGCATATGATTGTTTGTTAGAATAGGGCTTGATTGTTAGATTATTTGTTAGGTGTGATTTTGGTGAGCACATTTCCTGCACGAGTCCTCTTTGACTCAGGTGCATCAATGTGCATTATCTCGCGGAGCTTCGTAGAGAAGCATTCCTTGACGACTTCCCCTCTTCCCAAGAGTTGGAACATCGTCACGAGAAATGGCGTGATCTCGGTGCATCGTGGGTGCACTTCTTGCCCTTTGGTGGTCTGTGGACATGAGCTTTACGCTGACTTTATTGTCCACGACATCATCAACTACGATGCCGTGCTCGGGATGGATTGGCTTGCGAGCTTCTATGCTACGATCGATTGTCGGAGGAAGAAGGTGGTGTTCGAGATCCCCGGACATCTGGTGCTTGAGTTCAGTCGAGGTAGCAGTTCGCTTGGCCCTGTCAGGTTTCGGGCCAAGCCGGTGGAGCTTGTTGCTATGCAGATGGAGCAGGATAGACCAGCTGTGGTACGAGAATTCGACGACGTCTTCCCTGAGGAGATGTATGGATTGCCACCCGATCGAGCTCTCGAATTTTCGATTGATCTTATTCCGGGAGCGCAGCCTATTTCGAAGGCGCCGTATCGGATGGCTCCAGCAGAGTTGGAGGAGTTGCGTAGGCAGCTGGACGAGCTTTTGCAGAAAGGATACATCAATCCCAGTGTGTCTCTGTGGGGAGCACCGGTGTTGCTGGTAAAGAAGAAGGATGGCACGCGTCGCATGTGTGTGGATTACCGGGAGCTGAATGCTGTGACTATCAAGAATAAATATCCCTTGCCACGGATAGATGACATCTTTGATCAGCTCGGAGGATCGAGGGTGTTCTCTAAATTAGATTTGAGAAGTGGCTACTATCAGCTTAAGGTGAAGAAGGACGACATCCCGAAGACAGCGTTCAGGACGAAGTATGGTCACTACGAGTTCGTGGTTATGCCCTTCGGCGTAACCAATGCGCCCGCAGTCTTTATGAACCTGATGAATCTGGTCTTCTACGACTATCTAGACAAGTTCGTCGTCATCTTCATTAACGATATTCTGCTCTATTCGAAGTCGGAGGAAGAGCATGCCTCGCACTTGAGGACCGTGTTGGAGATCTTGAGGAAGCATCGTTTGTATGCTAAGTATTCCAAGTGCGAGTTCTGGCTGGATAGAGTTGCCTTTCTCGGGCATGTGGTGTCAGGTGATGGAATTTCTGTGGACCCCGAGAAGATTGTGGCTATCAGAGAGTGGCCGGTTCCGCAGTCGGCGTCAGAGATTCGGAGTTTCCTTGGACTTGCAGGCTATTACCGACGTTTCATTAAGGACTTTTCTCGGATTGCTGAGCCAATGACCAGACTTACGTGGAAGGATGTACCTTATGTCTGGTCTGAGGATTGCGAGAAGGCTTTTGGTATTCTGAAGGAGAGGTTGACGACTGCCCCCGTACTTGATGTGCCTGATCGGAGTGGAGGATTCGAGATCTTTTGCGATGCTTCTGGCAAGGGTCTTGGATGTGTGTTGCATCAGCATGGGCATGTGGTTGCATATGCTTCTCGTCAACTTAAGGCTCATGAGAAGAATTACCCGACACATGATTTGGAGTTGGCTGCTGTCGTGTTTGCGCTGAAGATTTGGAGGCACTTCCTGCTGAGTGAGAAAGTGAAGATCTTCACCGATCACAAAAGCTTGAAGTATATCTTTACGCAGAAGGAGCTCAACATGCGACAGCGTCGATGGTTGGAGCTCATGGCAGACTACGAGATTGACTTGCAGTATCACCCTGGCAAGGTGAATGTGGTTCCGGATGCGCTGAGCAGACTTCCGGCGGTGATGATGTTGACGTCGCAGTGGAGATTGCAGCAGGACTTTTGCGAGACCGGTATCGAGATTATTCTTCCTGGAGAGACTTCTACGATGATGAGCATGCAGATACAATCGACGATCGTAGATAGGATCAAGGCTGGACAGGCTGGAGATGCTAAGCTGGTGAAGATTCGGGAGCAGGTGGAAGCCGGTCTGCGGACTGACTTCTTGATTCACGAGGATGGTTCGTTGAGATTTGGAGCCAGGTTGTGTTGCCAGCTGGAGATATCAGAGAGGAATTATTGGTCGAGGCATACAGTTCACCGTATTCTGTGCATCCTGGTGGGACCAAGATGTACAAGGATCTTCGTCTGAACTTTTGGTGGCATGGTATGAAGAGGAGTGTGGCTCGGAGTGTAGCCAAGTGTCTGGTTTGCCAACAAGTAAAGGCAGAGCATCAGCGTACGGCAGGGTTGCTACAACCGCTTCCGATTCCGGAGTGGAAGTGGCAGCACATCACTATGGATTTCGTGACTGGACTACCTCGGAGTCCGAAGCAGAACGACGCGATTTGGGTGATCGTAGATCGATTGACCAAATCCGCGCACTTTATTCCCTTCCGAGTAGGACAGTCTACCGAGACGCTAGCGAGGAGATACATGGAGGTAAATTCGTTTACTCTCCGTTTCTATTTCCTTTTCCTAGTTTAGATAGTGATGTAACGTGAATCGTGCAGGAGATCGTACGACTTCACAGAGTCCCCGTGAGTATCGTGTCGGACAGAGACACGAGATTCACATCTCAGTTTTGGCAGAGTCTGCAGAAGAGCTTGGGACAGAGTATCGTGTCGATCGCCACTGAGCTGGGATGACGTTGGAGATCGGGAGCTGTTAGGACCGGAGATGATCGTGGAGGCCGTGGATGTTGTGAGGAATATTCGAGAGAAGCTGAGGATTGCGCAGGACCGTTTCAAGCATTGGGCGGATGCTAAACGGAGGCCTTTGGAGTTTCAGCCTGGCGATCATGTCTTTCTGAAGATTTCTCCGAACCGCGGAGTTATTCGATTCAGGAAGAGAGGCAAGCTGAGTCCGAGGTTCATTGGACCGTTCGATGTTCTGGAGAATGTTGGAGCTGTGGCTTATCGCTTGGCGTTGCCATCGTCGCTAGTGGGAGTTCACGACGTATTTCACGTATCTCAGTTACGTCGATACGTTAGTGATCCATCCCACGCTGTGGATTTCTCAGAGATTACGGTTCGTCCGGATCTGTCTTATGATCAGCAGCCCATTGAGATTCTGGATCGTCGATAGAAGCAGCTGAGGAATAAGACCGTCGACTTGGTTCGAGTGCAGTGGCGTCACGGTTCCCCCGGTGAGTCTACCTGGGAGCATGAAGATGAGATGAGAGAGCGCTTCCCGCACCTTTTCCCGAGCAGTGCTTGATGTTGATTCCGAGGACGGAATCATTTCTAAGGTGGGGAGGATGTAACGGTACGTTTTCGTTGTACTTCGTTCGTGCACGTGCTTTTGGCCATGCTCGTGTTTATTTTAGACTTTGTTTGATTTTGAACACTTTTGTGTGATATGCCGTTGTGAACGTCTCTGAGAGTATTAAATAGTGGCACTATCTTGGAACGACACTTCTCGAGTCGTTTTTCCACAATTTAAACTTACTCGATGAGACGTGACGATTTTCACTTTTGACGGGAGACGTTTCTATTTTTAGTTTCGTCGTCCGACTTCGAATTTGAGATCCGTCTTCTTAGTTAGCTCACATTCGTCACCACGATCACCCCGATATTTATTTTATAATTTATGGAGTTTATTTGACCACCTTTATAATTTTTACAAGTTTTAAATTATTTTTAATAATTAATTTATAAATTATTTTCGGCCAAATAAAATTTATTTGAGTTTTAAACGTTTTAAATAATTTTTGAGCCAATTTCCAGCTCATTTGGACCAGGTCAAACCCTTGGATGAGTTGGAGTAATTGAATTTCAAATTTTAAATCTTTTTGAACTTCTAATCCTATTAGATTTAGCCCTAGACCAAGTCAACCCATCTATACTATATAAGCAACCCCTAGCAAGACCTATTTTCGCAAGAAATTAGCCCTAGCCTCTTCCAAACTTGAAATTGGACGTTGCGACGATTCGTCGCAACGTTGCGACGTTCAGCTGCCGCACGACCGAGGAAAACACCGCCGTTCCCCCGCTCCGATCGAAGGCCAACCCCGCATCCTAGCCGCTCCGCACCGCCGTAGCAAGCGCCGCTCCGTTCCATCGACCTGACCGAAGCGCTCCCCCGCATCTGCCTTGTCGCCCCGCTCCGCACAGCGCTCCGCTTGTCGCCCCGCTCCGCACCCCGCACGACCGACGCCCCCTATCGGTCTGACCGAAGGAAACGCCCGCACCCGCGCTGCTGCACGCCCCCAATCGCTGCACAGCGCCGTTCCCCAGTGTCTGACCGAGACAAGTCCCCGCACCGAGGCTGTACGACCGAGAGCCACTCGTCGCAACCCCGCATCCGTCGCACCACTTGCCTCCGTGGGCCCCCCAAGTTCTCCAGAGTTATTGTGGGTTCCCCAAAGGTCCCTAGGACTACTGTGGGCCCCATCTTGGTGCGTTCTCTTTGAAGACTTGCCGCGAACGACGTCGTCGCACGTCGTAGCCGTCGTCGCACGTGCTAGCTTTGGAATCTGGAATCGTCACCCGGGTTGATTGCTCTGAAATTTCCAGCGAGGAATCTAATTGGAATCTGGACTTGGAGCGCGATCTTTTATTCCAACCCCCGGCGTCGCTACCCGACGCCGGTGTAGCTTTCGCGTCGTGTTGAGGTAACGTTTTGCACCCCTAGGACCCCCAACCCAATTGCATGCTAACCAAGACTAAAAATCAGTATTTTAAAGTATTTTAAATGTTTTATAAATCACTAATCAAGATTAATAAAACGGATGTAGGCCGGTGGACTTGTGCACATAGGAATCGTGACTTTGGACTCGTTGGACGGTGTTTTCTTGACGTGATAGTTACAGGCAAGTGAAACTTGCCAACTCTTGTGTAGGGCCATGTTTTTAGGCCACTTCCTTGCTTTTAGCGTAAAAGAGACTAGTCAGTGAAATGATAGCTGGCTAGACGCCTACTTGATCTAGTTTGACAACGAAACTAGATCCGTCACTCAAATGATCTAGCTTGACAACGAAGCTAGATCCAACCCTTAAACTTGTCATTCATGCATGCTAAACTGTCACGTTTACTTTTCTTACCTGTACGCTTTACTACTTGTCATGCCATGTCATCCATGCATTGATTGTTGCATCGTAGCACACGCTACAAAACTTGTTCTCGTACTACTTGTCCGGCTAGGTGCACCCCTACGCCATACTTGTTTAAAACACTTCCTGGCTCATGGACCAGAAGCGGGCCTCATGTGTTGGCTAGAAACCAATGCCCGATACACGTGGAGGGGTAGGGATAAACGGTTACTTGAGCTTAGGAGTTGGCCCGCGCAGCCACTCTAGCCAAAAGACGGAATCTCTGTGCACGAGGTGCTTACTTTACTTGTCGTGTTCTTGTCTTGTGAATGTCATGCCATGCTCGTACTTTACTTTACTTTTCTTTACCTGTTGCACTCATTACTTAAACTGCCATGTCATCGCATCATGCTAGAACTGCTAGGTTGCTTTACTTTTCCCACTACCAGTTTCCTTGCACAAGTCTTCCAGACTTGCTGACATGTGCCACTTGCTCTTTTGGGTGTCACATGTTAGACCCTGAGCCAGAGGCAGTTGCTGAGGACGAGGTGTTTGCTGACGCTGAGCCCGAGCCTACGTTCGTTGAGGAGTTCGAGGACACCGGAGACCAGTCTTAGAGACTGATTTTACTTGCTTTTGCTTTAGGTTGCTGTTAGATGTCGGTGCTTGCACCTTTTCTTTGTTTCGTACTTTGTACTTTTGTTGGCCATGCTGGGCCTCTTTTAGACTCTTTTATTTTTAGCCTTGTGGCTTTTCTATGATGTTGAGATTTATTATTATGGATATTTTGAGATGTTCTTTTTGTCTCTTTTGTTATTATTATCTTTGTTTCGTTTCGCGTTGCAAGGACCTGCAGTTTAAAGTGATTGACGCTTATCGGACTTGCGGCTTTGTAGCTTCACGTCTGAGCGGACCTTCTCACGCTTCGCCTCCACGTTTTTGGGAAGCGGGGCGTGACAAAAGTTAACTTTGTAACCTTTTTCACAAAGTTGACTAATGGAAATTAAGTTGTGCTTTAACCCATCTACTGAATACACATTATCTTTGAAGGGTTTAGATGGATTACCCACTTTACCAATACCTATGATGGAATCTTTTTCGTTGCCTCCGAAAGTGACTGTTCTGCCATCCCTGATGCAGATGATCTCAGAAGCAAGCTTGGGTCTCATGTCATATGTTTGGAGCACCCCCTATCGAGTATCCATCCTTTTCCTATGCAAGAAGAGAAATTCTCACCTTTATTCCTCTTTCTCCTCATCTTGGGTACCTATAGAGAAAACCCTAAGCACGTGGTACCCAAGCATGTTGGGTCCAAGGGGATTAGCCCTTTGGAAACTAAGTCCAAGTGGACTTAGATTTTCCAACACAATTTTCATTATTCACCACATCATGGATATAGGATTGCATGTACAAGTTCTTATCTTTTATGCGTGTGTCCTTTGGAACCCAAATGGTGTATGCTTTGGGTGTCCTACGCCTAGAGGGTGCATGCATACGAGGAGTGTTTCTATGTGGTGTATGTGGCATGTAGGCATGAGGGTGTACATAAGCATGTGGATGTGTATGTGGTGAATGTGTTTGTGTATACCCATTGAATGGTGCATGAGTAGAGTAATAAGGATGTGGATGTGAATGATAGTTTGCATGTGTTCTAGCATTGTGAGTATGTGCATGGCGTGCATAAATATATGGTCTCACATTCTGAGTGTATGCATGTGGTGCATAAGAATGTGATGCAAATGGAACATGTGAAACAAGTGGACGAGCATGTGAGTGAGAATGCATATGTGTATGTGGTGGATGTGCATAAGCATGTGCATGAGTGTGAGTGCAAACCTGTGTATTGGCACATGCACGAGGATGTGGTGCATAAAAATCATCATATGTAGGAGTATGGTGTGTACGTGTTCTCCTGCATAATTGTGTACTTGTGTACATGTAAGAATAACCCTTCTTTAGATCTCCGCCCTTGGTGGGTTTCTTTCCAAAAGAGGGTGGGGTGGCAGTGGAACCTTTCTTGGTAGTGGAACTATCCAAGATGTTATGGGTGCTACTCGTGGAAGCACCAGAGGATGGCCTCACGAATTCTACAGTGGCTCCACTATAGGAGGTGCGATAGTTGATAGCATTTGCTTTTGAATAACCCAGTCCACCACGGTGATTCGCGGGAAGTTGGTTTTCAAGTAAAGTGTACAACTTGTCCTTACCATTGTTGAATCTCTTAACATTGGTGGACATGAGCTCATATTTCTTTGTGAGTGAAGAAATATTAGTATCCAATGTGGATACACATGATGTGAGCTCGTGTACTTGAGATTTGATAGCAAGGTTCTCATTTTCCAAAAGAGTGTTTTAAGATCGAAGTGTTTGAATCTCATTGTCATCACATTCAATGACATGGACTCTGTCCAATTGAGATTTGAGTGATACAACATCATTTCTTTACATGTTGTTTTAAGAAAGCAAAGTAGCTTTCTCCTTGACAAGTGTGTCAATTGTGGAATTATCACTAAGCATGATAGGTGTGGTTGAGGTGGCAATACTAGCTTACTTATCCTTAGCAAACATATATGAATTAAATAATTTTTGATACCTATCAAAAAGTTGTTCATTTGCAAGTCTAAGGTCGTATATAGATACCTCATCCTGAAAAACACCCTAGAGGGGGGTGAATAGGGTGTGTGGCACAAATTTTAAAAACAAATCACAATCACAGAGAAAATGAGGCACAGATATTTTTTAACGGAGTGGCTCCCCGCCAAAACTCCGACCCCAAAACCTATGAGGATTTCACTCAATAGAATTGATCACACTTACGGGTAGTGATCTCACCGTACACAGATATAGTTCAAGAGTTAAAGCGCAGAGATAGCTTCAGAGTAAAGCTATTCACAATACAATCTCACAACTAAAACAGATTCAAATATCTTTAATACTGCGGTGAAAAATCATAGAGATATCATCATGATAAAGTTTGTGATATCGTGATCGCGTGGGCGCAAATGGTTCGCTAATCCGATGTCTGGATTGGAAGATATAGTCTTCGGAAGATGATTGCGCAAATCTGAATTCTGCAGTGGTTGATCTGTAGAAAAACGTCCGAACTGAGTATGATCATGTGGACTGAGCAATGGAGACTATCATTGCTTCGAAGGGCTTGAAGACGTGGTCGCGTGGGCGTAAACGGCTCGTCGATCCGACGTCTGGATCAGGAGATATGAGCGTACGAAGTCGGATGCGCGAATCTGGAATCTGCAGTGACGAATCTGTAGAAAAACACCCGAACTGTGTATAATCCTGAGGACTGAGCGAAGAAGACTATAACCGTTGCAAAGGGCATGAAGATGTGGTTGCGTGGCTGCAAACGGCGAGTCGATCCGACGTCTGGATCAGGAGATATGTGCGTACGAAGTCAACTGCACGATAGAAATCCTCCCTTGAGATCTGCCCTTGCACAAGCCATGAGGTTCTCTTCGTATCAGCAAGAAGAAGATGGACATGTGATTTTCTCCTCTGTATTTCGCAAGTCTCTGAATTGTTTTGAAGCAGCCATCGGAAGAAATCGAGAGAGAGAGAGAGAGAGAGAGAGAGCAAGTCACAATTTCGTGTGTGCGTAAACTTTTTACAGAAGAGCGTTACGCAATTTGACAGGAGGAGCACTCTGAATTGCGTGCGTAAGTTTTTTGTTTGACAGAAGCCCAGCGCCCGAAGAAACACACTTCAATTTTTTGGTATATATTTGGTTCAAAAAAATGTGAATGGTTCAAAAAGAAATAGGCTAAATGATTTTGAATTCAAAAGATATGCAGTTTGTGTGTTCCAATCTTTATTTTTCAAATGACAGGAGGAGCACTAATTTTTGGTGCGTGCCTTATTCAGCAGCACAACAACAAAAAGGACAAACAAATAAAAAAATGTGAATGGTGTGTTATTTGTTTTTCAGGAGGGAGGGCTCTCAAATCTTGTGCGTAACAACTTTTTTTTGTGTGTTTGCTCTGTGCGGCTAAGAGATCAAATCTTGTGCGGCTCTGTGAAGGGTTTTTGATGATAAGATTTAACAACCGAACTTGGCTTTGATTCTATCCTATCTTGCGTGATAATGAGATGAGATTTTTGAACAGGAGATTGAATAGGAGACCAAGTGCGTAGTGTTTTGGATAACAACATGGAGTTTTTTTAAATTGAAGTAGAAAATTCCTTGAGTAACCAATCAGTTACTTGACCAATTCAAGTCTTCATTTGAATCTGAACATAGATAATGTAGAATCATTTGAATTTCCTTTTTGCACCAATGTCCACATACACGCTCTCTCTTGCAAACGAAATTTATTTTGCATTTTGCTCCCTGAAATCACTTAATGAAAAATATTAGTCACACAGCTTGTTTGTCATTATCAAAATTATATCGTACGACTTAGTTAGTAGACTAACTAGGCCAACACATCCAGTCACTCTCGCTATCGCTCGGAATGTCCCTTGGAGAATCCTCTCGCACCATGAAGCACATATGCACGACTTCTTCCTTTTCCTCATCCGAGTCCTCGTTACTCGAATCATCACTAGAATCATCACACGTCCCGACCAACCCCTTCTCTTCTTATTCTCCTTGTACTTATCTCCCTTCTCGTATTTGGGAGCCTTCCACTTTTCTTTGCTCTTCATTATTGGGCAATCCTTCTTGATGTGCCATGTCTTGTTGCATTTGTAACAAAGAGAAGAAGTGTTGTTAGTAAAATCAAATTTACCCTTGGGTTTGAAATTACCTTTATGGAATAACTTTTGGAACTTCCAGGACATGAGTGCCATGGACTCTATGTCCATCTCTTCATCTAAATCCTCATTGTTCAATGAGGCTTTAAAGGCAATAGCTATCTTCTTGGGCTCTGATAATGATATAAGGGCTTTCCTTTGTTCTCGATCCTCTTTCCATACCTCATACGCCATGAGGTTCCCAATGAAGTTCTCTATGGTGTACTTGCTCATATCATTTTCTTCTTCAATGGCCATCGTCTCCTTCTCCTATTCCGGAGTGACGGACATGATGAGCTTCCTCACCTTCTCTACTTCGGTGTAAGTCTTCCCAAGATCTTCAAGATCATTTATGATGTCTATGAACCTAGCATACATACTTGATATCTTTTCTTTCTCCTCCGCTTGCACGGAAATGGTGTCCATTTGGTGAAATCTTCTTCAAGGGGTTCTATGTGCTCTTTCTCCAATGTTCACCATAAAGATATGCTCTTGAGGAAAGTGACCATCCTATCTTTCCAATATCCATAATTTGACACATTGAAAAGAGGGGATCGAATGGTGGATTGGCCTTTGGCAATTGAAGAGGCATCATCGTGGTGGTTGTTGTTGGTTCCCATAGTTAGTACCTCACTCTAATACCAAGTGTAGGACCTGAAACTATGGAGGAAACACTAGAGAGTGTGAATAATGTTTTATGAAATTAAGACAGAAATTACGCTTAATTAAAAACTCTAATGCAACCAAGTGTGCAGAATAGAAATAATGAAGACAAAAACCCAGAAAATGCAAACACAAACAACTGATATACACTAGTTCATATTCCCCTGAGTCGAATCCTGACTCCCTGAAATCCTACTCCAACAACCCACTAGCAAATCCCGCTAGTGATTAGTATCCACTAATATCTCACTTGGCAAATACCAGAAAGTGTAAATCCAATACAACGTAATCACCACTTTTCACAAACCGGGAATGGTCCACTCTCACAAACCGAGAGTAAAACTCGCAAGAGAAAATAGAGAAATTGAAATTCTTCACAACCATATGCCTTGAATATGAACTTACTTAGAAGTGAAGGCTAGGGGTGTTTGTGTAGTGCTCTAATAAATGAAGTGTGAGCACTTACTACTTGTCCAAGGAGAGAAGCCATGCTTGCTTGAAGATTTAGCTTGAATGCTTGATGGACAAGTGTAGAGAATGAGGGCTTGAATGCTTGAAGAGATTTGAATGCACTTGTAAGAGAGAAATAAAAGTGTCTAGTGTTCTAAATGAATGCATCAATACCCTATATATAATCCGAATAAATCCCATTGAAATCTGAAGCAAATCAATAGCATTAAATGCTGGAAACAGCTCCAAACACGCAGAAATCCGAGTCACCAGACGTCTGAAGAAGACCTACCAGGCGCCTGGTGCATTGTGAAGGTAGCTAAAAGAGTCTAACGGCTAGTTGTAGACACATGCTGAAGGGTGACCAGACGTCTGGTCTACTGTGTAGACATCTGGATATAAAGGTTCAGACGCATGTGTAGTGACCCTCTGATATGAGGAATAAACACTATAGGGGGGTGAATAGTATTTTATAGAATTATAAGGAATTTACGCCAAATAAAACCCTACTTAACCAACAAATGCGGAATATAAGAAATGAACAACAACCCAAGCTAGAATGCAAAGCTAACATGCAATGTACCCTGGTTAGGTGCCACCCAAGTCTCCCCGACTTGTTACCGGTGCCCTACTCCAGCAATACCCGGATCCCCTCCGGATACTCTAGCAAAACCACTAGAGCTTCATTTAGCCCACTTGCGGAAACCCCACAAGTGCAATCGACCTACAATCGATGTCTGTGTATCCCACAACCTGGGAACACGCAAAAAACCTTAATCCCACAACCTGGGACTAAGCACACTCTCACAAACCGAGAGCAAAACAAAATCTTGACTCCCACAACTTGGGATCAAGCCAATCCTCTCGCCACCGTGAGTATACAACAAATATGAAGTATAAAGAATGAAATATAAAACTTCTTACCACAAAATCCTATGCCTTGAGAAATACTTACCAATATATGGCAAGAATGGATTTTGAGGAAGATGAGATCACCAAACCCTAGCTCCACCAAGATGAGGAGCAATAGATGGCTAGGGAGAAATTGGTGACTTGGATTCAAGCTCTTAGCTTGAGAGCTCACAAAGAATGAGAATCTCTCTTGAGGAATTAGTGCTCAAAGAGTAAGAGAGAGATTCTTGTGAGATGAGAGAGCTTTAGAAATGGAGTTGAATGGCTCTTCTCTTGGATGTGAAAATGTCTCTAATTTCAGCCTTGGATTGCTGGTTTGAAGCACTCAAACTTATATAGAGAAGAGAGAAAACGGTCACAAAAATCGTGGCATTAAATGCCCCAACGGCTCTATTCTGAAGCTGCTTAATCGGTCTAAGAAGGATCACTGACCGATTAGTTTTGCAACTAGTCGGTTGGTGAACCTTCTTGGACCGACTAGAAGGTTGATAGCAAAGATAGTGAATTCAAAAGATATAAGAACTAGTCGGTCTAAGAAGAAACATCAACCGACTAGTTAGACAACTAGTCGGTCGGTGAACCTTCTTGGACCGACTAATTAGTCGATATTGAAATCAAAGATATGAAGACTAGTCGGTCTAAGAAGAAACATCAACCGACTAGTTTGACAACTAGTCGGTCAGTGAACCTTCTTGGACCGACTAATTAGACAACAGTAAAGAAGTCGAATTTCACTAGGAGAACTAGTCGGTCTGAGAAGAAACACCAACCGACTAGATCGTCATTTAGGCGGTCGGTGAACCTTCTTGGACCGACTAATTGGTCAACAAATGGTCTTGAATTGATTAGGATAACTAGTCGGTCTGAGAAGGATTTCCAACCGACTAGATCGTCATCTAGTCAGTCGGTGAACCTTATTGGACCGACTAATTGATCAACAGTGAATGGGCTGAAATAAGCAAGGATATCTAGTCAATTCAAGAAGAATTTCCAACCGATTAGATCGTCATCTAGTCGGTTGGTTCTTCTACTTGAACCAACTAAGATGCATACGAAGCCGAGAAATGAAGCGATAAGCTTCGGGAAAGTTTCTAATGGCTTCTAAGGCAATCCTAGAGAAAAGATATGATAGATATGAAGATTTCTAGGCAAGTACTACTCAAGGCTTAACATTCTACTAAACCGAAGCTAGAAGACAATAAAAGTAAACACGACAAACCGTCTTCAAAGCTTCAACATGGAGAATCCGAATCCCTTGACTTCATGAATACTCCTTGAGCTTCAACGAAGCTCCAGGCACAACGATCACGTGTTCTGAGGAAGTCTTGGGACGTCACTTGAGATGAACAAATTACTTTGGCGACGATCTCCATAAATCTTCATAGTCTTTTAGATGAATGACTTGAAAATCTCCAACGTCATGGTCTTCGAAGCTTTTGAATCATCCATTCCTTTCTTCTCTTTGGATTGAATCTCCATTCATTTGTTGATGCCATTGGCTTGAGGTTTGAGATAGCCTTTGAGTTCTTCAAGCCAATGCTTTACTTTTATTGATCTACCAAGGTCTCCACTTGAATCAACACGTGTAGTCACTTTTGATCTTCTTGAATCTAATTGGTGACTTTTTAGCTAACTGCAATCACAAGAGTTAGTCACAATGATTTGTGTTTGATCATCATCAAAATCAAGGTGGAGAGTCCAATACTCAACATTCTCCCCCTTTTTGATGATGACAAACCAAATATAAACAAAACAAATAATTGTGCATTAAATATACTTACTCCCCCTGTAATGATGCCAATCAAGTTAATATCAATAATCAATAGCATCATTCAGCAGTTCATAGTGTGTGTATCACATAAGGTTGTGTATATATCGCATAAATGACCAGAAATAATATGCGTACACAATACAAATCATATAGGTGATGCACATCATAAACATGAGCATGATTACCAATATATATAATGTAATCAATATAAACCAAGGTAATCACCAATGCTCCCCCTGAATCATATACATGAATGATCATACTTAAAGTCTATATGATTCAAGTTATTGTTTAACACTCAACATTTAATAAGCACATCCTTTGTTTATTTCTCTCCCCCTTTGGCATTATCCAAAAGACATGGGATAGAAACAACAAAAGCAAAAATAGAGTGGAAAACTAAAAGGTATATCTAATGTAAACTAGAAAGGCTACCAATTTAAAACAAGATATCAAAATAAAGATATCAATTGCAAGAGCACATATCCAACAACAACTCAACCACCCTCAATTATCACAAAAAGATAAGCAATAAGCATATGAGATAAAAGATTACAATAGATACTAATTGTAAAGAGTAGTGTGAGCAGTGTTAGAAAAGTGAAAATAGCATAATTATCAGTAGCTACTAGCTAAAGAATACGGATAACAATGCAGAAATCATGACATCACTTGTGTAAGAAAAACAAGTGATCAAATAGTGTCAAATACTCATACAAACTCAATTATCACAAAATTTATAACATTAAGCATAATGTGATAGACTGTCCTTGAGCAAGGGCAAGACATATGACATGAACAAGATTAAATACATTATGGTGGAATCAAAATCATCATATTGACATAGATCAATATTTTTAGCTAAATTAGTGCATGGAAAACAATTCTATGTTTTCATACAAGCAAATCTATTTAATCAAAATAATTGTCGAGCGACGAAGTAAATAAACATGACTATGGAAATTATTAACCATGTGTACAACTTATGTTATAATAACACACATTTAAGTATAATGGCATGAGAAACCAATTGTAGACATACCAAGTCATCTCCAAAAGTATCTCCAGCTAAACTCCACAAAGCTTCTCCAAAAGCATACCAAATTAAGTGAAATGTGCGATGTGGGCATACGAAAATATCTATATTACGCAAAAGTGTTATGCCAAAATAGAGATAGTAACTTCATAAAACGTATGACATACACAATTCTAGTACATGAGGATACTAATTGAAACAATGTTCAAAAGAACCATAGTACTAGCATGCATTCCAGAATAGATACTCACATAATGAGTCAAAGATAAGCAAGGAATGCCATGAGCATAAGGAAGATAAGCACTATATCATAAGCTCAAAACTAGCATCAAGCAAGATCATGTAAAGATGATATCCAATACAAATAGTCTACCAATTGTAAAGATGATACCAAAAGTAGTCTAACAAAGTATGCAAAGCAGGCAAATAATGTCAAGATCATGATATCACTTGAGAAGGAAACCAAGTGAACAAATAGATACATGATTTCATCCTAGCTCAATTATCACAAAGGATTCAATCATGAGGCATAATGTGACAAAACATCTTTTGAGCAAAGGCATGAAGATAGTCTACGTTCAAAGTCACAAGGTAGGACATAAACAAATAAAGTTATCATGAACATCGCAAGCATGCATACCAATTGTGCGAATAGAATAAAAAGACTTGTGTAAGCACAATATAATCGGAGGTAGCATCAAAGTAGTCATAGTGCATCAAGATATATTCATGGAAGAATATCTATGACAGAATATACATATCATCAAACACAATATAAAGCTTATATGATCGTGTATGGCACAAGTTATCTCTAACATCTCATAAAAATAGTATAAAATATAAGCATGAGATGAGAGATGACAGAGTGAGAAATATAACTTGAAGATCACTAACTAATATGAATGAGTGTTATGTCACTTGTGAAAATATCATGCATGAAAGATTTAGCTATAGACATGAAAGATCTCTTGAATAAAATTATAGCTAAACATCAGTCATGAAGTAATAAAAATGACAAGTAACATACATTGATCACCCCAAATCATATCAATACGTCTCATAAAGATAATCATACAAACTATAAGAAAGTATGAGATATGTGATGATACAATGAACAAATATGCATAAAGATCCTAAATCATTAATCTTATTCATGGCATGAATTATGTATAACGTGATGAAGTATAGCATGCCATTAAGAAATGAATGATTCTACTAGAATGGTATGACAAATCATGATATTATCTAAATAATCCATGAACATAGTCATCTACGTGAATTAGGCACGGTGGTAGAATCAAAGCAACAATGAATCTTAAATGAAAGAATTGAAAAAAATTTCAATAAAGGTTAAGATCAATATACTTAATACAATCTAATAAACAAGCAAGCATGTCATACACATAAGTTATCATATCCATAACATATAACAATCTTCACACAGAAGCATGCATGTGAGGAATGCGATGTGTAATGACAACGTGTTCCGAAGGTATGAACATCAATAAACAACTAACCAATTCATTATATGAATGTTATAGCTACCATGATACATGAGTCGTAAAAAGACATATATGACATACATGAACAAGATAGTCACATAAACAAACAATCTTCATAAGGGTGTGACAAAAATGAGCTAATGAAGAAGTATGCTATATTACATAAATCGAATATATTAAAATACCAATTGTAAACATGGTAGTCAAAACCAATATATTAAAATACAAATTGTACAAAACACATACTTACAACCATTTAGCTCTCCGTATATGTGTGCATCTCCAATGCACCATCCTTTCCTTTCAATTGATCCATCATTTGTAAACCAAGGAGTGTGTAGAGTATGTTGGTTCTGGATCCTAGCCTAGAGGGGGGTGAATAGGCTTATAAAAATAATTCGTGCAACCCACGAATAAGCACACGCAGTTATAGCAGCAACAGGGTAAATAAAATGCAGACACAGAGTACACAGCAGATTTACCCTGGTTCGGTCGTCCCAACGACCTACTCCAGCCCCCAAAGCAGAACTAGTATTGAATAGCGCAATAGGTACAAAACCACAAGTTAGAGCACGCTCAGAGCACCATCTACGTCTCTACACTCGCCAGGCTCTCAGTACCCCACACACAGTGTTTTCTCTCACTATCAATCCTAGTAACGCCTTCTACCAGCTAGTCCAAACTAGCTGGGTCCCACTTGTCTAGTCCCAACTAGACAAGTCTCAAAATAATCACATAAAAATAGGTAAAGTTTCCCCTACAGAGAATGTTACTCTAAGACACAAATAAAAGAGTTTAAGGATTTAGAAATGCTCAGTTTGTGTCCGTGTAGGCGTCTCTGTCAATCAGCACGTCGTCAGCTCCAATCTGACGCAAACGGTGTCTCAATCTGACTCTTGGATTGCAAAATACACACTGGTCTGTGTGTAAAGAAATTCAGTTCAAATCCTTATAAAATGGCCGGCTGTGCGCTCAGCAGCTCCTTTAATAAACCGGTCGGTGCACAGAGAAATTCCTTTAATAAAGCAGTCGGTGCGCAGAGAAATTCCTTTAAAATCCAAGCCCACGTCAGGCTTTGAAATCCGTGCTTCAGCAGTTTTTGTATTGCGATCTCTCGTGATCAGGCGGCTCAATGCAAACTTGAATCTGGGACGTTCATTCGTTTTCGTAACGAAGCGATTGAGTTTTGAGATCGACACGTCAGCGTTTCATGTAATCTCCGACTTCGACTATCGCATGCAGGCAGGAGATCTTCTCCGACCTACGGCGACGAATACTCGAAGCTCTAACTTCGCCAATGTTCAGCGGCTTCGAACTCAGTGGCGACTTCATGCAAGCGGCGCTCGGTCTTCGTACGGCGGCGGACTTCGTGGATGCGGCTCCGACGGGCTCCTTCAATCTTCTACGTTGTCGGAGATCAGATGTCAGCGGCAGCTTCGAGCTTTGCAGCAGCAGCAATGGCTTCTTCTTCGTTCGCTTCTCTTTGTGGTGATCTCCGACAGCGCCCAGAGTTCACGGTGAGTTCGACAACCTCAACAGCAAGCGGAGGTGTAGCTGCGATCTTCGTGGTCGACTACGGCAACTTCTCTTTGGCGACTTCGGCTTGCAGCGGTGATGGTAATGGAGGTTTACGGCTACAAGACCTCCTCGGCGATGGTTCTCCAAGGTGACAAAGAGCGATGTGGATCTTGGGGCAGCAGCTACTCAAAGGCGAAGGCGACGGCGTACTCCTCTGGTGATGGCTCCGCAACGCTGGCGACTTCGTTTTCTTCTTGGCGTGCAGCAGCTCCGAGTTCTTGGACACGGTGACAAGCTCTCGACGCTTGCTTCGTGATGGCAGCAGCACCGTGGGTCTACGGTGTTGATGGCATGATGATGAACGAGCAGCTTGAAGATGTTCTCGTTGATGCTCCTTGGGACCTTGATGGCTGAAGATTGCAGCAAGAGGATGAAGAAGTCGGGGTTACGAACACACTGTCGTAAAGGCTTGGCCGTGCCCTTCTGCTTTCTTGATGTTTTGCTTCGGGATTTTGGGTATAAGGCTACGGAAAATACGAGTTAGGGTTTTTGATAATGTGTTGTATGCCGTACGTTTGTAGCCACCTCTCTCAATTTTTGTTTCCTCACGCCACTTTTGAATGTTTGTATTGCCGTGTGTTTTTTTTTTGCTCTCTTGCGATTTTGGGCTTATAAAGATGATTGCTAGGGTTTTGAGTATTTGGCAATGGATAAGATATTTGAATGTGATATGAATTTGGAATTTGTATTTTACTAGGAATTTGTCTTGGCTAAGGAGTTTGTATGGCCATGGGATAGGGTAGGATCTTTTGGCATCCCTAAGGATATGGGGGTTGAGAATAAATAGGATTTTGGTATAAACAAGTAGATTGATGAAATCCCTTTAGAATTCAAATTTGGCTCAATCTCTTTGTCTCTTTGGACCAAGTCCGCCTTCTTATCTCAAATTGGACTAAGTCCACTTTGCTTTAGTCCAAAGCTCCCTAACACACCCAACTAGCAATACGAATAGCAATTTCTCAAATAGCGAAGGATGTATTGTTTTGCCAATCCTGAAACACACTAAGCACACACGTCAGATATACCGACACGTTTGTCATCATCAAACCAAGATCCTAGATCGTTGCTCCCAACAATCTCCCCCTTTTGGTGATGACAAACCCATAAAAGATTTAAGCAATAAGTATAGGTGTGTGAAGTGTGTTGAAGAGATACTACAATATAGCATGCACAACATTATTGCTCCACCTTCTCTCAAGCTCCCCCTTAAACAAATATTCTCTCAAGCTCCCCCTTAAACATATAATACCGACAATCAAGCAAATCTTTTCTTTCTCCCCCTTTGAAATCACCAAAAGTGGATTAACGAAGTCACAAAAATATTCCATGCAAAAATAAACCATTATTAAATGTAGCGTGCAATTTGCATGAGTTTTCCAAAAAAAATAGACAATTCAAACTCATAGAATTTCATAACACGACTTCCCACCTTTGTGTAAGTGTAGTGATATAGACAATAAAGTACAAAAGGAGATTCAATTTCAGAAAATCAACCAAATCAATCCACATTTTCCAATTTTCGCGAATATCACTAGGATTGATTTTTCCCACCTCATCGAAGATGAATTCAAGTTACCAAACCCCAAAACATGGCCTAAAAAGACTTTTAAATGTGGGGTGGCATTGCTTAACGAGTTATATACACCAACGCTAATGATTACCCATTTAGCACAAGTTGGATACTCGTGGGTTGTGTATTAGCCATGAAGTGTATCCATTTTTCATACGGAGCAAGTATAGTATTTTTTTTGCAAATCTTTTGTGCTCAATTTTAATTCATGGCTAAACACTTCATATCCCTTAGAAAATTCAGAATTTAATCATTCCTACATTCACTTTCCATTAGTCTTCAAAAGAATCTCCAAAAGCACTAAAAAGTCAATTATCGTGAAAGTGCAAATGTAGGTGTAGAAGTCAAGTTTAAAACTTATGAGACATGTCATGGCTACTAAAAAGAATAACATCATGTTCATTTAGCTACAACAATAATGAATTGACTTCTACAAGGGATAGATTTGATCATTCATACAATACCACTTAAGATAAATCATAAAGGGTATTCTTTTAAGCACATTTTTTTTATTTTTTATTTTTCAATATTTTTTTTGTTTTTTTCAGAAATAATAACAAAAAAATCATGCATGCAAGCACACAAAACAAAATAAAAACAAGCACACAAAACAATCTATGAAGGTATGCAATGAAATGCAAAGAGGGATAAAAATTATACCTTCTCGTCGCTATTTGGCTAATGAGCTAGAAATAGAATGAGACTTTAAAAATTTGCTCCTCGCCAAGTCTCCATCACACCTACAAGAAAGGTGTTAAGTGTGACCTTGGAATCCAACAAGGTCCACGAGTGTTAGCCATTAAAGATTTAGGAACCCAAACTTGTTTAAACTTGATATTTGTGTTCCTAAATTTACAATAATATGAAGTGTGGCCTACACTATCACAAGTAAAGCACTTTGCATGTTTGTTCTTTGCAATAGAGGGTTCATTGTGGAATTTCTTGAATTTTTGCTTTTCAACGTTTTTCAGACCAAAACCAAGTCCTCTTCTATTATTGCCATATAATTGATTCTCTAAAATAGTATCCAACGATTGTTTTCCCATAGAGAATTTCTTAATAGCTACTTCAAGATGATAGACTTTGGTTTTTAATTGTTTATTTTCTTCCATAAGCATCGTGTATTTACTAATAAAAGCTCTCTTGTTTTCCTCTTCCTTCTTTTCAAATTCAATCATTTTTCTTTTAAAGTCATTATCCAACATGCAGAATTTATCAGTAAGCTCTCTAATCACATAGTCTTTTTCAGTTTCGAGCTTAATCAAATCAAGTTTAAGCATGCTAATTTGGTTTAATAATGAGGGACAAGAAATACAATGAGCATTTTCATCAAAGCTTTCTTTTTCCTTCTTCATGACTTCAATAGTAGACTTACATGCATTAAGTTCAATTTTAAGTTTTTCATTCTCTTTAAACACCTTATCATCTCTAACTTGCATGTCGTAGTTTTGATTTTGGAGACATTCAATAGTGAAATCATGATCTACTATTTGATTTTGCATTTCTTCGCAAATTTTAAGAAGTTCAGCTTTGCTACCTGACGGTTTCTCATCTTGGATGCCCATCAAAGCCATGCAAGAATGGGCTTCATTTTCCTCCTCGCTTTCAGCTTCGCTATCCATATCCCATGTTAATACCTTCGCTTTTCCTTTTCCTTTAGCAAGCTGAGCAGTTTTATTTGGGCAATCCTTCATCATATGTCCTCTTCCCTTGCATTTAAAACATTGCATTCTATCAGTAGATTTCTGATCATTAAATTGCTTGGAAGAATTATTAAAGTTAGAACGATTAAACATGGGTGCCATTTCGTTTCTCCCATGCTTGGTCTTGATGAACTTTTTGAAGTTTCTCACCATTAGCGCTATGTCGTCGTCATCATCCTCTTCTTCGCTAGCTTGCAAAGCAAGGGGCTTTATGGCTTTCTCTTTCTCCTCAGGTTTCTCTCTTGTTTCAACATTTTGTAGTTCCAACTCATGGGACATCAAATTACCAATAAGGTCATCCACCTTCAATTGTGACAATACCTTTGCTTCCTAGCTGGCGGTGACCTTTGGTCTGAAAGAGCTTGGCAATGCTCTTAGGATCTTCCTCACTTGATCGAGGCTATCATATGGCTTTCCAAGCGAGCTAGACTTGTAGACTATGTCGGTGAACCTCGCATACATCTCTGATATGCTCTCTGATGGTAGCATGCAAAATCCCTCGAACTCTGCACTCAAAAGAGACAGTCTAGACTCCTTTACCTGTGACGTTCCCTCATGCGTCACCTCCAAAGTATGCCATATTTCGTGTGCAGTTAAACAATGTGAGATTCTATTATATTTAGATTTATCAAGTGCACAAATGAGAGCATTCATAGCTTTAGCATTTAAAGAATAGGATTTCCAATCATTATCATCCCATTTGTCATTTGGTTTTTCAATCTCAACATTTTCTACTTTAATAACAGGCAGTTTATATCCTTTTTCAATTATTTGCCAAGCTTTGTAATCAACAGAAATAAGGTAGATTTTCATTCGATTTTTTCAATAAGCATAATCACCTCCATTAAATCTAGGGGGAACGGGAAACAGACTGACCCTCAGCAAAAGCACTATCCATATGGTTATTCATGGTCAATCCTAGGCTAGATCCTAAAACCTGCTCTGATACCACTTGTTGGTTCTGGATCCTAGCCTAGAGGGGGGTGAATAGGCTTATAAAAATAATTCGTGTAACCCACGAATAAGCACACACAGTTATAGCAGCAACAGGGTAAATAAAATGCAGACACAGAGTACACAGTAGATTTACCCTGGTTCGGTCGTCCCAACGACCTACTCCAGCCCCCAAAGCAGAACTAGTATTGAATAGCGCAATAGGTACAAAACCACAAGTTAGAGCACGCTCAGAGCACCCTCTACGTCTCTACACTCGCCAGGCTCTCAGTACCCCACACACAGTGTTTTCTCTCACTATCAATCCTAGTAACGCCTTCTACCAGCTAGTCCCAAACTAACTGGGTCCCACTTGTCTAGTCCCAACTAGACAAGTCTCAAAATAATCACAGAAAAATAGGTAAAGTTTCCCCTACAGAGAACGTTACACTAAGACACAAATAAAAGAGTTTAAGGGTTTAGAAATGCTCAGTTTGTTTCCGTGTAGGCCTCTCTGTCAATCAGCACGTCGTCAGCTCCAATCTGACGCAAACGGTGTCTCAATCTGACTCCTGGATTGCAAAATACACACTGGTCTGTGTGTAAAGAAACTCAGTTCAAATCCTTATAAAATGGCCGGTTGTGCACTCAGCAGCTCCTTTAATAAAGCGATCGGTGCACAGAGAAATTCCTTTAATAAAGCAATCGGTGCACAGAGAAATTCCTTTAAAATCCAAGCCCACGTCAGGCTTTGAAATCCGTGCTTCAGCAGTTTTTGTGTTACGATCTCTTGTGATCAGGCGGCTCAATGCGAACTTGAATCTGGCCCGTTCATTCGTTTTCGTAACGAAGCGATTGAGTTTTGAGATCGACACGTCAGCGTTTCATGTAATCACCGACTTCGACTATCGCATGCAGGCGGGAGAACTTCTCCGACTTACGGCGACGAATACTCGAAGCTCCGACTTCGCTAATGTTCAGCGGCTTCGAACTCAGCGGCGACTTCGTGCAAGCGGAGCTCGTTCTTCGTACGACGGCGGACTTTGTGGATGCGGCTCTGACGGGCTCCTTCAATCTTCTACGGTGTCGGAGATCAGATGTCGGCGGCAGCTTCGAGCTTTGTAGCAGCAGCAATGGCTTCTTCTTCGTTCGCTTCTCTTTGTGTTGATCTCCGACAGTGCCCAGAGTTCATGGTGAGTTCGACAACCTCAACAGCAAGCGGTGGTGCAGCTGCGATCTTCGTGGTCGACTACGGTAACTTCTGTTTGGCGAATTCGGCTTGCAGCGGTGATGGTAACGAATGTTTACGGCTGCAAGACCTCCTCGGCGATGGTTCTCCACGGTGACAAAGAGCGATGTGGATCTTGGGGCAGTAGCTACTCGAAGGTGACGGCGACGGCGTACTCCTCCGGCGATGGCTCCGCAACGCTGGCAACTTCGTTTTCTTCTTGGCGTGCAGCAGCTCCGAGTTCTTGGACACGGCGACAAGCTCTCGATGCTTGCTTCGTGATGGCAGCAGCACCGTGGGTCTACGGTGTTAATGGCGTGATGATGAACGAGCAGCTTGAAGATGTTCTCGTTGATGCTCATTGGGACCTTGATGGCTGAAGATTGCAGCAAGAGGATGAAGAAGTCGGGGTTGCGAACACACTGTCGCAAAAGCTTGGTCGTGCCCTTCTGCTCTCTTGATGTTTTGCTTCGGGATTTTGGATATAAGGCTACGGCAAATACGAGTTAGGGTTTTTGATAATGTGTTGTATGTCGTACGTTTGTAGCCACCTCTCTCAATTTTTGTTTCCTCACGCCACTTTTGAATTTTTGTATTGCCGTGTGGTTTTTTTTTTGCTCTCTTGCGTTTTTGGGCTTATAAAGATGATTGCTAGGGTTTTGAGTATTTGGCAATGGATAAAATATTTGAATGTGATATGAATTTGGAATTTGTATTTTATTAGGAATTTGTCTTGGCTAAGGAGTTTGTATGGCCATGGGATAGGGTAGGATCTTTTGGCATCCCTAAGGATATGGGGGTTGAGAATAAATAGGATTTTGGTATAAACAAGTAGATTTGATGAAATCCCTTTAGAATTCAAATTTGGCTCAATCTCTTTCTCTCTTTGGACCAAGTCCACCTTCTTATCTCAAATTGGACTAAGTCCACTTTGCTTTAGTCCAAAGCTCCCTAACACACCCAACTAGCAATACGAATAGCAATTTCTCAAATAGCGAAGGATGTATCGTTTCGCCAATCCTGAAACACACTAAGCACACACGTCAGACATACCGACACGTTTGTCATCATCAAACCAAGATTCTAGATCGTTGCTCCCAACAGAGTAGGCATCTTGCACAACAATCTGACAATTCAACAATTGGTGGTATCCAAAAACTTTTTGGATCCAATATGTTAAGGAACAAAATCAAGTAGTCCAATAACCAATCATTTACCAATTGTAGATAACACTCATCAATAGAAATGCATGACATGCATTAATAGGAGTTATTATAATCACGAAAATCATACATATAAGGAATTAACAATTCTCAACCATTAGAAATTAGATACATCTATACTAATAATTCATATGCATATGATTTAGTCAAGCAACATCATTATGAATACACACATCTAATACAATAGTGTGTGCTAGAAAGATTCCTCGTTCAATATGCATATGTGCACAAAATAAACATTCATGGCACAACACATATTGAAGGAAGGCATGAAAAGTAATACCACAAAGAGTGTGCATGAAAAGTATAAAGTATTAATTTTCAAAACCAAATTTCTCTTTCCCTTTGGCATATCAACAATATAGGAAGGTGCAAATTGATAATAAATCACCAAGGGTCAGAGAAATCAACTGATCTATATGCACAACATAATATGAATGAAATGCAATGACATATAAATGAAAATGACATGATATCAATCAAACATGTCATACTCCCACAAAATCATACAAACTATGCAAACTTGGGAGTAGTGGACTAACTCACATATATATGGGTACAAAAAGTAATCATACAAGCATGGTACCCAAGCAATGAAGTGCAATATGAGTGAGTAAGCAAGGTGGAAATCAAATAGATTTTTATATATATAGTCGCATGAGAATATGTCATTCCTAATATACGATTCTATATGTGTGTTCATACCATGCCTAGAAACAATCTTAGGAATCCAAAAGATAGTGATTTGGGATTCTTAAGAGGTTGTAGAGGCATGAGTAGGAAGTTGGGATGCACGCTTGTGAAGTGGAACATACATATAAGCGTGTCCCGTGTGTGAAACATGCAAATGAGCATTAGTTCTAACATGAAAATTTTTAAGCCACATGTTATAAATAATCCTCGAATAAACATATGAATAAGGATTATGAATACACAATGCACATCAGTCAAGAATTTAACACACGTGAAATACATAGACATGAATGACATACAAGACACACAATATGCAAACATAGGATATGCATGAGATAGTCTCAAACACAAAGTGACATCTACATGCATCCAACACACATGGATACCAAATGTAAGAATATACTTACTACATTAAGCTCCCCCTACTTTGGTGTATCACTTAAGCACCATCAACTCCATTTGAATGAAAGTCTTTGCAAATCAAGGAGTTGGTAGAGTTGGTATCCCAATGTGGATTGAACTTAGAAAACATAATTTTGGTATCCAAAAACCTTTTTGGATCTTATGGGTTAGGCAACAAATTTAAAATACTAAATTCAAATAGTTGTAACCCATATCCTAATGTAATCATACACAATGTTTATGTTGCATGTAATCATGTCACTTGATAAATATTTAACCATATACATACATGTACCAAATGTACCGAAAGTAAATATGTATATTAATCCAAAAGCATCACATGCATCACATGCAAACAAAACATAAATATGAACCAAAGCATGTGTTGCATAAAAATATTAAATATTTTAGACATGAAAATCATAAACACAATGATTTACTAATAAACATGCAATGGAAATCAAATTCAATATGAATTTACGTTTCTAACAAACATGAGCATCTAAGACCAATATGCAAACAAAAGAATAAACCAATTCTAAACACAAATGCTTTGGTACCCATAAAATGAATATAAACTTATGGTACCAAGCAATGAAGGGTTAACGTAAACTAACCCTTTGGAAACCAAGTCCAAGAGGACCGTGATTTCCCAACATAATCATCATTCAAAATAATATCATGAATATAAGATTGCACATACATATCCTTAGCATGATTACTAGTGTTCTTAGGACCCCAAATAGTGTATGTTTTGGGTATCCTCTTCCTAGTAGTTGCATGCACAAAAGGTTGATCTCTACGTGGTGCATGTGGCCTAGGAATATGAGATCTAGCAAGAGCATGAGGAAATGTGTATGGAACATTGTGTTGTGCTAAAGCATGATGATGGGCATATGGTCCATGGTGTGGTGTTGCATACATACGTGGATGAATATGAGGTGTGTATGCATGAGGATGATCATGAGAATAAGCATGCATATGTGGATGTGATGTGTGATCATAAGCATGTGAAGGTGCATGAGCATGAGTACGTGCATGAGAGTGTCTCAAATGAGTGTTTGCATGTGCTCGTGGGTGTGGAGCATAAAAACCATCATACGTGTGAACATGTGGAGTAGGAGGTGTGTTCCTACGTGGTATAGTATTGGTGTACATAAAAGCATGTCCCTTCCTTTGATGTCCACCCAAAGTGGGTTTCTTTCCAAAGGATGGAGGAATAGGAGTGGTGGTTTCCTTAGTAGTAGAACTACACAAGTTGTTATAGACACCACTCGTGGATGCACCGGAGGATGTCCTCACAAAATCTATAGTTACTTCACTGTAGGAGGTGCGTGCATTAGATGCACTTGCCTTAGAATAACCAAGGCCAACACGATGGTTTGCCGGTAGTTGATTCTTTAGCAAATCATCCAAATTATCCTTTCCCTTGTTGAATCTCTCAACAATGGAGGACATGAGCTCATATTTCTTCGAAATTGAAGAAATAGTGGCATTCGAGGTGGATGCAAGTGTGGTGAGCTCGTGCACTTGGGATTTGAGATCCTCATTCTCAATGCCCAAACAAGTGTTTTGAGATTGAAGATTTTCAATCTCAAGATCGTTACTATTGTAACGACTGGTTTTTATCTATGTTTTGCCTATTATATATATATATTCTGGTTGTTCCCTCCCTTGTGTGTTTTTCCCCTGTTAGACGTTTTCTTTCAGTTCTTCCGATCTTCTTCTTCGATGAGCTTCATAGCATCCATATCTTAGAGCTAGGTTGATCTTAGAAGCCATAGGAATCTTCCTGAAGCCCCGCGCTTCAATTCGAGACTTTTCGTGCATCTTAGTTGGTTCAAGAAGGAGAACCAACCGACTAGATTACAATCTAGTCGGTCGGTAACTCTTCAGGAACCGACTAGTTCATCTCAATTATTTCACCTGAGTTACTGTTTCCTCTTAGTCGGTCTAAGCACATTCATCGACCGGCTAGTTTCTAAACTAGTCGGTTAGAACTTGTTCTCAGACCGACTAATTCTGCGATCTTTCTGACAGCCAAGTTACTGTTTACGGTTAGTCGGTCAAAGAATGACTATCGACCGACTAGTTGATAAACTAGTCGGTCACAGATTCTTCTCAAACCGACTAACACTTAGTGCTTATTTGTCTATCATATTCTACCCTTAGTCGGTCAATGAACATTCACCGACCGACTAGTTTATAAACTAGTCGGTTGACGGACCTTCACAGACCGACTAAATCTATCTACCATGTGTCGACCCTGTTCACTGTTTGCCTTTTAGTCGGTCTCAGTTGGACGATCGACCGACTAGGTCCCAAACTAGTCGGTCAACCACTCTTCTCTAACCGACTAATATGCCCAGAAACCCTAGGTTAAGTTGCAGCCGCCGCACCCTTTCCTTATTTAAACCCTCGATCCTTTCTATCTTTCCTTCATATTTTCTAGCCGACATTTTTTCTCCATCATTCCCCGTCTTCCTCCTACCCTTCCTCATCCTCCCGTGCTCTCTCTCACCCCCATTGCACCGGCACCACCCCGCGAGCCGCCGGCCGACCCTAAAACCCCCAAATTCTCTTTTGCTCCAGTTTTTCCCTCCATTCTCCCATCTCCAGATCTGATTATATATCAGCCACGAGGAGTTACCTTCAGTCACAACTTCTTCCTCGGATCGCTCTTCCGTTGATGTGCTAGATCCGATTTAGCGACGGCAATCCGGATACGTCGAGATCCTCTCCTACCTGCAGATTCGTAGGCGTCTTGGATCGTCGATTCTCCCGCTTCACATACGGTTAGTGTTCCACCCTTAATTTTCCACAACCCACACTATAATTTAGAAAACCTAATAAAAATGGAGTATTAGACGTTGTAGGATTCCAATACAAATCTAGATTAGATCTTTCAGTTCTGATTTCTGCTTTGGCCATAACAGCGAACCCATTTCCCCGTAGAGTAGCGATTTTTTGAGACGAACTCTCGTCGACCGTCATCACCGGAATCAGGCAAGTGAAACTTGCCAACCTTGTTTTAGGCCATGCCTTAGGCCATTTCTTTGCTTTTAGCGTGAAAGAGACTAGACCGTGAAATGATAGCGGTCTAGGCGTAAATTTCAAATTCTAGCTTGACAACGAAGCTAGAATTGCCTTTTGTCATGTCATGTCATGCATTTGCCTGTCACGTTTAATTTCTCTAACGGTACGCATTTTTAACTGAATATCTGCCATGCATTTGCATTCTTACTTGCCATTTGATTTGCATGTTGCATCGTAGCGCACGCTACAAATTCCTTGTGCAATCTGTGTTTCCGGCTAGGCACCTGCTATGCGGGCATAACCCTACGCCATACTTGTTAAAAACACTTCCTGGCTCGTGATCCAGAAGCGAGCATTCCGTGTTCAGGGGTAAGGCCCTGGCTCGATACATGTGGAGGGGTAGGGATAAATGGTCACTTGAGCGTAAGAGTTGGCCCGTACAGCCTCTCTAGCCAAAGGGCGGAATCTCTCTAGCCAAAGGGTGGAATCTCTGTGCACGACGTGCTTACTATACTTGTACTTGTCCTTGTAAATGCATACTTGTTTTCCTTGCTTCCATGCCATGTTTACTCCTTGCCATGTCATACTTGCTGTGTTTACTTATTTACTGCACATCTTATATATATGCCATGTCATGCATACTTTAGAATTGCTAGGTTGCTTTTACCTTTCTTTTAGTTTCCTTGCACAAAGTCTTGTAGACTCTGCTGACATGTGTCCCTTCTCTTTGGGTGTCGCATGTTAGTTGCTGAGCCAGAGACCGCAGTCGAGGGCGAGGAGTTTGAGGAGTTTGAGCTTGATTCTGTTGCTGACGTGGAGTACGAGGACACTGGTGACCAGTCTTAGTTCTCTCCGCAGTTTCTTTGTTAGTTGTTGTTACTTGTCGGTGAGTAGCACCATTTTGTTAGTTGTTTTCCTTGTTGGCCATGATGGGCCTTTTTCTTCTAGACTCTTTTGTTAGCCTGGTGGATTTTCTTGTTGTTGAAATTTTATCTGGACTTGGTGATTTATAATTTATTATTATTTGTCTCTTCTATTATTCTTGTCTTGTTCCGTGTCACATTACAGGGATCTGCGTGTTTATTCCAGACGCTTTACAGGATGGAGCCTCACAGCTCCAGGCCTGAGCGGGCCTCGTCACGCCTCGCCTCCATTTTAGGGAAGCGGGTCGTGACAGGTTTTGTTGGTGGCCCATGTAGGTCCTTCTCTGTAACTGTGACTTAATCGGAAGAACGATAAGAATTATAGAATGTCTGATAAATAATTTCGACACCCGAGTCATAGGCTGAGAGTCTGATTTTATTTCGTTTTTCTGTGTCATTAGATGGCTAGAAGACGGAATACCCATGCTGCTGGTGGTGTGCCCCCTCGTGTCGAGGAGCCGGACCGGGAGCCCACCAACGGGGAGATTATGCGGATGATGCATCAGATGATGCAAGTGCAGCAGGGCATGCTGCAGAATGCCCGGAATGTTCCGCCTGCTCGAGCAGCGCAGCCAATCCAGAATGTTCCTCGCTCTGAGCCAGGAGCAAAGCAGTTTCGGGAGCTGGGCCCCACTTACGTTGATGGGACCGAAGGACCTCTAGCTGCTGATGAGTGGACCAGGAATATGGAGGACAACCTGAAGATGTCGAAGGTCGACCCGGCTGGATGGGTTGACTTGGCGAAGAGACAGCTTAGAGATAATGCTCGGAACTGGTGGGATGCAGAGGAAGAGATGCTGGAGGAGCCGATATCTTGGGCTACTTTCAAGTCCAGATTCGATGAGGAGTACTTTCCGAAGGCTGCCAGGAGAGAGATGGCACAGCGCTTCATCGACCTGAAGCAGGGGAGCTTGACGGTGGACCAGTACCACCAGGAGTTCACCAGGCTGAGCCGTTTCGCACTGAAGATGGTGCAGGATGCTGATGAGAGGGCTCAGAGGTTTCTGCAGGGGCTTTCTTTGGATCTTCAGAGCTTTGTGTCTTCTTCTGATTTGGAGTCCTATCAGAAGGTTCTGATTGCAGCGAAGAGGCAGAATAAGATTGTGAACCAGAAGAGAGGATGTGCTTCTGGAGCTGGGAAGAGGCCTGTGGAGCAGGCCAGGGCAGTGATGAGACCAGGGTTCAGGCCCAATCAGCCGGTACAGTTCAAGAGGCCAGGAGGACCTCCTACTCAGAAGACTTGCCATTTCTGTGGCAATACTGGGCATGTCAAGGATCAATGCCGGAAGATGTTGGGACAGTGCTTGGTTTGTGGTGATCATGCGCATGTCATGAGGGACTGCCCGAAGTCCAAGCAGCCGTGGAGGGGACCTGTTGCAGCTCAGCCGTTGCAGCAGAGGGCACCTATACCTATTGGAGGTGGAGCGCCTCTCGTTCCGCAGAGGCAGGCTTCTCAACAGGCTGTTCAGCCGCAGAGGCAGGCTTTCCTGATGACTGCAGTTGAGGCTGAGACTGAGGATGAGGTTATTGCAGGTAACCCTAAGTCTAGTTGTTCCTTTTCTTAGTTAGTCTTGTTTGTTGGATATTTGTTTGGCTGCTTGTTATGTTTGTTAGAATAGGATTTGATTGTTAGATTGCTTGTTAGGTGTGATTTTGGTTTGCACATTTCCTGCACGAGTCCTCTTCGACTCTGGTGCATCGATGTGCATTATTTTCCGGAGCTTCGTGGAGAAGCATTCATTGTCGACTTCCCTTCTTCCCAAGAGTTGGGATATCGTTACAGGAAATGGCGTGATCTCGGTGCATCGTGGTTGCAATTCTTGCCCTTTGGTGGTCTGTGGACATGAGCTCTACGCTGATTACATCGTCCACGACATCATCAACTATGATGCTGTCCTTGGGATGGACTGGCTTGGAAGTTTCTATGCCACGATCGATTGTCAGAGGAAGAAGGTGGTGTTCGATATTCCAGGTCATCCGGTGTTCGAGTTCAGCCGTGGCAGCAGTTCGCTTGGTCCGGTCAGGTTTCGGGCCAAGCCGGTGGAGATCGTTGCTATGCAGATGGAGCAGTGTAGACCAGCGGTGGTGCGTGACTTCGACGACGTCTTCCCCGAGGAGATGTCTGGATTGCCGCCCGAACGAGCTCACGAGTTTTTGATCGATCTTATTCCGGGAGCGCAGCCTATCTCAAAGGCGCCCTATCGCATGGCACCAGCAGAATTGAAAGAATTGCGGAAGCAGCTGGACGAACTTCTTCAGAAGGGTTACATTCATCCTAGTGTATCTCCGTGGGGAGCACCGGTCTTGCTAGTGAAGAAGAAGGACGGTTCGCGTCGCATGTGTGTGGACTACCGGGAGTTGAATGCGGTGACCGTCAAGAATCGATATCCGTTGCCTCGTATAGATGACATCTTTGATCAGCTTGGAGGATCGAGGGTATTCTCTAAGTTGGATCTGAGGAGCGGTTATCATCAGCTGAAGGTGAGGAAGGAAGATGTTCCGAAGGCAGTATTCAGGACGAAGTATGGACACTACGAGTTCGTGGTTATGCCTTTCGGTGTAACCAACGCACCCACAGTTTTTATGAATCTGATGAATCTGATCTTCTACGACGTGCTAGATAAGTTTGTCGTTATCTTTATTGACGACATCCTGATCTATTCAAAGTCAGAGGAAGAGCATGCGTCGCACTTGAGGACGGTATTGGAGATTTTGAGGAAGCATCGGTTGTATGCTAAGTATTCCAAGTGCGAGTTTTGGCTGGACAGAGTTGCTTTTCTCGGGCATGTGGTGTCAGGAGATGGTATTTCGATGGACCCCGAGAAGATTAAGGCTATCAGGGAGTGGCCTGTTCCGCAGTCAGCGTCTGAGATCCGGAGTTTCCTTGGGCTTGCAGGTTATTACCGGCAGTTCATTAAGGACTTCTCATGTATTGCTGAGCCGATGACCAGACTGACGCGGAAGGATGTACCTTTTGTTTGGTCTGATGGCTGTGAGGAGGCTTTTGGTGTTCTGAAGGAGAGGATGACGACTGCCCCTGTTCTTGCTGTGCCTGATCGGAGTGGAGGATTCGAGATCTTTTGTGATGCTTCCGGCAAGGGTCTCGGTTGTGTATTGCATCAACATGGGCACGTGGTTGCGTATGCTTCTCGTCAGCTTAAGGCTCATGAGAAGAATTACCCGACACACGATTTGGAGTTGGCTGCATTCGTGTTTGTGCTGAAGATTTGGAGGCACTTCATGTTGAGTGAAAGGGTGAAGATCTTCACCGATCACAAGAGCTTGAAGTACATTTTCACTCAGAAGGAGCTCAACATGCGACATCGTCGGTGGTTGGAGCTCATGGCTGATTATGAGATCGATCTGCAGTATCACCCTGGCAAGGTGAATGTGGTTCGGGATGCGCTGAGTAGGCTTCCAGCGGTAATGATGTTGACTTCGCAGTGGAGATTGCAGCAAGATTTTTGCGAGTCTGGTTTTGAGATTGTTCTTCCTGGAGAGGCCTCTTCATTGATGTGTATACAGATACAGTTGACGATCGTGGATAGGATCAAGGCTGGACAGGCTGGAGACCCGAAGTTGGGGAGGATTCGGGAGCATGTGGAAGCCAGTCTGCGGACTGACTTCTTGATTCATGAGGATGGTTCGTTGAGATTTGGAGCCAGGTTGTGTGTGCCAGCTGGAGATATCAGAGAGGAGTTGTTGGTTGAGGCACACAGTTCGCTGTATTCTATGCATCCTGGTGGGACCAAGATGTATAAGGTGATGGAAATTGAATTCCACCCCAAGTAATTTTGATGATGAGCACACCAAATAAATGCTTAGTGTACTAACTACACTACACTTAAAAGTGTGCAGATTTCGAGAAGTTCTACTTATACTCCAAAGAAGCACACTTCAACGCTCCACGACAAAGACTAACATGGATAAACTCAAGTGATGAAGCTCAAGCTCAAACAGAACAAGAAGCTCAAAGAGAAGCTCACCTTCACTTCATCAAGTTGACTAAAACTTCCGAAGACATGTTCAGAGTCTAGTGTGAGTGTGTCGTGTCTTTTAGGGTATTTGTCAAAGCCATATCAAATAGACAACACACACACACAAATGATTTCGAAACAGTTTTTAACTATCTTCAAAAATAGTTTTCAAGAGCTTTTTCTAGTCACTTCATAATTCTCGTAGTGAAACTCCACGCACCCTGGAGCTAACTACCCTTTTGACTAGAACAACAGGAAAAACTCCTCTGGGAGTCGACTACCAAAAGTAGGGAGTCGACTACCTCTCAGGGATGAAAATTTCCTGGATCCCTCTGGGAGTCGACTACCAATATGAGGGAGTCAACTACCTGCTGGAAATTTTCAGACGTTTTGAATTTGAATTTCAAAATCTTTTGAGCAATTTACTATGAAATTTTTGGGACAAAAGTCAAACGAAATTTGAAATTCAAAACTCAGTTTTTCCCTATAAATAGAGCCAAATTCTTTTGTAAAAACACAACATTGAAAATCAAAATTTGTGAAAGCTCTCGTGAATCAAAGCTCTCTAATTTTTCTCTCGAGCCAATTTAATTTCAGTTTTGATCTTGCGATATTTTTCTCAATTCTTTTTGAAGATCATATTATTATTTTTATTGGCTAAATTGTTTTTTTTCAAAATCCTTTTTATTATCTCTCTCTAATTTTATTTGAAGGATTTTTGAAAAAGCTCTAGATCACAAAGAACTTATCTCGTATCTTTGTGTGATCTAGACTATCGCTCTATTAAGCCACTACACAAATTGTCTATCTTTTGATTGGCTATAGAATCAGGTGTATTTTCCAATCTCTATCACTTATTGTAGAGTATTGGACAAATTTCTTATTGTATTGATTGTTGGAACACTAGACAAGTCTAGTTGTTGCCAGTTGGAAAGTCCTCGGTTTGTGAGGCAAGGGTAAAACCCTAGACAAGTCTAGGTGTTGTGATCGGAAATCCTGGTCAAGGCTAGGTCGTTGGAAATCCTAACGAGTGAAGTTAGGTGCTTGTATTTGCCAAGGCAAATAGTGGAAATCTCGTACCGGATTGGTCGAGGACTGGACGTACCCGGGTTGCGGGGAACCAGGATAAAATCCTTCTGTTTGCGATTGTTGATTTGTGTTTGTTTATCTTTTCATTTATATCTTCTATTTACTGCAAAGACCAATTTTATCTCTATACGCTGAAATTCATACTTGTAATCTTATTTGTTCTAACATATTCTCTGGGAGTCGACTACTGCTCATAAGGAGTCGACTACCTGCTGTGAAATTTCGATGTGCACTTTAAAATTATATTGTTGATTAAGAACCAAGCGTAGATCACTCTACTTGGTTTCTTAGGCAACGTTAGAAGGAATTTATTTGTGTTAATATCATTGAGCGAAAAAGTTTTATTTGATCAACACTATTCAACCCCCCCTTCTAGTGTTGCTTGCCATCCACAGGATCCAACATAAGGATCTTCGCCGGAACTATTGGTGGCATGGTATGAAGAGGAGTGTGGCTCAGAGTGTAGCAAAGTGTCTAGTTTGCCAGCAGGTAAAGGCGGAGCATCAGCGTACGGCAGGGTTGCTACAACCGCTTCTGATTCCGGAGTGGAAGTGGCAACACATCACTATGGACTTTGTGACTGGACTGCCTCGGAGTCCAAAGCAGAATGACGTGATTTGGGTGATCGTAGACCGATTAACCAAATCCGCGCATTTTTTTCCCTTCCGAGTAGGACAGTCTACTGAGATGCTAGCGAGGAGATATATGGAGGTAAATCTTTTACTCTCCGTCCCTATTTCCTTTTCTAGTTTAGATAGTGATGTAACGTGAATCGTGTAGGAGATCGTACGACTTCACGGAGTCCCTGTGAGTATCGTGTCGGACAGAGACACGAGGTTCACGTCTCAGTTCTGACAGAGTCTGCAGAAGAGTTTGGGTACGAGTCTAAGTTTCAGCACGGCGTATCACCCGCAGACGGATGGCCAGTCTGAGAGGACGATTCAGATCTTGGAGGACATGCTGAGGGCGTGCATGTTGGACTTCAAGGGATCTTGGGAGGATCATCTCCATCATGTTGAGTTTTCCTATAATAACAGCTTCCAGGCGAGTATTGGCATGGCACCTTTCGCCGCGCTATATGGGAAGAAATGTCGATCGCCACTGAGCTGGCATGACATTGGAGACAGGGAGCCGTTAGGACCTGAGATGATCATGGAGGCAGTGGATGTTGTGAGGAACATACGGGAGAAGCTGAGGATTGCTCAGGACCGTTTCAAGCATTGGGCAGATGCTAAATGGCGTCCTTTGGAGTTTCAACCAGGTGACCATGTGTTCCTGAAGATTTCTCCGAATCGAGGGGTGATTCGCTTTGGGAAACGAGGGAAGCTGAGCCCGAGATACATTGGACCGTTTGACATTCTGGAGAGAGTTGGCGAGGTAGCCTACCGTTTAGCCTTGCCGCCATCTTTGGAAGGAGTTCACGATGTCTTCCATGTGGCGCAGCTTCGTCGGTACATCAGCGATCCATCTCATGCTGTGGATTTCTCGGAGATCACCGTTCATCCCGATCTGACGTATGACCAACAGCCAGTGCAGATTTTGGACAGGCGTTAGAAGTCACTCCGGAACAAGACAGTCGATCTTGTTAGGGTGATGTGGCGACACGGCTCGCAAGGAGAGTCTACTTGGGAGAGAGAGGATGAGATGAGAGAGCGATACCCACTTTTGTTCCCTGACACGTGAGTGTTAGGAAATTCCGAGTGCGGAATTTTTCTTAAGGTGTGTAGGATGTAACGACTAGTTTTTATCTATGTTTTGCCTATTATATATATATATATATATATATTCTGGTTGTTCCCTCCCTTGTGTGTTTTTCCCCTATTGGACGTTTTCTTTCAGTTCTTCCTATCTTCTTCTTCGATGAGCTTCATAGCATCCATATCTTAGAGCTAGGTTGATCTTAGAAGCCATAGGAATCTTCCTGAAGCCCCGCGCTTCAATTCGAGACTTTTCGTGCATCTTAGTTGGTTCAAGAAGGAGAACCAACCGACTAGATTACAATCTAGTCGGTCGGCAACTCTTCAGGAACCGACTAGTTCATCTCAATTATTTCACCTGAGTTACTGTTTCCTCTTTGTAATGCCCTACCAGCTACTGCACAAGTACTAGAGGGGGGGTGAATAGTACTTTAAAATAATAAGGAGTATAATTCAAAATAAAATGCAAACAACTACCAATTCAATTTGCGGAAGCTTAAATTGAATGACAACAATGAAATTAACAATGCTAACAAACGATGTTAATGGGTTCGGATCCACCCAAGTCTCCCTGACTTGTTCCCGGTGATCCTACGTCCCAACCACCCGGATCCCCTCCGGATACTTGAGTTAGAAACCCTAACTCAAGATTTCCACTATGAATATCTTGTGAAAAACCTTCACAAGATCAAATCATACATGCAATCGCAAAGTGAATCCCACAACCCGGGATCACAACCTTCTCTCACAACCGAGAGAACCAATTAGCAATATTAAAGAGTTTAAATGAAATAAACAATCTTACCACAAAATCCTATACCTTGAGTTTTTCTTACCCAATAGGTGAAATGAAGGATTTGAGGAAGATGAAGTCACCAAGTCCTAGCACCAAGGAAATGACCAGCAAAGGGTGCCTAGGAAAGATTTGGAGACTTGGATCAAGTAATAGCTTGAAGAGCTCACCAAGAACAAGCTTCTCTCTAGATCTAGAAATGAGAGAGAATGGGTTTCTTGTGAGGAAGAGAGCTTTAGATTTGAGTGAGAATGGCTATCTCTTTTGATCTCAATGAATCTCTGAATAGAAGCTCTTAACCCTAGAGAAATAACCTAGGTTCGTATTTATAGGGTCCCATAAAAACGAGTTAGGTTAAATCCCAACGGTTAGAAATCTGAGAGAATTAGTCGGTCAAAGAACAACCACTGACCGACTAGTTCATCAACTAGTCGGTCAGTCAAACAACGTGGACCGACTAAGTGAAGAACTGAGAAGAAAAACAATTTCAGACCTAGAAATCTAGTCGGTCCAAGAAGACTTGCTGACCGACTAGTTTCACAACTAGTCGGTCAGTCAGTGAACGTAGACCGACTAAGAGGCAAAATGAACTAGTCTGAAAGCAAGTTGACTTAGTTGGTCCAAGAACAAATGTTGACCGACTAGATTGTTAACTAGTCGGTCACCAAACGTTCTTAGACCGACTAAACGGTAAACAGTAGCTTAGGAGAAATTTAGTATGAACAGTAAGTCACAACTAGTCGGTCAAAGAAGCATCACTGACCGACTAGTTCACAAACTAGTCGGTCGGTGAGTCAACGTAGACCGACTAAGTGTAAACAGTAAAGTCCAAGAAATTAAGGAATCAAACTAGTCGGTCCAAGAACAGTTGCCGACCGACTAGATCACCATCTAGTCGGTCAGTACTTGTTCTTGTACCAACTAACATGCACAATAAAGTCCGAATCGAAGCGCGATGCTTCGAGGAAGTTAGAATGAACTTGTGCAAGGATCCTAGAGCTACGAAATGAGCGTAATGAAGATAGAAACGTAAGATATACTCAAGGCTTAACATTCTATCAATCGAAACTAAAAGACTATAAATAAAACCTTAAAGAGAGGTCTTTGAGAGCTTCGATTGAATCTTCATAACTTCCAAAACGGCGCAAGAGCTTCAACGAAGCTTTAGGCATGAATACGAGCTTTGGGAAGTGTTGAGATGTCGCTTTGATTGTTTACGTGAATTTGGCGACGATCTCCAATACTGCGCTCACAAATTGTTAGTTCATGAATTATTTATGTTTGCTCATCATCCAAAACCAAATCCGGGGAGTCCAATATTCAACATTCTCCCCCTTTTTGGTGATGACAAACCAACATAAATAATAATCAAAAATAATAATTCAAATGTAAAATACTTACTCCCCCTGCATTGATGACACGTTAATTCCAAAATGAATATATATAATTTGCATCAATCAGTTGAGTAAGATATATAAAGTGAATCGATTTTTGAAATATCGGATTTTGAAAATCCTTATATATATCTTAACTCCCCCTGAATCTAACATATCAAACTAGATTCTTGGAATTTGAGTTAAATTTTCATTTGCGCTATTTATTATCATTATCTCTCCCCCTTTGGCATTATCCCAAAAATGGGGGGCATACAACGACAACAATTAGGAAATGTAAAATCTAACATCGGGAGTCGTAGACAAAGACAATGGACCAAATTGACACCAAGGGAAAAGTGTGGAAATCAAAACAAGGTGTGCCAAATTTTCCATTATCAATAAAAATCAACGATAATCAAAATCATCAAAAATACCAAATGTTTATTCATTTCTTGAATAAAGAAACATACTCTCCAATATTCAATATTCTTGGTTAATTTTGTGCATGGAAAACAATTCTATAATATTATAGAAATTTATTCTATTTAACCAAGTTTTCAATCGTCGAGCGACGAAGTCACATTTCATATACATTCAATGAATATTAAAATGTGCACGACGAATAAAAGATAAGGAGAACGACGATGAATATATATATATATATAGACATCATGAGTACATCCAAAAAGATATCACATCGAATACAAGAGGTACATCATATGAAGTGAGACACATCATCTAGATAAACATCAAAAAGATACATCATCATCATCAACATCATCAGAGTATATCAAAATACAACAAAAACAACATCACATCATAATATCCAACTCCGACATCCAGAAAGCACAAAAAAATACATCAAAACATCTCTCAACCCCATCCTAACCCAAAATGCTCTCACTAAGATATATCATCCAAAGCGTAGTGGAGAGTCCTCGAAACTGACGATCACGAGGAAGAGGCTGGATCTGCAGTGTCCGTGGGTCCAGTCGACGGAGTGGACTCGGGATCTGCAGGGAGGAGAGGAGTCTCAACAGACGGGATCGTCGGGGCAGGAGTGGAGAGCTCAGCAACAGGCTCAACAACAGCAGGCTGGGAAGTCGAAGGGTTTCGAGTGGGGGTTTGGGAGATATCGGGCTGGAGCAAGAGAGAAGACCGACTAAAAGAAAATTTAGTCGAAAGAATAAGAGTATAAATCGGTCGAGATCTGGAAAAGACATAAATGCCAAAACACACTTAGTCGGTCATAGTTCAAGCACTGACAGACTAGATTATGATCTAGTCGGTCGGTCAATGAGCTTGAACCGACTAAGTCGAAAACAGAGGCACAGATGAATTTCTAGGGCAAGAATTAGTCGGTCGCAGTATATTCACTGACCGACTAGTTTTCAATCTAGTCGGTCGGTAAGTATACTGTGACCGACTAAAGAAAGAAAATGATAGGAGTTAGATATAGGCTTGATCTAGTCGGTCTGAGTTCACTTGCTGACCGACTAGATGAGCATCTAGTCGGTTGACAAGTGAACTGAAACCGACTAGAAGAGTCCAAAAATTGAAAATTGATTTCTCTTCACAAACCACTTTGATGAAACATCTTAACTCTCTCATTAGTCATCTAAATTACCCCATAAAACGTCGAAATCTTAAATACGACATTGAAATACGAATTCGAGCAATAAATTCGAACAAATCTCATAAAATTCCCAAAAATTCAACAAATCTAGCATGCATGAAATATCGCGAAATATAATAGCATGCAGGATATTTGAATGAAATATGAATCCTATATCTCGGATTCACCCATAATCCCCAATTCTCGACGCAACCGCACAAAGGAGTCCTCCTTTAGGGGTTTCGTGAAAATATCGGCGATTTGCTTTTGGGTTTCAACGTACACTAATATGATGTCCTTTTTAGCAACATGATCGTCTAAGAAATGGTGTCGGACATCTATGTGTTTGGATCGGGAATGGTGCACCGGATTCTTTGAAAGACAAATAGCACTTTGGTTATCCACCATGATAGGGCTAGTATCACAATGAATACCAAAATCCTTCAATGTGTGTCTCATCCAAAGAACCTGGGCACAAGCGGCACCGGCGGCAATGTATTCCGCCTCGGTGGTTGAAAGTGATACCGAATTTTGCTTCTTGAAAAAACCAAGAGACAAGAGAATTTCCTAGAAAATGGCAAGTGCCACTAGTACTTTTCCTGTCGGATTTGCATCCCGCATAATCAGCGTCACTATATGAGACTAACTCATATGTGCTAGATCTCGGATAAAGTAATCCAAAATCTAAAGTGTAACTTAGATAGCGAAAAATTCGTTTTACCGCTACTAAGTGAGAATCCTTAGGTTGAGACTGATAACGAGCACATATGCATACGGCAAACATAATATCGGGCCTACTTGCGGTAAGATATAGTAAGCTACCTATCATACCTCGATATAGACGAATGTCTACATCTTTTCCGCCCGTATCTTTATCAAGATGCGTTGTAGTGCTCATAGGAGTCTTTTTCCCGGAGGCATTCTCCATTCCAAATCGCTTTAGCAACTCCACCGTGTACTTCGTTTGGTGGATGAAGATTGCATCGTTCAATTGGCGAATTTGGAGACCTAAGAAATATTTGAGTTCGCCCATGTGGCTCATCTCAAATTGTTCCTTCATAACATTAGAAAACTCTTCGCAAAGAGCTAAGTTAGTAGCACCGAAAATGATATCATCAACATAAATTTGAACTAATAATATATCATTATTCGCATGCTTAATAAAAAGTGTTGAATCGGCTTCACCCATTTTAAAATTCAAATCCAAAAGAAAATTCTTTAGGCGATCATACCAAGCTCGAGGAGCTTGTCTCAAACCATAAAGAGCTTTCTTTAGTTTAAAAACGTGATTTGGAAATTTTTCATTTATGAAACCCGGAGGTTGAGAAATGTAAACTTCCTCAACGACATCTCCGTTTAAAAATGCACTTTTCACATCCATTTGAAATAATTTAAAATTCTTATGGCATGCAAAAGACAATAGTAATCTAATTGATTCTAATCTAGCTACCGGAGCGAAGGATTCTTCGAAATCGATACCTTCCTCTTGTCGATAGCCTTGAGCTACTAACCGAGCTTTGTTCCGGACGACGACTTGGTTTTCGTCGGTTTTGTTCTTGAAGATCCACTTTGTCCCTATGACGGTGTGGTTCTTCGATGGCAAAGGAACAAGCTCCCATACCTCATTCCTCTCGAATTGAATGAGTTCCTCCTCCATGGCAAGGATCCAAGCACTATCTTCGCATACTTCAACTATATTCTTTGGCTCTATCGATGAGGCAAAGGCACAATTGGCGAAGTGGTGAACTTGCGATCTCGTCTTGACACTATCTTGCATATTGCCAATAACTTGCTCATGGGGATGATCGCGAACGACATGAAGCCGCTTGGGAATACCTTGATCACTTGGAACATTCTCAACAACTTCATTAGTTGGGTTAGTCTCAAAAGAATCAATAGAATTATTAGACTTAGAATTATCAAACGAATCACATAAAACATCCATAGAATCATTATCATTTGAAATTCTAGTTGGAACAAATCCTTCATTAAATGAGACATGAAGCGACTCCTCGATCGTTGAGGTTCGTTTGTTGAATATCCGGTAGGCTTTGCTACGCGAAGAATATCCAAAAAAAATCCCCTCATCGGATCTTGGATCGAATTTGTCCAAACTACCATATGTGTTCTTAATAAAACATTTCGAGCCAAAAACGCGAAAATGTTTAACTTGAGGCAACCTACCGAACAACAATTCATAACAAGTTTGTTTAGTTTCGGGCCTCAAAAGTATTCTATTAAACACATAGCAAGCGGTGTGTACCGCTTCCGCCCAAAATTGATGGCCAAGTTGGCTATCATCAAGCATAGTGCGAGCACACTCCACTAGCGTCCTATTCTTTCTCTCAACTACACCATTTTGAGGAGGTGCACGAGGGAAAGAGAAGGTGTGAGTAATACCAACTTCATCACAAAATGTCTCAAAAGACTCATTCTCAAATTCACCTCCATGATCACTACGAATAGTGACAATGGTGGTTCCTAAGAGATTTTGTACTTTCTTAACAAAAATTGTGAAGTTTTCAAAAGCTTCATTTTTATTACATAAGAAAAATACCCATGTAAATCTTAAATAGTCATCTACGATGACAAGTCCATACCTTGCATTTCCTAAGGAAGCAACTCTAGTTGGCCCAAATAAGTCTAGATGTAATAGCTCTAGTGGCCGTTTAGTAGAAATGCTTTTCTTAGGTTTAAATGAAGATTTAGGAAGCTTTCCGCGTTGACAACAATCACAAAAACTTTTCTTTTCAAAAACAAGCTTCGGAAAACCTTTAATAGAATTCAATTTTGAAAGCTTATATAGTGTTCCAAAGTTCACATGTCCAAAGCGTCGATGCCATAAGTGTTGTTCACTTGTGTTGGCAACGAGACATTGTTCATATGACTTAGGAAGATCCAAAATATAAATGTCTTTATGACGAGTTCCGGAAAATAATAATGTATCATTATCTTTTCTTAAAATATGACACAATCCTTTCGCAAAGCTAACTTTGTAACCTTTGTCACAAAGTTGGCTTATTGAAATAAGATTATGATTTAAACCACTTACAAGATAAACATCACTAATTAATGGTTTAGAAGGGTTACCGACATTACCACCACCTATGATGGTTCCGCTCTCGTTGCCTCCAAATACGACGCGGTTTCCATTTGCAATGGGAACCACTCCGGAGAGCAATCGAGCGTCACCCGTCATGTGTTTGGAGCACCCGCTATCGAGTATCCAATTCCCTTTGGAGCTAAATTTAAATTTGTTGCTCCTTTTCTTTTTCTTTTCCTTAAGTACCTAAAGATAGAGATTTTCATATCATGGTACCCAAGGTCATTGGGTCCAAGGGATTAGACCTTTGGAAGCCAAGTCCAATTGGACTTAGACTTCCCCACATAATTCCTACTATGCACAACATCCGAAAAATAAGCATTCATATACATTTGTTTTTCGTCCATGCTTATGTCCTTTGGGCTCCAAATAGTGAAAATTTTGGGAGCCCTCATCCTATTGGGTGCATGCATGCTACGTTGATTTCTACGTGATGCATGTTGTGGATAGGCATACGGGACATGATGGAATGGTGCACGACGAGAATTATTCATATGATGAGGTGGGTAAACATATGCATGTGTTGGAACACGTGCGTGAGGGTGTCTCACATGGTGTGCACGTGCCCGAGAATGTGTTGCATAAAAATCATCATACGTGTGAGACGGTGGAGTAGGACGTGTGTTCCTACGTGGCATGGTATTGGTGTACATATAAGCATGCCCCTTCTTTGGAGGTCCACCCAAAGTGGGTTTCTTTCCGAAAGAGGGTGTGGACGAGGTGGAAGCACCATTGGTAGATGAACTACCAATAGAGTGTTTGCTCCCACTCGTTGAGGCTTCGGAAGTTGGCCTAACAAAAGTAGTGACCAACTTGGAAGAATTTCCCATCATATACCCCAAGCCAATGTGGTGTTTGGCCGGAAGTAAATCTTTTAGGATATTATCCAAGTGGCCCTTACCCTTGTTGAATTCGTTAATTCGGCCTAATGTGTTCTCATATTTCTCTTTGAGAGAACCCAAAGAAGTATCCAAAGTGGATATTTGCGATGTGAGCACATAAACACGAGATTTAAGATTCTCGTTCTCAATACTCAAAGTTGAGTTTTGAGAAGTTAAATCCTCTATCCTATGTTCTTCCGTATCCTCAATGCGAACATGTTCAAGTTGAGTCTTGAGATTAACAATCTCATTCTTCAACTCTTCAACAACGGTGTCGTTGTTGGTGATGATAGTATTAGGCGAGGTTTGAATGCTAGCTAGATCATCTTTTACCTTAGTATATTTATTTACTAATTTAGTGTATTTTGACCAAAGTTGAGAGTTAGCATTCCTAAGATCATCCATGGTTACCTCATCGCTTTCATCATCACTATCATCGGAAGAGGAGGATCCTTGATCATTCTCCTCTCTTGCCATGAAGCACATGTGTGCTTGCTCCACTTTCTCATCGTCCGACTCTCCGCTAGAGGAATCCTCGGAGTCGGTGAATGTTGCTCCGACAAGTCCCTTTTTGTACCCCCTTTTGTACTTCTTCGACTTGTCGAACTTTGGCGCCTTCCACTTCTCCTTTTGTTTGTTTTGAGGACAATCCGCTTTGATGTGTCCTGGCTTATTGCATTTAAAGCACAAGGGTGGAGAGGCGTTAGTAGAACCAAATTTACCTTTGTTCTTGAAGTTACCTTTTCGGAAGAAACGGTTGAACTTCTTGGCCATGAGTGCCATGGACTCCAAGTCCAACTCGTTTTCCGAGTCTTCATCATCGGTTGATGTGGATGTGGATGGAGCGGCCTTGAAGGCAATAGCTTTCTTCTTTGGCTCATCTTGCTTTATATAGGACTTCATCTTGTCCTGCAACTTGAGCTTTCTATCCTTGCGAACCTCGTAAGACATTAGAGTACCCATTAGTTGAACAACGGTATAGGTTTCCATGTTATTACCTTCCTCGATGGCGAAGGTCCGTTTTTCCCAACTAGAAGGAAGTCCATCGATGATCTTCGAGACTTTCTCCTTTTGGGTGTAGGTTTTACCGAGAGCCTCCAACTCGTTTGTGATGTCGACGAAGCGAGCATAGTACTCCTTCATCTTCTCACCCTGTATCATATGAAACAACTCGTAATGTCTATTGACTACTACGAGTTTAGAGTCTCTTACCCTACTCGTCCCTTCATGAAGAATGAGGAGGGAATTCCAAATTTGATATGCACTCTTACATGTGCATATCTTATTGAAATCCTCAGGTTCCAAGGCGCATTGCAAGGCGTTCATTGCCTTGGCATTGCTCACCTCCGCGGCGGCCTCCGCGGGAGTCCACTTCTCAAAGTCTTCTTCGGTAGGCTCGACGTAATCCTTCATCGTGGCCCTCCATAGAGATGCACTCCGGAGGAAGGTTTCCATCCGGTATTTCCAGTACCCATAGTTGGTACCGTTGAAGAATGGAGGCCTCGTTGAGGAATGTCCTTCCATCACCGAAGACGCTCCTTCACGGTTCCTGAAGGTGCTATAGTCGGAAGGTGGACGAACGGTCTTGTTGTCGTTGGCAGACATAGCTAAGTATCTGGCTCTGATACCAAATGTAATGCCCTACCAGCTACTGCACAAGTACTAGAGAGGGGGGTGAATAGTACTTTAAAATAATAAGGAGTATAATTCCAAATTAAAATGCAAACAACTACCAATTCAATTTGCGGAAGCTTAAATTGAATGACAACAATGAAATTAACAATGCTAACAAACGATGTTAATGGGTTTGGATCCACCCAAGTCTCCCCGACTTGTTCCCGATGATCCTACGTCCCAACCACCCGGATCCCCTCCGGATACTTGAGTTAGAAACCCTAACTCAAGATTTCCACTATGAATATCTTGTGAAAAACCTTCACAAGATCAAATCATACATGCAATCGCAAAGTGAATCCCACAACCCGGGATCACAACCTTCTCTCACAACCGAGAGAACCAATTAGCAATATTAAAGAGTTTAAATGAAATAAACAATCTTACTACAAAATCCTATACCTTGAGTTTTTCTTACCCAATAGGTGAAATGAAGGATTTGAGGAAGATGAAGTCACCAAGTCCTAGCACCAAGGAAATGACCAGCAAAGGGTGCCTAGGAAAGATTTGGAGACTTGGATCAAGCAATAGCTTGAAGAGCTCACCAAGAACAAGCTTCTCTCTAGATCTAGAAATGAGAGAGAATGGGTTTCTTGTGAGGAAGAGAGCTTTAGATTTGAGTGAGAATGGCTATCTCTTTTGATCTCAATGAATCTCTGAATAGAAGCTCTTAACCCTAGAGAAATAACCTAGGTTCGTATTTATAGGGTCCCATAAAAACGAGTTAGGTTAAATCCCAACGGTTAGAAATCTGAGAGAATTAGTCGGTCAAAGAACAACCACTGACCGACTAGTTCATCAACTAGTCGGTCAGTCAAACAACGTGGACCGACTAAGTGAAGAACTGAGAAGAAAAACAATTTCAGACCTAGAAATCTAGTCGGTCCAAGAAGACTTGCTGACCGACTAGTTTCACAACTAGTCGGTCAGTCAGTGAACGTAGACCGACTAAGAGGCAAAATGAACTAGTCTGAAAGCAAGTTGACTTAGTCGGTCCAAGAACAAATGTTGACCGACTAGATTGTCAACTAGTCGGTCACCAAACGTTCTTAGACCGACTAAACGGTAAACAGTAGCTTAGGAGAAATTTAGTATGAATAGTAAGTCACAACTAGTCGGTCAAAGAAGCATCACTGACCGACTAGTTCACAAACTAGTCGATCGGTGAGTCAACGTAGACCGACTAAGTGTAAACAGTAAAGTCCAAGAAATTAAGGAATCAAACTAGTCGGTCCAAGAACAGTTGCCGACCGACTAGATCACCATCTAGTCGGTCAGTACTTGTTCTTGTACCAACTAACATGCACAATAAAGTCCGAATCGAAGCGCGATGCTTCGAGGAAGTTAGAATGAACTTGTGCAAGGATCCTAGAGCTACGAAATGAGCGTAATGAAGATAGAAACGTAAGATATACTCAAGGCTTAACATTCTATCAATCGAAACTAAAAGACTATAAATAAAACCTTAAAGAGAGGTCTTTGAGAGCTTCGATTGAATCTTCATAACTTCCAAAACGGCGCAAGAGCTTCAACGAAGTTTTAGGCATGAATACGAGCTTTGGGAAGTGTTGAGATGTCGCTTTGATTGTTTACGTGAATTTGGCGACGATCTCCAATACTGCGCTCACAAATTGTTAGTTCATGAATTATTTATGTTTGCTCATCATCCAAAACCAAATCCGGGGAGTCCAATATTCAACACTCTTAGTCGGTCTAAGCACATTCATCGACCGACTAGTTTCTAAACTAGTCGGTTAGAACTTGTTCTCAGACCGACTAATTCTGAGATCTTTCTGACAGCCGAGTTACTGTTTACGGTTAGTCGGTCAAAGAACGACTATCGACCGACTAGTTGATAAACTAGTCGGTTACAGATTCTTCTCAAGTCGACTAACACTCAGTGCTTATTTGTCTATCATATTCTACCCTTAGTCGGTCAATGAACATTCACCGACCGACTAGTTTCTAAACTAGTCAGTTGACGGACCTTCACAGACCGACTAAATCTGTCTACCATGTGTCGACCCTGTTCACTGTTTGCCTTTTAGTCGGTCTCAGTTGGACGATCGACCGACTAGGTCCCAAACTAGTCGGTCAACCACTCTTCTCTAACCGACTAATATGCCCAGAAACCCTAGGTTAAGTTGCAGCCGCCGCACCCTTTCCTTATTTAAACCTTCGATCCTTTCTATCTTTCCTTCATATTTTCTAGCCGACATTTCTTCTCCATCATTCCCCGTCTTCCTCCTACCCTTCCTCATCCTCACGTGCTCTCTCTCACCCCCATTGCGCCGGCACCACCCCGCGAGCCGCCGGCCGACCCTAAAACCCCCAAATTCTCTTTTGCTCCAGTTTTTCCCTCCATTCTCCCATCTCCAGATCTGATTATATATCAGCCACGAGGAGTTCCCTTCAGTCGCAACTTCTTCCTCGGATCGCTCTTCCGTTGCCGTGCTAGATCCGATTTAGCGACGGTAATCCGGATACGTCGAGATCCTCTCCTACCTGCAGATTCGTAGGCGTCTTGGATCGTCGATTCTCCCGCTTCACATACGGTTAGTGTTCCACCCTTAATTTTCCACAACCCACACTATAATTTAGAAAACCTAATAAAAATGGAGTATTAGACGTTGTAGGATTCCAATACGAATCTGGATTAGATCTTTCAGTTCTGATTTCTGCTTTGGCCATAACAGCGAACCCATTTTCCCGTAGAGTAGCGATTTTTTGAGACGACCTCTCGTCGACCGTCATCACTGGAATCAGGCAAGTGAAACTTGCCAACCTTGTTTTAGGCCATTTCTTTGCTTTTAGCGTGAAAAGACTAGACCGTGAAATGATAGCGGTCTAGGCGCAAATTTCAAATTCTAGCTTAACAACGAAGCTAGAATTGCCTTTTGTCATGTCATGTCATGCATTTGCCTGTCACGTTTAATTTCTCTAACGGTACGCATTTTTAACTGAATATCTGCCATGCATTTGCATTCTTACTTGCCATTTGATTTGCATGTTGCATCATAGCGCACACTACAAATTCCTTGTGCAATCCGTGTTTCCAGCTAGGCACCTGCTATGCGGGCATAACCCTACGCCATACTTGTTAAAAACACTTCCTGGCTCGTGATCCAGAAGCGAGCATTCCGTGTTCAGTGGTAAGGCCCTGGCTCGATACACGTGGAGGGGTAGGGATAAACGGTCACTTGAGTGTAAGAGTTGGCCCGTACAGCCTCTCTAGCCAAAGGGCGGAATCTCTGTGCACGACGTGCTTACTATACTTGTACTTGTCCTTGTGAATGCATACTTGTTTTCCTTGCTTCCATGCCATGTTTACTCCTTGCCATGTCATACTTGTTGTGTTTACTTATTTGCTGCACATCTTATATATATATGCCATGTCATGCATACTTTAGAATTGCTAGGTTGCTTTTACCTTTCTTTTAGTTTCCTTGCACAAAGTCTTGTAGACTTTGCTGACATGTGCCCCTTCTCTTTGGGTGTCGCATGTTAGTTGCTGAGCCAGAGGTCGCAGTCGAGGGCGAGGAGTTCGAGGAGTTTGAGCCTGATTCCGTTGCTGACGTGGAGTACGAGGACACCGGTGACCAGCCTTAGTTCTCTCCGCAGTTTCTTTGTTAGTTGTTATTGCTTGTCGGTGAGTAGCACCATTTTGTTAGTTGTTTTCCTTGTTGGCCATGCTGGGCCTTTTTCTTCTAGACTCTTTTGTTAGCCTGGTGGCTTTTCTTGTTGTTGAAATTTTATCTGGACTTGGAGATTTATAATTTATTATTATTTGTCTCTTCTATTATTCTTGTCTTGTTCCGTGTCACATTACAGGGATCTACGTGTTTATTCCAGACGCTTTACAGGATGGAGCCTCACAGCTCCAGGCCTGAGCGGGCCTCATCACGCCTCGCCTCCATTTTAGGGAAGCGGGTCGTGAAAACTATCCACAATGGAAACACGATCAAGTTGAGAATTGAGGGACTCCACCTCATTTCTCAACATGCCATTTTGAGTAAGCAAACTTGCTTTCTCAATAGCGAGTGTCTCAACAATGGTGTCATTGTTAGAGGTGCTACATGAAGATGTGTTAGAGAGACTAGCAATCTTATTCTTAGCATCACAATATTTATGCATAAGCTTTTGATATATATCAAATAATTGCTTAAGTTCAATTTTAAGATCTTCTATTGTTACCTCTTCATTGTCGCTATCACTTTCACTTGAATCACTTGATTCGTCACTAGAGTCGTCCTCTCGTGCCATCAAACCCATGAATGAATCTCTTTCATCATTGGAGGAAGAACACTCCGAGGTGGACTCTTCTTGCTCGCTAGCATGTGCCATATTTGATATGCCGTTGTTGCCTTGGACACACGCATAAGAATATCATAAGTTAAAAAATCAAGCAAGATATTCATTACCTCTTCATGTTTCTTCACCAATTCTTTTTGCTCATTTGTCCACTTATGTACGGAAGTGGTATGTGCGCGAAAGGGCTTCTCCACAAGCTTCCAATAATCCGCATCGATGGATTGAATATAGGCCTTCATCTTCACACACCAAATTTGATAATTGGGCCCAAGGAGATATGGTGGAAAAGGCCTTCGTGTGTTGTTGTTGTTGGTTGCTATAGCTATTACCTCGCTCTGATACCAATTGTAGTGACCCTGTGTGTAAGGACCCTGTCTATGGGAAAACACTAGAAGGGTGGTTGAATAGTGTTTATGCAAATTTAAAAGGAATTTACGCCAAATAAAATGCAATCCAACAAATAGTGCGGAATAATAAAACGACCCAAAGAGAAACACACGCAAACGCAGATATGTTTCAAGGGTTTGGATTACCCAAGTCAACTCCCGACTTGTTCCCGGTAATCCTACGTCCCTACCACCCGGATACCACCGGATACTCAAGTTAGAACCCTAACTTGAGGTTTCCTTATAGCCCACTTATAGCAATCCTACAAGTGCAATCGAATACAATCGATGTCCTTGACTCCCACAACTTGGGAGCAAGCAAAACCACTCTCACAACCGAGAGCACAAATCAAATAACGAAAGTTATGAAATATGAAAGCAACACTTACAATCACCTATGCCTTGAAGTAGAACTTGAAGGAGAAGTGTGATGTGTGTCGAAGAACTCTCTTGGAAGAGAGGTGAAAGCCCTTTCTCTTGACTGCACCAAATGCCTAGAAGATCAATCGTTGGTTCTAGGTTGGAGAGCAAGAGAACAAGATTTGGAAATACTTAGGGCTTTGGATTTGAGAGCTTTGATCTTTGGAAATGAAAGCTTGAAGAATTTTGCAATGAATGAGTAACCTTCCAATGGAACAGTAGAAGCTCTATTTAAAGCTTTCTCAAATCCACAAAACAGTTTTGGCAAAAACCCAATCGAAATCCGTGAGAAAAATCTCAACGGATATAATCTGAACTCGCGACAGTCGACTGTTGAACAATCCATAGTCGACTGTTGCACAGTCAGTAAGGGTAGGTGAGAATTCATAACGGTAACTTACCACGTGGACAGTCGACTGATGAAGCGTCGACTGATGAAGCAAAGACAGTCGTCTGTTAAGCCAACAGGCGACTGTACATTCTTCGACAGGCGACTGGCCGAGAGAAGAGTAAGTTAGATGAAATACTGGAAATCTCACAAGATACAGGACAGACGACTGATGCAAGGAACACAGTCGACTGTTAATCAGAACAGGCGACTGTATATCCTTAAACAGACGACTGTCAAAGACAGGAGAAATTTCCAGAGAGCTGAGTCAAAGAATAGACTTACAGACAGGCGACTGTTGCAGCATAGACAGTCGACTGATCTAATAGACAGTCAACTGTATATACAGCATAAGTCGACTGGCCGTAGAACTCAGATCAAACAGAGTTTGGGCATGAAGAGACAGGCGACTGGTTTACAATACACAGTCGACTGTCACTAGGACAGGCGCCTGAGAATCGTTCAACAGTAGCCTGTGCGAGAAAATCAGAGAAGGTCCAAAAACTACATTGTAATAGTCTGTGCATAACAGGCGACTGTAGAACAAAACACAGTCGACTGTTGTTGAGACATGCGACTGTAAACTGTTAAGCAGTCGGCTGTTATAAACAATCCTAGCATAAACACAAGAGGATTGAATTGGGATCAAAGGACAAAAGTCTAAAGATGTCCTATGACAGAATGTAGATGTGTGTGAGTGCTCCATCAAAGTTCTACTTCTAAGCTACATACTAGAAGAGATAAAAGAAAAATTACATTGACGAATAATCTCTTCTTTCCATCGTATGAGCTTGAAGTCTTTACGGAACTTCAATCATCAATCTACGATCATCCAATTCATATCATTTGCCTTCAATGACGTTTGTGAGTCATCCATTGCTAGTTGATCTTCATAATAAGCTTAGGCAATGGATTAACTGCAAAATAGGGGATTAGTCACAAGTATTTATGTTTGCTCATCATTAACACCAAGTAGGGAGAAGTCCAATACTCAACATTCTCCCCCTTTTTGATGATGACAAACAAACATAAACAAAAAGATAAATAATTGTGCGCAATGAAAACTTACTCCCCCTATATAGATGCCAATCAAGTTAGTCAACAAATATTAGAGCATCTACATAGCAATTGAAGCAAATGAGTGAGATATGAATGAATTCAAATCAAGAAATCTAGGAAATAAAATCCATATTCATTATAATCTTACTCCCCCTGAACCTAAGGCAATGAAAATCTTAGATTCAAGCGTTAGAACATAATTAGCACATCCATTATCCATTATGAATCTTGTATGTTTATTTCGATCCCCCTATGGCATTATCCAAAAGGTGGGAGCAAATAACAACAACAATATTAGTACTACAAACGAACTAACAACAATTAAGGAGTATAAAGATATATCGAATCAAAAACTCATAAAATCTCATCATATACACATGTGAGTAATGGAATGGAAATCCAATATCAACATTTTAGATATACGATATTGGCGGAAAATAATGTTCACTAATTCATCACAACAAGATAGCATGAATTAGCGAATATCAAAATCATATATTGTCTCAAAAGCATATCAAGAAGAGTGAAGCATACATGGAGACAACATAACATACATCACACAGATACGATAAACAATATAGCAAAGTGTGACACAAAAGAGGGTGCAACATCATATATATATATATATAGTCAGAGTACATCAAAGGATGGTCATCGACATGGCCATCCAAACACGGTACATCATGATCACAAAAAATATCACATCATGACGACATCAAAAAGTATATCACCATACATATATGAAGAGTCGCAGACAACATCATCCATCATACAAAGACAAAACATATATCAGAATCACTCAAAATATCATCACTCAAACATCGATCTAAGAGTGAGCATCTCCAGGGGCTGCAGACGAGGAAGCAGGCTATGTAGCAGCAGGAGTATTCTCTGGAGGAGGGTCAGAAGGAGCAACAGAGGCAGCAGAAGCAACATCCTGTGTAGAAGCAACACCAGGAGGCTCAACGACACCAGTAGGCTGAGGAGGCACAGGAAGCTGGGGAACAAACTGTCTCAAATCCTCAGGGAAGGGAATTCCCTGATGGAGGAAATAGAGAGATAGCAATCTGTAGATATCAGAGACCATCACCAAAAGAGTATCCTGAGATGGTGGAGTAGATGAAGAAGGCAAATCAGCTGGAGGCACAGTGGATGAGGATGGAGCTAAAGTAGACTTCCTCTTCTTCGAGGCAGTCTGCAGAGCCGAAGAGGACTTAGACTTCGCAGAAGCGTCGAGGAGAGGGCCAAAGGGCATGGGCTCATAACGAGTCAAATCAACACCAAAATGCCGGAAGACACGAGTCAGAAGGCCACCATAAGGAATGTGAGACGAGGAGGACGTGAACTCAACCTTGTCCATCCTGTCAAGGAGGACACCGGCCCAGTTCACGGGCATGCCAGAAAAAATAGCATACATACACTTCAGGATATCCTGAGACGGCTGGTCAGACGATCCATATCGCGGTAGAATGTTGGACTTCACCACTAGGTGAACAGCCCAACCCCGTGCAGAGAACATGGATGATCTGACACCCGAATCAAGAGCTAAAGGAACATCTCGAGACATATCCCGGAGGACAGACTGGTCAAGATCGTCAATCTCGGAAAAGCTGATATCAGTGGGGAGGGAACCAACAGAGGGAATCCTAAGAATAGTCCCTAAGAGAGAGGGAGTGATCTGAATGTGGGTTCCCTGAACGACAGTATCAAGGATGCCGGTAGACGAATACTCACCGCGAACGCGGTTCGCATAGAAGAGCTTCACCAGAAATGGATAGGCTCTGGGGGACTCGCTCTGAGAGAAGCGAAAAAGATCGGCCAGGTGAGTAGCGGAAAGAATGTCAGAGAGTCTCTCAGCAGTGAAGGCGGGGAAAGCAATGTACCGCTCCCTAAGTAGGTTGATCCCTAGGAGAGAGTGAAACTTTGCCAGACAAAGGTCGTCTCGGCAAACGGGAACTAGGGGATCAGAGGGGGGTACGGCAGGAGTTTCTTCAGACGAAATGGACACAGAAGAAGATACATGAGGGTTCTCAGCAATAGGCTCACTAATGTGAACACCAGTAGGCTTGTGCTGACGATGAATCAAAGGCTGAGCATCGCTAGAAGAAGCAGAAGGAGAGTAACCCGGTGAAGATGAACGCACGGGTGACATGGCATGCTTGGTTCGGGCTTTATAGGGTTTCTTCTTCTTAGCAATGAGTTTCTTAGGTGCCCTAGAACGTTTAGGGACATCGATCTTCTCTTTTCCCTTAGTTTTAGGAGCCATGGAAACAAGAGAAGGAGAAACTTAAAGCAAAGAAAACGAAACCACAACGAAACCAAGAAGAAGAAGCAAACCAAGAAGAAACAATGACGATCGCAGAGAAGGAGATCGATTGCAACGACAGAACACAAGCGACGCCGACAGAAAGGAGAAGTTCGACAGTTTTGGAAACACGATCGATCGTTTTTGGAGAAGAAAACGAGCGGGAAGTTGAACAGTCGAAGCGGAGGAGAGAGAAAGTCGACGTGGGGAAGTGGTCGCGAATGCTGAATATAAAATTGGGGGAATGAATCTGAGCCGTTGGATCAAGGAATCGACGGCTCGGATCAAATCACATGAACCGACACAGCAAGAGACAGTCAACTGATGAACAAAAGTCAGTCGACTGGATGAAGTGACAAAAATAAAGCTCAGAAAGATGGGCAGTCGACTGGAAAGTAATATGCAGTCGCCTGTCCACTGGACAGTCGACTGACATATACACAACAGTCGGCTGGCCAAGAATTAATACAGTTCACAAAAAAGAACAGAGAACACTGTAAAAATTCGACAGAGAGTACAATCGCCTGATGACTAAAATACAGTCCCCTGTTAGATTAACAGTCGACTGTAAAACAGTCATCAGTCGGCTGTGCGAAAGATACCAATTTTCATATAGAGGATATAGAGTAGGGCAGTCGACTGTCAAAAGAAAAACAATCGTCTGTCCTGGTCCAAAATGCACAGTGAGATAGAATTCCAGAGAATAAGAACACTCACCCTAGGACCTATACTCTAATCATAACAACATCGTAAAATCATTGTGAAAACAATAAATCCATTGAAACACAAATTACTCCAATCAAACTCAAAACTCATGAAATCAATTAAGACACAAATGTCTTTCTTAAGCTCATAAAACAATAAAGCACATGAAGAAAGACAATCAGAAAGATATGATCTCAATAAGGAGTTATAGCATGAAAGATTGAGCTTCTAAATTTCAGATTCACCCATAATTCCCAATTCTCCATGCAACCTCACAAATGAATCTTCTTTAAGAGGTTTAGTGAAGATATCGGCAATTTGTTTTTGGGTTTCAATGTACTCTAAGATGATGTCCTTCTTAGCTACATGATCATTTATAAAATGGTGTCTCACGTCTATGTGTTTGGTATGGGAGTGGTGTACCGGATTCTTGGAAAGACAAATGGCACTTTGATTATCAACCATGATAGGAAAAGTATCACAATTGATACCATAGTCACTAAGAGTGTGTCTCATCCAAAGAACTTGTGCACATGCAAGACCCGCGGCAATATATTCTGCTTCAGTCGTGGACAATGACACCGAATTCTGTTTCTTAGATAACCAAGAAACTAAGGAATTTCCTAAGAAATGTCATGTGCCACTAGTACCCTTCCTTTCGGACTTGCATCCGGCAAAGTCGGCATCACTATATGAGATTAACTCATATGTGCTAGACTTAGGGTAAAGTAACCCATAATCTAGGGATTGATTGAGATAACGAAATATTCGCTTAACCGCAATCAAGTGTGACTCCTTAGGTCTTGCTTGATATCTAGCACAAAGACATATGGAAAACATGATATCGGGCCTACTAGCGGTTAAGTAAAGTAAGCTACCGATCATACCTCGATATAGACGAACGTCTACATCTTTTCCGCTTTCATCCTTGTGTAGATGAGTAGTAGTACTCATGGGAGTCCTTTTGCACGAAGACGATTCCATTCCGAATCGCTTAATAAGCTCCCCTGTGTACTTTGTCTGATGTATGAACGTGCCATTCTCCATTTGTCGAATTTGCAATCCAAGGAAGTAGGTGAGCTCTCCCATGTGGCTCATCTCAAACTCATCCTTCATAGACTTGGAAAATTCTTGACAAAGATTAAAGTTAGTAGAACCGAAAATAATATCGTCTACATAAACTTGAATCAAAAGAATGTCATTCTCATAATCTTTAATGAAGAGCGTAGAATCAACTTCTCCCATTTTAAAACCTAAATTCAAAAGAAAGGTCTTAAGACGATCATACCAAGCTCTAGGAGCTTGTCTCAATACATACAACGCTTTCTTAAGTTTGAAAACATGGTTTGGAAATTTTTCATGAATAAAACCGGGAGGTTGAGAAACATAGACTTCTTCATTGACAAACCCATTTAAAAATGCACTTTTAACATCCATTTGAAATAATTTAAAATTCTTATGGGATGCAAAAGATAAAAGCAACCTAATAGCTTCTAATTTAGCTACGGTGGCAAAAGATTCTTCGAAATCAATACCTTCCTCTTGCCGGTAGCCTTGAGCTACTAACCTTGCTTTGTTCCGTGTGATTACCTCGTTTTCATCCGTCTTGTTCTTGAAGATCCATTTGGTCCCAATAACTTGGTGACCACTAGGAAGATGTACAAGTTCCCAAACTTCGTTTCTCTCGAATTGCGCTAGTTCTTCTTCCATTGCCACTATCCAAGAGCTATCCTCACAAGCTTCTAGAATGTTCTTTGGCTCAATGGTAGAGACGAATGCGCAATGGGAGAATTCTTCAATTCTTGATCTCGTTCGAACACCCACACCAATATCTCCAATAATTTGGTTATGGGGATGGTTGCGAACGGTCGGGTAAGCTTTGGGTAAACCTGGATCACTAGGAACAACTTCAACAACTTCGTTAGAAGTGTTAGTCTCAACAATATTATCATTAATCTTAACATTATTAAGAGAGTCACAAAGAATCTCTACATTATCATCATCAACATGAGGAAAATCAAAATCTTCATAAAACGATATGTGAAGTGATTCCTCAATCGTTGAAGAAGTTTTGTTGTATATCCGGTAGGCTTTGCAACGTGTGGAATATCCAACAAAAATTCTTTCATCGGATCTTGGCTCGAATTTGTCTAAATTACCAAAGGTGTTCGTTATAAAACATTTCGAACCAAAAACACGAAAATATTTCACTTGAGGCTTTTTATCATAAAACAACTCAAAACAAGTTTTGTTTGTTCGGGGTCTCACTAGAATCCTATTGAGCACATAACATGTCGTGTGCACCGCTTCTGCCCAAAATTGTAGTCCTAAATGACTATCATGGAGCATAGTGCGAGCACACTCAATAAGAGTTCTATTCTTTCTTTCTACAACACTGTTTTGTGGTAGAGCACGAGGAAAGGAAAAGTTATGAGTTATCCCGGAGTCATCACAAAACTTAGTAAAAGACTCATTCTCAAATTCTCCTCCATGATCACTATGAATAGTGATAATAGTGGATCCTAAGAGATTCTGAATCTTCTTTACAAATTTGGTAAACTCTTCATGAGCTTCATTCTTATTAGTTAAGAATGAAACCCAAGTAAATCTTAAAAAGTCGTCAACGACAACTAGTCCATAATGAGCATTACCTAAAGAAGCGGTTCTAGTTGGCCCAAATAAATCTAGATGAAGAAGTTCTAGGGGCCTCTTAGAAGTAATCCCTTCTTTAAGCTTAAAAGAAGATTTACTTAGTTTACCTCTTTGACATGAATCACAAAAGTTTTTCTTATTAAAAACAATCTTTGGAAAACCTTTGACTAGATCATGCTTAGCTAACTTATATAAGTGCTTGAAGTGAACATGACCAAAACGGCGATGCCATAATAGTTGTTCACTTGTGTTAGCAACTAAGCAATGTTCTATGGTTTTAGGCAAGCTCAAATAATAAATATTTTTACGCCTAATACCGGAAAATAAAACATTTGAATCACAATCAACAATAGTGCACAATCCTTCTCCAAAGTTAACCTTGTAACCTTTGTCACAAAGTTGACTAATGGAAATGAGATTGTGACATAAACCACTAACAAGATAAACATTAGTAATTAGAGGTTTGGAAGGATTACCAACGATACCTACTCCAATGATGGTTCCCTTTTGATTACCTCCAAAAGTGACCGTTGCACCATCTTTGATGCTAATCACTTTAGAGAGCAATGAGGGATCTCCCGTCATGTGTTTGGAGCAACCGCTATCAAGAATCCATCCTTTTCCTTTAGAGCTAATAAGGCATTTATTGCTCTTCTTCTTTCTCTTGGGTACCTATATAATATACCATAAGCTTATGGTACCCAATGTTTGTTGGGTCCAAGGGGATTAGCCCTTTGGAAACCAAGTCCAAGTGGACTTCCGCTTCCCAACATAGTTACTATTTCTAATTACATCATGAAAGTAGGAATCGACATAAGCATTCCTAATATTTAGACTAGTGTTCTTAGGACCCCAAATAGTGTACATCTTGGGAGTCCTATTCCTAGTTGCATGCATATGTGTTGGTTTTCTATGTGGTGCATGCTTCTTAGGAACATGATTTCTAGCATAGATATGTGGTGGAGGATATGCATTGTACATTCTAGAATGAAATATATGCTTGGGAACATGCATATTATAAGAAACATAAGGATCATGCATGACATGTGGAGGATGAGCATATATGAAGGAATGATGCGTATGAGCATACGGGTGTGTAGGAGCACGTACATGAGTATTTCTCATGTGTGGTTGTGTACGTGTCCGTGGGTGCGGAGCATAAAATGTGTCATGATTATCCACTTGTGAAGTAGGATGTTTCCTACGTGGATGAGTGTTAGTGTACATAAAAGCATGGCCTTGCTTTTGGTTTCCACCCTTAGTAGGTTTCTTGCCAAAAGGAAGAGAAGGTGATGTGGTGACATTCTTGGTAGGATTGCTACCTATAGTGTCTTTGACACCACTTGTGGATGCACCGGAGGAAGGCCTCACAAAATCTATAGTGACACCACTATAGGAGGTGCGAGCATTAGATGCATTTGCTTTTACAAATCCAAGACCAACACGATGTGTGGCCGGAAATTGGTTTGCAAGCAAATCATCCAATTGTCCGTTTCCCTTATTGAATCTCACAATACGGGAGGACATGAGCTCATATTTATCCTTTAAAGAAGAAAGGTTGGTATCCAAGGTGGACACCCGTGCTTTGAGCTCGTGCACTTGGGTTTTAAGAGAATCATTCTCTACACCCAATTGTGTGTGACGTGTAGCTAGATCACTATTATCATTGGGATGTGTTTGATCTAGTTGAGATTTGAGAGAATTCACCTCATCTCTCAATGTGACTTTTTGAGAAGCTAAGTTTGCTTTCTCAAGAGTTAAAGTATCAACAATGGTGTCATTGTTGATAATGCATGGAATGGATGACTTGCTAACATTTGATTTCTTTAAGCTAGTGTATCTAAGCATTAAAGATTGGTATTTAGCAAATAGTTCTTCATTAGCTATACGAAGTTCATCCATTGTTACCTCGGTGTCATCCGTGTCGGAGTCACTCTCATCCGAGAGTGGGTCTTCAAGTGCCATGAAACACATGTGGGCGCTCTCACCCTTCTCATCATCGGAATCGCTTGATGAGTCATCACTTGAGTCATCAAAGGTACCTACGAGTCCTTTCTTCTTGTCTCTCTTGTTCTTGTCGGACTTGTGGTACTTTGGTGCCTTCCATTTTTCTTTATTGTTTAGAATTGGGCAATCCCTCTTGATGTGCCCTAGCTTATTACACTTATAACAAAGAAAGGAAGTAGCATTAGTAGACTCAACATGTTTGTTGGAAGGAAATTTACCTTTGCGGACGAAGCGTTGGAACTTCTTCGCCATTTGGGCCATTTCACCCAAATCCATCTCGTTCTCAGATTCATCACTTTCGGAGGATGACGAATTGGCGTTGAACGCCAAAGCTTTCTTCTTGGCCTCCGAAGGATTCATCATGGCTCGAATCTTCAATCGGTTATCCCGTCTTACTTCGTAAGACATAAGAGTCCCGATGAGATTCACCACGATGTAGTTCTTCAAATCATTGACCTCCTCAATGGCGATTGCTCGTCTTTCCCATTTGGAGGTCATCCCCATGATGATCTTCCTTACCTTTTCAGGCTCGGTGTATATTTGGCCAAGGGCTTCCAATTCATTTGTGATGTCGGTAAAGCGTCCGTACATCGACGCAATGCTCTCATTTTCCTGCATGTGAAACAAGTCGAAGTTTTGCACGGCAACATATAACTTTGAAAGCTTTACCTTGTTCGTTCCCTCGTGGGTAACGATGAGATGGTTCCAAATTTGATATGCACTCTTACATGTGCATATCTTGTTGAACTCATTCGGGTCCAACGCACAATGAAGAGCGTTCATTACTTTAGCGTTGTTGACTTCAGCGGACTTCTCGAAAGTTGTCCATTTCTCGAAGTCACCTTCGATGGGCTCGACGTACTCCTTGTGGAGAGTTCTCCAAAGAGAAGCACTCCTAAAGAATGTCTCCATCCTAAACTTCCAATATCCAAAATTAGTACCGTTGAAACGTAGAGGACGTACCGTAGATTGACCTTCGAAAAGAGTGGACGCTCCATCACGGTCGTGATTGTTGTACGAAGGCGGCGGAGGAACGTTGTTGTTGTTGGATGCCATAGATGAAACCTTGTGCTCTGATACCAATTGTAAGGACCCTGTCTATGGGAAAGCACTAGAAGGGGAGTTGAATAGTGTTTAGGCAAATTTAAAAGGAATTTACGCCAAATAAAATGCAATCCAACAAATAGTGCGGAATAGAAAAACGACCCAAAGAGAAACACACGCAAACGCAGATATGTTTCAAAGGTTCGGATTACCCAAGTCAACTCCCGACTTGTTCCCGGTAATCCTACGTCCCTACCACCCGGATACCACCGGATACTCAAGTTAGAACCCTAACTTGAGGTTTCCTTATAGCCCATTTATAGCAACCCTACAAGTGCAATCGAATACAATCGATGTCCTTGACTCCCACAACTTGGGAGCAAGCAAAACCACTCTCACAACCGAGAGCACAAATCAAATAACGAAAGTTATGAAATATGAAAGGAACACTTACAATCACCTATGCCTTGAAGTAGAACTTGAAGGAGAAGTGTGATGTGTGTTGAAGAACTCTCTTGGAAGAGAGGTGAAAGCCCTTTCTCTTGACTGCACCAAATGCCTAGAAGATCAATCGTTGGTTCTAGGTTGGAGAGCAAGAGAACAAGATTTGAAAATACTTAGGGCTTTGGATTTGAGAGCTTTGATCTTTGGAAATGAAAGCTTGAAGGATTTTGCAATGAATGAGTAACCTTCCAATGGAACAGTAGAAGCTCTATTTATAGCTTTCTCAAATCCACAAAACAGTTTTGGTAAAAACCCAATCGAAATCCGTGAGAAAAATCTCAACGGATATAATCTAAATTCGCGACAGTCGACTGTTGAACAATCCACAGTCGACTGTTGCACAGTCAGCAAGGGTAGGTGAGAATTCATAACGGTAACTTACCACGTGGACAGTCGTCTGATGAAGCAAAGACAGTCGTCTGTTAAGCCAACAGGCGACTGTACATTCTTCGACAGGCGACTGGCCGAGAGAAGAGTAAGTTAGATAAAATACTGGAAATCTCACAAGATACAGGACAGACGACTGATGCAAGGAACACAGTCGACTGTTAATCAAAACAGGCGACTGTATATCCTTAAACATACGACTGTCAAAGACAGGAGAAATTTCCAGAGAGCTGAGTCAAAGAATAGACTTACAGACAGGCGACTGTTGCAGCATAGACTTTCGACTGATCTAATAAACAGTCAACTGTATATACAGCATAATTCGACTGGCCGTAGAACTCAGATCAAACAGAGTTTGGGCATGAAGAGACAGGCGACTGGTTTACAATACACAGTCGACTGTCACTAAGACAGGCGCCTGAGAATCGTTCAACAGTAGCCTGTGCGAGAAAATCAGAGAAGGCCCAAAAACTACATTGTAATAGTCTGTGCATAACAGGCGACTGTAGAACAAAACACAGTCGACTGTTGTTGAGACAGGCGACTGTAAACTGTTAAGCAGTCGGCTGTTATAAACAATCCTAGCACAAACACAAGAGGATTGAATTGGGATCAAAGGACAAAAGTCTAAAGATGTCCTATGACAGAATGTAGATGTGTGTGAGTGCTCCATCAAAGTTCTGTTTCTAAGCTACATACTAGAAGAGATAAAAGAAAAATTACATTGACGAATAATCTCTTCTTTCCATCGTATGAGCTTGAAGTCTTTACGGAGCTTCAATCATCAATCTACGATCATCCAATTCATATCATTTGCCTTCAATGACGTTTGTGAGTCATCCATTGCTAGTTGATCTTCATAATAAGCTTAGGCAATGGATTAACTGCAAAATAGGGGATTAGTCACAAGTATTTATGTTTGCTCATCATTAACACCAAGTAGGGAGAAGTCCAATACTCAACAATGTGCTATGAGGAATAAACACTAGAGGGTGGGTGAATAGTGTTTTATAGAATTATAAGGAATTTACGCCAAATAAAATCCTACTTAACCAACAAATGCGGAATATAAGAAATAAACAACAACCCAAGCAAGAATGTAAAGCTAACATGCAATGTACCTTGGTTCGGTGCCACCCAAGTCTCCCCGACTTGTTACCGGTGCCCTACTCCAGCAACATCCGGATCCCCTCCGGATACTCTAGCAAAACCACTAGAGCTTCCTTTAGCCCACTTGCGAAAACCCCACAAGTGCAATCGACCTACAATCGATGTCCGTGTATCCCACAACCCGGGAACACGCGAAAAACCTTAATCCCACAACCTGGGACTAAGCACACTCTCACAAACCGAGAGCAAAACGAAATCTTGACTCCCACAACTTGGGATCAAGCCAATCCTCTCACCACCGTGAGTATACAACAAATATGAAGTATAAATAATGAAATATAAAATTTCTTACCACAAAATCCTATGCCTTGAGAAATACTTACCAATATAGGGCAAGAATGGATTTTGAGGAAGATGAGATCACCAAACCCTAGCTCCACCAAGATGATTAGTAATAGATGGCTAGGGAGAAGTTGGTGACTTGGATTCAAGCTCTTAGCTTGAGAAGCTCACAAAGAATGAGAATCTCTCTTGAGGAATTAGTGCTCAAAGAGTAAGAGAGAGATTCTTGTGAGATGAGAGAGCTTTAGAAATGGAGTTGAATGGCTCTTCTCTTGGATGTGAAAATGTCTCTAATTTCAGCCTTGGATTACTGGTTTGAAGCACTCAAACTTATATAGAGAAGAGAGAAAACGGTCACAAAAACCGAGGCATTAAATGCCCCAACGGCTCTATTCCGAAGCTGCTTAATCGGTCTAAGAAGGATCACTGACCGATTAGTTTTGCAACTAGTCGGTTGGTGAACCTTCTTGGACCGACTAGAAGGTTGACAGTAAAGATAGTGAATTCAAAAGATATAAGAACTAGTCGGTCTAAGAAGAAACATCAACCGACTAGTTTGACAACTAGTCGGTCGGTGAACCTTCTTAGACCGACTAATTAGTCGATAGTGAAATCAAAGATATGAAGAACTAGTCGGTCTAAGAAGAAACATCAACCGACTAGTTTGACAACTAGTCGGTCGGTGAACCTTCTTGGACCGACTAATTAGTCAACAGTAAAGAAGTCGAATTTCAATAGGAAAACTAGTCGGTCTGAGAAGAAACACCAACCGACTAGATCGTCATTTAGTCGGTCGGTGAACCTTCTTGGACCGACTAATTGGTCAACAAATGGTCTTGAATTGATTAGGATAACTAGTCGGTCTGAGAAGGATTTCCAACCGACTAGATCGTGATCTAGTCAGTCGGTGAACCTTCTTGGACCGACTAATTGATCAACAGTGAATGGGCTGAAATAAGCAAGGATGTCTAGTCGGTTCAAGAAGAATTTCCAACCGATTAAATCGTCATCAAGTCGGTTGGTTCTTCTACTTGAACCAACTAAGATGCATACGAAGCCGAGAAATGAAGCGATAAGCTTCGGGAAAGTTTCTAATGGCTTCTAAGGCAATCCTAGAGATAAGATATGATAGATATGAAGATTTCTAGGCAAGTACTACTCAAGGCTTAACATTCTACTAAACCGAAGCTAGAAGACAATAAAAGTAAACACGACAAACCGTCTTCAAAGCTTCAACATGGAGAATCCGAATCCCTTGACTTCATGAATACTCCTTGAGCTTCAACGAAGCTCCAGGCACAACGATCATGCATTCTGAGGAAGTCTTGGGACGTCGCTTGAGATGAACAAATTACTTTGGCGACGATCTCCATAAATCTTCATGGTCTTGAGTCTTTTAGATGAATGACTTGAAAATCTCCAACGTCATGGTATTCGAAGCTTTTAACTCATCCATTCCTTTCTTCTCTTTGGATTGAATCTCCATTCATTTGTTGAAGCCATTGGCTTGAGGTTTGAGGTAGCCTTTGAGTTCTTCAAGCCAATGCTTCACTTTTGTTGATCTACCAAGTTCTCCACTTGAATCAACACGTGTAGTCACTTTTGATCTTCTTGAATCTAATTGGTGACTTTTTAGCTAACTGCAATCACAAGAGTTAGTCACAATAATTTGTGTTTGATCATCATCAAAATCAAGGTGGAGAGTCCAATACTCAACAGCCTGATCAGTCAGAATGAAGAAATTGAGCTACTGGAATTTTTGGCCATAAATGGACAGACGTCTGAAGGTCATCACTCAGGTGTCTATCACACTGTGTAGACGTATGGGTAAACAACAACAGACATATGTCTGGGGTAGGGTTGAATAGAATACTAAAACGTGCACGCCAGGCATCCGGTGGCCATGCACCAGGTGCATGGTTGAGGCTGAAAAACTCAACTTTGAGTTCTAATGAATTCTAACCCTATGGGATTGTCTTCAGGTGTTCAATCGGTTTGTCGAACCTAGTATATCTCAAGACATCATTGGCCCTTCCACGGACACGAGGTGTTGAGGATGGTGGAGGTGAAGGGTGAATCGGAAAGGAAGCTCATGTCTTCAGGAGGATCAGCACCTCCCTACTGGAGCTGGTCGATTGAGTTCGACGATTTGGTCTTCCTTTGAAAGAACCCAAGTGGCCCACCTTACTACGTCCAGCTTTATGGGTTCAGCCTTGTCACCTCCCTTTGACTATGGGTGATCGTGGGGGTCGGGGACTTCCATGGGCAACAGGCTTCCGACGCGTCAGCCAACAATGCCTTCCCCTTGTTACTACGGGATGCTCGATCATCGCTCATTGATCCTTCGGTACTACTGGAGACTTGTGTTTTCTTACCGCCCATCTCTTCCAAGCACTCCCTATTAGAGGGGGCACGTCATGGTTGGGATTCGCCACGGCGTTGGGCCTTGCTTGGAGCGTGTCAATGACCATCTCTTGAAAGAGCTCATTATTCCTATCCACACTGTCATGAGCCTCCTGCATCGCACGAAGCTGTGCCACGTGACCCTGGTAATCGGCCATTGTAGGAGCGGAGGAGTCATTGCGAGAGTAGTGGAATCTATGGAAGTGGGCCGCCCGTGGATTGGCCACCTCCGAAGCATGGATTTCAGTCGTTCCGTTAGGTCTGACCTTCAAGGCTGTTCTGCACATCACCATGATGCTGGGGACGCTAAAAAGAAGGAGGTGATGAAGGCGTTGGAGTCCAGACAGTGACGGGGAAGCCGGATAGGTTGCTGGGTTGAGAGCCTTTGCGACGAGACTTGTCACAAGGCCCTCCTTTGAGCACCAAATGTTAATGCACAGAATCTCGTTGGACCTAGATCAGATTACGGGGGCGTGTATTCTCGCAACATGGGATCCCAGACAGGCCGGTTTCATCAGGCTTGGAGGGGAAAGTTCCTTTGGCACCACCTAAAATGGATAGAAAATGCATCAGAGTAACAGGATGGCCACCACTTCACCTCCGATGCTTAAGTTAGTATCAAGCAGAGGAATGAGGGAGTTTCGGCTGGAGGTAGCCACCGTTCGGGTTTTGAGATGGAGAATCTAGGGTTTTAGTTAGGGAAAATTCAGTATACCTGGTAGAGGGGGTTTCTGCCCTATTTATAGTACTGCATGGAGGTCACACCACGTCAGGCAAACGTGGGAAACAAGGAATCCCAGGTGTAACCCACTCCTGCAAATTGGTAAGTGCGCAGATATGGCAGGGAATAGTGGATCGCGGCTACAGATAAGGCAATCGGTTATTGCTATATGGAGCATTCATTGAATGTCTTGTGGTAACGGCTTGGGGAAAGGATTGTTTGTTCGACTGAAATTGCTCCACGTGGAGGAGTAGGCTGAGCCGACTTAGCAAGCAAGTGATTATGTCATAAGACAGTGAAGGGATTGACCTCAGGTTGCGAGATCATCCCTGCATATGTGTGTGAACCTCAGGTCTCGATGCTGCTGTGGTAAGAGCTTGATGATAGGAGGTCGATCTCGGGTAAGCTTGATGATAGGAGGTCGACCTCGGGTAGCAAGGTCGTCTTTGGACGGGCTGAGCTGAGCTAAGAACGGGTCGGGCTAACCTCTCGAGCTAGGTCAAGAGGTCTCCGGCGACGGGTACCGTCTAATGGGTTGTACTGGGCATTACTGCCAATGAGCTTTGTTGACAACTGGGTTCCAGTCAACATTGATTGGGACTGACATGGACTTTTTGATGAGGTGGAGCTACGAGTGATTCGTCCGTTGTAGGAGGGCACCGGTCCTATTAAATGTCCGGATGAACGGTTGTTGTTACCAAGATCTGTTCTCCTTTGAGATGTAGGAGTGGTATTGAGCTGCAGGTTGACATGTCGGTCAATTTCTTGATCCCCAATCCTCTGGCTTCTTGGCGTAGACCACCCCCATGTAGGCGCTGGCATTGGTTCGGGTGGTGGTTGTGTCTTAGCCACTTGTAGCGGCTATTGACTACTCCGTTGGATGGCGTCAGTCAATGCAGTGATAATGTCTTTAACCGACTGAGCGAATGTGTCAAATCGTTACTGGGTGACCAAGTGTACGCTTGGTATCTTCGACGAAGATCCAAAATCTTCATTATCGTCAGGGGCATCCTCGTTTGGACCAAGGATTGGTCCATTGTTGTCGGATCCAGTCGACATGGCTTATCGGTTGCTTTGGGATGTCGACTGATGTGTTTCCGACATACGGTGCCAACTGTTGACAACTGGGTTTTGGTCAACAGTGATTGGGACTAACGTGGACTTTTTTGATGAGGTGGAGCCTCGTCAACTGCTCATGTGGGACCCTTGGTTGGTAGAACCAGGGTCAAAGATTAATAAGCTTCGTGTGTCGAGCAGGAGCTCGACCAACCTCACGGTCGAATGAGGCGACCGTTTGACATTTCTGCTGGGTCGTGTCTCGAACGACCTGCACCACAGACAGTTGTTAGGGGGGTCAGATCTGGGTTCCGACCCAAATCTCCTCCGATACTTAAGTTAGTAATTGCTTAAGAATGGCTCGGGATTGTCAAGATCGGCCCAAGGGAGATCGTCATGATTCAGTCACCTCAAGCCTTTGGAGAAGAAAATATGAGGTAGGCAAAGATGAGTGTGTCAGAATACCCGGTATTCTGTACCTCTGGAGTCCCCCTCTTCTGTTTGCCCTTCCGCTATGTATAGATGGAGTCGTCTTCTCAGTGACGTTGGCGAATAACGCACCACCCTCCCAATTATGGTGGCACGATCATTCCTCCTAAATCGGCATAACCGTTGTCCACTCCTCCCGCCATTTATGAACCCATAATCAACCGCTTCCTTAAGTTACGAAAGCTCAACGGGCAAAGGACGTGCAGGTTTTGACCAGGTTAACGGTTAGCCTTCCTTGTGGGCTTCATGGGCCTAGTGGGCTTTGATGTTATTTCTACAGGCTTCTTGATGAAGATATTTCCACTTCCTCGAGAGCCGGCCCCATGATTCAACAAGCCCGAACTAGAAACGGTATCTACAACCCCAAACCGAAGCCAAAATATGACCTCCTCCTTTCTCTCTCTATGGACCCTAACACCTACCCAGGTGTGAACCCAAAATCAAAGCCTAAATACCATCTCTTTTCTTTTTCCCTACTTTGAACCCTAACCGTGACCCAAATGGCCACCCAAAACCCTACCCCTTGCTGCCTTCAAACCACGCGTATCATCAGGGCCTACGGACATATGTTACTTTCATGGATGCAGACAAGGGGAAAGGTGAGGGCTAGCGCCCAATACTGATTATACATGGCCACGTATTCTAAAAGGATCATGCTGAGATTTCTTTTTCATTTTTTTATTGTATATGTGTATTCATATCTAATATGTGTATCTGCATCTGTGCAACCTAGGTTAAAATAGGGTACAATTTCTTTTTGCTTATTTTTTTTCTTTGTAAGCAGTAAAATATACTTCCTTTTTAGGGCTTTTTTTTCGGTGAGTAAAATATGCATACAACTCAGATAGAAGCAGATATTGATTAATTCCTAAGCAGCAAAACCTTAAAAAAAGACATATGGTGATTATGTTTCTAATGTTTTATGGAAGTATTAGGAATTGCCTGTGCACTTGGTGTACGGAGCAAAAACAAACCATCACGAACACGGTACGGAGCATGTGCGCAATCGAGAAGGAGCGAGAACTGTGGGTGTGTGTATCGGCCACGTCGGGGGTAAAAGGGGAGCACGCACGTAAATAAGCGCAAAAACTAAGGAGAAACATGCAATTAAGTGAGAAGTTGGGGGGTTTTTTTGGCGATTAAGTGGGATGTTGTGGCAAATTTTTTTTTTAAAATTTGTGAGTGGGGAGATTTCCTCACTGTGGAGGTGATGTTGCCACGTAGGACAACGCGGTGGGGAAACTCCCCCAAATGTAAGAAGGATTTATGTACACGAATCGAGCTTAGTACATATCGAGCTTAGTACATGCAACATGTTTAAACAGAGCAGCAGCAACAGCAGCAATAGATTACCTGAATAGCACGTGCAGCCCAGTCTGAATCCAAATCTCACAGAATCACCAAAGATCTCTCGTTTGGTTTCTCTTAATTTCTCGCTAGTTCTCATATGTTGTGTGCAGATTTTGGAGGCTGTATGTAAGATCTTTATACAGTACACAAGCTCGGTCCCCCAAGCTAGGGCGGTTCTCGTTTTTCCCTCGATACATCGGAATGTACTAAAATGTGCGCTAGCCAGATCTCGATCCCGCATCTCCCAGGAAGAACGGGGGAGTGAATGCCTGCTCGTTGGCAGGGTGGCTCTCTTTTGGAACCAACTTGGGAGACCGAAGCAGCTACCTAAGCTCAAATCCCCAGTTATGTTTGCCCCGTACATTACAAGCAAACTATTGAGACACATACCTTCATCTAGTTTATACAAATCTTATGATACTTCTTCTAAATTTTTAAATTATACCGTACTTTATCCTTAGGCATTGTTTATTTCAGGAAATTAGTTACTTGAACATGGTTTCTTGAACATAGCATTAAATCAATTTGGTTCAATTTCAATGAGATATAACAGATAAAATAAAATAAACTATAAAATATAGTTTGTTAAAGTGATCTTGTATAACTTGAGTTTGCAAAGAATTGCCAAGGTGCTATTTAAATATGGTAGGTTTAGGAAGCCGTGTACCAAATTGGAATTTACTTATTAGAATAACGGATATCATATGGCATAATGCGAAGACACAAAAATGTGACAAATACAAGTGTACGTGTTGAACTTCCCACCTTTTTGTGTCTTCGTATTATTCTCTTTAATTATATCAATTTTCCGTTACATTCCCCTCTTCCTAATCCCAAGTGCACGCTTAGTAGAGGTCTCTTTAACCATGCAAATACTGAATGTGTGACCCCTTCTTCCCCTAATTTTTATCAGTACAGATTTCAATTACACATGTACACTTAGCCTAGAGGGTGGATGATGTATTTATTCTTTTTTTTTTTAACCACCGGTTTCCAGACAGCACATTAGGCGCTGACTAATCCGGCTCGAGCCGGGTAGGACCCGCGAAGGGCAGCAAAGCTCTCCCTCACCAATTTTTAACACAGCTGCATACAGGAGGACTTGAACTCGAGACCTCTGGAAGCTAGCACAACCCCACTAGCCAGTTGTGCTACGCGTTGGTGGGTGATGATGGATTTATTCTGACATACAACAAAGATGCGATATTAGTTATCCTCCAATATGTGTAGTTACACAAATGAGGCATATGACAAGCATGTTAAAATATCCTTGCTATTGGAGGCTCTTAGCACTAACAATGCATAGAAGATTATTCCTTGCCATAAGCGTGGTGCACATCTTTGGGCATTGCTTTCACCACATACTATGCCTTCCTTCCCCCTTAGATTTAAATTACATTCCCCCAACAAGGCAACAACCTTAAACTCTTTAGGACTCCTAGCCCTTCGACTAACTAAGCCAAGACATGACGACAACACTCAACGCAATAATCCATCACCACCCAACCTCAAATCTCCGACTCATCCACATCAAAAACCATGTACTGCCTCGCAAAGCCATAGTTCAGCATCCATTCAAGAAGCATATGGTCTCTACCAAGAAACACAATCTCCGATTGGTGCCTCGAGCCAATCCACCGCCTTCGGATCATGATAGCAATGAGCCTCTCAAGGCGTCTGAGGAGCCATATGCTTCAATGAAGAATCAAAATCTCCGAGAGCTCTTTGAAATGGTGGGGGATCCGTCTCCCAAGTATGGTTTTCATCCGCTTACCATCCTCCTCGTGCAATCTATGATCAAAAAGGTAGCACATTCTACATTTTTCTCGGAAACAAGTATTTTCGTGACATGCCAGCATGACACATTCTTGAACGCATGCCTTGTAGCAAGCCTCCGCGGCATTAGCATCTCTCACAGCATTCCTTGCCAACCATTTGGAGATCGTGATCAAACTGACGACAGAAGGCAGACCAGACATCACTCTCGGATGGAAATTTGGTTTGTTCTTAAAGCTTAGCACACCGTGGGATGGTAGAAATTCAAGTGTTTCTGAAGAAGTCTACAATCTTTGCTCTTTTTCTTCTTGTAGAATGGAAGGGCGGAGACATATCCCTCGGGCCGCTGTGCAGCCTCGGCATGTCCCATTTATATTCCGGAAAGATACTTTTAAGGTGAGAAGAGATTGCCAACGGATATGAATGACAATTTCGTTTAGATTTTGGTTTGTGAATCCTTAGCTCCATAGCAAAAATACTGCAGGAACGGCAAGGCCTTGACTGAGCCACTGCAACACCTGGAACCCCTCAAGAAGGTAAGGAACACATTTGTAGCGTTACAAAAGGTCTCAAACGACTAGGATTTAAGCGTATATATTTCTTCTACTAATGCAAATTCAATTTTGGCAGAAAATTAATGGCATGGTATCGCCAGTGTTGGGGACTAGGAAGGAAGCTTTATTCAATATCTTGGTTGCTTTGTTCTTCATGGCTATAACATTCATCTTGTGGAAGCAGTAGCTTAATGTAAGTTCACATCCAACAAGGACAGGGCTGGGTAAGAACTACAATACAGAAAAAGGAAATCTTACAGAAATTTCAGCTATACATAAATGAGAAGATAATGATTTAAACTAACAAAAAACAGATACATTTCATTAACCAATTGTAAGAGCATAGATGATCAAATCACCCTAACATGTCAACGCCGGAGGATCAATTTAAGTTTGGTGGAAAATTTCAATACTTGGAATCAGGGAAGCTGCAAGCAAGAGAAAGGGATCGGGCAAGTCTTTCAGCATGTCAAGCATGGAAACATAAATTGAATAACCCATGGTAATTCTACTCCATGCAACATATTCAGAGGCATTGTACATAGAAAGAAAGATAGCTCTGTATGGATTGCATCATATATTGATGCGCAGTTTCTATGTACCTGTATTCTAACTATTGTACCAATTCCAGACAAGCTGCAAAAATTTTACCTGATGCTACCCACTACTAACGGAGTCACCTAAAGAAGCACTTCTTTCAAAGTAGTAAATCTGGGATCAATCTTCTATCTGCCTTCCCTTTTGCAGTTAGTTCATACAGCCAGTAAAAAAACAAAGATGCAGAAATTAGGGACCAGGGCATCAACTATCTTCGATTCTGCCAGCTACTGAAAAGAGAGTAAACAAATTTTGCCATAGATAAAAACTACTTGGCAAGCAAAATATAATACAATACAAACAATCATGGCATAGTTAACAAACTATTCCTTTCTGTTTCTTCTGTTGTTAGATCAGCTAGATGCACTGGGATCAGCTAGTCTGCAAGAAAAAAGTGAAATATCAAATTATTTCTCTACGATTTGCAAATTCTAATAACACAGCAGATTTTAAAAGTGTGCTATATATATATATTTTTTGAAAATTAAGTAATTATATATATACTGGTGTGTACAAAGTACGGGAACATCACTACCGCCTTACCTGATTGCAGACATGGGCGAGGCCAGGAAGCAGTCACCAGACGCTAGTAATCAGGCAGACACGGAAGGACCCCAAGACAAGGCTAGGCACAAGCGCCAGCCCTCATACGTCAAACAAGCCCCATACATCAACAAAGAAAGAGGACCCCAAGGCAAAAAAAATGCACAACCCTCCCCCCCCCCCCCAAAACAAACATTAATGGCCAACGGCCTACAACACCCAAACACTCCCCCCACCAGAGACAATTATGACAGGCAAAGAGACCACCCCACAAGTCCAGCGTACCCATCCAACCACGAACACAACCTCCACAACTCAAAGCTTCAAGTGGGAAAGCCCAGCAAACGCAGAGCTAGACGTCGCCGCTTTGGAGCGAGTGACCGGTGGATCCACTCTTTTTTAGCCTTTGGCTTCGAAGACGCCGCCTTGGCATAGGCTCTATCAAATAGCGCCTTCCACTCCGGGTTCTCCACCGTCGACGGTACCGGGCAAGATGGAGGACTCAAGGTAGCCGAAACACTACTAGGGTTCGGGATGAACCCAGGCTTACAGGCTTTCCCACCCCTCACATTGCCGCCACCACGGCCCAAAGAGTCAGAAAAGGACTTACCACGTCGGCCACCGCCACGTCCTCCTCTTCCAGACGCAGCAACGCAAATGTCGGGCCCAGAAGCTTTAAAGCTCGAGGCAAAAGCATCATCCATCTCTGTAAATTCGTTGGAGCCCACGGACCCCGTAAGCCCCCCGTCCTCATCGTCAGAGTCGCAACCCTCACTCTCAATACCACCGGAGCCAGGAGAAGTGGTATCCACCGAAATTGGGACGGAAGACCCGGTCGCAACGCCCAATGACCCCCACCACTAGAGCAGCGGAGCCCATCATGGAGGGGGCATCCACCTCAGTAACACTAGGAGAGGAACCATCCTCAGTAGTAGACAACGGCTCTTCTGTCACCACCCTCCCCCCTTCCGCCGTGGACGCTATGCTCTTCGAAGTCTCGGAGGAAACACGCCGGGCCATGGCGGCATCAAGAATAACCCCAATTTCCGCATCTAGGTCCTCGGGAGACTTTATCGTGCCTCCATCAGTAGTACTCGGACCCCCACCTCTCTCACCCCCCCCCCCACAAGGGGATAGGGGCATTGCTCCAGTGAGTGGCCAAAGGTGCAACAGCTGCTGCACCTAGGAGGCTCGCCCTCATATTCCACGGATTGGGCATGCGTGGATCTGTCATCGAAAAGAAGGGTGATCTCCCTAGGAAGGGGAGAAGCAGCGTTGAGCTCGACGAAGCACCTAGCATAGTCCACCCTCTCAAGCTTCGTTGTAGCGGCATCCGTGCAAATTGGTAATCCGACCAGGCTAGCAGCGACACTGAGGATGTCGTTGGACCATAGGTTGAGGGAGAAAGCAAGAAAGCGGACCCAAACAGGGATGTGTGCTATATATATATATATATATATGTGTGTGTGTGTGTGTGTGTGTGTGTGTGTGTGTGTGTGTGTGTGTGTGGGCTTGAGGGAGGTGAGCAATCGGTGTAGGAAATTTCCTACACCGCCCTTCAAAAACACAACATTCCACTTACGTTTTTGAAATTTTTTTGCTTAGAATTGTTGTACACATTCTAAAACCCCAAAACCCCAAATATGGGTGAACCCTAGGGGGATTTGACCTTCGATCGGCTCGTAACAAAAAGTTCTATTGTTCTGAAAACGTTGAATTTGTAACAATCTGATCAAGGGTAAAATAGTGTTGGATTCACTAGATTTTTGGTATGTTCATCATCCATGATAAGTACATCAAGATGAACGGTGGTGATTATTGGAAAAAAGATTGGATATTGAAGTTTTATGAGGACAGTGTAGGAAATTTCCTACACCGAATGCTCATATCCCTTTTTCTCATATATATATATAGGAAAATTTTCAAATGAGAACATTTCGCACCGTGCGAAAATGTTTTTATCTTTTTTTTGAAATTTTTTTTTTCAAAAATTCTTTTTTCCACCCTCATTATATGTTGTTATACCCCTCTCAAAAAATAATGGTTGAGAAATAATGTCATTTGGCCTTCGATCAAGCCATTTCATCAAATTCGCACGTTTTGAGACCGTTAAATTTGTAACGGGTGGATGGGTGCTCTAATGCCCAACGGGTTCACCCATTATTTTCCCTGGGGTATATAATTGTATGGATTAAACATAAAAAAAGAATTTTTGAAAAAAAAAATTCAAAAAAATAAAAAAAAAGTTTTCGCACGGGCTTTCGCACGGGATTTTTCGCAACCGAAGATCACTCTATATATATATATATAGGGCTTGAGGGAGGTGAGCATTCGGTGTAGGAAATTTCCTACACCGCCCTTCAAAAACACCACATTCCACTTAATTTTTTGAAATTTTTTTTGCTTAGAATTGATGTACACATTCTAAAACCCCAAAACCCCTAGTATGGGTGAACCCTAGGGGGATTTGACCTTCGATCGCCTCGTGACAAAAAGTTATATTGCTCCGAAAACGTTGAATTTGTAACAATCGGATCGAGGGTAAAAAAGCGTTAGATTCACTTGATTTTTGGTATGTTCATCATCCATGATATGTACATCAAGATGAACGGTGGCGATTATTGGAAAAAAGATTGGAAAGTGAAGTTTTTTGAGGACGGTGTAGGAAATTTCCTACACCGAATGCTCATATCCCTTTTTCTCATATATATATATATATATATATATATATATATATATATATAAGATTGAAAGACTCGTCAATGTGGAGTGGCAGTGTGTAGAGAAGAGCAAATACTAATTTTCACTACAGAAGTCTCCTAAAGAAGGGCCAAAACCAAGTCCAATAGTACTTAGGGTTGCATTCAGAAATTAGAAACCCAACTTAAATTACATCTCATTCCTCCCACTTCTCAATGTAGATGGATTATGCATTCCCCATTTAACGTTTAAAGCATGGTTTAAAAATTCAACCGATACAAAGGCATAAGGATCCCAATCCACCGGTACAATGTATCCATAACCAGCTATTACAACCTAAATTGGCCACACGATGAGATCCGGATTTTGAAGTACAAAATTTTAAAATTTTGACTTGTTCCAAAAAATGTCCGAAACAATCTTATTTAATAGTCAAATCAAATTTGAAAAATCAATCGATACCAAAATGTAATGGCCTTTTCGGATTGTATTTATACCAAGATATACAAAACAGGCCCGTCTTTACCACATCATGCCAGACTAAGAAATCAAATTCTTACTACGAATGCGGACTGAAGTAGAAATTATTGATTTAGATGTGGTTCATGCAGATGATCTAGTAATGAAGATAGATGAAGCACTCGATGAAGATGAAACTTTGTCTGCAACCTACACCCACCCAGTCCGAGACAAGGTTACTAATACCTCAAATTTGGTACTAATAATTGGTATCATGCTGAACTTTCAATATACTGGTACTATAAACCATTGGCCAGTACCAAGACTAAAACAGAGATTCAAGCTTTAGTAAAGCAGTGTTACCCAAAAAAGCTAAACACCTTAAATCTGCGACCCGGATCACACAGTTTGAATTAGGGTACAGTAATAATTTGGAACCATAAAAACAATGTTTCAGTAATTTAATAGCTTTTAGACTTTCTAAAAAGATTGTCGCGACCAGGAAATTATGGTACATTAGCAACAGAAAAATTGTAGAACCATAAAAGCAATGTTTCAGAAAAATATGGTACACTAGCAATTTTGAACCATAAAAGCAATGTTTGTAAAATTTTATAATACAAATTACTGTGCTTGTATACATACCAGTAAACATGCAGGGAAATGCAACCTTTCAACATTTCAAGCATCCTTAGAATACCTAACACCTCTGGAGATACTATTCGTGATCGGGTGCCGACAAGGTGCTCTTACCATGTATTCAACTTAAGCTTAATAAAAGTTTTCAAGCATCCTTAGAATACCTAACACCTCTGGAGATACTATCCGTGATCGGGTGCCGACAAGGTGCTCTTACCATGTATTCAACTTAAGCTTAATAAAAGTATCTCTTTTCTGAGCTCCAAAGATTGTGCACTCTTTGCCTAGCCCCCAGCTCAGGATGGGGCCAACGTGTTGTCGAGACCCAAGGTTCCATCGCTGACCTTTGGCACTTGATTTAGGTCGTGCCATATCCAAACTCAACTGGCGTAACCTTCGGCTATAGCTCTGACCTCTGGCACTCAACCAAGATTTTGCCACGTTCAATCAAATGCCATGCCCAGGCCAGGTCACTCACTAGCTAAACTCATTCGAGTGTCCTAGGATCGACCTCTGGCACTCGACTCCGATCGTAACACGTCCAAAATGACCTCTGGCTCTCAACCTAGGTTGTGCCACGTTCAAACCAAGCCCCAACACATGTCAGAGCCAACGCCCTATCAAGACCCAAGGTCACAGTGCAAACCTCTGGCACTCGACACAGGTCGTGCCACGTCCAAGACCAGCTGACATAGCCTTCGGCTTACAGCTCTAACCTCTGGCACTCAACCAAGGTCATGCCACGTCCAAATCAAGCACCTTGTCCAACCCGGGGCACCCGCCATCGAGACCAAGATCCCAGCACCGACCTTTGGCACTCGACTATGGTCGTGTCACGTCCAACTCAGCCCCCAGCCCATGTCGGGCACTCGCTGGGCGAGACACCTCCGAGGGTCCTAGCACCGACCTCTGGCACTCCACTATGGTCATGCCACGTCCAAAATGACCTCTGGCACTCGACCCAAGTCATGCCACGTCCAAACGAATCCCACAGCTCAGGCCATGTCACTCGCTAACGAGACTCCTCCGAGGGTCATAACACTGACATCTGGCACTCGACAATGGTCGTGTCACGTCCAAAATGACCTATGGCAATCAACTCAGGTTGTGCCATGTCCAAACTAAGTCCTAGCCCAGGATGGGGGCCAACGTGCTGTCGAGAGCAAAGGTCACAGCGCTGACCCCTGTTGTGCCACTTTCAAACCAAGACACATGTCCATGTTATGGCCCTACTGGCGAGACCCATGGTCCCAGCACTGATTCTTGGCACTCGACCCAGGTCGTGCCACCTCCAAGCTAAGCCTACAGCCCAAACTGGGGGCCACATTTGTCCAACCTCGAGACTTAACGGTGTAAGAAGCAATATATCCAATAATGCTGCCTTCAGCAAAGCCCCAAGCCCAGGCTGGGACTCCTGCTTCTACAACTCCAACCTCTAGGTCCAGTTCTGATCATGCACAACGAGAGCACATTGATCTGACCTCAGGGTGTTTTGCGGAGACCGCGGGTGTACAAGTCCAGAGCTTCAGACTCTCCCTAACTCAAGAGACTAAGGGGCCAACATGCACTCAGCAACGCACGCTCAGCAGGTGGTACCCGATGATACGTTGTGATTTCAATGTTAGTCTCTTGATTTCGAGTTCGAGTTCGAGTTCGCTAGCGAGTACGGCAAATCATCCAGCAAACACAACAGAAATGAAGGAAAGATAGAAAAGAAGACTAATGAGGTTGTGATAAAAAGGACGGTATTGGATTAAATTTTTTTCTAAACCACCTTTCCATTTCCAAAAGGTTCATTTTATACAAAGATTAGCCAATTCGTGGGCATACAAACAAAAGCAACTTAAAAAGGAAAAAACAAGTCTACACATCCGGCCCGGACTTTCAAGCAGGCTGCTCCTCCATAACGAAGGCCTCTTCCTGGGAGGCTTGACTGTGATCTTTGTCATTGACAGCATGGGTAGGCCCAGCAGAAGAGCAAGTCTCCTCAGTAGATGGATAAGTGTCAGGCGGGGTATCTAGGAATGACAGAAGATCAACGTGTTTGGTACACTTCTATGAATACCTTCCTTACATGTTGGATCCCCTCATCTAGAGATAATATTGTCCGAGATTCAGCTATCGCCAGCTTAAGGCGGTAGTCCCTATGTAACTTAGCCGCTTGAATCTGAGCCTTTTTCTTTTCAGCTCGGAGGAGTTCGACCACCTTGGGTTTCTCTTCCTGGAGACTTTGTCGAGACCTCTTCAACTCCACCTGCATGACGACGACATGACCGTCTCGCTCATGTTTAAGGCAAGATAAGGCCTCATCAAACTCAGTCACATCTCCTTTGGAGCTCAGCCTCCTCTTCCTTCGCCCGTTAGAGCTCCACCCCCTGCCTTACCAGCTACTCCGCGGAGCAAACCTCAGCACGAAGGGTCTCGACCTCCGTCCAGGCTGCAGCCTTCAGCTTCTCAATCTCCTCCCCAATAGAGCGAGCCTATGCACGGAGCTCCTCAAGCTCCGTGCCCTACCTCACCAGCTCCTTTGCGGACCAAGCCTGTGCACGGAGGGTCTCGGCCTCTGCCATTGCTGCAGTATTCAGCTAGTCAAGCTCTTCCTTAATGGAGCAAGCCTGCATGCGGAGCAACCCAGCCACTGCCTTCTGTCGTTCAAGCTGCTGCGTAAAGCGAGCCTGGATGCAGGACACTTCGACCTCCGATCTTTTTGCTTTTCAAGCTCCTCGGCAAAGCAGGCTTGTACGTAGAGAACCTTCACCTCTGCTCCCACCAAAGCCTGCTCTCGCAGTGACTTTCCCTCATTAGTAAGAATGCGGATCCGCTCTCACCATATATAATGACTATGGAAGAAGGGACCCATCATTTCTTGAGACTGTACAACAAGAAGAAACGAAGTTAGGGTCTGAGCTCAGGATTTTGCCACATGTTAGAAGGAAAAGAGCTTACCTTGATCAACTGCAACAGAGCATCGAAGAACCCATCAGCGTCCTGGACAAGAGGACGGCCCTCCTTTTCAGTCTCCTCAATTACAAGGGCAAGAATCCTCTTCCAGACGGACGGCTCCCCTTCCCTCGAGCCCTCACCAGGCCCGACGACGTCCACTGCTCCCTCGCTGGGGGAGGTGAGCCCGAAGCCTGCTCTGCCACAGCCTTGGTCTTCTTCTGCTGAGGCCCAACAACCACGGGAAGGGTAGATTCAATATGATGCGACCTGACAATTGCCCCCCACCTTCCCTTCTGCTTCATCTTCCCAGAGGGGGATGTAGTCATCATCATCCCCCACTCCGGCTCAACGTGACTCAACGAAAGAGTCCACACGACTCTGCTCCCAGCCTCCAAAGCTGGGACAGGGATCAGCTCCCCCAATGAGAGGAAGTGTGAGATCAACGACGGAGGTGCCCACAGCTTGCGACCCGAGGTTTCAGCTTGATCCCCGACTGCAGAGCTGGGACTGCCGAGGACTTGATCGTAAAAGGAATGGGGGCATGGAGCTTCTTCCTCTCTCCCCTAGAGCGGGCAACACTCTGTTCGTGAACGACAGGATGCGCCCTTCCGGACGGGGGACAGATCAGAGATTCCTACGACAAGAAAACAAGGGGAGGTTACCAACCGAGGAATGCAAATTGCTGACCTCTGAATTGGTACTCACTAGCAATAGAGGGAGCCTCAACGAGCTCCCTATCCTGGTCAGCATGCATGACATGCAGCATATGGATCACCTGATCTGACAACACCTCACGGGACATGTCGGCAACAGGTTGGGTGGCTATCCATTTCCACCGGTCCATCTCGTTCCTCCAAGTCATCATCAGAAAGTGGTCAGCCTCCAACCTACAAGGACACGAACCGGTGTAGCACCCACTCATCGAAGGAATGGGCCCCTCAAAGCTTACCAGCTCCCGATGACCCAAAACCATTTTTCTTTCCAGTGTTTATTTGACGATAGCTTCTCTTTGAAGATCCTTGAAATTTCAGTTAGGCGACTGTAATAGTACTGGGTGTTTGAGGTCTTCTTCGCTCGGACACAATCACCAGCTCGATGGGCCCACCCCTTCTCCTGAGTGGCGATCATCATGGCCGAGGCAACCAGTGTCATGAAGCTATTCGGCACCAACTGACACGATGCCAAGTTGGAAAGATACAGGAATCACCCAGACGGTTGAATGGAAGGCGAAGCCCCGCTTCAAGATTTGTGGCGCTTAGTGTGATGGCACCAGGAGTAGAGTCGGGGTCCCTTTCAATTCTTGGAGAAGCCTCAGAACCACTAAATGAGGGATCACGTACCTCTCTGTGATTTGATCTGATGCAGATCTACCACACGCGTCGTCGGTAGAAACTTTCGCTCTCCGAGGTGCTGCCGCCCCTTTAGGCGATCATTCCTCCCTGACTACGAAGGTCGATTATCTTGACAGCATCGACGGAATCTAGGTCTGGATGCAATTGGGGATCGGAAGCACCCGACAGGATTTCTGCCATAGAAACCAAATGCATGGAAGGACACATGGTCGGAAAGGAGCTTGTTTTACCCAGTGAAAATGGCAGAAGTCTGTAGACTCAAAGACACAGCAAGCAGAGGAAGCCAAAGATTTTTGAGTGCAAGTATAGCGACTAATGGCATGCATCCCCCTTTTCTGCCTGCCTAAGCATAAAAATGCAAGATTCGATCACAACTGTCAACCTCCTTAAGCAGGGACAGATCGCAGCCATTCAGATCCCACAATCGGGCAGCCCCCTGTGTGTCATAAGTGCTCACCATGGTTTTAAATATCGGATATCGGTATCGTATCGGATTAGCTACATCGGATATCGAATACCATTGGATAAATCGGGTATACAAGCAAATATCGGGTTGGTCATATCAGGCTAGATAAATATACAATTATAATAACATAAATATCCATGATTGTTCATATAACCAAAATATCATTAATAGAATCACAGTCATACGATAAATGCATTAAGTAACCGCTAATACTAATATACAAGTATGTAATACACTAATACTACAAGTCAAAATAACAAAATATTAAAGCTTAAAATACTGCATGAATAGAAAATGAATAAAAAGATTTCCAGAAAGAGTGACTTACCCCCACATTATGTAACAAGATCAATCTGCATACGTCACTGACACGAATGTTTCAGCATATAGAGATGCTTCCGCATCAGAATTAAAACTATCTGAAGATGATGAATCTGAGGAGCCGTCAAATGTAAATAAGTCTTCAACTTGTCGTTCCATCTCTTATCAATAAGAATGAAGATCGGCCTAACTTTTTTCTCATCATGCTTCAAATTAATCGTGATGTCCTTGCTGATGTCCATATCTCTACACAACCACCCATTGATGAAGTGCCAATGTCCCTTCGAAGAAAGTTGATGATATGGTCAAAAAAATTCAATGCTAGTGTCACGTCCTTTCAGAATGAACGGCTATTAATGATGGTGTATACCTACAAAAGACAAAGTTAATGAAAAACATCAATTAGTTATTTAACTCTTAAATATGCGAACCAAATAAAAAAATTAGATTATAAAATAAAAGACGTTAGATTTATACACTTCTTTCCTTGAACGGTCCTAGAGAACTTCAAATCCTTCCATTTGGTGGAGTTAACAAAAGCCTTCAAACTGAACTTCTCCTGCAAGCTTTGTAATGACAAAAACTTGTAGCAAAATGGTTGGCATCGGGCCTAACAAGATCGCCCCCAGTCTTCGCCCTCGTCATATCAAACATAATAATGCGTGCATACATGTAGACTGATGATCCTCACATCTACAATGACACGGATAGCCTTTAGCTTTTCAATATCATGTGATAAGAGGTTCAATGTGTGTGCTGCACAGGAAGTCCAGAAATAGGACGCCGCACAGCTAACAACTTCACTGCAACCATATTGTTTGATGTGTTGTGGGTCACAATTTGAATGACAGATTGTTTTCGCAGCTTCTCAATTGTTGCATTCACCAGATCATAAATATAATTGTCATTATGCACATCAGTAGATGTGTTTTCAGAATCACAAAACATTCTAGCATAAGCATGAATGACAATGTTCAGTATGCTCATATCACTCCTGTCAATCCAACAATCTGTTAACAGACTACATCCATGCAATCTACATGTGCTTAGAAAAACTTCCAACTTCTTAGAAGCAACTTCCTTAGAAAGATGATGTGCTCATCACTTATACACTGCGGCGCACCAGAGGAGAGACCGGCCCAACCGCATGATTCAGGGGCGTATTCGTAATTTTTAGGCTGTATATCTATTATTTTATATTATTTTAATTCTAATAAGGGCATAATTGTAATTTGCTAAGCTGAGGATTAGTATTAGAGGGGGATTAGCCGGCCGACCCTAGGGCATGCTATTTTTTATAATTTTAAGAGAGGAGAGAGTTCTTCGAATTCTACATGAAGGTGCAGACGTCCCTTATCAATCGGCGTCTTGAGAGGGAGGTTACCCCTTTGATTGTAGCCCTTTATCTTACTTTATTTTCAGTTTTTCTCAATAAAGTTTCAGATTTTCTTCGAGTTCTATCAATTTGGTATCAGAGCACGTCGATCCATAGCGGCGGCGGCGAGATCCAAAGATCGTATCGATGCGGTGGAGGAGAAGCTTAATGGCGAGATCGTGGGCGTGAATGAAACCCTAACGGCGCATGGTGATCAATTAATGAAGCAAGCAGAAACATTGAATCAACACAGCAAACCCTATCAAAAATCATCTTTCAACTTGCGAAGATTTCGTCGAAATTGGACTGTGGAGAAGCAAACCCTATCGACAAAGGCGTCACCTTTAAATAAGGAGAATGACGTAGTCAAAGATTTGGAAGACGAGAGGCTCACGGATCTCGACGACGACCCGGATGCGGAGAAGAACCGGGAGGCCGGCGGCCTTAGATGGGACCCCCCAATGGCAACGGCAGCAACCCGCGAGCCCCGCAAGACCCCTCCCAGGGCCCCGCAGGCCGCCATGGTCCTCGACAAGGCTCGGCAACCTTCTCCAAGGGCCGCCAGGCCCCGTCGCACGGAGAGGGTACCTCTGCGGGCCCTACCGACCACCGACAGGGCCGCTGGGGCCCCAACAGCAGTCAGCAGGGCCCGACGGCCCTGCCCCATGGCTGTCAGGCCCCGCCAACTCACGGCAAGACCCCCACGGATCTTCGGGCCCACGGCGAGGAGGATACAACCTCGACGGAGGATTCAGCCCTTTTCTGATGTTCAAACGCGCACGTTCGAGGAAGATTTCTATCCCGGAGGGTTTCAGGAGTACGGCAACGATGGGAGAGGATTTCGGGACCCCCAGACGCCCGGTCTGAGGAGGGCAGACGACACACATCCTGGTCTAAGGAGGGCAGACGACACACACCTCGCACCTATGAGGGGCACCCTGGAGAGACTGGAGGCTACGAAGACTTTGAGGAGGGGCGTGGTGGTGGGACTGGGGTGACGACCAGGGAGACTATGGAGGTCGAGGCCCACGAGGGGGTCAATAAGATCGTGTGAGAGGCCCGCAGAGGGGCAATGAAACTCATCAGGAGAGGTGGCAGCACTATCATCGGCCCAGTCACGCAGGGGGACGAGAAGACCAGGGGCATTTGCAGTGGATAGACTGCAAAGATGAAGATGCTAATGTTTGGGGGAAGAGGATCCGGTGGCATTGATCTGCATGACGGAGAGGGTTCTCAGGGTCTCCCATATAACGGAGGATCAGAAGTTGGCGGCGACGGCGATATGCTTAGATGGGAAGGCCATTGCTTGGTACCAGTGGAGAGATGAGAGACGATAGTTTCGTTTGTGGGAGATCAGGGATGGGCTGGTGGAGAAATTCAGAGATACTTATCTGGGGAATTTGAGGGAGCAGCTACTGTCACTTAGGCAGGATGGCACAGTGAGGGATTACATGAAGAGATTTGAGACACTGTCAGGACATGTGTATGGTGTGTCTGATGAGATAATAGAGAGCACCTTCATGAAGGGGCTGAAGGCTACTACTTGCATAGAGGTCCGCATTCAGAAGCCGCGGGACTTGCTGGGGGCCATGGAGTATGCTAAGATGGTGGAGGACCGCCAGATGAAGGATATGATGGCGAGAGGTAGTTGGAGTGGACCTATTTCCCGCAGCCAGACGACGACAGGAGGCAGAGGGTGTCTACAGGGGCTGATCAGACTACCAAGGAGAAGAGTGGAGAGAAGAACAGTACACCACCGGTGGGGGGACAGTTTAAGAAGATGACTGATGCAGAGATGAGGGAGAAGCATCAGAAGGTTCTCTGCTTCAGGTGCAATGAGAGGTTCACTCCAGCACACAGATGCGTAGGACGCAAGCTCCAGGTGCTGTTACGGGAGGACGAGGATGATGAGGCTGACGTGGAGGATGAGACCATTGAGGAGAATACGGTGCACCACCAGCTAGACGTGGCAGAGGTTTCTCTAAACTCCGTAGCAGGATTCACACCGAACCATACTATGAAGTTGAGGGGACAAATCTATATAACCAGGAGGTGACGATATTTATTAACAGTTGAGCCACCCACAATTTCATCTACATAGAGTGGTGGAGCATCAGGGAATTCAGCTGATAGACAGTGACAGTTTCAACGTCATAATAGGGACGGGCAAGGAGAGCAGCCGAGGAGTGTGACGTGGGCTGGTGCTGATGATGCATGGGGTACATGTGCTAGCAGACTTCATGCCCTTAGACTTGGGGAGTACATATGTCATCTTGGACATGAGGTGGCTACAGACGCTGAGAGATATGAAGGTGAACTGGAAGCTACTCAAGATGGAGTTCCAGGAGGACAGGATAGCAGTTGTACTGCATGGGGACCCCGGTCTATGCAGAGCCTTGGTCTCGCCGAAGACCATAGTGAGGACCATCCAAGCATAGAGTGGTGGTTTTCTGGTGGAGCCACGCACGTTAGTAAGAGAGGGTAATGCTGTGGCCAGTAGTGGGCAGCCAATTTTCAGGGAGGTGCAACGTTGCTGGAGCAGTTTGAGGAGGTTTTTGAGGAGCCTCGGGGCCTCCCACTGCCTAGAGACCACGAGCACGCCATAGTTCTGTGGGAGTGCATGTTTTCCATCAGCGTGAGGCCCTATCGCTACACACAGGCACATAAGAATGAGATAGAGAGGATGGTGGCACAGATGGTCTAGGCTGGTGTTAAAAGCTTGATCTTCTCAATGTGTCATTAAACAATCCAAAAGATACAAGAGAATTGTTCAAAAGCTAAATTCTCTTACTGTGCCTTACCAGATCTTCCATATCATGAGAACAGCTACTCAGTTTATGTTTGATCTTCAGATAGGACATTAGGATGTCTTTACGCGTATAGTATAATAACTCCACTTGTATTTTCGCTACAGGTCCCAAACCCGGACAGATGAGAAATATTATGGTAGGCTTGTAATAGCCAGCAATAATTTGTCAAACTCGTATGATCATGGACTTAACATGAAACCAAAATGGTGGAAATACAAAGTTAAATTTGTAGAGGTATGCATTGAAAACTCGAGATCTCAGACTTAGTAGGAACAACAAGACCGAGTATATGAAATGTAATTTAGTAAAGTTGAAAGAAAACCATGACATGGTAAAACTGCATGGGAAAAGTATATCAATTAGTAGGTACTTTAAGTATCTCGGATCAGTTATCCAAAAGAATACAATGATTAATAAAGATGTTCATCATAGAATTATATTAGTATGATTGAAGTGGAAAGCCGCAACATGAGTATTGTTTGATCAAAATGCACCACCATTGCAATAAACGATAAATTTTATAAGACAGTGATTAGACCAACTTTGTTAATGTTACAGAGTGTATAGTTATCACTAAGAAGCATGAATAAAATTTGAATATGATAGAAAAACGAATATTGCAATGGATGTGTGAAAATATTAGAAGGGATAAGTTAAGAAATGAGGATATCTGAGTGAACATGGGTGTGATCTCTATAGAAGACAAGCTGAGAGAGCGTCGCTTGAAATGATTTGGCCATATACGGCATTGATGCGTTCGTTAGAAAGACAAAACATATAAATATTGAGATCAAAAGAAAGAGATGTAAGCTGAAAAAGACATAAATGAATGTGATAAGACGGAATATGAACTTGGTTTGACCAAAAGAGAGCTTAAGATCATAATGCCTAAAAAATAAACATACAACATCACGATTCGACGTGATCACAATCAGACATTTTTTATTAACTCCATGAAGCCTACCCTAATTTTTGGGATGAAGGCTAAGATGAGGATGATTATGATATCGTAAGAGTGCTTCGGATAGAGGCCTTCTTTATTCAGATTGTGAACACTATTATTTTTGCTAGATTCTTTGATGATGATTGGCCAAGTTTACCATTTAGTTGTAGGTCCACAACACCATATTGTGTATTTGTAAGTGATAATGTGATGCATGGAAGAGTAGAAAAGCAATCGATTGTTTCTAGATTGAGTGCAGAATCTAGATATCGAGCTATGCGATACTACCTACAAGTTGGTGTGGAATGAACCATTACTTGGATATTCATCATCTAACTCCATAATGCTTTACGGTGATAATCAATCGGTAGATATGTGATGAGGATCAAGTTGATCAAGTTCTAGTTAGTTGGAGTTAGTTGAGATTTTATTTGATTTTAGTTAAGATTCTATTTATTTTTATTTGGTTTTATTTATTAGGATTTTAGTTGATTTTATGCGATGGAGTGGGCATACAAGAGGCTTGACGATAGGCCTAGATCTCTAAATCTCTAGCATGCCGATTTGTTTGATTGTACGAAGGATGGTCTGGGGGAGAAACTCTCAACATCCCTTATTTATTTAGAATATCTAATTTTCTCACTTTGTTCTTCCCCAATTTTTCCCATTTTCACATTTAGAAACATAGATTTCGTTTTTTTGATATTTCCTCTTTAAATCTTCTGTCCTGCATCATGTATTTATTAAACAAATGGGTTCTAGTTTCCTGGCAGTTTTTCCAAAGAAAAATCATTAAAAAGTGATATTACAATTCACTCTAGCATCCACAGCAAATGCATGCATGTTGATCTTTCACTACATATAGAGGACTGAAGTTGAAAATGATAGTTATTTAACATGTTACATATGACACTCGACTTTGTTTGAAATCTTTAATCATATGCCCATAAAAATCAATGGCAACTACTCAAAGTAGTAAAAACAAAACACTGACAATTCATGTATGTTAAACCATATATATATACTAGAAATAACTCGTGCACATAGTACAAGGTGCAAAAAAAATCCCAAAGAACAGGATGCGATGAACACGCGCAACCGGAAAGGAGTGAGAAGTGTGGGTGTGTGTCGGCATCGTCAGGGGTAAAGGGTGCACTCAAACTGGATCGAATGGAAAGAGTAGATGTGAGTGTGGGTATCGTCCGGGGGTTTTTGGGGATTTTTTGAGTGGTGTGTGTGAAGGTGGGTTCTTGTTTTTGGGTGAGAGGGAGTATTTGTGGGTTTTTTTGGGTGGACTTTGGGCCATTGGGGTGAGGTGGAGTCACATGTGGCTCCCATACAAAATATGATTGGGACAAAGGCACCTCGTAGGACAACTTCATTAATTGTATAAAGGATATATATGAATACTAAGACCCGATCAATTTTGAACGTCGTAAGTGCAAAGCAATATTGAGTTACCATTCTTACATTTAAGCAAGAAATAGATAAATATGTGTGGTCAAAGTTACCTAACCAGTTAATGTCATGTGTTAGGATTGTTTGAACAAGTGGCGAGCCAGCATCTCTGGTATCCCCAAGGCTGATACTTTTTCACTTCCAAGAAGTTGTTGAAGTTTAGCGTCACATGATATGACCATTGCATTTACTGGATCCTAAAACAGGTTAACAAAGGGAACACGATTAAAATAATGCATATGATGTCAAAGCTGCATATTGTTCAAGAAGGAACAAAAGCATGCAATAAAAGATTCAAGGAGGAACACGATTAAAATAATGCATATGATGTCAAAGCTGCATATTGTTCAAGAAGGAACAAAAGCATGCAATAAAAGAATCAAGGAAATTACCGTTAGTTAAAAACACTATTAACCATAGCAATCAGATGCTATCATACACATGACCATCTAACTTAGCAACAATTTTTTAGAAGAATACAAATTTAATTCCATATCTATCCAACAAGGCCTACTCCAAATTGGTTAACAGTATAGGGAGTGTGGATTCCCACTTTTTTTTCTTTTTTTCTTTTTTTTCTTTTTTTTTGTGCATGGGAGGTGTAGACCAGGATCTTCCTGTGAGGATTTGGAACCAAATCCTACGACTTCGGGAATTGACTCGGTTTGAAGTTGAGCTGCATCATTTAGAATGCATCAAAAAACATAATATTTTAAATTTTCTTGCCAATGCATCAAGAAGCCACAAAATGGATAATTGATAATAGTGAGTTAGTTTTACCATCTAGAATGTTTCAAACAGAAGAACTGGTGTAAGCGTTTTGAAAGTGTTTTGACCATGATCAAATGGTTGGATTTTCAATTTGTATTTCCCAGATCATATATCAACAAAACTATGTAGTTTCTATCGTTCAATTTATGACAAATTGATGCATATATAAAACATCACAGAAATGTTTGATTTCTCGTATGTAAGCCATCTAAATTATTTAGACCATTTCAAATAGTATGGATCTTCCATTTGAGTTGCATAATGTAGACATATAAGTGATATGATCAGATCCTACTGATAAGATCCTGGTCAAGCTCAATAAATATATACATCCTCAAAATCCTATTGATAAGATTCTAGTCAAGCTTAAGGCGCCCACGCACTCTGAGGATAATGGGGATCAGTTGTGCGCAGAAAATTGCCTAATTTGACCCTTAAACCCCACATTCTTCTTATTTCTTCAATGATGATGAAGTTCATGTTATAAACCCCAATTGCATTAAGATCTAGTGAACCCAAAAAATTCTCTGTTACTCTAAGGGGAAAAGGTACTATTACAATAAACCCATTATACTTTCAACAACTCAATGCATAAGGAAACAATATAATATCCATGAAGAATTTTAGTGTATCTATATTTTATGATGTGCAGCATATCAATATGAAAACTAATCATTGAAAGACTTGGTGCCAAGTGATTTTTTCGTACCAGTGTAGGAAATTTTCATACATGACCACTCATATACTTTATTCTCATATATACACACACGCACGCACATGCATACATATATATACACATATGCATAAATATATATAGACATATACATACATATATATACATGCATACGTAGATATCTGTATACATGCATGCATATATATAAGGGAATAAAGTATAAAAGGTGGCACCTGATCAGGTGCCAAGACACAAAAAAAATTGGAAAGGACAAGCCCATGTTGGGCTTGTACTTTCTGTGGGACCAGCCTTTTTTATCTTGCACCTGATTAATAGATCATGTGCCACCTGATCTACACGATTCTATACATACACCTGATTAATAGATCATGTGCCACCTGATCTACACGACATACATGCATGCATGCATAGAGTTGGGCTGCAAAAAATTTTTAAACAAAAATTCTTTGCCACAAATAAAAAATTATGAGCCTAAATCACAACTCCATTCCATTGGATGTGATCTAACACATGATAATTTTGGTGTGTTTGTCATACACATCAAATGGCGAAAAAAAAACAATGTTGCGAAATTTTGATAAAAGAGACTAATTTATCACCTTCTTGATGCATTGGTAAAATATACCGAAATCATTTAAAAAAATTCGTAGATAGTTTAAATTGGTTAAATCACATCCAATGGACCAGATTTGTGATCTAGGTTCACAATTGATTTATTTGGGGAGTTAAATTTTTGTTCCAAAAATAAATAGAAATTTCGTAATTTAGCTCATTCATTCATTCATACACATGTATGTATGTGTTTAAAGATAGGATAATATCAGTGTGATCCAAAATGCAAATCATATCACCCTATATCCCAGAATTGACAGCCCAAATCAAACAAATGTTTTGGTGTATGTGATCCAACACATTTAAGCTACATATAAATGAAAATTCCAACACTTAATTTATATACACATAAATGTATGCATATACAAGCATATATTCACATATATATGTCGCATGAAAAAATTTATTCAAATGGCACCAAACAGTCTACTTTCTGCTTCTTTATTGAACTGTAGGTGTCATACTCCATATATTCAAATATAGACACTGGTAAATAGCACTTTTGATGCCCTCTGGAAAAAAAGCAAAGAACAGAGACATTGAAATCTGTAGGCAATCTTTATGTGATTAATTATTTGATCATAATCATCCTAACGAGTATGATATCACGTGCTCAAAGAGAAAATTTCATCCCGATATCATGTGATTTTTATACCATTTGACACTGCATCGAGAGGTAAATGTCCTGCCATCCACAAACATCTAAATGGTCAATCACCCTATGCAAAGTCAAGTATCATGAAAATACAATAATATTCAGTGTATCCATGTTCCAAGGAAATGGAGATCAAAGTAATATCTATCATTCAATCGAGAAGGAAAAGTAAGATTTTTTTATACCCAATAACCTCATATGTACAAACACCCATGAAAACAAATAGTGAAAAACATGCATAAATTTGTCATCCTACTTTTCTTCTTCCTACATGATATTTTGGTTATCAGATTATCTTTTCATATATTAATTTTATATATCCTAACATAAATGGGGCTCCTAAATTCTTTCTATATCTAATATAATTAGGAATTAACTGTTAATTTCATTACTTCTAATTAAGATACTAAATTAAATACAAGATAATTACTACTACTACTACTACTATTTTTACTATTAATTAAAATTTAAAAAATATAATTTCTGAAGAGCGGTTCTGTAATTTTTTTTCTATATTATTGAAATGAAAAAGATAAGATTATATTTCCTAAGATCTAAATCAATTTATATAAATCTCAATATGTTTCCATACCTTAACTATGAATTATAAACTATTTAAATTAAATAACTATGATCAAATTACCTAATTACAAGTAACTGACAAGTTATTTCATTTGAATCCGAACTAGTTGATATTCTTTCTTAATCAGTTTATATTTTAATTCAACTAAAATTCCAATTTGATATAGATCCATTTTCCCTAAGAAAATTCTAACTAAATTTAGACTCTAAATTTGAAGTAAGTTTTGTTGATTTCTACATTAAGGGAGTAGATAGAATTATAATTGTTAATGACTATTACTGAAAAAACTAATTAAATCTATCTATAACTCTTAAAGGAAAAAATGTAAAAGAGCTTATCCTCCCTTTGCACATGGCATTTTTATCTTAATACATTTTTTTATTTTAGCCATATTCCATCCTCATTCTCAAACAAGGGTGTATTATAAATTAAGAAAAAAAATATCAAAGTTAATTTAATATATTTCAAAATCTTAACAAAATCGAGTTATAAAGTGTAGCATATGAAATGAGACTAAAATCAACCTTAGAAATTAAGCATGTCTATATATATATAGGGCAATCTTCGGGTGCGAAAAAACCCGTGCGAAAGCCGTGCGAAAACTTTTTTTTTATTTTTTTGAAATTTTTTTTTCAAAAATTCTTTTTTTGATGTTTAATCCATACAATTATATACCCCAGGGAAAATAATGGGTGAACCCGTTGGGATTAGAGCACCCATCCACCCGTTACAAATTTAACGGTCTCAAAACGTGCGAATTTGATGAAATGCCTTGATCGAAGGCCAAATGACATTATTTCTCAACCATTATTTTTTGAGAGGGGTATAACAACATATAATGAGGGTGGAAAAAAGAATTTTTGAAAAAAAAAATTTCAAAAAAAAGATAAAAACATTTTCGCACGGTGCGAAATGTTCTCACATGAAGATTTTCCTATATATATATAGGTAAATCTTCATGTGAGAACATTTCGCACCGTGCGAAAATGTTTTTATCTTTTTTTTGAAATTTTTTTTTTCAAAAATTCTTTTTTCCACCCTCATTATATGTTGTTATACCCCCCTCAAAAAATAATGGTTGAGAAATAATGTCATTTGGCCTTCGATCAAGGCATTTCATCAAATTCGCACGTTTTGAGACCGTTAAATTTGTAACGGGTGGATGGGTGCTCTAATGCCCAACGGGTTCACCCATTATTTTCCCTGGGGTATATAATTGTATGGATTAAACATCAAAAAAAGAATTTTTGAAAAAAAAATTTCAAAAAAATAAAAAAAATGTTTTTGCACAGGCTTTCGCACCATTTTTTCGCAATGGAAGATTGCCCTATATATATATATATATATATATATATATATATATATATATATATATATTACATTTGACAATGTTTTTTGAATTCTAGGGCGGACTAGGACAAGATAAAGAGTGGCTGGAATTTGATCTTGTGAAATTAATGGTTGAGATTGGATTTTGTGAAAAAATTTAGTGGAAAAACTTAAATTTTGGGGAGAAAAGTGTCTTGGGAACTAAAACTTTGAAATTAAAAGTGTATTGGGACAGATTGTGGAGATTAAATTTTGGGGGGAAAGTGTCTTGGCAACCAAAACTTTGAAATTAAAAATGTCTTGGTAACCAAAACTTTGAAATTAAAAGTGTCCTGAGAAAGATTGTGGAGAAACATGATCCATTAAATTAAACAAAGTGAAAAAATTAGCGTAAAAAATTCAGCGGAACAAACTAGCGCAAAAAAATTTAAGTTAATACTGTAACCGAAAAATACCGTGAGGTTTGTTGTTCCGCGTCGAATGCGGAAAAAAATTTAAGTTAATACTATAACCGAAAAATACCCTGAGGTTTGTTGTTCCGTGCCGAATGTGCCCGCTAAATTTTTTTACACTAATTTGTTATTCAGTGCCAAAGGCACCCGCGCCGAATTTGTTGTTCCATATCGAATGCGCTCGCGCGTTGTTCCGCACCAACAAACGGTGCCCGTGCAATTTTTTAACGCTAATTTGTTGTTCCATGCCAAAGGCGCTCGCGCCAAATTTGTTGTTCCGCACCGAATGCGCATTATTCCGTGCCGAATTTGTTGTTCCGCTTAATTTTTTATACTAATTTGTTGTTCCACGCCGAAGGCGTCCACGCCGAATTTGTTGTATCGCGTCGAAGGCGCCCGCACCGAATTTGTTGTTCTGCATCAAAGGCGCCCGCACCGAATTTGTTGTTCCGCACCAAAGGCGCTCGCGCGTTGTTCCGCACTGAAGGCGTCCGCGCTAAATTTGTTGTTTCGCGCCCAAGGCGCTCACGCCGAATTTGTTGTTTCAACACCGAAGGCGTCCGCCCAGTATTTGTTGTTCCGCACCGAAGACGTCCACGCTGAATCTCCCTGTGTCGTTAAATATTTTTACGCTAATTTGTTATTCTTTTAAATTTTGGCTGCGGAAATAATTTTTTGGGGAACAAGGATTTCGCGGGGGAAAATCTTAAAAGAGACGTGCACGCAGGCACGGGTTATGACTAGTGTATATATATATATATATACATACATACACTAGAAATACCCGTGCACACAGTGAATGGCGCAAAAAAACCCTACACGAATAGGATGCGGTGCACATGCGCAACCGAAAAGAAATGAGAAGTGTGGATGTGTGTCAGTATCGTCGGGGATAAAAGGGGTAAAAATCCCAATGGCAAACATGTAAATAAGGGGGTTCAAAGGGGGAAATACCAATGGCAACCTTGCAAATAGATGGGGACCAAGGAGCAAATTTGTGAGGGGGTTGATGTGACATTGACACATGGGACAAAGTCACATCACCCCCCTGAAAGGTGGGGGGCTTTTCTATTGCAATTAAGGGTCAAAAGTACATAAGTGCAAAAATCCATTGGAAAAAGTGCAAACAAAGGGGAGGGCAAGGGCAAATTTTTTTTCCTTTTATATTTAGAGTGGGGGGATCACGTGGGGCAGGGGTTTGTTTTTTTTGGTGTGTGCCGTCAGTTGGGAGGGCATCACGTGGGAGGGGGGGCCTTTTAACAGCTTTTTTTGTTAGTGTGGAGATTTCCGCACGGATGAGTTGACAGTGCCACATATGACAAACCCGTGGGGAAACTCCCCCAAATGTAATAAGGATATATACATACATACATACATATTTTAAATTTATCAAAAGAAAAGAAAAACAAACTCCCCTTCCCACAACAAATCTACACATTAAAACTTTCTTTTATTGAACAGAAAAAATTAAAATATCTAATATCTCTATCACAATGCAAAGTTTAATGTCTTCTCATTTTTTTAAACACGCATTATGTATCTGTAAAGCAAGCTATCATATTTCATGTGCTTCATTTACAATGGTTTGAAAATAGATCCACGTAAAGCTTATATTTACATATGTCCACATTTGTTTGGTTAAAACTTAACCATACGTCTACTATAATAACAAGATAAAATGCTTTTGGATAGAAATTGTTAAATTATGATTAATAGATTAGTACCAAGTTGTTCCATATAAACTATTTAAAGAGAAGTATAAAAAATTTCATATAAGATTAGAAATTGATCTAACCTCAGATTATAATTGGAAATAGCCGGGAAACAGGAAATAATCAAGAGAAAGACCTATTCTGGTGCAATTTACTCAGGAAATAGCTGGGAAACAGAAAGAAATCTTGGTCCATGAATTTAGTAATCATTAACCACATAGCAAAATATTAGGAACAGATGTTCTACCGTTATGTTGGTCTCTGACAAAATAGACATGTATACCATCAGGAAATCAGAAAACAAAAGATCCACTCTGAAATAGAATTCAGAGTTAAGAATGCATAGATCCTTCAACATTGTATAGAACATAGAAATTAAAATCAGCAAAAATATAATATTTATCATATACAGAAGGTAAACTAGTAATAGTCAGAAAATAGAAAGATATATTCCCATGCAAAGTAATAGCAGAAAAAAGTAATAGAAATTGGTAAAAAAAAGAGATAAAGTCTATGGTGTATCTACAAGTTTAAAGTGACATGTCAACCAGCAAACATAAGCACGCGAAGTGTCTACAAGTTTAAAACGCATGCTTCAAACTTCAAAGTAGAACTTATGGTAGAAGAACTGGAGTCATTATTTTGATATCAGATTTCAGAAACAAAAAAGAATATAAAAGTAGTATCTAAAATATGTATAATCAATTAACCAACAAAAACCTGACCCATCAAACTTCATTCATCTATTCATGCACCAAAGTTGATTTAAACATGTTAAAAATGAGAGGCCTCTTCTGAAAGACCTAAATTCCATGAAATAAAGGTTGACTTGCACTTAAAATATTCAAGTCCTGATCTTATAATCTACAGCTGCATTATAATGAAGGGCCAATTCCACCATGAGGGAAATATTTTTGCTCATTCTTGCACATATCCATCAATTAAATCCCAACTAATCTTTTGATTGGTGCTATCATCCATAACATACTCTTTCTAAGTTATATAATGCAACACTCAAAAGGAGAGAAAGCATCACCAGAAGTTCTCTGTAACACCACCAATATGAATTAGTATCAAATTCTTGACCAATTAAATTAAGCATAATTGAGCAATGCCTTAGAACCTCAGCAACAAACTGGCAGACATGTATCAATATCTCTTGCAGGTATTAGTCAATTGAAGAATGGCTTTATGAAGGGTTCTTATGTCGCTTGAGATTGGAGACATGTAAGATTTACAAATCTGACTGCCTTTTAGGACATCTTAGCATGATATGACATATATTTGTGTACTACTTCAGGTGTAATAAGGTTGATCTCTGGTCAACAGGTAGATAAAAACATCATTAAATATGGTTTTAACACTGGAGGGAACTGAATTGAGTATGATCCAGCTGAGCTGAGTATGATCCACCTTCCTGAACCTGAACCACTGTTAACTGTAACTAATAACAAAGCTGGTAATGAAAGAATAAGGAACTTACATAAGTTTGAGAGTAAAAACCAGAGTGCAAACTTATAAACTGCATGCATTCTTATTGATTACAGAATGACAAGGAAAAGCATCGAAATTCATGTATTCACCTCCAGATTGTTAGCCTTTATGTAGTCCCAAATACGCCTTAAAGCTTCAGATTCAAGCACCTCCCTTTCTCCTGTTCCAAAAAACTCAGCCAGTGCATCTGATATGACTACAGTATACTCGTTAGCATCAGCTTTAGTTGCAGAAACCACTTCCAAAGCAGCAGCAGACTTCAATTTTTTGGAATCGGGACCTGAATCTTCTGCGGAGTGGGAAGCAGAATCAATGTTGTCCAGAATAATACGGTTTGATAAAAAAATTTATTTTAAAAAAAAAGAGTATAAGAGCACTAACTTGTTTTTTCAAGTGGTATGATGTGCTTTGCTAACAGCTTATTCATCTTGAACATGTCAGTACAATCAGTTTCAAAGACCAGTCGGAGTTCATCATTGCATATTATCTTCCTTTTATTATTAGGATCTTGGAGATTATGTTTTCTGATGTATGCCCATAGCTGCTTCACAATCTGAAAAGCAAAAAAAGAACCACATTTAAGACCTTCAAACTAGCCTTAAAGAAAAAGATGACCTCTGATATACAATAATTAAGCATCTCAAAAATAAGCAAAAAAAAAAATCGAAGTAGTTGAAAAGAGACCTCTGTCCTTGCCATGGTTGGCTCACCAACAATAGCCTGCAGTTCAGGAGAAACACCGCAGACTTTACTCAGACCCCCTGGGCCCCCTCTCCGTTTGACCCCAGTAGTTGCACTGCAGAATTTAGCACAAACCCCCACAAATCTGATCAAATCTCAAAAAGTGCAAGAGGACATAAGAAACTTCCATAAAACCCGCCAAGTTTTTTAGAACAGAGAATGAAACGAACAGAGTCAAAGAAAAGAAGTGGCAGCTCATCCATTTGCAGTAACAGTGCAGGATTAAGAAAAGAGAAAAACATTTTTCATATAGATGAATTTTCAATAAATGAAACATAAAATTAGACCCCCCCCCCCCAAAAAAAAACAAACAAAAACAAAAACACCAAAAAAAACCAAACAAAAGAAAAAGGAAAAAGGAAACAAGTGCCCACAGTCCATATTTGTTTTCAATTTCATCGTAGTATAATCAGAACATATATGTGAATAAATAAAGAAAAATAAATCAATAAGAAAAACCCAGGTGTGGACAAAAATATATAACATGTTAATAAGATGGTAAGCAAAGATGGGGCAGAATTAAAAGTGTGGGCTGTTATCACGATAAGAAAGGGACATAGTGCATGATGTATGGGCAAACAATTTCACAATCACCTTGCCCTTGTCCTCGACTTTTACCGGTCCAATAGAATTTTGGATGGCTGTTTCTTTGTTAGATGAACCCAACCTACATGAGATATAATATATGTTTCATTACCCAGCAACTTGTTACTTGGTTTCTGTGAAGCCCTCATATCCAGAGTGACAATTATAATTCTGTCATATTTTTATGAAGCATTATAAATGTTGAGTTGCATATAAAGCCAATTCGATTTATATGGATAATGCTTAAATGATTATGCATACTGGCATGGCACCTCTTTCTCCAAACCTTGATTAAGACTAGAGACTAAGCAACAATCTTTCTACCAACTAAGAGAAGCATTTAGAATGATCATTATGATGATTCATACTGAACTACAATTTGGCTCCATTTGGCTGCTTGGAATGAATGAGCCAAAATATAAATCTCTTACCATGTCAAAATTGAAAGGTAGCAATGTAGCATCACCTCATATGAATTGAGAATTAGTAATCACATGTGTGCCTAGAGAATCATGTCTGGGAATTGGCATTTCAGCCCAATACTTGGTTGGGATGAAAGGTTGCAAAATGCCATCATATAAACGGTTCTACAAATATTTATCTTTACCTCCCATTTTTTAATTTCCATCTGATTCAGAGCTTTTGGAGAGCAGTTGGGTCTCTTTCTACTGATAATGCACGATGATGTTTTGAAACAAATCTTGTCTCCCAGTTTCCCTCAAAACAAACAATGGAATTCCAATCTTATCAGTGAAAACCACCACCACAAACCGTCAACACGGCCCACTCACGAAAGAGAAGATGACTTCAATGAAGAAAGGGGAAAAAATAAACAAGGAAGCGGCTGCCAAACATGTGAATGCATATGGCAGTCATACATACAAAGTAACAACAAAGAAAGAAAAAGAAAAAGAAAAATAATTTTCAAAGTTCAATAATTGATATAAGTCAACATATTAAATAAAGCACCATTGTACCTCAAAGCAACAAAATTACTAAAAAGGACAAAGGAAAAAATAGTGAAAACAAATCATGGTCTCCAACTGAATTATCTATTAAGAGCTCTACACAAAATTAAGGTGAGCTTGTTAAATCCAACACTCGGAATACTACTTTTTAGATCATAAAATGCCAGAGGCTTTGTTAAACCCACTTAAGATTCCAAGAAAATTTTCCGACATCTGGTAGTTAAGTTTGTAGTGTTCCAAGGACAAAACTAGAAACAAATAGCTTAGTTTGATTCAAACCCCTCCAAAAAATACATCTTATGTAATCCCTAGAATGTCAGTTATGATCCCCTTGAGAGCAAGTCTGTACCATGAGAATTTGCCCTAAAGACTATTAATACTAGATGTGAACAATTGTCAGGGACTCAGTCTTCAGTCTTCTATCAACTTTCACTAATATTAATATTAATTAAGTGTTAATCTGGAAAACATATACCAACTAAACCAGAGCCAATCCTCGTCAGTTATCTAAATATCTAGCCCCATGGACACTCTTCACTGAGTTGCATGAAAGCCATCATAATGTGAAAACAGTATTTTATAAGATACATGAAATACAATCACATGCTTCGTGTGAAACCCAGCAATTCTACGATTCTCCAATATATATTGATTCTTGTTTCCTCTCTAGGCACCTCTCAATGCTTTCACTCAGATGCAAAATAGATCGCACCTCCATTACATGAGTGCCACAGAGCCTGCACTCCAATAGTCTGTAATGCAACTAAGCGCATGAAAATGTGAAATGGAAAACCATCCTTGAAAAGTCTACACCACAGACAATTTCCGTAAAGAAGCTAAGTAAGCTTAGAAGAGACCGTCAATGTGCGTCTAGATTATACATACAACTGATGTCAGCGGCAAAACAGGTGGAAGATAAAGCAAATGGGTTTATGGGTTTGCCCCCAATTTTTCCCTATATCCATTCAGTTACACTAACACAGCAAAATCATTTCAAACAATCCTGAAACTTACAGTAGCAAATGGAGTGGCGGTATTTTAATGATATAAAAGCCAGCATTAAAAAAATTTAGTAGACCAGTCCCTAGATTTCATGCAAACAACCATGAGAGAGGCAGAATCCTATGAAAAAGAAAACCTCAGTCATAAAATGCAAAAATGATGGCCCTTCCGCAATTCAAACTGCAAGATCAAATTCACATTCCCCTCCAATTCCTCAATAATCAAACCCCTAATTCTCCAGCTCCAAAAAGGCGCCACATTTCCATTTTCACACATCACGCCGGTTTCTTTTCCAACCAGAACATTCTAAATTCGCATATTACACCTTTCAAGCATAATCCCCCAATCAATTAAAAGGAAAACATTTCGAAAAAAAATCCCCAATTTCGAAAACCCTAATTTTCAAAATTTGACACAGAACAAGAGGGAAGTACCCACCATTCCTTAGGCGACGGGACCGCCACCGGCTGAGCTGGCGCCGGTGCAGTCACTGCGGCGGCAAACTGCAACTGCTGCTGCTGCTGCTGCCTCTGGTGCAACTGCTGCTGCTGCTGCTGGAACTGCTGGTGGACAGCCGCCACAGCGCTGGCCTGAGGCGGAGCAGGGTAACGGTACCCCAACTCATGGAGGTACTGCTGGTAACCGAAGCCGGCGGTGACCGGAAGCTGCTGAAAAGTGGCTGCAGAAGGGGAGGGATGGTATTGGTGTAATTGATGGTGGGGGTGGAGGGCGAAATGGTCCTTTGGGGGCTGCTGCTGCTGCTGGTGAGGGCGTAGGAGGAGGTCGATCTGGTCACGGATGAAGGACGCCTTGTGGGAGAGGTCGAGGCCGAGCTTGGCCTCTATCTGGTGGACAACGCCGATAACGGAGGTGATTGTTCCCGGGGCGGACTGACGGAGGAGTGACTCGACGCAGCGGGAGATCTCTTGGTCGGATACCATTGGGGATGCCCCAGCATTTAACGGACGCCGTGAGTTTTAAATTTAATCCCCGAGCAGCAGAGAACAAAAAGATAAATTATTAGGAAAGCGTCTCTCTCTCTCTCTCACGCGAATTCTGTCTCTCTGGTGTCCGACCTTGGCCGGATCTCTCTCTCTCTCTCTCTCTCTCTCTCTCTGATCTATGATTGGGATGTATCTCTCTCTTCTGATCTCTATCTCTTAAACAAAGAGGAATTGACAGAAATGGCCATAGTAAACTGGACAATTTACATGGGGTGACGTGGTTGGACATGAACCTTTCGGGTGAGAATTTCCCCCCACTTGTTTTTATTGGCGCCGTGGACACTGTGTACGGATTATTTCGGGTTTTTTTAACATAATCAAAATGTGTTTTTTTGCATATCCGTCTCTTTAAAATGCGTATTTTGATATCTGACTATGTGTATTTTCTCTCAAGTCCCTTAAATCTTAAACTTTAACCTTAATAGTCCATTTCTCTAACTTCGGTTAAAATCTAACAGAAGTGGAGAATATTCTGTTAGGTCTTGCGGGATATTCGTTGGTTGGGGAGTCCGGACGGCTCACGGGGAGCAGTGGGCGGCGCCCCCCCCCCCCCCCCCCCCCCCCCCCCCCCCCCCCCCCCTCATTTTTTGGGGCAGCGTCAACACCACAGCTGCCTCCTCGTCAATTTTTTTTAAGGGGGGTCCTTGTCCCCCTACTCCTCTTCCCCCTCCTCCCCGTTTGAACAATAGGTCCTCCCTGGCGTTTTTTTTTGTGGGGGGGAGGGGCACCCCCCTCCTCCTCCCCGGTGTTTTTTTTGTTGAGGGAAGCACCGCCTCCTCCCCTCCTCGTCGGTTTTTGCAAGGGGAGGAGGAGGCTGTGTTTTTTTGGGGCTCCTCCAGAGGGGGCGGAGGCGGTGCCCCCCACCCCCAAAAAAATGTCGGGGAGGCGGCGCCTCCTTCTCCCTCTCCTCCTCGTTTAAGGAGGAGGGCCTCCCCGGCTTTTTTGGGGGACACCACCTCCTCCCCCTCCTCCTCAAACAAGGAGGCTGGGGGGAGGAGCAATGCCTCCTCCCCGGCTTTTTTTTTTGTGGTGGGAGGAGCACCGTCTCCTCCACCTTATCCTCAAACGAGTAGGTGGTGGAGGAGTCGGCGTCACCTCCACCCTTCTTCTTCGGTTTTTACCGGGGAAGACGGTAGCGCCGCCGCCTCTAGGTGTTTTTTGGGGGGGAGTAGCACCACCTCCTCCCATCCTCCTCAAACAAGGAGGTGGTGGAGGATGTTGTCACGCCCCGCTTCCCTAAAATGGAAGGCGAGACGTGATGAGGTCCGCTCAGACGTGGAGCTGTGAAGCTGCAGTCTGATAAGCGTCTTTAAAAATTACAAATAATAGCAGGTCCTTACATTACGACGAAACAACAATAATAATAATGAAGCAGATAAAGAACATCCACCAACAAAACATCCAACAATTATTGCAACAGCACAGAAAAGTCACAAAAGTACAAGTCTGAACAATAGGCCTAAAGCATGGCCGAAACAAAAGTAAAGAGAGTCACCGGCTGAGACTAAGGGTAGGACCGGAATCCTCGAACTGAACGTCAGCAACCTATCATCCTCTGCAAATAAGTCAGGCTCTAAACCTGACATGTGACACCCAAATAGAAAAGGGTACATGTCGGCAAAAGTCTCCCAAAGAAAGCGGAGAACTTTTGTGCAAGAATACAAATAAAATAAAGCGAATAGCAGTTCTAAATATAATGAAAAGACATGACATTTAAAGAATGCAACAATTTAAGATGACATGATGACATGCATGCACGTCGTAGCAGAAGCTACGAAAAACAATGTTTCCACGAGTCACGAACATTATCATTTCACGATGTGTACAGGGTTTACTCCTTACAGCTGAAGGAGCGGATCAGGCATCCTTCTACGTTGTGTGACAGCTTAACCCTACCCCTCCACGTATGTCGAGCCTTGGTTTCCCAAGTACGTGAGCTCGCTTCTGGACCACGAGTCCAGGAAGTGTTTTTCATTATGGACTGATGCCCACCTTCTGGATTATGAGGCAAGAAGTGTTTTTGGCATAGGGTTGTGCCCGCAAAGCAGGTGCCTAGCCTCGATCATTACAATAAGTGTAGCGTGTGCTACTCAATCACGATGAACATTGGATGCATGCAATGACATGGCAATGAACAGATAATTTACGTACCGTTAATTGAAATTAAACATGGCATGGTAGCATGAAAGCAAGCATGATAAGGGTGTTAGATCTAGCTTCGTTGTCAAGCTAGATCAAGTAGGGTGTCGGATCTAGTTTCGTTATCAAACTAGATCAAATAGGGCGTCTAGGCGACTATCATTTCACCGCCTAGTCTCTTTTACGCTACTGAACAAAATGGTCTAAGACATGGCCTAAACAGAAAACTGGCAAGTATCACTTGCCTGCACAACCAAGCTGAAGTCAAGATCAACCAAAGTCCAAACTACCTACGTGTTCAGTTCGCATTCCAGCCTACATCTCAATTATTAATCTTGATTAGTGAAGCACAACCATCAGAAATTACCAATTTTAGTTGATTAACAAGCTAGTGGTGATTCCTACGGGACAGATCTTACCTCAACACGACGTAAGAGCTACTCTGACGTCGGATAGCGACGTCAGGGGTTGGATTCCTGTAGTGCGTACGGTACAGAACGACGAGTTCTCTGTCATAAAACACAGGTTCAATGAGTTCGTTACAACGGACCAGAATTATTAGGTAATCCTAAAAACGTCTAATGATCCAATTTTATTAGGTCCTTTGTCTTACGATGGGCTTCAAAACAATATTAATGAACGTTAAATAAACTAACAGGATATCTACATCACGTTGCAAGTACGAAAATATACGACAATTAAAACTAGCAACCTAGGCTTAACACGTTAACCAGAAATCGTGTAAACAAGTTATCAGCCCTACGAATAATCTTGTTAACATTAGTATATCACGTCCACTAGCTAATCAGAGTTTATTAAGTTACTAGCTTGCAAACACCGTATTAATAAGTCCGTTCATCATGTATTTATGGTTCAAGACTATTAGTGAACGATACAAGGGTGTTCTAAAAGAGCGCTACTAACCGTAGTGAGGAGAACCTCTACGAGACTTCCGGGGATCGTCATGGGTCGTCAACGGCTAGAGGGCGGTGGTGCGTCGCTGTGGCACGACGAGGATGTCGCTGCGCGCGGTCAGCGCTTTAGTTGCCGTTGTCAACACCCTTGCTGACGCGGTCAGCGCTAGGGCAGCGCTTGTAGCCGCTGTCAGCGCAAGAGGGCTGCCGCTATGCGTCGTCGCGTGGCTGGGCGAGGCTGTCAGCGCCTAGGCAGCGGCGCTACAGGTGGTCTACGACAGGAGAGAGGGTCGACAACACCCCGGGGTAAGCGCTGATCGCTGCAGCGCGAGGGAGGACAGTAGCTGCTGCTGTGACAGCGCTCGAGCAATGCCGTCGCTCACTGGTGGAGTCGTAAGCTGCCTAGTGAACGTCGGCGGCCAGAGGACAGCACCGGGCGGCGCTGCGGAGCTCTGGGGCGGCGCTGTTGCCGTGACAGCACCGAAGGGCGCTGCTGCTCTCCAGGGCGGAATCCGGCGGTGCTGCAGTTGCCTGGGCGGCGCTGCCGTCGCCTGGAGATTGCTGCCGCGGTGCCAGGAGATAGCACAGGCCGGCGGAAGTTCAACGGGGAAGGGCGAGAGGAAGTCAGGGAGATTGAAAGGAGATGAGGGCGGCTAGGTACGGCGGAGATGGAAGGGTAGGCCACTGGCGATGAGATAGATCGGAGAGGGCTTAGTTTACGGCGCTTTGAGGTCGGAGAATGACTTGGTTACGATGATGGCGCTAGGAAAGATGTTGCGTGATAAAAAATTACCTAGGCTAGCTGTGTCTTTTATTGGGTTGGGCCTTGCTATATGTGATGGGTTTGGGGTGCACTTAAGGAGTTGGGAGAGGAGTGGAATTAAGGGTTAACTAGGATTTGGGTGATGAATAGAATAGAAAGATTTTGTTTGATACGTATGAGGAAATTTCCTCATTTGCTAAACACCAAAAGGATTAGGGTAGTTGTGGGTATATGGGAGAGAGAATGTGAGAGGGTAGGGTACGGTTAAGGGGGAAATAGGGTGAGACTAGTTTAGGGGAAAATAACATATTAAAATTAGACCTATATGCTGATTAATGGGAAATCTAGTGCACAAGTGGTTCAAACGGTACCCGATATTTACGAGAAAAATACAGGGGCAACCGTGTCGACGAGAGAAACAAAACTAAGGAGACTGGTCGCAAGTTTGGCGACGAGGGACGAAACTAAAAATAAAAAAGGTCTCACGACAAAAGTGAAAATCATGACGCCTCTTCAAACAAAGTTATTTTGTGGGGGAACGACCCGTGAAATGACGTTTCAAAATAATTCCACAAATTAATACTCTTCAAGAGGGTCACAACGGCATACCACACCATAGTGTTTGGATACAAGAAAGGTCCAAATTAATTACGTGTACGAACAAGAGTACGCGCACGTACAACATACGATCGAAAACAGACCGTGACATCCTACCCACCTTAGAATAAAGTCCGTCCTCGGACTTTCTAACTATAAATATATCTAGCCACTCTAGTAACTACCCCAATCATACCACATTATAATTCAATCCAGATATAGTCACTACAAGTGCTTATATATGCACTAGGTAGTCAAGCAGTAATACTACCAACATGTATATATTTACGCCCATTCTAAACTTTCACCTATCATAGTCAGTCAAATTCATACACGTACTTCAATCATTCATATAATCACGTACATCCTTATATAACTATTAAACGCTTATTACATACCACGGTGCACACACTCACAAACAATTAAATAGTTCACACCAGCAAATACAATCGTAACACTCCACGTTTATGTAACTACCTGTGAACAAAACAATAAGGATACACTACTCCCTATATCTCCTAGTGTACATTCAATCTTAATAACACATGTAACCACGCCATACCACATTAGCTCTTGCTTCCTATATCTAATATGCATTCACTACTACCTTAAATTCACAGATATATAGTTATTCAAATGCACACAAATATTTCACCATATATTCACATCACATACTGTCCTATAACTATATTCAAGACACGCCACACATACCATAGTCACCAATACCTATAACTAAGCACATACTTACCCGTGCATGGTGCACACCCACACACGCTAACATACCATTCATACATACCACTCATACCACTATATGCTCAGCACATTCACACACCTAGTTTAGCTAGCACATATACGTTCACATAGGCAAGTCCTTAGTAAATAACTATACAACCAGACCAACACATATAACTAGATAATGGTATAGCCATCCACAATCATGTGCGTAACACAACCAGTCACAACCAATCTTATCACTATACATACATCATCCATTACTATATTCATAGTTCTATACGCAAGCTACACACATGTGTAACAATATACTTAGAGTTTACCCACTCAAGCTTGAGTGAGACGCAAAACCCACACCAGAATACTCTATATACATAACACGGTATCTATACATATACCAATACCACTCCAATATGTGTGTGTATATATATATATCTACCAACGTAACCACACACGACCGCAATATCAATCACACCTAATATCTAGTCAAGTAAAGCGCACACAATGCAATCCCTTTACACCCTATAATAATATTACAAATATCAGCACACGTATAATTATAGTACACCTTCTACTACATGCATTCATCGTGTAGTCACACACATGTAATATATTCACGCCATAGCAATATCCAATATAACCAATACACTACTACATATACCTATCCATGCATAGCCACGACATACAATAATCGTGTATACCTCATGGTATACATGTACACACACAACATCCCAAAAGAACAAGCAATACCAAACGAAATTATAACCATATTATCATCTGTATATCACCCATATTCTCATGTAGCAAATACATAACTACTTACGTCTAAGCACAATACATATCTACGTACGAGCACACACTCACACGTACTAACACATAGGTCATATAATAGGCCTACTCACTTAACTATAAGTACACCTATTATCACTACCTAACATGCACATGACTTACTAGTATACTATTTCAAACATTTACCACATACTCTACTAGCAGATATACCAACGCTAAATCTAATATACATAAACGTACCTAAAGTAGTATAGCTATCCACACTTACATAACTAATATTATTCACACAACTTTACATATATATCACGAATAGCACTGAGTATACATATATATCACAAGAGACAATCCTTAATATCCTTAGGGCAACACACTCATACAGGTCCACACACTCTACCTATATACACACCACGACTACATCCCGAAAACCAAAGTGCCCACTTCTAAATCAGAGTTGACACAAGCAACGGCAAGCACTAGTAGGACGACTACGCAAGAGAAAGGAAACCAAAATCAAATAGCGTAACAAAACAAGATCGGAAAGAACGGGTTCAGATAGGACAAAGATAAGGAGACAGCTTGGTTAGGTGAATCAGGGATATAATTGTGAATGTTTAGGTAAAGGGAAGGAATGTGTAATAATACCCTTATAGGATACAGAAAAATAGTGTGTAAATGACCTAAGTTAAAATACGAAAAGTATAAAAACTGTCGTACTTCAAAAGTTGGAGTTCCATTTGCATAGGAAAATATTTAGGAGTCGGTAAAATAAGTTGTTTGAATTAAACTTGAGTAGTTTATATATAGTAGAGGAGGAAATGGTATTTTGGATTATCATGTCATTATATGAAGAAAGTAAGATATTTACACGAGTGTGAAAGACATAGGTTAGTAAATATGGTAAGATAATAATTTTAAAGATTTCAGCGAAAAATTTCGAAATTCGGAGAATGTATGGAGTCTTAAATGCATGTTGAATGTTTTCAAATAACTTAAACTGGAAGAGAAATTCAAAATAGATAACATTGAAAATATTCATTGAATGGTCAGGATAGTGATGGAGAAGTTTCAACGATTGACGATGGGTGACACGTAGGTTCACGTGATTCGAAAGGAAGTGAATCAAATAAAACGTAAATATGAATGGAAATAATTTAGTGAAACTGCTAGGATGGAGTCCTACGGTCGATAACACGAAAGTGTAATGATCAGGAAAATGATAGGATCAGGGTTCTAATTACCGGGTCGGCTGGAGATCAGGAGGAACTTAACACTATGACTCTCTAAGGAACTAGACTGTAATAAAGGTCCCAGGGAAGGATCCTAAGAGATGTCAAGATTACGTTCTGCTGCACCCGAAATTGTCGGACTCAATCCAACGGCTAAAAGAGAAGCTCTATAAGTCTAATATGGTCAGGGCTGGGCAAGAGACTGCTAAGGCAACCTAGGACGAGTACAACTTAATCTTGAAGAAGGCTCTAACTATCAAACCTGGACATCTACCTAAGTCTTCCTACCATCTAAGACAGGGAAATGTTCAGATTAGACTTAATCATGGCTTGGATGTTCCGAATATTTAATTGGATGGTGTTTATCATTATTGTTGTTCAGATATTTCGTAAATGCAAAGAGGACCTGCATGGGCCACCAACAAAACCTGTCACGCCCCGCTTCCCTAAAATGGAAGGCGAGACGTGATGAGGTCCGCTTAGACGTGGAGCTGTGAAGCTACAATCTGATAAGCGTCTGTAAAAATTACAAATAATAGCAGGTCCTTGCATTGCGACGAAACAACAACAATAATAATGAAGCAGATAAAAGAACATCCACTAACAAAACATCCAACAATTATTCCAACAGCACAGAAAAGTCACAAAAGTACAAGTCTGAACAATAGGCCTAAAGCATGGCCGAAACAAAAGTAAAGAGAGTCACCGGCTGAGACTAAGGGTAGGACCGGAATCCTCGAACTGAACGTCAGCAACCTATCATCCTCAGCAACTAAGTCAGGCTCTAAACCTGACATGTGACACCCAAAGAGAAAAGGGTACATGTCAGCAAAAGTCTCCCAAAGAAAGCAGAGAACTTTTGTGCAAGGATACAAATAAAATAAAGCGACTAGCAGTTCTAAACATAATGAAAAGACATGACATTTAAAGAATGCAACAATTTAAGATGACATGATGACATGCATGCACGTCGTAGCAGAAGCTACGAAAAACACTGTTTCCACGAGTCACGAACATTATCATTTCACGATGTGCACATGGTTTACTCCTTACAGCTGAAGGAGCGAATCAGGCATCCTTCTACGCTGCGTGATAGCTTAACCCTACCCCCTCCACGTATGTCGAGCCTTGGTTTCCCAAGTACGTGAGCTCGCTTCTGGACCACGAGTCCAGGAAGTGTTTTTCATTATGGACTGATGCCCACCTTCTGGATTATGAGGCAAGAAGTGTTTTTGGCATAGGGTTGTGCCCGCAAAGCAGGTGCCTAGCCTCGATCATTACAATAAGTGTAGCGTGTGCTACTCAATCACGATGAACATTGGATGCATGCAATGACATGGCAATGAACAGATAATTTACGTACCGTTAATTGAAATTAAACATGGCATGGTAGCATGAAAGCAAGCATGATAAGGGTGTTAGATCTAGCTTCGTTGTCAAGCTAGATCAAGTAGGGTGTCGGATCTAGTTTCGTTATCAAACTAGATCAAATAGGGCGTCTAGGCGACTATCATTTCACCGCCTAGTCTCTTTTACGCTACTGAACAAAATGGTCTAAGACATGGCCTAAACAGAAAACTGGCAAGTATCACTTGCCTGCACAACCAAGCTGAAGTCAAGATCAACCAGAGTCCAAACTACCTACGTGTTCAGTTCGCAGTCCAGCCTACATCCCAATTATTAATATTGATTAGTGAAGCACAACCATCAGAAATTACCAATTTTAGTTGATTAACATGCAAGTGGTGATTTCTACAGGACAGATCTTACCTCAACACGACGCGAGAGCTACTCTGATGTCAGGTAGCGACGTCAGGGGTTGGATTCCTGTAGTGCGTATGGTACGGAATGACGAGTTCTCTGTCATAAAACACGGGTTCAATGAGTTCGTTACGACGGACCAGAATTATTAGGCAATCCTAAAAACGTCTAATGATCCAATTTTATTAGGTCCTCTGTCCTACGATGGATTTCAAAACAATATTAATGAACGTTAAATAAACTAACAGGATATCTACATCACGTTGCAAGTACGAAAATATACAACAATTAAAACTAGCAACCTAGGCTTAACACGTTAACCAGAAATCGTGTAAACAAGTTATCAGCCCTATGAATAATCTTGTTAACATCAGTATATCACGTCCACTGATCAGAGTTTATTAAAGCTACTAGCTTGCAAACACCATATCAATAAGTCCGTTCATTATGTATTTATGGTTCAAGACTATTAGTGAACGATACAAGCGTGTTCTAAAAGAGCGCTACTAACCGTAGTGAGGAGAACCTCTACGAGACTTCCGGGGATCGTCGTGGGTCGTCAACGGCTAGAGGGCGGCGGTGCGTCGCTGTGGCATGACGAGGATGTCGCTGCACGTGGTCAGCACTCTAGTTGTCGCTGTCAACACCCTTGCTGTCAGCGCAAGAGGGCTGCCGCTATGCGTCGTCGCGTGGCTGGGCGAGGCTGTCAGCGCCTGGGCAGCGGCGCTACAGGCGGTCTACGATGGGAGAGAGGGTCGACAACACCCCGGGGTAAGCGCTTATCACTGCCACGCGAGGGAGGACAGTTGCGGCTGCCATGACAGCGCTCGGGCAATGCCGTCGCTCGCTGGTGGAGTCGTAGGCTGCCTGGGGAACGTCGGCGGCCAAAGGACAGTGCCGGGCGGCGCTGCGGAGCTCTGGGGCGGCGCTGTCGCCGTGACAGCGCCAGAGGGCACTGCTGCTCTCTAGGGCAGAATCCGACGGTGCTGCAGTTGCCTGGGCGGCGCTGCCGTCGCCTGGAGATTGCTGCCGCGGCGCCAGGAGATGGCACATGCAGGCGGAAGATCAACGGGGAAGGGCGAGAGGAAGTCGGGGAGATTGAAAGGAGATGGCGGTGGCTAGGTACGGCGGAGATGGAAGGGCATGCCGTCGGAGATGAGATAGATCGGAGAGGGCTTAGTTTACGGCGCTTCGAGGTCGGAGAATGACTTGGTTGTTATGACGGCGCTAGGAAAGATGTTGCGTGATAAAAAATGACCTAGGCTAGTTGTGTCTTTTATTGGGTTGGGCCTTGCTATATGTGATGGGTTTGGGGTGCACTTAAGGAGTTGGGAGAGGAGTGGAATTAAGGGTTAACTAGGATTTGGGTGATGAATAGAATAGAAAGATTTTGTTTGATACGTATGAGGAAATTTCCTCATTTGCTAAACACCAATTGGATTAGGGTAGTTGTGGGTATATTGGAGAGAGAATTTGAGAGGGTAAGGGTACGGTTAAGGGGGAAATAGGGTGAGACTATGGGAAAATAACATATTAAAATTAGACATATATGCTGATTAATGGGAAATCTAGTGCACAAGTGGTTCAAACGGTACCCGATATTTACGAGAAAAATACAGGGGCGACCGTGTCGACGAGAGAAATAAAACTAAGGAGACTGGTCGCAAGTTTGGCGACGAGGGACGAAACTAAAAATAAAAAGGTCTCACGACAAAAGTGAAAATCATGACGCCTCTTCAAACAAAGTTATTTTGTGGAGAAACGACCCGTGAAATGACGTTCTAAAATAATTCCACAAATTAATACTCTTCAAGAGGGTCACAACAGCATACCACACCACAGTGTTCGGATACAAGAAAGGTCCAAAATAACTACGTGTACGAACAAGAGTACGCGCACGTACAACGTACGATCGAAAACAGACCGTGACAGATGTGGTGCTCCTCCCCCACAAAAACGACCGGGAGGCGACGCCGTCGCCGCCGCCCAAAACGAACGACGAGTGTGGCTAATTTGTTAATTAAAGTTTATTTCTTAATTAATTAACTATAATCATTATTTAAGCGCTAATTAATGTAATTTCGGTTAACTTTTTAACAGAATACGGGATGGAGGGACTATTAAGGTTAACGTTTAACATTTGATGGACATGAGAGCAAATACGCATATTTAAGAGATAAATATCAAAATACGCATTTTAAGAAATGAATATGAGAAAACCCCATAAAAATTAGCCTTTTAACATGCAAATGTTTTTTTAAACTTGCTGGATAATCTTTATTAATATATTACTAGAAATAACATGTGCATATAGTGTACGTCTCAAAAAAACCTCATGAACAGAATGTGATGCACGCATGCAAACGAAAAAAGTGAGAAGTGTGAGTGTGTATGTCGTTATCATTGGTGGTAAAAGGATAAATCTGGTGGTTAAAATGCAAAAACCTTGGGGGATATATGGAAAAAATCCCAAGGGCAAACATGTAAATAAATGGAATGATTGGCCAAGATTTTTTTGTTCTTTTGAGTGGGGGTCACCACAGCTGATAGACCGTGCCACATGGGACACAGTCAATTGAGTATCCCCAATTTGTATAATGGATGATTGTAAAATGTTTTTTTCAAAATTTTCATCCATATATCAAACAGGAATTTTAGACTTTAAAACTCATTTCATTTTCTCTTGCCTATTCCACATGCAATTTTTTATGAAGAGATAATAAGACAGATTTGTATAGGATAAAACTCTCATGAATAATATTGTTCATCCATGGTTTATTGTTTTTAGAAGTAGTTATGTTAACTACTCCAATTTATATTATTATTTGACCAAATATTAAAATACTGATATTTTAAATTGAGTTATTATCTCTCACTTGACCCAACACAACATTATATTGATGCAACTTTACTTTATGATCAAAATATCAGTTGCAGCAATAACAATATTTTTCGTAAGATGCTTCATAAATGCGTCCAACTTTAATTTGCTTTATACAACAAAATTGTATGACATGGACACTGAAAGTGCATGATTTATTGTAATGTCTCAATGCTAACAACAATGACCACATATATTTAAACATGCAATATTGAAGGGTTTTCTGAGTCCCTAGGGCTAAAAAATCGACGTCCGGCCTAAGTCGGTCGGACGAAGAAAGCAAACATGAAGTGGAAAAATCATCTTACAACATTTTTACAGAATCTCTACTTTCCCGAGGTTGGATCCGACTAGCCCCTATGGATAGATCTATCTAACTATTGCAATTATAAACACGTGTAAATTAAACCACATACCTTTCACTTCGTTTCTGCAAAATACGAAGCGTCGTTTTCAGCAACATTTCTTTATCTCTGAGTTGATGCCCCGCGCCGCTTCTCCCAAGCCGAACCGCTCCTCAAGTCGAACCACGTCCGGAGTCGAACCGCGTCCCGAGGCGAGCAACACCCTTGTCGTCGAGCCAACCACGCACCAAAGAAAGTTTCACCTTGAGTGGATCCTCCGTCAAGACTTCGGATCTGATCCGAACTCCTTCGCTGCTTTGCCAGAGCCTGATTAGGAGCAAGGAAGAATTAGGAAGAAAATGGAATATTAATTTAAGTTTAGGTCCGAGCTTGTTCACGTTTAATGGAGATTCTCAGATCTGTAGCTTGGTGCGAGTTTCAAGGGGAAGGTTGGCCCCTATTTATATAGGCGGCTGACCCCTCCTCTTTCTCAATTACCGATGTGTGACTAAAAGTTTGGAGGAGAAAATTAACTTTAAGTTTAACCTTTACGAAGGCTAAACTCCAATGAATTTTCCATCCCTCGCCGTTGAGCTCCAAGAATGATGTCATACATCTTGTGAAGAGGGTTGAATGGTGAACGCATAGGAAAAAACAGTGCTCCATTCCGAGTCCATTTGACCCCTCAAACGAGCGTCCAAAGATAGCCCAAAATCATGCAGTTTCGTGAACTGCAGCCGCCAAAACCAAAGGGCATGAAAAACTAGAACGTGTGGCCTGTGTGGGGCCCACGCACGCAGCCTGGCACGTGCTCAACGTGCAGCCTGGCACGTGCTCAACATGCAACCCACGGGCGCATGCGGGCAGGCGCGTGCGTCTGCCATGCGGGTTGGTTGCCCGCCTCGCGGGCAGCGGACCCGCAATGCCCAAAAAGGGCTATTACCGATGTTTTGGCTCTACCTTTCGCGTTTGAAGTTTGTTTTGGACGCCGTTTGAACCTGTGTTTAGACCGTGACGTTCATGTCATCCATGTACATATCTCATGTGTCCATTCTATATAAAATATGCTCGTAAACACTTTACGACATATTCAAAACCTTTTACATCCTATGCAATATTCCCACATCCTTAGTATTCTAAAACTTACAACGCACACTATTTGCGACACATTAAATTCCCATTTAATATTAAAATCCATTTGCATCAAATACAAATGAACTAAGGGCATACATCCCTCAACATCTCCCACTTGCACTCAGGATCATTTATCCCGAATCCAGAAGCTAACTGCAACATCTTTGCAGTTTTATGTCTCGTGCATCAAATGCATTTTCTCCATATTCTTACATATTACTTCACGAAGGTCTCACTCTATATGAGATCCTACAGCTTGACCCTACTACATGTGGGGCTCGAAACCCCAGACGGTAGTGACCACGAGCAGCAAGTGTCGTCCCTGTTTCGGTATCATAATTATGTGGTTAACTGATCGACATGAGTATTGTCGGAACCACCTTGACTGTGTCCGTGATGAATGTCCCTTCGTCAAAACTATGCCGTTGAGTCAAGCCTATGGTATGGTCAACTGTCAACCCCAATAGCTCGAAGCCGGTTAGTCTCCATCGATCTTTAGTCAAACAATGGTGGACCTCTTCCAACATAATCCGGCCAGAGTTTTTACTAAAGATCAAACTAACACGTGCGACACTAAGTCCCCTTGACCGGGAGAGACGAATCCTATCTTGGTCATTACTCTCTGCGCACGCTTCAAGTGTCACCCAACCAAAGACCTTTCAACGGGGCTTGCCCCGAGGCTAGATCAGAGATCTAAGTAACACCGTTCACGTACAAGTTCGTACAATAACTTGAAGTCTAAGGACCAACTTGCCTATCATCACCGAGCGTTATTGCTGACAGATTAGTCAATGTTAAACATATGATAATTCTCGATGGGTCGTTCAGTGAACTTATTCTCCAATGAGTACTTGTGTCTCGTCATCGACTTTGCCAAGTCAAATGACCATAAGATCATCGTCACCACTCCATGGTCAAGACTACAACACAATGGTCTATCCGATGTGTCGATATCCCTTTTTCGAAACATCTATGACCACGAACGTTTTTAGACCTATGCTACAATCGGTCAAATACTTCTCCATGATCGAGATCTCCATCTTGATACATGTTTGACCTCGCATTAAGTCTCAGGGCTATACCTAAGTTCTAATTTAAACTACACTTTTATTAACTTAGGTAAATTCTTACCAAACATCTTACTGTTATTTTGAACAAGATGTATGTAAACATCTCCTACTTGCACTCAGGCCCATTTATCCAGTTATCTTATACCACATTTACACATAAGTCTCTCTAGACTTCATGTGGTGGATCCTTCGTGAGTGGATCTGCTAAATCGTCTTCTGTATAGACTTAAGGGTTCTATGTTTCTACTAGATCACAGATTTGAATCTCATCTAAATCATTTCCTTGGTCTCTTGGAATCCATAAAATTTGTCTTACCTGTATTTCATCCAGCTTATTGTCTTCTACGAGATTAATCCAAAATAGTCACTGGTCATCCACACCGTTCATAATCATTTCTGATAAAGTATCAAACTATTTGACTACTTTGTCAAAACATATGTTATGGCTCCTTGATACGTCACATGCCTTTTATTCGCTCCCACTGACCTAGAAAACACTATGAGTTTGTTCTTCGAAATCATATTTGGAAAACATACATATTCCAGTATTCATGGTCATCATGAGCATTGATATCGAGTCCGATCCGAATAGATCTGTACACAACTGTTGCTGAGAAGTTTCATCATAATCTGTTTATAGGAATTCTGATGAAAACCGTTCTCAACCAGCATAACTTGTACTTCGCCATTTTCCATCTGAATAATCTTCTATCCTGAAGATTCTCTTGCAGCCAAAAGGAACACTTCCCTTGGGCACGTCTTCTAAGGTCCATACCGTATTTACGTGCAAGGACATTTTACGGATCGTATCAAGCTATTTATTAGAGTCCCTACTCCGAATGGCATCCTGGAAGTTGACTAGGCCATCATCAACTATGATGTTTTACTCGACTCCTTCGTCTCACGAGGCTCGAGTAACCCTGTGACTTCTTAACGATTAATTTGAGGAATATCATTTTTATAAGGTTCTAACATAAACTTATCAATAACCTGGGCATTTATTAACTGGTGATTATCCCAGAAGGAAGATTGTAACTCAGAGTCACTAGCCATGTGTCGCACCAAGCCTAACAGAGTATGATTCATGCTCTCCAACACACCGATGTGTTGTGAGACTTGACCTGGGAGAAAATCTCATTCTCTTTTAATTATGCAAGAATTACATAGTAAAGTACTCGCCTCTTTGATCCGATCGAAGTGATTCAAATACTTCTGTCATTTTGTTCTCTATTTCATCAGACTTGTGTTTCATCGAGAACATGTGTCTTAATAAAATAAGAACACCATATCATGGCTATTAGACTTGGGTCTGGATACATCCTATGTACAAGACATTGAGTTCACCAACTCATTCTCCCACTGTCTTACAGAAGGATTTTTTGACCATCATACCTTTAAGACAATACTCACAAGCGTCTTTCGACTCATAATACGAGAGGTCAATAGACCCCTCTTTATGTAACTTGTCAAGTCTGTTTTATTCGGTATGCCTAGTCAATATTTGACAAAGATATATTTTGTTACTTAACTTGCGCATTCATGTATTAACTCTTAATACAACATTGTTATACGTAATAATCACATCGAAACATTTCTTCTAAATTAATGTGACGACATTCGCCAAGTATGATGATATACGTCCCATATGGCCTAAAGACAACTTTTGTTCATTAGCCAATATGTGAGACTATATTTACCTTTGTATAACAATTATTCTGAAATTTTAGAAATCAAACATGTCCCCTTTTAAGTTCCTCCTAATATGCCTTTTCTTGTGATAGACCAAAAATTCTTTCTCAATGAATTTTCCTTAGTCCTTCTCCTTTCTAAATCACATTTAGACATTTCATGTCCTAACACAAATATTAGATGTGCAAGCTACTCATTGTAACCCCTCGTAGAGCGTAATACGACTATAATGTAGTGACCCTATGCTATGAGGAACAAACACTAGAGGGGGGTGAATAATGTTTTATAGAATTATAAGGAATTTACGCCAAATAAAACCCTAATTAACCAACAAATGCGGAATACAATAAGTGAACAACAACGCAAGGAATAATGCAATGCTAACAAGCAATCTACCCTTGTTCGGTGCCACCAAGTCTCCACGACTTGTTACCGGTGCCCTACTCCAGCAACACCCGAATCCCCTTCGGATACTCTAGCAAACCGCTAGAGATTTCCTTTAGCCCACTTGTGGAAAACCTCCAACAAGTGCAATCGACCTACAATCGATGTCCGTGTATCCCACAACTCAGGAACACGCAAAGTCCTTAATCCCACAACCTGGGACTAAGCACACTCACATAAACCGAGAGTAAAACGAAATCTTGACTCCCACAACTTGGGATCAAGCCAATCCTCTCACCACCGTGAGTATACAACAAATATGAATTATAAAGAATGAAATATAAAACTTCTTACCACAAAATCCTATGCCTTGAGAAATACTTACCAATTTAGGGCAAGAATGGATTTTGAGGAAGATGAGATCACCAAACCCTAGCTCCACCAAGATGAGTAGCAATAGATGGCTAGGGAGGAGTTGGTGACTTGGATTCAAGCTCTTAGCTTGAGAAGCTCACAAGGAATGAGAATCTCTCTTAAGGAATTTGGGCTCAAAGAGTAAGGGAGAGATTCTAGTGAGATGAGAGAGCTTGGAATAGGAGTTGAATGGCTCTCTTTAAAGATGTGAAAATGTCTCTAATTTCAGCCTTGGATCCCTGGTTAGAAGCACTCAAACTTATATATGGAAGAGAGAAAACGGTCACAAAATTCGTGGCATTAAATGCCCCAACGGCTCTACTCTGAAGCTGCTTAATCGGTTTAAGAAGGATCATCAACCGACTAGATTGACAACTAGTCGGTCAGTGAACCTTCTTGGACCGACTAGATGGTTGACAGAGAAGATGGTGAAATCTGGGTAAGAACTAGTCGGTCTAAGAAGGATCATCAACCGACTAGATTGACAACTAGTCGGTCAGTGAACCTTCTTGGACCGACTAGATTGGCTTTTAATGCATTAACCATCCTTCTTGAACCAACTAACTGGTCAACAGTACAAAGGTCGAATTTCAGAAGGAAAACTAGTCGGTCTGAGAAGAGACACCAACCGACTAGATCGTTATTTAGTCGGTCGGTGAACCTTCTTGGACCGACTAATTGGTCAACAAATGGTCTTGAATTGATTAGGATAACTAGTCGGTCTGAGAAGGATTTCCAACCGACTAAATCGTCATCTAGTCGGTCGGCGAACCTTCTTGGACCGACTAATTGACCAACAGTGAATGGGCTGAATTAAGCAAGGATATCTAGTCGGTTCAAGAAGGATTCCCAACCGATTAGATCATCATCTAGTCGGTTGGTTCTTCTTCTTGAACCAACTAAGATGCATATGAAGCCGTGAAATGAAACGATAGGCTACGGGAAAGTTTCTAATGGCTTCTAAGGCAATCCTAGAGATACGATAAGAAAGTTAAGAAGATTTCTAGGCAAGTACTACTCAAGGCTTAACATTCTACTAAACCGAAGCTAGAAGACAATATAAATAACATGACGAACCGTCTTCGAAGCTTCAACATGGAGAATCTGAATCCCTTGACTTCATGAATACTCCTTGAGCTTCAACAAAGCTCCAGGCACAACGATCACGCGTTCTGAGGAAGTCTTGGGACGTCGCTTGAGATGAACAAATTACTTTGGCGACGATCTCCATAATTCTTCATAGACTTGAGTCTTTTAGTTGAATGACTTGAATATCTTCAACGTCATGGTCTTCGAAGCTTTTGACTCATCCATTCCTTTCTTCTCTTTGGATTGAATCTCCATTCATTTGTTGATGCCATTGGCTTGAGGTTAGAAGTAGTCTTTGAGTTCTTCAAGCCAATGCTTCACCTTTGTTGATCTACCAAGTCCTCCACTTGAATCAACACGTGTAGTCACTTTTGATCTTCTTGAATCTAATTGGTGACTTTTTAGCTAACTGCAATCACAAGAGTTAGTCACAATGATTTGTGTTTGATCATCATCAAAATCAAGGTGGAGAGTCCAATACTCAACATTCTCCCCCTTTTTGATGATGACAAACTAAATATAAACAAAACAAATAATTGTGCATTAAATAACTTACTCCCCCTGCAATGATGCCAATCACGTTAATATCAATAATCAATAGCATCATTCAGTAGTTAATAGTGTATGTATCACATGAGGTTGTGTATATATCGCATGAATGACCAAAAATAATATGCATACACAACTCAAATCATATAGGTGATACACATCATAAACATGATCATGATTACCAACATATATATAATGTAATCAATATAAACCAAGGTAATCACCAATGCTCCCCCTGAATCATATACATGAATGATCATACATAAATTCTATATGATTCAAGTTATTATTTAACACTCAACATTTAATAAGCACATCATCTTGTTTATTTCTCTCCCCCTTTGTCATAAACAAAAAGGTATAGGGGTATAGAAACAACAAATGCAACAATAGAGTGGAAAACATAAAGGTATATCAATTGTAAAGTTCTCTAATGTAAAGTTACCAATTGAAAACTAGATATCAAAATAAAGATATCAAATGCAAGAGCACATATCCAACAACAACTCAATCACCCTCAATTATCACAAAAAGATAAGCAATAAGCATATGTGATAAAAGATTACAATAGATACTAATTGTAAGGAGTAGTGTGAGCAGTGTTAGAAAAGTGACAATGCAAATAACATGACATCACTTGTGAAAGAAACACAAGTGATCAAATAGTGTCAAGTCCCAAACAAACTCAATTATCACAAAGATTTATAACATTAAGCATAATGTGATAGACTGTCCTGTGATACCAATAGTATACTTGGCAAGATATATTAAGCATAATTTAGTGCATGGAAAACAATTCTATGTTTTCATACAAGTAAATCTATTTAATTAATATAATCGTCGAGCGACGAAGTAAACAAACATGACTACGGAAATTCTTAACCATGTGTACAAAGTTATGTTAAAATAACACACATTAAGTATAATGGTATGAGAAACCAATTGTAAACATACCAAGTATAAGTGAAGTGTGCGATGTGGGGTGACAAGGTGATACAATGAAAATGAATATCAAATATCTATATCATGCAAAAGTGTTATGCCAAAATAGAGATAGTAACATTACAAAACGTATGGCATACATAATTCTAGCACCCTAGGAAACTAATTGAAACAATGTTCAAAAGAACCATAGTACTAGCATGCATTCCAAAATAGATACTCACATAATGAGTCAAAGATAAGCATGGAATGCCATAAGCATAAGGAAGATAAGCACTATATCATACGCTCAAAACTAGCATCAAACAAGATCATGTAAAGATGATATCCATTATAAATAGTCTAACAATTGTAAATATGATACCAAATGTAAATATTATATGTAGAGATGATACCAATTGTAATATAACAGAGTATGGCAAGCAGGCAAATACTGTCAAAATCATGATATTACTTGAGAAAGAAACCAAGTGAACAAATAGAGACATGATTTCATTCTAGCTCAATTATCACAAAGGATTCAACATGAGGCATAATGTGACAAAATATCTTTTGAGCAAAGGCATGAAGATAGTCTACGATCAAAGTCACAAGGTAGGTCATAAACGAGTAAAGTTATCATGAACATCGTAAGCATGCATACCAATTGTGCGAATAGAATAAAAAGACTTGTGTAAGCACAATATAATCGGAGGTAGCATCAAAGAAGTCATAGTGCATCAAGATATATTCATGGAAGAATATCTATGACAGAATTGAATATACATATCATCAAACACAATATAAAGCTTATGTGATCGTGTAAAGCACAAGTTATCTCTAACATCTCATCAAAATAGCATAAAATATGAGCGTGAGATGAGAGATGACATAGTGAGAAATATAGCTTGAAGATCACTAACTAATATGAATGAATATTATGTCACTTGTGAAAATATCTTACATGAAAGATTTAGCTATAGACATGAAAGATCTCTTGAATAAAAATTATAGCTAAACATCAGTCATGAAGTAATTAAAATGACAAGTAACATACATTGATCACCCCAAATCATATCAATACGTCTCATAAAGATAATGATAAAAACCATAGGAAAAGTATGAGATGTGTGTTGATACAATGAACAAATATGCATAAAGATCCTAAATCATTAATCTTATACATGGCATGAATTGTGTATAACATGATGAAGTGTATCATGCCAGTAAGAAATGAATCTTAAATGAAGGAATTGAAAAATTTTCAATGAAGATTAAGATCAATATACTTAATACAGTCTAATAAACAAGCAAGCATGTCATACACATCAGTTATCATATCCAGAACATATAACAATCTTCACACAAAAGCATGCATGTGAGGAATGCGATGTGTGATGACAACGTGTTCCAAAGATATGAACATCAATAAACAACTAACCAAATCATTATATGAATGTTATAGCTACCATGATACATGAGTCGTAATAAGACATACATGACATACATGAACATGGCAGTCACATAAACAAACAATCTTCATGAGGGTGTGACAAGAATGAGCTAATGAAGTAGTATGCTATATTACATAAATTCAATATATTAAAATACCAATTGTAAATATGGTAGTCAAAACCAATATATTAAAATACCAATTGTGCAAAACACATACTTACAACCATTTAGCTTTCCCTATATGTGTGCATCTCCAATGCACCATCCTTTCCTTTGAATTGATCCATCATTTGTAAACCAAGGAGTGTGTAGGGTAGGCATCTTGCACAACAATCTGACAATTCAACAATTGGTGGTATCCAAAAACTTTTTGGATCCAATAGGTTAATGAACAAAATCAAGTAGTCTAATAACCAAACATTTACCAATTGTAAATAACACTCATCAATAGAAATGCATGACATGCATTAATAGGAGTTATAATAATCACGAAATCATACATATAAGGAATTAACAATTCTCAATCATTAGAAATTAGAAACACCTAGACTAATAATTCCTATGCATATGATTTAGTCAAGCAACATCATTATGAATACGCATATCTAATACAATAGTGTGTGCTAGAAAGATTCCTCGTTCAATATGCATATGTGCACAAAAAAAACATTCACGGCACAACACATATCGAAGGAAGGCATGAAAAGTAATACCACAAAGAGTGTGCATGAAAAGCATAAAGTATTAATTTTCAAAACCAAATTTCTCTTTCCTTTGGCATATCAACAAGATAGAAAATCACCAAGGGTTAGAGAAATCAACTAATCTATATGCACAACATAATATGAGAGAAATGTAATGGTATATAATGATGTTGGGGGTAGTGGACGAACTCAACTAATCTGATACCAAATGTAATGTCCTGATAGCAATCAAACATGTCATACTCCCTCAAAATCATACAAACTAAGCAAACTTGGAAGTAGAGGACGAACTCACATATAAATATGGGTATAAAAAGTAATCATACAAGCATGGTACCCAAGCAATGAAACGCAATATGAGTCGCATGAGAATATGTCATTCCTAATATACGATTCTATATGTGTGTTCATACCATGCCTAGAAACAATCTTAGGAATCCAAAAGATAGTGATTTGGGATTCTTAAGAAGAGGTAGAGGCATGAGTAGGAAGTTGGGATGCACGTTTGTGAAGTGGAACATAAATATAAGCGTGTCCAATGTGTGAAACATGCAAATGAGCATTAGTTCTAACATGAAAATATTTAAGCCACATGTTATCAATAATCCTCGAATAAACATATGAGTAAGGATTATGAATACACAATGCACATTGGTCAAGAATTTGACACACGTGAAACACATAGACATGAATGACATACGAGGCACACAATATGCAAACATAGAATGCATGAGATAGTCTCAAACACAAAGTGACATCTACATGCATCAAACACACATGGAAACCAAATGTAAGAATATACTTACAACATTAAGCTCCCCCTACTTTGGTGCATCACTTAAGCACCAACAACTCCATTTGAATGAAAATCTTTGCAAATTAAGGAGTTGGTAGGGTTGGTATCCCAATGTGGATTGAACCTAGAAAACATAATTTTGGTATCCAAAAACCTTTTTGGATCCTATGGGTTAGTCAACAAGTTTAACAAACTAAATTCAAATTATTGTAACCCATATCTTAATGTAATCATATATAATGTTTATGTTGCATGTAATCATGTTACTAGATAAATATTTAACCAAATACATGCATATACCAATTATACCAAAAATAAGTATATATATATATTATAATCCAAACGCATGACATGTATCACATGCAACAAAACATGAATATGAGCTAACGCATGTGTTGCAAGAAGAAATATTAAATATTCTAAATATGAAAATCATAAACACAATGATTTATAAATAATCATGCAATGGAAATTCAATTCAATATGAATTTACGTTTATAATCACACATGAGCATGTAAGGCCAAAATGCAAACAAAAGAATAAATCAATTCTTAATACGAATGCTTTGGTACCCATAAAATGAATATAAACTTATGATACCAAGCAATGAAGGGTCAACGAAAACTAACCCTTCGGAAACCAAGTCCAAGCGGACCGTGATTTCCCAACATAATCATCATTCATAATAATATCATTAATATAAGATTGCACATACATATCCTTAGCATGAATGCTAGTGTTCTTAGGACCCCAAATAGTGTAAGATTTGGGTATCCTCTTCCTAGTGGTTGCATGCACAAAAGGTTGATTTCTACGTGGTGCATGTGGCCTAGGAACATGAGATCTAGCAAGAGCATGAGGAACATTGTGTTGTGCTAAAGCATGATGATGAACATATGATCCATGTTGTGGTGTTGCATACATACGTGGATGAATATGAGGTGTGTATGCATGAGGATGATCATGAGAATAAGCATGCAGATGTGGATGTGATAATAAGCATGTGAAGGTGCATGAGCATGAGTACGTGCATGAGAGTGTCTCACATGAGTGTTTGCACGTGCTCGTGGGTGTGGAACATAAAAACCATCATTCGTGTGAACATGTGGTGTAGGAGGTGTGTTCTTACGTGGCATAGTATTTGTGTACATGAATGCATGACCCTTCTTTGGATGTCCACCCAAAGTGGGTTTCTTTCCAAAAGAGGGAGGAATAGGAGTGGTGGTTTCCTTAGTAGTAGAACTACCCAAGTTGTTATAGACACCACTCGTGGATGCACCGGAGGATGGCTTCACAAAATCTATAGTTACTTCACTATAGGAGGTGCGTGCATGGGATGTACTTGCCTTAGAATAACCAAGGCCAACACGATGGTTTGCCGGTAGTTGATTCTTTAGCAAATCATCCAAGTTGTCCTTTCCCTTGTTGAATCTCTCAACAATGGAGGACATGAGCTCATATTTCTTCGAAATTGAAGAAATAGTGGCATCCAAGGTGGATGCACGTGTGGTGAGCTCGTGCACTTGGGATTTGAGATCCTCATTCTCAATTCCCAAACAAGTGTTTTGAGATTGAAGATTTTCAATCTCAAGATCATTACTATCCGCAATGGAAACACGATAAAGTTGAGATTTGAGGGACTCCACCTCATTTCTCAACATGCCATTTTGAGTAAGCAAATTTGCTTTCTCAATAGCGAGTGTCTCAACAATGGTGTCATTGTTAGAGGTGCTACATGAAGATGTGTTAGAGAGACTAGCAATCTTATTCTTAGCATCACAATATTTATGCATAAGCTTTTGATATTTATCAAATAATTGCTTAAGTTCAATTTTAAGATCATCCGTTGTTACCTCTTCATCGTCGCTATCGCTTTCACTTGAGTCACTTGATTCGTCACTAGAGTCGTCCTCTCGTGCCATCAAACCCATGAATGAATCTCTTTCATCATTGGAGGAAGAACACTCCGAGGTGGACTCTTCTTGCTCCGCTAACATGTGCCATATTTGATATGCCGTTGTTGCCTTGGACACATGCATAAGAATGTCATAAGTTAAATAATCAAGCAAGATTTCCATTACCTCTTGATGTTTCTTCACCAATTCTTTTTGCTCATTTGTCCACTTATGTACGGAAGTGGTAGGTGCGCGAAAGGGCTTCTCCACAAGCTTCCAATAATCCTCATCGAGGGATTGAATGTAAGCCTTCATATTTACACTCCAAATTTGATAATTGGGCCCAAGGAGATATGAAGGAAAAGGGCTTCGTGTGTTGTTGTTGTTGGTTTCCATAGCTATAACCTTGCTTTGATACCAATTGTAGTGACCCTGTGCTATGAGGAACAAACACTAGAGGGGGGGGGGGGGGGGGGGGGTGAATAGTGTTTTATAGAATTATAAGGAATTTACGCCAAATAAACCCCTAATTAACCAACAAATGCAGAATACAATAAGTGAACAACAACGCAAGGAATAATGTAATGCTAACAAGCAATCTACCCTGGTTCGGTGCCACCCAAGTCTCCCCGACTTGTTACCGGTGCCCTACTCCAGCAACACCTGGATCCCCTCCGGATACTCTAGCAAACCGCTAGAGATTTCCTTTAGCCCACTTGTGGAAAACCTCCAATAAGTGCAATCGATCTACAATCGATGTCCGTGTATCCCACAACCAGGGAACACACAAAGTCCTTAATCCCACAACCTGGGACTAAGCACACTCTCACAAACCGAGAGTAAAACGAAATCTTGACTCCCACAACTTGGGATCAAGCCAATCCTCTCACCACCGTGAGTATACAACAAATATGAATTATAAAGAATGAAATATAAAACTTCTTACCACAAAATCCTATGCCTTGAGAAATACTTACCAATTTAGGGCAAGAATGGATTTTGAGGAAGATGAGATCACCAAACCCTAGCTCCACCAAGATGAGTAGCAATAGATGGCTAGGGAGGAGTTGGTGACTTGGATTCAAGCTCTTAGCTTGAGAAGCTCACAAGGAATGAGAATCTCTCTTGAGGAATTTGGGCTCAAAGAGTAAGTGAGAGATTCTAGTGAGATGAGAGAGCTTGGAATAGGAGTTGAATGGCTCTCTTTAAAGATGTGAAAATGTCTCTAATTTCAGCCTTGGATCCCTGGTTAGAAGCACTCAAACTTATATATGGAAGAGAGAAAACGGTCACAAAATTCGTGGCATTAAATTCCCCAACGGCTCTACTCTGAAGCTGCTTAATCGGTTTAAGAAGGATCATCAACCGACTAGATTGACAACTAGTCGGTCAGTGAACCTTCTTGGACCGACTAGATGGTTGACAGAGAAGATGGTGAAATCTGGGTAAGAACTAGTCGGTCTAAGAAGGATCATCAACCGACTAGATTGACAACTAGTCGGTCAGTGAACCTTCTTGGACCGACTAGATTGGCTTTTAATGCATTAACCATCCTTCTTGAACCAACTAACTGGTCAACAGTACAAAGGTCGAATTTCACAAGAAAAACTAGTCGGTTTGAGAAGAGACACCAACCGACTAGATCGTTATTTAGTCGGTCGGTGAACCTTCTTGGACCGACTAATTGGTCAACAAATGGTCTTGAATTGATTAGGATAACTAATCGGTCTGAGAAGGATTTCCAACCGACTAAATCGTCATCTAGTCGGTCGGTGAACCTTCTTGGACCGACTAATTGACCAACAGTGAATGGGCTGAATTAAGCAAGGATATCTAGTCGGTTTAAGAAGGATTCCCAACCGATTAGATCGTCATCTAGTCGGTTGGTTCTTCTTCTTGAACCAACTAAGATGCACATGAAGCCGTGAAATGAAACGATAGGCTACGGGAAAGTTTCTAATGGCTTCTAAGGCAATCCTAGATATATGATAAGAAAGTTAAGAAGATTTCTAGGCAAGTACTACTCAAGGCTTAATATTCTACTAAACCGAAGCTAGAAGACAATATAAATAACATGACGAACCGTCTTCGAAGCTTCAACATGGAGAATCCGAATCCCTTGACTTCATGAATACTCCTTGAGCTTCAACAAAGCTCCAGGCACAACGATCACACGTTCTGAGGAAGTCTTGGGACGTCGCTTGAGATGAACAAATTACTTTGGCGACGATCTCCATAATTCTTCATGGACTTAAGTCTTTTAGTTGAATGACTTGAATATCTTCAACGTCATGGTCTTCGAAGCTTTTGACTCATCCATTCCTTTCTTCTCTTTGGATTGAATCTCCATTCATTTGTTGATGCCATTGGCTTGAGGTTAGAAGTAGCCTTTGAGTTCTTCAGGCTAATGCTTCACCTTTGTTGATTTACCAAGTCCTCCACTTGAATCAACACGTGTAGTCATTTTTGATCTTCTAGAATCTAATTGGTGACTTTTAGCTAACTGCAATCACAAGAGTTAGTCACAATGATTTGTGTTTGATCATCATCAAAATCAAGGTGGAGAGTCCAATACTCAACATATAATACTCTCGTGTGGGTACGCGTCCTTTGAACCATACTTGTGGATGTTGAAACCATTCCATACATGAAATTCATGTCAAGTGGAATGTGAGGGAATGGCCATTTGTGCCTTACATTTGGAATGGCATGAGAGGTAAATAAGCATCCAAGAGTAGGAGTATTTTCATCTTAATTTTTGCACCAATGGCAACTTTGTAATTATAGCACAAGTTAAAGGGATTTTATTGAAAAGCATAATGCAATGGCAAACTTGTAAATAAAAGACCAAGTTGGAGGGTAATTATGAAACAATTGTGAGTGATGGCAAACTTGTAAATAAAGCACAAAGATGGAGGGCTTTTAATAAGGGGCTATGTGCAATGGCAAACTTGTTAATAAATGGACATTTTGAAGAGATATTTTTATCTTATTTTCTTCTACATACTTCTCATTCCTTCTTCTCTTCTCTTTTCTTTTTTTTCTCTTTTTCTTCTATTTTGGCCGAAATTACCCAACAAACATAAACAAAAAAGAGAGAAAGAAAAGAAAGGAAGGAAGGTAAAGAAATCAAAGATGAGGAGGAAGAAGAAGAAGAGTGGGAGTTTGCCAGTGCACAAGGAAGAAGAAGAGGAGGAGGAAGCATTCTTCATTAAGGTAGGAAATCCTATCTTGGCTTTAGAACTTACTTAAAATTGCTTAAGTTAAAATTTTCAAGTGTTGATGATATCATGATATTCTCTAATTGTTGATGGTGTAGTTGTTGCCTATGAAATTGCTGTTTTTAGAAACACTCTAGTTGTCATCCTAGATGTGCAAAATTAATGAATAAATATAATTTGGAAAGGTATTGACATCCTCTACAACTGTCATTTAGGTTGTAAATTCCAATTCTGAATGTATTTTGAAGGAATGCTCCATTTATGTGACTGTGTCAAAATCTGGTAGAATTTGCAAATGTTAGGAAAATGACTGAAACGTTGGCTGCAGATGTCCAAACTTGGTGATCTTAGACAATTCTGAAAGATAACTTCCATATCTACATTTTTATGTTGAACACTTTCTGTAATTATGATTGTAACATGCTGCAAATGACAGTTTTTCTGAGCTCAACATATCTGTTTCTAAGGCAGATTCTGCACTTAAGTAGAATAATTCATAATTCTTAACCTAAATGTCCTAAATTGATGAAATTTTATATCTGGAAGTATAACTTAGTTATCTACAGGTTCCTACTCCAAATTATAACTATAAATGGGTGATATCAGTCAATTTTTGTGACTCTCCGTGTTTCATTGAAATTTGTATTGCTTAGAGGGCATGCCTCACTGGCCTAAGTGTTTATCTCCTGAAGCACATGCAACGTATAATGCCATGGTTCATATGTGGATGTGTTGCCTATTAGTTGTTGTGATTGATTTAGCAGATATATCATGAAAGTACACATCTTGAAATGAGGCTATTAGTCGACTAGGAAGAACATTAGTAAACCAATTATTCGAGCTAAAGGAGGATTTGCGATCTACATTAGTCGACTAGTAAGCCTATTAGTTGACTGATAGCAAAACATCAAAATTATGTAGTTTTGTATTAGTAGACTAATCGACTGATTAGTTGACTAATTACTATAGCAGTAATTGTTAGTCGACTAATAAAGGAGTTAATTTATGCACTGTAGTAGAATGTAGAACACTTTGTATTCATCGACTAATAATTTCAATAGTCGACTAACATAACTTAGAATGAAAAAAAATCAAAGTTCTGCACTAGTCGACCAATTAATGTGTTAGTCAACTAATCAAGGTATGATTTTAACAATGAAGAATTGATACGTATTAATCAACTACAATGGTTTGTTGGTCAACTAATGACACTAGAAATCAAAGGTTAAGCGTAAAATCAATATGATATGATCAAAAAATATCATAGATATTATAAGTCTTAAACCTAGTAGATGAAGTGTGAGTGAGTGCGTCTTTAAGGCTTTAATATCATATCTATGATAAGAAAATAAAATATATATCATTAAATAATAATTCAACAATATTAAGCTCGATTGATATTGAGTATGTGTGAGTCATTATGAAAGATGTTGTCATCCAAATCTTGAACATTGACATAATGTCGTATGCTTTCTGATAGCTGCATAAAACATGTTAGTGTAAGCATATTGTTTTATCATCATCCAAATATATATTGGGATGATCCAATATCCAACAATAGGGATGATAGTCAAAATGGATAGCGGATGTCGTTGTGGTTATGGTGTTCTTTAGACCACAGCCATCAATGATTAGATGTTGTTAATGACCTCGACGTAGAAAGTTTGAGCTGCTCTTGGGTCACTAAATGTGGCTCAGTCGCCCTTTGCTCCGGGTCTAGCCGAGAGGGGTCAAGTCAGGAACGACCATCATTGCTTCAACTAACTTTTTGGGTCTTTGATCAGTGATATGAGTCACAGCAGTTGTCATGAGGGAGGCGTGGTAGTTGATTTGCTTCCTACAGACGGTGCCAATTGTTTCATCAATGTTTTCTCACATTGAAAATCTTGGGATAATGATTTAAAGGATGTGCTTTGAAGGTTTTATCAACCCTATCTCATGTCCATGCCCTTAGGAGAAACGGAATCTAAGCTCAGATCCGCGGCACTGCATGCTTGGAGTATGCTATCCTTTAGTTGAGGAACCTCTGGAGTAAGAGCACTTGAGCAAGCAGCTCGGATCACGCGTTCAACCAACTTGAGATAGCCAACATGCAACACAGTAGCTGTTCATTGGACCAAGGCTGGAACACGGCCAGATCTCCTCAAATGCTTAAACTAAATAAGGTCGAGGCAAACTTGAGGTAACTATGACCGATCTATTAATAAATCGCCCTATAATTCCTCGAGCTATAATGGATATGATGGACAAAATAGACAAGCTCAGTGGGTGAGCTGTTAGCATGTCAGATCAGGGACTCGGAGCTTACTTTTCTCACCAATGGCAATGGGGTATATAATAGGAGTAGCATCAGGGGTAAACTTGTAAAATCAAAACTAATCTGATAGCTCTGATCCAATAGGTTATCCAGATGACAGTCCTTACTTGGATCAACCCACGACTCTTCAACCTATCGTAGTGGGCTCTCATGTGGGGCGATATCTTCGAAGGAACATTAGGTGGTGTAGGTGGTCTTTGGGCTGTCCCTCCTGCGAGTGGGCTTAGGCGTTTTCCTTGGGTGTACCAACGAGTGTCCTCATGGAGAGCATTCAAATTATCAAGGCACGTCTGCTTCTGAAAAAATTTTAAAATTCATATGAAACATATATCCGACCTCAACAAAGTCTTCCAGTTTTCTTTTTAAGTATATTATAGTAATCCCCTTTACTATGTTTACTCATTCACCATACTACATTTTATGAGATACTATTTTGCTCCTTAGGATTTGTTTCATTTAAGTAATTGACTGGTGTTTACAGGTGTTTTCTCACCACAGAATTGTTGACCGAGGGTTGGATGGTCAACATGGTCAAGGGATCAGGTAAGACCCCTAGGTCCCGTCAAGCGTGCGATTGCCCAAGGGGGTAGCTTAGATCCTCACACCAGCTCCAAAAATTACAGGCTCGGCGTGTCGAGGGCGAACGAGCTCGTCGTTTGGAGCGCCTGGCCTCGGTCAATGAGGTGCGGAGGGGTAGCCTCGGCATCGTGGAGAACACTTGGCCTCGGTTGACAAAGATGCTCGTCGGGGGCGAGCGGGCTCTACGCCGGGTGCGCCTGGCCTCGGTAGGTGCTTCGCTGAGGGGCAGCCTCGGTGTAGAGGGATTTGCTTGACCTAGACAGAGAAGAAGCTCGTCAGGGGGCCGGACCTTGGTTCCGGCCAAGTCCCCTCCGATGCCTAAGTCAGAATGGATCTGAAAGATACTCGGTGGGACCGGTACAGCTCACAGGGTGGCCGATACACGTATCCTCGGACCGAGCTAGGGGAGGGAATGTAGAGTGGAAGACAAGGTCTTTGTGTAGAATACCTCCGTCTGTTGGTAACCGGGGTCAGGACCCTTCTTCGGTTGCCTCTCGAGCCCCTTTATAGGATTCATCCCACGATCGCTCCCAACCACGCCCTCCCTTCTCCGCCCCCATGATCCGCCACCTTGAAGGTGCCTGCGTGTGTCGTGCATGGTGGGTTAATGGGGCCCTTTAATAATCATTAAGGGGGCGTGTTTTGGGGAGCGGTTATCTCCCGTCGGTGTGGCCTGGCGGGGCGCACGTCCTGGTCGTGGTCGACCCGATTCCGAGTCCTTGCCAGGGCCTCGTCGGTTGACACGAACTCCTTTTGGGGGCCTCCAGCTTCAAGTGTGGGCTTGGGTCGCTTGTTCTTGGGCCGTCTCAAAATGGTCGTATCAATTGCCCCCATCGTCTGTGCCGATCGGATTCTACCGGTTCGGCTCGGGTGATGTGACTTGTGTGGATCTTGTCAAGTACGTCAGTCGAGACGATGCCATTAAATGGAAGCCATCATGACGCTGGCCGGTTGGACTTCTTCCATCACTAGTTCGGGTTTCGAAGCATCGTCGGTCTCTAGAAGTCGCCACACATCCTCCTTTGAATGGCCTCGACTCTGGGATTGTTCCTCATATAAAGACTCCACGCTTCCGAATTTGATCTTTCACGCTTTTCGATCAGACCCTGTTCTTACGAGTATCCGCGTATTCCCCTTTGTCTTCCTCCCTTCGGATTCAAATCAAGGTAATCTCCTTCTCATTCCTTTGCCCTACTCGAACTGTCCTATGGCCGTGCTTAGGATAGGTGGTTCCGCGTCGGGGCCCGGGGCTCCTCCAGTCCCTGAGTCAGGCACTCCGCCGTCTTCAAGGCCCAATAATCCCCCGGTGACACGTCTCGTTCCGGACAAAGGAAGGGCTTGCTATTTGAGGACCCAGTCTGTAGAGATGAGGTTTAGGCGGCATACAGGTTCGACGTTCCCCCGATGATCCTCAGGTCACCGTCTACCGTTTCCTTCTCGGCGGCCACGGTGATCCGGGAGAAGTATCTGTGTCATCCGTATGACGTCCGGATCCCCTTTAGCAACGAAAGGATCTGCTTCCCCAGGAGCTGTGAGGACGGCATTTACGTCGAGATGTTCTGCATGGGGCTCCGCTTTCTCCTCCATCCTTTCATCGTTCGTGTCATGGAGTTCTTGATGGTGGCCATGTACCAGTTGACCCCATATGCGATGGCGGCGCTGGTCGGGTTCATTATGCTCTGCAGCATGTACCACTTGGAGCCGACCCTGCCCCTCTTCTTCTATTGTTTCCGGGTTCAGACGGTTGGCTGGGGGTCATGGCAGCACATTGATCGCTCCGGGATGTGACCCCAAAGAACGGTTGTAGTTTTACCGCAAGCGCACGGTATAGCGGCGAGCGGGTTATCGAACACAGGGAGGACGAATGACCGTGCTTGTTCCAATCAACCTGGTTATTTAAGTAAGAAGAGAGATTTGCCTTTGGCGATCCTGTCACAATCGTTAGACAAAATACGGAAATATCAAATCAAATAAAAGACGTCTAGGGAATGGGGAATTCCCGCTACTCACCGTATTTCATAAATGCGGTTCATCGGTATCAAAATTGCTAGAATAAGATTTCGGATGAACTAGTTGCAACTGAATGTAGAACCAAGCTCAAGCTCTCGCGCTGTTGCCGGTCTATAGCTTATCCTAGGTTTGTGTCCAATCTCTTGCAAACCCTAGCCTAGGGAAGCTAGCATTAGGATCAACATCATCGTTCAACTACGCACCGAGCCCAATCTCTTGCAAACTCGGCCCGCAACCTAGGTTGGGATAGTTCCTACCCGTCCAATCTCTTGCAAACGGGTATCGGTATGGAATTGCAACCGGAGATCCTAGTATCGGCCCAATCTCTTGCAAACCGATACTTCGAAAATCCGATTCCAACCCAATTCGGATTTCTAGGGTTTCCTATCGAATTGGGATCCAATCTCTTGCAAATCCCAATCGATATGAATACCTAGCCATCCTTAGTAAATCAATCCCAATCTAATCCCTAATAACAATTCTAGCACAATTTCTACCAATTTATCACAAATATGAAATAGGGCTTGTAGGGTTCATCCCCACGCCCCAAGACGTGGAGACTACTCACTAATCATAGCAAAATCACAGAAATAATCAATGAAATAAGCAATAGAATTCATCACAATAATGAGAATAGCAATAAAAATAGAATTTTTAGGGGAGAGAGATGCAAACCAATGGAGTTCTTCAATTAATCCAACAAAAATCCACTTTTTGTCTCCTCTCCAATCAAAAGAACAAAGCTAAAACGTTAACCTAAAAAGCTGCAAAAATCTAAGAGAAAAAGCTCTCCAAACTAGGGTAAAAACAGGGTTTAAATACCCCCAAAAATCGTCCAAAAACTGTGACCAAAATACCCCTGCACAGCCTGTTTTCCGCAATTTTCGCTACAGGCAGCGCATCGCACTCGGCCGAGTGACAAAAGTCGCTCGGCCGAGTGAGAAACCCTGTAATTTTCCAGTAAGTCTCGATCTTCAGGGGCTGCTCGGCCGAGTGAGTTGTCGTCACTCGGCCGATGGCTTCTTGGCACTCGGGCGGTCGGGATTATCCACTCGGCCGAGTGGGTCTTCTGAAGTTCAGGCAGCCGAAAAACAGTAACATGGCGATTTTTGAATGGCTACGTCTGGGCGCCACTCGGGCGTACGAGATCTCGTCACTCGGCCGATGTGGTCTTCGGTGCTCGGCCGAGTGCACATGTAAATCGTGTCTGATCTGGTCGGCCGAGCAGTGTCTCGCTGGTCGGCCGAGTGGCTCCTTCACTCGGCCGAGTGGGACACAAAAAATGCCCAGATGGCTTGTTTTGGCCTCCTCGTCGCTCCTGCAATGTCCGTTCTTCTTCCGCTCCTCTCCAACAGCAAAATACCCCTCGGGGAGGTCGTCGGTGACCCTCTGGAGTAGGCGTATCTCAAGATCACTCCAAATCGCGCCAAATCACCTGAAATGCGACAAAAACAACAAATCGTGAAAAGCATCGCAATATCGTCGATATATCGTGAAAAACATGATTTGGGCGATCTAAATGGCATGCAAACATGCGGAAAAAAGGTGTAAAATAAGGAGTGATCAAAATCCCCCAAGCTTGCCTCTTACTCGTCCTCGAGGAAGATAAGTAAAAGGCGAACCCGGTGGATTCGGAAAACGAAAACGGCGAAAAAATGAAAAATGAAAACTGAGAAGAATGAAAAACGAAATGAAAATAAGGAAGAAAGAAAGAAGCGAAGAGGTAAGCTGCTAGATCATTTTCTCAGGACGTGGGTTTCACTTACTCATATAGCATGCACCGAACGAAAAACACATGTCAAAGAATTTGATTTTGATATCATAGTATAATAGTGCAAGTAGAAATAGAAAACCCACGAACAACGATATAATCATGAAAAACGGAATAATTTTAAAATTAACATCGTCTGAATCATTTAAAGCGGTATACGAATCACAGATCACACACTTTTCAATTGAATGCTTTCTATCAGGAGTATAAGAGTATCACACTATAGAATAGAGAGAATAGAAAAGTATGGATTTCATGAAATGAACGCTAGGCTTAGATTTCTGGATTTCGTAAAGCTAGAAATAATCTCACCGAGTATAGAATATTACTTAGCCTAGGTTGTCGTGCAACGTCAAGTAGTCACTCTCTCACACATCAATGGATCCTCTCCCCCAAGCTTATCTATAAGCGTGGTGGCACAAAAAATATTTACATCCCCATTTTTAGAAAGCTCCAAAAGCAATGAAAAGAGAATAGAAAGAAAGAAAGTGAGATGGGATCTTTTATTGAGGATTTTTCCTCTTTTCTTTTTCTTTTTCTCCCTTTTTTTTCTCTTTTTTTTGATATAGCATATATTCACAATGATCACAACTCAAGAGATATAATGATTTACAAGAATATTTTCTCTCTTTTTTTTATGGAGCTAGGAATTAGTAGCGGGGGAAATGCCATATAATAGAATCGCTAAGGGGAGATTCACCAATGATTTTAAAATAGAGAAATGATGTTCAAGATTTGTGGAGAAAGAAATGAATATATCTCTCGGTTCACTCTATAAGACATGCACGACAACTTCAGCAGGGTAATTTAATCTACTCAGTTTCGATCACAAAAAAGCTAACTAGTCCAGATATATCATAGCTAACATCATTCAATCATCCTGAAGTGAAATGTACAATTCATGCATATAGAAGTGATATAGGAAAAAGAAATCGGTACTCCAGACATAGGCATTCAATGCGTGAATCTTGGTGTGTTCTCTATGATAGCATACATATGAATATTCAGACTCAGCTAATAATAAGACTTCATCCATTTTCATGTGGAAAAGTGTGGGTTACCATTTCTAAATGCAAGGCAAGTCACAGCACATGATATCAGAAATAAAATCTAAGACATGACAAATATAGCATGCATATAGAATAAGCCAACTCCACGTAGTCATCATCACAGAAAAGTCATCTCTAGCATGAGATGAAAAAGAAATAAAGATAAAGGGAAAATAGAACTATTTACAATGCGGCACGCAGAAAAATAAGAAAAACGTGATGCATGGTAAAATGAGAAAAATGATGAAAATCAGTGCAAAAGGGAAAAAATGGTGTGAAAAAACTAAAAATAAAGGTGGCAAATCGAAAAAGAACGTGAGAACTCACTCCCCCAAGCTAAATGGCACAGTGTCCTCAATGTGCAAAGTGTGGCACACCGAGAGACAGGTAAAAGGGAGGTGCAAGTGAGGATGCATGCATGATAAAAAAGGGAAAGAAAATATAAGAAAAAAGAAAAATAAGAAAGAGAAATATGATGCGGAAATGATGCATGCAGGTATGGAGTGATACAGATATAAAGGTCGGTCACCAAAAACTCTCCCTCTCTCCCAAAAAGATATAAATAGATACGATCAGAATGAGAATCCCAAAATAAGTGAGGGGAGGGGGGGGGGGCAAAAATGCATCAGGACCCAGTAGAAACGGGCAGCACAGCGGCAAAAATAATCCATGGCATCAAGGGTGCCTAAGAAGGTGGGGCTGCACCATCTCTGTCCTGAGGCGGAGGAGGAGGAGGAGGTGGTGGTGGCTGCTGAGCCGGGGTGGGTGTGGGTGTGGAAGCAGGCTGAGTGTGTGTGGGGGTGTGGGTGGGAACCTGCCGGGTGGGTACGGGCTGGGTGGGTACGGGTACGCGGGGGAGACGCTCAAGGACCTGGGTAAGACAGTAGTGAATCTGTGGGAGCAGGTCAAAGCGGCCAGCCAGGTCGGAGACGGTGGTGGACAGGGTCCTAAGGTCGCCTCTGAGGCCACTCACCGCCACCTCGAGAGCACGAATGCTCTGAAGTACAGTGTCGGGGTGAGGTGGGGCAGAGGGACGAACCGGTCTGTGCTGTGCGGGTCGTGGCTGGCGAACTCGGGTCGCGTAGGTGATGGGCTCAGCAGGGAATGGGACGAAAGGTGCTGCGCCCGCAAATGTGGGCCTGGCCTCAGTGTGAGGCCGGGGCACCGGCTGGTGAGAAGTGGAGGCAGCAGCAACGAAGGAAGAATACAAAAGAGGCAGCGAGGCGGCCAGAGAGGTCAGTGGCACAGAAGTGTGGACAGACGCCACGACACTCTCGGAAAATACAGCAGCGGTGGAGACCGAGGGCTCTCCGCACTCAACTATGGTCGACGGGCGCTCGGGTGGGGCAGAAGAAATGGGCTCAACAGACAGAGGGCCAGTGGTGGTGGTGACAGCCGCGGAAGCAGTGGAGGTGGGCTCAGCGGAAGCGGTGGAAGTGGGCTCAGCTAAGGTACTCGCGACACTGACAGAGGTGTCAGGAGCAGCGGAAACGTCAGGTATAGGCTGAGGGGCCACGGGGTCAACAGGGGCAGCAGGCTCGGCAGGGTGTGCAACAGGGTCAGCGGGGGCAGCCTGGGCAGCGTGGGCAGCGTGGGCCTGCTCGGCCTCCTCGGCCTCGAGCACGTAAGCAGCGGGGATGAGAACATCCATCGCAGGGATCCAGTCGACGTGGGCAGGTGCAATCTGAGTCCGAGCTGGGCTCGGAAGAATCATGTAATCGGCCCCGTAAGGGCCGTGCAACCAGACCCAGTGACGCTCACCGTGCGGACGAAGCATCTTCATCCGGGCCATAACATCAATCGACAAAGAAGTGGGGCCCGGTGCTCGTCGCAGGTCGTCAGGAAAGTCCTCGCCGGTCATAAGGGCGAGCAAGGTGATCAGGCCGCCGTAGCATATCGGTGAGCGAGCGCCCACCGATACGATGATGCGGTCCAAGAACCAAGCCGCAACGTCGATCACGATGACAGGGACCAGCTCAACGCCATCCCTAGATAGAGCTCTGGGACGTGTCATCATGTAGAGCATGTAGAGCTCTGGCGTAGACATCGTGCCCGGCTCATATCTGGCCAAAAAGGTCGTCGCCATAAGGCGCTGGGCTATACGGAGGCAAGGGTGGGCAATGGCCGAGGCCTTGGCCCTACTAGGGTCAAAGGCAGCGTGAAGACCCGTAATCCGGGCCCAGAAGGCGTCGGCGTCGAAGGAAGGTGGGGGGATATGGGTGGGGGCGTAACCGCGATCGGCTCCGGGGACAGCGGGCCACGAGAAAAATGCTCTCATCATATCGAGAGTGACCTGGCACTCCCGGTCCATGAACCGAAACGAGCATCCCTCGTCGGTCCGGGCGATCGAACTAAGGACCTCAAGTGTCGGGCGGGTGAACGTGTCCGCCGACACCTGAAAGAAATCTCACCAGCCCACATTGTCGTACAACGTGAGCATCCCCTCTAGTACCCCCAGGCGTCCTAGGTCAACGAGGTGTGCAAACCTGGAGGGTACGATCGAGCGCTGGGAGATACGGTCGAGGACGGCGCGGTGTGCGTTGTCTCGGAACGTAATCCCGAGCGGCCCGACCAGTGGAGCCGGAGGTGGTGGCTGTGCAGCGGCATGGAGAGGCTGTGCGGGCTGTGGGTGCGCTGCAGGCTGTGCAGGGTGTGCGGGGCCTGCAGGCTGTGCTGGGTGGATGGGGTGTGTGGGAGAAGGCGGAGGAGAGTCCTCCACCACGTGGGAGGGGCCGGGCTCGTCCGACCGCTTCCGCTTGGCGGAAGCTCTCCCCGATCTCGGCCGTGTCCGGGGCGGCATATCGGCCCCGAGCGCGCGCCGAAAAACGTGAAAAGTGTGGCGTGTGCAAAATAATGGAAAGAGTGTACCCCGACACGCCGCGAGTGCTAAGCAATGGAAGCGTGCGAAGTCAACGGCTCCGCGAAGTCCAAATCAGCTCGTAGAAGCTCCCAAAAACAACCTGCGCATGAAATGGCGATATCAGCGGGTAATATTCAAAATGTATGGAGCATTAGGGGTATAATAGATAGATATAGGAATTGATTTGGGTTAGGGGGTCGTTTAACACATGGATCCTTGAAAAATATACGAAAAGAGGAGAAAAGGGCGAATCAGGCGATACCGGAGGTGGTCGGAGCGGCGGCCGCCGGCGGCGACTCGGGCGAGTCACGGCGGGTGATCGGCCGGTGGTGGCGGGCCGAGCGGTGGCGCGAGGTGGCTGGTCGGGCGAGTGGGGACGCGAGCGAGGGGAACGGGCGAGGGGAATGCGAGACGTCGGGCGGTTTGGGAAATTTTCGTTTCGAAAATTGTGCCGCCCCTCACCCCCATATATAATAAAAGTTACGACTCGGCCGAGTGACTTGGTCACTCGGCCGAGCGAGACCGATGAAAATTTCCTCCCCGCTATCGCTTCGGCCGAGTGGCTTTGCCAGCCTCGGCCGAGTGAAGTAAGTCCATTCGGCCGAGTGGCTCAAGCTACTCGGCAAGACTCGCCCTAGGAGTGTATCTGTTTTACTCGGCCGAGTGAAAATATATACTCGGCCGAGTATCAGTTATACTGAAATGAGGAAAATAAACAGAGAGTTGGGTACATCAGACTTCCCTCGTTCGTGAGCGGCTCGGCCGGACGAACTTGTGTACTCGGCCGAGTGACTAGTATACTCGGCCGAGTGAGCCTTGTATTCTGCTGTTTGTCTTCGTTTTGGCTCTAAACTCCGTCTTTCTTCCTCCAGTCGATTTCATCTTGCTCCTAAGCATCGAGCGTCTTCCTGGGGCGCTCCTCGTCGTCTCGTTCATCCTCCTCATGATGGATTTACCTATCTCCTCTCCTGTCAAGAAAAATAAGACCCGTTATCACAAAATTTTTGGGCGAACGACTAAAAACACTAAAAATTTCTAAAACAAAAATAAAGAAAAAGGAAAAAATAAAGCAATAACCGTCGGGTTGCCTCCTGACAAGCGCTCGTTTAAGGTCGTGAGCTCGACCCCATATAATTTTCAATCAATGCGGGATGTTTGGTGTATACGGGATGCACCCATCAAACTTTTCGGGGAGAACGCTTGGATTGGGAAGTTGCGGCGGCGTGTTCTCCCGCGGTGGTTTCTCGTCTCGAATAGTGTTGGGGGGAGGCTCCCCCAAGCTAGCATTTGCTCCGGTCAACGGCTTTACCGGTGATGCCGATCTCCGTGCCGGTGGAGCTTTCCTTGGAGACTTTAATTTCGAGCGCTTGCAGAGCTCTCGAATCCTTGCGACATCAGCGTCGCCTTCATCATTTTCAGCGGAGAAGTCGGGGGAATCATCTTTCTTCTCATCTTGGCCTAAATCCGGGCCTTCCTCGAAATCCTCATCAAAAAGAGCGCCAATTGAGTGGGGGATCGCTTCTTCGATTACCTCATCAAGGAGGTCCATGTAGTCAAGTTCCTCGTGGTAAGGCATGTGCTTCATAGCCTTAGGAATGTGGAGCTCCACCTCGATGTTGCCGACGTTTAGAGTTAAGGTACCTTCGTGCACGTCGACGATGACTCCGGCGGTGGCGAGGAACGGGCGTCCAAGTATCAATGAAGTGTCTCCCTCCTCCTTAACGTCCATGATCACGAAGTCACATGGCAAGCATATCCCCCCCGGGACTTGTAGCGGGATATCTTCGGCGATCCCTACCGGCCTTGTTATTCGCCCATCGGCCAATTGTATCCTCATGTCGGTAGGTTTCAACTTCGTCCCGGTGTTTAGCCTTAAGAACATGGAGAGGGGCATGAGGCTCACACTAGCCCCTAGATCTACCAATGCCTTTTGAAGAGGGACGCCGCCCAAGGTGCAAGGAATCCTAAAACTCCCCGGATCTTTAAATTTGGCCGGCTCCTTCTCTCTCTTGGGGAACCAAGAGCCCTCCTCGGCTAGCATAATCTTCTCCTTCCTCTTTCTCCCCGAAATCAAGTCCTTTAAGAATTTAGCATATGTGGGGATCTCGACGATGGCGTCAAGGAAGGGAATGTTAAGGCTAACTCCTCTTAGATACTCGAGAAATTTTGCTAGCCTTTTCTCCATTTTTGCTCTAGCGAGCCTTTGGGGGAATGGGACCGGTGGCATGAAGCGCCTTTCCTCAATCAATTGCTCCGCCCTAGATTTCTCCTTGTCTTGTGGCTCCTTCTCCTTTTCAACTTCAACTACCGGCTCAATTGGCTCCAAGCTTTCCTCCACGGGCTCCTCGGTAGGAATCATGGCAGGGGTGGTGTCCTTCCCGCCTCTAGTAGTAACGGCAACTACGGCATTGATGTGTCCGGTGTTGCCCCGTGGGTTTTGCTCGGGTTGCGCCGGCAAATGTTGAGTGTTCCGATTGAGCAACGCCAATTGTTCCGATACTTGAGCCACAACGGTCGTAAGGGAGTCTTGCCCCGCCTTCAAGGTAGCATTAACCTTATTTTGCTCAACCATAAACGCCTCCACTCTAGCTTCGAAGTCGGATCGCTGTTGAGCTTGTGGAGGGTTTTGATTTTGATTTCTCCACCCTTGGTTGTATCCGGGCGGCCTATATGGTGGAACTTGTTGCTTCGGTTGGAAATTTTGTTGTGGAGGCCCCCTCGGCGGATAGTATTGTTGTTGGGGTGGTGGTGGTCGAGCTTGTTGAGGTGGTTGTTGCGGCGGGTTCAAAGCTCCTTCATTGTTGGCGTAAGAGAAACCGGGATGATTTCTTGTGGCCGGATTGGCCCAATAGCTTTGGTTCCCCGCAACATATTGTACTTGCTCCAAGGATCCTTCTCCTTGCTCTCCTCCCGTGTACATGGCTTGAGATTGGTCTTGCCAATCACTCATTTGGTTCGTCGGCGCGGAGGTAGAAGAGGTCCCTTGGGGCTCCGTGATAAACTTCTCCAGTCTCTCCACTACCTTGTGGAGAGAATCAAACTTGCTTGTGAGCTCCGCTACGGCCTTCGCCTCATAGATACTAGTCGGCTTCAAGGAGGACGTAGAGTGTCCTCGCTCATCGCCCCATTGTTGATTATTGGAGGCCATCTCCTCAATTAGGGCCGTAGCTTCTTCGAGAGTCTTTGATAAAATAGCACCATTCGCCGCGGCATCAATAATTTGCTTGGTCCCCGGTTGGAGACCATTGTAGAAGCTATGAACTAGCTCCCAATCTTCAATGCTATGGTGTGGGCATTGATGCTGCAGATCCTTAAATCGCTCCCAAGCCTCATAAAGCGTCTCTTGGGGTCCTTGCTTGAAGGACATAAGAGCGCTCCGGATCTTCACCGTCTTGGACGGCGGATAGAATTTGTCAATGAATGCATCCGCCAACCTGTCCCAAGAGGTAAAGACTCCATCAGCTTGCGTCCTCAACCAATAGAGTGCCTTGTCTTTTAGCGTGAAGGGGAAGAGGCGCAGTCTGATGGCATCAATGGGGACCCCCGGCATCTGAAATGTGGCGCACTTCGACAAGAATGATTGAATGTGGTAGTGGGGATTCTCGTGGGCGTTCCCATGAAATGGGTCTTGTTGCATCAGAACCACTAATCCAGTCTTCAGTTCAAAGTTCTTGTCAGCCGCCAACTCCGGCACGGCAATGGATGAGGTCGTCGAAGAGGTCTTAGGCCGAAGCCTATCGCGAATAGAAATTATCCTTGCCATTCTTGCCGCTAATTGTTCCGCAGTTTCCGGGTTGGTCATAAACCTCCCTTCCCGATTTTGTCTCCTCTCCGCTCTAATCCTCCTCGCGGTACGTTCGATCTCGAGATCAAATAATATAGCTTCAGGGTCCGCCGTAGATCTCGTGTACATGCAATGAGAAAACAGAGTTTCAAAAAAGTAATTAACACAATGGAAGGGTTAGGTAAGGAAATAAAAAGAAAATAAAAAGAAAGAAATAGCTAGGATGGTAGATCAAACGCAATCGCCTCCCCGGCAACGGCGCCAAAAACTTGATCGCTCCGGGATGTGACCCCAAAGAACGGTTGTAGTTTTACCGCAAGCGCACTGTATAGCGGCGAGCGGGTTATCGAACACAGGGAGGACGAATGACCGTGCTTGTTCCAATCAACCTGGTTATTTAAGTAAGAAGAGAGATTTGCCTTTGGCGATCCTGTCACAATCGTTAGACAAAATACGGAAATATCAAATCAAATAAAAGACGTCTAGGGAATGGAGAATTCCCGCTACTCACCGTATTTCATAAATGCGGTTCATCGGTATCAAAATTGCTAGAATAAGATTTCGGATGAACTAGTTGCAATTGAATGTAGAACCAAGCTCACGCTCTCGCGCTGTTGCCGGTCTATAGCTTATCCTAGGTTTGGGTCCAATCTCTTGCAAACCCTAGCATAGGGAAGCTAGCATTAGGATCAACATCATCGTTCAACTACGCACCGAGCCCAATCTCTTGCAAACTCGGCCCGCAACCTAGGTTGGGATAGTTCCTACCCGTCCAATCTCTTGCAAACGGGTATCGGTATGGAATTGCAACCGGAGATCCTAGTATCGGCCCAATCTCTTGCAAACCGATACTTCGAAAATCCGATTCCAACCCAATTCGGATTTCTAGGGTTTCCTATCGAATTGGGATCCAATCTCTTGCAAATCCCAATCGATATGAATACCTAGCCATCCTTAGTAAATCAATCCCAATCTAATCCCTAATAACAATTCTAGCACAATTTCTACCAATTTATCACAAATATGAAATAGGGCTTGTAGGGTTCATCCCCACGCCCCAAGACGTGGAGACTACTCACTAATCATAGCAAAATCACAGAAATAATCAATGAAATAAGCAATAGAATTCATCACAATAATGAGAATAGCAATAAAAATAGAATTTTTAGAGGAGAGAGATGCAAACCAATGGAGTTCTTCAATTAATCCAACAAAAATCCACTTTTTGTCTCCTCTCCAATCAAAAGAACAAAGCTAAAACGTTAACCTAAAAAGCTGCAAAAATCTAAGAGAAAAAGCTCTCCAAACAAGGGTAAAAACAGGGTTTAAATACCCCCAAAAATCGTCCAAAAACTGTGACCAAAATACACCTGCACAGCCTGTTTTCCGCAATTTTCGCTACAGGCAGCGCATCGCACTCGGCCGAGTGACAAAAGTCGCTCGGCCGAGTGAGAAACCCTGTAATTTTCTAGTAAGTCTCGATCTTCAGGGGTCTTCACTTCGGGGGCTGCTCGGCCGAGTGAGTTGTCGTCACTCGGCCGATGGCTTCTTGGCACTCGGGCGGTTGGGATTATCCACTCGGCCGAGTGGGTCTTCTGAAGTTCAGGCAGCAGAAAAACAGTAACATGGCGATTTTTGAATGACTACGTCTGGGCGCCACTCGGGCGGACGGGATCTCGTCACTCGGCCGACGTGGTCTTCGGTGCTCGGCCGAGTGCACATGTAAATCGTGTCTGATCTGGTCGGCCGAGCAGTGTCTCGCTGGTTGGCCGAGTGGCTCCTCCACTCGGCCGAGTGGGACACAAAAAATGCCCAGATGGCTTGTTTTGGCCTCCTCGTCGCTCCTGCGACGTCCGTTCTTCTTCCACTCCTCTCCAACAACAAAATACCCCTCGGGGAGGTCGTCGGTGACCCTCTAGAGTAGGCGTATCTCAAGATCACTCCAAATCGCGCCAAATCACCTGAAATGCGACAAAAACAACAAATCGTGAAAAGCATCGCAATATCGTCGATATATCGTGAAAAACATGATTTGGGCGATCTAAATGGCATGCAAACATGCGGAAAAAAGGTGTAAAATAAGGAGTGATCACACATCCGCGCCCAAGTGGGGAGGGAGTGTTTGCTCGGCCTTCCCCATTGGGTGGGAGATTGGAGCTCGAACTATGTCTTTGTGGTTTTCTCCGTGATTGCTGTGATCTTGACAGGTTGGGAGGGTCTATGTCAGTATGACTTGACGTTGACTCTCTCCGAGGCCGATCAGGCCGCGGTTCGGTTGTTGTCGTCTCTGCCCTTAGTGGACAAGTCGATCTGACCCCTGCTGGACTACCTACTCCTTAAGACCGTCATGTGGTCCCCTGGTAGGTGCTCCATTTTTGTGTTGTTGCGCCCTTTGCTTACCCTGATCTTTTCCCTCCCTACAGACATGACGGGTCGAGAATTCAGCTGCGACGTCGACGAGCTCATTCGCCGGGGGTCCAACAACGGCCGCGGAAACCCCTCTGGCCATGCTCCTCGCCGCACGGTGGAGGACGAGATCTGCTGGGTCGTCCTGGCTGTCGGGAGGTTGGAGCTAGCAGTCGTCGCAACGCCGCCTGCCCAGGTTGCGGTTGAGCCCCTTGTGGGGGGGACTGTGGTCGTTAGTCCACTCAGCTCTGCCCCCGCCGAGGGAGGTAACGAGGGCGCCGGTCCGGGGCCTCGAGTGTCCCCGGGTGGTCGCGACGGGGAGCGGAAGTTTCCCCTCCGAAGTCCAGGGGGACCGAGGAGACGAAGAAGAAGAAGAAGAAGACCATCGGGGTCCGCCCTCCTACGGTCCCCGAGACTTCCATCATTTCGGTCGCGACCCTCCCACTGGCGGAAGAGGCTGCCCCCGTCAGTCTAGCCGAGCCCTCCTTCGCTGGCACGGGTGGCGCCCTGCTGATGCTCGAGGCTGGCCCCGAGGTCACACATGGGGAGTCGGTCTTTGTTGATCGGGGCGTGTCCACTCAGTTGGCATGGAGCTCCGTCCTTCCAAGGGACCACTCGCTTCTGGAGAGGACTCGATCTGACCGACGGGCGGACTCGCTGGTCTGGCAACTCCAGCAGGTTGGTTTACGGCCGCATCCGTCCCTGCCTTGTGGTACTCCTAACTTACTTCTGTTATGCAGGCTACCGTGATGGCCGTGGAGGTATAATGTCGCGCGGCTCATGCGACCAGTCTCGAGGAGTCCTTGACGCAGGAGCGCCTGAGGGCTGGGGCGACCGAGGTGGCGGCCGAGGAATCCTGCATGGAGGCATGCCAGCTGCGGCGCTGGGTTGACGAGCTCACATCTGAGGTGATGGATCTGCAGGGTGCCCTGGCTGACACTAAGAGGTCTGCCCAAGAGGTGGAGGAGGCATCCCGCCGGGAAAAAGACGAGCTCCGGGCCGAGCTGGGAGTCCTGCAACAAGCTGTCATGCCCTGTTTCCCAGAATACCCGGTATTTAAATTTTTTTCCAAGTATCCGGAAGAGTGAGGGTGATGAGAGAGGAAAAGAGAGAGAAAGAAGAAACTGAATATGCAGGCCACTGCGCACATGCTGGGATAGTACAAGTGTAGCTTCATTATAATATCAGACAACTCATAAATAACATAGAACAACAACAACACATTTTATATAATAACTTTCATTTATATACATAACCCATTTACATCATTTCACATACACCAACACTCTCCACCTCCCAAGACAATCAAGTCACTCTACAAGCTACAGCTCACACCGAGTACTACCCTTGAAACCCAACTCCAAGTCACCTCCAACCAAGCTGACCCTGCTACCTGAAAAATGGGGAGGAGCACGTCAATGTGTGTCCTAGTAGGAACCAACTTGGATTTGGAACACCATTTTAATGTTATCAACTAATAATTCAAGCATGAGTAATAAGGCACATAAACTAAGTAATGTAACTGATAGTAATCTGCCATGTAATGAATCATACCTGCGGTCCAATGTCGAAATACTGCAAGAGAAGGGTTAGCACGAATAATAAAGCAAGTGTTCATACCAATATGATCTAAAAGGGAAGGTATTAGTGCCAAAAGTGTAACACAGTATGTGATATCATCAGCATAGCAGATAAGGACAAAGGAAGTGCTGCAAGCAGAAGAAGTAACATGCAAAATTCTTATTTTATAATTGAATTGATTGGAAACTTGGGTAAACTGTGTGATACCAGGACATGGACATCACCCCAAATTTGGGGTGAATATAGCACACGGCGCAGTGGCCACGGGTACTGTACGACACCGGGCCTCTCAGCTCCCCTGTCCCTGGCATGAGTGATGATCTCCACATAATAACACAAACTCCGTATGACCCCTCCACTCCCGGTAAAGGCGAGTGGGTATAAATATCCCATCCACTCCCGGTAAAGGCGAGTGTGTATAAATATCCCCTCCACTCCCGATAAAGGCGTGTGGGTATACATATCACATATCACATAATCATTTTCCCAACTTCTCAGTCCAGGCCTCATATCCACAATTTACTCAAATCCCACCTAAACGCGGGTTTTGCTAACTTACCCTCATTAGAGAGGATTGAGACATTCTAAATCATCTATTAAACATCATAAGTCATCTTATAAGAGCCATGATGGCATGGTTTCACAGTGTCAATGTTTCTCATTCATATCGATATGGGTTATGCCCTCCATCACAACCACGTCACATATCAACATGGGTCATGTGTAGTGCCCTGCTAAGCCACTGCACATGTACTAGAGGGGGGGTGAATAGTACTTTTAAATAATAGGGAGAGTTATTCCTAATTATCGTGCAATTAACAAACAACAATGCGGAATAACAACGATCAACAAGAATAAATGCAAACGTAAACAAATGGTTTAATGGGTTCGGATCCACCCAAGTCTCCCCGACTTGTTCCCGGTGATCCTACGTCCCAACCACCCGGATCCCCTCCGGATACTTGAGTTAGAAACCCTAACTCAAGATTTCCAATATGCCCACTTACGAAAACCTCGCAAGTGCAATCGACCTACAATCGATATCCGTGATTCCCACAACCCGGGATCACGCAAACTCTCACAACCGAGAGTATACAATTCAAATATAACTGAAATGAAATGCTTACCAACAAAATACCTATGCCTTGAGATTTCTTACCAAATTAGGGCAAAGAGGATTTTGATGGAGGAAGATGGCACCAAACCCTAGCTTCAAGAAGATGACCAGCAATGGAAGCCTAGGGTGGAGATGGCGACCTAGAATCAAGCCCTTGGCTTGGAAGGCTCACAACCAATGAATCTCTCTTGAAGAATAAGAGTGAGGGAGAGATTCTTGAGAATGGGAGAGCTTGAAGATGAGAGTTGAAAGCTTCTCTTTGAATCAAATAGAACTCTAGAAATAGCAGCCTTGGATCCTATGAAATAACCCCTCCAGGTATTTAAAGGATCAAGGGAAAAGAGAGAGAGAAACGTCACTTTCAAAACTCCAACGGCTCTATTCTGAACCAGACTAGTCGGTCAAAGAAGGATCACTGACCGACTAGTTCATCAACTAGTCGGTCGGTGATACAACGTAGACCGACTAACGGTTGAACAGCCAAAAGGTGAAGTTCCAGGCAAAGACAACTAGTCGGTCTAAGAAGACTTGCCGACCGACTAGTTTCACAACTAGTCGGTCGTTGAATGTTCTTTGACCGACTAACGTCGAAATAGAATAGGTTGACTTCAAGATGACTTAGTCGGTTTAAGAACAAATGCTGACCGACTAGTTTCTCAACTAGTCGGTCGGTAAACGTTCTTTGACCGACTAACTCGAAACAGTAGCTCAGGCTGAAAATGACTGAACACAACTAGTCGGTCTAAGAAGGATTTCTGACCGACTAAATCGTCATCTAGTCGGTCGGTGACCCTTCTTTGACCGACTAACTGTAGTCATAGAAAGAGCTGAATTAGAGAAGGCACACTAGTCGGTTCAAGTAGAGTTGCCGACCGACTAAATCGTCATCTAGTCGGTTGGTGACTCTTCATGAACCAACTAACATGCACTCGAAGCCGAGGGAAAGAGCGATAGGCTTCGGGAAAGTTTCTAATGGTTTCTATGATAATCCTAGCTCTAAGATATGAGCGAAATGAAGATTATAAAGTAAGTCCTACTCAAGGCTTACCATTCTAATCTATGAAGCTAGAAGACTATAAAATAAACCTTACGAGCCGTCTTCAAAGCTTCAATCTTCATTCCTCTTGACTTCAATAAAACTCCTTGAGCTTCAACGAAGCTCCAGGCACACGATCACGCGTATAGAGAAGTCTTGAGACGTCGCTTTTGATGTTCGTATTCTTTTGGCGACGATCTCCATAACTGCGCTCACAAATTGTTAGTTCATGATATATTTATGTTTGCTCATCATCCAAAACCAAATCCGGGGAGTCCAATACTCAACATTCTCCCCCTTTTTGGTGATGACAAACCAACATAAATAATAATAAAAAATAATGAACTAAATGGAATATACTTACTCCCCCTGCATTGATGACACATTAGTTCCATATGAAATAATAAGCACATACATCAAGCAGACGTGCAAAGATAAAATTCAAATCCAATATTAGAAATTTAGGATTTGAAATCCATTTTTATATCTTAACTCCCCCTGAATCTAACATATCAAATTAGATGCATGGTAAATTATCATTTAGCACATGCCATTATTATATCTCTCCCCCTTTGGCATAATCCAAAAAGAGCGGGAGGAAGCCAATGACAATAAATCATGGCCAAATAATTCATTAAGCATGGGAGTCTAAGAATACGACCACGTTTCATATGACACCAAAATAAAATTCGAATAAAATCAAAGCGTGTCAATGAGACCATAGTCGAAAATCGAAAACTTAAATCATCAAAATATCAAATGTAAATTCACTTATTGATGAAATGAATTTACTCTTCAATATCAACATTTATAGCTATCTTAGTGCATGGAAAACAATTCTATGTTTTCATACAACTAAAGCTATTGAAACAAAACAAATCGTCGAGCGACGAAATCAATATCAGAGACATACATAAAATGTGCACAAAGGAATGAACCGTCAGAAGAGTGGTGCACATCATAGAATATCAAAAGTCACAATATCGATCGAAAATGAACATAAAGTAAAAGCACATCAAAACTAAGTGAAGTGTGCGATGAGAAGTGACAAGGTGATAAAAGTAATACGAAAATCATCATAATAATTTTTAAAACATGTCATGCCAAAAATAGATATGAATTTCAAAGCATTTATGGCATTCACAATTCTATCATGCTAGGAGAAACAAAATGATACCAAATGTAAAGAAATAGATTCTAACCAAGCATGCATTCAACCCTCATGGATACCAAATGTAATATCATACTTACAACATTAAGCTCCCCCTACATTGGTGCATTACCTAAGCACCATCAACTCCGTTTGAATGAGAGTCTTCGCAAATCGAGGAGTTGGTAGGGTTGGTATCCCACGGTGGATTGAACCTAGAAAACTTTATTTTGGTATCCAAAAATCCTTTTGAATCCAATGGGTTAGACAACAAATTTGAAATACGAAATAAAAATTATTGTAACCCATAAATTAATATAATCAAAATCAATTTTATAAACACATGCCTTGGTACCCATAACATGATCATAAACTCATGGTACCAAGCATTGAAGAGTTAAAGGAACTAACCCTTCGGAAACCAAGTCCAAGAGGAACTTGACTTCCCAACATAATCATCATTCAAAATAACATCATTAATATAGGATTTCACATAAACGTTCATAGCATCATCACTAGTGTTCTTGGGACCCCAAATAGTGTATATTTTGGGAATCCTCTTCCTAGTAGTTGCATGCACAAAAGTTTGATTTCTATGTGGTGCATGTGGCCTAGGAGCATGGGATCTAGCAATAGTATGATGATGTGTGTATGCATGAGGATGATTATGAGAGTAGGCATGCACATGTGGATGAGATGTTTGAACATAAGCATTAGGATGTGCATGAGCATGATTACGTGCATGTGGGTGTCTCATATGAGTGTTTGCACGTGCTCGTGGGTGCGGAGCATAAAAATCATTATTAATTTGAATCGGTGGAGTAGGATGTGTGTTCCTACGTGGCATAGCATGTGAGTACAAAAATGCATGACCCCTATTTGGAGGTCCACCCAAAGTGGGTTTCTTTCCAATCGGGGGTGTGTACGAAGTGGAAGCACTATTGGTAGGAGAACTACCAATGGGGTGTTTGCTCCCACTCGTCGAGGCATCGGATGTCGGCCTAACAAAGGTGGTAGGCGATTTGGATGAGTCTCACGTCTTATACCCCAAGCCAATGTGGTGTTTGGCTGGAAGTAAGTCATTTAGGATATTATCCAAATGGCCCTTACCTTTATTAAAATCATTGATACGGCCTAACGTGCACTCATACTTCTCTTTGAGAGAATGCAAAGAAGCATCCAAAGTGGATACTTGCGATGTGAGTACATAAACACGTGATTTGAGATTCTTATTCTCAATACTCAAAGTTGAGTTTTGAGACGTCAAATCCGCTATCACATGTTCATCCGAATCCTCAACAAGAACATGCTCAGGTTGAGATTTGAGGGACTTCACCTCATTTCTCAACAAGCCATTATGAGTAAGCAAACTTGCTTTCTCATTGGCGAGTGTCTCAACAATGGTGTCATTGTTGGTGATGGTAGACTTAGGAGAGGTTTGGAGGCTAACAAGTTCATCTTTGGTCTTATTATATCTATCTACTAATTTAGTAAATTTAGACCAAATTTCTTGGTTTGCTAACCTCATTTCATCAATAGTAGGTTCTCCGCTTCCATCCTCGCTACCATCCTCGCTTTCATCCTCGCTATCATCGAATGAGGACTTTCGAACTTTTGCCTCATTAGCCATGAAGCAAAGTTTTGCTTTCTCCACTCTTCCATCATCCGACTCTCCACTTGAGGAATCCTCTTCGGAGTCGGTGAATGTGCCAACAAGTCCTTTCTTGTACTTTCTCGACTTGTCGTACTTCGATGCTTTCCCTTTCTCCTTGTGTTTGTAGAGAGGAAAATCTGGTTTGATGTGTCCTGGCTTGTTGCATTTATAACGCACGGGAGTAGAAGCATTAGTCGAACTAACTTTAGATTTATTCAAAGATATACCTTCTCGGAGGAATCGATCGAACTTCCTTGCCATACGGGCAATGGATTCCATGTCCAATTCGTCTTCCGATTCTTCATCATCGGTAGATGGAGCGGCCTTGAAGGCAATCGTCTTTTTCTTTGGCTCATCTTGCTTCAAGTACGCTTTCATCTTTTCCTTCATTCGGATCTTACTATCCTTGCGTACCTCGTAAGACAACAATGTACCCATTAGTTGTATGACGGTATATTTATTCATGTCGTTACCTTCCTCGATGGCGAAGGTACGCTTTTCCCAATATGATGGAAGACCGTCGATAATCTTCGCGACTTTCTCCTTTTGGGTATAGACCTTCCCAAGAGCTTCCAAGTCGTTTGATATATCCACGAAGCGAGCGTAATAATCCTTCATGGTTTCGCCCTGCTCCATATGAAACAACTCAAATTCTTTATTAGCAACGACAAGTTTAGAATCTTTTACCGTACTCGATCCTTCGTGCAATATGAGGAGTTGGTTCCATATTTGATATGCACTCTTACATGTGCATATCTTGTTGAAGTCCTCGGGCTCCAACGCACAATTCAAGGCATTCATTGCCTTGGCATTGGCTACTTCCGCGGCGACCTCCGCGGGAGTCCACTTCGCAAAATCTTCTTCGGAAGGCTCCACATACTCCGTCATGGTGGCTCTCCATAGTGAAGCGCTCCGGAGGAAAATGTGCATCCGGCATTTCCAGTACCCGTAGTTGGTACCGTTGAAGTGTGGAGGCCTGACGGAGGATAATCCTTCCATAACTGAAGAAGCTCCATCGCGGTTCCTAAAGACGTTGTAGTCGTTGTTCATCATAGCTCTCAACTTTGGCTATGTGTAGCTTTGAACTTGGCTCTGATACCAATTGTAGCGCCCTGCTAAGCCACTGCACATGTACTAGAGGGGGGGGGGGGGGTGAATAGTACTTTTAAATAATAGGGAGAGTTATTCCTAATTATCGTGCAATTAACAAACAACAATGCGGAATAAGAACGATCAACAAGAATAAATGCAAACGCAAACAAATGGTTTAATGGGTTCGGATCCACCCAAGTCTCCCCGACTTGTTCCCGGTGATCCTACGTCCCAACCACCCGGATCCCCTCCGGATACTTGAGTTAGAAACCCTAACTCAAGATTTCCAATATGCCCACTTGCGAAAACCTCGCAAGTGCAATCGACCTACAATCGATATCCGTGATTCCCACAACCTGGGATCACGCAAACTCTCACAACCGACAGTATACAATTCAAATATAACTGAAATGAAATGCTTACCAACAAAATACCTATGCCTTGAGATTTCTTACCAAATTAGGGCAAAGAGGATTTTGATGGAGGAAGATGGCACCAAACCCTAGCTTCAAGAAGATGACCAGCAATGGAAGCCTAGGGTGGAGATGGCGACCTAGAATCAAGCCCTTGGCTTGGAAGGCTCACAACCAATGAATCTCTCTTGAAGAATAAGAGTGAGGGAGAGATTCTTGAGAATGTGAGAGCTTGAAGATGAGAGTTGAAAGCTTCTCTTTGAATCAAATAGAACTCTGGAAATAGCAGCCTTGGATCCTATGAAATAACCCCTCCAGGTATTTAAAGGATCAAGGGAAAAGAGAGAGAGAAACGTCACTTTCAAAACTCCAACGGCTCTATTCTGAACCAGACTAGTCGGTCAAAGAAGGATCACTGACCGACTAGTTCATCAACTAGTCGGTCGGTGATACAACGTAGACCGACTAACGGTTGAACAGCCAAAAGGTGAAGTTCCAGGCAAAGACAACTAGTCGGTCTAAGAAGACTTGCCGACCGACTAGTTTCACAACTAGTCGGTCGTTGAATGTTCTTTGACCGACTAACGTCGAAATAGAATAGGTTGACTTCAAGATGACTTAGTCGGTTTAAGAACAAATGCTGTAGTTTCTCAACTAGTCGGTCGGTAAACGTTCTTTGACCGACTAACTCGAAACAGTAGCTCAGGCTGAAAATGACTGAACACAACTAGTCGGTCTAAGAAGGATTTCTGACCGACTAAATCGTCATCTAGTCGGTCGGTGACCATTCTTTGACCGACTAACTGTAGTCATAGAAAGAGCTGAATTAGAGAAGGCACACTAGTCGGTTCAAGTAGAGTTGCCGACCGACTAAATCGTCATCTAGTCGGTTGGTGACTCTTCATGAACCAACTAACATGCACTCGAAGCCGAGGGAAAGAGCGATAGGCTTCGGGAAAGTTTCTAATAGTTTCTATGATAATCCTAGCTCTAAGATATGAGCGAAATGAAGATTATAAAGTAAGTCCTACTCAAGGCTTACCATTCTAATCTATGAAGCTAGAAGACTATAAAATAAACCTTACGAGCCGTCTTCAAAGCTTCAATCTTCATTCCTCTTGACTTCAATAAAACTCCTTGAGCTTCAACGAAGCTCCAGGCACACGATCACGCGTATAGAGAAGTCTTGAGACGTCGCTTTTGATGTTCGTATTCTTTTGTCGACGATCTCCATAACTGCGCTCACAAATTGTTAGTTCATGATATATTTATGTTTGCTCATCATCCAAAACCAAATCCGGGGAGTCCAATACTCAACATCATGCACCAAAGTGACATGCCCTCCATCACAACTCATTGATACATCACTCATGAAATCATGTCATACATGTCTCGTAACATCACAAATCCATAACATGGTTCATTGGAGTACATTTCTCAGGTTTCTCAATTTCTAATTCATTGAGGCATTTTCACAAACACGTGATGGGCGTGTCATGCATGATAATAAGCACATTAGAAAATCCATTAGGAACACATACCAAGAATCTATCTTTCATGTAACAACAATAATCATGCACTATAGAGAATAAAATAGCAATAATGCACAATTTATAACACCACATTAATGTTTCAGCTATTAGGAATTTACAGAAAGTGACAATACATGGCAAATAACATCAGTTCTTATTGAGAATTTAACAAAATGTCCTAAATGAAAGTTATAGATATATCAGTCCTAGATTCACAGATAAAATTTCATGCAAAAATATCAAGTAGGTGATTTATGGTGAATTATTTGGTGAAGTCTGTCAAATATGTTTTTCAGACAACTTTCAGGTTCTGTGAAGATTGCTGTTTTTGGGCATGTTTTAGGCAGAATTTCGAAATATAAGCATTGTGATGAAATTATAGATAAACTTGTTAAATTTACAACGAGACTAAGAACATAAAATTCCATTGTGTGTGTGCAGTTATTTAAGTCAACTTTGCTAAACTGTGTCAAGACTGAAGATCAAACATGCATGTTGTAAAGATGGAATTTTTGCTCCTAATTTCTGAATTTAACATATATTAAAATTTATATGATTTTGGGATAAAACTTCAAGATCTACAAGGATATATTTTTTTCGAGACCAAATTCGAGCTACAGTAACCAGAATTAAAGCCACAACAGACATCAGGATTTCAGGATTTCAAAAGGGGTGGTTTTGCTTGGAATTAAAATGGGGTTTTACATGAAATTGAATTATGGCACATTAATTTGATTGCTCCTAATCCATATTGGTTAAACATGATGTGAAAACATGATAGAGATAAACCCTAATTAAATTTCCAAAACCAAGTTGGATCCTACCTCAAATCTTGATTCTTCTTCTCTCCTTCTCTTTCTTTTCCTTCCACCTTCTTTCTCCTTAAGCAACCTAGGTTTTCTTGATTTTAGGGGGCTAAATTAGGGTTTGCATTAAAGGAGGAGGAGATTAGGGGGAGGGTGTGGCCGGCCATGGCATGGGAAGGAGACGGGAAAAGGAGAAAAAGAGAGAAAAAGAGAGAAATCTCTAGATTTCCCTTTCCTTTTCTTCTCTCTTCTTATTCCTTTCTTCTCTTCCAAGAAAGGAATATTCCAAAGGAATATTCCATGAGGAAAATGACCGAGATACCACCCCCATCTTCCAAGTATTTACAAGTTTGCTATTACTTTATGCACACCCCGATTTAGTATGTACGCACAGCACATTTGGTCCAAATGACCATTTTGCCCTTCACCTTTCTAAAAATTTACAGGGGTTGCCATTGACCTCTAACCCTTTTCACACTTGCATGGCTTTCCTACACATACCCATGTATGCCTACACATGCATAGATGCACCACGCACACACGTCCAACACATTCCTGTTGTTTGGCACCCCACGACGTTTTTCACACTTCTCCCGCACTCAATCTCGCTTTCTCGGCTCTTAGCCACACATTACGGCCCAATCCCACTTGCACTACGTTACATACATTGATATCCACGTTTATTTCATGGCTACGTATGCACCGTAGGTAGAAATACCACGTGTGTTCAGTAGAATACACGTATAGTGCTAAATAGGGCATGACACAAGCGCACCCCACCCGGCTTGTCGAGGAGGTGAAGAGGGGCTATGAGGGGGTCCTGAGACCGATGATCACTGACGCCCTCAAGGAGGCCTTCGATTCCTATGAGGACCTCTTGGCCTACCGAATCGTGAGAGCCTTCCGGGACTCCTTTGAGAGGTTCGAGAAGCGGGTCCGACAGGCACCTCCCCGTCCCCCACTGGTCCCGAGGAGCCCCTCGATCTGAACAGGGCAAGGCTCCGGGTGATGCCTCCTCCAGGGCCCCGGCATCATAGGCGACGTTTCCCTATCCTTTTGTACCCCGCCTTGTCCTCCCTTGCCCTGTAACAAGGAAATTTTTTTGAAGGCAATATACGATTTGTTTTGTGGGCTTCCGTACCTTTCCTCTTGTTGTTGCGTTCTCTTATGTCGAGCTCATTTTTTGTTTCTGTTAACCGTTTTCTGGGTTGTCTCCCGGTGTTGCTCCTACCCCAAAGGTGATCCATTGCTGACCCCTTATTACCCACTGGATGGGGCGGATGGTCCCGGGGACGCCACGTCGATTCGCCTGGGGGATCCCACGCCTGGGAAGTGTTCCCTGCCGACCAGCCGTTAGGTCCGCCAAGGGCTTGTCACCGCCCTCGATCCTTAAGTCGAGTGGCGGATCGCCTCACAGGAGGACTTGTCTCCGGTCTTATGGGCGGTCGGGTGATCGGCCCGCTGGGGAGCTGCCCCCAGCCTTATGGCAGATCGATTTGGTTGGTCCGCTGAGGGGGCTGTCCTAGGTTTGCGTCCAACCGATGTTCCGGCCTGCTGGGGGAGTTGTCCCCAGCCTTATGGACGGTCGGGTCGGTCTACTTGCTGGGGGAGCTACCCCAGGCTTACAGCAGATCGAGGGATTGGCCCGCTGAGGGAGTTGCCCCTATCCTTACGGTCGATCGGGTGATCGGTCTGCTGGGGGAGTCCCTCCCAGCCTTACGGTCGATCGGGTGATCGGTCTGCTGGGGGAGTTGCCCCAGCCTTACGGTCGATCGGGTCGACTGGCTAGCTGGGGGAGCTACCCTCAAGCTTACGGTCAACCGGTGGACCAGCCTGCTGGGGGAGTTGCCCCCAGCCTTACGAATGGTCGGGTCGATCTACACGCTGGGGGAGCTACCCCCAGGCTCACGGTAGATCGATGGTTCGGCCCGCTGGGGGAGTTGCCCCTAGCCTTACGGTCGACCCATGGGGTCGGCCTGCTGGGGGAGTTGCCCCCAGCCTTACGGTCGACCCGTGCGATCAGCCCACTGGGGGGGTCGCCCCCAGCCTTACGGACGATCATCATGACAGGTCCGCCGAGGGAGTTCCCTCCAGCTCTGCGGCCGAGCTGGATACGGCGAGAAGGAGTAGAATTGTTCTAACGCAGATTAACATTTCATTTTTCAAATCCGGGAGTACATTTGGAGGAAAGCAAAAATGGGGAGGATAAATGTAACGGACTGTATTTTTAGGTGTGTTTTAAGTTCGTGCGTGCACGTATTTGATTTCAGTCGTCCGAATAATTTTTCGTCAGTATGTTCTTTTCTCCTACACGTCGACGCGAACGCGTCTCTGTTTTTAATTTTTCACACATCGTGATTAATTAACTATTAACCCTAACTGTTAATTAAACTAATCTAATCTAATCCCTAATTAAATCCTGTGTCGGCAGCCAACCAACTCATACCTGATAGTTCCTCCTCTTCATTATCAGCAGACACCTCTCATCAACAGTCAACACCCACATCTAGCTCCTCCATCATCAAGCTGTTCCCCCAACTGCACTATTGTATTTCAAAAGCAGGGGCATCGCCTCTTCACCTGCAAGGAAAAACTCTCAACCAGCAAACAACTCCCCGAGGAAATCTATCCATCATCCTCCACAAATTTTCCAAACCAATTTCAGCCCAAAATCAAACATACAGACTAAAAATTTGAAGAAGATGAAACTTCAAAACAAGCTTCATCAAATTAATTCCCCAATCTTTTCTTTCCAAAACCCAATCTGAAAATAGATTTCAGATCCAACAAAAACCAAAATTTCCGATTTATCAACCAAAATCCAATCCCCAAAACCGAAATTCGAAATCAAAGAACAAGAATTTCAGATCTGGAGATTTGTAACCCAAATTCAAACACAAAAGATAAAATCTGAAAGGACTTTCAGATCAAACCAAAACCCCAAATTCCATATCAAAAATCAAACCAAACATCAACCCTCTCTTCTTCTTCCTCTTCCTCCCTCCATTGGCCGCACTACCCATCACTCACCCGCAGCCGCCGCCGTCCGACAGCTGCCCACAGCCAGAGACAGCCGCGCGCCGCCGTCGACAGGCCACCAGAATCGCTGCGCCATCGCCAGAGAGTGCCAGGCCGCCGCCCCGCCGGAGCTGCCGTGGCCCTCCTCCCGTCGCGTGCGTGAGTGTCTCTCCTCCCTCATTTACGTGCGTTCTTCCCTTGGCTACAATTGAAACGAAATGAAAAAAAATAAAAAATAAAAAAAGAATGAAGAAGAACAGAAGACAGTAAGAGAGAAAGAGAGTACTGAGAGAGAGTAAAGAATTGTGGGGAAAAAGAGATGGAATATTAAATACCATGTTACTTTTTACCCTTAGTCAAAATTAGTAGGTGGTAGTAGGTTGTAGTTTAATTGTAATATTAACCATGTCATTATCTAATATTAAGTAAAGTTAAGTTGTTGTTAGTGTTCGAATTAATATTAGCTCGTTAGAGTTAAATAATGTTAGAGGTAGTTTTAACATGTTATATGTAACAGCTAGTATTTTTAGGCGTGTTTTCGATTGTGCGTATCGGTATTTTTCTTCAGTCATCCAGTTAACTTTTTTTCCGTACGTGTCGACGCGAGCGCGTCACTGTTTTCGTTTTACCGTGTCATCATTATTTACCATCAAAAATAATTTAACTTAATTATTTTGCTAATTACATTTTACTAATTACAAAATCTTAATTACTTTAATTAATTTCACTAATTACTATTTTGTTCATTTTTAATGATGACTTATTAAACTCACTTAGTTACGTAAATGTCTTAACCCTTAACTACACGACAACACACACGTTTTAAACAACCAGATACATCTTCTGAAATCAAAGTTGGCTTTCTCTTTGTTTTCGTTTGAGCAAAACAATACGTCTCTACAAAGTCTGAAGATTGCATTAAACACCGTCCCAATCAAATTAATACTGCTTTGACAAAATGAGAGGGGTGTCTCCCTGCTCATCTTCTTAAGCCTACGTCTCCCCCTGCAGAACAGAGCATGCAAACCTATTTCACCAAAAACATTTTCTGCAAGATTGTTCACCATTTTCCCAAATCAAAGCCATCAGATTCTCCCTTTCATCCAATCATCAAAACATCCCCCAAATCATCAAATCAAGCCCTAACAATTCCTCAAAACTGAAATTGAAACTTGAGGATAAACTTCAGATCTGAAACAATAATTTCAGATTACAAACCCAATCAAAACAACCTCAAACCCCAAACAAACTCCATCCTCTCCTTCCATCTTCTTCCTCCTTCCTCCCTTGGCCGACCCCCCACCCTCAGCCCATGCACGCGCGCGTCGCCCGCCCGTGAGAAGCCGCCGCCGCCCAGCCTGGGACAGTCGCCGCCGCCCGCCTGAAGTGCCGCCCGTCGCTGTCACCGGAGTGCCGCCGCCAGGAGCCGTCCGTGCGTCCGCCCGAGTTCCTCCCTCCTCCGTGCGTAAGCTTCGAGCCCTCTTGCCTTTGGTTACCTGCAAACGAAGCTAACAAAAAAAATATAAAATGAAAAAGGGATGAACGACAGAATCGGGGGACAGAGAGATAAGGAAGAGGTTGATTTAATAAAGAGAGGAGACATGCCCATTGATTTAATAAAGGAGATAGTTTTAATAGGTTTTAAGAGAAAAAGGGGGGTTGGCAGGTTACAGGTTACTAGTTAAAGAAAGAAAGAGAGTGTAGAGAGTTGGTTTTTATTACATAAAGTTAGATCAATATAGTTTCAACATGTTACACTTTATCCCATGGTCAAATTTGTTTGGAAGACTTATTTATGTATGATTAACATGTCATTAACTTATGGTAAGAGGAAATTAATAGGATATAGTGCTAATTGATATTGAATTATTAAGTGTTTATTTTCGCATGTTAATAATTGTTACTCAATGTTAGTGTAATAAATTTGAATAAAATAATGTGTACCCTATTGATATAACACACTATAGGCATCACCCTAACCAGATAACCCAATTTAGGGATTAACTCGATATTTTGAATTATCTCGCAATAAATCTGATTCGGTGATTTGTTTAACTAAAACAGAGAACCGGACATACCGACACATAATACCCGTCAAGACGAACCCACGACAACCGATACCACCGAAAACAGGCAAGTGATACTTGCCAGTAATTATTTAGGCCACGTTTTAGGCCAATTTGTGTAGTAACGTAAAAGAGATTAGGCGATGAAATGATAGTCGCCTAGACATCCATACTAGATCTAGCTTGACAACGAAGCTAGATCCGACACTTTACCTGCTTTCATTCATGCTGCCATGCCATGTTTAATTTTCAGGGTAGGGTTAAACGATCGCTTGAGCGTAGAAGTGAGCCCGTATAGCCACTTCAGCCAAAAGACGGAAACTCTGTGCACAAAGTGATAAACCAGTGATTCGTGAATCGTGAAATAGTGAATTGTAGCTTTCTGCTACGACGTGCTTGATTATTATTATCTTGTTCATTTAATTGTTGCACTCTTTTAATGTCATGCCATATCATCATGTTAGAATTGCTAGTTGCATTATTTTATTTGTATCCTTGCACAAAAGTCCTCCGCCTTTCTTGGGAGACTTTTGCTGACATGTGCCCTTTTCTCTTTGGGTGTCACATGTCAGACTTTGAGACAGAGCAGGTAGCAGAGGACGAGCAGTTCGTTGACGCTGAGTTTGAGGTCCATGCAGAGACCGAGTTCGAGGACACTAGTGACCCGTCCTAGAATCGTTTGGAGTCTCCCCTTAGTTGTTACTTTTCCTTAGTTGCTGTTAGCACCTATCTCTATTTGTTTTATTTGGCCATGCTTTAGGCCTATTGTTCAGGCTTGTACTTTTGTGACTATTCTGTGATGTTGTAATATTTGTTGGATGTTGTTGGTGGGTGTTCTTTTATCTGCTTTATTATTATTGTTGTTGTTTCGTCGTAATGCAAGGATCTGCTACCTTTTCGAAATTTTTACAGACGCTTATCAGACTGCAGCTTCACAGCTCCACGTCTGAGCGGACCTCCTCACGTCTCGCCTTCTATATTAGGGAAGCGGGGCGTGACAGGTTTTAGTGGTGGCCCATGCAGGTCTTCTCTTTGCATCTACGAAATATTGGAACAACAATAATGATAACAACATCCATTTAAATATTCAAAACATTCGAGTCATGATTAAGTCTAACCTGACATTTCCTTGTCTTAGATGGCCGGTAGACGCGTTACCCGAGGAGCTGGTAGTGGATCTGGAGCTGGTGGTGGAGCAGGACGTGTTGCGGATGCTGATAGAGAACCCACCACGGCTGAGATGATGAGGATGATGCATCAGATGATGCAGGTTCAGCAGGGCATGCTTCAGAATGCCCCTCGCTTCGAGCCGGGAGCGAAGCAGTTTCGGGAGCTGGGCCCGTCATATTTCACTGGGTCAGAAGGATCATTAGCTGCAGATGAATGGATGAAGAACACGGAGGATAATCTGCTTCTCTCGAAGGTTAACCCGGCTGGATGGGTTGACTTAGTGAAGAAGCAACTGAAGGACAATGTCCGCAGTTGGTGGGAGTCAGAAGAGCAGATATTAGTGAAGCCTATCCCCTGGGCCACTTTCAAGGCGAGACTCAATAATGAGTATTTCCCTCGAGCTGCCAGGAGGGAGCTGATGCAGCAATTCATCAATCTGAAGCAGGGGAATCTGACGGTGGATCAGTACCACCAAGAGTTCATGAGACTGAGTCGCTTTGCGCCAAAGATGGTGGAGACTGCTGAGGATCGAGATCGAGCTCAGAGATTCTTACAGGGTTTATCTTTGGAGCTGCAGAGTCTGATTTCCTCTTCGGACTTAGACTCTTACCAGAAGTTGCTGATAGCTACCAAGAGGCAGGAGCTGATTGCCAATCAGAAGAGAGAACAGTATTCAGGTGCTGGGAAGAGGCCTATGGAGCAGGCCAGAGCTGTGGTTAGGCCTGGGTTCAAGCCTAATCAGTCCGTGCAGTTTAAGAGGCCAGGTGGGCCTAGTCAAAAGACGTGCAGTCATTGCGGCAAGACTGGTCATGTGAAGGAGCAGTGCAGGAGGCTTCTGGGCCAGTGCTTGGTTTGTGGTGACGCTACGCATGCATTGACGGACTGTCCGAGTGCTAAGCAGCCATGGAAGGCACCAGTCGGAGTTCAGCAGCAGAGAGCCCCAGTAGTAGCTGGACGTGGAGCGCCTCTCATTCCCCAGAAGCAGGCTTTCCAGCAGGCTGTTCAGCCTAAGAGACAAGCCTTCACGATGACTGCAGTGGAGGCCGAGACTGAGGACGGAGTTATTGCAGGTAACTTCTATACTAGTCCTCCTTATTTATGCATTACATTTGATTAGTTAGATCCATGTTAATCGAGTTGCATGTTACCCTTAGGTGTCATCTTGGTTTCATCTCACCCGGCCTTGACTCTGTTCGATTCTGGAGCTTCCATGTGCATCATATCTCGGAAGTTCGTAGTCGATGTAACGACCCGCTCTCGGGGGCCCGTTACTTATTCGGTTTATTTGCAGGTTCCGCAGTTTACCAGTGAAATCAGCATAGTCACAACGCAGAGATGTACCAACAACACTCAAACCAGCTTACAGACATTATTACAGTCCAAATTAAAGTACAACAACAACCATCACTCTCTCACACCAATACATGAAAGGAAATACTGAAAGGAAATGCAGAAACGGAAATACATAGTACAATACACACTCCAACAGAAAAGTAACTAAAACTCCGCGGTCTCTGGGTCGTACACAGGCTCCTCGTACTCTGGAGCAATATCCTCAACCAGATCTTCGTCTGTCGGTGCCACAAATGGAACCGAAGGTAAGTCACAAAGATTCTAAACAAAGAAAAGGAGTACTGTACAAGTATGACAAGCAGAAGTAAAGTACGGTGTAGTGTCTGTACAAGTGCAGAAAGTAAAGTGCTACAAGTGCAGAAAGTAAAGTGCATGACTGTAAAGAAGTAACTGTGCAAGCTCTGCTAAAACTACGTGACTCAAGTCGGAGAGTACAATATGTGACCGTTCAGTTCGTCTCTTGCCTGGGTGCTACCCAGACGAATGCCGGTACCCAGGCAGCAGTATGGTTTGCCGAAACGCAGGCAGCAGGACAGGGCGCCGAAACACAGGCGACAGGACAGGTAGACCAAACTCTAGTCACTCCCGTACTCTCGCAAACTATGAGTTACCCCAAAACCCGGTGTCGTGTCAAGTACAAGTTCTTTACATGAACGTTCCACGGGATGTTCCGAGTCAAGTCCAACACAAGAAAGTGGCGTATGTTTCCGTGCTTCGAGCACGTAGTAGTGCTGTGCTACAAGTTCGTACGAGCACAGTGGCTAGATTTCTAAGGTTAGGACCTATCGTGACTTACCAAAATTAATACCGTTGTAGTAAGCCGGAAGAGGATCTAGGGCTTCCTCAGAAGTTGGTACACCAGAGTCTGTACCTGCAACACAAAATACTTATTTAAGAAAAACACGACTTTTTACTATTTAATAATTTGGTTAGTTTGATTTTTAAACTCGGTAAAACGGTGTCGGAAAATATTTAAAATTTTTATATAAACCTAAAATAATTATTTAGATTTTACTGCAAGAGGGGAGAATTTTCAGAAGCTTCTGTAATTTTTATAATTTTTTAAAAACTTAGAAATAGCTTAAAAAAAACCTAAAAACTTAAGGAACGTGTATCTTCCGTAATTTCTTACGGGAGCAATAAAAGTCGGAATAGCTTGAATAAACAGTCAAAATGACCGTCTCGAAGTCTATTATCACATATAATTTTATCACATATTATTGTACGTAAAATCAGCGAGCTACGAATTTTAGAATGATTTATACCTATGAAATCTTTAAGTTCGAAAAATCATTCCGGAAAAAGTAGGCGTCTGGTCGAGGTAAGACCAGTGCCATTGGATCCGAAATGTCGTTTCTGATTTTCTGGGGCTATCCACACATTTTTCTGGCCCCTGTATAATTAGTTATGGATTAAAAACCATAAAATCCAATTATTAATTAATTAAAATGCGAAAATCCGGAATTATTCCTCATAATTACGGAAATGCCATCGAGACTCACGCACCCTTCGCACGTCTTCCTCTTCGTTGCGTGGGCAGGGGCGCTTTCCGATGATGACGTACGAGCGAAGGCGGAGCTCGGGGGGCGGCGGTCGGCGTCGAGGTGGTCGGAGCTCGTCGGGGTGTGGCGGAGTACGGTGGAGGCGCTCGTTCACCGGAGGCGGGGAGGAATGCTGGTGGCGTCTCGTCGCCAGATGAGGCGGAGGCGAGCTTCGGGGCGGTGAGTCGGAGGACATTGAAGCGGCGGGGCGGAGATCAGCGAGCTCAGCTCGATGCCGAGGCGTTGACGAGGGAGGAGCACGGCGGTGCTTGGGGATGCGAGGACGGGGAGCAGCGTACGAGAGCGTCGCCTGGACTGGGGGGGAAACGGGTGGCGTGGAGCTCCGAGGGAGCGTTCGATGGCTACGGAAGCGGGTGGCGACAGCGAGGGGTTGGGTTCGGGTCTGCTCCGTGGGTGTGGCGATGACGGTAGGGTCGGGGTTCGTCGGATGAAGAGGGTGCACGAAGGAGGTGGTCCGGTGAATGACAGGGCCAAGCGGCTTCTTGGCTTGTGTCCATGGGAGAGAAGGCATCGATGATGGCTTCGGGTCGGAGACAGGGGACGAAGTGAAGAGGGGAGATGTGGGCTTCGGGGGTCTTGAGTTGCCTGGGCTTGGTCCGCCGGTGTTGAGGGTGAAATCGAGGAAGAGAGGGAGCGGGCGGGAGAGAGCTGAGAGTGGCTTAGAGAAGAGCTTGGGTTTAGGGAATTTAGCTGGGTTTAAATTGGTTAATTAAATTAATTAAAAATGTTATCCTCATTAATACTTAGTCAACTTATTAAATGAGTTAGGTGGTGATTAGGCATTGCTTTTTGACAAACGATGGAATTTGAACTCACCCATGAAACACATGGGCTTCAACGGGTTAAGATAAAGTAATTTAAGGTAATTAGTAAAAAGTTAAATCCCATTAGTGAAAGTATTTAGTAAGATACAAAAAAACGAAATTACGATTTTGCCCATACTAGTAAACGTGTCCGAAAAATTACGAAAATATACCCACGGGATCGTATCGTCGCGAGGATGGCGAATACGAAGTCCGTTCTGGGATTTGAGCTACGGAAATACTAGTTTTAGGCCAAAACATTTAGAAAGCGGGTCTGCGGGTTCTAGACTGAAACGATCTCAGAAAATTATGAAATTAATGTGGGAGGCCCTAAATGATAATATGATGCTACTACAGAAGTTTGAAAACGTTTTGAAGACGTTTGTATAGAAAATAAATTCGTCGAATCAAAACGGTAATTTTGAAAGATGAATTTTAACAGTAATGTTTTGGGTATTTGAGGAAATCGGAAATTGCTGAAATACTTTATAATAAGTCTAGTGCTTAAAAATATTTTTATAAGAATTGTTGAAATCCGTTTAAAACTCTTGATCAACCATTACAAAATGTCTTTTAAGATGAAATTACTTTAAATATTTGGTTTAAATGTTTTGGAAAAATACAGGTCGTTACAGTCGAACACTCGATACTCACATATACACTTCCCAAATGTTGGGACATTACAACTGGGAATGGTGTAGTGAAGGTTGCACTGGGATGTAGACCTTGCCCGTTGGTGATTAGTGGACACGAACTATATGCTAATTTCATTGTCCACGACCTATCCAACTTTGATGCTATTCTCGGCATTGACTGGTTAGGAGCTTTTTATGCCACGATTGACTGTCACCGGAAGAAAGTGGTGTTTGAAATTCCTGACCACCCAGTGTTCGAGTTTGTCGGCGGAGGACGTTCGCTTGGACCTGTCAAGTTTCGAGCCCAGCCTTACCAATTGACCGTTGCATCTATGATTGCTAAACTAGAGAAGCCTACAGTAGTAAGAGATTTCGAGGATGTCTTCCCTGAAGACATTTCTGGACTGCCGCCCGATCGAGCATTGGAGTTCGGCATCGATCTTATGCAGGAGCTCAACCAATTTCGAAGGCGCCGTACCGTATGGCCCCTGCAGAATTAGAAGAGTTGAGGAAGCAGTTGGATGAGCTGATACAGAAGGGTTTCATTCATCCCAGCGTATCTCCCTGAGGTGAACCCGTCTTGCTAGTAAAGAAGAAGGATGGATCGAGGAGAATGTGCATTGATTATCGGGAATTGAATCAGATCACCGTGAAGAACAAGTACCCGCTACCCCGCATTGATGATATCTTCATCAGCTTGGTGGATCGAGGGTATTTTCGAAGTTGGATCTCCGGAGCGGATACCATCAAGTCAGAGTCAAGAAGGAAGATGTGCTCAAGACCGCTTTTCGGACTAAGTACGTGCATTACGAGTTCGTTGTCATGCCGTTCGGTGTGACCAACGCTCCTGTTGTGTTCATGAATCTCATGAACCTTATCTTTTACGACTTCCTCGACAAGTTCGTGGTGATCTTCATAGACGACATCTTGGTGTACTCGAAGAGCGAGGAAGAGCATGCAGAACATTTGAAGATAGTGTTGGAGACGCTCCGTCACCATAGACTATATGCCAAGTACAGCAAATGCGAATTCTGGCTGGACAGAATTGCATTTCTTGGGCATGTAGTATCGGGAGCTGGTATCTCAGTGGATCCGGAGAAGGTCAAAGCAGTCAGTGAATGGCCTACATCTCGATCGGCATCGGACATCAGGAGTTTCCTTGGATTGGCTGGATACTACCGCAGATTTATCAAGAATTTCTCGAGGATAGCTGAGCCGATGACGAGACTGACAAGGAAGGATATTAAGTTCTGTTGGTCAGACTCTTGTGAGCAAGCCTTTTCTACCTTGAAGGAGAGGTTGATGTCTGCATCAGTCTTAGCTATTCCGGACAGAAGCGGAGGCTTCGAGATTTTCTGCGATGCATCGGGCAAGGGACTTGGATGCATTCTGCACCAGCACAATCATGTGGTCGCATATGCTTCGCGACAATTGAAGATCCATGAGAAGAATTATCCGACCCACGATTTGGAGCTAGCCGCTGTCGTCTTTGCACTGAAGATCTGGCGACATTTCTTACTGAGTGAGAAAGTGAAAATTTTCACTGATCACAAAAGTTTGAAATATATATTCACTCAGAAGGAGCTGAATATGAGACAACGCAGATGGTTGGAATTGATGGCAGACTACGACATCGATCTTCAGTATCATCTGGGGAAGGTGAATGTCGTACCGGATGCCTTGAGTCGACTGCCCGAAGTGATGATTCTCACATCTCAGTGGAGATTGCAGCAGGATCTGCGAAGGATGAATGTTGAAGCTTTACTACCAGGAATCACATTGTCATTGATGAACATGCAGATTCAATCGACGATCGTGGATCGAATCAAGACTGCTCAAGATGGAGATGCTAAGTTAAAGAAGATCAGAGAACAAGTCGAAGCAGGACTTCGGACAGATTTTCTGATTCACGCGGATGGATCTTTGAGATATGGTAGTAGGATCTGCGTACATGCAGGAGATATCAGAGAGGAGTTGATGAATGATGCTCACAGTTCGACTTATTCTATTCACCCTGGAGGTACTAAGATGTACAAGGATCTTCGACAAAATTTCTGGTGGCATGGGATGAAGAGAAGTGTGGCACGGAGCGTTGCCAAGTGCCTCGTGTGTCAGCAAGTGAAGGCTGAACACCATCACACTGCTGGATTACTACAACCTCTGCCGATTCCTGAGTGGAAGTGGCAGCACATCACGATGGACTTTGTGACTGGCTTACCTCGGAGCACCAAGCAGAACGACGCGATCTGGGTCATCGTTGATCGATTTACCAAGTCCGCGCACTTTATACCTTTCCGAGTTGGGCAATCCACGGAGATATTAGCAAGGAAGTATATGGAGGTAATGACATAACTCATACATTAATAGTTTCCTTCTAGTACTAGTCGTGACGTGAATTATGTCGTGTAGGAGATCGTGCGCTTACATGGAGTCCCTGTGAGCATTGTATCAGATCGTGATACGAGATTCACGTCTCAGTTCTGGAAGAGTCTGCAGACCAATCTGGGTACCAGTCTGAAGTTCAGTACTGCGTATCACCCGCAGACGGATGGGAAGTCGGAGCGCACTATTCAGATCTTGGAAGATATGCTGAGAGCATGCATGTTGGATCTCAAGGGTTCGTGGGAGGATCATCTGCACCTGGTGGAGTTTTCCTACAACAACAGCTATCAGGCAAGCATTGGCATGGCGCCTTTTGCTGCTCTCTAAGGGAGAAAATGCCGATCGCCACTAAGTTGGGATGACGTAGGTGATAGAGAACTCTTGGGGCCAGAGATGGTAGTGGAAGCGGTTGATGTTGTGCGTGATATCAGGGACAAGATTCAGATCGCCCAGGATCGTTATAAGCATTGGGCAGATGCTAAACGACGTCCTTTGGAGTTTCAGCCGGGAGATCATGTGTTCCTGAAGATCTCACCGAATCGAGGAGTGATCCGATTTGGGAAGAGAGGCAAGCTTAGTCCGAGATATATTGGGCCATTCGATGTGCTAGAGCGAGTTGGAGAAGTAGCTTATCGCTTAGCTTTGCCACCATCCTTGGAGGGAGTTCATGACGTCTTTCATGTGTCCCAGCTCTGTCGTTATATCAGCGACCCTTCTCATGCTGTGGACTACTCTGATATTACAGTTCGGCCAGATCTGAGGTACGAACAACAACCAGTAGAGATCCTAGATCGACATCAGAAAGTCTTCAGGAACAGGACTGTTGACCTAGTCAGAGTGATGTGGCGTCGCGACTCACCAGGAGAGTCTACCTGGGAGCGGGAAGATGAGATACGAGAGCGTTATCCATATTTGTTTTCTACTCCTTAGTTGATGAGAATTCCGAGGACAGAATTTTTCCTAAGGTGGGTAGAATGTAACGGCCAGTCTTTTTAGGCGTGTTTTCGATTGTGCGTATCGGTATTTTTCTTCAGTCATCCAGTTAACTTTTTGTCCGTACGTGTCGACGCGAGCACGTCACTGTTTTCGTTTTACCGTGTCATCATTATTTACCATCAAAAATAATTTAACTTAATTATTCTGCTAATTACATTTTACTAATTACAAAATCTTAATTACTTTAATTAATTTCACTAATTACTTTTTTGTTCATTTTTAATGATGACTTATTAAACTCACTTAGTTACGTAAATGTCTTAACCCTTAACTACACGACAACACACACGTTTTAAACAACCAGATACATCTTCTGAAATCAAAGTTGGCTTTCTCTTTGTTTTCGTTTGAGCAAAACAATACGTCTCTATAAAGTTTGAAGATTGCATTAAACACCGTCCCAATCAAATTAATACTGCTTTGACAAAATGAGAGGGGTGTCTCCCTGCTCATCTTCTTAAGCCTACGTCTCCCCCTGCAGAACAGAGCATGCAAACCTATTTCACCAAAAACATTTTCTGCAAGATTGTTCACCATTTTCCCAAATCAAAGCCATCAAATTCTCCCTTTCATCCAATCATCAAAACATCCCCAAATCATCAAATCAAGCCCTAACAATTCCTCAAAACTGAAATTGAAACTTGAGGATAAACTTCAGATCTGAAACAATAATTTCAGATTACAAACCCAATCAAAACAACCTCAAACCCCAAACAAACTCCATCCTCTCCTTCCATCTTCTTCCTCCTTCCTCCCTTGGCCGACCCCCCACCCTCAGCCCACGCACGCGCGCGCCGCCCGCCCGTGAGAAGCAGCCACCGCCCAGCCTGGGACAGTCGCCGCCGCCCGTCGCTGTCACTGGAGTGCCGCCACCAGGAGCCGTCCGCGCGTCCGCCCGAGTTCCTCCCTCCTCCGTGCGTAAGCTTCGAGCCCTCTTGCCTTTGGTTGCCTGCAAACGAAGCTAACAAAAAAAAATATATATAATGAAAAAGGGATGAACGACAGAATCGGGGGACAGAGAGATAAGGAAGAGGTTGATTTAATAAAGAGAGGAGACATGCCCATTGATTTAATAAAGGAGATAGTTTTAATAGGTTTTAAGAGAAAAAGGGGGGTTGGCAGGTTACAGGTTACTAGTTAAAGAAAGAAAGAGAGTGTAGAGAGTTGGTTTTTATTACACAAAGTTAGAGCAATATAGTTTCAACATGTTACACTTTATCCCATGGTCAAATTTGTTTGGAAGACTTATTTATGTATGATTAACATGTCATTAACTTATGGTAAGAGGAAATTAATAGGATATTAGTGCTAATTGATATTGAATTATTAAGTGTTTATTTTCGCATGTTAATAATTGTTACTCAATGTTAGTGTAATAAATTTGAATAAAATAATGTGTACCCTATTGATATAACACAATATAGGCATCACCCTAACCAGAGAACCTAATTTAGGGATTAACTCGATATTTTGAATTATCTCGCAATAAATCTGATTCGGTGATTTATTTAACCAAAACAGAGAACCGGACATACCGACACGTAATACCCGTCGAGACGAACCCACGACAACCGATACCACCGAAAACAGGCAAGTGATACTTGCCAGTAATTATTTAGGCCACGTTTTAGGCCAATTTGTGTAGTAGCGTAAAAGAGACTAGGCAATGAAATGATAGTCGCCTAGACGTCCATACTAGATCTAGCTTGACAACGAAGCTAGATCTGACACCTTTACCATGCTATCTTTTCATGCTGTCATGTCACGTTTACTTTCAATTAACCGTACGCACTTTAACTGCTCATTACATGTCATGTCATGCATCAAATTGTTCTATCGTGATTGCGTAGCACACGCTACAATAATTGTAACTATTGAGGCTAGGCACCTGCTTTGCGGGCACAACCCTATGCCAATAACACTTCCTGGCTCGTGATCCAGAAGATGGGCGCCAGTCCATATACACGTGGAGGGGTAGAGTTAAACGATCGCTTGAGCGTAGAAGTGAGCCCGTACAGCCACTTCAGCCAAAAGACGGAAACTCTGTGCACAAAGTGATAAACCAGTGATTCGTGAATCGTGAAATAGTGAATTGTAGCTTTCTGCTACGACGTGCTTGATTATTATTATCTTGTTCATTTAATTGTTGCACTCTTTTATTTTTGCACTCTTTGAGACACATTGTTGGTGGGTGTTCTTTTATCTGCTTTATTATTATTGTTGTTGTTTCGTCGCAATGCAAGGATCTGCTACCTTTTCGAAATTTTTACAGACGCTTATCAGACTGCAGCTTCACAGCTCCACGTCTGAGCGGACCTTCTCACGTCTCGCCTTCCATATTAGGGAAGCGGGGCGTGACATTATATTTTTACCCAAGTCAAACTTTGTTACTGCTCGGGGGTGTAGTAAGTGTACCATTAATCGTGATGTTAAACCATGTGATTAGCTTAGTTAATGATAGTTAGTTGTTAATTAGCGTTATTTAAATGTTAAATGTTTATTTCAGCATGTTGTTAATATAAATGATGTTAGGGTATTAAAAACTAGAATAAATTAAGTGTACCATGTTAGTGTAACGCCATATAAACACCACCCTAGCCAGAGGACCTAATAAAATTAGACAAACCCAATTCAGGGGTTAACTTAATATTTTGCTTAACTCACAATTAATCTAATTCATTAATATGTTTAACCAAAACAGAGAACAATCATCACCGTATTGTAGTACCCATCAAAACGAACCCAACGACACCAAAATCACTAAAATCGGGCTAGTGTACGATTTATAGTAAATATTTGAAGTTAGGTGTTCATTTAGCCTTTTTCACGTAAAGTTGTATACCTAAAAGTCTACACGTGAAATGACGCGTGAAACTACTTCCACCGCATTCTTGACTAAAAATGTGACCCAACGGCATATAATTTGATATACCTTAATTTAAAACAATAACAAGAAAATTAGCTTCCGTGACATGTTCGTTAATTCTTAATTTCAGCACTTTAGTTAATTATATTAAATGTTATTATTTAATGACGCAGATACGACGCGTTCTTTCCTACCATTGTCCGGACAAACCAAACTGTCCCAGTCAGGCATGCGTGCAGTTTATTTTATGTTTTTTTGTGATATCTGATGTTGTATACTAAATTGCTGACACAAACACACTTTTTAGAAATGCTAGACTTAAACTCGTGTGCGTGTGTGTGGACCCCCTTAATAAACAAAATAAACACACTTTGTGAATGGCAACATTTCTGGACATGTATAAATATTTTGAACTGTTGAAACTCATAAAATGTTACATGCCGTTGGCTACCAGTTGCCGTTGGCTACCAGTTGTTACATGCCGTTGGCTACCAGTTGCCGTTGGCTACCAGTTGTTACATGTCGTTGGCTATTAGTTGACTATTCTCATCGGTCACATGTGACTAGCGTGGCTCGTGTTCCAGTAATGTCACATGTGACTAGTCTGGACTCGTGTTCCAATATATGACGGATTAGCATCCTGGCTCGTGATCCAGGAAGTACACATGGGTGGGGTTGGGTTCCCAGGCACTAGCCGGTAGTAAACGGATCACCTTCGGGGCACTTGAAGGTAGATTCCCTTACTATTCGTCTAACGACGGGGGCCTTAGTCACGGACTTGCACACACAGTTAAACAATTGAAAAAGAAAGTTAAATTACAGACTGTTGTTACATTATTTAACTGCCATGTTAATGCTTATAATTGAACTGCCATGCTAGTGTAAATTTTCATAATTTCTTTAACTGCTACAGTTCATTTTCATAATACAAATGCATGCTAGTGTAAATTCTTTTAACTACTGTAAACTGCCATATATAACTTGTTATATATCTTGCCAAGGGTTCTCTTCTAATCATGTTCTGCAGGACCCTTGCTGACATACATTCATGTTGTTTGAATGTATGTCAGGTTACGAGACAAGTTACCAGGGGATGAGCTGCTGGATCAGAGTGATCCAATAGACCAGGATTCTGCTGATCCTGAAGTCCACCCTACCGTGGACTACTTGCTGAATATCACCGCTGCAGCTATTTATTTTTACAGGTGTTGTTTGTAGGGTGCGTACCCACTTTATCTGTATCGCTATCGTTGTAGGCCATGCATGGGGCCCTTTCATTATTGTGTACTTTATCTGGATGCTGGCTTTAATATTTCTATTGTTCTGAGTTGCATGCAAGTTCCTGCGAAAGGTGTTTTCACAGACGCTTATTGGGTTCGAGCTTCACCGCTCCAACCCAAGCGGACCCGCTCGCATCCTCACTCCCAAGTATAATGGGACGCGGGACGTGACAATAAAGGCAAGCTAGTCTCGCCTGGGGGTGAGGCTACAGCTGATTGTCCCGTCCCTTCACTCGATCACGCGCATAGAGGTTTGGACGACATTCAGCTTCTTTCCTTTATCCATCTGTCTGGATGTCCCTTCTCCGGGGGTTGCTGTCGGATCGTCGACTAAATTCTTCAGGTGGCCGCGGCTGACCAATTTCTTTATATCCTTCTTCAAGTGCCAGCAGTCGTTGGTGTCATGGCCACTGTCCTTGTGGTACTTGCAGTATTTCTCCTCGTCCCTTCCGCCTCTCTTCATCTTCAGGGGTGGCCTGCCAATGCGTCCCTCTTTCTGAGCATGCGCAAGGATGACGTCCGGAGTAGCATTCAGCCTGGGGGGTCGTGCCCCCTCCTTGCGTGGCTTTCCCTTGACCCTCTTCTCCCGCCGGGATTCATCAGGCTCATGGCGTTCGCTTTCGTCTCGCTTGGAGCCCCGTCTGACCCCTGCTGGATGACTTTCGTCATCTGTGGCCAGTGCTTCCTCCGTCAGCATGTAGCGCTCCCCCTGGGCTATCACCTCGTAAGGTCCTTCGGGGACTCGTGTAGCGACTTCTTCAGGCCCCTGTGACAGAGCCCTTTCTTCAGGGCCGTTTTCACGACCAGCTCGGGACAGCTTTCCACATTAAGTCTCTCCACATTAAAGCGACGCATGTAGTGTCTCAGGGTTTCTCCGGGACCATGCACCACATTGAACAGAAGCTCTGAGTCCGGTTTAGCCTGACGTCCGGCCATAAACTGCTTGCATAATTTTTGGGACAGGTCCTCGAAGTTGTCGATGGAATGGTTGGGGAGGCTGTGGTACCAACTCGGGGCGGATTTTCGGAGGGTGGAGTAGAAGCCTCGGCAGAGCAGGGCGTCGTCGGCTCCTTGGAACGCCATGACCCCTCATAATCCATCACGTGGTCTTCTGGGTCCCCCGTGCTGTTGTACTTTTCTAAGGTCGGCACCTTGAATCTGGAGGGCACCCGTGCTTCGGTTATACTCCTGGATAACGTGCAATGGTCGTCCCTGGAGCCCGTCGGACGTTCCCCTGTGTCGACACGAAGGTCTGGCTGCTGAGGCGAGCTGACGGGACCACGTGGGAGTTTGCTCGAAGACCATCCGAGCCAGGGATGTGCGTTGGTCGGCGGGGTCTTCTCCTCTCCCGGCGGCATTCCCGGTTCCTTCGCCTTCCGTGACGGGGACTCTCACGCCGATTGGGTCGATCCCCGGTGGCTCGTCGATCGGTTGACCGCTTGTAAGTTGAGCGTGGTAGTCGAGATGAGGCTGTAGCTAACTCGTCTCCAGCTTGTCTGGGCCCTCCCTCAGCCTCACCCCGGAGTGAGGTTGGTGTGAGGGACCGCACCGGGACGAAGTTTGGCAGGGTGAACTGTAACGGCCTGTTTTCTTCAACACAACTATTTGCGTGTTTAACCTATTTCCAAATTTTTTAAACTATTTTATAATGGTTTGTTAGGAGTTTTAACTGATTTCAAAAAAATTTCCTATAAAAATATTTTAGAGTACCAGACTAGTTATGAAGTATTTTAGTAAGATCGGATTTCATCGAATACCTTTAAAGATCTGATAAAAATTCATTTTCAGATATTGCCGGTTTGACTCAATGAATTTATTTTCTATACAAACTTCTTCAAAACGTTTTCAAACTCCTACAGTAGCATCCTATGATCATTTAGGGCTCTCCACATTAATTTCGTAATTTTCTGATCTCATTTCAATAGAGAACCCGCAAACCCGCTTTCTAAATGTTTTAGCCTGAAACTAGTATCACCATAGCTCGAATCCCAAAACGAACTTCGTATTAGTGATCCTCGTGACGATACGATCCCGTGGGTATGTTTTCGTAATTTTTCGGACACGTTTACTAGTAGGGGCATTTTCGTAATTTTGTTTTTTCTAATTTTCTAATTAACCCTAATTATCTTTTACCTACCCTACTAATTTCCATTATCCTACCTAATCCCATTACCTAACCCTCACGTTTTCCTCCACTTAACCGGTTCATCATCCCCTCAGCTACCCATCTAACTCTCTCTCTCTCTCTCAGCTAACCACTACCCTATATAATCCCTCCCTTCCCTCAACCTCTCTTCACAAAACACTAACCCTACGCAGTCTCTCTCTCTCTCCGTTTCATTTAAACCCAAGGCCCCGTTTCATTTGAACCCAACGGCCACCACCCTCCGAGCGTCGCCAGTCGCCTCCTCACCGTCCGCTCCCCAGCATCGCCATCAGTGCCGCTTCCCCGTCTCCCTACAGCACCGAACCCATCAACACTCCACCGGAGCTCCTCCCTCCGCCGACTGCTCGAACCACGGAGCCCGCCACCAAAGCCCACGACGGAGCACGCAGCCACCGAGCTCCGACGACCCCTCGTTGCTCCACTGCAACCTCCAAGCGACGCCACGAGGCCATCGACCCCTCCGGTGATCGCCGTCGACGACAGCGCTGCTCGCCGTGGAGAGATGCAGCAGCAGCAGCAGCAGCAGCCCTCCGCTGCTACCTTCCGCCGCCGCCTCCGTGAGCCACACCGCCCCCGCCGCTGTGCCGCACCGCCGTCCCGCCCTCGCCGTGCACCGTCGCCCGCCATCACCCCGCCACCTTGCCGTCGCCATCGTCGACGAAGTCGACGAGAAACCCCCGCCGAGCCCCCCCGACGAAGTAAGCGTCGAATGCATGCGTAAGTTTTACTCAATGGCACACTTGTAAATACGTGGATAATTTCATAATTTCGTATTAATAAATGGTTTTTATAGTATTAAATCCATAACTAATTATATAAGCCCCAGAAAAATGTGAGACTAGCTCCAGAAAATCAGAAATGACATTCTGGACCCAATGGCGCTAGTTGCATCTCAATCCGACGCTTAGTTTTCTCAGAATTAATTTTTAACCCTAAAAGATAAATACGTTATTTTCGTTCAAAAATCCGTATCTTCTTATTTTTACGTAAACTAATACTTGAGAAAAATATATGTTAAAGAACTCTTCGAGATGGTCGTTTTGACACCTCACTTGCAACTTTCCGATGCAGATTGCATCCAGAATAAATTGTGGAATAAATACGTTACTAATTGGAAAACAGATTTTAAATTGTTTTTGAGCTTTTAAAAATTCTAAAAATTACTATAAACTTCAAAAAAATATTTCCTCTTGCAGTAAAACTATTTTTATCATCTCTAGCCTATAGAAAAATTTAGAACGCATTTCGACAACGTTTCACTCAGTTTTAAAAATCAGGACGATTAAATTATTTAAATAGAAAAGTAGTGTTCTTTAACCAAGTATTTTTGTGATTGCAGGTACCAATCTTCGTGCACTAGCTCTTCTAGCTCCAACCTCGTCTTGCCACGACGAGCTCGATAAAGTAAGTCACGACATATTCTAACTTTAGAAAACTAGACTTCTGTGCTTGTATGAACTTGTGACACTTCACCACTTATAGCCTCGAACAGCTATTTGACTTGAACCAAACTAGAGAACTAAAATGAAAGTAATCTACCAAAGATTACTTTGCCAACTTTCAACTTCGGTGGTTGTAGCACGCAACTACCAACTTGGATAAATTGTGTGCTGAACCACACTACCACGTGCTTAAAGCACGGAAGTAACAGCTTTTGGTGTTGGACTTGTCTTTATCCTACTTGCTGGTTTTCAATGAGGAAGTCAACCAGTTGACCTGGTGTGACTAACATGTGGAACATCCTATGGAACAATCCTGTATAGAACTTGTAATTGACACGTCACCGGGGTTTCGGGGTAACTCATAGTTTGCGAGAGTACGTGAGTGACTAGAGTTCGATCTACATGTCAAGCTGCCTGTGTTTCGGCCTCCTGTCTAGCTGTCTGCGTTTCGGCAAACCATCCTGCTGCCTGGGTTCCGGCATTCGTCTGGGTAGCACCCAGGCAAGAGACGAACTGAACGGTCACATATTGTACTCTCCGACTTGAGTCACGTAGTTCTAGTGTAACTTGCACAGTTACTTTCTTTACAGTACATGCACTTTACTTTCCTTGCCAGCACAGTCACCACACTTTACTTGCCATACTTTTACTTTCTACACTTGTACAGACACTGCACCGTACTTTACTTTCACTTTAGTCTGCTTTGTCATACTTGTACAGTACCTCTCTTTCTTTATTTAGAATTGTTGTGACTTACCTACGGTTCCATCTCCGTGGCACCGCAGACCACGTACATATGGAGGCAGATGCTCTAAAGTTAATAGCGCCAGACTTCGACCATGAGACCGCAGCTTCCAGAGCTATTTTCAGTTGTGTACTTTCTTTCTTTCATGTATCATTGTTAGAACATTTGTACGGTATGGATTGTAATAATTGGACACTATTTGGGTATTTTTGTACATCTCTGCATCGTGACTATTTTAGTTTCACTGGTTAACTGCAGGACCTGCGCAAATATCAAATAAGTAACGGGCCCCGAGAGCGGGTCGTTACATGAACCGTTCGGGGTTGGCACCCTCGCCACCGTGGTCGGTGACTACGGCCGAGCGTAAAGGTCGGCGGATCCGTCTCTGACCGGGGGCGTCCGCCGATGCTTCCTCCAGGAGAAACGGGCCGCCCATGAGCTGTTGAATCGTCGCGGCCAGTGTCCGGAGGTAGGCATTGGTCTCCTGAGCGAAGAGGCAGAGCTGCTCTTGGGTTACCGACCGCGAGTCACTGGTCCCTCCAGTGGTGTGGCTGTGCTGGTTCTCGGGCGGGAGGTAGTCGCCTTCCTCGTAGATGGGGGGCATGCTCCCCGTGCCATTGCAAACTGGTTCCATCCCGTCGAAGTGGTGGTTTTGACGTGGGTTTTGGTTTGGTTTCCACAGACGGCGCCAGATGTTTACGGGTGTTTTCTCACCACAGAATCATTGACCGAGGGTTGGATGGTCAACGTGGTCAAGGGATCAGGTGAGACCCCTGGGTCCCGTCAAGCGTGCGATTGCCCAACGGGGGTAGCTTGGATCCTCACGCCAGCTCTGGAAATTGCAGGCTCGACGTGTCGAGGGCGAACGAGCTCGTCGTTTGGAGCGTCCGGCCTCGGTCAATGAGGTGCAGAGGGGTAGCCTCGACACCGTGGAGGACACTCGGCCTCGGTTGACAAAGATGCTCGTCGGGGGCGAGCGGGCTCTACGCCGGGTGTGCCGGGCCTCGGTAGGTGCTCGCTGAGGGGTAGCCTCGACGCAAAGGGATCTGCTTGACCTGGACAGACAAAGAAGCTCGTCGGGGGGGCCTGACCTTGGTTCCAGCCAAGTCCCCCTCCAATGCCTAAGTCAGAACGAATCTGAAAGATACTCGGCGAGACCGGTACGACTCACAGAGTGGCCGCTACGCGTATCCTCGGACCGAGCTAGGGGAGGGAATGTATAGTGGAAGACAAGGTCTTTGAGTAGAATACCTCCGTCTGTTGGTATCCGGGGTCAGGTCCCTTCTTCGATTGCCTTTCGAGCCCCTTTATAGATTCATCCCACGATCGCTCCCAACCACGCCCCCCTTCTCCGCCCCATAATCCGCCTCCTTGAAGGCGTCTGTGTGCGTCGTGGGGAGTGGGTTAATGGGGCCCCTTAATGGTTATTAAGGGGGCGTGTTTTGGAGAGCGGTTATCTTGCGTCAATGTGGGCTGGCGGGGTGCACGTCCCAGTCGTGGTCGACCCGATTCCGAGTCCTTGCCAGGGCCTCGTCGGTTGGTCCGAACTCCTTTTGGGGGCCTCCAGCTTCAAGTGTGGGCTTGAGCCGCTTGTTCTCGGGCCGTCTCAAAGTGGTCGTATCAACTAGAAAACTCCAAACAAAATTTATTTAATATCAAGGTAGACTTGGTCGTGAAGAAAAGGTGGCGACAGAGATGGGGGGGGGGGGGGGGGGGGGGGGGGGGGGGGGTTAGAGCGGCGGCGATGTTGCAGTAATGATTAGGGTTTGAATTTCTACATAACTGAAAGACGGGGAAGGAAATAACACAGACAATAATGACATTCACAACGAACGAGCATCTAGCAATCGAGCTCTAGACAAAGTTAGAAAACTGTACAGATGCGTGATTTTGATCCATCACAGACTACGTGCATCAGCAGGCATGAAACACTCGAGTAACATGTTAAACTATACAACTGGAGGTAGTCCATATCCCCGTTAGATGGTTCGATTGGGTCCACCGAAGACTGGTCTCATGTAAACGTCGTCAAACTTCCTCCAGAAGGCGTGAATCGTGTGGGCTGGCCTATCCAGCAGCATCGCCAGACTCCTCCTCGCTTGCAAGACGGGAGAGGCAGTCGGATCATCTGTGGGAAGAAGGGGAAGGGCGATGTCTTCTTTGGAAGAGCCCATGTTGTGCTCTTGTGCATGGTGGGGAAGCAGGGTTCTCACAAGTGGCTTCGTGAGAAGACCAAACACCTGAAAATAATTCACACCAATTTAGTAGAATGTTGGTTAAAAGAATATAAAATTTGGCAAACTTGGCTAGAAAGGAAATGTGTGATATAGAAGAGAACTGTTCTGTCTTCATGTCTAAGCTGTTGTCACTTGGCTTTGAAGCAATATTTGTTCAGCGAGTTGCCGGTGGGGCTATTAGTAATCAGAGATGGACATATTCCTCGTGTGCAGTCTATAAAGAGAGAAAATGGATCATTTTCCCTACTCAAACTAGGTAGGATGCTATTGGAGAGCCACTCCCAACACAATTTAGAACACTGTATCTCCCACCAAACCAGCCAACCTAGATAGATTCTGATACCCATTTTTATCTTGCCTAGCTCACACAGGAAAGTTCTGTGGGGGTGTCTTAAGTTCAAGTCCCGGCTATGGTATGTGTTCGGGTTTTGTTTTTTTGAAGGGTCAGTGAAACAAATCTTTGTTCCAGTTACTAGCTCTACTAGATTTACATGTGGACAACTTACAAACATGCATGGCAAGGAAACATTCAAGAATGTATAAATATACATGCAGCTTTATATGGGTATAATTTGGAAAATTCAGAATAAAGACAGATTTCAAGTTTTGCAAGGCATGTGACATGGATCCTACTTCAGAATAATACACATAACTAGTTACTTTCTTTCCAATCATATCAACTGCATACTGTTCAAAATTAGAAAAATTTCAGAGGATTGTGTATGGAAGTAACATATTTACCATGTCTTCAGGCAACACAACTTCTCTGATGGTGACAAATAAGAAACATGGTTAGTGCTTCAACAGAAAAAGGTAACCAATATGTATATACTTGATCTCGTTCTGTATATATTAACATGGGACGTGGTGATATGTGTGTGAAGCGTGTTGCATGACGAATCGACAATCAACGGTTCAAGGACTGGGCGAATGATGTGCTAGCCCAAATGTTGAAGTGGAGGGAGACCAACAAAGCATTTAAAAAAGAAAGACCAAAACAAGAAGTGAAACTGTTATTTTATGAGGTTCACAGATTGTTCCTTTTGCTATATGGTTAAAAGAAAGGATTACAACACAAGAATGCAGTTCTTAAGCACATTCCTAAAGCTTCCTTCTATTAGGTCGGAATGCATATTGGAATTCCTAACAGTTATTCAACTTCATGTAATAATAAACGTGCCATATGGTATTCCATTCAATGTAGTCTTAAAGATGTCTTTTGACATTCCACCTTATATAGCCTTTATAGTTGTCTCCTGGCATTCCAATAGTATCCATTGGCATTTCTATTTATATAGCCCTTAAAGTTGTCTCTGGGCATTCTAATTTATATGGCATTCAAAATTGTCTTTTGTCGTTATTAACAATATTCTTAACTTGCTATTTGGCATTCCAATTAAAATTTGAGTATGTATCCAATATTCTTCACCTTAAACTTCAAATTCTTCATTTTCATCTTTATTATGAGTGAGGGAGGCCTTTGCCCCCCCCCCCCCCCCCCCCACTTTATCCATCCATTACTCCCCACTTATTAGAGTAATGGTGACCTTTGGAGTTCATACCCTTTCATATTCTAAATGAATGAATAAATATAGAACCATGGCCTTGAGCCATGGTTACTTTTTCTTCTAAGATATAACACGTTATCAGCACGTTAGCTCTTGTTCTTGAGCTTCTCCTTTTTATCCCCCTCAAAATCACCCTCAGCGCGCTTAGGAATCTTTGTTGCAGCGATCCATTGCGGCAATTTCCACGAGGCATCAGAATCGGGGATTCATTCTACGGATCTTTATTTTTTATCGATCTTCCATAGATCATTGATCTAGAGGTAAAGATTCTTATCCCGTAGATTAAATTATGGACCACATTCTATTTTTTGTTGATTGTATTACTCAAATCAACATATAAAAAAAGAATAAAATAAAACTAAAAATCCTAAAATGGATTTTCCCCAAATTGGATAAGCCATAATTAGGTTTTCCCCTAAATTTTCCACAAAATTTCTGATTGGGAGGATTGAAATTGGATCGAAATTTTTGGGGATAAATTTTTGACATTTATGAATCCGAATTGGTTGTAGAATTTGTTGTAATTATCTACATCGATTTGTTGTAATTTTTGACAGTGAAGACTGAGTAAAAGAATACATACGTGGAGTCATCTACCAACATCGAAGAGAGTACCACTCCAGAGCGCCACTGTTTTCAATAGCCGCTAGATATGAGTGAAACTTGTATAGATGAGTGATGATTGTATTTGCTTTCAGAGCATGATGGATGTATAGACGAATAAGAAATGATTGTATAGATACATAGGAGATCTGCAAGCCTGAACTTGTACAGATCAGGGGGAGTTGATATTAGAGTTGTACTCTTTTTCCTTAGGTATGGGTTTTCCCACTGGGTTTTCCATAGCCAAAGGTTTTAATGAGACAACCTCATTTAACTCTGGACCCTGAACTTGTACAGATCAGGGGGAGTAACCTGTGGGTTGCACTCTTTTTCCTTAAGCTGTTGGTTTTTTCTCACTGGGTTTTTCTCAACTAAGGTTTTAATGAGGCAAACACGATTACTCTGGATCCAGAAGTATCCACCCCCTTATTTTTATATGCTAAGACCAAAGAAATGAATGGATAAGGTGGAGTGTTATAAGTGAGGGAGGTCTTTGGCCTCCCCACCACTTTATCCCTCCATTACTCCCCACTTATTAGAGTAATGGGAACCTTTGGAGTTCATACCCTTTTATATTTTATATGAATGAATAAATATAGAACCATGGCCTTGAGCCATGGTTACTTTTTCTTCTAAGATATAATAATCTTCAAATAATCTTTATAATTCTTCTGAGTAATGCATCCCTCCTTTGAGCATGAATATTCAAGTTCAACAAATATTGGATATGTACATGTAATGCATGAACTTATTCAGCAATGTTCTTTGATGGAATTTTCTTCAATAAAGTATCTGCATCTAAGATAAACTTTCAAAGTAGATGAAACTGTGTATGGTAGAATCGTCGAGGAGGCCTGAGAGGCCCATAGGAACTATGAAATCGTCCTAAGGGTTTGGCTAGGTAACATACTGGACATAATGGAATGTATTGGATGGCTTACATATGTTTTCTTTTGGAGTGATATACAAATCTTTGGCAAGACAAGTACACTTTGATTATTGTCACAGCTTTGGGCCGGCTCGGGAGATTCCATCAAAGTGGGCCCGGAGGCCCAGGAAGCCAAAGAAGGCCGCTCTCCTCAACACATGGGCTCTACGTGAGGGGTGCCTCGCCTTGCGAAGAACACCAGCGGCCCAGGTCGATACAACTGTCAACCCGAACAGACATGACGCCTCTTGTCGGCGGAGGCATTGATGCCCATTACCGAGCCTCGCCTAATCAAAGGCGGTGGCCGTGGGTCAAACACGATAAAGTGCTCTCAATGCCAAGGTTCCCAGTGGAGGTTCGAAAAAGGAGCCTTCGCCTATAAGTGGCTCCGGCTACGAGGAGGTACATGACGAATCTGGGATATCTGACACCCAAGTATACCTATTCCCTACATCCGTTTCCACCTCATATTTCTTCCTCCATAGCTTGGTTCGAGAACTCGTGCACAGTCTCCCAGCTGCCGGAATCGATTCCACTGAACAATCTTTTGTCAGTATCCGACTTAAGCGTCAGAGGGGATTTGGTCGGAACCCAGATCTGACACCTGACCGCTGACGAGCTTCTCGTTTTGCAGATCGAGGAAGATATTGTTCAGCCGAAGCTTATTTCAGCAACCCGTCGCTCGGTTCCGAGCATCCGCATACATGTGCTTACTCGACCGATCGACCGATCCCGAAGGTAATCCTAGTCTTTCGAGCCGGCGACAACCTTCAGACTACCAAGCCTTCAACCTGTGGTGAAAAAACACCCTGAATCTGTGGGAACGAAGTCTACACCCACGTTGACAACCACACCGAAGATGACTCGTTCCCTTACCAAAGGGCCCAGGAGGCTTATTACGGTTGTGCCCGCCCCCAGGCTCGTCAACGCCATCTTTGACGAATCCGCATCGGGCAAACACCCTCCCCCAGCTCCGAGACCAGGCTTAAGCAGGTGATGGCTGTGAGTATAAGACAGAAGAGACCCAGAGACTCATGCCAACCCATCTGCCTTCTTCTCCGAAGAAGACATGGAAGGGATTGAGCAGCCGCATGATGACGCCTTAGTCATCACCACCATCATCGACAGGACCGAAGTTCGACGGCTGCTTGTCGACACGGGCAGCTCGTGCAACATCCTGTTCTTGTTGACCTTAAAGAGGATGGGGTTGCGAACTGACAACCTGGAGCCATGCTCGGGTCCGATAATCGGATTCACAAGGCATGTCGTCCCGATTGCGGGGATAATCAGCCTGCCAGTAACACTTGGAGAACCTCCTCACTCGATTACTCTGATGACGAAGTTCATAGCTGTGAGGATCGGATCAGCCTACAATGAAATCATCGGCCGGCCACTCTTTAATATGGCCGGCGCTATAGTGTCCACCCTCCACCAAATGATCAAGTTCCAACTCTAAAAGGGATTGGAAGGGTGAGAGGCAACCAGGCTCAACCAAGGACTTGATACCATATATCCAGTCAGTCGCGCGAAGCAATGCGACTTGACCTGATGGACCTCCTCAACCAAAGAGGGACAGGCCAGGCCTATACCGACCGAAGAATCGGAGCTCGCCCCAGTCACCAATTTGGAAGGGAGATTTGTATCCGTCGGTTCTGGGCTCGATCCCGCCCTAAAGGAAGAGCTGGTCGAATGCCTAAAAGCCAATCTAGAGATCTTCGCCTGGTCGTCCGATGACATGCCATGCATGGATCCCCAGGTGATCACTCACAAGCTGCACGTCGACCCTAACTTCAAGCCGATCAAGCAAAAGAAGTGAAACCTGGGTGGCAACAAGATGAGAGCGGCTGTCAAGGAGGTCGACTGCCTGCTTGAAGCCGGCTTCATCAGAGACGTCTGGTACCCAGACTGGTTGGCTAACGTGGTCATGATAAAAAATCAAACGACAAGTGGCGAATGTGTGTGGATTTCACCAACCTCAATACAGCATTCCCCAAGGACAGCTACCCGATGCCTCGGATCGACCATCTTGTAGACAGTTGCTTAGTCTACGAGATACTCAGCTTCATGGATTCCTATTCTGACTACAACCAGGTCCAGATGGACCCGGAGGATGAGGAGAAGACATCGTTCATTACCGACCGTGGGACATTTTGCTACAAGAAGATGCCTTTCAGTCTAAAGAACGCTAGGGCGACATATTAAAGGATGGTCAAAAAGGTCTTCGACTCTCAAATTGGGAGGAACCTGGAAGTGTACGTGGACGACATGTTGGTCAAGTCCAAAAACCCTTCAAACCACATGCCGACCTCGGGGAGACCTTTGATAGGATAAGAAAAAAAACATCAGGCTCAATCCTACCAAGTGCACATCCGGGGTTCGATCTGGAAAATTTTTGGGCTTCATGATCACTAACCGGGGCATCGAGGCCAACCCAGACAAGATCAAAGCACTGGTCAATATGAAGGAACCAACAACCATCAGGGAATTACATAGGCTAAACGGCCGGATCGCCGCCCTCAGACGTTTCCTATCCAAGCCGGCGGAGAGGTCTCTTCCCTTCTTCAGGACGATAAGAAAAGCCCTCGCCAAACCAACAGGCAAAAGGAAGGCCATGGAATGGGACGAGAGCTGCACATGGGCCTTCGTCGAGCTGAGAGAATATCACCGCAGCCCCCCGCTCCTGACGAAATCTAAAGAAGGGGAGCCGCTGAGCATGTAGCTGGCAAGCACCGATGAGGCAGTGAGCTTGGTGCTGATTAAAGACGCGGGCATACAACTGCATATTTACTACACTAGCCGGATCCTGCGAGAGGCAGCGGTGCGGTACTTCCTAATATAGAAGCTGGCTTATGCCCTTGTCCTCTCAGCTAGGCGATTCAAGCTCTACTTTCAGGCCCACACCATTCTGGTCTTGATCGACTCTCAGCTCGAGCAGAACCTCAAAAGGTTCGACCGGATGGGGATGATGGGGAGGATGCTGAACTGGGGGGTTGAGTTGAGCGAATTCGATATACGGTACAAACCAATGTCGGTTATCAAGTGGCAGGCCATGGCAGCCTTTATCGCCGAATGCACCACTGTCAGCTCAGCACCTTCCGGAGAAACAAGCACTGGCCCGGTAATGACCCTTCCCCGTCCCCATTTTTGAATAACAACGTTTCTACTGTCTTCTCAGAGGACAAGGACGCGTGAGTCATCCATGTTGATGGGTCCACAACCAAGTTAGATAGCGGGACCAGAATCGTCATCCGGGCCACTGATGGAACTATGGTCGAGTACGACCTCTGGTTTGAGTTCTCCGCTACCAACAGCGTGACGAAATACGAAGTCGCCATTGATGGCCTGAGGCTGGCCTAGCGTCAGGAGCAAACACGGCCCGCCTCCTAAGCGACTCCAGACTCATCATCAGTCAGCTACAATGAGAGTGCACGGCTCGAGAGGAGATAATGAAGTGTTACCTGGTGTCGGCCAAATCCAAACTTTCCAAGTTCCATCACATCGAAGTCATTCACATGCCCAGATCGGAGGATGCCCATACAGACGCCCTCTCTAAATTGGCGTCGTCCTTGCCCAAAGAGTTAGGCTGTGTCGTCTATGTCGAAAGCCTTCAAAATCCCAATACAGAGGGAGAGGAGCTGATGAGCATCGACGAGAGGCCGACCTGGATGGACCCCATCATATGTTTCCTCGTCGCGAGCGAAGTCCCTGCTGACCCGGAGGAGGGAAGAATCCTGGAGAGGAAGGCCCTTAGATATGTGCTCCATGAGGGGCACTGTATAGAAGGCACTGGACCCGGTCCGATGTCTTCCCTATCCCAAATGCCTCGGACCCCAAGAGTCAGACTATTTCATCAGAGAGATCCACGAGGGACACTGTAGGAACCACCACGGAGGCAAGCCGATCACACTGAAGGCTTTGAGGCAGGGATACTATTGGCCGACTATGGTTGACGATGCAATGGAATATGTGCGAAGGTGCCCGAATGCCAAAGGTTCGCGAAGCTCAACTCAGCATCCCCGGCCAAACTCATAAAAATAATCACCACTATTCCCTTTGATTCAATGAAAGTTCACATTAATATAAGAGATTGGTTTTGATCACTCTGGTGATTGGGTGTTGGTTGTACATAGTAACAGAGGGTTGTCAAGTTTTATGGATGTTCTCTTACAGATTTGCAAGAGAAAGATAATTGAAAACGGAAAGGCTTGGAGACTAAGGTTGGTTTGAAGGAATGAACCAAGACAACTCATTAATTTTGTGATTGCCTTCAATTATCTAAGTTGTAATTTCTAATCTTTGTGATAATTGTTGTATATATATTATTCCATTACTTCATTGAGATTTAAAAGTATCTTCTTAAATTTCAATAATTATTAATTAGATATTACTCATCGACCGTCTAGTGTTTTCGTGTGTCACTTTACAGATCCCATCAATTAGCATCAAAGAAAGTGCACATAACCTATGGATCTAATAATTTGCTCTTCTTCCCCAGGAGAGCAATATGAAACCATTACTGCATGAGAATAACAATCATCTTTTGACATTGCCCAACGTTCACTTTATCATCAAACTTCTATCTTAAACTTGGCAAACAAAACTATGACATTACTCTGGTTAGTTATAACTAAGCCTAAATGATATGATAATACGTGAATCGACGGATCAAGACCCAAGTGAATGATTTTCTAAAACCAATGTTCAAGTAGAGACATCAAATAGCATAAAAAGACAACAAAAATAAGAAGGGATACAATCATTTTAGTTCAGAGATTGTTCTCCAATGTCCATAGAGAGGAATTCTTTCAATAAATCATTCAGTAAGAAGGGATAACATAAAAAGACAACAAAAATAAGAAGGGATAGCATAAAAAGACAACAAAAATAAGAAGGGATACAATCATTTTAGTTCAGAGATTGTTCTCCAATGTCCATAGAGAGGAATTCTTTCAATATATGATTGAAGAGAGATTACGAAGTGTTGTAGATGAAAACACCTTCAAATTCAAAATTCACCATAAGCATGCAATTCTTAAACCCATTTCTAAAGCGCCCTATTACGTAGTGGGAATGTCTTAAAAGTCCCAACAATTCTTCTACTTTATGTAACTGTAAAGTGATATGTTGTATTCCAATTCATATTATTTTAATAATATCTTTTGTATTTCAATTTATATAACATTTATGGTTGGCCCTTGGCATTCCAATGGTATTCCTTTCCATTCTAATTTATATAACCAATAAAGTTGACTCTTGGCTTTCCAATGATGTCTTTTGACATTCCAATTTATGCGACCTTTAAAGTAATCTTTTGATACTCTTAACATGCTCCTTAGTATTCAAATTAAAATTTGAGTTTATACAAATTAAAGTGTTGTAGATGAAAACACCTTCAAATTCAAAATTCACCATAAGCATGCAATTCTTAAACTCATTTCTAAAGCGCCCTTTTACGTAGTCGGAATGTCTTAAAATTCCTAACAATTCTTCTACTTTATGTAACCGTAAAGTGATATGTTGTATTCCAATTCATATTATTTTAATAATATCTTTTGTATTTCAATTTATATAACGTTTACAACAAAGCATGCAAATGCAGCCCTTCAAACTAGTTTGCATTATTATACTAGAGATCTGGAAGTTCAGTATGTAACATGATTTATTGGTTTAACCTAATCATTTTCGGAGAACAAGAGGGACACTATTATAATTATAAAATCTCTAAAGGCGGCGAAGGCGTACGCCTCAAGGCGCGCCTCAGGGCGAGGCGCACCTCCAGCGCCCTGAGGCACGAAGGAAGAGGCGCTGAAACTTAGAAGGCGGTCGAAGGCGTGAAGCGTTCTCGGATGCGCCGCAAAGGCGTTGGGGTTTTCATGCCTTGACCCAAATGCGGTTTTGCAATTTTTTTAATTTTCAGTGAATAAAAGGGCCGAGAGAGAGGGTCGCCGCCGCCTTAGAGAGATAGAAAGAGAGAGAGAAGCAGGGTCGCCGCCGCCTTGGACCAAGGTGCGTTACCTTCTTCTTCGATCTTCCACTTCTTTCTCTCTTTTTTCTTTTCGTCCCCGTCGTTCGTTGGCATAGGGCGCCTGTTCACCCCCTCCCCCACCGTCTGTTTGCCCGCCCCCGCCGTCTTTTCTTTTCTGTTTTTTCTTTGCGTCGTCCGCCGTTTGTCGGGTCGTGGGGACTTGGGGGGGGGGGTAGTGGGTGGATTCGCCCACTGGGTCTGAGAGAGAAAGAGAGAGATGCTTCAATGCATCTCACACGGAACATCTAGTGGAGGGCAAATAGGTATATAGGGATGATGATTACAGAGAGGATGAGTTTAATTTTGCAACTCAAATACACAATCTTTTTTGGATGTTTTATATTTGTCTTTGGAGTGTTATTTCAATATTTTGATAGTTTAATGATGGTTTGGAACTTAAATATATGTCTTTTACATCTATATTTCATAATTATGTGGTTATAAAGTGTTACGCCTCACAACATGCTGAAGGCTTATGCCTTACGCGTTGAGGCTTACGCCTCGCGTCACGGGTCGAAAAAACACCTCGCATCACGCCTTCGCGTTTTAAAACTTTGAGATGAAAACACCTTCGAATTCAAAATTCACCATAAGCATGCAATTCTTAAACCCATTTCTAAAGCGCCCTTTTACGTAGTCGGAATGTCTTAAAATTCCTAACAATTCTTCTACTTTATGTAACCGTAAAGTGATATGTTGTATTCCAATTCATATTATTTTAATAATATATTTTATATTTCAATTTATATAACGTTTACAACAAAGCATGCAAATGCAGCCCTTCAAACTAGTTTGCATTATTATACTAGAGGTCTGGAAGTTCAGTATGTAACATGATTTATTGGTTTAACCTAATCATTTTCGGAGAACAAGAGGGACACTATTATAATTATAAAATCTCTAATATATAAGAAACTAGGAAATATACATTAGCACATTCATTTACCTCTGCGATGATATAACCATGAGATTAATGAACGAGGATTCGATTCTTGGTTTGTATGCTACTATGGTTATTTAGACATATATTCAATGATGCTATATGATGATTTGCTATATTTGATAATACTACTCATCTGTTGGTAGAAATAAATAAACCTTACGGCGCCTTTTGAAAATATGATGGTATTGAACTAAGGGATATGTGCATAGATGATTAGAATGTATAGTTGATCACCATGTCAACCCCTTGTAATTGTGCTTTGGGGCATGACAATGTTGCTTCACTGATTATGTTGATTATCTTGATAATTCGGTTTATGTCATTGATATTGATGATGGATATTGGTTTCATGCTATTTGCAATTATTGTCTCTTAAGCAAAGGCCCTATTCATAATCATCAAGATTAGTACATGATTTATACACGTCTTGAGCTAGAAATTAAGACTCTTCTATGATATGCATTTTATATTCCCAAAGTTATGTTATCAACTTAACAATTACTTAAATAAAAGATCAATTCTCAGTCAATTAATAAGCTAATATATTGTGCTTACACATGGCTTATTGTTTGTCATGCTCATTTTACTATATAGACAATTTAGGATACTGGTCATATGATTTACAGTATAAATGTTCCCTACTGTATTACAATTACTGCTCACGATCACTGTACATGTCCACAATACTCATTGTACTTGATTAGTCATAATAATTGTTCTCGATTATTGTACATAATCACATAACATTATACCTGTAATTTTACTTGACAATGCATCAGTGTAAAACATATAGACATGTAAAACTCATTATGTCAAAGGGTCCTTAATGTATCCGTGTTTTTCATCTCCAGTAATGGAGGTGAGGATGTATTATTGTATCCATGTTTTTCTTTTTCCTGCAACGGAAGTGGGGTTTATTACTATCTCCATATTTTTTGATCTCCATTAATGGAAACATGGTCATATGCTATTGGCACCTTTGGGTGTGCAACCATACGTCCCGTGACCATAATTATAACCAGCTTGCATATCCCATGAACATGAGCTCAATACTAGATTAGAGATATCGCACTGTTCCTACTACCAGTAGATTACTCTGCAGTCATTATTTATATGATGATTACCATATATCATTGTTCATGTTCATACTACTAAGAATATTGCCATATTACATTGTTGATATTCATCGTATCCATGTTGTATTTTGTCATTCCATGTTGTATTTTGTCATGCATTTATTATTGTTTATTTTTATCGAGGAAACCTATGTCTTACTGATAGAAATTCTATGTTATTTTGTTTCTTGTTTTTAAGAATATCAGATAGGAGATTTCCGTTAGTTCTACTTGATATCGGATACCGTTTTGAAACGGTCTTTTCCTATAATTAATTAAGTGTATGTTACTAACCTTTACTCCTTTGTTTTGTTTTATCCATATCACTTTACACTTATTTTTTTTATTTACATGTTGTCGATTGATATATTTATTGATTGTAGAGTACATAGGTCATACTGACAGTTGCTCACTACTAGTTAGATGCAGATAACTTGTAGTTTTATCACAGACGCATTAGTATTTAAGTTGAAAGTCAAAATTTCAAGTAGGCCTAATGATGTGCGGGCTTGTTACCTTCCGGTTCCCTTTGCATTCTGGGAAGCAAGGCATGATAATATGCCTAAAGAACATGAAGAATGCCTTTCCAAAGTTGGACCTAAGCTCCATTTTGCTGATACATCGACCAGAGAAAGGGGCAGCGGGTGAGGAGTAAGATGTAAATCACAGTGGAAAATGGGGGGGGGGGGGGGGGGGGGGTAAGGCTTTGGAGCAAGTGCCATCATCAGAGTATGATAAGTTGTCCATTACGTCCCTCTTAATTCTGGCCATGATCAACACTTTCCTGAGTTGTACCTCTGATCAAGGCTTTAGATGGTGATAACGTAGTTAATCTAGAGTGAGGGAATTCTAGCCTCAGATGCACCAGGAATTCCAATTGGCGGTACTTCTGCTCAGACGAGAGAGCCTGAGAGAGATAAGATGAAGAATAATCATTCTTATCATCCCCAAGCAAGAGGATTTCCAAGATGCATGCATGGACTAAAGATGCCTAGGGTGGATGCTCATGCCTGCCTCATCGGCCATTCTTCCCTTTTTTCAAGGATGTGTTGCAATTTTTTCTGTTAGTATGTTGATAAACATGTTCGGAGCTTGGCTCTTCAATTGGTTGTACTTTTTCCCTTCTTTCCTTCTCTTTGTTAATGGTATCATTCAGTCAAACCCTGTTAAGTATCTATTTTTGGTATTACTTGACGTGTTCTTGGTAATTTTGTTATGAATGTATTTGTCTTCTAGCTTGTTAAAATAAGATTGTTTATCTTTAAATGTTGTGGGTCATCTCATGTATATGTCCTTAGTTTGTTTATTTGCAATGCCTATTGTAGTAAAATACTCAAATGAAGATTAAAGTTCCCTTGTCGGATACGAAGGCTTAGTGTTGGGAGAGTGAGAAGCTCTCTTGTTGGGCTTCGTGGTTCTGGAGTCGGGAAAGCCAAAGGCTCCCTTATAGGGTATAAATGCCTTCAGTTTAGAACAGTCAAGGGCTTCCTTGTGTGGCACAAAGACCTTAGGGTCTAGAGAGGCAGAGGCTCGCTTGTCGGGTTACAAGGCATTGAGGCTAGGCAAGTCAAAGGCTCTATTGTTAGGGTCAGTAGAGTCAAAAGCCCCCATATCAGGTACAAAGGCTTTGAAATCAGCGAAGTCAAAAGATTCCTTGTTGTGTATCGAGTCCTTGCGGTTGGGAAAGTCAAGAGCTCACTTGTTGGGCATAAGGGCCGTAGCGTCATCAAAGGATTTCATTAGATACCAAGGCATTGGGGTCAGGAGAATCAAGGGCACCATTGTTCTATTTTGCTTTTAAAATTTTGTTGCTTATTAAATATAGACTTTCTATTTGTTGGAAAGCATAATCTGCTGTTTTTTGTGATTCAAGTCACATGTGTGAAGGTTTCCCAGGCGACTCGGTCGAGTAGTATGCTACTCGACCAAGCTACAGGAGCAGAGCAGAGACAGTAAGTAGTGGGGAGTTTTCGCCGACTCGGACGACCTTCTACTCGGTCGAGCAGCCTGCTACTCGGTCGAGCTACAGTAGGATTCTGATGGTCTCAGAAGTCCGAGAGTTTGCTGTTTGAGAGAGCTCTGCAGGGAATACCTACTCAGGCCGAGTAGCTATGCTACTCGATCGAGTCGACTCGACTCCACCCACCGGCAGAAGCGGCGCATGTCAGCTCGGTCGAGCAAACCGAGCTGTGGAGGCTACTCAGGCCGAGTAGCACGCGGGGCCAATAGCGCAACCAATGGCCAGATATGGTTTTCTCCATTGTTGTGGACACATACTTAAACCTAATTGTTGTTTCAAGTTAGGTTAAGCCTCTATTTGATATCTGGAGTTTTTGGAAGCCAAAAGCCACCCCCTTGGAGATTCTAGAGAGATTAGGGTTTGGAGTTTTTGACTGAGACGGTGAGTGTTTTCTCTATTCTTCCTTTGATTTCTTCTTCCTTGAGTGAGTTTGTGAGGGCTTATGCTATTGGCCAAGTTATTACTCACATGAGCAGAAGCAAGATTGTAACATTAGATTGGTGGATCTCTCTGATAGTGGAATCGTCTCGGATTGCTGGATTTAGGTTGTTTACAATCGAACCAGGGTAATTTCTCTCGTGTCTGTGTTTGATTTGATTGTTGCTATTATTCGTTTGCTACTTTCTATTGCAAGGTCGTAGGGTTTATTGTTGGGTGAATTGTGGTTCTTTTACTAGCCCTAGATTCCTGATCAGTTTATTAGGATTGGTATTCCGCTTGGATCCCAAGGCGTCGTTGTGTTCTGCCACACCGTGTTGTTTTATTCATAACAAGTGGTACAAAACTTGTGGTTCGTTTGCAAAGGAAGTTAGTGACGAAAAGATGGTGTCTTTAGCAACATTGAACATCGAGAAGTTCACCGGCCGGAATGATTTTCGAATCTGGCAGATGAAGGTGAAGAATGTTTTGATGCAGATGGGATGTTACCAGATCGTATTTGATGTGTCGAATATCGATAAGGAGGTGAAAGAATCCGCTAAGGCGGAGATGGAAAGGAAGTTCTACAACGCAATTCAGTTGTCGTTATCAGATAATATTCTGAGGGAAGTCTTAGATGAGGCTACGACATTTGACATGTGGAAGAAGCTTGCGGGACTATATATAAAAAAATCCTTCACGAGTCGCCTATATTTGCTTCAGCAGCTGTGTACTCTCAAGATGAAATCTGGATCAGCGGTGAAGGATCACATGGATGAGTTGAACCGGATAGTGCTGGAGTTGCGAGGTATGGATGTGAAGATTGAGGATGAACAACAAACGGTTATCTTATTGTGTTCATTGCCTGAGGAGTTTAACCAATTCGTTCGGTCGATGATTTATAACCGAACAACTCTCACCATGGAAGAGGTGAAGGCAACGCTTCACACGAGCAACTATGTGGCAAGGTTTAAGGTAGAGAACATGTAAATAACCACGAGGGGGCATTACATGTGAGGGGTCGACAGGAAAGGAGAGGATGCTTTAAGAAGAACAATGACCGCTCCAAGTCGAGACATTTGCAGGATAAGTATGCGGATATCACATGTTTCATTTGCCAGAAAAATGGTCATTTTTCGAACCGGTGTCCTAACAAGGTTAGGAAGAAGGCAAGGAGGCTGAGAAAGAGTCCGGTTCGGCATCTTTGGGGATTGATGGTGAGCAAGTCCGTGATGAAGGTAGAGATACCGAGATGTTTGCCACAGGGATTGCAGGTGATGCAAATATGGCATGGCTCATGGACAGTGGTTGCTCATACCATATGACTCCTCATATGAGTTGGTTCGTTACATATCGTTCCAAGGAAGATGGAGGTTCAATCCTCATGGGGAACAATGCAGTTTGCACGACTGCGGGTATTTGAACCGTCCGGATGAAGATGCATGACGGCATAGTAAGAACACTTGCCGATGTGAGGCATGTCCCAGATCTGCGGAAGAGCCTAATCTCCACAGGCTATTGGACAATGCCGGATGTAAGTCGGTCTTTGAAAAAGACCAACTGAGAGTCTCAAAGCAGCCATGGTTGTGATGAAGGGAAGAAATGTGGGAAACTTATATGTCCTTCAAGATACCACTGTTGAAGGTGAAGCAAACGTAAGCACTACGAGCTCAGTTTTCGGAGATTCAGCCAAGTTATGGCATTGTCGGTTGGGGCATCCATGTGACAAAACCCTCGATGTACTCTGAAGAAGAAAACTGATTGAAGCCTCGAATGAGAGTGTAGAATTCTGTGAATCCTGTGTGTACGGAAAGAAGGCAAATGTGCAGTTCAACACGGAAAAGCATACTAGCAAAGGATCACTAGACTATATACACACAGATGTGTGGGGTCTGTGCCCAGAGCCGTCAAGAGGGGGAGCTATGTATTTTGTCTTATTCATTGATGACTACTATTGCAAAGTTTGGATGTACTTAATGAAGTCAAAGGACCAGACATTTGACATGTTCAGAGAGTGGAAGACCATGGTGGAGAAACAAACTTAAAAGCACGTGAAGGTGCTAAGATTTGACAATGGAGGTGAGTATACCTCAAGGGAGTTTAAAAATTTCTGCAAACTCTATGGAATCCGTCGTCATTTTAGCACACCTGAAGACCCGTAATCTAATGGCGTGGTGGAGCAAATGAATCGGACATTGTTGGAGTGAGTGCGATGCTTGAGGCACTCAGCCGGTTTGGCGAAAGAATTTTGGGGTGAAATCCTTACCACTACAGTTCACATAGTGAACAGAGTTCCATCAGTGGCTATATGTTACAAGATTCCTGAGGAACTGTGGAGTGGTGAAGCTGGAGATTATTCTTACTTACGCATTGTGGATTGCCCGGCGTATGTGCATGAGAGGGGCGACAAGTTGGATTCAAGAGCAAAGAAGTGTATCTTTCTTGGATATGACCACGACATCAAGGGATATCGCTTGTGGGATCCAGAGGATTAGAAAGTGATTGTGAGCCGACATGTCACTTTTGATGAGGATGCAATGCTCAGGGCGAAGCATTCTCATTCAAAAGAGGACACTTCCGCAGAGAAGATTTTGACGGATAGAGTCAATCTTCCGGTCCAGCCCACTCAGCGACCAGGCAAAGAGTTGGTCGATGTCCCAGCTATGGGAGATGATGAGGTTCATGTTGAGGACTACGTGCAGACACCCCGGTCATCTCAGGTACGCGTTGACACCTATGCAGGTGATGATGGAACGCGGAGATCGAAGAGGGTGAAGAAGGCGCCAGATAGATTTAGAGCATGTGATTATGCGGTTATTCTTTTGATGATATGGCGTCTTATGCACTCAACCTAGAGCACGAGAAGCCAGCGAATATGGTGGATCCATAGTCTCAGGAGATGCCGCTCAGTGGCAAGGAGCTATGTAGGAGGAGATGGAGTCACTTCACCGAAATGACACATGAGAGTTGGTGCTGTTACCCAGCAAGAAGCGTGCCATTGGTTGTCGTTGGATATACAAGATAAAGGAAAGCTCAACTCAAGATGGAAATGAAGTCAGGTATAAGACAAGGTTGGTAACCAAAGGGTTTGCGAGGGAGAAGACTACAACGAGATATTCTCGCTGGTTGTGCGACATACATCCATTCGGGTGTTGGCGCTAGTTGCTAGCATGGACATGGAGTTGGAACAACTCGTTGTGAAGACCGTCTTTCTGCATGGAGATCTTGATGAAGAAATCTATATGCAACATCCTGAGGGGTTCAGAGTTAAAGGGGAAACAGATCTTGGTGTGCAGGTTGAAGAAATCATTGTACGGGTTGAAGCAATCACCCAGGCAGTGGTACAAACGATTTGATAGCTTCATCATTGAAGTAGGCTTCGAGAGGAGCATCAAGGATCAATGTGTGTATGTACGCATACTTGAGGATGGCTTGAAGATCTATTTGTTGCTCTACTGGACGACATGCTTATTGCTTCTAATAGCATGTCCGAGGTGAAGAAGTTGAAGGCGAAGCTTGGGTAAGAGTTCGACATGAAGGACTTGGGGCCCGTTAAGAAGATTCTCGGAATGGAGATTTTCCGAGATAGGAAGAAGCATGAGCTGAGATTGTCACAGAAAGGGTATATTCAGAAGGTGCTAGTCCGTTTTGGGATGGAGAGTGCAAAGCCTGTGATAACACCTTTGGGGGCTCATTTTCAGCTATCGGGGAATCAGTCGCCAAGCACTGATGAGGAGAAGACATGCATGTCTCAGGTGCCATATGCGAGTGCAGTGGGAAGCTTGATGTATGCAATGGTTTGCACGCGTCCAGATATTGCACAGGCCGTGGGAGTGGTTAGCAGATACATGGCTAATCCAGGAAAGGAGCATCGGTAGGCCGTCAAGTGGATTCTGAGATATCTGCGAGGTACGACGAGTGTCGGGATCCTCTATGGGAGAGGAGACGGAAAGGTACTGACAAGATACTGCGATAGCGATTATACAGGTGATAGAGACATGCGGCGATCTACCACGGGTATGTGTTCACTTTGGTCACTGCCGCGGTATCGCGGAGGTCGGTCTTACCGTTGTGGTTGCGCTATTGACCACAGACGCCGAGTTGATTGCAGCGGTGGAAGCTGTGAAGGAGGCCAAGTATTTGAGGAGTCTGCTGAGAGATTTGGGGGTGCAACAGGATTCATCACATGTGTATTGTGATAGCCAGCGTGCAGACATACAGTTCGAGGACGAAGCATATTGATGTGCGTGATTCCTTCCTTAAGTTGGAAAAGAAGGAAATAGAGCTTCAGAAGATCCCGACTGAGAAGAACCATGTAGACATGTTTACCAAGCCAGTTCCCGCCGTCAAGCTCCAGGTATGCCTGGAGCGGATTTCCTTGTCGGCTTAGGTGGCGCCGGAGGACGTGTGTTTCGAGACGATGATGATACTCAGAGAGAGGGTCATGGCGTGCAGCGTGGAGGTGCAGGAGTCATTGGTGATGAGATTTGAATCAAGGTAGAGTGTTGTTTTTTGTGATTCAAGTCTCATGTGTGAAGGTTTTCCAGGCGACTCGGTCGAGTAGTATGCTACTCGACCGAGCTACAAGAGCAAAGCAAAGACCGTAAGTAGTGGGGAGTTTTTTCCAACTCGGGCGACCTTCTATTCGGTCGAGCAGGAGGCTACTCGGTCGAGCAGCCTGCTACTCGGTCGAGCTACAGTAAGATTCTGATGGTTTCAGAACTCCAAGTAGCCTGCTACTCGGTCGAGCTACAGTAGGATTCTGATGGTATCAGAAGTCCAAGAATTTGCTGTTTGAGAGAGCTCTGCAGGGAATACCTACTCGGGTATGCTACTCGGCCGAGTCGACTCGACTCCACCCAGCGGCAGAAGCGGCGCATGTCAGCTCGGTCGAGTAGACCGAGCTATGGAGGCTACTCGGGCCGAGTAGCGCGCGGGGCCAACAGCGCAATCGACAGCCAGATCGTGTTTTATCCATTGTTTTGGGTCCCTACTTAAACCTAATTGTTGTTTCCAATTAGGTTAAGCCTCTATTTGATATCTGGAGCTTTTGGAAGCCAAAAGCCACCCCCTTGAAGATTCTAGAGAGAGACTAGGGTTTGGAGTTCTTGATTGAGAAGGAGAGTGTTTTCTTCTCTATTCCTCATTTGATTTCTTCTTCCTTGAGTGAGTTTGTGAGGGCTTGTGATATTGGCCAAGTTATTACTCACGTGAGCGGAAGAAAGATTGTAATCTTAGATTGGTGGATCTCTCTGATAGTGGAATCATCTCGGATTGTTGGATGTATGTTGTTTACAACCAAACCAGGGTAATTTCTCTCGTGTCTGCATTTGATTTGATTGTTGCTATTATTCGTTTGCTACTTTCTATTGCAAGGTCATAGGGTTTATTGTTGGGCAAATTAGGGTTCTTTTGCTAGCCCTATATTCCTAATCATTTTATTAGGGTTGGTATTCCTCTTGGATCCCAAGGCATCACTGTGTTCCGCCACGCCGTTTGTTTTATTCCCAACATAATCATGATGCCACAATTTCATAGGCTATCAAAAAAATTGTCATACTATAATTACAATTGATTTCACATTTGGAAATTAAAAAGGATTTTTAGATTAAATAATAGAGGTGACTTCCGAAAGTCTCATGGTGCCATGGCAATGTAGTTGTTTCATTGGTATTACTCACAGAGGTTGGTAATGTTCCAAACTTGGGCCACTTCCATGTAAATAATTGGGCAGGCAATAGCCTTACTTAGAAGGAGCCTCACCAATTGGCTGAAAGTTTACCAGTTGGCTTTGTCTTCTCTGAAACATCAACCCTCGAAGGACTAAATCCCGTACTTTGACTGCCCTTACCCTCACTTGCTATTGTGGTACCTAGTAACTCCTTGATGGGATATGTTCAACCTTTTCAACTGCCGCTTCCTCACTTTTGGGAGGAGATCGAGTCCAACTTAGAGTCTTTGCTCATCTTTGCCTAGATCAATCACTACATGAACTACTGCATCTGCTATGTATATCAGTTGGAACGGTGTTCTGCCAGCAAGAGTTTTATATGTTGTTCTGTAGGAAGATGAAATGCCAAGTCTTCGACCCAGTTTCTTTTTTTCTCCTTAACCTATCACAAAGTGGTGCAAAATAATCTGATTGGTGATTTTTTTACCTATCCATTGCGTTGTGCTACCTAACAGTCTAGAATCTCAACTCGATGCTTAGAATTTGACACAAGGCCTTCAAACTATTGAATTGAAACCCATTATATGTGACAATCACCCTAGGAACACCTATTTTGCAAATTATGTTTTTTCAAATGGCGTTATCGATATACCATTCTCGAATATCGGCCAACGCTTTGCATTCCACCTATGTGGTGAAATAGTCCATCCCAACAAAAACTTCCTCTTGAGGGAAGAAATAGTCCAAGTAGGTCCATCCTCCGTAATGCGAAAGGGATGGGACAAATTATGGGTGCTATATTTGAAGCTATCATTCTTTGGATTTTGTTGTGCATCAGATATAAGCCTCATTTCTTGACATACTGTTTGGGCCTTCAAAATGGTGAGCAAGTGGTACCATTAAAGGATCATCTGATGAGCAGATGCATCCATCCTCAAGGCAGTTGCCGCAGATACCTTCATGGATCTCTCAAAGGACACATCTGTTTTCTCCTGTCGGAGGCACTGCAATAGTGACCTTCCATCGATCTTCATAAAATATAACTTCATTAACTACTCCCCAACAATGGCATACCCTGTGAATTTCTTCCTGATTTCTTTTTTCAAGATGGTTGTTGCAGGTACCTTTATGAATCTCTTAAAGGACATAGTCCATCTTGCCCGATCGAAGGCACTTCCATAATGGCCATCGATGTTGGTAAAAGACAACTTCACTAACTGCTCCCCACCAAGGGCATACCCGACGGACTTCTGCCTGATTTCTTTTGCTCCTGCAGAGCCTATCGTAAAAGAGATTTCCTTAAGGTACCAACTGATTGGGTCCATCCAAGTCTGTTCCAAATCGTTGACCATTGCTTTATGACATTTGGTACTTCGTTGGTAGCCACTTCAAATAATACATCTTTCCCAAGTTTCTTTTCAAAACTTGAGGCGATCTTCGAGAGTTCATTTGCATGAGTGTTCTGCCCTCTTAGAATTTGAATAGCCTCAGCTTTCTCAAAGTCCTTCATTCCAAAATTGATCTCCTTTAAGTATTGCCTCATTAGAGGGTCTCATATCTCAAACTGGCTGATCATTTGGCCCACAATTAGTTAAGAGTTAAGACAAACAATATGTCAACCTTTGCTTCCTTAGCAATCGATAACCTAGCCAAGATAGCTTCATGTTCCACCATGTTATTTAATACATGGAAGTTGAACTTTGTAGCATACTTTGAGAGTATATATAGGTCGTACATATTAGGGTTGAATTTCTGCTGATATTTGTTGACATTAGTGGCACTATAGATGGAGAGTTCTGTTTGAGGAATCTAAAGTGTTTTTGAGCAGATTGAGCAGTAATGTTGAACATAATGTCGTTCAACAAAATGTTCAACATTCGGGATCTGGATTTCTGGTTCGTATGCAGAAACACTGCTTTGGTTTCAGATCTGATTTGCTGCCTAAAATGACGGGGATTCTGAATTGATTGTGGAATATCTGCTTGAGAGATTTTTAGAAAGCCCTTCCTAAATCTGTTGCTAAATTGAAGGCATGTTGGGTTGAAATAGAAAGAGACTATCTCGCAGATTTGTTGGTTGGAAAGATTGATTGCTGCAGATCTTTTATTGTTGCTATTTCCAGAAGATTTGAAAGAATCATTTCCTATCTTGGTTCAGTTAATTGTGGGTGAGCTGGAGATATATTTGGAAGCTATTATCTCTCGTTATTATTGTTGATTCGGTTGAAAAGAATCTCGCTCGGTTGGAAAGAATCATTATTGTTGCAATTGAAGATCTGTTGGAGATATAATTGGAAGTTGCTATCTCTCGGGATTTGTTATTGAATTTGTTAGAGAGATTTTCGCCTGCAAATATTGGTTGGAAGATCTTGTTGAAGATATTGTGGAACCACTTGCCCGAAGTGATTCCTTAATTTGTGGGCTGCCAATTCTGCACGGGATTTAGCGAGCGTCCTTCCTTATCTACTCCGTGATTGAGGGGGAGCGACGTATAAAACGGGTGTGCGGTTTTGCGGCGACAGATAGCTTTTTACGAAAGTTTTTGAAGAACTCCGTGAGGAGGACGATTGAAGAACTCCGGGAGGAGGCCGACGGCTACGCACGTAGGATCAAGGGAGTTGATCTAGTCGGTTGTGCAAGGGGAGCTTGCGGGCAAGGAGAGCTTGCCGAGAATACTCCATGGGTTGGTAGAGACCACCCATCACGGTTTGTATTGAGGGGAATGTTGTTCCTCCTAATAGAATCGTGATAATTAGTGATTGTACTCATTGATTATTTTAGTGGAGTATTCTGATTTTCTGGGCGTGGCCCCGCAGATGTAAGTGTGCGCACCGAACTGCGTTACCAAGTCTTGAGTGTCTCTAATTGGTTTGTGTTATCTTTGGGTTTTATTTGTCGTGACTAAGTGCTGAACTTTCAATTGGTATCAGAGCCGGTCACCTGTGTGTCTTTGTTAACAAAGAAGATGTGATCTTGGATTTCAGTACTTGAATCATGGCTACACGAGAAGGTGCCTCCGTTGTTCGTCCTCCACTACTCACTGGTACAAACTACACTTACTGGAAGTCTCGGATGCGTGTATTCATCAAGTTCATTGATGAGAAGGCCTGGATCGTTGTCGTTGAAAGATGGACACCGCCGATCGAAATTGACAAAGATGGCAAAGAACACCTCAAGCAGGCAAGAGACTGGAGCCGGATTGAAGAACATGCGGCCTTGTGCAATTCTAAAGCAACTAATGCTATTTTTTCGGCTGTAGATGAAGAGAAGTTCAAGCTGATCTCCACATGTGAGTATGCCAAAGAAGCATGGGATATTCTCCAGAATGTTCATGAAGGAACAAGTACCGTAAAAGCTTCCAAACTCCAGATGATAGCTTCTCAGTTTGAAAATCTAAGGATGTATGACAACGAGACTGTTGCCGAATTCAATGGGAGGTTGAGAGATATAGCCAATCAGGCCTTCCAGCTTGGGAAGAAATATTCTCAAAAGAAGTTAGTTGATAAAACCTTGAGATCTCTTCCAGACAAATTCTCAGCCAAAGTTGCAGCCATTGAGGAGGCCAGAAATACGTCCACTATGAGGCTGGATGAACTTATGGGGTCACTTCAGACCTATGAAATGAATCTGAAGCAGAAGAACGTGGACAAAGTAATGGCCCTGGGCAAAGTAATGGCCCTGAAAGTAGAAGCTAGAGATGTCTCTAAAGAAGATGAATCGGGTGTAGATGAGGATATTGCCGTGTTGACTAAAAACATCAGTAGAATGCTGAAGAAGATCAGTAATAAAAGGAAAAAGAAAGGAAAAGGGATGCAGTGTAGAGTATGTAAAGGATTTGGGCATATACAGGCTGAATGTGCAAACACTCTGAAGAAGAAAAAAGGAAAGTCCTCGACCAGTACCTGGAGTGAAGATGAGTCTAATTGGGGTGCTGAAGATGAGGACATCACCAGAAATTACATTACCCTCGCAGCCTCTCAGAAGAAGCGACCCGATTACAACATTAGCAGCCATGTTGAATCTGATGTTACAACATTACATACAACATCAGCCAACAAATCAAACAGTGTCAGATCCAGTGTTACAACATCAGGTTCAACATCTTCCTCAACTTCTACAACCGAATCTGAGTCTGAAGTTGATAGCGATGAGGAAGTTAGTGACGATGATATTCGAAAAGCATATCAGATGATGTTTGAGAAGTGGATGCAAATTTGCAATATCAACAAAGTCCTGAAGGATGAGAATGAAAGGCTGAAGAAAGAGAAGGAGGAGGTCAAAATCAAATGTCTGAAAGTTGAGGAAAATTGTAGAGAATTAGAAAGCAACTTCAGAAATGTTCTTCTCAGGGCAGAGAAAGCTGAATGCACATTGGAGTAGTGGAATTCTGGAAAAGCAAAGTTGGATGATATCTTAAACATGGGTAAGATTTCTGGAGATCGCACCGGAGTGTGATACAATAGAGGAGCTTTCGATAATGTGTCTGCTGAAAGAAGAAGTCAAGTTATCAAAGAACTTGAAAGAATAGGTCAGCACAAAGGCCATGATCAGAAGAAGAGGCAGATTGGAGGTATAAAAGGTGCTCGTTCTGTGTGCAGTTACTGCAAGTTTATAGGCCATACTGAGAGAGACTGCTTCAGTCGCATGCGGCATTGGTCAGAAGGAAGAAATGTTAGACACCCTGATATGAAGATGAAGAAGAGATGGGTCAGGAAGTCTGAATTATACAGCAAGAACACTACAGCTTCAAAGAAAGCACTTCATGTTGTGACTAATGTTGTAACATTAGATACAACACAGAACAATGTTGTTGCAAATGTTATGACATCAGACTCGACATCTCCCCTCGACAGTCACTGTGAGCAACCTGCACCAAAGTCTCATGAATATTCCTCCAGAATTATCAGAGTGCTATCTCGCCGCTCTGCTCACTGCTCTTCCTCCGCCGGTGCCAATGAATCTTCGCATGTACCTTCTGTCAACACCGCCGATATTTTCAATTCTCCAACTACTTTTCGGCCCCTCAGAGCTCGACTTCTACCCTGGACATCATTTCATTCGTCACCCTACTGTTAGATGTGAGGTATATTGCTCTTCCTCTTATTCCGTTGTGCCTGAGGATTTATTTGCTAATAAGAGAGACAGAGGTGTCTTCTGGATATGTCTCGGTTGAGTGTTTCTGAATTTTGTATGTCTCTTCTGAGGTGAACACTGCTCGAGTTGTTCTAGTAAGGGGGAGAATGTGGTTTGGATTATTGTGGCTCAAAGGGGGAGAATGATGTGCTTGGTTGGTTTGCTTTGGGTTGTGCCACATAATGCCAAAGGGGGAGATTGTTAGGGTTGAATTTCTGCTGATATTTGTTGGCATTAGTGGCACTATAGATGGAGAGTTCTGTTTGAGGAATCTGAAGTGTTTTTGAGCAGATTGAGCAGTAATGTTGAACATAATGTCGTTCAACAAAATGTTCAACATTCGGGATCTGGATTTCTGGTTCGTATGCAGAAACGCTGCTTTGGTTTCAGATCTGATTTGCTGCCTAAAATGACGGGGATTCTGAATTGATTGTGGATTATCTGCTTGAGAGATTTTTGGAAAGCCCTTCCTAAATCTGTTGCTAAATTGAAGGCATGTTGGGTTGAAATAGAAAGAGAATATCTCACAGATTTGTTGGTTGGAAAGATTGATTGCTGCAGATCTTTTATTGTTGCTATTTCCAGAAGATTTGAAAGAATCATTTCCTATCTTGGTTTAGTTAATTGTGGGTGAGCTGTAGATATATTTAGAAGCTATTATCTCTTATTATTATTGTTGATTCGGTTGAAAAGAATCTCGCTCGGTTGGAAAGAATCATTATTGTTGCAATTGAAGATCTGTTGGAGATATAATTGGAAGTTGCTATCTCTCGGGATTTCTTATTGAATTTGTTAGAGAGATTTTCGCCTGCAAATATTGGTTGGAAGATCTTGTTGAAGATATTGTGGAACCACTTGCCCGAAGTGATTCCTTAATTTGTGGGCTGCCGATTCTGCACGGGATTTAACGAGCGTCCTTCCTTATCTACTCCGTGATTGAGGGGGAGCGACGTATAAAACGGGTGTGCGGTTTTGCGGCGACAGATAGCTTTTTACGAAAGTTTTTGAAGAACTCCGTGAGGAGGACGATTGAAGAACTCCGGGAGGAGGCCGACGGCTACGCACGTAGGATCAATGGAGTTGATCTAGTCGGTTGTGCAAGGGGAGCTTGCAGGCAAGGAGAGCTTGCCGAGAATACTCCATGGGTTGGTAGAGACCACCTATCACGGTTTGTATTGAGGGGGAGGTTGTTTCTCCTAATAGAATCGCGAAAATTAGTGATTATACTCATTGATTATTTTAGTGGAGTATTCTCATTTTCTGGGCGTGGCCCCGCAGATGTAGGTGTGCGCACCGAACTGCGTTACCAAGTCTTGAGTGTCTCTAATTGGTTTGTGTTATCTTTGTGTTTTATTTGTCGTGACTAAGTGCTGAACTTTCAGTACATATCCACCCCAACACATAAGCCTCCGTTTAGTTAGAGGCCACATTGACAATTCCACTGAGGCTTTTAGTTGGTGACACCAGCTTTTGTTGGATTGCTCCAAGTCTTCTTCTCCATGAACCTCACATGCGAGGTTGAAGTTAATGGTTGATCCGATCTTGGAGGTAAAAGGCATATAACATTATCTCTGTTATTAATTAAAACCCTTAATTAGTTCATCCTCAAATCCTACCACAAAACCATATATGTCTAACCATTCTTCTCTTCATATTCTGTCATTTGGTATCATAGCTAAATTTCACATCGTATTTCACGTTCATCATCTTTTTAATTTTCCTTTTTTGGTCTTAGTTTTCTTTAGCAAGAAAAAAGAAAAAAACTCAGAAGAGGGTCAAAAAGAAGAAAAAGAGAAACAATAAAAAGGCTATAATAATCAAGATTATTCCGATCCTATTGTTGATACATTAGCACTGCTACAAGTAATTTCTATAAAACCACTGCTAAGGTGATTTTTGCAAAACTGCTATAACAATTTTAGGTTGTCTTTCGAGGTGCATGAAGCTAGAATTAAAAGGATGAAAGCTATTTGAATTCTATATATTTTAAAATATATTATGCTATATTTTACATATTTTATGGCCTTTATGAGGGCTACCTATCTAGAGATTAGTCTGATAAATATAATTTTTCACCATAGATATAAAGATTGGGAGCTATGTATTGAATAATTTTTCACTTGCTGCAGCCTAACTGATGAGAAGTACTTGTATGCCCAACGCAAGTTAAGAGATGCCTATTTTTGATAAAGGATTTTGGTGAAGGTTATGAACAATGATGACAAATGAAATCTAAGCTTCGACATCAATATCTACTCAAATGCCAACAATCCATTAATCCTTATAACCATAATCAAAATTAGAACCAGCCACACAAGACAACATAAAATAAGAATGGCAAACCCCGTCCAAAAGATGAAGATGAGAGTGCAGAATTTACAGGCAAAACTGCATGCTTAATGGAGGCATGCCAAAAGATACAAGTCCAAAAAGAAATAAAACCAGAGTCACACCTGAGCATGAGACTAAGCATGAGTCCAAGTCAACAATCAAGCCCAGATATGATCCTAAGAATGAGTCTAAACCCGAGCCTGAAATAGAGTTACAGTTTAGGGACAGAGTCAACGACAGAATTTAAATTAAAACCTCAAGCAGAGTTCACATATGAGCCACCATTTAAGTCACTGGCTGAACTTAAGATAGAACACATAGACTATTGTTCGAGATGTTTTATTACCTACAAATTATATCTTTTTATATACTCGTATTTGTCACTGCTAGATTGTTACACCAAACATTGTTATTTGAGTTTCTTCATATTATGTAGCCATGTTTTCTCCAACTGGGAAGATTTGATGTATAACGAACAATGGTGCATATAAATGTTTTTTTTGGAAATTAAGGCAAATCCTATTCCAAGGAGAATTCAAAGAACAAGAAATTAGAGTTTCCATTAGAAGTTCCTTTAGGAGTTTGAATCAATTTAGTCTTTTGGTTTTAAGTCCCTTTATATCTTTTTTTTTGAGTATTTAGTATTTATAGTTTCTATTTGAGGATAATTCTTCTAATTTATATTTAAGTTTGAGTTCCTTCGGAGTTTCTTTTTTATTGGGTTTATTTTATTAGAGTTTGAGTCAATTAGAATTTTAATTTGAGTCTTTTTAGCCTTAATTATTTAAATAAATTTCTTTTTTATAAGAATTTTAATTTATCTAGGACCTTTTTAGGAATCAAGTTTTTTTATATTATGACCTTTATGCCTTTTATCGTAATTAGATGAACGAATATTAAATAGAGAAAATTGAATTTGTAAACTTTATGTTTGTGAATCCATTAAAATATTTTGCATGTAAGGTGTGAGAGTGGAAGAGGAATTACCGAGGGGTAAGATTTGAGAAATCTTCTACACATGATGTGTTGAGGTCGGTGGTTGAAAGCTTTAAAACCTTATCTTTATTATTAGTTTAGAAACCCCAAATTAGTTCATCCTCAAATCCCACCATAAAACCCTAGAGTCTAACCCCTTCCACTAACCCCGTCCCCATCAATAGTGCACTCAACAATGAGGCAAACCAACCTAAGAGCCAAATAGCTCACAATTTCCAATGCTAACAGATTGAGAAAAGCCTCACACCAATACGAATTGGCACACATGAAAATATGGCTTTGAAACCTTACCATAGTGCTAAAAAGTACAACAATAATAGTGCTTGTGACCATTGTTGCATGAACTGGCTCCCAAGTGATACCAGAATATGTGAACTGTAGAATGGCCAACGAAAATAAATAGACATTAGTTATTTCATATAAGAATATAATGAGTAGGAAATGACATTGTAACATCATTTGTGTATACACTTTTCTAATCAGTGTACCTGTCTGTATGCAAGAGCAATAGAGACAGCTCCCCTCATGAGACCAGCCCACCAAATTATAGCCTGTCAAGATTTGTACAGTCAAGTAAGCAACTCTTGATCATTAAAACAAGTTAATGGTTTCCTCAAGAAAGCCAAAGGAAACGCAACCTGGTGTTTAAATGTAACACGACTTCCTTCAGCATTTTGGCTGAGCAAGTTTGATATAATAGAGAGAGGAAACACAAATGCAGCACGTCCCAACAAAACCAGAAAAATGATGGTACAGTTGATGCCGAGAGTTGTCTTCAAGCTGCCAAGGTAATAAGAACTCATCACATTATAAAAGACAAACTATGCATGAAAATTTCAGGCATAAGCTACCATTAAAGGAAAATCTGAAGGAAGCCTGTTATCAAAATCAGGGTTTGAGGTATCGGCCGATACCATTACATATCGGCCGTATCATATCGGTATCGGCAGTTGACGATACCGAAACCACGGGTTAGTTTCAGTATCGGCCGATACTGAACGATATCGGTCAGTTTCGACTGATACCTGCCGAAACTGACCGATACCGGCCGAAACTGACCGATACCGGCCGAAACTGACCGATACCGTTCAATACCGGTCAAAGACATGGGAAAAAGAATGTGTAATTAAATAAAAATTCTCTTAAAAACCCAAAAAATTTCATGAATTAATAGGTTGCATAGAAAGCTTGGTTAGAAGAGCGGAGAAAACCCTAAGGTATCGGCTTGAAAATGATGAAGAATTAGACGAAGAAGAGGCAAAACCAAGAAAAAAATTGCTGAAAAAGGAGAAAATGGACAAAAGGAAGATGATGAAAAAATTGAACTCACCTCATCGCGTCGCCGAAGTTGCCTCCTGCCTCGCTGAACACGCCTCGACCATCTAGCGTAAGAGATAGAGAACAGAGAGAGAGATGATCGAGTCGCCTTTCAGGAGATGCTGCGTTCTTTAAAAAGACAAACGTGTAAATAAGTGGTATGTGCGTAAAGTAAAACAGTCTGTGCATATATCAAACGGATATTTTGTGGCAACCCTGTAAATAAGTGGTATGTGCGCAAAGCAAAATGGTGCGTGCGCAAAGCAACGCCTAGCGATTTTTTTGGCAAACTTGTAAATAAGTGGTATGTGCGCAAGGTAAAACGGTGGGTGCGCAGGGCAAGTTTTAGGATCTATTCATTTATCTAATAATTAGTATTTAAGTACCAAACTTTAGGTATTTAGTATTTGATATGATTACGAACTCAAATTTAGTTTATCTATTTAGTATTTAGTATTTGATAGTATTTGATTAATATTTTAGTTTGTTAAGTATTTAATAGTATTTGATAGGTTTAGATTTAAGAACCTCCGAAACCATCACTGTGTGTATATAGTATATACATATTTAAAGTATCTCCGAAACCGAAACCGAAATCCGAAACGAAACCACCGAAACTAGCGATACGGACGAAACCGAAACTTGCTTCAGAACCCACCGAAACGGATGATACCGATACCAAAACCTACATTTTGGGAAGAACGATACCCAGACCGAAACCAAGACCTAAAACCTTGATCAAAATAGTACATAGGAAGCAGTAAACCAAGAGCAATAAAGATGAAGAGAAATGCAGACGTATCATATGATTCACTGGTATGCTTTATTGGATGTGATGTGAAAACCCATGAGTGAGAGAGAGTTGGAAAGAGACTAAGGGAACCGATTCAGCTTCTAGATTGGCATGTAATTAAAATAAACGTAAACTTCTGACCAATGAAGTAGAAAGCTAAACTTTATTCCCAACAATCCAATCTCCTAAAACGATTTGGTTGGAGCCTGATGGGACGCGGGTCTACACCCGCAGGCGAGCCCGCGTCCAGCCCACGCCTCCTTAGCCGCACGCGCCTCTTTAGGTCCCACTTAACCCTAATTTGATTAGTCGGGGGATATTTTGGTAATTGGGTTTAGGGGGGATTATTCTTAAGCGACGGCTAGCCGTCGCTAATCCTTTATGCTATTATTGATATTCGAGTGATTCCATATATTAGACGAGTGCGGACGTCCTCTCATTGGTGTCTTGGGAGGAGAATACACCTTTCTTGTATTCATTTATCTAGATTTGGCTACTTTTCTCTATAAAGTTTGGATCTTTGCTTCGGTTCTATCAATTTGGTATCAGAGCGCGTGACGATCCATGGCGGCACCGACGACGAGATCAAAGGACAAGGTTGACACCTTGAAGGAAAAATTCATGCAAGAAATTGAAGGGGTAAAAAGATCACACGAAGAGGCGATTAAGGCGTTGATGGATTCCATCAAAGAATTGGCGGTGAATCAATCACGGCACGGAGATATATTGACGAAATTCATCTCCCAATGGTCAACGAGCAACCAAGGTAAGGGAAACCCCAAATCGACATCAAAGGCGGCACCTTTGAAGAAGGGGAAGGAGAAAGAAGTAGTTTTTGACCCATATCGGCCATTGGAGGAGGAGGAATCTTACGAAGACGATGAAGAGGAGCCGGGAAGGGTTGACTATCGCGAGGAATTGCGGCGACATGCGGCAGATTCACGAAGAAGGGGCGGCGGCCCTAGCCGCCTTTTTCAAGCAACGTGCCCAGGAGAAGAGGGGTTCCCCGCGGAGCCCCTGGAGCAGTTCAAGGGGGCGGCGTGCCCCCCCGAGTCACCAGGGGCCGGCGAACCCTCGTCGGCCCCCGACAGGCCCCGCGGGCCCTTTCCCAAGCCCCGGGGCCCGGGGAGTCACCGACAGGGCCCGACGGCCCTCGTACAGGGTCGCGGGGGCCATGAGCAGCAACGCCCAGATCCCGTGGGGGCCCAACATCCCCGCGGGACCTTCGTCGGGTCATGTCGGCCCCCCGACAGCGTCGGCGAGCAGCGCGCGCAACAACCGCAAGGGGAGAGGGAGTTTTCGCCGTATCTGGAGGATCCGGCTCGTGATTTTGGTGGCGGATTTGATCCCAGGGAAGGTCAGGGGTACTACGGTGCTGGAGGAGGATATGAGCCAAAGTTTGGCGATGATGCAGGATGAGATGACTTCGAGGGCAGGCGTGAAAGTCACCGAGGGGACTACGGAGGCTGTGGAGGAGTGCCATCTAGACAGTACGAGACCCAGGACGAGAGATGACAGTACTATCGCCAGCCTCGTCGCACAGAGGGGAGGCCTGATCAGGGACACTTTGGAGGGGACTGCAGGGTACAGAGGCTGGAGATGCCACTGTTCAGAGGAGAGGATCCACATGCCTGGCTGTTCACGACGGAGAGATACTTTACAGCACATCATAAGACAGATGCTCAGAAGCTGGAGGCGGCAGCCATTTGCATGGAAGGGAGAGCCCTCGGGTGGTACCAGTGGAAGGAGAGGAGGTAACAAATTCGCTGCTGGGAGGAGTTGAAGGACCCCATTCTGGAGAAGTTCAGGAATCCCCGCCTGGGAAACCTGCACGAGCATCTATTTGCCCTCAGGTAGGACGGACCGGTATAGGAGTACATTGCAAGGTTTGAGACCTTGTAGGAGAGAGTACACGGCGTCACAGATGAGTCACTAGAGGGCACCTTCATGAAGGGCCTGAAGCCCAGTCTCCGTTCCGCAGTGCGACCATACAAGCCCAGGGGACTGTCCAAGGTTATAGAGATGCACAGATGATATAAAATGCCCAGACAGAAGAGAGGAGAGTCAGGAGTGAGTACATTGGCCAGATACAGCAGGGCCCATCGTCTGGAGGAGGATCAAGGGTCACCACGGGAGCAGATCAGGCTAGCAAGGAGAAGGCAGGGGAGAGGAGTAGTGCTTCCCCGACATAAGGGCAGTTCAGGCGGATGTCTGATGCGGAGATGAGGGAGAAGCGTCAGAAAGGCCTATGTTTTAGGTGTGATGAGAGGTTCACTTCAGGCCACAGGTGCACGGGGCGCAAGTTACAGGTGCTGCTACCAGAGGATGACGGCGATGAGGGCGTCGAGGACGAGAGCACTGAGTTAGAGGAGGAGGAGCCGAGGGCCATCAGCTAGACTGGCGGAGGTGTCCCTTAACTCCATGGTAGGGTTCACATCGAACCACACCATGAAGTTAAGGGAGGATCGACGAGCAGGAAGTGACCGTACTGATTGACAGTGGGGCGACCCACAATTTCATCTCCAAGAGAGTGGTGGACCAGCAGGGGCTTCAGCTGACCGACTGCGGTAGCTTCAGTGTGATGATGGAAACATGGAAGAAGGAGAGCAGTCGAGGAGTTTGCAGGGGGTGGTACTAATCTTACAGGGGATACAGGTGATGGCGGACTTTCTGCCTTTGGACCTGGGAAGCACAGATGTCATCCTGTGCATGACATGGTTGCAGACACTGGGGGAGATGATAGTGAACTGGAAACTTCTGCGGATGGAGTTCCAGGATTAGGGGAGAGCAGTGATACTACATGGAGATCCCAGCCTATGCAGAGTAGTAATTTCATTGAAGACCATGCTGAGGACCATACAGACCGATGGAGGGGATACTTGGTGGAGCTGTACACTTTGACAGAGGATGGAGGCACAGATGCCAGTGAGGTGCAGGTCGTACCAGGAGAGGTGCAGCAGCTGATGGAGCAGTTTGAGGAGATTTTTCAGGAGCCTTGGGGCCTGCCACTGCCGAGGGACCATGAGCATGCTATTGTACTGCGAGAGGGTGCTTTTCCCATCAGTGTTAGACCTTACCGATATCCACGGCACCAGAAGGATGAGATCGAAAGGATGGTAGCAGAGATGATACGGACGGGAGTGATTCAGCCTAGTGTGAGCCCTTTCTCCAGTCCAGTGCTATTGATGAAGAAGAAGGATGGGAGCTGGTGTTTTTGTGTAAACTAACAGGCATTAAACAAGAAGACGGTGCTAGACAAGTTCTCTGTCCCGGTGATAGACGAGCTTATGGATGAGTTACATGTGGCGGCCGTGTTCAGCAAGATAGATCTAAAATCAGGCTACGACTAGATCAGGATGGGGCGGGAGGATGTGGCCAAAACGACGTTTAGGATGCTTGATGGCCACTACGAGTTTCTCGTCATGCCTTTTGGCTTAACGAACGCACCAGCGACCTTCCAGGCACTCATGAACAAGGTATTCCGCCCGTACCTGAGGCGATTTGTACTTGTTTTCTTTGACGTTATACTAGTGTACAGTCGCACCTTGGAGGAGCACCTGACCATATGCAGGTGGTGTTACAGAGTTATAGTACCATCAGCTGGTGGCAAACAGGAAGAAGTGCTTATTTGGGCAGCCACGAGTGGAGTACCTAGGACATGTGGTGTTAGCAGATGGGGTTGCAGCGGATATGGGGAAGATCGCGACGATGTTGGACTGGTCGCGCCCCACCACTCTCAGTGGGTTGTGGGGATTTCTAGGCTTGACAGGATACTACCGCAGGTTTATGGAGGGGTATGGGACGATCTCCTAGCCGTTGACCGAGCTACTGAAGAATGATCAGTTCCATTGGGAGGAGGAAGCGACGACAACTTTTGAGGCTCTGAAGAAGGTCATGACTACAGTGCTGGTCTTGGCACTACCAGACTTTTTCAGGCCCTTTGTAGTGGAGGCGGATGCGTCAGGACACGGACTAGGAGCGGTGTTGATGCGGGAGCAGCGGCCCATTGCATACTTCAGCCAGGTGTTGACAGCTAGAGCTCGACTGGGGTCGGTTTACGAGAGAGAGTTGATGGCCATAGTCTTAGAAATTCAAAAGTGGAGGCCGTACTTGTTGGGACGGAGTTTCCTTGTATGCACAGATCAACGGAGCCTGAAGTACTTACTAGAGCAGCGGATGGTAGCAAAGGATCATCAGAAGTGGCTGCGGAAGCTGATGGGGTACAGGTTTGAGATCGAATATCAACTGGGCATGAGAACAAGGCGGCTGATGCCTTATCAAGGCGAGCGGAGGAGGCAAAGTTGGCCGCACTAGCAGTGTCCGTATTTCAAGATTGGGAGCTGCTACAGCAGGAAGTGGAGCAAGATCATGAGTTAGCAGGCATACGAGAGGCTCTTCTGTAGGGATCGACTGAGTTTTCGGGATATTCTCTTTAGGATGTGCGACTACTATATTGGGGGAGATTGGTGCTACCGAGGACATCCGCATATCTGCCGGCCACACTCCAGGAGTTTCACAGCAATGCCATAGAAGGAAATTCTGGGGTCCTCAAGACCTACCAGAGACTGACAAGGGAGGTCTACTGGAAGGGGATGAAGAAGGAGGTGGCACGGATGGTGGCAGAGTGTGACGTGTGCCGGCATCACAAGTACCAGGCGATGTCCCCAGGAGGACTACTACAGGCAATGTCCTCAGGAGGACTACTACAGCCGTTGTCCTTGCCAGATCGAGTATGGGAGGACCTCTCCATGGACTTTATAGATGGGTTGTCGAAGTCGGGTGGATATACCGTCATATTCGTCGTGGTCGACCGCCTCAGCAAGTATGCACACTTTGTTCCACTTCGGCATCCTTACATCGCGGTATCAGTGGTAGAGATATTCTTGAGTGAGGTTATCAGATTGCATTGCCCCCCCCGAAGTTTATCGTCTCCAACAGAGACAAGTTGTTTCTGAGTGGGTTCTGGCAGGAGCTGTTCAGGCTGTAGGGGACAATGTTGAGACGGAGCACATCCTACCATCCCCAGACCGATGGACAGACAGAGGTGGTAAACATGAGTGTGGAGACCTACATGCGGTACTTCATTTCAGAGAACCCCAAGGAGTAGGCTCGTTGGCTAGCATGTGCGGAGTACCGGTACAATACATCATATCACACTGCAGCACAGACGACACCATTCAGGATTCTATAGGCAGGGACCCCCACTTGTCTGCATTATGCACACGAGTCGACACCAGTTTCAGATGTGGAGCAGTACTTGGCAGAGAGATCAGATTTTGGAGGAGCTGAAGTTCCATTTGGCGAGGGCTCGGCAGGTCATGAATGCGAGGGCAGACCTACATCGCAGGGATGTACAGTTCACGGTGAGAGATATGGTGTACCTAAAGTTGAGGCCCTACAGGCAGAGATCCTTGGCACACAAGAAGAATGAGAAGTTGGCACCGCGATACTATGGACCTTTCGAGGTGGAGACGAGAGTTGGACTGGTGACGTACAGGCTGAGATTACCCCAGGATCGGTTATTCATTTGATGTTCCATGTGTCGCAGCTCCGCCAGGCTGTCGAAGACCACACCCCTTCACCCACCCTACCGGAGACATTGAGTGCTGACATGGAGGTGAGGCTGGAGCCCGAGGCCTTGAGAGGTGTTCGCCGAGGGAACGCAGGAGAGCGCCAGGTATTGCTGCAGTGGAAGGGATTGTCAGAGCACGAGAACATGTGGGAGGCTATGGACGAGATGGCACAGCAATTCCAGAGTTCCACCTTGAGGACAAGGTGGTTCTTTAGGGGGAGTATTGATGGGACGCGGGTCTACACCCGCAGGCGAGCCCACGGCTAGCCCACGCCTCCTTAGCCGCGCGCGCCCCTTAGGCCACACTTAACCCTAATTTGATTAGTCGGGGGGTATTTTAGTAATTGGGTTTAGGGGGGTTATTCTTAAGCGATGGCTAGCCATCGCTAATCTTTTATGCTATTATTGATATTCGAGTGATTTCATAGATTAGACGAGTGCGGACGTCCTCTCATTGGCGTCTTGGAAGGAGAATACATCTTTCTTGTATTCATGTATCTAGATTTGGCTACTTTTCTCTATAAAGTTTGGATCTTTGCTTCGGTTCTATCAGAGCCATAATCATATCTGTATTATAGACCCAACTAAGATTTTCCCTTATGCTAAATTCATGAAGCGAGGCACACATGATTGACAAGATAATAAGTCATTCCAAGCCCTTCGCTTGATATAATATTTACTCAGAAGACAACAATTCAAAGCTCTTCCTTGTTCAAGATGGAATTTACACTTCAAAATGTGAAAGTCAAAATCCTAAAAATAAAATCTAAGAATATGCTCTGTGATCATCATTTTAATGTATTTCAATCTTCAATCTTCAATCTTCAACAGTTTGTGGCAACCAACCAAATAAAGAAAAAATACAGCCTGTTTTATTCATTACTTTGTATAAATAATTTCCACTATAACATGGAGAATACACTAATCCTTTCTAGCTATCAGTGTCAGGATGTGTTGTATGATAATATGTCTGCAATACTAACTCACTAACCTTGTCTTGGTTGTCTTCCATTTCTGAATGTCAAGGGCATCCATTCCCACATATAGAAAGATGAATGTTTCAGCCATGAATGACAATGTAGCAAAAATGTGCCTGGGAAAATAATGTAGTCAATTTTGCAATAGGTAGGCATCCTTGAAAGCATCTGTATATCTTGAATATCTCAAAAAAGGCTGCGTGCAAGAAATATTCAATAACTCCATCATAATGGGCAAAATAATACAAAATAAATACGCCTTATCCAACACAGTCATTTTTTAGACGTGAAACAGGACTACTATATGATGTAAAAATAGGCAAGTAACATATCTGAAAGAAGTAGTTTTACATTAAATAATTTTGTTTAAGCTATGTACATTCATGCTATCAAATAACCACCTGTTATCATAGACAACAAATATATCCTTCTCGGAACACACCAAATATATCCTTCTCGGAAAACCCCTAATGCAAGGGGATCTAGAAATTTAAAAGGATCTGATCATTTATTTGTTGACCGTCTCCTTAATTCCATCAAGATGTCCTCGAAGTTGGTGGACAGGATTTGCTCTGTTAAGTACAATGAAGAACTATAAAACATGACCACTGACTTAAGTCTAGAATCTTCCATGAACTATGGCCATCGTCTGAGGTACACTGAAACTTGTCATCAGATTTGGTTCATCCTTCTTGGCCACTGACAATTTGGTATTACTACTCTACATACCACTGCCGGTTACCTCAGATTGGTATCTTCCACTAAACATTTTCCCGTGGGAAATGTCCTAATTCACAAGGTATGTAGGAAGCCGGAATAAGAAGGAATTCCTTCACAGTTAACCAAGAAAGGGATCAAATGTAGTATGATGTTTCCAATTCCATTGCTAGGTTTTATTGCTGAGGTATGTGAACCAAGTCTTTATTGTGATAAGTGGTCACTGTTAGTAGAAACATGTTAAATACCAACAAAAGAGCAATTGAAAAGACTGAATCATGCTCAATGGAGAATGCCCTACTGTCACACAGTGCTTAGTTATTTTTCCAGCTTTGTAAGTACTTAGTCTCAGTCTGAGGATCAAATCCATGTATTTACAAATAACAACATTCAACTTTGTAATAGAGATGATTAGGATTGCAAACAAAAGGATTTCTATCTAAATTAATGCCCAATGAGGATCTATCCATCAAGATGCCAGAGCAACATTGGCTCACTGGTGGTAACTTGAGCTGCCACCTGCTTATTCTTATGTTCAAAGTATGGTACCCATAACAGCTTAGCTTCAAATGAAAGTAATCATGAAAGGGCTTCTTGAATACATTGATATTAATAAACAGAGTTCTTGGTTCCCTGTGTACCTCCTTAACACTTATGAAAGGTACACAATAGCGCACAGATAATCCCAACGTCCAAATTCCCCTGAGATGTCACTTAGGCATAAAACCAAACACCTCACGGGCACAACAGAGAGTCGTCACCAACTACCAACTCTATCAACGTTCTTGCAATAGACAATGCATGCAAGCGAACATAATATGAAATAAAGAAAGCAACACAAAAGAGACGCAGAGATTTACACGGGTTCGGTTGCGAACAACTTACATCTAACACACCCGGTTCCACTAATGATCAAGCAATGCATACACCGACCCAATCTTCTTCCTCTTCCACCACCACAATGAGAGAAAAAAGCTCCAAGCAACAAGACCTAACCATAGATCTCTCACCAAGCTCTCACACACTCTCAACTAAGTGGGAATCCTTGGTAATAAAGCTCCAACAACATGTCAAACTCTTCTAGGGACCAATCCTACACCTATCTAGATCACTCCATAGTAATATAGCTCCAAACTAGGAATGCTACACAAGGGACTTAAGATCTACAATCTAGAGGAAGAAGAAAGACACTCACCATGGATCTCACACAAGAAGCTCTCTTGGTTCTTCAAAAAAACTAGCTTTCTTTCTTCTCCAAATCAGAACCAAGCTCTCCTTTTGGCTCTCTGAAAATTGCAGCAGCCCCTCTGGAAAATAGCAGCACACAAGTTTTTCAGCTGTCTTCCCACTCTCACACTGTCGGTCATCACATCAGTGGTGAGTTTGGCTTGCTTCAAAATAAAAAATTTAAGATCCAACAACCAACAAGGGGCCCACCAAGGCTGTGCACTGGAGAGGGATTTTTTAGCACATAAAAAAACATCACTCTACCCTGCTGATAAATCCACACAGACTCTTCAACGCAGCTCCAGCACCAACCTGAACTCGTTATGTATGTACTCACCTTGCTTTGATCATCGGACATGTGAACCTCCATCATATGCATCGGAAATCGCGCCCTCAGGCGCCTCAATCCTCGAAGAGATATGCCAAGCTCAGAAGCCGTATGAGCCTAGCTATACGCATCTCCGTCTCGTCCACCGCCATGTCTACGATGAAGTCATCCGTTTGAGTATAACTCTGTGAGCTCATACTCCATGATCGAACTACATGACGTCGTGACAGCGTCCAATGAGCCATATATCGATCCATGAACATCCCTGTCAGCACCCCACGGGTCCGCGAGCCACTCATGCTCGCCATGGTCTTCATATGTGAGATCTTTCCCGCTGCTCTGTAGACTAACCCCAGCTGGGTCACATAGATACACCGTTTGTATCCGCTGTCTGTTGATGCATGTCAACAAGACTCGCCATTTACCGTCTATATGCCTCAACCGACTGTGCCGACAACTCAAAACACGAATGCGCACACACCTGTGTTAAACTGTCTTCCGTACCAATATCCAGCCTCTAGAGATCGTACTCACTTGCCATGCTCCGTACTGAACTCACCAAAGGTGAGAGATGAGCGCACACTGAAGAAGCTCCACTCAGCTCTGCATCATCCCTATATCGAGCGGAAACGCACTCGATACGTGGCCTCTTAACTCTCAGCGTGGCAACTCCACCTGGGACCACCACCGCAGTCTCCACACTATCGTATGAGTCTCCACGCTCCACTACATTGTCAGATTTTATGCTCCTCTGCATTTCCACCGGTCTAGCCTCTGAAGTATCAAAAGATGCACCTGATAAATCATTCCTAGCCAAACAAGAGTCATTGCATGTGCTCATGCTATGAAGACTGCTCTACTAAGCACAGCGAATGCTCTAACCAGATGTCAAGCTCCGCAGAAGACCTCTTTACCCTGAAGCTGAAGTTGCATACCTCAACATGCTGGTCCTTCTCAGAAGCAACCAACTCATGCGTACTGGAAATGTAAGAGACATCCGTTTCCTCACCCACTGCAACCTCTGGCATCGGCGCAGAAACTGACTACCGTACACCTTCGTAGATCGACAGCTCTACCTCGAAGCTAAAGCTGCACACTTCAGCATGTTGGATCTCCTCAAGAGCACACACAACGTGCACGCTGAAACTGTGAGAGACCTATGTCTCCTCACACACTGTAACTGACGGCATCGATACGACGACCGAATGAAATGCCTCCTTGTAGACCGATGCCCTCTGCACCTCCAACTGAACTGAACCTGGAGCTATATCATGAGATACCGGCTAACCACTGACACTGACCACATCGGATAAACTCTGCATCATGTCTGTCTACACACGTGTCTGATCACCTGACTGAGTCTGAATCTACACCACATCATCCTCTCTATGGACCGGGATGTCCTCTGTTCTCTGCACACCGTCCTGAGTCTGCTCCGCCCTAAGCACTGCAGACTCATCAACCATGACATGTCTTCTGACAATCACCTCGTGGGTACTAGGACACCATAACATATACCCGCTTGCACCTCCACTAGCGTACCCGAGTAGGACACAATCATGCATGCAGTGTCATATGTTGTCAGCGTCCCTCTCGTGAGGTCGCACCAGACATCCAAACATACGCAAGTGCGAGAAGTCAACGACTCTGCCCGTCCATAACTCCTCGGGAATAGAACTACATGCGGCTAGTGATGGTATTCGGTTGATAAGGTATGCCTCAGTAGCAAGAGTCTCCCTCATAATTCCCTATGAAGGCTGGATGGTCTCAATAGCCACATGTCTTCTCTACCAACATCATGATCATGATGTCTGCTACGCCACCGTGAGAGTCTCCATCAGGAATGATGTATTGGCACGTGATCCCCTCTAACTTGCAAACATCCTGTATCTCTACGTCATTGGTACGGATCACTCCAACGGGTCTACCCATCTGTCTCTCGACTATGATCTTCCATAGCCGTACCTTCTCATGGATCTCCTCCCAAGATCCCATGAGAGAAACCATGACTCTCCTCGAGAAGTCATCTATGAAGGTCGTGAAGTACCTCACGCCTTCCAATGAAGTAACTAGACATGGACCCCATACGCCGACATAGACGCGCTCCTCCCTGCTGTGTCTGACAGCTGTCCCAAACTACACTTGCCTCGGTCGCTCCGCACCACATTCACTCAAGACTCAAGCCCACCATCACCTCCAAACACACTTCTCTAAAGAATGTCAAGTCTCTGCTCTCGTCAGCAAGCCCCAATCTGAGATTCAACGGTCTCGTTGGATCTATACTCTCGGACTCCTGTCATCTACATGTCTCGTACACTATTGTGTGCCCATCGAGCGCATACAAGTTGCCACACTTCTTCTCCCTCATGACAACCAGGCATCCTCGGGAAATACGTAGTCGATCCTCCTCGATCACTGCCCTGTAGCACATCCCAGTCAAAGCTCTTATCGATATCAGGTCGATGCGAAGATCAGGAACATGTCTGATGCCATCAAACACACGGACGATGCCATTGTACATCCTGACTCTGACCGTGTCACTTCCAACCTGCTCGCACTCCATATCATTCCCCACGAGATCCGCTCTCCAATGCATGGAATGTATGAGTCGAACGCACTCCGATCCGGAGACATATGAATGAGCACCTCGAGTCCAATAGCCACGAAGTGCGCTTCTCCCACGGAGTATGCCGTAAACACCAAGCAATCATCCTCGTCAAAAAACATCCTGTGTCGTGCTCTAACATAAGTCGAACTCTGAGTGTCACTTAACACCAAACTTTGAAGATCCTTCGTATGCAATGCGAACTTCACCTCATCCAACGTGATTGAGTCTCGGCCATTTAATATCAAGCATACAAACTTGGAATACACCGAAGCAAGAGAACAAAATAGCACCATGGCATGTTGCTCGTCCTTCTATTACACTCCTCAATTCTTATAGGTCCATTACTATACGGTCCATCTCGCTAACGTGGTTCCACAACGAGATTTCCATTTTCATCATGTTAGTATAGAAGCGATACCACAATAGCAACCTTCGTCCAATGGGTGTCTTGGTCGAGTACCAAGCTTCAAGCATTCTCCATAGGTCGCTCGTGCCCACCACATCGACAAATTGCCAAAGGATCTCATCCTCCAAGTATTGCATGATCTCGCCGAGGCCTTTAACTCCATCATTCACTTATCATAAACGTTGTCTTACATGGCATGCCTGTATCACATACGACATCGTAAACTCCTGGTGCTTCAACAAAGCCACCATCTTTTGTCGCCATGGACCAAAGTTATCCCGGCCATTAAGCCTCTCTACTTCGTATGAACACCCGATCGTCTCGTCACATGAGCAAAACGACATCGCGGTACTACACTTCTTCGTAAATCGGAAGCTCTGATACCACTTGTTGGTTCCATGTGCACCTCCCTAACACTTATGCTAGGTACACAATGACGCACAAATAATCTCAACGCCCAAATTTCACCGAGATATCACATAGGCATAAAACCAAACACCTCACGGGCATAAGAGAGAGTCGTCACCCACTACCAACTCTCTCAACGATGTTGCAATGGACAATGCATGCATGCGAACATAATACGAAATAAAAAAGCAACACAAAAGAGACGTGTAGATTTACCTGGTTCGGTTGCGAACGATCTACATCCAGCATCCAATGCACTATGTTCCACTAATGATCAAACAAGGCGTACACCGACCCCATCTTCTTCTTCCACCACCACAATAAGAGAGAAAAGCTCCAAGCAACAAGACCTAACCCTAGATCTCTCACCAAGCTGTCACACATTCTCAACCAAGTGTGAATCCTTGATAATAAAGCTTCTACAACATGTAGCGCTCCTCTAGGGACCAATCCCACAACTAGCTAGATCACTCCTTGGTAATATAGCTCCAAATTAGGAAAACTACCCAAGTGACTCAAGATCTTCAAGCTAGATGAAGAAGAAAGACACTCACCATGGATCTCACACAAGAAAAAGCTCTCTTGGTTCTCCAAAAAACCTAGCTTTCTTTCTTCTCCAAATCAGAACTAAGCTCTCCTTTCTTCTCCAAATCAGAACTAATCTCTCTTTTTGGCTCTATGAAAATTGCAGCAGTCCCTCCCTTCCTCTGGAAAATAGAGGTACACAAATTTTTCAGCTGCCTTCCCACTCTCATAGTGTCGGTCATCACATCAGTGGTGAGTTTGGCTTGTGTTAGATCCACGGACCAGCAGGGGGAACAGCAAGCCGACGCGCGCGCAAGGGAAGCCGGCTCAACCTAGGGGCGTTTTCGACTTTCCTTAATTTAATTAATTTTAATGGCAAACTTGTAATTGATTAGGAAAGGGTTTTTATTCTTAAACTAGGGATATCCGTCATTTTATCTTTAGCTTATTTTGATTAATAGGTGAGAGTTCTTCGAGAGTTCTTCGAGGGATATTAGGAGAGTGCAGACGTCCTCGCTTACCGACGTCTTGGGAGGGTGGTTGCCCCTATATTGTAGCCAAAATTATCTTTTTATTCGTTGATTTAGCAATTTAATTTCAGATTTGGGTGAATTCTATCAATTTGGTATCAGAGCACGTGACGATTCATGGTGACTTTGACAAGATCGCAAGACAAAATTAAGGCTTTGGAGGCCAAAATTTACAAGCGAGATCGACGGGATCAAGAAATCGTTAGCGGCAAACAATGGATCCATGGCAAAGTTGACGGCTTCCATTAACCAATCAACGGAGAATCAAGCGAAGCACGAAGAGCAATTTGCGCAATTGATCTTCCAATTGGCGGCGAACAATAAAGGAGATGGGAACCCTAAATCCGTGGAAAAGGCGCCACCTTTAGGCAAGGGGAAGGAAAAAGTTGAGATTTTTGACGCGAAACAAGTCCATGTAGAGGAGGAATTCGTCGAGGATGAGGAAGAGGAGCCGTGGAAGGTCGATTACCGGAGGAAGTGCGACGAAAAGCAGTGGAAGCATAAAGGGGGGCGGCGGACCTAGCCACCACCTCCATGAGGCCCGAACCAAGGCGAGGAGGCCGCGGGATACCTTTTTGGGTCCCGCCGCCTCCCAGTGTCACTGTAGGGGAGGCGGCGACCTCCCCTGGGTTCGCCCAGGGACGGCGAAGGCCCCCGGGGGGCCGGCAAACCCCCCCCCCCGACCCACGGGGGGCCGCTGGGCCCCCCGGGAGTTCCAGGCGGGGCCGGCGGCCATGCCTCAGACAGGCCGTGAGCCCCAGGCCACAGAGAGCCTGGGAGGGATTTTTTCGAGGCAGGGGGAGGTGATTTTCAGCGCGTCCACGACGACCAGCTCCATCGGGAGGTGCCGACGCGTGATTTTGAGGAGGAATCGGACACTGAAATTTCAGGAGTACGGAGACTACGTTGGAGGTTATCAGGACCCTCCCGACCCTCAATTTGGTGACGGTAGATGGCAGCCTCACCGACACCACCAGGAGGGACGCACAGTAGGCGGGAGAGGAGGTTACAGAGACTTTCAGGAGAGGCCAGAGGGCAGGTTTGGAGGCGACGAAGGGGGTAGTTACGGGGACCGAAGAGGAGGCCCCCATGGGGGTTACGAGCGACACCATGAGAGATGGCAGTACTATCACCAGCCTAGACATGGTGAAGGACGCGGGGACCAAGGGGATTCAATATAGACTGACTGAGGAAGTTGAAGATGCATATATTCGATGGAGCGGACCCGGTCTCGTGGATCAACAGAGCGGAGAGATTCTTTAGAGTCTCTCGCCTGACTGAGGAGCAGAAGCTGGAGGCAACGTGCATCTGCCTAGATGGAAAGGCCCTCGCGTGGTTTCAGTGGAAGGACGCGAGGCGCCCCTTTCGCTCATGAGAGGAGATCAGGGACCAGATGGTAGAGAGGTTCAGAGACCCCCACTTGGGGAATGCAGAAGCAGCTGCTATCACTCAGGCAGGATGGCACCGTGAGGAATTATCTAGAGAAGTTTGAGGCCCTATCAAGACAGGTGCACGGAGTGTCAGACGAGACGATGGAGAGCACCTTCATGAAGGGGCTGAAGGCCACGGTTCAAGCAGCGGTTTACATGCAGAAGCCTCAGAGCCTGATGGAGGTCATGGAGTCGCTCAGATGGCGGAGGACTGGCAGATGGAGGAGAGAAAGGCAAGAGGTGGTTGGAGTGGACCGGTTTCACGGAGTGGACCGGTTTCGCAGAGTGTCCCGACCGCGACAGGAGAACAGAAGGCAGCTACATGGACAGATCAAGCAAGTATTAAGAAGACTGGAGAGCAGAGCAGCACGCTGCCAGCGGGGGTCAGTTTAGGAGGATGACGGACGCCGAGATGTGGGTGAAGAGGGAGAAAGGGCTATGTTTCAGATGCGATGAGATGTTCACCTCAGGACACCAGTGTAGGGTTCGCAAACTGCAAGTGCTGATAGCTGGGGCAGACGAGGAGGATGACATAGAGGATGAAGAGGTCGGAGTGGAAGACGACTCACACCTGGAGTTGCACCGCCAGAAGCCTCATGCACCACCTTGAGGACAAGGTGGATTTTCGGGGCCAGAGTAATGTTAGATCCACGGACCAGCAGGGGGGACCAGCAAGCCGACGCGCACGCAAGGGAAGCCGGCTCAACCTAGGGGCGCTTTCGACTTTCCTTGATTTAATTAATTTTAATGGAAAACTTGTAATTGATTAAGAGATGGGTTTTATTCTTAAACTAGAGCTAGCCGTCATTTTAGCTTTATGCTTATTTTGATTGATTGGTGAGAGTTCTTTGAGAGTTCTTTGAGGGATATTAGGAGAGTGCGGACGTCCTCGCTTACCGGCGTCTTGGAAGGGTGGTTGCCCCTATATTGTAGCCAAAAATTATCTTTTTATTCACTGTTTTAGAAATTTAATTTCAGATTTGGGTGAATTCTATTAGCTTGCTACAAAATAAAAAATTTTAGACCCAACAACCAACAATGGGCCCACCAAGGCTGTGCACGAGATTGGGGGTTTTCAGCACATGAAAAACAACAAGAGTTTTATTTCCATTTACACTTTTCTTTGCAGTTCTATTTCACCCATATGGATCTCATGACCCTGTTTGATCTCTGTATTATGTCTTTTATACATGTCCAACTTGTGGTGCAATAATCAAGAACAAATGTTCAATTCAATAAAGAAATATCATATACATGGCACCATTTCATTTATTCGTTAAAATAAGCCATTTGTTCTAGGTATCAAATATATACAATTAAATCAATCAAGTTGTCATGTATTTAATCTCTTAGCACGTCCATTTTTTTGTCGCCAATTCATGAAGAAAATAAATATTTAACAAGAAGCCACTCTGTTAATTGAAGATGAAATTTCAATACATTCTAAAACATCTCCGCAGATTAAAAACATGATAAAGTACCTTGTCGAGATTCTTGAATTTTCACTCACGTTGTGCCATGCATAATGTGACATGACAATCCCACAAAAGAAGACTGTAAGGATCCCACTAAGTTGCAATAGCTGCACAACAAAATGGGATACCATAGCTTGATAAGAGGACAAGCATTCGAAAAATGTTAGACAATACAAACTACAGAAGATTACGACATTCCTATATTCAGGTAAGAACATAATATCTATGTATACGAACAGGGCAAGTCATATATTGTGTTTTGCCCACTGGAATACTCAAACCAAGATATCTGACTAGGACTGTGACTGTGACATGACTAGAAACACATTATTGGCCTGGCAAAACAGATTCAAAATCACCCATTACAAACACTGGACAAGTAAATTAAAGCTATATATTAAAGATATTGTAGACATATACAATTGAAGCAAAATGGAGAAACCACCAAATGATCATAAAACCAATTCTCCATTGCCTTAACATGCTAAACATATTTGAATCAAGAAAAACTGGATCAATTTTGGAATATTTCACATTTTAATAATTCAGAACAAGCCGTGTCATTTCTCAAACAAGTGATCACTAGTTCTTCATATCATCAGATTATTATCTTAGGAGCTTAAGACCAGCTACGATTTTGGTCAAATTAGGGATATGAACAACTAAAGAATGACTGTTTCTGATACAAACCTCTGCAAGCATGTAAGACAAGTATGCCATTAGGATCATTAGAGCAATTTCACGGTCAGTTGAATGCCTGTAAACGACAAACGTTTGTCACAAAAGTTTGCCTCTAAAAATAAAAGGGAAAAAACAAGTTTTCTTGTAGATACCTTACCTGCTAAAATACAAGACTCTAAGAACATAAGCAGTCAAAAGCCCAGCCTGAAGAGGGAGACAGTGAAAAGGAATCCAAGAGAGCAACAATTGAATAAACATTTCCAAAATTAGTGCTTACTGCAACGCCTACGACAGTGCTAGTAGAAAACAAGTAGAGAAAATCTCCAACAAAGCAAACTGCAGTCCATCCATGAATTCTAGAAACATCCATCTTCTGAATTGCATTAAAAAGAACTACTGCTGTAGCATCATTTACTACTCCTTCCCCAAAAACCAAGCTGTAGAGGTGAGGGGTTTCTTCTTGATGAAGAACCTGTGCCAAAAACAATCTTAATTTCCTAGTAGCAATTGATGAGTAATACGATTCTGAAAAACCAGAGTAAGATCTTAGCAACCTGCAATGTGCAGACTGTATCTGTAGAAGAAAATATTACCCCAAGAGCTGGGAAAAAAATGAAAAAGGTAACGATAATTTGGAGTAAGTATCATTCCAGGAACTCAATGAAAATGAGAAATAATCATCGAGAACCCAAGAAGTATTTCAGAAATAGACAGACTGCAAAAGCATGACAGTATAATATCTAAAAAGGATCACATGCCAAACCTAAATATTCTTGTATATCGAGCCCATTAAAACCAATCTTTGGGAAGAGCCACCAACTTCCTAATCCAATAACAGAACATCAACCAGAAAAGATATTAAAGTTCAATGATAATATAAAATATACACTGATGCAAGTTAAATTTTAGAAATCAGAAGCATAAATTGGACACTGCGTGTAGAAGTTTAAACGAGAATCAAGTATCAGAGCAATTCATAGATGACTACACTATTGATTCTTCAACTATATGAGATTGCAGAAGAAGGTTACAAACTATCAGATACACTGCTTGATGTAGTTATATATCCTTCCATTAGAATTCTGCCATTTTTATTGACTTCCATCCCCAGAATCCACAAATGCATGATTGTCATCATATTATTTAGAATGGGGGAATGGCAGTTACCTCATTTGAGGAATAGAATGATTCCATTAGCCAGAAAAACAGAACGTGTCTAAAGTGAAGCTTCTCGGAGTTATCTCATCTGACAATTCATATCACTGCACACACTCGTGCATCGTGCCTTGTGTGATCACTGATTATACATTAGTCTTTTGGAAGTAGATGCAATGGTCCTAACCCATTACAATGCTTTTAATAAAATAAAAATATTTTTAAATATGTTCCAAATTGCTAGTTTAAATTTTTGGTGATTTTTTCATATTTTTTGGATTTTTAAACATGTTTTCCCCCTAAATCAGAAACCCTTTAACCCAACACAAACCAATCAGTTTGACTCGTTCGCAAACCCAACTGGTTTAAAACCTAATATATAAAACCCCTCATTTTTTCTCCTTTTTCCTTTTTTCTCTTTTCTCGTTTCTTTTTCTCTCCCTCTCTTTTCCAAGTGGTGGCTGCTCCTCTCCTCACGTTCGTCGCTCTGTGAATTTCACAACAATTGATTCAGGTCAGGCATAACCAACACCTTGAGCCTTTATTTCCCCGTCTCTGGCGTGATATCTCCCAGTCTCCCTCGGATCTTGCCTCATTTCCGTATTCTCTTCTCTCTTCTTATTTTAACTCAAACCGTAGCCTTAAAACGGCTCGTTCTCTCTCTCAATCTCTCGATCAATCTTCATTCATCCTTAATATATCACTTCTCACTGTAATCTCTCTTTCACTCCTCGGTTCAAACAGATATGTCGGCAGCAGCGGCGACAGCCGCAACCATACGACGAGGTCATGCAGCGGCGACAGCCGCAACCACGCTGCGAGGTCATAATTCAGCATCATTCTCTTATTTCTCTCCTTTGTATATCAAGTATGTTCCCTTATAATTTTTAGGCCTTGATAAACTTAATCAATTGATTCTAATATGCCTGGAGCTGTTTTGATTAGGGATTCAGATTATGCTTTCATAAGGATGTTTGCTTATTCTTGGGGTTTGATTATGCTTCTATGGGGATGTTTGCTTTTTGTTGGGTTTGATTATGATTCTATAAGACTGTTAGCACATCATTTTGTTCTTGTTTACCCTCTAAAGGGGTTCGATTGTGCCTATGTGGAATTATGTTGCTTCACGTAACCCTTGCAAGGTTTGGATAGCGCTGTTTTGCTTCCAGTTGATGGGTTCTAAGCCCTATTTGTCTCAGCCAAACTATTTTGTTAGGACTCTTTATACAATGGGTTGGTTTCGTGAGTGTTGAGACTCAATCATGCCCCTATTTCACTGTTCACAGCTCCGTTCATTATCGAACAGAATTATGGTATCATGTTGGCTTTTCCTAGGATATGTAGGCATAATAAATGATTAGAACCCAATTAATTGATCTTGGGACCAAACCCCATGCAGTGTTGAGTTTGGTAATGTTAGTCAGCTTTTTGGGTTTTAATGGATGTTTTGTGATAATTAATTGATGAAGATTGTCGGCATTAATTAATTGACAATGATTGATTTTATTTTTATATGTAGGCCTAGTCCTATTAAACCATTTGTTGGCTAGTCCATTCAGACATAGGCCAAGTCACACAAATGAGAACTGTTATATACCATCTACCCTTTTCGAGTATAATATATAGACTATCTCATCCTTACTATGATATGCCACACATAATATCCCATAATTGATTCCCATAAATTGTTGCAAGGTTTGATCCAAGGTTTTAGGTCTCGATTTCGGTCTCGGTTTTGGTCTCCCGAAAATTTAGGTTTTATCTGTTTCAGTTTCGCACATTTCCATAGTTTCGAAAGTAAGTTTCGTTTCGTCCGTATCGGTAGTTTCAAATACGTGTGTACTCACATTTATCTTTAACATAAATAATTTTACACTGATTGCTACTCACATTACACATTTCCTAAACATATTGCATTTATTTACACGTTTGCCATGATCTATAACCAAAAATAATTTTTTGAACTAGCTGATAGTAGCCTGCTACTCACATGACACATTTTGCTGAACATTTTGCTAAACATTTTGCTAAACATGGTACACATGTTGCCAAAAATAATATGCTAAACATTACACATTTGCTAAAAGTAAGTTCACGTTACACATGTTTACACATTTTGCTAAACATTTTGCATTTATTTACAAGTTTGCCATTAAATTGTAAAGAGAATGGAAAACTTATAAATAAATGAACTATGTTTAGCAAAAATGTGTAACGGGAGTAGCACCTCACCGACCTACCCACGTGAACAAGTTGACATCCATCTCTCTCTCAAATTTGCGGAAAACTTTGGAGCATGTGGCTTCGGACGAAAAAATATGGAGCTGTTGGAGCAGGCAGCTGCGAGCATTGGTAGTCATGCATGTGGAGAGCAGATAAGTCCCCTTCCTCTTCCTTTTCCTCCTCGTTTTCTTCTTCTTAATTTTGATGTCTATTGTTGGGACTTGCTGCTTTTCTTTCTTGCTCTTCTTCTTTTTCTTCCTTTTCTTTTTTTTCTTGTTTTTGCTAGTTCTGACCGGTTCCAACTGAAACGGCTCGGAACGGCAATATTCCGGTCGCAACCGGAACTTTTCCCCTAGTTTCATCTCGATTAGTTCTGAAACCGAAACGAAACGGCCAAAACCTCGGCCGAGGGTTTCAGCCAATACCTAAAACCATGGTTTCATCCTCCATAGTTATGAATTGATAGGTTTGTACTTTATCTTAAATGATAAAAGGTGATGCTAAGTTTACATAATCATTAACCAACAACCAACGTTTAACCAAGATTAATGCTTCTGTAATTATCACTATTGCTAAAGGTTTGTAATTAAGGTAGGACAAATATGACATGTCTAGTGCACTTAATTCATAATCATGCTTAGTATCACATAATACGGTAATTATCACTATGCTTGCTTCATGATCACTACACTAGACGTTTGTACCAATTCACAGTTCATGCCACAGTACTTGAAATTAGTTTACGTACTTATAATTGTACTTGTAATGTCATTGTATCTAGTTCACCTTACTTAATATTGCATTGTGACACGTAGATGGAGAAAACTCATGATTACAGAGGGTATAGGAGTGACTAAAGATCACTCATCTGTTACCATACTTGACTGTATTGTACCGTACTTGGTTACTGTTATTGACTATACTTTGCTTAGATTAATACCACGAGACAATGATAATACTCGGACGTTATATCACACCTTTGATCATGCATACATTATATGATTAGGAAACACAATGATATCGTTGATGATATCTAGATAGTGATTAATTACTAGGCATAGATGTATACTGCCTATCTTATTTATTACTTTTAGACATATATCGTTATAATTTTCACATAATGACCATATAGTTGTTACTAATAGTTTATGTTGATATTAATGTCATTATTATTATGTTTTTTCCTATGGTATGATTTAGAAAACATACCTTGTGAAAGCTTGCTGTCATTATTATTATGGTTTTTCCTATGGTATGGTTTAGAAAACCGATGGGACGCGGGTCTACACGCGTAGGCGCACCCGCAAGCCGCGCGCACATGGAGGGCCGGCCTCACCCTAGGGGCATTTTCGTCTCTCTTTAATCTAATTAATTTTAATGACAAACTTGTAATTAGATTAGAGAAGGGTTTATTCTTAAGTTAGGGATAGCCGTCATATCTCTTCATGCTTGATTATTGAATTGTTCTTGAGGGATTTCTTAGAAGAGTGCGAACGTCCTTGCTTATTGGGGTCTTGGGAGGGTGGTTGCCCCTTTAATTGTAGCCAAATTTATCTCTTTTCTAGTTCTTTTCTTCAATATAATTTCAGATTTGCTATATTCATATCAATTTGGTATCAGAGCGCATAACGATCCATGGCAGATTCGACAAGATCACAAGACAAGTTTGAGACTTTGGAGGTGAAATTTACTAGCGAAATCGACGGGATAAAGAAATCCTTGGCGGGGAACGCTGAATCCATGGCAAAGTTGACGGCTTACATCGAAAAATTGACGGCGAGTCAAGAGAAACAAGATGAACAATTCGAGTAATTGATTTTTCAATTGACGGCCAATGCTGGAAAGGATGGAAAAGGTGATGCAAACCCCAAATCAGTGATAAAGGCGCCACCTTTGGTCTAGGGAAAGAAAAGAATGGAGCTTTTTGATGCAGAAACCGTCCACGTGGAGGAGTACAACGAGGAGGAAGATGGAGACCCTTGGAAGGAGGATTATCGAGAAACGATGTGCCGGAAGGCGGAGGAAGCAAGTGGGCGGCCCTAGCCGCCCCCACCACGACATGCGGCAGGGTTTGGGGGGGCGCGGGTCCCTCCCCAGACCCCCGTGGGTCCCCAGAACAACATGGGGGGGCGACGCACCCCCCAACCACCACCGGGGCCGACGAGGGCCACCAGGGCCCAGGCGGGCCCCGCCCACCAGCGGCAGGGCCCCGCGGCCCCTCCACAGGACCGCTGGGGCCCCGTCGACCAGCGAGGAGCCCCTAGGGGGGCGGGAAGCAAGACATGGCATCGGCCGCCTTTCGGGAAATTTTTGCCCTATTCTGAGGGCCCGACACGTGGATTCGACGGCTGTTTTGACCCGGGAGAGGGGCAGGGGATTACGACGACGGAGGAGGGTTTCGGGATCCTCCCGACCCTCGATATGGAAATGATAGATGGTGCCCGCCACCCCACACTTATGAGGGGCGCCCCGGAGACTATCAGGAGGAGCATAAGGGTCAGACAGGAGGCTACGATGGTCGAGGAGAGGGGCCTCGAGGTGGCCATGGAGATCGCTGGAGCGGACCGCCGGGAGGGTTTGAGACACACCAGGAGAGGTGGCAGCAATACCATCAGCCTAGGTATGGCGGGGAACGAGGAGACCATGACATATTCAATATGGACCGGCTCCGGAAACTGACGATGCAAGTATTCGATGGGGTGGATCCAGTGTCGTGGATCAACCGAGCAGAGAGATTTTTCTGAGTCTCTCGCATGACGGAGTAGCAGAAGCTAGAGCAGACGGGATTTGTCTGGATGAGAAGGTCCTCGCCTGGTTTCAGTGGAAGGATGCGATGCGTCCTTTTCGCTCGTGGGAGGAGATCAGGGATCAAATGGTGGAGAGGTTCAAGGATCCCCATTTGGGGAACGTGAGGGAGCAGCTGCCATCACTCAGGCAGGAGGACACCGTGAGAGATTACCTAGAGAGGTTTGTGGCCCTATCAGGGCAGGTACACGGGGTGATGGACGAGACGATGGAGAGCACTTTCATGAAGGGGTTGAAGGCCAATATTCGAGCAGCAGTGCGCATGCAAAAGTTCCAAAGTCTGATGGAGGCCATGGAGTACCCTCAGATGACGGAGGATTGGCAGATGAAGGAGAGGAAGGCGAGGGGTGGTTGGAGTGGCCCAGTTTTCCGCAGTCAGACAGCGACATGAGTCCACAGAGAGCCACGAAGGGATCTGATCCGGCCACCAAGGAGAAGAGTGGAGAGAGGTGTAATGCACCGCACGCTGGGGGCAGTTCAGGCGGATGACCAATGCGAAGATGACGGAGAAGCGGCAGAAGGGCCTATGCTTTAGATGCGACGAGCGGTTCACACCAAGCCACAGATGTGTGGGGTGCAAGCTCCAGGTACTGCTTCTTGAAGATGAGGATGACGAGGCTGAGGTTGAGGATGAGACCGCTGAGGTTGAGGAGGAGTCTGGGGGCCACCAGCTAGACGTGGCAGAGGTTTCCCTTAACTCTATTGTAGGGTTCACCCCGAACCATACTATGAAGTTGAGAGGGCATATCGGTGACCAAGAGATGACAGTACTTATCGACAGTGGGGCAACCCACAATTTCATTTTCAAGAAAGTGGTGGCCCAGCAGGAGCTTCAGCTGACAGACTGTGGCCGCTTTAGTGTCATGATGGGACTGGGAAGAAGGAGAGCAGCCGGGGGTTTGCAGAGGACTGGTGCTGACATTACAGGGGGTATAGGTGATAGCATACTTCTTGCCTCTTGTGGAGCACAGACGTCATCTTAGGCATGACATGGCTGCAGACGTCAGGAGAGATGACGGTGAATTGGAAACTGCTCAGGATGGAGTTTCAGGATGGAGTGGAGAGCAGTCACATTACAGGGGACCCCAGCCTATGCAGAGTACTGGTCTCGCTAAAACCCATGGTGAGGACCATTCAGACTGAGGGCGGAGGATACTTAGTGGAGTTATACTCATTGGCGGGAGAGGGAGGCGCTGAGGCCAGTGATGAGCAGCACATCCCAGGAGAGGTGCATCAGCTGATGGAACAGTTCGAGGAGGTCTTCCCGGAGCCTCGGGGTCTTCCACCGCCGAGGGATCACGAGCAAGCCATAGTACTGCGAGAGGGCGTGTCACCCATCAGTATGAGGCCCTACTGTTACCCCCCAGGTGCAGAAGGACAAGATCGAGAGGATGGTGGCAGAGATAGTACAGGCGGGAGTGATACAGCCTAGTGTGAGTCCCTTTTCCAGTCCAGTGCTATTAGTGAAGAAGAAGGATGAGAGCTGGAGATTCGACGTGGACTACAGGGCCTTGAATAAGGAGACAGTTTCAAATAAGTTTCTCATACCAGTTATTGATGAGCTCATGGATGAGTTGCATAGAGCATCCATATTTACCAAGATAGATCTCAAGTCGGGCTACTACCAGATCAGGATGCGGCGGGAGGATGTACCCAAGACGACGTTCAGGACGCATGAGGGCCACTACGAGTTTCTAGTTATGCCTTTCGGCTTGACTAACGCACCAGCTACCTTCCAGGCCTTAATGAACAAGGTATTCCTCCCTTACCTGAGACGCTTTGTACTAGTTTTCTTCGATGACATTGGTGTGCAGTCGTACCTTGGAGGAGCACTTGGACTACATGCAGGTCGTGTTCCAGGAGACACAGTACCATCAGATGTTCGCGAACAGAAAGAAGTGCTTATTCGGACAGACATATGTGGAGTACCTGGGGCATGTGGTATCGCCAGACGGGGTGGCAGCAGACAGATCAAATATTGCGACGATGCTAGACTGGCCACGTCCCACCATCCTCAGGGGACTACGGGGATTACTGGGCTTGACAGGATACTACCGCAGATTTGTGCAGAGATACGGGACTATCGCATGGCCACTGACCGAGCTACTTAAGAAGGACCAGTTCATTTGGGGTGAGGAGGCGGCGACAGCATTCGAGGCCTTGAAGAAGGCCATGACCACCATGCCAGTTTTGGCATTGCCCGACTTTTCCAAACCCTTCGTGGTAGAGGCGGACGCGTCGGGACACAGATTGGAAGCAATATTGATGCAGGATCAGCGGCCCATAGCGTATTACAGTCAAGTGTTGACCGCTAGAGCCAGACTGCAGTCTGTTTACGAGAGAGAGTTGATGGCCATTGTCCTGTCTATCCAGAAGTGGAGACCGTATTTGTTGGGGAGGAGTTTCCTGGTGCACACGGATCAGAGGGGTCTCAAATACATATTAGAGCAGCGCATGGTAGCAGAGGAGCATCAGAAGTGGCCGCGGAAGCTGATAGAATACCGGTTTGAGATTAAGTATCGCCCCAGACTAGAGAACAAGGCAGCGGACGCCCTTTCACGACGAGAGAAGGAGGTGGAGTTGGCGGCACTAGCGGTTTCAATACAACAGGACTGTGAGCCACTGCAGCAGGAGATTAAGCAGAACCGGGACTTGGCAGGCATACGGACGGCACTATTGCAGGCAGGGGCGGAACCAAGATTCGAAGATCGGGGGGGCCAGAAAACGTTAAAAGAAGGCATACAAATTGCATTCGTAAAGTACGTAAATGCGATGTTGTTCAAGTCGACAAGCTCAAAGAGATAAAAGAGGTGTTTTAAAATTAAAAATTAACAAAATTAAAAAATTGAAAATATGAACAAAAAATTGACGTTTAGACGTTTTTCTTTTCTCAATTAGATGCTGCCTCCGCCATGCAATAATTAAAAACATGAAGAAAAAAATGGTATAGCTTCAAAAAAAATCTAAAACTTTTGTGGATAAATTTTACTGTTATTTTATATAAAAATCTAAAAGTTTACTGGACAATAACCCTTATTCTATCTAAAATATAAAAGTTTACTTATTAAAACTTCCCCAGGAATCGAACCCATGACCATATGATTGAGGAGGAGACGCACAACCACCAAGCTAAAGGAACAACTATGTTATAAGTGATCAATTATATTTACTTAACCTTTAATTTCGGGTCTGCTGCCACTTACATATATGTACATATGTAATTTTTGAAAGGGGGGGGGGGGGCGGGCCCCCCACCTCCAACGTGGATCCGCCCCTGATTGCAGGGATCTACAGATGCCCAGATGATACTTTTAAGAGGGACGGCTGCTACATTGGGGGCGATTGGTTCTGCCGAGAACTTCGACATATATACCTACCATACTCCAGGAGTTCCACAGCAGCGCCGTAGGAGGACATTCTGGGGTCCTCAAGACTTACCAGAGTATGACAAGAGAGGTCTACTGAAAGGGAATGAAGAATGATGTAGCGAGAATGGTTGCAGAGTGTGACGTTTATCAGCATCACAAGTACCAGGCAATGGCTCCGGTGGGATAACTACATCCGCTACCTTTGCCCGATCATGTGTGGGAAGACCTTTCCATGGATTTCATTGATGGACTGCCGAAGTCGGGAGAATATACCGTCATATTTGTTGTGGTAGACCGCCTCAGCAAGTATGCGCACTTTATACCACTCCGGTATCCTTACAGCGCAGTGTAGGTGGCGGAGATATTTGTGAGAGATGTCATCTGGTTGCATGGACCCCCGAAGTCCATTGTCTCTGATAGAGACAAGGTGTTCCAAAGTAGATTCTAGCAGGAGCTTTTCAGGTTTCAGGGTACAGTTTTGAGATGGAGTACAGTCTACCACCCGCAGACAAATGGCTAGACCGGGGTCGTCAACAGTAGCGTGGAGACATATCTGCGGTGTTTTATTTCAGAGAATCCCAAGGAGTGGGCACATTGGCTGGCATGGACAGAGTACTGTACAATACATTTTATCACATTGTAGCCCAGACAATACCTTTTAGGATTCTGTATAGTCGTGATCCTCCATATTTACTGTACTATGGGCAAAAGACGACAGCATTATCCGATGTGGAGCAGTATTTGGCAGAGAGGGGTCAGATTTTGGAGGAGCTGAAGCTCCATCTGGCTAGAGCTCAGTAAATTATGAAGACAAGGGCAGACCTTCACCGCAAAGATGTGCAGTTCGCAGTGGGAGATATGGTGTGACTGAAGCTAAGACACTACATGCAGAGATCCTTGGTCCACATGCGCAATGAGAAGTTAGCGCCGCGGTATTTTGGACCTTTCAAGGTCGAGGCCAGGGTGGGACCAGTTGCTTACAGGTGAGACTCCCCCAGGATCCGCTGTTCATCCAGTATTCCATGTATCACAGCTTCGCCAGGTTATCGAGACCACACACCTTAGCCCACTCTTCCAGAGACATTGACAGATGATATGGATGTGAAGTTGGAGCCTGAGGCGATGAAGGGGGTCCGAAGAGGGAGCACTGGAGAGCGCGAGGTTCTGCTTCAGTGGAAGGATTTGCCAGAGCACGAGAGCACGTGGGAGTCCATGGACGTGATGGCGCATCAATTTCCAGATTTCCACCTTGAGAACAAGGTGGCTCTTTGGGGAGGAAGTAGTGATGGGACACGGATCTACACGCGCAGGCGCACCCGCAAGCCGCGCGCATGGAGGGTCGGCCTCACCCTAGGAGCGTTTTCGTCTCTCATTAATCTAATTTAATTTTAATGGCAAACTTGTAAGTAGAGTAGAGAGGGGCTTATTCTTAAGCTAGGGCTAGTCGTCATATCTCTTCATGCTTGATTATTGAATTGTTCTTGAGGGATTTTTTAGGAGAGTGCGGACGTCCTCGCTATTGGCGTCTTGGGAGGGTGGTTGCCCCTTTAATTGTAGCCAAATTTATCTCGTTTCTAGTTCTTTTCTTCAATATAATTTCAGATTTGCTATATTCCTATCAAAAACATACCTTGTGAAAGCTAGCTGATGTTACATTATTATAATGTCTGCTTGCTTCCGATGATGAGACCATGGATACAAAGTTAGTTACTGATAAAATCAGATATCGGTACTGATTAACAACGTAGTCCCCTTCAGTTACTCCACATATCCATTCCAACTCAGTTCTTGCTTTTAATTTCAATTTAGTATGTTTTCAATACTTCTATTTTTTTAATGTAATAAACAATTGTAACACCCTTCATGCCTTATAAGTCAGATGACTTAGGATCTTAATGTAATAATGTTAAAATCAACTGTGTTGTTTGTTTGAGGAAATGCTATAAAACCTAAGATTGCTTTTATTTCCAATATGTACGCTAGAAGTATCTTAATGCATCGCAGACCCATCTCCCACTGTCCTATACTGGGAAGCATTATGTGACAGTAGAAATCTTGTTTCTGTTCAGATATGTGGCACTCATCAACACATAATGCTTTAAATATAAATATGGAACTTATCACATTAATTATACAAAAAATTTATGGATGAATATAAAAGCACATGAAATAAAACTGAAATTTATACAAAATATTAGACTTAATACATTTGATTTTTAAACTAATACACTTGCTAAATAAATGATGTCATTTGTTGATAGAAAATGAAGAGACTTGGAAATTGTCAACTATTAATTCATTGAACGGCATGTTATTAGAACTTAAACTGGACAGAATTCCAGGTCAAATTTTTTCCAAAACGGGGGGCTAGAAGAAGATGTTATATCAGTCCACGACGTTAAAATTCCAACTTCAATTCGGAGAAATATGGGAAGTTGGATTATTATATGAAAGCTTAATATTTTTTCCTTTTGTACCAAGATTTTTAGTCCAAGCTTAGACTTTGGATGTCTTGCGATCTAATCTCACGCCTAGTTTTAAGTTTTGTGTGTGTGTGTGGGGGGGGGGTGGGGGGTTGGGGGGTTGGGGGGACTAGGTTATATTCGAGTGGACCAAACACGTGGATTCAACCACTCAAGTTTAAAATTGGACCATCCAAATAGAAACCCCATTTTGTTGGACATGATCTAATACGTCTAAACTACATGTAAAAAAATCAACTGATTTAAAGGTGTGTTATCTAGGCAAAATATGGTCACAAAATCGGCATTTCAAGATTGTCATAAAATCAATTAATTTGTCACCATTTGATACAAGGGTAAAACAAGTCCAAATCATTTGAATTTTACAGTAAATAGTTTAAAAGGGTTTGATCACAATCAGTAGAATCGATCATTCATTTTGGTTTCCCAATTTAAAAGGTAATGTTTCGCCTACTCGAATGGATAATGATCAACCTCTCTATCTCTCTGTATCTCGGAAGCATGATTGGTAGATGAATATATTGCCTTCTTCCCATTCTATTTGTGTAGGTTGACATTCGTAGTATTATACGAACGCTTTTTGTTTAATTTCTTATAAAGTCAAATTTTCATTAGTACGAGTTAATGGAATGGATTCTTAGCCTAAGCACTCTTAATAACAGATTTTAGATATAATTAGTACTGATATACCAAATATTTTATTGGTTGATACAAATTATTCTGGAGTCCTCACAATCCGGGTTTGCGGTACCAGAATAAGAATAGATTTGATAGCAGATTATGAAATAATGGTTCGACACCATAATAGAATCACGGCCAAAAACAGACAAAGCACCTAAGTATGAAAAAAGTTCATGCTTTGTTATGCCAGGCTATCCAACATTTATAATGGGCACGATAACTGCTGAAAGCATCTAAGTAATAAGCCCATATCCCAAGATGAGTGAAATCATATTTCAACTTTCCTATAGCAACCGGTAATGCAGTTATGATAACAACACATTCACTACTCCTACAAGGATGGAGTAACGGAAGTATTAAGAACTCAAGATATGGCCATGATAAGATGAGACATTTATCATTACGATATGTATTAAGTGGAACTGCAATGATGTATGTAGCTGAGGCATCTTAACAGATCGAGAGATTACCGGTCAATTCGATCAAGCACTTGTCATTTATTTTCATTGTTCAACTGTTTGATAACATGAAAGCCATAAAGGCATCTGCCCTTGTTCAAACACTTGATTGATCCACTTACTTCTGTTATATCAATATTAATTACTACTGTTGGAATTATATATATTGTTCCATGTGTCAAATAGAAGCTGTTCAGATTCATTTCGGAAATTACATTTTTCGTGTGGACTTATTGAGAAGTGCACTCTCTTTTGCATTCTCCCCTTGGTCTAAAGTTCTTGAGTGGCCATTTTAGCTTTCCCTTTTTTTGTTGCTTATAGAAAAGATAGCGGGGTACTAAGGAAGAATAGAGTTGGAAGGCGTATAAGGTAAAGTTGCTTGATTTACTAATTTTACTTTGGAAAATCGACCACTTGAACTACTATTTATGTGGGACCCACAATAACTAAAAGAATAAAAAATGTCCAGCTGCTGTATCCAGCTACTATTTCCCTTTGCCATAAATATAGTAGAGAGTACCTGCCGAAATGATGATAAATGATAAAAAAACACCAGCCACGCCAAACAGCATTATGGTAAAGAAGTTGTGAAAGAACTGTTTTTTCTTCACTTGAAATCTGCAGCAAAGAATGAATGGAACCTAAGATAACCACATAAGCAATCACCATACTTTTCATGGGCAAAAGACAATGGATGTTGAGCTGCAATTACCCAGCATTGAAGACTATTGGTGGAAGAAGATATATAAAGAACAATTGCTCATCAAACTGTAAAATGTGAGAACTTCTACCTTTGCTTAACAACAGGATTACAGTCCCTGAAATACATCCCTACATAAAACAGAGACATAAATAAAATGTTAACTCCGTTTATGCAACAGACCAAGGGAAACATTAGAATGTGTGTAAGAAAATGAAAATAAGATTGCACCATGTGCAAGTTTGCCTAATTTTTTATAACTTGTTGCACTACTAATCATCATGGCCTGAGAAATAAAGACACGACCACAGGACATGGATACAATATGACACAGCAATACATCAAATTTTAAAAGATTGGGACACAGGTATGGCTTGGATATGTCAATGAATGGGTGAAAAGAAAGATTACAATAATCAGGTAAAAAAACATTTACTAAAATAAAGAATTTGATGTCTATAGTTCATTCACAATCACAAATAATAGTACTTCATCAAATATCTAATTATAGTACCTCAAGATAGTTGCAACAACTTATGACCCATCCAAATATTACATTCCTTTTCAATTACACACAAAATGGTGCCTACAGAATATAACAAAAAAGAAAAGATATAGCACATTATTGCTAGTTAATATTACTTTTGAAGATCTTAAAAGATGAATATATATTTAGTGATGTAAATATTATAAAAATAATTTTAAGTAATTCTAAAAATATTTCAACAATTTTGAATATTTTTCGTAATTTTTAACAATTTTTATGAATTTGGCTATGGTCAAAACAATAAATGCCCTGCTAAAACCCAAAACACGATAATAGTTTTAACCTCAAAACAAATCTATTATGTTGTTCAAAAAATTTGTCAGAAAATTATTTTCATTAGTTTTTTAATATTTTGAATTTATGGTAATTTTAAAAGATTTTTTGGAACCCTTTTTCTGGACCCCTCACTAAATTGTTGAACTCAACACGCACCACATGTTTTTATCTCCCAACAACCCCTAATATCTCTAACCCCCTAACTACCATAACTAGGAACTAAATTAATTAATTAATCACTTAATTAATAATTTATTAATTAAAATACATTATAAATAAAACCTTCTAGTTCTTTTAGCTCACCCCTAGGTCCATCTCCTGTTTTCTCCCTTAAGCATCTCTCTTCTATCGTCGCATTCCTCTAGTGAATGCCGCCGCCACCTCTGCCAAGCTTTGGTGATCTGATTGCTGCTCCTCATAAACTCACTTTAAGACCCGAAAATTATGTGTATCACTACAATTCTCAATCTCCCTCCATATTTCTCTTCTGCCTCCTTTCCTACACCACCCACCTTTATTAGGGCGCTACTATAGGCATTGCACATCACAGTCGTCCTTCTCTCCTCTCATCATCACTATCCCAACAACAATCATCATCATCTTACCATATCATCATCTTATGTCTAGCAGCATCCCCACCTTCATGTCTTTCTCCCCCTTGTTTTCCTTAGTTGGTGTTGCTGGCACCGCGCCATAGAGCCGCGGGCGACCAGCTGCCGTGGTCAACCTCCCCTCCTCTCTCTCCCCCTCCATCGGTCTCTCACGCCCCCACTTTCTCCCATCTCTTCCCTTGCGTGAAAATAGAGATGAAGAAGAAATAAAGAAGAGCACAAGATGAAAAGGGAAAAAATAGGAAACAAAAAGGAAAAAGGAAAAACAGAAAAGAGAAATAAAGAGAAATAAAAATAAAAATTTTATAAAATTTTCCTAATTACCGTGAACATCCAAACACCTCGTGCAATAAAATCAAGCAAGTGTTTTTCCAAATATTTAATTTCTTTTTATATCATTATTTATTTTCAAAAAAATAGTTTAATTACGCCAAGAAATTATGGAAATTGAAATATAAAAATAAACACTACCGATTAGTGATTCGTATAATTGATTGGATTAGCTCATGAGCTCACCATGTCACTACTTGACCATATCACTACTTGACACGCACGCATGCACTACAGAGTTTTGGAATATTAATAACTCCCTAAAAAAGCTATTAACCACTTTATGTTGGAACATTCATATTTAATTGTGTGTATTCCTTTCTTGTGTCCAAAGAAATTGATAGATGCAATCACATTTTTTTTCATGTGTTAAGGTCCACACCGATCATTTACAAACTCATGACAAAGTTCTATAAAAACAGTTCAGTATTTGTGTCACCACGGCTAAAAGCAATATGAGCACCGATTCACCATTGTTTTTGTTCAATTCCATTCCAGCTAAAAATCTAAAGCACTAAACCAATAAAAATAGGAATAACAATGATGATAATGTGACCAAAATGGATAAATAAAGAAATAAATATGATAATATAAAAAAGTATGAACTTCTCCAAACAGAGGATAAATGCTACATTACATGCACCTCAATTCCACCAGTCGAACGAAGGCCCCACAAAATTTCAAGCAGTCACTTAACATGAACCATGTCCGCATGCTTGACTTTAGGCACCAATATCAACAATTAACACATCATGATATTTAAAACCATAAATGTGGAGGATTCGGCTCTACGATCGGCTCCTCCTCTCATTCCGTCGTGTGCTCCTCCTCTTGCTCCTCCTCCTCCTGACGTTTGCTCCGCCTTCCCATAGTCGGATCTCAAAGAATCAACAAGATTAGGGAAATGAAAAGAATTCAAGAAGAAGAAATGAAAGGTTGTTGAGTGTGAGAATTGATGCACTGGATTCTTATTCAATAGGCCAAAACGATGATAGAAAACAGAATTCAACAACAATTCACTTTTATACAAGAACGAACAGATAACGAGAATGGTTATCTCACAACAGCTCCCACAATTTCGGCCAGCTAGCTCTAACAACCTCCCCGCTCAGCTTCCCGCCACTGGAGCGCGAAGAACCCACCGAAGGATTTAAAATGAGATCCACGGTCCACGATCGCCACTTTAAATCCACGAACGGCCGAGATTATTTCCCAAGCGAACGGCTGTGATGCACAACTTATAAATCCTACGGTCCTCCTTCATCTTCCAACGGCTATCACCTCTTAAGCTCTCTTCCCCCCTCTTAACAGCTCCGCTCCGTCCTCCGACTGAACAACCGCCATCTCCACAGCTATCTCCGACGCAGTCCTTACATTGCCTCCCCCATTTTTCGACCTTGCCTCAAGGTCGAAGGTCGGAAACCTCTTCACCAGATCCCAATAGCTCTCCCAAGTGGTTTCGTCCGCATCCCGTTGTTTCCATTTAATCAAAACTTGGGATACCAGCTTGTTCCTCAGCCTTAGTGTTCTGCGATCCACAATCGTCTCCGGTTCATCAATAATTTCTTCGGTGAAGCTCGGCTGATCCTGCTGTACTATAGCGTGTGTACCCAACTTTCTTTTCAATTGTGACACATGGAAGACAGGGTGTATACGGGAACTAGTTGGCATCTCCAGCTTATATGCCACCTGACCCAATCTCTTCAGCACCTTGTATGGTCCATAGTATTTTGGAGACAATTTATGGGGCTTCCTCATAGCGGCTGTCACTTGTCTATAAGGCTGAAGTCGGAGATACACCCAATCACCTTCCTCAAAAACTCTCTCAGTCCTGTTTTTATCAGCATACTTCTTCATTCTGTCTTTGGCCTTCCTCAAGTTATCCTTCAGGAGTTGGAGTGTTACTTCACGAGAATACAATTCCTCATCTAATGTATGGACCTTGGCAGTGTGGGGTATATAAGATAACAAATTGGGTGGCTTTCTTCCGTACAAGGCTTCATAAGGTGTCATCTGGGTGGGAGCTTTCCAAGTGGTATTATACCAATACTCCGCAAGAGCTAACCATCTTGGCCACTCCTTTGGCTGATGCCCACAGAAACATCTCAAATAGCACTCCAATGTCCTGTTGGTAATCTCCGTTTGCCCATCAGTTTGCGGATGATAGGCTGAACTGAAAGCCAATGTGGACCCTTGAAGAGTGAACATTTCCCTCCAAAACACACTCGTAAACACAGGATCCCTATCACTGACTATTGAGCTAGGCATACCATGCAACTTAAAGACCCCATTAAAGAAGGTTTGGGCCACAGTCTTGGCTGAAAATGGGTATTTAAGGCCAAAGAAGTGGGCATATTTTGTTAGCCTGTCAACAACCACAAAAATAGCACCCACATCCCCGCATGGAGGCAGTCCCACAATGAAATCCATAGAAATATCTTCCCATACCTGGGCTGGAGTGTGTAGAGGCTGCAGCAGGCCTGGGTATGCAACATTTTCAGCCTTGTTGCGTTGGCAAGTGTCACAAATCCTTACAAACTCCTTCACATCTGCCTTCATACCTTCCCAGAAAAAAACCGCTTTCAATCTATGTAAAGTTCTGACTGCATCTGAGTGCCCCCCAAAGGAGAACTATGGTATTCTGTTAACAAAACCTTAATTACTCCAGTATTCTGAGGGTTAACCAAAATTTTGTTTTTGTAATAGTACACACCATCCACCTTCCTTACGTCACTTTGATCACCCACATTCTGCTGCAACCTGTGTTCCAAATCCCTGAAAAAAGAATCTCCAGCCACCATGTCCTTCACTCCCTGAAGCCACTCTTTTTGCACCACTGATACTTGACAAAGAGAAAAAAAATCTTCTTGCACATAGTCCTCTCCATCTGCCACCCTGGACAGGGCATCAACTGCCAAATTTCCTCTTCCTGACCTGTACTCCACTCTATAGTCAAATTGTTGTAATTTAACTAGCCATTTGTTTTGTATGCCATGTTGCAGCTTTTGCCCCAATAGATGACATAAACTCCTATGATCTGTGCGTATTACAAATTTTCTACCCATGAGGTAATGGCTCCACTTCTTGGCAGCAACAATCAAGGCCAACGATTCCTTCTCATATGTAGACAACAGCAGATTCCTCCCTTTAAGCTTTGAACTGAGGTAGGCAAGGGGTCTTCCCTCTTGCATCAAGACTGCACCAATACCCAGCCATGAGGCATCACACTCAACTATAAACTCCTTTGAAAAATCTGGCAGTGTCAGCACAGGGGCAGACACCAAGGCATCTTTCAATTTCTGGAAGGCTGCCCTGGCTTCATCACTCCACGAGAACTCCCCCTTCTTCAACATTGTAGTCAAAGGAGCAGCTATGCAACCAAAGCCCCTCACAAACTTGCGATAATAACCAGCTAGCCCCAAAAACCCCCTCAAGGCCTTCACTGTTTTAGGTTCTTCCCAAGCCACCACTGCCTCTATTTTCTTAGGATCAGCTGCTACTCCTTCAGCAGATATAACATGACCCAGATACCCCACAGAATTTTGGCCAAATTGGCACTTCGACAACTTCACAAATAGCTGGTGAGATAACAAAATTTGAAACACTTGCTCCAGATGCCCAACATGGTCAGTTAGAGTAGTGCTATAAACCAATGTCATCAAAAAAAACCAATACAAATTTTCTCAGCACTGACATGAAAATGTGGTTCATGAGGGATTGAAAGGTTGATGGTGCATTAGTGAGTCCAAAGGGCATAACTACAAATTCATAATGGCCGTCATGGGTTCTAAATGCGGTCTTGTATATGTCCTCCTCTTGGACTCTAATTTGGTGGTACCCAGATCTCAAATCCAGCTTAGAAAATATGGCTGCTCCATGGAGATCATCCATCAGTTCATCAATGATGGGAATGGGAAATTTATCTTTCACAGTTTGTTGGTTGAAAGCCCTATAATCAACACACAGCCTCCACGTGCCATCTGACTTCTTAACCATGACCACAGGGGAGCCATATGGGCTAGTACTGGGTCTAATAACTCCAGTGCTCAACATTTCAGCCACTTGTGTCTCTATCTCACCTTTCAAGAATTGGGCATGCCTATAAGGTCTAATGCAGACAGGCCTGGCCCCTTGCTCCAGTGGAATTTGATGGTCACAATATCTGTGGGGTGGAAGCTCTTTAGGTTCTTCAAAAATTTGAGCATACCTTTCAATCAACAATTGTAATTCTGGAGGTGGTTGCATAACCTCCTGTGCAGCACACTCCAGTGTCACTGAAGTTAACTCCAGGGACCTCAACTGAATCAAATACCCACTTCCCTCCTGCTTCAATGTTTTGCTCATTTGCTTCTCATTAATTAATTGAGATCCCCCTTAGCTCCTTGCCACATGCATTCCCTCCCTTGATAATTGAACCTCATCTGCAGCTTCCTGAAATTCATGACTATATCATCTAGCTGTTCCAACCACTGAGCCCCCAGCACTATTTGATTACCCCCCCATAGGCAGGATCAATAAATCCAAGGGTACTGTGACACCCTGATATCTGAGCAACACCCCCTTACACACCCCTGCACCTTCCAACCTTTCACCATTAGCCACCAGGACATTGAAGTTCTTAGACCCTTCAACCTCCAGGCCCAAGGTATTAGCAAGCTTGGGATGTATGAAGCTATGAGTGGAACCTGAATCCACTAATACTTGCACCGATTGACCCTTTATGCTTCCTTCCAATCTCAATGTGTGAGCTGCAGGTATACCACACATGGCCTGTAAGGAAATAGCAGCAGGATTCTCCCTCTCCTCTTCTACATCCTCTTGCCAGGACATTTCTTTGATCCCCTGATCATCATTGCCAATCTCTTCCCCCTCATCTGATTCCCACACTCCTTCCAGGATAAACAGCTTTTTGCATTTGTGGTCACGACTCCACTTTTCATCACACCCAAAGCAAATGTGATTCTTCCTTTTGTACTGAATCTCCTCTGGGGACAATTTTCTGGAAATGGGAGCTATTGGATTGGGCTTACTAGTACTCAAGGGAGTTGGCTGACTCAAAGCTGTCCTAGCAGGTGGAGTTGATGCGAAGGCTGCCTTGGTTCTTCTTCCATTCAAAAATTTTTCTTCAAAATTCTTAGCCAATCTGATAGCCCTCCAAAGGTCTGTGGGTTCTGCCGCTGACACCTCAAAGCGTATTTCATCCTTCAATCCCCCTACAAACTTGTCCAAGATGTATTTAGCAGGCAATTTGTCCAAAAAACCCATGACCTTCTCCATCTTCCTCAAGTATTCACGCACCGTGCCTTCCTGCTTCATAACCGCAAACACTTGGAATGGCTTATCCATTTCCGGTGGTCCAAAACGAGCCATTAGCTCCTTCTTGAAGGTATTCCAAGAATTAAACCCTTCAACATTTACTTTAGCCCAATCGTACCACTGCAGGGCCTCTTCTTTCAAATAAAAACCACAAAGACTTACCCACTCATTTCTGTCCGTCTTGTAGTAATCGAATAATTGCAATACCTGATTCATCCATGGAATGACGTCCTCGCTTCCTTTGTACTGAGGAAACTCCGGCCTCAATCCCTTAGGTAGCCCTTCCCTCGACCCACCAAATTCTCCCCGCCGATTACTCTCATAGGAATAAGATCGATCACCTTCCAGATGTTGTTGTCGACCCCCTCCATTGGACAAAATGGCTAAGGAGTTCTTGTTGAGTTCTTCAATCTTGCTCGTCACATCTTGGAATTGGGCATTGCTGTACGCCATCTGCTGTTGTAGTTGCTGCTGTAAGATCTCCCAACGTTGCTCCACCTGGCGATGCAAGGCCTTGTGTTGTTCTTCCAGCATTTGAAACCTCTCCGTCCACGAATCTTCGTCAATTAGATTCTCTTCATCATTCAACTCCTCCCGATGGCTCGGACCTGGAGGCTCTGATACCAATTGTGGAGGATTCGGCTCTACGATCGGCTCCTCCTCTCGTTCCGCCGTGTGCTCCTCCTCTTGCTCCTCCTCCTCCTGACGTTTGCTCCGCCTTCCCATAGCTGGATCTCAAAGAATCAACAAGATTAGGGAAATGAAAAGAATTCAAGAAGAAGAAATGAAAGGTTGTTGAGTGTGAGAATTGATGCTCTTATTCAATAGGCCAAAACGATGATAGAAAACAGAATTCAACAACAATTCACTTTTATACAAGAACGAACAGATAACGAGAATGGTTATCTCACAACAGCTCCCACAATTTCGGCCAGCTGGCTCTAACAACCTCCCCGCTCAGCTTCCCGCCACTGGAGCGCGAAGAACCCACCGAAGGATTTAAAATGAGATCCACGGTCCACGATCGCCACTTTAAATCCACGAACGGCCGAGATTATTTCCCAAGCGAACGGCTGTGATGCACAACTTATAAATCCTACGGTCCTCCTTCATCTTCCAACGGCTATCACCTCTTAAGCTCTCTTCCCCCCTCTTAACAGCTCCGCTCCGTCCTCCGACTGAACAATCGCCATCTCCACAGCTATCTCCGACGCAGTCCTTACAATAAAACATTTAACCTTAGGAAAAGTCGGTTAAAAAATCCCAGCCTAACATTCCTCAACCAAAAGGGGGGAAAAGAAAAAAAAACTCAGCCCCTATTTTATAAAACCTCTTCCCGAAAAAAAAATCCTACCTTTTACACATGCCAGACAAAAAATTAAAAATAAAAAGGTCAAAATCCTTATTTCCGCTTGAATTTCCTGCCAGCAGGCATTTCTCCTTAATTTTTCACCCCCATAGAAAATCTAGCGCTAAAAATAGAGGCATTGATCTAAAGGAGAACTTCGCTCTTCAGTAAACCAAATCTTAAAGCTTTTGAAACTCGGTAAAGATCAAATAAAAATCCAATCTTTAACCACATGTTCGCATCGCATCAAGAACAAGAAGAAAATTTCAGGAGGGCAATGGATTAGGGTTTCTCACAATGACAATAGCGGTGATGGACTCATTAACCCATCGATTCTCCTTCAGCAGATGACCCACAACAATGCACAAAGAGAGCACGGCGACGAACACAGAGATAGGAACAACGCTGCTGCTCCCCGGATCATTCGCATGAAATTCAAAGATCTGATCGATAGCCATTGACGATAATCTATTGGGAGTGATGAGGAGGAGGCTAGGGTTTTAGAGAGAAGTGCTTATTTATTTTTCATTCCTTTGTTTAAAGTTCGGGAATGAAAACGACACTGGATTTTGGCGGGTAGGACGAGCCTGTGCTCCTTCCCTGTGTAGCGTAGGATTGCCACGTCTGAAGGCGCCTTTCGGATGGTAGCGTGGGAGTTTCACACGTGGCGATGTCGTTTGATTAACTTGAAATTGCAGTATATTAGAATATCGAATCTTTCGCTGCGCTCTCACTTGGGCCGGATGTGGGGCTTAATACTAGTTGAACGGTGTTTTTTCGAAAAGAACTCCGCATTCAGCCATAGACGTGATACTAGGCGTTTGATGCTTATGAATCAGATGTCTGGTTTTTATTCAACCCTGATTTAGACCTCTGATTAACAAAAGTTAGACGTCTGATCGTTGCGGATTCAGCCCCTGATTCAATTCTCCATTGGGAGGGAGCAGGGGCTGAATTTGACATGGTACAGATTCAGTTTCTGTTTGGACTAAACGGTTCAGCCCTCCATTGGAACCTTTCCGTAATTTTATAAAGAAAGTTCATTTTCTCAGTTATTGTTGTTGAAAAGTTTATCTTGGTTTCTTTAAAAAAGAGGATAAAGTTTCTCGAGTTTCTTGACAAATGCGCTAAAATTCAAGGATTTTTTAAGTTAAAGCATGTTCTCAAATTCAATGAACTTAGTTCAAAATGGAGCAAAATTGAGGGTGATTTCTTAAAATTTAACCTTTGGTGTACGAAATTTAAAAAAAAATCAGATTACCACAAAACCATTATACTTTCACCGATCAGATACACACTGGAACAGTATGAGAACCCCTCAATGTTTTTTCAATGTTTAAATTGCGTCCCCGGCCAATTTCTTCCAACCTAATAGGCTAGTCGATCTCGTTTTTTTTTGTGTGACAAGGATTACATGAAAAACTATTTCGTTGATTTCTCTGAACTAATCTGTTTAATAGAAGAAAAAAAGATGGTTGAAATATCAGCGTATTAACAAACTGGGAAAGTTGATGATAACTAATCAAATTAATGTATTAACAAACATATCCCCAATTCAAATAGAAAAATCCCAAGTTCAAATAGTTATCAGCAAACACTTGTCTTTGTAGTCTTCTCCTTGTTCATAATTCGAATATAAAATCATCTCTCAAATCTCATACCGGCCGTTTATAAATTATCTGAACTTTACCATCAAAATCAGTTTTTTTGTGGGAGAAAGGAAGATGAGAGGAGGTAAAAGAATTGCATGGGGTAATGTAAAAGCAAGTATTTGAGGGGTACCTAAAAGGTGAATCCTTTGGCATTGGACTAAACTCCTCGCGCAAGAAATATGCACCATGACAAACAAGAGAGTTAGCTGAGCCAAATATCGTGTGTGGCCTCGTGATTTGGCTCCGATGATGCTCAAGTTAGTCTCGTGACGGAACAAATAAAAATAGGAAATATGATATAACACTAGCAAGTATATCAGATGATATCTGTTTACCTTTTTAATAGGGGTTTATATGTATGAATTTGCCAAATGTAATTTAGTAACTTTGGCCTTGTACTCATTTATTAACGGGGTTACCCTTGTAAGTCTATATAGCTAGAAATTCTAATCTAATTAGGATAGCGGAAGTGGTAAATTTAAAAAACTTAATCCTTGCTCTACACAGAAACTACAGAATGCATAAATTAAAGCTTATAATTAAAAACATAACTTTACGCTGATATTTTCACGTGATATACGCTCTCCAAAAAATTCAGTGAAGATCTCGAATTTCCTCACCACCCACTGCGATAGAAGTTTCACTTTGATGATAAAAATGGATGAAAATATTACTAGGTCTTCTAATCTAATTAAAAAGGCAGAATGTAATGACCCCAAAATTCATATATGTGTATTAATACACATTCTTGGACGTATATATATGCGTATAAATTTTTGGGAGTCCTTATGTATTTTATTTAATTTTGTCAAGCTAAAAATTATTTTTAAATAATTTGTATGACATGATTCTATTAAATGGGTGGAATACTAATGTCTTGATGAGTAATTATTGCATGTGTATTTAGTGTGTATAATTATTTTTCTAAAAGACAAATCCTAATTTTTCCTAAGGGACAACTCCACCTTTGATGTGTCAATAACTTCTTGATCCTTACCTAACCCAAGGCTTGGTGGCATGCTTAGAGGATTTTAGGGAGATGAGGTGGCTACTCTAAGAATAAGAAAGAAAGGTTTCATTCACGCACTCTCTCCCCAAAGATCAGACCGAATTCATCCCTTCCCGTTGTTCTCTCTTAGACATTAGGGGAACTGAGCACCCATAGGGCTACGCCACCCTCACTCTGCACACTCCTGTAGCATCCATGTCGTCGTTTTGGTGTTGTTGCTCATTCTGGGAGCATGTGGATGAGAAGAAGGATTTAGAGAAGGAGAAGGTTTGAAGAAGGAGGATAGCTTGAAGAAGGAGGAGCCATAGGGATTTGGGCTATCCCCTTGTCTCTCATCACCTCTGTTACGAGGTGGAACTCGCGTACAATGAATTTATATTATGGGGAACCAAGGACACGATGGTTATGTGGTGGAGAAGGTTTAGGTAGGCTGTTTTACAAGTGATTAGTGGGGTGAAGAAGTCGGAACCGTCGCCGGTGATGCTCACGGGGTCGAATCTCGCCGGATGCAGCTGAGGAAGGTTGGACGGCAGGGAGCTGAAGCTGACTCCGGTCAAGGGGCGAGCTCTCCTGCAGCACGAACAACTCGTCAGAAGGGCAGGGTTGGGGTTCAACCCTTAGCCCCTCCGATGCCTAAGTCAGTAATAGGGCTTAAAATGGGGGCTGGACACGCCGGTCGGACTAACGGTGTGTCCGCCGCGCGTGACGAGCTATAGGTGGGAGAACAAAGATATGGAAGACCTTTGCTCTCGTGTGTGAATAATCGAATGAGAGAGAATTCTCCAACCCCCTTTCCGTAAGAGGAGAGTGGGTATTTATGTAATGCCCTACCAGCTACTGCACAAGTACTAGAGGGGGGGTGAATAGTACTTTAAAATAATAAGGAGTATAATTCCAAATTAAATTGCAAACAACTACCAAATCAATTTGCGGAAGCTTAAATTGAATGACAACACAAAATTAACAATGCAAACAAATGATGTTAATGGGTTCGGATCCACCCAAGTCTCCCCGACTTGTTCCCGGTGATCCTACGTCCCAACCACCCGGATCCCCTCCGGATACTTGAGTTAGAAACCCTAACTCAAGATTTCCACTATGAATATCTTGTGAAAAACCTTCACAAGATCAAATCATACATGCAATAGCAAACGTGAATCCCACAACCCGGGATCACAACCTTCTCTCACAACCGAGAGAATCACAAAACAATATTAAAGAGTTTAATATGAAATAAACAATCTTACCACAAAATCCTATACCTTGAGTTTTTCTTACCCAAATGGTGAAATGAAGGATTTGAGGAAGATGAAGTCACCAAGACCTAGCACCAAGGAAATGACCAGCAATCGGTGCCTAGGAATGATTTGGAGACTTGGATCAAGCAATAGCTTGAAGAGCTCACCAAGAACAACCTTCTCTCTAGATGGATTCTAGATCTAGAAATGAGAGAGAATGTGTTTCTTGTGAGGAAGAGAGCTTTAGATTAGAGTGAGAATGGCTATCTCTTTAGAACTCAATGAATCTCTTAATGGCAACTCTCACCTAGATAGAAATGACCTAGGTTCGTATTTATAGGGTCCCATAAAAACAAGTTAGGTCATTCACCAACGGATAGAAATCTGTGAGAGTTAGTCGGTCAAAGAACAATCACTGACCGACTAGTTCATCAACTAGTCGGTCAGTCAAACAACGTGGACCGACTAAGAGTAGATCTGAGAAGAGATAGAAGTTCAGACCTAGAAATCTAGTCGGTCCAAGAAGACTTTCTGACCGACTAGTTTCACAGCTAGTCGGTCAGTCAGTGAACGTAGACCGACTAAGAGCAAAAAGAATTAGTCTGAGTACAAAGTGACTTAGTCGGTCCAAGAACAAAAGTTGACCGACTAAATTGTCAACTAGTCGGTCACCAAACGTTCTTAGACCGACTAACGATAAACAGTAGCTTAGGAGAATTTTAGCATGAACAATAAGTCACAACTAGTCGGTCAAAGAAGCATCACTGACCGACTAGTTCACAAACTAGTCGGTCGGTGAGTCAACGTAGACCGACTAACTGTAAACAGTAAAGTCCAAGAAATTAAGGAATCAAACTAGTCGGTCCAAGAACAGTTGCCGACCGACTAGATCACCATCTAGTCGGTCAGTACTTGTTCTTGTACCAACTAACATGCACATACAAGTCCGAATCGAAGCGCGACGCTTCGAGGAAGTTAGAATGAACTTGTGCAAGGATCCTAGAGCTACGAAATGAGCGTAATGAAGATAGAAACGTAAGATATACTCAAGGCTTAACATTCTATATATCGAAGCTAAAAGACTATAAATAAAACCTTAATAAACGGTCTTCGAGAGCTTCGATTGAATCTTCATAACTTCCAAAACGGCGCAAGAGCTTCAACGAAGCTTTAGGCATGAATACGAGCTTTGGGAAGTGTTGAGATGTCGCTTTGAATGTTCTCGTGAAATTGGCGACGATCTCCAATACTGCGCTCACAAATTGTTAGTTCATGGATTATTTATGTTTGCTCATCATCAAAACCAAATCCGGGGAGTCCAATATTCAACATTCTCCCCCTTTTTGGTGATGACAAACCAACATAAATAATAATCAAAAATAATTATTCAAATGTAAAATACTTACTCCCCCTGCATTGATGACACGTTAATTCCAAAATGAATATATAAGAATTGCATCAATCAGATGAGTAAGATAAATAAAGAGAATCAATTTTCGAAATATCGGATTTTGAAAATCCTTATATGTATCTTAACTCCCCCTGAATCTAGCATATCAAACTAGATTCTTGGAAATTGATTTAAATTTTCATTTGCGCTATTTATTATCATTATCTCTCCCCCTTTGGCATTATCCCAAAAACGGGGGGCATACAACGACAACAACTAGGAAATGGAAAATCCAACATCGGGAGTCGTAGACAATGACGATGGACCAAATTGACACCAAGGAAAAAATGTGGAAATCAAATCAAGGTGTGCCAAAATGTCCATTATCAAAAAAAATCAAAAATCATCAAAAATACCAAATAATTATTCATTTCTTGAATAATGAGACATACTCTTCAATATTCAATATTCTTGGCTAAATTTGTGCATGGAAAACAATTCTATACAATTATAGAATTTAAATCTATTTAACCAAGTTTTCATGCGTCGAACGACGTATTCACACATTATATGCATTGAACGAATATTAAATGTGCACGACGAATTAAGACAAAGAGAACAACGATGAATATATATAAATGATAACAACATGAGTACATCCAAAGACATATCCCAACGAGTACATCAAAATACAAACGACCATGGATATAAACATCAAAAGATACATCATCATCGTCAACATCAAAATACAACAAAATAACCATCAGCAACATCATCCAAAGTATATCAAAACAACCAACACCGAAACCCTGAAAGCTCAAAAATACATCAAAACAACTCTCAAACCCCATCTAAACCCAAAATACTCTCACTAAAAAAAATGTATCATCCGAAGTGTAGTGAAGAGTCCTCGAAACTGACAATCACGAGGAAGTGGCTGGATCTGCAGTCTCCGTGGGTCCAGTCGACGGAGTGGACTCAGGCTCTGCAGGGAGTAGAGGTGTTTCAACAGATGGAATCGTCGGGGTAGGTGTGGAAGCAACAGCAACAGGCTCAACATCAGCAGGCACATCAGGAGTGTCAGCAGGAGAGGCAGCAGGCTCAGAAGTCTGAAGAACTGCAGCAGAGGTCTCTGGAGCACTGGTAGAGGTGCCAACACCAGGAGCAGAAGATGTAGCAGTAGCAGCAGCAGTGGCCTCATCGACACGGGCAAAAGAAGTGACAAGCTCGTCAAGCTCCTCATCGTCCATCTCCTCGTCCTCAGACACGGACGGAGGAAGATCAATGCCCATCTGACGAGCCATACGGCAAACTACCTCCTCGGTACGAGCCAAGCGAGACTCGTGCCGACGAAGTATCCGTACGACATCATCCAAAGTAGCAGGACGAGAGGGGGCACCAGCAGCAGATGGAGTCGCCTGAGACGCAGATGTGGTAGACCTCTGTACGTGACGAAGCGCCGTTAGAGATTTCTTCACGGCCGTCGCGTTCAGAGGAGTACCCAAGGGACGCTCATCGTCAGGAGGGAGAGGGACTCGGAAATGACGAAACACGAGGGTCAACAGGCAAGGGTATGGAATATGCGCAGACTTATTGGTCTTGCGTATACACTCGAAAGAGTCCATCTTATCAAGTATCACGCGAGCCCAATTAATCTCGCATCCCAAGAAAAGCGCGTAGATCAATTTCAAGAACGGCTGGGATGGGAGAGAAGATGATCCATACTTGGGTAGAAGACATGACTTCAAGATCAGGTTAAGGACCCACGCATTCGGCTTGAAAGATTTCGATGGAACACCAATGAATGCAGAGGGGATAACCTGGAAGATATCTGCAAGAATAGACTGATCCAAGGAAGAAATGTCATCGACGGAAATGTCCGAAGGGAGGAGACCACACGACGAACAACCAAGAATCTCCCCCAAGATTTCTGCCGTGAGAACTATAGGAGTTCCCAAGACAGTCGTCTCAATGGAGTGGCTGGCATCGTACTGGCCTCGAACACGATTGGCATAGAACAATTTCACGAGGCGAGGATACGGTTTGGGATTGGCCTTGGGGTCGTATCGGAGATAATCAAGAAGACCACTATAGGACAGAAGATCAGCAAGGCCGAGAAAATCAGAAAACTGAACGTAATGCTCTAACAACAGTGGACAGTGCTCTATACGGTTGTACGCTGCGAGACACTGAGGGTCATCGCGGCACAACGATATGTCTACACCGCCGACTGGCATAGGAGCCTTACCCTTAGCCTTACGGGTCTTCGGAGGAGGAGTAGGTTCCCTAGTAGGCTCATCCTCAGGGATAAATTCAGAGTCAGAATCGGGAGGAGTAGCCGGTGAGTGGAGTATGGGCTTTTTGGTCTTGAATTTGCGGGGCTTGACGGTCGCCGTCCTCTGTTTCTTCAGAGGAGGCGAAGACGGGGAAGCTTGGGTAGACTTGGCACGACGTTTAGGCTTCGGGGGATTCCTAGGGTCGGAAGGCCCTACGGTCATAGGTGAAGCCCCGGAAGAGGCGATGGGAATCCTCGTCTTAGCCATGGTCGTGGCACGACGAGTACAGGCAACTGATAACGAAGATCAAATATCCTAGCACAAACCCTAGATGCTAACACAAACCCTAGAATTAAGAAATTCGAAAATAAGCCCTAGAATACCTAAAAGCTGAAATCCAAACCCTAGAATAGGAAATGAGTCCTAGGAGGAGGAGGGTTTTACCTAGGAGGAGTCGACGGCGGCGGACGGTTTGGATGGCCGGAATCTGGCCGGAGACGACGGGGTTCGAGAGGGGTTTAGGGGGTTTTCGAGTTTGAGCTGAGAGGAGACCGACTAAAAAGTGATTTAATCGAATCGAAATGAGATATAAGTCGGTCGGGAAATGAAAAGACTCAACTGCCCTAACACACTTAGTCGGTCACAGTTCAAGCACTGACCGACTAGATTACGATCTAGTCGGTCGGTCAATGAGCTTGAACCGACTAAGTCGAAACAGAGGCAAACAGCAAATTTTAGGGCTAGATTTAGTCGGTCGCAGTATACTTACTGACCGACTAGTTTTCAATCTAGTCGGTCGGAAAGTGTACTATGACCGACTAACGAAAGAAAATGATAGGAGATGGATGAGAGCTTGATCTAGTCGGTCTGAGTTCACTTGCTGACCGACTAGATGAGCATCTAGTCGGTTGACAAATGAACTTAGACCGACTAGAAGAGTTCAAAATTTGATAATTGATTTTTCTTCACAAACCACTTGGATGAAACAACATAACACTCTCATTAGTCATCTAAATTACCCCATAAAACGTCGAAATCTTAAATACGACTTTCAAATACGAATTCGATCAGAAATTCAAATATATCACATAAAATTCCCAAAAAATTCAATTAATCTAGCATGAACAAAATATCGCGAAATCGAATAGCATGCAAGATAATTGAATGAAATATGAATCCTATATCTCGGATTCACCCATAATCCCCAATTCTCGACGCAACCGCACAAAGGAGTCCTCCTTTAGGGGTTTCGTGAAAATATCGGCGATTTGCTTTTGGGTTTCAACGTACACTAAAATGATGTCCTTTTTAGCAACATGATCATCTAAGAAATGGTGTCGGACATCTATGTGTTTTGATCGGGAATGGTGCACCGGATTCTTTGAAAGACAGATAGCACTTTGGTTATCCACCATGATAGGGCTAGTATCACAGTGAATACCAAAATCCTTCAAAGTGTGTCTCATCCAAAGAACCTGGGCACAAGCGGCACCGGCGGCAATATATTCCGCCTCGGTGGTTGAAAGTGATACGGAATTTTGCTTCTTGGAAAACCAAGAGACAAGAGAATTTCCTAGAAAATGGCAAGTGCCACTAGTACTTTTCCTGTCGGATTTGCATCCCGCATAATCGGCATCACTGTATGAGACTAACTCATACGTGCTAGATTTCGGATAAAGTAATCCAAAATCTAAAGTGTAACTTAGATAACGGAAAATACGCTTTACAGCTACTAAGTGAGACTCCTTAGGTTGAGACTGATAACGAGCACATATGCATACGGCAAACATAATATCGGGCCTACTTGCGGTAAGATAAAGTAAACTACCTATCATACCTCGATATAGACGAATGTCTACATCCTTACCGCCCGTATCCTTGTCAAGATGCGTAGTCGTGCTCATTGGAGTCTTTTTCCCGGAAGCACTTTCCATTCCAAATCGCTTAAGCAACTCCACCGTATACTTCGTTTGGTGGATGAAGATTGCATCGTTCAATTGGCGAATTTGAAGACCTAAGAAATATTTGAGTTCGCCCATGTGGCTCATCTCAAATTGTTCCTTCATAACATTAGAAAACTCTTCGCAAAGAGTGAAGTTAGTAGCACCGAAAATGATATCATCAACATAAATTTGAACTAATAAAATATCATTATTCGCATGCTTAACAAAAAGTGTAGAATCGGCTTCGCCCATTTTAAAATTCAAATCCAAAAGAAAATTCTTTAGGCGATCATACCAAGCTCGAGGAGCTTGTCTCAAACCATAAAGAGCTTTCTTTAGTTTAAAAACATGATTTGGAAATTTTTCATTTATGAAGCCCGGAGGTTGAGAAACGTAAACTTCCTCAACGACATCTCCGTTTAAAAATGCACTTTTAACATCCATTTGAAATAACTTAAAATTTTTATGGCATGCATAAGAAAATAAAATTCTAATTGATTCTAATCTAGCTACCGGAGCGAAGGATTCTTCGAAATCGATACCTTCCTCTTGGCGATAGCCTTGAGCTACTAACCGAGCTTTGTTCCGGACGACGACTTGATTTTCGTCGGTTTTGTTCTTGAAGATCCACTTTGTCCCTATGACGGTGTGGTTCTTCGATGGCAAAGGAACAAGCTCCCATACCTCATTCCTCTCGAATTGAATGAGTTCCTCCTCCATGGCAAGGATCCAAGCACTATCTTCGCACGCTTCAACGATATTCTTTGGCTCTATCGATGAGGCAAAGGCACAATTGGCGAAGTGGTGGACTTGAGATCTCGTCTTGACACTATCATTAATATTGCCAATAACTTGCTCATGGGGATGGTCGCGAACGGTATGAAGCTGCTTGGGAATACCTTGATCACTAGGCACATTCTCAACAACTTCATTAGTCGGGTTAGTCTCAATAGAATCAATTGAATCAATAGACTTAGAATTTTCAAATGAATCACATAAAACATCCATAGAATCATTATCATTTGAAATTCTAGAAGTAGTAAAATTCTCATTAAAAGAGACATGAAGTGATTCCTCGATCGTAGAGGATCTTTTGTTGTATATCCGGTAGGCTTTGCTACGTGAGGAATACCCAACAAATATCCCCTCATCCGATCTCGGATCAAACTTGTCCAAATTATCATATGTGTTTTTAATAAAACATTTTGCGCCGAAAACACGAAAATGTTTAACTTGAGGCAATCTACCAAACAACAATTCATAGCAAGTTTGTTTGGTGCCGGGCCTCAAAAGTATTCTATTAAACACATAGCAAGCGGTGTGTACCGCTTCCGCCCAAAATTGATAACCAAGTTGACTATCTTCGAGCATAGTGCGAGCACACTCCACAAGCGTTCTATTCTTCCTCTCAACAACACCATTTTGAGGAGGTGTGCGAGGGAAAGAAAACGTGTGAGTAATTCCAAGATCATCACAAAAATTTGAGAAAGACTCATTCTCAAATTCACCCCCATGATCACTACGAATAGTGACAATGGTGGTTCCGATGAGATTTTGTACTTTCTTCACAAATATTGTGAAGTTTTCAAAAGCTTCATTTTTATTACATAAGAAAAATACCCATGTAAATCTTGAATAATCATCAACGATGACTAGTCCATATCTTGCATTTCCTAAGGAAGCAACTCTAGTTGGCCCAAATAAATCTAGATGTAATAGCTCTAGTGGCCGTTTCGTAGAAATGCTTTTCTTAGGTTTAAATGAAGATTTAGGAAGCTTGCCACGTTGACAAGAATCACAAAAACTTTTCTTTTCGAAAACGAGCTTCGGAAAACCTTTAATGGAATTTAATTTCGAAAGCTTATAAAGTGTTCCAAAGTTCACATGTCCAAAGCATCGATGCCATAAGTGTTGTTCACTTGTGTTGGCAACGAGACATTGTTCATATGACTTAGGAAGATCCAAAATATAAATATCTTTATGGCGTGTGCCGGAAAATAATAATTTATTATTATCATTTGAAATATGACACAATCATTTCGCAAAGCTAACTTTGTAACCTTTGGCACAGAGTTGGCTTATTGAAATAATATTATGATTTAAACCATCAACTAGATAAACATCACTAATTAAGGGTTTTGAAGGGTTACCCACTTTACCAACACCGACGATGGTTCCGCTCTCGTTGCCTCCAAATACGACGCGGTTTCCATTCGCAATGGGAACCACTCCGGAGAGCAATCGAGCGTCACCCGTCATGTGTTTTGAACACCCGCTATCGAGTATCCAATTCCCTTTGGAGCTAAATTTAAATTTGTTGCTCCTTTTCTTTTTCTTTTCCTTGAGTACCTAAAGATAGAAACTTTCATATCATGGTACCCAAGGTCATTGGGTCCTCAAAGGTTAGACCTTTGGAAGCCAAGTCCAATTGGACTTTGACTTCCCCACATAATTCCTACTATGCACAACATTCGAAAAATAAGCATTCATATACATTTGTTTTTCGTCCATGCTTGTGTCCTTTGGGCTCCAAATAGTGAAAATTTTGGGAGCCATCATCCTATTGGGTGCATGCATGCGTTGTTGGTTTCTACGTGATGCATGACGTGGATAGGCATACGGAACATGATGGAATGGTGCATGACGAGAATTATTCATACGATGAGGTGGGTGAACATATGCATGTGTGGGAACACGTGCGTGAGGGTGTCTCACATGGTGTGCACGTGCCCGTGAACGTGTAGCATAGAAATCATCATATGTGTGAGATGGTGGAGTAGGACGTGTGTTCCTACGTGGCATGGTATTTGTGTACATATAAGCATGCCCCTTCTTTGGAGGTCCACCCAAAGTGGGTTTCTTTCCAAAAGAGGGTGTGGACGAGGTGGAAGCACCATTGGTAGATGAACTACCAATAGAGTGTTTGCTCCCACTCGTTGAGGCTTCGGAAGTTGGCCTTACAAAAGTAGTGACCGACTTGGATGAATTTCCCATCATATACCCCAAGCCAATGTGGTGTTTGGCCGGAAGTAAGTCTTTTAGGATATTATCCAAGTGGCCCTTACCCTTGTTGAATTTGTTGATTCGGCCCAATGTGTCCTCATATTTCTCTTTGAGAGAACGCAAAGAAATATCCAAAGTGGATATTTGCGATGTGAGCACATAAACACGAGATTTAAGATTCTCGTTCTCAATACTCAAAGTCGAGTTTTGAGAAGTTAAATCCGCTATCTTATGTTCTTTCGCATCCTCAATGCTAACATGTTCAAGTTTAGATTTGAGATTAACAATCTCATTTCTTAACTCTTCAACAACGGTGTCGTTGTTGGTGATGATAGTCTTAGGCGATGTTTGAATGCTAGCTAGGTCATCTTTTACTTTAGTATATCTATTTACTAATTTAGTGTATTTTGACCAAAGTTGAGAGTTAGCATTCCTAAGATCGTCCATGGTTACCTCATCGCTTTCGACATCACTATCATCGGAAGAGGAGGATTCTTGATCGTGCTCCTCTCTTGCAATGAAGCACATGTGCGCTTGCTCCACGTTCTCATCGTCCGACTCTCCGCTTGAGGAATCCTCGGAGTCGGTGAATGTTGTTCCGACAAGTCCCTTCTTGTACCCCTTTTTGCACTTCTTTGACTTGTCGAACTTCGGCGCCTTCCACTTCTCCTTTTGCTTGTTTTGAGGACAATCCGCTTTGATGTGTCCTGGCTTATTGCATTTAAAGCACAAAGGTGGAGAGGCGTTAGTAGAAGTAAACTTAGATTTTTGTTTGAAGTTACCCTTTCGGAAGAAGCGATTGAACTTCTTTGCCATGAGTGCAATGGATTCCATGTCCATTTCTTCTTCCGAGTCCTCATCATCGGTAGAGGTGGATGAAGCCGCCTTGAATGCAATCGCCTTTTTCTTAGGCGCATCTAGGTTCAAATAGGACTTCATCTTTTCTTGTAACTTCACCTTGCTATCTTTGCGTACCTCGTATGACATCAAAGTACCCATTAGTTGAACTACGGTATATTTGTTCATGTCATTACATTCCTCGATGGCGAAGGTACGTTTTTCCCAAGAAGAGGGAAGTCCTTCAATAAGCTTTGAGCACTTCTCCTTTTGAGTGTAGGACTTGCCGAGGGCCTCTAACTCGTTTATTATGTCAACAAAACGAGCGTAATATTCTTTCATCTTCTCGCCCTGTTGCATATGAAACATTTCGTAATCTTTGTTTACGACTACGAGTTTAGAGTCTCTTACCCTACTCGTCCCTTCATGAAGAATGAGGAGGGAGTTCCAAATTTGATATGCACTCTTACATGTGCATATCTTATTGAAATCCTCGGGCTCCAATGCGCATTGCAAGGCGTTCATTGCCTTGACATTGCTTACCTCCGCGACGACCTCCGCGGTAGTCCATTTCTCAAAGTCTTCTTCTTTGGGTTCGATGTATTCCTTCATTGTAGTCCTCCATAAGGATGCACTCCGGAGGAAGGTTTCCATCCGGCATTTCCAATACCCATAGTTGGTACCGTTGAAGAATGGAGGCCTCGTAGAGGAATGTCCTTCCATCACCGAAGATGCTCCTTCACGGTTCCTGAAGGTGTCATAGTTGGAAGGTGGAGGCACGGTCTTGTTGTCGTTGGCAGACATAGCTGAGTATCTGGCTCTGATACCAAATGTAATGCCCTACCAGCTACTGCACAAGTACTAGAGGGGGGGTGAATAGTACTTTAAAATAATAAGGAGTATAATTCCAAATTAAATTGCAAACAACTACCAAATCAATTTGCGGAAGCTTAAATTGAATGACAACACAAAATTAACAATGCAAACAAATGATGTTAATGGGTTCGGATCCACCCAAGTCTCCCCGACTTGTTCCCGGTGATCCTACGTCCCAACCACCCGGATCCCCTCCGGATACTTGAGTTAGAAACCCTAACTCAAGATTTCCACTATGAATATCTTGTGAAAAACCTTCACAAGATCAAATCATACATGCAATAACAAACGTGAATCCCACAACCCGGGATCACAACCTTCTCTCACAACCGAGAGAATCACAAAACAATATTAAAGAGTTTAATATGAAATAAACAATCTTACCACAAAATCCTATACCTTGAGTTTTTCTTACCCAAATGGTGAAATGAAGGATTTGAGGAAGATGAAGTCACCAAGACCTAGCACCAAGGAAATGACCAGCAATCGGTGCCTAGGAATGATTTGGAGACTTGGATCAAGCAATAGCTTGAAGAGCTCACCAAGAACAACCTTCTCTCTAGATGGATTCTAGATCTAGAAATGAGAGAGAATGAGTTTCTTGTGAGGAAGAGA